>CM071789.1:23716286-26158705 GCA_036559045.1 Platycarya longipes | reverse complement strand
AAGTCAAATCCAAATCAAAGATAACCACAATTCTCCCTACCACCGTTAGGATTTCTGGGATAATCATTACACGTGGAGTCTGGAATGGATTTATACGACTTACCTAGTCCCAGAAGAGAGAGAGGCGACTGGAGGAACACTGAGCAGAGAGAGAGGATCTTGATCTCTTCTTTTTCCCCATTTGGAGAAGTCATCGCTTTGTGGTGGAGGAGAGAAGTTGGGCGCTGGGTGAGCGTTTGGATCTTGATTCTCTTTCTTCTTCCCGCTGGAATTATAGCGAATTGTAATTCTTTCTTCCCACTGGATCTTGATTCTCCCGTTACCCACTGGAATTATGGCGATTCTTTAAACTAAATTTGAAACCACATCAAAGCAGATGAACGTGGTTAATTTTTACACGTAAGAGCAGTAATCGGTGGATTCGATTAAACCAATACCGATGTTAATGTAACGGGTCGAGCTTTGTCTAGTCGGAAAAGGATTGAAAAAGCAGGCGAGTTCGTGGAAATCGGTTAATTTGTACAGGCCTACTTTTACTTAAGGCTGTATTTCTTGGATATTATTAAATATTTTAGATAGATAAATAAAGATCAAGCCATTGTGAATTAAAGCCAACGCTTCCTTGTCTTTTTTTTTTTTTTTTTTTTTCCCCTTTTGTTCCTGTAAGCGAAAGAAGCATACTAAAATGGTAAGGCCATTTTTACCTTTCTTCCTTTTTTTTTCTTTAAAAAATATACTATTTACCTTTCTCAATTTTACTACCTAAAATTATTGCTCGAGTATTTATTTTATTTATTTATTTTTTGGTTAATGGCTAAACAAGTAACTATTAAGAAAATTATATATATATATTTAATTCTTTCATAATGATTAGGGATATTAAAAAATTAAAAATATGTATATTTACAGTAGCGGTACGCCCAACTAAAGTCTAGCATCAACCCCCTTTTTATGCTGAAGTCATATTACCGTTTGAGAAGTACACCTAGGTGGAAAGTCGTCTGAAAAGTTCCAAGATTATATGATATGCTATATAGATTTAACAGTTTTAACTAAGATTATATCACTTTAAGTCAGTTTCTTTTCTACCCCATGTTTTGTACCATTACCTAAGAAATAGGAAAGGCCAAGCAAAAAAGATTAGATAGAGGATCATTTTATATTGAAAACGCATCTTCAGTACTCGCTTAACTTTCCCTCGAGCGAACCTCAACCCATAACTTTGCTCATTCCTCACTCGACTTCCAGCTCGAACGAGATTCCAGACAGAGAGTTCGTTCGGCCCTTACTTGACTTTCAGTTCGAGCGAGATCTAGACATAGACTTCGCTCGACTCTCGCTCAACTTCCCACTCGAGCGAGAGTCAACCCTAGACGTTCACTTGATATTTCACTTCGAACTAATGTTTTATGGACTAGGGTTGGCGCCGCCTCATGCATGTTCGCTCGAGCGAGAGTAGTCTCGCTCGAGCGAGATATCGCCTATAAGAGTAGAACGCCCTTCATTTGAACAGTAGATGAGGGGAATTCAGTTTTTTGTATAGATTTCGTTTTAGAGAGCTATAGATTTCGTGTAAGAATCTTGTGATTCAATATCTATACTCTATCTCCGTTGTTATAGTAGATTCATTGAGACTAACTCAATGGTGGACATAGGCTTATGTTAAGCCAAACCACTTCAAATCTTGGTGTCCCTTGGTGTTCTGTGTGTTTTGTTTTAATTTCTCATGTTGCATCCGTTGCGTTACTTCTTATTTACTATTTGTTAACCGGCCCATTCCCAAAAACTGGTATTAGAGCGCTTTTGAGCTCTGTGAAGATCTGAAAGGATGGCTTCAATAAAGTTTGAAATAGAGAAATTCGACGAACATAACAGCTTCAGTTTATGGCACATCAAGATAAAAGCGTTGTTGCAATAAGAGGGTTTGTTCAGTGTTCTAGAAGAGGTTACTGGTGAAACTCTTGCACCGTCAAAGAATGAAGAAGAAATGGCTCATAGTACTATTCTATTGTCACTATCAAATGGAGTTTTGAGGGAAATTGTTGAGGAGGAGACTGTCGTTAGTCTATGGGACAAGCTAAAGAGCTTGTACATGAAGAAATCTCTCACTAATCAGTTGTATTTGAAACAACGATTATACACTCTTAAAATGATAGAAGGTACTTCTATTTCTGCATATCTAGATGAATTTAATAAGATTATTATGGATCTGAGAAACATAGATATTAAGATTGATGAGGAAGATCAAGTCTTAATTATTTTGTGTTCATTGCCTATTTCGTTTAATAATTTTGTAAACTCAATGTTGTATGGTAAATATACAATCTCTTTGGTAGATGTTAAGTCTGCTTTGAATTCTAAGGAATTGAGAATAAAATTTGGGGGATTAGGCATGGATGATCAAGCCGATGGTTTGTTTGTGAAAGATTCTTCTGATGATAGATCCAGGGAAAGATGTTCAGGGAAGAATATGAGTAATTCCAATAGCTCCAGATCTAAAAAAAAAATGTTAAGTGTTACTACTGCCATAAGTTTGGTCATTACAAAAGTGAGTATCCTAGACTGAAAAATGAGAAAGAGAAAAGTTCTTCTAGTGGTGATGACAGTGAAGAACAGGACAGATAATCTCTACTTCCTTGAGGGCAGTATGGTAATAGGTGGAGTATCCTCACATATTACAGATTCATATATTACTCGCATGTAGCACATATGAGTGTGCTAGACATGTATGATCATTTATGAGTCGACATGTTTTACTTGGTGTGATTAGAAGACAATTAAATTTAAGTTTTTGTTTGCATTGTGTTCTTGCGAAGCAGTATAGAATCAAGTTTTCTTGTAGTTGTTGATTTCTGATTGGGATACATCTTGTGTAAAGTTGTGTTTTATTATAATCATATTTGTTTTATGACCATTGGAGGAAGAGTTTGGTTTTGTTTATCTGTTTTTTGTGATGTGTTTGATGTGTTCAAATATTTGAGAAGACTAGTGATCTACAGACAAGAAAGTAGAGCGTTGCTCAGATCATACAGTTTGTTTCACTCCACAAAAATGGAGTAGCTGAATGGAATGAGGTGGGCTTGAATATCACAGTCCACAGTTTGCTTTGAGTTTGCCAAATTTGTCTACAGATTTTGGGTGAAGTGGATAATGCAGCTTGTTATTGGATGAACCTTCTCTCCTTTCATTCTACAGGAAAGGAAAATAGGGTTATAGCAAGAAGATGGAGTTGTAGAGAGCTTCACAACAGAGTACGTGTGGTACTCTAGATCATGCTTTTGTGTTTAAGTATGATTTTGTTTTTGGCATTGGTACACAATGAGAGCAGGTCTACAGTTGATAGATAGAGGAGACAGTTTGGCCACCTTTTGCGTATGCTCATGCAGGCTTTGTTGGGTTCTTACTTTGGCAGAGAATATTTGTTAGATGTTTTCATTTGTATTCATATGCCGTTGTTCAAGTAAGCAGTTTGTATTGTGGTGCATTGTCGTTTGTGTAAAGATGTAATTCTTCATTAGGACCAAGCCGGTGATTTGGTCAAGTCGTCTATGGTATTGAAGACTTTTGTGTGGAAAATGAGTTCTTCAAAGATAGACTTCATATTTCGGTTGGGTATTCCTTTTGTGATATGATTGGGGGATTTGTGGGTCTTTTATTCAGAATGGATTTTGTGAGGCTTGTGATAATTCAAGTCAAGGTGGAGATTTGTTGAGATGTGGCTTGAATTGAGTTCAATCAAGTGCATATTCAATGCTTGCTCGATACCGCTCGAGCGAGCCTCAACCTGTAATTTCGCTCAACCCTCGCTCGACTTCCAACTCGACCGAAATTCCAGACAAAGAGTTCGCTCAACCCTCGCTCAACTTTTAGCTCGAGCAAGATCTAGGCAGAAATTTCGCTCGATTCTTACTTGATTTCTCACTCGAGCGAGAGTCAATCTTAGATGTTCACTCGATGTTTTGCTTTGAGCTAATATTTTATGGACTAGGGTTGGCGCCGCCTCATGCATGTTTGCTCAAGCGAGAGTGGTTTCGCTCCAGTGAGATATCGCCGATAAGAGCAGAACACCATTCATTTGAACAGCAGACGAGTGTAACTAAGTTTTTTGTATAGATTTCGTTTTATAGAGCTATTTGTGAGGTTTAAAAGTATGTGTGAGAGAGAGCTTTGCAATTTATAAGTGAGATTGAGTGTTCTAGTGTAAGAATCTTGTGATTCGATCTCTGTACTCCATCTCTGTTATTATAGTGGATTCCTTGAGACCAACCCAACAGTGGACGTAGGTTTGTGTTAAGCCGAACCACTTCAAAATTTGTTATCCCTTGGTGTTCTGTGTGCTTTGTTTTAATTTCTCATATTGCATCCGCTGCGTTACTTCCTATTTACTGTTTGTTTACCGGCCCATTCCAATATCTTAAAACCCTCCCACGGAGGCCAGCTAATCCCGTTGCCTTAATTAAGAAAGTGAGAAACCTTTACATCATCAGATTTTGTGTTGTCCTATGAAGCCAAGTGAGAAACCACAAGTGAAGGAAGAGTATTGCCATACAACACGAAACTAAAGCATAGCTCAAGAAAACATGAGATGCAGACTACGTCAAACCATGGGAGCAACATATAGATTTCGATCAGTAGTTACCAATATTATTTGTCTACTTAATTCATTTCTTTATTAGTACTGATAGTAACCTATATTTTAAGAGCTAGCTTCGCAAACAATATTAGTCTCCTTTTAGCAGAGTAAACCCCAAATATTATTGAGGAAACCTTGGTTTTTTTTTTTTTTTTTAATGTAGGAAAGCCTAGCCTTTTCAAGAACTTTCATATGGTTCCGCCACTGGGACTCGATACATGTTATTTTTTAACCAATATGTGGCTTGCTCTCGTATTAACAGTTAAAAAAAATTGCATTTTTCCATCATAAATTTCCTTAAAATTAGTGAGAATTTTTATGCTCTGTTTTAGGAATAGAGTTGTACTACTTCTCTGCAACATGGGCAGTAATACACACTCCACTAGAATTGAGGAAAAGCTTGCTATGTTGACTGGAATTGGTAAAGGGCGTTGCATTTATAAAGTGCATGAGCTATTACGTGATGTAAACGAGAAGGCTTACAAGCCTACGCTGCTTGCCATCGGTCCTTACCACCATGGCAAGGTTGGCCATGGGTTTATTGAAGAGCGTAAATTGCGCTACCTACAACAAATGCTCATAAGAACAAATGGAAGTGTAGAAACATACATCACGGCCTTGAGAGAATTGGAAGAAAGAGCGCTTAAATGCTATGGAGATCAGATTAGCCAAACCTCAGATGAGTTTGTAGAAATGATGTTACTTGATGGGTGTTTCATTATTGAGTTGTTCCGCAAGTATGAAATCTATCATGAAAAAGGAGATTGTCAAGATGACCCAATCTTTCAAATGAAGTGGGTGCTTCCTAGCATAGCTCGTGATCTACTGTTATTTGAAAATCAACTTCCATTCTTTATTTTGGTTCAGTTGTTTGGGATGAGTGAGCGTAACAACACACTACTTCATAACAGATCCAGAAATTTAGGAGGACACGTTGGTGATATTGAGTACGGGGAAGATGGAATTAGTGTTGAAAGCTCAACCTCCACAAATGAGACTATCCAGACACAACGACTTATTGATCTTGCCCTCAAGTTTTTCTCTCGATATTTACCATTTAAATGGAATATCGATGGATCAAGCTATAATTCAACCGAAATGATTAAGCATCTACTTTATTTGGCGCATGAAGCTCTCACCCCTTCACTTCCAGACATGGAACGTCGACGTTTAAAGTTCGGGCTCAAATTCGAAAAAGCAGAGTTTGAGCATCTCCTTGGTCTAATACATGCAACCATTAGTATTGCAATACCTGATACGAAGTTAGATCAAGCCAGAGAACGTCATGAGGCAGGAGTGAAACTCAAGATTGCAGAGATATTTAAGTGCCTATTTGGTCCGATTTGTGAAGCTCTCACTCCATTAATTGCAAAAATGGAAAATATGACGAAGGTAATTTCTGATACCACCCAATATCATAGTGCCACAGAGCTTAAAGAAGCTGGAATCAAATTCAAGAAGGCGGAGAAACTTAACTTGTTTTCCATAGAGTTCAACAATGGACTACTGGAGATTTCACCTTTGAGCATAGGAGATCATACAGAGACTTATTTACGAAATCTAATTGCATATGAGCAATACTGTGATCAACAAAAAGGCTCAGATTATGTCTACAACTATGTACGCTTCATGGACCGTCTCATTAACACTCCAAAGGATGTTGAATTACTCCGACGAAAAGGAATTATCAGTAATCGTTTGGGTGGTGATGAAATTGTTTCTGCCATGGTTAACAAGCTTGATCACAATGTCACTTTTTCGACCAACAATTATGACAGTTATTCCATGGATGCAGTCAACATGCATTGCAGTAGACGCTGGAATGTATGGATGGCAAAATTAAGGCACGATTATTTCAACAGTCCTTGGGCCTTGCTTTCATTTCTAGTGGCTGTCGTATTGATTGCACTTGCAATTACACAAACCATATTTTCCATTATTCATTAGGTTTTTCCTGTTGTGTTGATGTATGTTATCTTAGCGAATGTAAAAAATTTCGAATAATAAGATTAATGTACAAAGTAAGAGTGTGGTCCCAAACCATATCTTTTCGTTGAGCTATATATGAATCATATTTTATTGAACCGAATTGATTGGGACATGAACAAGTTCACAGGCTAACACACGAAATAGGGTAAAATGGATGGAGTGTCCATGAATCTGTTTCCTACATAATTAAGTGCATGTTTAGGATTGTGGTAAAAAATATAACTTATAATTTTAAGACTTATAGTTTATAACTTATATAATAAGCTCTATAGTTCAAAAATTGTTTACTGTTTAATAAACATATATCTAAAGTGATTTTAAAATTTGTTATAATAATTTTTTTAAAATATACAATTATTTACGAGAGTTTTTTGATAAAAGCATCAATTGATACTTTTTAAAAAAAAATAGACTTTTAGATTTTTTAGATGATTAAAACAACTTTTATAAATTTATTAAACATATTTTTTTTTTAAAAGAGCTTTTAAGTAGTTGAAAATATTTTTTAAGCTTTCAAACTCAACCACAAAAATGCTCTTAGCCTATTTCATGTTTTAACATGTGCCCCCTGTCCGTGCGATTAGCACTTCTCTTGAATAACAATGTGGAAGGAAATTTCCCTTTGCTTACAATAGAAGGAAATTCTTTAACTTCAAAGGGAATTCATAAAAATAAACTCACAAAATTACATTACTTAATATGATAAGACGTTATATTGTAAATTTATTTTTACTAAAATTTAGATCTAACTTATTACATAAAACCACATTAAATTTTGTAAATTTATTTTTATAAAGTTTTATTATGATTGTAGCACTTCTCAATGAATACTAACCTGTAGGATTTTCCGTTACAGTAGTGGCATAAATTCAAGAAGCAATGGAGGGCTGAACAGAAAAACTATATCTCCTATCATAACTAGCTTCTAAAAATTTCCAGTTTCTTTTATAATTTTTTTTATTACATGTCTAGCTTACAAAGTGACCATTCTTTGCTTTTGTTACAAGAAACGATTTGTATAGCCCTAAGGCATGCAAGTCCTGCAAAGTCTTTCAGAAAAAGAAAAAGCACATTTAGGACCTAAATAAGAAAGTCTATTTTTTCTTTTATGGTGGATCCCACTTTTATTTAAATGGTTGAACGAAACTTGCATACATGGACAGATTAGGTAAACCTACAAGAGAAATGACTTCTTCAAACGTCACAGGATTCTCTAACGAGTTTGGCTTACTTTTTCCGGAAGATAAAAGAAGTTTGACTTACAAATATTGACTAAAGATTCTCTAACGAAATTCAGGCCGATTTATTTTTAAAAATGAGAATAAGATAAAATAAAATGAAATAAGATAAAATAAAAATTAAAAAAAAGAAAATATTATTGTAATATATTTTTTTAATATTAATTTTATTTTAAAATTTGAAAAAGTAGTTTTAAAATTTGAAAATATTAAATTTTTTATTATATTTTATATAAAAATTTAAAAAAATATAATGATAAATTTTAAATAAATTTTAAATTTTGATTTTATTTCTATAAGCAAACAAGACCTAAAGTAATCACTAACGTGTGAAACATCTAGCCAATTGCAAAAGCAACAAACATCACGCTTACAAGAGTTTGGTCAACCACATAGCAGAGACAGCATATAAGAACATGAAATCTGGGAAGGCATAGCCATGAAAACAAACTTCACGCTTAAATCAATTCTAATCCCTAAAACATTAAAACATGGGAATTAGGAATAGCCATTCTGATGGCCTGTTTATCCAAAGCATAAATATTTTCATCGTAGTCCGAGAGTACTAATTAGTGAGCCCATCAGAAACAAAAGACACAAAACTACAAATTTCAGCTCAATCCAACTACAAGTTAAACTACAAATAAACGAGTTCAACTCAATCCAACTCAATCTCAATTTCAGCTAATAACTAAAGCATTTAAGAACACAAAACCACAAGAACCATTTGTCTATACATAGAAAGAATCATAGATTCACATCTATACATGCAAATCCTTCTACAAAAGTAAGAGTCGGCAAGGGAAGTACACATATAACAGTAACAAATGTTTGTGCATAGAGAGTCTAATACCTTATTAAGACCAAGCAAGCAGTTGGGACTTGTGGCAACATAACCAATGGGGGCCATCTCAATCATAATACCTTCGCGCCAATGATGCTATCAAGATCAATAATTTATCTGCCATGGCAACATCACACATAACTGAGAGTTAATTGAAAAAGTAGAGTGTGAAAAATTATTTAGTGGTACCAGCTTGTTCATAATTCCATCAAGGCAGCCCTCACCAAAAGCCTCCTGATTAAGGGAAACTCCCAGATTGTTAAAGATTACAAAAACTAAAAAGTTGTTCAACAAATTCGTAATATATATTATTTTATAATAAAAAATTGGTAAAATATGATAGAAGATAAAGTTAGTGATGTTATAAAACTAAAGAAAAAAACTACTATTACAAGAGAGAAATATATAAGAAACTCTTTTGCAACTTTTAAGAACTGAAACTTTATTCTCTCTCTATATTTTCTTATGAATTTCATAACAACTGAAGCTCCTATTTATAGGTTTTGAAATTACTATGCAAGTCATTATACAAGATTTAAAATAATAGTGATGTGATCATTCACATAATTTTAGTGGTGGGACAGGGGGCGGCTGCTATCCCACCAATTCCGTTTCATTACACTCCCCTTTGAATAACCACCCATAAAGAATCTGCCTCGTTAAAACCTTACCAAGGAAAAACCCAGTGGGAAGAAAAATTAATGGCGAAAGAAAAAGAGTACAGTCTTCTTATATATCCACAAGTGCTTTAAGATTGCCTCATTAAAACCTTGCAAAGGAAAACCAAGTAGGACAAAACCTTAGCGAAGGAAAAAGAGTACAATCAGCACAAGTCTTTTACTCCCCCTGAAAAATGCATAACAATAGATCTTTGAGTTTTCGTATTCCAATGTTATGCACAATCTTCTTGAATGTCAAAGTTGGTAACGTCTTTGTGAATAAATCTGCCAGATTATCACTAGATCGTATCTGTTTGACATCAATTTCACATTTCTCTTGAAGTTTATGAGTATAAAAGAATTTAGGTGAAATATGTTTGGTTCTGTCACCTTTGATATATCATGCTCTGATTTGAGTGATACAAGCAGTATTATCTTCGTATAAAATTGTTAGGCTATTATTGATCATGGGAAGTCCACAGTTTTCCTGGATATGTTGAATAACTGATCTCAGTTAAATACACTCTCGACTTGTTTCGTGAATAGCAATGATCTCTGAGTAATTTGAAGAAGTAGTAGATAGTGTCTGCTTAACAGATCTCCATGATATGACAGTATCTCTATAAGTAAATAAATATCCAGTTTGAGATCTACCTCTGTGTGGGTCTGAAAGATAATCTGCATATGTATACCCAATCAATTGTGGACTTGATCCACGTTGATAAAATAATCTCATATCAACCATACCATGAAGGTAACGAAGGACATGTTTAATGCCATTCCAATGCCTTTGAGTTGGTGCAGAACTATATCTTGCAAGCAGATTAACTGAGAATGTAATATCTGGTCGAGTGCAATTTGCAAGATATATCAAAACTCCAATTGCACTGAGATATGGTACTTCAGGACTAAGAATTTCTTCATCGTCATCACAAGGATAGAATGAATCATTCTTCACATCAAGTGTTCGAACAATCATTGGAGTACTCAGGGGATGAGATTTGTCTATATAAAAATGCTTTAAAACTTTCTCAGTATACATGGACTGATGAATAAAAATTCCATTTGGCAAGTGCTCGAGCTGTAGGCCAAGAAAAAGTTTTGTTTTGCCAAGATCTTTCATTTCAAATTCATTCTTTAAATATATAGCGGTTTTTGAGATCTCTTCAGGAGTTCTCACAATATTTAAATCATTAATATAAACCGCAATAATGACAAATCCAGATTTTGATTTCTTAATAAAAATACATGGGCATACAAGATTATTCTCAAATCCTTCTTTCAATAGATATTCGCTTAAGCGATTATACCACATGCGTCCGGATTGCTTCAACCCATATAAAGATCTTTGTAGTCTGATAGAGTACATATTTATAAATGTACTTGTAGATGCTTTAGGCATTTTATATCCTTAAGGGATTTTCATATATATATTATGGTCTAAGGATCTATATAAATATGTAGTGATCACATCCATCAACCGCATTTCTAATCCTTTTGTAACAACCAGACTAATCAAAAATCTAAATGTGATTGAATCCATAACAGGAGAATATGTTTCTTCATAATTAATCCCGGGTTTCTGCAGGAAACCTTGTGCGACAAGCAATGCTTTGTACCACACAATTTCATTTTTCTCATTACGATTTCGTATAAATACCCACTTATATCCAACAGGCATTACATCCTTTGGTGTTTGGACAACAGGTCCAAATACTTCTCACTTTGCTAATGAATTTAATTCAGTTTTAATAGCTGCTTTCCATTTTGGCCAATCATTTCTACGTCGACATTTTTTGACGGTTTTTTGCTCACTTTCTTCACTACTTCTGATAATGTCAATGGCTATTTTATATGAAAATATGTTGTCGACAACAGTTTTATTTTTATCCAGAATTTCTCCAGTATTCATGAAATGTATTGAGATCTCATTATTTTCAGGTACCTGTTCCTCTTCAGGGAAAAACATTTTATGACACACCTCTTCAGAAGGTCCATTTTTAGGAGATTTATACTCTTCAGGAGTTTCCTCTTCAGGAGGTTCTGGAATAGAAGATTTGAGCTCTTTAGGAGCACCAATTATATTTGTAGCCTGTATTGTGGGTACGTATACTTCAGGAACACCAAATTCATTTTGTATTCTTTTCCTTCTGGAAATTTTATCTTTTGCACCAATAGGTCTTCCACACTTCAGGCGTGTTTTAGATTCACCTATTGTTATTTTGACAATTTGTTCTTTAGGGACTTCAATCCTTGCTGGAGCATTAACAGCAGGAATATAAGATTTTACTACACCTTTAGTGTCAGTAAATACATCCGGTAATTGATTTGCAACATTTTATAAATGAATAATCCTCTGAACTTCCAATTTACATTCATTTGTAGGAGGATCAAATTGAGACAGGGTCTTATTATCCTAAATAATATCTTATCGTGCTTCAGGCACCGCCTTTTTTTTACCCATTAATGGAAAAGTGGATTCGTCAAAATGACAATCCTCAAAACGTGCTTTAAACATATCCCCTATAAGGGGTTCAAGGTATCTAATAATAGATGAAGAATCAAAACCAACATATATCCCAAGTCTACGTTGAAGGCTCATTTTTGTACGTTGTGGAGGTGCAATTAGAACATATACAGCACATCCAAAAGTACGAAGATGAGAAATATTTGGTTGTTGACCAAATGCAAGCCGTAATGGAAAATATTTATGATATGCAGATGTTCTAATGCGAATTAAAGATGCTGCATGAAGTATAGAATGTCCCCAATCAGAAACTGGTAGTCTTAATTTCATAAGTAAAGGTATAGCGATTAGCTGAAATCTTTTAATCAAAGATTCAGTTAAACCGTTTTGTATGTGTGTATAGGCAACCGGATGTTCAACATCTATTCTTATTAATATGCAATAATCATCAAAAGTTTGAGATGAAAATTCACCTGCATTATCCAATTGAATGGTCTTAATTGGATATTCAAGAAATTGTGCTCGTAGTTTAATTATCTGAGCAAGAAGTCTAGCAAATGCAATATTTCTAGTGGAAAGCAGACAAACATGTGACCATCGTTTAAATGCATCAATCAAAACTATAAAGTATCTAAATGGTCCACTTGATGGATGAATAGGTCCATATATATCTCTGTAAATCCTTTGTAAAAAGGATGGAGATTCAACAATGACTTTTGAGGGAAATGGTCTGATAATCAACTTACCTTGAGAACATACAGAGTACGGAGATTCATTGGGTAGAAATATCTTTTGATTCTTTAAGGGATGCCCATGCGAATTTTCAATAATTCGTCTCATCATTATAGATCCCGGATGTCCAAGACGATCATACCAAGTCATAAATATTTTGGAGTCAATGCACTTCTGGTGCATTATCACATATGATTCAATTATTCTCATCTTTGTATAATATAATCCAGAATATAGAACAGACAGTTTTTCTAATACGAGCTTCTGGCCCGATATTGTTTTAGTAATAAGAAGATGCTCTTTACTGCCTTCATTGGTCGTTTCAATATGGTAGTCATTATGATGTATATCTGAAGCTCAATAAATTTCTTCTGGATTGTGAAGAAAATAGAGCATCATCAATACAAAATTTGGTGCCATGAGGCAACACAATATAAGCTCTTCCGGAGCCCTCAATTAAATCTGATGAGCCTGATATGGTATGGACATAGGCTTTACTTAGTATTAGATTTTGAAAATATTTCTTTTTTTTTTAGAATTGTGTGAGTTGTAGTACTGTCAGCCAGACATATATCTTTATCATTCAACTCAGAGATAAAAAGCTTATCAATGTGATCCATGATTCTACAAAAATATACAAAACTTTTATTACAAATAATAGAAAGAAAATACATTAATTGAGTGGAACACTTCATTCTCCAATTAAGTGGTCAATACTATCTTCAGGATGATTAAAGAAATCAGAGACATCAAGATGAGTAACATCTACATCTACTGAATCTAATAAATCATCTGATGGTTCTACTAAATTTGTTTCATGTATTTTATTCTTTCCTTTAATAGATGCTTGATATAAATCAGCTAAGTGCCTGGTCGTACGACAGGTACGTGACCAATGTCTAGTTATTCCACATCTATGGCACACCTCTTTACTTCTCTTTGAAGAATTATTCTGAGAATTTTTACCCATTTCTGAATTGTACCACTTCTGGTGATATGGTATATTATTATCCCTTTTAATGCTGTCACTTCTGGGACCAACATTTCTATAATTTCTCCTACTATGTCCACGCCCCCAATTTGTTCTAAAAGATGCACCATTCACTTCTGGGAATGATACAAACCTATTACCATTCATTTCAGAGAATGATATTGAATCAGTAGGGCGTAACTGGTGGTTTGCTAATAAGAGCTCATTGTTCTGCTCAGCTACTAGAATACATGATATAAGTTCAGAATATTTCTTAAACTTTCTCTCTCGATACTGCTGCTGCAGGAGCACATTCGAGGCATAAAATATAGTATAAGTCTTCTCAAGTATATCATCATTGGTGATTTTCTCACCGCATAATTTTAGTACTGATCTTGTTTTAAAAAGTGCGGAATTATACTCACTAACACTTTTATAATCTTGCAACCCCAGGTACAATCAATCAAAACGAGTTTTTGGGAGGATGACAGTATTCTGGTGTTCATACCTCTCCCTTAAACTGTTCTGCAAAATATAGGAATCTTTTACTGTAAGATATTCAGTTTTCAATTTTTTGTGAAGATGGTGGCGAAGGAAAATCATTGTTTAAGTACGGTCCTGCAAAGACGTTTGATTTACTTCTTTAATTGTTTCACACAGGTTCATCGCATCAAGATGAATTTTAGCATCAAGTATCCAGGATAAATAATTTTTCCCAAATATGTCAAAGGCAACAAATTCCAATTTTGTAAGATTTGCCATTTTAGAGGAATAAGACCACTAGCTTTAGAATTGGTAGAACTATCGTGTTGATAACATGTTATAAAACTAAAAAAAGAAACTATTATTGCAAGAGAAAAATATATAAGAAACTCTTTTGGAACTCTTAAAAACTGAAACTTTCTTCTCTCTCTATATTTTCTTATGAATTTCATAACAACTGAAGCCCCTATTTATAGGCTTTGATATTATTATGTAAGTTACTATGTAAATCACTATGCAAGATTTAAAATAATAGTGGTGGGATCATTCACATAATTTTAGTGATGGGACAGGGGGCGGCAGCCGTCCTACCAATTCCGTTTCATTACAAGTGACATCATTTAAGAGCAAAAATCATGAAAGAAAGGCTTTTTGTAAGACACCAAGCAATACAAGTGTGCATGTATGTATATAACTTTATAAGCCAGCTGCTGACATTTCACATCGTCTATTTTCCATCCAATTTCAATAGATGACTAAAATAAGTTGTATCTGTGAAAGAGAAAGTCAAGACATTCATAAGTAGCCTTGAATCCAAGACCTCCCCTTATACATAAATATCAATTAAACGGCCAGTACTGTCAAGTCGTGTATATGATATTTATTCAGCATATAGATGATCTATCGAGTATATATATATATGCAATATATATACCTGCAGTTGAACCAGCAAAGGTGTAACCCACTCAAAACCAATATATATTAAAAAAAATTGGAAAAATGCAGAAAATTAAGCATTAAAGCCTCCCATCAAGAAATTAAAATGGATATATAGAAGAATTAATATAGGTGGGAAACAACCAATATGTCACTGCCAACCCAAAAAGAATTAATGGTAACTTGATGCGTCCACCAAAATAATGACACAAGGGCATAAGCAATGCACTACAACACGTACATTATCCTTTTTGCGACTAAGTTTTATTGCGACGATGACAAAATTGTCGCTATAAGTTAGAATGAACCATTTCTGAGATATCGTCTGCTTGGAGGGAAAATCACCGCAACATCATACTTGTTGCGGCGAATTAATTATAGTCGCAATAACAATAGACAATAAAGATAATTGGCAATACTTGTTGGGACAACACTCTTCTGACAGTAATAATAATAGTTGATCTGAACAATTTGCAGCGACAACTGTTCCCGCAAAAGCGTTAAATTCTACCCACCCTTATACCCATTCTGCCCAGCCCGATAGTCCCTCTCTCTGTACCCACGAGTGTTTGGCCGCCCGTGCCCGTCGTTCCCCTTGTCGTGCCGGAGAAGATCACCGCCCCACGAGTGTTTGATTTTGTGTCTTTCCCCTCGTCTCTCTCTTGCTCGTCCTCTCTCTCCCTCTCTCTGATCTCTCTCTCGTGCAGTCTCTTATTCGTCCGTTATCAACCTTTCAGTTCTCAGTCACTCTCTTTTTGCACGCATTTCAGACGTTGCCGTCATGCTAAGTTTCTTTCTCCACTCTAGATTGTCTTCTTCTTCTCCATGTGTCCCCTCTTTTGTTTGGGTTTCCATGTAATAGTAACTGTCTTTGTTGCAAGGGACCCTTTTGGGATAAAATCCCACGGTTGTATGAAATTCGACTTGGACTTTTCAGTCCTCTGAAGTACATTGGGTGAAATTACTTGTGGATTTCACCGGAATTGGGCAAACTACTGTTGCATAACTTCTATATTAAAGAGACGCTAGAGGTGTCGACAAAAGGCCTCACATAATATTTCTATTCCAACAGTTCTATATTTTCATAACTTTTCCCTCGTTACAATTATACAATAACAGAGTAGTATTTATAGACCACAACAGGTGGCAATCAGATTTCTTCTAGAATATTCTACTTCAATGCACATTCTGTTATTCCACGTCCAATGATATTGCTGTATCCGAATCTGTCTCTTTTGCATGGTCACTGATTTTGCCAGAAGCATTTTCACGAGCACCATCTGCAGAGGCATCTGGGATTTGTGCCTTAATATATATCGGCATTGCATCAAGCAACATATGATTGGTATGTAATATGAATGACCATCAGATGCTTTAGTGTGATAAATTTCATATAATACCCATCCAACTCCATTATTCACTTTTAATAGTTCAAAGATGTACTTAACATCATCTGGTTGAACAAATAAACGAGTTGAAAAGTGCTGTGGATCTATCTTTTATTGGTGATAATCACTAATGTGTGTTAATATCTGTGTGATTATGACTAATGTGCATATGCATGTGATTATCTGTTTTGGTGTAGTTGAAGCTTATTGAGAAACGACACGCTGGAATTCAAAGTGAAGAGGAGATACAAACAAAAGACATGCAAACCAACCTGTTGCCAAGACACCCTGCAGGATAAGCGACGAGGCCTCTTGTTCTATCTTAATATGCAGAGGGTGCATAGTGTTTTTTTTTTCTTGTTTTTATTGCTGCCATCTGTAGGACCCTTGTCTCCTACCGAATTCTTTTTGTATATATAGTTGGCTTTCTCCTTTTAAACAGTGAGTCAAAATCAATACAAAATAGTTGTTCTTCCTTTGCCCAAACCTTTGCACACAACCTGTTTGATATTTTGCTTCTTTAGCAGTTTCTTATATGGTACCAGAGCTTGGTTACTATGGCAAAGATTAACACCACTCCTCATGACCCTACTCAACCATCTAGCCCATATTACATTGGAACCAACAGCGGAACAGGAGCCATGTTGGTGACCCATAGCTTGGAGGCAAACAATTATCATTCATGGGCAAGATCGATGAGAAGGGCACTTAGGATAAAAAACAAACTGGGTTTCATAGAATAGGGAACCCTTTGTGAACCTGCGGACCCGAATGACTCTTTGATGGAACATTGGTTGAGGTGCAACGACATAGTTATCACTTGGATGCAAAACACCATGGCCATCGACATCAAATGTAGCGTAGTCAATGCCGAGACAGCTCACCAACTATGGCTGGAACTCGAACAGAGGTTTGCTCAACAAAATGCGCCCATAATGTAACAAGCCGTACTCGTAGGGAGTCGCGAAGTCCAACCTGTTTGGTATAATCCGTCCTCAAATACAAATAATAGGTCTCTGACCATGTTCAAATAAAAATATTTTCCACATTTCAATCCATCTAAAAATGTCCACCAAGTCATAATTAAAAAATATGAATAATCATAAATGAGAGGGCTCACCATCTCCCAATAAGTTTAACAATAATGAATAACTAATATTCTAAAATCCAATGAACTAAAAACCGAACATCTAAAATAAATATTAATTGTTTTCCCCTATCTAGTCTGTGGCTCTAACTGCTTAAACTTGGTCAAAACTCTATTCTTGGTCCTCTGTTGGAACATCCAAATCATCTGAAAAATATATGAGATAAGGGGGTGAGTTTTTCCACAACTCAGTAAGCGAAGAACTTTTACACGCGTGTAAACATGAGTATTTACCAAGTAATAAAGTACGGAACAAAACATATTTATGCATCAAGGAACAAATGATTTTCAAAACACTTAAAACATAAAGTACTTTGGCATAACAAATCTGAGCATTATCACTATATCCAACAGAGCATCTCACAAAGCAAAAATCATGTTTAACCCCCGTGGTAGGGTTGTACTAACCCCGGTAGCCAAACCAGGCAGAGACAGAGGTGAAACTTTTCCTTATTTGTTCTCGGAGCCCCGAGTGTGCACACAGGAAAGCTCACAATAAACCACTTTGTTTCCAAAGTGGGTGCACTCAGAGGTAGGAAATTGGTACCAATCCAAACAGAATAAAAACAGAGCAGAGCAGAGCAAGCAGAGATAGAGTCAAATACCAATCAGAATACTATGCCAAAGGTTTACAGAGTTATTAAAGACACATAGTTCCAAGCTATTTTCAGAATAAAGCTTATATAAATAAAACATAGTCAACGCATTCAAAACATAATTTTTCTCAGATAAACAAAACGCTCTTTTTCACATTTCAGAAAAATAGCATGACAAAAAGCAGGCTCATGTCTACACAACGCAAGACAGAAATATTTTTCCTTCTTTCATATAAGCTTTATGAATAATGCAAATAATTAACTGAGGTTGGTTTTTTTTTTTCTCAAGTTTTCATTTCATAACTAACAAAAGCACAAATTCTTAAAAAGTCAACCTCAATCCTCTTTCTGTATAAAACCGAGCATACGAACCCTGCTTACCTGACTCCTGCAGCGAATTATCAAAACTTTGAGTCCGACTTCTAAGAGTTTCGTCACCTATTCATAAAAACATATTTCCTAATGTTAAAGACTACTCCAAAAGCTTTAGTCTCAAAATTATAAGCTAAACTACGTTGCTTGCCTAAAATCATAAATTTCTAACAAACCAAGCCCAAGCAACCAGCCACTACAAATCTGGACAGCCCCCAAAGATGCACAAAAACCAATATTTTAATCATTTTAAAAACTCTAAGGTGCACTGAAATTTTCTCCTTAAATCCACACAACTAGCGGCTATTTATCTTCTTAATCAAAACACTTTTAACTTAACACTACCAAGAACATGAAATTTCATAATCCACTCCAACCAGCAAACTAGCGCACTCCATACTAAAAAAAAAAATCATTTCAGCCCACTACCAACTCATCTCAAGCATCCCTCTGATAAAACCAACCCAACAAATATAGTATCCTATACGTTCAATAAAACCAAACCCAACCATTTTATATCACACAAAACGTCCCAAACAACCCATCGGCAGCACCAAAACAGCAAAAGAATTTAACAACGAATCCCTTGAACATCCACCAAAAATCACTTCGAAAAATGGATTCGGTAATTAGAGAAAATATTCCATAAATATTACGGGGAGAAATCTATCCAGTAAATTTATCAAATCTTCAAAATAAAACATACAAGAGGAGCCTCTAAATCTGACTCCATGAGTCTTACCTGAAGTGAACTACAACTTGCACCAAAACAAAGCGACAAACCAGACGAAAACAGGGCACTAAAGAACTGAATTTCTGACTTCTCTATGCTCGACTTCACCTACCGAAAATACACAAATTTTCAGTGATTACAAGTACCAAAACCGAAACCCATGGATAGAAGAAAACGTAGGAAGAAATTTGAGAATCTTACCGTGATTCATGCGGCGAAACCGAAACCAGAGGGAGGGGTTTACGGAAGGAAGGAGCTCCAATCAAGGGATAAAACGCCGTATGGAGAGAGAGAGAGAGAGAGATTTTCATTTGCAACAAATAACCACCGAGATTGTGGTTTGGTGCGAGAGAAATGGAGAGCTGCACAAAACAGGGGAAACCGTCGAGCAGAGGAAAGGAGAAGGAAAGGAAAAGAAAAGAAAAAAAAAAGAAAGAAGAAGGGGCGGAAGTAATATACCAGGGGGTGAAACGATGCTGTTTGGTGCATGGGCTGGGGCTGGGGCTAGGCGTGGCATGGGTCTGGGTTGGTCAAACGGGCTGGCCCAGGCACTACATCCTCCCCCTCTTAAACAAATTTTCGTCCTCAGAAATTGCTACAAGAGCTCAAAATCTTCATTGAAGAGGTGTGGGTATTTCTCTCGCATTTCTTCCTCGAGTTCCCTGGAAGCTTCACTGCTTGTGTGATTACTCCACAACACCTTAACCATGGGAATGTTACCGGTCTGCAATGTGTGTGCTTTCTTTTCCAAGATCCGCATTGGTTCTTCAATATATGTCATATCTTCCTGAATCTGCAGCGGCTCATAATGAATGATGTGAGTTGGATCGGGAATATACTTTCTCAGCATGGACACCTGAAATACATTATGCACTCCTGCAAGATTCGGAGGAAGTGCTAACTTATATGCCAATGTTCCAACTCGTTCAAGAATCTCAAAGGGTCCAATATATCTAGGGCTCAACTTGCCCTTACTTCCAAATCTCACAACCCCTTTCATTGGTGCTATCTTCAAGAATACTTCATTTCCAACTTCAAACTCTAGTAGACGGCGTCGGTTATCAGCATAGCTCTTTTGTCGACCTTGAGCTGCTTTAATTCTAGCTCTAATGATGTCAATCTTTTCTGTGGTTTTCTGAATGATCTCTGGTCCTAGTATTTTTCTTTCACCAACCACATCCCAATATAAAGGGGACCTACACCTTCTGCCATACAAAGCCTCATACGGTACCATACCAATACTAGTCTAGAAGCTGTTATTATAAGCAAATTCCACCAATGGTAAGTGTCGTATCCAAGTTCCTTTAAAGTCCATCACACATGCCTTCGACATGTCTTCTAAAATCTGAATAGTCCTTTCTGATTGCCCATCTGTCTGAGGGTGATTAGCCGTACTGAAACTTAACTTAGTACCCATTGCCTCTTGTAAATTTTTCCAAAATCTAGAAGTGAAACGAGGATCTCTATCTGACACAATAGACACGGGTATCCTATGCAATCTCACGATCTCTTGTATGAACAGTTCAGCTAGTTTCTCCAATTTATAAGAAACTTTAATGGGCACAAAACGTGCAGTCTTCGTTAAGCGATCCACGATTACCCATATTGCATCTTGTTCGTTGAAAGCCCTTGGTAGACCTGTCACAAAATCCATGGATATATGCTCCCACTTCCATTATGGAATCTGCAATGGCTGTAACAATCCTGCTGGTCTCTGATGCTTTGCTTTCACCTGTTGACATGTTAGGCACTGTTTTACAAACTTAGCAATTTCTCTCTTCATACCGTTCCACCAAAAAGACTCTCTCAAGTCCCGATACATCTTGGTACTCCCTGGATGGACTGTGTATAAAGAGCGGTGTGCTTCCTCAAGAATTATTTTCTTCAATACATCATCTGCCGGCACACACAATCTGTCTCTAAACCTCAAAACTCCATCTTCAGAAATGCTAAAACCAGCTTTGTCCCCATTTTTAACTTCTTCAACTAGCTTTATCAATGCTGAATCCACTTTCTGAGCTGCTTTGATTCTCTCTAACAAATCTGGTTG
Source organism: Platycarya longipes (assembly GCA_036559045.1). Lineage (NCBI taxonomy): Eukaryota > Viridiplantae > Streptophyta > Magnoliopsida > Fagales > Juglandaceae > Platycarya > Platycarya longipes. The sequence goes on along the minus strand of CM071789.1, from coordinate 26,137,468 downwards.
TACTATTAAACTGGCCACGAAAGTGCTTGTATCATTAGTGATAACCTCAATACCGGCCCTCTCCAAGTCCATTAATAACTGGGGCTGAGTGGTAAGGGTTGCAACTGCTGGACTCAAAGATTTCCTACTTAAGGCATCAGCTACAACATTCGCTTTGCCTAGGTGATAATTTATAGTACAATCATAATCCTTTATTAACTTGAGCTATCTTCTCTGTCTCATGTTTAATTCTTTCTGGGTGAAGAAATATTTCAAACTTTTATGATCTGTGTAGATTTCGCACTTTTCCCCATATAGATAATGCCTCCAAATCTTGAGTGCGAATATCATCGCTGTCAACTCTAGATCATGTGTGGGGTAGTTTTGTTCATAAGTCTTCAGTTGTCGAGAAGCGTAAGCTATAACCTTTCCGTGTTGCATTAACACGCACCCCAAACCCAATCTTGAAGTATCACTATATACCACAAAACCCCCATTGCAGTGGGAACTGTTAAAACTGGGGTGGTCACAAGTCTTTGTTTCAAGGTCTGAAAGCTTTTTTCACATTTTTCTGTCCACTCAAACTTGTTACTCTTCCTGTAAGGGCGGTGAGAGGAACTGCTATTTTAGAAAAACCCTCAATGAATCGACGATAGTATCCCGCCAATCCCAAGAAACTCCTAACCTCACGAATATTCTTCGGTGCCAACCAATTAACTACTGCTTCCACTTTCCCTGGGTCTACTGAAATACCCTCTTTTGAAACCACATGCCCCAAAAATATAACTAAATCCAGCCAGAACTCACACTTCTTTAGTTTAGCAAACAACTTTTCCTCCCTAAGTGTTCCGAGTACTAGCCTCAAGTGTTCCGAGTACTAGCCTCAAGTGTTCCTCATGCTCTTCCTTACTCTTAGAATAGATCAAGATGTCATCAATGAAGACAACCACAAATTTATCCATGAATTCATGAAATACCCTATTCATTAAATCCATGAATACCGTAGGAGCATTAGTCAAGCCAAAAGGCATGACTAGAAACTCATAGTGACCGTATCTTGTTTTGAAAGCGGTCTTAAATACGTCTTCTGCCTTAATCTTCAGCTGATGATACCTTGACCGAAGATCAATCTTAGAGAAAACTTGTGCACCTTGCAGTTGATCAAAAAGGTCCTCTATACGAGGTAAGGGATATCTGTTCTTGATAGTTACTCGGTTGAGTTCTCTATAGTCGATGCACATTCTCATTGTCCCGTCTTTCTTTCTCACAAATAAAACTGGAGCACCCCATGGGAACACGCTGGGTCAGATAAAACCCTTGTGCAATAAGTCTTGCAACTGCTCTTTGAGTTCGATGAGCTCTGATGGCGCCATTCCATAAGGAGCCTTGGACAACGGTGCCGTGCCCGGAGCAAGTTCAATCGCAAATTCTACTTCTCGGTTGGGTGGTAATCCAGACAAGTCTTTAGGAAACACTTATGGGTATTCTCTCATAACAGGAATCTCTTCTAAACTCAACTCTTCCTTTGGTGCATCTATCACACAAGCCAAAAATCCTTGACAACCATCTCGCAATAATTTTCCAACCTGAACTACTGATATGACTGATGGAAGTGATCGCACTTTCGACCCCACAAATCGAATTCCATCTCCCTCAAGAGGCTTGAAGATTACCTCCTTTCTAAAGCAGTCAATACTGGCATGGTATGAAGCCAGCCAGTTCATCCCCAAAATTACATCGAATCCAAACATATCAAAAATTATAAGGTCAGCTGGCATCAATCTTCCTTCAACAGATATGGGGCAGCCATGGGGAATTTTGTGACAAGATACCGAATTTCCCGCCGGTGTCGAGACCACTAGGCTATACTCCAACCTTTCACTTTCCCATGTGCAAAACTTAACATAATTCAAAGAAATAAACGAATGTGTTGCCCCAAAATCAAATAATACAGTAGCATCATTAGAAAACAAGGAAAGAATGCCTGTGATCACAAATTAAAAAAAAAACTCCTTCTATTAAGATCCGCATTGAATACCAAGTTAATCCTAAAAGAAAACGAGAAACAGAAAATACCTGTGATCACATCATCCCTGCCTTCAGCCTTTCCTGGTGTCAATGCAAAGACTCGAGCAGGTGTAGTAGGACGCTGATTGTTACCTCGTCCTGTAACTTCATTTCTCTGGGGTGGCAACATGCTCACGTTATTGTTGTCCGGTTGCAGAGGGCAATTCCTGATGTAGTGTCCTGACTTGCCACAATGGAAACATAGTCCTGCACCTCTTCTGCATTCCCCAGAATGCACTTGGTAACATGTCTTACACTGGTAGGGCTGCTGGTTACTCTGGTTTGGCCTATTGCTTGAACTACCCCCTTCATTTCTCTTCTTCTACGATCCCTGATTGACGCTTGTATGGTATCCAGATGGGGTAGACCTCTTCCTTTGATTAGATAAAGTTGCACTTCTTCGAAGGCTTCTTTCAAACACTGTAGCCTTATTAACCAATTCTGTGAATTTTTTTACTTGGAAGCCCACTACTCGCTCAAAAAGCTTCTCGTTCAGCCCTTGTTCAAATTTGCGACACTTCTTCTCTTCATCTAGAATCAAATATGCCGCAAAACGTGTTAGCTCGGTAAATTTGGCTTCATAATGGTGTACTAACATCGCCCCCTGAACTAAGGTGGCAAATTCCATAGCTTTATCTTCTTTAACTGAGACTAGGAAGAAACGCTCTAGGAAGACTTCCTTGAACAGCGACCAACTTTTTATTTCTGTCTTTTCAGCTTCCCTGATAATCCACCACCTTTTCGCCTCCCCGGTCAGCTTGAATGTAGCAAACGCCACCTTTTGTTCATCCGTGCAAGGCAAGACTCGAAATATCTCCTCAATATCCTGCACCCAATCCTCTGCCAGTATCGGATCGCCTCTTCCATCAAAAGACGTGGGATACAACTTATTGAAATCTTCCACAGTGCAACCTCTTTCACTTGTGGTGCGGTGACAACCAGATGAATTTTGTGCAAGATCATCTATCAATTGATGCACTGCTGCTCGAAGTACTTCAGAAGCTCTTGGATTTGCTCCCCTTTCATTTCTGGCCGCATTCAAGTCCAACATACTTCGCTCACATCGAGGTGGCATCCTAAGAACACTTGGACTATTAAACAAATCGCTCACTAAAACATATAACCAGCTAGCTAAAATAAACATCTACAGGTAATCTTAGTAGTCAAAACAATAGTATATAATACTCCCCAAACAAATGAGGTACCCACTACAAACAAGGTCATATAATACCAAAAAAAAAAATATATATATATATATATAATCCTTCACTCTCCAACAATAAGAAATCAGCTCACAAACCTATATAGTTCTACACCTCAAAAATTTCCTAAAGTTGACGAATTCTAGAACCTCAAATTCCTAAAACCTTATTGCATAAAGTCTGCAAAATCTTAAACCTTCGCTTTGATATCAACTGTAACACCCCGTACTCGTAGGGGGTCGCGAAGTCCAACCTGTTTGGTATAATCCGTCCTCAAATACAAATAATAGGTCTCTGACCATGTTCAAATAAAAATATTTTTCACATTTCAATCCATCTAAAAATGTCCACCAAGTCATAATTAAAAAATACGAATAATCATAAATGAGAGGATTCAAAATCTCCCAATAAGCTTAACAATAATGAATAACTAATATTCTAAAATCTAATGAACTAAAAACCGAACATCTAAAATAAATATTAATTGTTTTCCCCCATCTAGTCTGTGGCTCTAACTGCTTAAACTTGGTCAAAACTCTATTCTTGGTCCTCTGTTGGAACATCCAAATCATCTGAAAAATATATGAGATAAGGGGGTGAGTTTTTCCACAACTCAGTAAGCGAAGAACTTATATACGCATGTAAACATGAGCATTTACCAAGTAATAAAGTACGGAACAAAACATATTTATGCATCAAGGAATAAATGATTTTCAAAACAATTAAAACATAAAGTACTTTGGCATAACAAATCTGAGCATTATCACTATATCAAACGGAGCATCTCACAAAGCAAAGACCATGTTTAACCTCTATGGTAGGGTTGTGCTAAATCTGGTGGCCAAACCAGGCAGAGACAGAAGTGAAACTTTCCTTTATTTGTTCTCGGAGCCCCGATTGTGCATACAAGAAAGCTCACAATAAACCACTTTGTTTCTAAAGTGGGTGCACTCAGAGGTAGCAAATTGGTACCAATCCAAACAGAACAAAAACAGAGCAGAGCAGAGCAAGCAGAAATAGAGTCAAATACTAACCAGAATACTATGCCAAAGGTTTTCAAAGTTATTAAAGACACATAGTTTCAAGCTATTTTCAAAATAAAACTTATATAAATAAAACATAGTCAACGCATTCAAAGCATAATTTTTCTCGGATAGACAAAACGTTCTTTTTCACATTTCAGAAAAATAGCATGACAAAAAGTAGGCTCATGTCTACACAATGCATGACAGAAATATTTTTCCTTCTTTCATATAAACTTTATGAATAATGCAAATAATTAACTGAGGTTGGTTTTTTTTTTTCTCAAGTTTTCATTTCATAACTAACAAAAGTACAAATTCTTAAAAAGTCAACCTCAGTCCTCTTTTTGTATAAAACCGAGCATACGAACCCCGCTTACATGACTCCTGCAGCGAATTATCAAAACTTTGAGTCCAACTTCTAAGATTTTCGTCACCTATTCATAAAAACATATTTCCTAATCTTAAAGACTACTCCAAAAGTTTTAGTCTGAAAATTATAAGCTAAACTTTGTTGCTTGCCTAAAATCATAAATTTCTAGCAAACCAAGCCCAAGCAACCAGCCACTACAAATCTGGACAGCCCCCAAAGATGCACAAAAACCAATATTTTAATCATTTTAAAAACTCTAAGGTGCACTGAAATTTTCTCCTTAAATCCACACAACTAGCGGCTATTTATCTTCTTAATCAAAACACTTTTAACTTAACACTACCAAGAACATGAAATTTCATAATCCACTCCAACCAGCAAACCAACACACTCCATACTAAAAAAAAAAATCATTTCAGCCCACTACCAACTCATCTCAAGCATCCCTCTGATAAAACCAACCCAACAAATATAGTATCCTATACGTTCAATAAAACCAGACCCAACCATTTTATATCACACAAAACATCCCAAACAACCTATCGGCAGCACCAAAACAGCAAAAGAATTTAACAACGAATCACTTGAACATCCACCAAAAATCACTTCGAAAAATAGATTCGGAAATTAGAGAAAATATTCCATAAATATTACGGGGAGAAATCTATCCAGTAAATTTATCAAATCTTCAAAATAAAACATACGATAGGAGCCTCTAAATCTGACTCCATGAGTCTTACCTAAAGTGAACTACAACTTGCACCAAAACAAAGCGACAAACCGGACGAAAACAGGGCACTAAAGAACCGAATTTCTGGCTTCTCCATGCTCGACTTCACCTACCGAAAATACACAAATTTTCAGTGATTACAAGTACTAAAACCGAAACCAATGGATAGAAGGAAACACAGGAAGAAATTTGAGAATCTTACCGTGATTCATGCGGCGGAACCGAAACCAGAGGGGGGGTTTACGGAAGGAAGGAGCTCCAAGCAAGGGATAAAACGCCGTATGGAGAGAGAGAGAGAGAGAGAGAGAGAGAGAGATTTTCATTTGCAACAAATAACCACCGAGATCGTGGTTTGGTGCGAGAGAAATGGAGAGCTGCGCAAAACAGGGCAAACTGGAAAGGAGAAGGAAAGGAAAAGAAAAGAAAAGAAAAGAAAGAAGAAGGGGCGGAAGTAATATACCGGGGGGTGAAATGACGCCATTAGGTGCATGGGCTGGGGCTGGGGCCAGGCGTGGCATGGGTCTAGGCTGGTCAAACGGGCTATGGGCCCAGGATATTTGAGATCAAACAAGGTATAACAGTGCTAGCACAAAACCAAGATGCTGTAAGTGTTTACTTATCAAAACTCAAAACTCTATTGGATGAGTTGTTAACTTATGAGTCGATTTGTAACTGTTCATGTGGAGGATTGCAAGCAGTGGTGCAAAACCAGCAGTGTGATTGGGTAATGAAGTTCTTAATGGGCTTAAATGAATCCTACAAAAGTATTATAGCACAAATCCTTTTGATTAAACCTTTTCCTAGCCTAAATGAAGTCTACTCTATATTTCAACAAGAAGAAAAGAGAAGAGAAATATCTGTTGACAGCAATACCAATGAATCCATGGCTCTCATAGTCAAAGGAAATTTTAGGGAAGGTGGAAAGCAAAGGAAAGATCGATATTATTATACCCATTGCAAAATCTGAGGACACTCCATTGAAAGATGCTTTAAAGCCAACCACAAACCAACTTGTTCCCACTGCCAAATGCCTGGACACACAACCGAGAAGTGTTTTAAATTACATGGATACCCAATGGGAAACAGAGCTGATGGGAAGACTAGGTCATCTTCATTTGCTGCCAACTAGATTTCTGCACTTCCAGCTTCTGATCAAGAACAAGTGAGGGACAAAACTCAAGTCTCATTGACCCGAGCAATATCCTCAAATTATGGCACTCATCAAACCACCAAACAGCAGTTTGACACAATGTCTTGCAGCAAACAATGTTCACACACTTTTTCCATCCTCTTCCAACACTGAAATATCTAAGATGTCTAGTATGTCTCTATGCTTATCTGCTTGCAGCACCAAAAATGTCAATTTGAAACTCATTCCTTGGATATTGGATGCGGGTGCAACAGATCATAGGATCTGTTGCATCAACTTTCCACCTCTATTAGTTCTCAAGTCACATTTTCTATAGCCTTTCCTAATAGAGAGGCTGCTCCTATCACCCATATTGGTACAGTGAAAGTTACTAAGTCTCTTACGCTTCGAGAATCTAATTGTTGTCTCATGTTTCTTTCCGACCTTTGTTTTATTCAGGACCTTTCGACTTGGACAACGATTGGCATGAGTGAAGTTAATAATTGCTTGTATCACTTGTTGCAAGAGGAACCTTCTCCTTCAACTTTAGTAGATTTTTTAAGTCCCTTTATCCCTACTGCTCCTTTATCAGCTTTAGTGACTTGTAATGCTAAAGACATGGATCTTTGGCATTACAGACTAGGACACTCGTCCTATTCTGGACCAGCTTTAGATGATATCTTTCATACCCTTAAGCACCCTGGCCATAAGCTCTGCGCTGTATGCCCTTTAGCTAAGTTACACAAGTTGCCCTTTCCTTCAAGTAAACACAAATCTATGAAATGTTTTGACCTATTGCATTGTGATATTTGGGGCCCTTGTAATGAGATAAGTTATGATGGTTCTAGTTATTTCTTGACTCTTGTTGATGAATTTAGTAGATGCACCTGGGCATACATGTTAAAAACAAAATCTGATGCAACCGGTGCATTGCAAAGCTTTTGTGCTATGATTGAAAATTAGTTTGACACAAAAATTAAAGTTATTTGAAGTGACAATGGAGGAGAGTTTGCCATGAAAGATTTTTATCTTAAAAATGGAATTGTACACCAAAGAATCTGTGTAGAAACACCTCAATAAAATGCCATAGTTGAAAGAAAATATTAACATATTTTGAATGTTGCTAAGGCATTAAGGTTCCAAAGTTCTATCCCTTTGAGGTATTGGAATGACTGTGTTCTTACAGTCGTCTACCTCATAAATAGCACCCCATCTCTTTCATTAAAACACAAAAGTCCTTTTGAGGTTCTTTTCAAAACAAAACTTGCTTACACTCAACTTTGAGTTTTCGGGTGTTTGGCTTTTGCTACCACCCTTGTAAGTGGAAGACACAAGTTTGATTTGAGGGCTAGGAGGTCAGTTTTTTTGGGATATTCCTTTGGGATCAACGGTTATAAACTGTTGGATTTAGAGACAAGGAAGGTTTACATCTCTCGCAATGTGGTTTTCCCTGAGAACATATTTCCCTTCAAAGCTAATACCATAAATTGCGCCATCACAGATTTTGACAATCTGCTTGCTCCCACTCTAGTTTCCTTTCCCCAAATAAGCAACACATCCATTCCAAATGACCCTACTTCAAGTGAAGCTACACTAGTAGAGAATGCCATTCCAATCTCCCTTAATTCCACAGAAACTGAGGCACCCAATAGGCAGATCAATGTGGAAGCAGAACACCAAAATCCTTCCATTCCCACAAACACGCATGACATTCTTCACTTACCATGAAGATCCACCAGAATGAGGAGAACTCCCAATCACTTGCAGGATTACATATGCTAACAAGTCACTTTGCCTCACCCATTCCAAGAGTTGAGCAGGAAAGAAGGTGCTGTTTTTCCAGGTAAATCCTTTCCCCTTAGTAATTGTCTATCACACACAAAGCTTTTATGTCATCCATAAGTAGTCAAACCGAGCCTAGAAATTACCAGGAAGCTTCCCAATCACCTCAATGGTGTGCTGCCATGCAAAGTGACATAAAAACTCTCTATTTAAATAATACTTGGACCATTGTCAACTTACCACTTGAGAAAGAGGCAATAGGATGTAAATGGGTCTACAAAATCAAATTTAATGCCGATAGGAGTGTTGAAATATTTAAGGCACAATTAGTGACAAAAGGGTACACTCAACAAGAGGGCTTAGACTACTATGAGACTTTCTGCCCGGTTGCAAAACTTGTCACCATAAGGACTTTACTAGTTGTGGTAGCTGTAAAAGGGTGGCACTTGTGCCAATTTGATGTGAAGAATTCCTTCTTACATGAGGATTTAGAGGAAGAAGTTTACGTGCAAATGCCACTCGGTTATAGCAATAAGGATGGAAGGAAAGTATGCAAGGTTAAGAAGAGTTTATACGGGTTGAAGCAAGCCTCAAGGCAATGGTACTCTAAGCTACCCAACTTCATTATTTAGCAAGGATTCAACCAGTCAAAAGCTGATTACAACTTGTTTACCAGATTAGAAGGTAACTCTTTCATAGCTATCCTTGTCTATATTGATGATATCATAGTGGCAAGTAATTGTGTGGATGTTGTTGATGCACTTAGGACCTCTCTCAATGACAAATTCAAGACTAAAGACCTAGGAGAATTAAGATACTTCCTTGGTCTTGAGGTAACAAGATCACAAGAGGCAATCTATGTGAATCAAAGGAAGTATGCGCTTTATATATTAAAGGACCCAAGGACAATAGGTTCGGCACCAGCTAGGATTCCTTTGGATCAAAATCTCAAATTGTCTAAGGAGTAAGGTGAATTACTTCTTGACCCTACTGTTTACAGGAGGTTAATTGGTCGATTACTCTACTTAACCATTTCTCCACTAGACCTTGCATATTCTACTCAATTGCTAAGTCAATTCATGGATAGTCTTAGAGTTCCTCATCTACATGCTGCCCACAAAGTCCTAAGGTACATCAAAAGAGCACCAGGCCAAGGATTACTTTACCCCAAAAGGTGTACTTGCAACTTCAAGGATATAGTGACTCGGATTGGGGAGCTTGTCTAGACACAAGGAGATCGGTAATAGGTTATTGTGTGTTTATTGGTTCCTTTTTGGTATCTTGGAATTCAAAAAAACAAAGTGTGGTCTCAAGATCCTCAACTGAGGCCGAGTATAAGGTAATGGCTAACCTTTGTTGTGAGTTAACTTGGTTGAGGAATGTACTTAAGGATTTAAATATCTAACATCCCTAAGCAGCGAAATTGTATTGTGACAACAAATAAGCAATTCACAGTGCCGTGAATCCAGTTTTCCACGAAAGGATGAAACATATAGAGCTAGATTGCCATTTGATTAGAGACAAAATCATAAAAGGAAGTATTGTGACTAAACATGTTGGTGGCAATTCACAAGTTGCCAATGTGTTAACTAAGGCCTTAGATTCACCTGTCTTTTATCAGCATTTATCCAAGATGGGAGTAACTGATATTTACTCTCCATCTTGCGAGGGGCTATTGAGAAATGACATGCTGGAAATTTGAAGTGAAGAGGAGATACAAACAAAAGACATGCAAACCAACCTGTTGCTGAGACACCCTGCAGGATAAGCGATGAGGCCTCTTGTTCTATCTTAATATGCAGAGGCGCGTATAGTATTTTTTTTCTTGTTTTTATTGCTGCCATCTGTAGGACCATTGTCTCCTACTGAATTCCTTTTGTATGTATAGTTGGCTTTCTCCTTTGTAAACAGTGAGCCGAAATCAATACAAAACAGTTGTTCTTTCTTTTCCCAAAACCTTTGCACACAACCTGTTTGATATTTTGCTTCTTAAGCAGTTTCTTATAAAGCTACAACAATCATTAATGTATGCTATGTGAACTACACTCCAAAAATATGTTTTAATATATAATGTAACTTAAATGGTGTGTGAACCTGATGTATGTGTGAACTTCACTTTTGGTGGAAGTTGCATTCAACCAAAATGAAGTTTACACACAAGCTGACTGTGAAGTTGGGCAGTTGAATTACACACATGATATGGATGAACAGTCACTTTTGGTTCAATGTGTGAAGTTTACTTTTCAATGTGAACCTACCTGCAATCATGGTTAGTTCATACACTTCTTTCAAACTTCAATGTTTGAAGCTTGTGTGTGAACTTCACATTTTAAGCTGTGTTAAAAGCTATCTTTCATTGTAGATATATTTCACATCTGGTTGTGAACTTCTTTTTAAATGTTGGGGCTTATTTGCTTGAACTTCCAACTTTAATTAGAAGCTGTGTGAAACCCCAACTGCAAACAACTATTCTTGGTAATATTAGGTTTTATCTACAGTATTCAAGTTGTTGAATTCCGTTATACGAGAACTTCTTTAATATTAATATTTATCAATAAATGTATTCTTCAAATTCAAATATTAGGTTTTATTAGGTATATATCAATAAGTGAGAGGATGGAACTCTCCCCTTGAACTTGCAGTTTATTTGATGTTGATTGAGGCTGCCCAAAGGACAAGTTCGTGGGCCAATAAATTTTAGGCTTAGGTGATGTTGTAATGGGCCTCCATTTAAGGTTTGCCAGCTTATAGATGAATAAATCGCATTCAATTGTTAGTATAAGATGTTTTATAGTGATAAAGTCAACGGAATCAGCTTCTCTATCAATTTTCCAGATCTAAATTACATAATCTGAACAGAGAAGACGCTACAACATTTAATTCCATTTTTTTTTTTAAAATTTCAGGATTGAAAGATTCCTCATTATCCCCACAAAGGGCGTTTAAAGTTTGGCATTTTCCAAATAATTCGAAACTTTCCTTAAACCAAAAACTTGATTGCTAAAATATTGGATGGAGTTGAAAATACACCTCTGAAGTTTATATATCATCAACTACTCTTTCAAACCCTACAACTGTCCATTCTAAAATAGTATATATGGGCGAGCGGGTTGCTATTAGGTGTTTATCTATAGGATTTCAACCAAAATTTCTTTTTTATGGGAAATGTTTGTACTTCCACCTTTTAAGGTTCAAATTGCAGTAGTAGAAGTTGAGAATCAATTAACTTCTTCTGCCCGAACTTAAGTTGTGAAGTTCGGGTATATCAAATTCTGTTACTTATCCTATATTCCCATGTTTAATAAAGTTGTTTCTATTTCTTTTGACAAACTTGCATTCATTTTTATCATATGGACAAAAGTTGGATGCATTTGACCGATAGATTTAGGTCCGAGCTGGAATATGATCAAGGGATAAGGCATATTATCAAAATAGCGACAACTCATCTGGGTGGCAACAATAGGGTTAGGTGTCCATCTCGTACCTATTCTAATAATTTGTTCCAACCTATATGCGAGGTGGAATGCCATTTATTTATTATTGTTATCGATTCAACTTACACTTAGTGGATATTTCCTGAGGAGCAAGAATCTATGAACTTCTGAGTTGATGAGGATGATTCTGATGGTAGTGATGATCATGGACATTGATAGCATAGATGAAATGCTAGGTGAGGGTCCACATAGTGGGGGACCTAGCTAGTCGAACCAGAATCTTCCATTTTCGATACTGTTGTTGAAGAAGCCTAGCATCCACTATATGATGGTTGCACAAAATTTTCTGAACTATCATTGTGAAGTTGCTCCTCATCAAAACAATTGAAGGGTGGAGTGTTAAGTCCTTTAACATGAGATTAGAACTATTGAAGACTGCTTTTCCCAATACACTCTTGCCTAACTCATTCAACGAGGCACAATCATTGGAGAGAGACTTGGGATTTAGGTATGTTAAAATGCATTCATGTCCAAATGATTGCATATTGTACTAGAAGGAAAATGCCAGCAAACAAGAGTGTCCTAAGTGTAAGATGTCTAGATGGTTGCCTATCGCATGTCATAAGGGACCAGTACCCCCTAGAAGGTATTATAGTATTTTCTACTAAAGTCAAGATTGTAGCGACTAGTTATGTTGAAGAGAATAGTAGGCTCTATGCGGTGCCATCAATCACAACGGGTCAGGGATGAAAACACATTGACGCATCTTGCAGACTCTAAGGTGGACCTCATTTGATGTTGAGCATCACTGGTCTACTCAAAATTCTCATAATGTCAGGATCGGTTTTGTTAGTGATGGCTTCAACTCATTCAATAATATGAGTAAGCCGTACAACATCTGGCCTGTCATTCTAGAACCATATAACTTGCCATTATGGTTATGTTTGAAAGATCCGTTCTTTATGCTATCATTACAAGTTCTTGGTCCTAAATCACTATGTAACAAAATTAATGTTTGCTTACACCCTTTAGTTGATGAACTCATTGACTTTTGGGAAAATAACAGGATACATATGATGCCGTTGTGGGCCAAAGATTCCAATTGCATGCTACTTTATTGTAGACAATTAATAATTTTTTCTCATATGATAACCTTTCTGGATGGAGCACAAAAAGAAAGTTGGCATGACCATCCTGCAACATTGATACAGATTCAACATGGTTGACCTATGGTCGGAAGCATTCTTACATGGGTCATTGTTGTTGGCTATCATCGGGTCAAATTTGGAGAAAGAAAGGTTTTCTAACGGTAAAGAATATCATCGAATACCACCTACACTGTTATTTGGGGATGGTAAAATGCTACAACTAAGCAACATCGAAAATGTGCATTTTGGCAACGGAACTAAAGGTTATGACATAACCTTGACGTGATGCACATCGAGAAAAACATCTATGACAATGGCTTGGCTACATTGATGAATATTCAAAATAAGACAAAAGATAATGTTAAAGCTTGTCTAGACTTAGCCGAGCTTTGTATAAGAAAAAGATTACATTTGAAGCAAGATTGTGAGGGAGTTACTGCATGGAGATGAAAAGAAAGTATTTTTTGCTTGGTTAGATAGTGTCAAATTTTGTAATAGGTTTGCATGTAATATTTCTAAATGCGTTATTGCCATTGATTGTAAGATATCTGGGTTAAAAGGCCATAATTCTCATATATTCATGCAAAGGCTCCTTTCAGTTCCAGTTGAAAATTTCTCGAGATAGGATATACAATTGGTATTGATGGAACTTAGCACATTTTTCAGAGAATTGTGTGCATAAAGGTGTAAGAAAGAAGTTATGAAGCGTCTTGAGTGCGATAAACAGCTAAATAGGAAGTAACGCAACGGAAATAGCACAAGAGAAAATATGACAAACACACAGAATACCAAGATTTAAGTAGTTTGGCTCAATGTAAGCCTACTTCCACTGTGAGGTCAGTCTCAAAGCTTCACTATCAACAAATATGGAGTACAAGAAATGAATCACAAGATTCTTACAAAGAAATCACTCAATTCCACTCAATATTTGTTGTGTTTCTTTTCCTCACACGCTCACTTCTCTCAAATATCTAAAACAGAGTTTTTCTCACCACTGCGTTCAAATGAACGCCGTTTTGCTTTTATAAGCTGCATCTCGCTTGAGCGAAAATAGTCTCGCTCGAGCAAACATAAAATGAAACAGCGCAAACCCTAGTCTGTAGAACATTAGCTTGAGGCAAACCATTGAGCGAACGTCTAGCGTTGCCACTCGCTCGAGAGGGAGGTCGAGCGACAGTTGTGCGAAGTCTCTGTCTGAAATATTACTCGAGTTGGATGTTTAGCGAGAGTCGAACGAACTCTCTATCTGACCTCTCGCTCGAGCTAGATGTCGAGCGAGAGTCGAGTGAACTCTCTATCTGATGTCTCGCTCGAGCGAGAGTTGAGTGAGCATACTTAAGAGGCGTTTTCAACATAATTCAAGTCACCTATCAACAAATTTCCACCTTTGCTTGAATTCTCACAAACCTCACAGAAACCATTATTCATAGAAGATCAACCCCTTCAAAACTCCTTAAGGAATTTGGAGACCCCGAACACCAATCAAGTCTAAACAAAGTTTGAACTTGTGTACTGCAACTTGCTTTGTCATCATGTCTGCTGGATTTTTAGTAGTAGCAATCTTCTGAATTTCTACAATACCATCTGCAATAATTTCTTTAAGGAAATGATTCTTGACATCAATATGTTTTGTTCTCTCATGATACATTTATTCTTGATCAAATGTATTGCACTTTGACTGTCACAGAAAACTGATATTTTATCCTTCTGTAGACCCAAGTTATTGATTAAACCTTTTAACCAAATGTCTTCCTTAACAGCATCAGCTGCTGCCATGTATTCTGTTTTCATTGTTGATAAATCAACAGTTAATTATAATGTTGCTTTCTAACTAATAGCATAACCGCACAAAGCAAATACATAACCTATCAATGGTCTTCTTTTATATAAATCTCTAGCATAGTCAGAATCAACATATCTAACAACATTTGAACTGAGATCAACATCTTTATTAAAGATTAAGCCAAAATGCAAAGTTCCTTTCAAATACCCAAGTATCTATTTCACTGTCTGCTAATGAATTTTACCTGGATTAACCATGTATTTGCGAACAACGCTCACTTCTTGGGAAATATCTAGACGGGTACAAACCATTGTATACATAACACTGCCAACTGTACTAGAATAAGGAACACTTGCCATAGATCATTTCTCGTCTGTCTGAAGAGATAAGTAAGCTGAAAGTTTAAAATGCAAAACAAGCGGTATACTTACAGATTTGGAAGTAGATATTCCAAATCTTTCAAGAACCTTCTCAATATACTTTCTTTAAGACAAGTACAATTTTCCAGCTTTCCTATCTCTGTGGATCTCCAACCCCAAAATCTTTTTTGCAATACCTAAATCTTTCATTTCAAACTCTTTTCTGAATTGAGTTTTCATCAAATCAACATCAAACATGCTTTTAGCAGCAATAAGCATATCATCAACATAAAGTAACAAATGAATGAAAGATTTATAAGGTAACTGTCTGTGATAAACACAACTATCATAGTTATTTCTCAATTAACCATAATCAATCATAAATGAATCAAAACGTTTATATCATTGTCTCGGAGACTGTTTCAAATCATATAATGAATTCTTCAATCTACATACTCGATCTTCCTTGCATGTAACAATGAATCCCTTTGGCTATGCATATAAATGGTTTCATCAAGTTCTCCATGTAGGAACGTTATTTTAACATCAAGTTGCTGTAGCAAGTCATATAATGTCGTAATAGCAAGTAACACTCTGATCGAACTGTGTTTCACAACTGGAGAGAAAACTTCATTCAATTCGATTCCTTCTCTCTGACTATAGCCCTTAGCAACTAAGCGTGCCTTGTATCTTGCATCTGTATTATTATGGATTTCCTCTTTTCTTTTGAAGATCCATTTGTAGCCAACAGTCTTCATCTTCTCTAGCAATTTAATCAAATCTCATGTTTGGTTCTTATGAAGAGACTCAATCTCTTCAGTCATCGTTGAGCACCATTGTGCAAATTTCGTACTCTTAACAGCTTCTGAATAATTGGATGGCTCCTGACCAACAATCGCCTCTGCTGTAGTAAGAGCGTACATCACAATATCTGTATGAGCATATCTTTGAGGCAGTCTAATCTATCTCTTCTGTCTACCAATAGCTATACTGTATTCCTGCTCATTGATTGAGCAGAATTATTGTATATTTAATATATTTAGAACCGATATATTCTTTGATTATTGCATGATATTATTATTGGATTTATATGGAAAAATAGTTATGAGGTGTAAATTCAAGTTGTGATTAAAATATCTTAATAGCATAGTTTATGCTTAATTTTATAGCTTGTGATTTAATTGGATTATACTTATTCACATGCACAACACATTTTATATTCTAATTTTATTTTTAAATTTTTTTGTCTTTTTATATAGGTCGTGTTTAAAGAAAAGAAAAAGAAAATAATGAAAAAAAGAAAATACCAAAATGCATGCATATTGAAATCAAAGAAAATAATAATAATAAAGCAAAACTTTTTTTCCTATGCATTTGCAAACTTGTACGCGTGGCCATCTCTTTTAATTTGTTCTTATTTTGTTTTAGAAAAGTCAACAAGTTTCGTTTCTAGGAGAGAGAGGTGCAGGCTTTTTATTTTTGGGTTTTTCTTTCTCTGGCCAATCGACAGTTATAGCTAGCGGCAATTGTCTTTTGTGGAGATCAGTTTCATAAAGGCAGCAGCATTTTTGTTCGGTACACGTCTTGATGAACGTCTCTGGGGACTTCACTTTTACATGTTGCAGGTTTTTTGTGGATACCCAACATAGTTGCAGGCTAGTGGCAGGACAAGAAAAGGCTAGAGAAAAAGAGAGATACGGAAGAAAGAAAAGGACAACACACTTTATTTTGGCTCTTGGGAGACTTCACTTTGAACGTCTCTTCTGAATACACAGCGGGTTGAAAGCAATTCATTTTGGTTTCTTGTCCGTTGGGTTGAAGAAGGGAGAGTAGTCTCCATTCTCTTGGTACTCTTAGTTTCCCAACACGGAAAGCGTGCAAACTTTTAAAGTTTTACACGCAATAGAGCATCAGTCTTCAAAACTTTCTTTCGGCCAGCAGCTTTATTTTGTTAATGGAAAAATGACAGAAGCATAAAGCAGCAGGTTCTCTTTGTTTCTCTGAGGACTTCGACGCAGAAGAAAAAAGCAACACGCAATATAGTAGATGGTAGCAGAGGCACGCGGACAGAGAAATATTTTGGTCTCTCGGCTTTACCTTTAAAATACGCAGTTAGTCTTCATTTTCAGAGGATGAGAGACACGGACAATAGAGAGAGGAAGGGAAGCAATACTTTATAGAGTTCTTATGGAGCTCAAATTACTGCTAACTTCTATTTATCTGTTTTTCTTTAATTTTATGATTAGAGAAAGAATATGAGTAGTGTAACTTAATTTTTTGTTCAATTTTTTTTATTTTTTATTTATAATTTTTTTAGTGAACTCAAATGGAGAAAGAGCGTGACAGCAAGTTGTAGAGCCCTTAAACCCAACTGTTGCTTGACTTTCCTCCTTTTCTTGTAGTCTTCCTTTAGTGTAATTTAATTCTTGTTTAGTTTTGTTTTTCAGTAATTTTTGGAGTTAACTCAAGTGAGAATAGAGAGTATGGCAGTAAGTTGTAAAGCCCTCAAGCCCAACTGCTACCTAGCTTTCTTCTTTACTTGTAGTCTCTATCTCCAACTTTTTAATTCCTTACTCATTTAATTTGATGTCATTTACTTTTCTTACTTCTTTAAATTTTAGTTAATTAATTTCAGCAAATTTAATTTACTGTTATGCATTTCAATATTTCACATTTCCTCACAATATTCAACTCTAAAATCATGAATCTGGTTTACGACTAGTGCTCTTTTATTTTTGTTACACTCTTCTATCCATTGCACATATCATCATTTTATTTTCTCTTTGTAAATTTCTCTAGTAGTTTATACGAGTTTGATTTTAGAACAACTTTCATTGAAGAGACGATCTAGGAATTTATTCCTAATTATTACGTGACACTCTCCTGTACTTAGAATAGCCTTTGTGCTGCTTATTTTTGAGTGAGTCACTCATCATGTGTGTCAGTATCAAAATTAGAATCATGCTTATCAGCAATAGCATAATCTTGGGTGTTATTTGGCATCCTTTGTAGAACCTTAACCTGTAGCTCTACCTATTTGCTAATACTATGGTCTTCACCTGTGGACACAGTAAACTCATTTCTCGGATTATGCATAGATTGTTCATCAAATACAACATTTCTGCTAATTACAAATTTGGGTTATTTAGGGTCAGTACTCCACAACCTATATCTCTTCACCCCACTAGCATATCCAATGAATATGTCATTCCTTGCCCTTGGTTAAAGCTTTCCATCATTAACATGAAAATATGCAACACAACCAAGAATTTTCAAATTTGAATAATCAACGAGAGTATCAGACCATACCTCAATTGGAGTCTTCAAACCAATAGTTGTGGCTAGAGAGCAGTTAACCAGAAAGCCGGATATATTGACTGCTTCTACCCAAAAATCTTTAGACAAGCATGCATTAGAAAGCATATTGCGAGCTCTTTCTAATACAGTCCTGTTTATTTGTTCAGATACCCCATTTTGTTATGGAGTATATCTAACTGTACAATGTCTAACAATACATTCGTTTTTGTAGAATTCATTAAATTCATTTCTGCAAAATTCCATATCATTGTCAGTTCGAAGCCGTTTTACTTTCTTATCTGTCTAATTTTCAATAAAAGCTTTCCACTATTTGAACTTGGTGAAAACATCACTTTTCTGTTTCAGAAAGGGCACCTAAACCTTCCGTGAGTAATTATGAATAAAAGTAAGCAAATAGTTAGCTGTACCTTTTGATAAAACATAAGATGGATCCCAAAGATCAGAATAAATATAATCCACAGTACTTTTAGTTTTGTGAACTCCGATAGTAAATTGAACGTTGCACTGTTTTCCAAACATAATGTTCACAAAAGTCAAGTTTATCTATCTTCTGACCTCCTAACAAATCTTGCTTACTGAGGATGGACATCCCATTCTCACTCATATGGCCCAATCGCATATGCCACAAACGAGTGATATCTAAATCTAATTATCTGATACAGATACTGGGGCTGCACCAGTCACTGTACTGCCCTGAAGGAAATAAAGATTATTTGTCTTATCTCCTCTGATTACAACCATAAAGCCTTTGCTAACTTTCATAGCTCCACATTCTCCTGTATTCTTGAAACCCAAAGAATTAAGAGCGCCTATAGAGATAAGATTTTTCTTCAAATTTGAGATGTGCCGGACATTAGACAATATCCTAACAATCCCATCAAACATCTTTATCTAGACTGAGCCAAGTATTGCAATCTTACAAGCTATATCATTTTCAAATAAAACGGAACCATTGTTGACTGATTCATAATTTGTGAACTAATCCCTCTTGGGACACATATGAAAAGTACAAGTTGAGTCAATGATTTACTTGTCACTAAAGCGACTATTAGAGTCATTAATTGCTATGACAATATCTGAGCCATTAGATTTTTCATCAGCAACACTAATGGCATTAGAGGAACTAGTGGGCTCCTCCTTCTTCAGTTTAGTACACTCATTCTTGTAATGATCAAACTTGTGACAGTAATAACATTTAATGTTTTTCTTATTAAACTTTGACTGCGACTTACCCCTAAACTGAACCTTTTTCACTGGATCTTCCCCGATTAGAGGAACCTTTAACAAACAAGCCATTGACTTGATTATTAATGTCCTTCTCACACAATTTGTTTCTCAATTTTTTAGAGTTCAAAGCAGATCTCATATCTACCAAGGAAATAGTGTCTCTTCCATACAACATGGAATTCACAAAATTTTTAAAAGACATGGGCAATGAACACAAAATAATTAATGCTTGATCTTCTTCTTTAAGTTTAATGTCAATATTCCTCAGATCCATAATAATTTTATTGAGTTCATCTAGATGCTCAGAAATAGAAGTATTTTCCTTCATTTTGAGAATATATAACTGTTGTATAAAATACAAACAGTTTGTGAGAGATTTCTTCATATACATGCTCTCAAGTTTTGCCTAGAGACCAACAACAATCTCTTCTTTAGCAAATTCCCTCAAAACTCCATCAGATAATAAAAAAAGAATAGTGATGTGTATCTGTTCTTCCTCGTTCCTTAACGGTGTAGGAGAATCATCAATCACCTTCTCTTCTAGAACTTTGGACAAATTCTACTGTCGCAACAGAGCTCTCATCTTGATGCATCATTAACTAAAGTTGTTCTATCCATCGAATTTCTCCACTTCAAACTTTGTCGTGGTCATCCCTCCTGATCTTCACAGAGCAAACGATCTGATACCAGTTTGTTGGGAATAAACTTATTAACAAACAGCTAAATATGAAGTAACGCGGCGAAAATAGCACAAGAGAAAAAACAACAAACACACATAACACTAAAATTTAAGTGATTTGGCTTAATGTAAGCTTACGTCCACTGTGGGGTCAGTCTCAAAACTTCACTATCAACAAGAATAGAGTACAGGAAATGAATCATAACATTCTTACAAAGAAATCTCTCACTCTCACTCAATATGTGTTGTGTTTCTTTTTCTCACATGCTCACTTCTCTCAAATATCTAAAATAGAGTTTTTCTCACACTACTGCGTTCAAATGAACGTCGTTTTGCTTTTATAATCTGCATCTCGCTTGAGTGAGAATAGTTTTGCTTGAGCGAACATAAAATGAAACAGCACAAACTCTAGTCCGTAGAACATTAACTTGAGGCGAACCATCGAGCGAATGTCTAGGGTTGCCACTTACTTGAGCGGGATGTCAAGCGAGGGTCGAGCGAAGTCTCTGTCTGGAATCTCGCTCGAGTTGGTGTCGAGCGAGAGTCGAGCGAACTCTATATCTGATGTCTCGCTCGAGTTGGATGTTGAGTAAGAGTTGAGCGAGCATACTCAAGAAGCGCTTTCAACAAAATTCCAGCCACCTCTCAACACACAGGACTAGTTCAATACAAGTGGATGTATCTTATCGAAAGGTATTTAGGAAATTTTAATTGGTATGTACAAAACAAAGCCCATCTGGAAAGATCCATAGTAGAGGCCTATATTCACATAGAATGCCTGACATTCTTATTGATGTATATTTATGGTGTTGAGCTAGGTTCACTCGAAAAGAAAAAAAATGTTGATTTTAGTATCCAGAACATTGAATCTCATAAATTCTCAATTTTCTCACAAAAGTGAAAAAAAAAAAGTTTTTTGTCAAATTAGAAAAGAAACTATTTGATCTGCCAGGTGGTCCATCCTCAATAATTGCACAGAGATTTCTCAATAATGTAAGGAGCTCAATATTCTTGTTCTTTATGTCTTACTTAAAAAGATATCATTGAATTTCATTTGGTCATCTTCTTCACCGCAAACGTTCATTTTGTCCTTGTAGAGAGCATTACAACTTGTTAAAGCAAAAAACATGGTAAACTTTGAGAAGAATGTTTAGGCCGAATTTCTATTGTGGTTCAAGAAACGAGAAATCTATACTTTCCACTGTTTATTTCTAATTGTCGTCTCTAAAGGCATTTCATATTTACTAGTTCCCTGTTTCCATTATAATAGATCACACAGGCATTGTGTGCTACAACCCATACCGAAGTCTATAACAATCTCTATGCAATAGCTTCTGGACTTGACCGTTGGGTGGCATCATCTACTGCGTGTATAATGAATGGTATTTGATTTCATACAAAGAGTCGTGAACCAAATTGAAGGACGCAAAATAGCAGTGTGGTAGTTCCAGGCGAACACCAATCAAAGATGGTTGATTTTTATGGTGTCTTTTTTCCAAATTCATGCACGGCTCTTCCCTGTCACAAAGACTTCCTGATGTCTTCTCGTCGCATTAACAATAATAAGTGTCTTGCCAGGAATATGACATAAAGAAACAAGTTTTTTGTTCTATTAATCTGTTGGTTTTGTGTCTTTTAAGAAAACCCAAATAAATATATGCCTCTATTTCTATTTTCAGTCTTTCTCTCATAAGTCACACTCATGATTTTTATCTTGTTCATATTTTGTTTTTTTTTTTTTTCCATCAAATGTGAGACAGAGTGGTGTTGGATTTGAAGATATATTATGCCTTAAAATCTGTAACATCTTTTTTATTTCTCTTTTGGTAAGTTTGTATCTTTGCTAACGTATGCCATGCTCTAATCACTTGCAGACTACAACAGTACAAGTTTGTTGAGATGAAGTGTTTTCATATCATATACACTTGACAGTGTTTTTATTCATATTTATTGCCATGGGAGGTCTTAGCTTCAAGGCCACTTATGAAGTGTTGATTTTATATTTACTTGGTTGTGGCGGCTAAGATCTTTTGCCTTTTTTCTTTCACTTTCTCTTTCACAGATACCACTTACTTTAGTCTTGTTCTGAAGTTGGATGGCAGATGAAAGATGTGAAAAGGTTTGCAGCTAGAAGACTGAAGGTATATAGGCATGAACAAGTTTTTCTTGTTGAAAGTGATATCTATCTTGTCATGAGAAAAGTATATCTTGTTTAATTTTTGAGTTTCTGAATAATCTTGTTCAGTTTGTGAATACTGTTGTTGTGGTATGAATTATAGTCCCGGAAAAATTAAAAATATATATATGCCGTTAAGGATGCATAGTGATAGTTCTCATAACTAAGAACATGTTGGAATATAGGTTTCTACTAATGAGCTTTGAGAATTTATAAAATTCTGTTATAGAAAGGTACTTATTACTTGGTTTTTGCTTTCAATTGGGAGCTCTAAGAAGCAATGTGCTGAACTGGATTTCATTCACATTCTTCAAAACTAGCTGGTCAAAGTTCTCTCCTGTTTTTCTAGTTCAGGTACAGGCTTTGGTTCATGAAATATGTCCTGGTTTTTTGCTTTTGTTTGTAGATTTGCTTCATGTTCTTAGCGTAAAGGAACTGCAGTGGATTCTGTTGTGGATGCACCTTGTTCTAAATCTAAACCAACATATTGCTAGGCAGTCAGTTTTGTTACTGTACTACTTTACAGTTATACAGTTTTAAGTACTACTAGTACTCGAATATGTCGATTTACATGAAATAGTAAAACCAATGCAAATTTGTGAAAAGGTTGGCAGCTAACGGACTAGAGGTATATACACACATGCACACTTGTAATGCTTAGTGTCTGGACATGTTCATAAATTTTAGGGAGGCAGTTTTCACATTATAAAGTTTTGTATTGTAGAGCCACTAATTGTAACTTATAAAATTTTGTGGTTGTGTGGTGTACGTATATAAATTGTATGGGAAGTTTCCTATCTTGGATTCTCATTGAGAGTTTTTTTTTTGTGAACATATTTGCCCAATTTTACAGGGTTTTTTTTTTTTAATTATTGTAAGTGTGAATTTGGGAGCGGCGTGTGTAGACACCACATCGTCCATGGTTTTTTTACAATTTTATGGTTGATATCAATGCATAACTCTGAGCCACGAAGGCAGACACCACATTCTTTTTTGGCTAATTGCATAAGTTATCCCGGTATTGTCTCTATTCACTACTCCCACTCCCATGCTTCCAGAATCTTTATCATAAGCAGCATCAAAGTTTGCTTTCAAAACAGGCAATTTAGGAGGACTCCACTATAAAGAAGAAATGCTTGTATGAGCAGCACACACCTCTATTTCCTTTGCATTAGCTTCCTTAAAAAGATGGAGATTCAGAATTGCAGATTCCACTAGAAACTTTGGATGTTTGAATTTATCTGAGAAAACTAATTCTCTTTCCCATATAACATGACAAATCATAGCAGTAGGCTCCACCTGACCAGCACCCAGATTCGGATTAAAAGCATCTCAAACTAATTCAAAATCCCTATAACCGAGCTTCCACTTCTTTATAGGACTAGATGCTTTTCCCCACACATCTGTAGATGCAGGACATGCCCACAAAACATGCATCACTGTTTCCTCATCAATTTTGCACACTGGGCGTAAAGGAGATACAACCAACTTTTTTTTTTTGTATAATTAGTCTTTGTGGGCATTGTGTTATTGAGGGCTTTCCAAATAAGCTGCTTTGCCTTGCCTGTTATACCCATCTTCCATAACCATTTCCACTGATCTTCTATAATGTTTTGAACTGAACTACACCCATTTTTTGTTGTTCAATAGAGAGATCATCACGATAAGTACTTTTAATAGTATACACTCCCTTTGAAGCAACTCTCCATATCATGGTATCTGGGGCTCCTCTTTGACTAATGGGGATGGATAAAATTTCTCTTGCTTCCTCTTCATTAAAACCAGATTCCACTAAATCTTTCTTGCACTCTCTTTTTTCCTCATCTATAAGTAAATCTACTGTTGCTTCAGAATCCAAGGTATTAATAGGGGTTTGAATCTGGTATGTAGTAGGTTTTGGAAACCATTTATCCTTCCAAATCTTTAACCCTTCCCACCTCCAACTCTCTGGCCCAGATATCTCTTTAGCAGATCTATACAAGAATGCAAACTTTTCCATATAAATGAAGGACTGGATCCCAGCTTTGCCTTTAACAAATTGCACTATCTATGATACTTATTCTTAAAAATGCAAGCACTAAGAGAAGAGGGATTTGAAAGAATGCCCTATTGAAAGAATTAAAATTCCTAAAACCCGTCCCTCCTTTTCCTTTAAACATTCCTAACTTATTCCATTTCTTCCAATGGATACCCCTTCCTGTCCTACTATAACTCCACCAAAATTGAGACAGAATTCCTTCTATTTCCTTCAAAAGTCTTCTTGGTAGCTTGAATACTGACATACTATACATTGGTATTGCTTGTAAGACACTTTTAATAAGGATTTCTTTACCAGCCATGTATAAGAGCTGATGTAGTATGGACGTGAAACTCAAGAAAGAAATAGAATAATATTATGGAGAAGAGAAGAGATAAGAAAAGAGGGAGAGGGAAGAAGAAATCAGAGAAAAAGACATTATGATTGGAGAAAGGTTGGCTGCAATAATTATTTAATATTCATCATAGTCTGCCCTATAATGCCCTTACCAACCTTTAAATAGTGAAAAACAAACAAACCTTAGATAAACCCTAAAAGCCAATGGGCTGCAATAATCCAAGCCCATCACTACAAGTCCAAGTAAAATAAAACACATAAATAGAAGATGGCTCAAGCCCATCAATACAAGTCCAAATAAACTAAATAATACATAAGCAAATAAAACATAAATAGATGATATCCTCATGAACTCTCCCGAGATGGGAGAAAAAACTCGACAGAGTCGAGTTGAAAACGTAACATAGGGTGCACTCAATTACCCATCCATAAGCTAAGTGGTTGAGCAGTCTTCTTTCGGCGCCCATAAACACGTGCGAGTGGCGGTCTAAATCTGGAGTCCCCACCAATGCTGCCAGGATGGGTGGAAGGTAATCCGGGCTACAAAAGATTCTATTGGTTCCTGTAAATCTCTAATAAGTCTAGATCAAGCTACTGTAGTGTCTATCTGGAGATCTATGAATAGTTAGAATCTGGTCGACCTACCCAACGAACAAGGAAGCGTTGCACCTCTCCATCATTTTTCAACACAATCTGTTCATCTAAAATAGTATCAATTTTATCTTTGTATGCTATGATAGATTGTAATGGCGTAGGAGGGGTAGAAGGTTCAGGGTCAAGATTCATAGATGGAGGTAGAAAAGGGTTATTGGAGGGATTGAAGTGGCCTTTGAAAGCAACTAAGTTCTCAACAATGAAAGTGGAGTGGCAACCAAAATGTAATGCAAGATCAATGACATATGCATTTGGACCAACTCGCTTTAAAATTTTAAAAGGACCAGCACTACGCGCTTGAAATTTGGAAGCGGATCCAGGTGGATGCCGTTTTGGTCTAATTCAAATCATGACATGATCCTCAATATTAAATCCCACATGTTGTCTATGCAAATCAGCTCGAAGTTTATATGATGTATTACTCGCTTCAAGTTGTTTATTGATCTCAATATACAAGTCATGAAGATGTTGTGCAAAAGACTCAGCTGACATAGACATACTAGCATGAGGGGACATGGGAATAAGGTTCAAAAGGCTTCCTAGGCTTAAAACCATGAACAATTTCAAAGGGGCTCATACCTAGGGACCTATTCACAGAACTGTTATAAGCAATTTGGACCGTAGGGAGGATCAAATCCCAATTCCGAAGATTCTCTTGGACCAGACACCTTAATAAATTGCCCAAGCTGCGGTTAATAACTTCAGTTTCACCGTCAATCTGAGGATGATAAGCAGTGGAGAATTTCAATTTGGTGACAACCATATGCCAAAAGGTTCTCCAGAAATGACTTGTGAAACAGACATCCCTATCTGATACAATCGCTTTAGGAAAACCATACAACTTGACAATCTCGTCAAAATACAACCTAGCAATCCTAGATGCATCTAAAATCTTGCTACAAGGGATGGAGTGAGTCATTTTCTAGAAACAATCCACTACAACAAAGATGGAATCGTGCTTCTTCAGTGTGCGTGGTAATCCTAACACAAAATCTATAATGACGTCTTGGCAAGGACAGCTAGGCACTGGGAGAGGTGTGTAAAGACCAGTGTTTTGTCTCTTTTACTTGGCCAATTGACATTTGGGACAGGTGCTAACTATCTTAGCCACGTCCTCTTTAGACTAGGCCAGTAAAATTGACATTCAATCTCCTCAATGGTCTTATCTCGTCCAAAATGTCCAGTCAAGCCTCCTACATGGACTTCCCAAACCATGAAGTCCCGAACTGAAGTGCGTGGGATGCACAATTTATTGGACTTGAAGAGAAGCCCTCCTCAAGGTAGTAACCATCAGTGATATCCAAGTGCCCACTCTGTAAGGCAAGAAAAATATCTTTGAAATCAGGACAAGACGCATACTCTTCCTTGAGTCTCTCAAAACCTATGACCTTGATATCTAAGGTAGACAAAAGGGAGACACGGCGACTCAAGACATCAGTTGCTTGGTTCTCAGCACCATTCCTATGCTTCAACACAAATGAGTAAGCTTGCAAGTATTTAACCCAACAGCGACGACTAGAATTCAACCTCTTCTAAGAGCTAAGGTAGCAGAGGGCCTCATGGTCTAAATAAAGAACAAACTCCTGCGACAACAAATAATGACGCTAATAGCGCAAAGCCTACACAACTGCGTACAACTTCTTATCATAAATAGAGTATCGTTGTTTGGTATCATTCAACTACTCACTGAAATAACCAACTGGGTGGCATTCTTGGCTAAGAACTCCACCAATTCCGACCCCGGAAGCATCACACTCATTCTCGAAAACTTTGGAAAAGTCAGGAAGATGCATGACAGGGGTCTCCGTCATTTGCTTCTTAACTAACTCAAAGGCCTTTGCTGCCTTTGATGTCCAATGGAACTCTCCTCTCTTCATGCACTCTGTGATAGGGGCCATGATTGTGCTAAACCCCTTGATGAAGCGACGATAAAAAGTCGCAAGGCTGTGAAAGCTCCTGACGTCATGGATAGTCTTGGGCTCAGGCCAACCAACAATGGCTTGAATCTTAGTGGGGTCAATAGACACTATGGCGGAGGACACACTGAATCCTAGAAAGACAACTCTGTCAATGAAGAAATAACACTTTTTTACATTAGCATATAGGTTTGTCTTACGAAAGGTAGAACAAACTTGTGTGAGATGATCTAAGTGTTGTTCCCTGGTCCTACTGTAGATGATGATGTCATCAAAATAGACAACAAGAAACTTGCTTATGAAAGGTCGGAGAGCTTGTGTCATCACTCTCATAAAAGTACTCCGGGTATTGGTTAGTCCAAAAGGCATGACCAACCACTCATAAAGACCATCATTCGTTTTGAAGGCAGTTTTCCACTCATCACCCAGGCGAATCCTAATTTGATGATACTCACTCTTCAAATCAATTTTGGAAAATATCATGGCACCAACCATCATATCCAGCATATCATCAAGCCTAGGGATGAGAAAACGGTACTTCACTAGGATCTGATTGATGGCACGGCTATTAATGCACATCTTCCAAGAGCCATCCTTCTAAGGGGTCAAAAGGGCGGGAACTGCACAAGGACTCAAATTCTCTCGGATAAATCCTTTTTGGAGGAGATCATCTACTTGACTCTGGAGCTCAGCATGCTCGGTAGGATTCATCCTATAATGAGGCAGATGTGGAAGAGAGGCTCCTGGAACAAGATCTATGGTATGTTGAATGTCTCGTAATGGGGGTAACTGATCGGGGTGGTCCTCAGGAAAAACATCCTGAAAGTCTTGAAGAAAGGCTTGGGCCTCCGTAGGGGTAACTATTGGGAGGTCCAACGGGACCTCCATAACAATCACAGCAAAAACAACAGACTCACCCACAAGCGTACGCTCAAACTCAGTAGGGCTAATGATATGTAGTCATTTCCGCTCCACTACTTTCTTTGCTTGATGTGGGCCAACAAGTGTCGCGGGTAAAGGATTGAGATGCTTTTTCTTCCCATTAAACATAAATGAACATGAATTGGACCAACCATTGATGGTCACATCCAAATCGAACAACCAAGGTCGACCAAGAATGACATGACCGACATCCATAAGAATGACGTCACACCATATTTGATCCTTATACTCAAGAAACTGGATAGGAACCAGACAACGCTCATTCACAACGATGGAGAAAGCGTCAGCCCAAGAGACACTATACGGTTAAGGGTGAGGAACTGGCTTCAATCCAAGATGGGACACGGTAGCCACAGATGTTGCATTAATGCAACTACCACTATTCACAATAACCTTACAACCCTTATTATTGATCTTGATATAAGTATGAAAAATGGCATGACGACACCAATCATCAGCATCTTTGGGTTGGGTAAGGGTACAACGCACAACACCTAACCGAGGTGTTTCGAGAATAAGGGGTATAGGACCTAGACCTTCAGGGAGGGTCTGGATGCATCCTAAAACGGTACCATCATTATCATCTAAATCATCAAACTCCTCAAGATTGGGTTAATAAACGTGATCCTCTAATGGTTCATCAGCTACACTCTCACGCTCCTCAATGACTAGGGTTCGACTAGGACAATTGGGGGCAATGTGGCCGAAACCCTTACACTTGAAACACTGAGAATGGGAGGCAGTCCTTGGGAGTTCAGGACCTTTGCTCTTATCCTCCCATGTGGAAGGGATATTAGACGGGGGAGGCCCTATGAGAGACTTAGGGGGAGGAATAAATGTCGAGGAGGAGGGAGGACAATTGTCACTACGCCTTACATACGAGGTCTTAATAACCGATTCATAATCTTGGACCAAAGAGTAAGCATGATTAAGATTCGAGACACCCCAAAGGACAAGCTCACGCCTAAGATCATCTTTGAGGCCTTGTCTAGATCTACTCAAGGTCATGGCCTCATTTTCAATGACATGACATCTCACTCGAAACTCATCGAATCGAGTAACATATTCGGTCATAGATCGATTACCCTGAGTTAGGGCATTCCATTGGTCCAACAAATTGCCCATGTAAGATTGAGGTAAGTATTTCTCTTGGAGACAACGCTTCATTTCTTCCCAACTTCTTACAGGAGGTGCATGATGCCTCTTAAGGAGATATTCAACACTTTCCTAAAAGAGTTAGGTCATGCCAGATAATTTCAAACTGGTAAATTGAACTCTCTGGTCTTCCGGGACCCCATATCAGGAGAAGAAACGATCCATATCCCTAACCCATTGAGTAAAAACCCGCGGATCTAGGCAACCATCAAAAGTAGGGGCATCTAATTTAATATTTCTGAAGAGGCAGTCTTCATTACGAGGAGGAGACTGCGTACCCTGATAGTAATGGTCTCGTTCTCACCCATGATCATGATTCCTATCCCTATGATCACACCTAAAATAGTGATGATCACCTCGTCGGCGATGATTGTGCCTATTATGGAGTGCCTTTGAATTGTCCGTGTCGGACGAATGGGGGTGTTGCTCAAAATTGTTCATCCTAGTAGCTAGGTGTCTGTTTTTTTCACAAGTAGCAGCCATCTCAGTCTGGACAGCTGCTAATTGAACCTGTAAGTGCTCTAATTGTCGAGTAATGGCCTCGAATTGGGAGAGGTCAATGGTCAAGGTTGTAAAATTAGAGTTGACAAAGCGACCACTACGCAACTGCATGTAATGCAACACTATCTAAATGAAATGCAATTGAGATCAATAAGCAACAATTACAAGCAATGAAAAATATCGACTTGAGCAAAATCTTTTTTTTTTTTTTCGGAATTAAGCAAATTCAAATAATGTGAACAAGTAGTACTAATATTTAAAAAGACAAAGCAAGAGTCAAATATCAATCACAAAAATCCATTCACACGATTTTTTTTTTTTTGGCAACTAGTGAGAAAATGAGGGCACCAGTATGGTTATGAACATGAGAAAACAGAAACACAACTAGACAGCAGCCCAAATTTGAGAGCTAGATAATTTAGACGTAATAAATGTGAGGACTAAATCAATTGGTGGGGTCCGTTCCAATGGATTTGGAATTTTGGGGCACTAACAGCAACACAAAGAATAAATGATGCACATTTTAAAATAAACAGATGGTATAAAACAAACAATAGTGAGAAATCAGGCACTACCCTTATTGTTGAGCAATCGTGCCTTGCAAAAGACCAACTCCAGCTGTCCAAAACCCAGATGAGTTCAAATAAAATGCGGCCCAACCTTAAAATGTTGAGTCTCGCTTGCCCAGTATAGTCTCGGACTCCACTTATATGTCTCCCACTAGTTCAACCCGTAAGGTGAGAGGCCTATGTGAACGAAACGAACGCGACAAGCTGGGGAGTTCTGGTGACTTCCGATGGAGTCTTTGACCTTGCTCCGTCCACTTTGTATGCACGGTGAGTTATGGCGGTTTCCAACAAGCTGGGGAGTTCTGGCAGTTTCCGGCAGATTTAAGGTGTTCCAGCGAGTTCTGGCGGCGTGGTGATCCACAGAGAGCGTCGTCCGGTAGCACCGAGCAAGACCCACGCCAAAAGGCTCCAACGACGCATCGGAGCTAGGCCAGAGAAACGACGCGCTGGAGCTTCTCTCTCGTTCGCCAATCTCTTCTTTCTTTTTCTTTTTTTTTTTTTGGTTGCTTTGATTCAGTTCACCGTGTGGTTTTTATCTGGGTTGGATTGAAGGGGTTTATGAATGTGTATAGGTTTCGAACTGTGGGTGAAGTTGCGAAGAACAGAGGATGAGAGAACGAGATAGAGGGGTCTGTGAGAAGAAGTCGAAGACGAGGGGGAGAGAGAGAGAGAGAGGAGAGAGACTATCTTGCGGAGAAGGAAAAAA
The DNA here is from genome assembly GCA_036559045.1 of Platycarya longipes. Classification (NCBI taxonomy): domain Eukaryota; kingdom Viridiplantae; phylum Streptophyta; class Magnoliopsida; order Fagales; family Juglandaceae; genus Platycarya; species Platycarya longipes. The sequence goes on along the minus strand of CM071789.1, from coordinate 26,106,243 downwards.
AGGAACCACTTTTCTTCGCAACTTCAGAGCGATTTCTTACGCTTTGACTGAAGAGAGACTGTGTTTGAGAGTTATGGGTCGAGCTCATCTCAACTCACTTCTATTTCATCATTATATTTTTATAATTTTTTATACAAAACACAAATTCCTATACACCTTTTTCAAATCCCAATACACATTTTTCAAATTCCAATACACCTTTTTCAAATTCCAACACACCTTTTTCAAATCCCAAAATAATAATAATATTAAAAAATAAACCAAACTCATCTCAACTCATCTCATCTCCGAATCCAAGCGGGACCTTAATGATGCTGTTTGGCAGAAACAATGAAAAGTCTGAGAGTTATGCTACCATTTAAAAAAACAGTAAAACTGACTCTTGACACCAAATATGACGTAGTATGGACAACTCAAGAAAAAAATAGAATAATATTACGGAGAAGAGGAGATAAAAAAAGAATGAGAGAGAAGAAAAAATTAGAGAAAAAGATATTGGGATTGGAGAAAGATTGACTGCAATAATTATTCAATATTCATTACAGTCTACCCTACAATACCTCTTACTAACTTTTAAATAGTGAAAAATAAACAAATCCTAGATAAATCCTACAAGCCAATGGGTTGCAATAATCCAAGCCAATCACTACAAGTCCAAGTAAAATAAAACACATAAATAGAGAATGACCCAAGCCTATCAATACAAGTCCAAATAAACTAAATAATACATAAGAAAATAAAATATAAATAGAGGATGCCCTCGTCAAGAACTCATCTTTCTAGCCATGCACTCTCTTCCTAATTTTATCTTTTAAACTTATGAAAGAGTTGTACTTTGATCTCCCCACTACGTTGGGAAGACCTAAATATTTTGTATAGCTATTACCTGAAACTCCACCAATAACTTGTAGAATATTAGCTCTAATAGTTTGGACCAATGTTTTAAATATCGTACTAGTGGGCGTATCGGTCAAATCACTGGAACGAAATATTTCGGTATCGGTACCGTTTCGTGTACGGTTTCGAAATAATATATACATAAATAAATTAAATAATTAAATATATCTATAAATTATATTTCGAAATAATAGTCAATATATTAATAAATTATATATATAAATACATCTATGTAGTTAATTTATTATGAATTGAAGTTAAAAAATAGCAAAAATTTTAAAAAAATATGTGAGAGGCTGAAATCTGGTACGACAGAAACACGAATATCGGTCGGTACCGATCAGTACAGTCGAAAAATCACCCGAAATGAAACATGCATTTTTTTGTATTGGATGACGGCCGGTACGGTGCATTTTGGCCTGTACGGCCGGTACCATTACGAGATTAAAAATATTGGTTTGGACTGTATTAGAAAAGCTAGTTTTTTGCTGGTTAAAGGTCTGACCAAAGGCCTCCTTAAATTGAACCAAAAGATTATTAACATTTACCCATTCCTCTTGTGATGCCCTACAGAAAATTACCGCATCATCTGCAAAAAGTAAATGTGAAATTCTTGGACTCCTACTCGACACAGTCACCTCTTTTATAATACCTTGCTGCTCTGCCGTATTCAATAAATTAGTACTCCCTTCAGCAACAATCAAGAACAAATATGACGACAACGAATCCCCTAGATTGGAAAAAGGTCTCACCAGCCACCCCATTTACAATAACAGAATATGATAGAATTTGAATGCACAATTGTGGCCAATTTTACAACTAATTGCGTCCGAAAAATTGCTGGAAAAAGAGTTATTGTGGCGATTTTAGACATTCGTTACAATAGAACATAAGTGAATAAACAAAGACAATAAATGTGCAGCGAATTAAAAAACGACAAGAAAGATTAAGATTGGCGCCGTAGGAGGGCCTTTTTCTTTAATTGAATTATATTACTTTGGCCAATTGCCCTCCTCATGTATATTCTCTTATTATAACCTACCACGATGAATTTAAACACAATTAAGGAGTCTTATGAAAAGTATTAATGTTTATCAAAAAAGAAATATACTAATATTTTTAATCCGATTCTTTAGTCCCACTTGTACGAGACATTTCTACCGTGACCAGATTTCCAATTTAAAACTCCCCATCAAGATAAAATAATTAGTTAATTTTCCTTTCATATTCAAGGCTCTAGTTTATATAGCCACTTGGAACAATGCGACCATATAATAATAATAATAATAATAATATAACAACAACAACAATGACAATAATATTAATAATAATAAAATTATTATTATTATTATTATTATTATAATTAGAAGAAGAAGATGATGATGATGATGATGATGATGATGCTTGGTGTGCATTTCAAAATTCATCGTTGCTACTCAGATCGCCAAAAACTTTTGTAGGCTTAGATTTCGACCAGCTCGACCACCAAGTGACGAAGATTGACCATGAACATAGTGTGCAAAAATGTGCACTAGCTTCACCGACATCTTCTGTAGTAGCACACCCAGCATCTTCTGCCCACACCCTAAGGTGGTCCTTGACCACCAAGGCTGGCACAGAGAGAGAGCGTCAGGAGAGGGTAGGGGTGGCGAGCATAGGGGAGAAAGAAAGAGAAAAAAACAAAAAAGACGGAGACATGGCATGCCACATCAGTGTGTTGAATCTTTTGGTGAGATTTTTTTTATGTCTATAGTAATTTCCATAATATAATTATAGCATCATCTATATAAAATGGGAATTGGTTAATTAACTAGTTAAATTGCATTTGCCAATCCCCCACCCCATGCATATTCTCTTATTAAAATAATTTAAACACAAATATTTAATATATATATATATATATTATAACCAAAAGTTAATTCATTCCTCAAATAAAACTACCATTACAAAATATTGTGTTTATCAAGCCAAATAGCTTGAGAAACAAAAGGACATCCATCCCAACACATTTCAATATCATTAATCTCCCAAGCATGTCTTGCCAATAGATGAGCCGATGAGCTGCCCAATATATTGACATGTGAAATCTGAACATGTTGAAAACTAATCATAGTTTTCGAATATCCTGCAGTAGAAACTCAAAGGCAATGAGAAAAGCTGAACCATCCTTAAGCACATCAACAAGTATCAAACAATCACTTTCAAGTATCAATTTTGGTGAAGAATATAGAGAGTGAATTTCGGAGATGGCGATTTGGGCAATTAGAAGGAGATTAAGCTTGTTCATCTGGGCAAGGTTTTACCCGACCCAATCTGATTTTTATTTTTATTTTTATTTTTTACTTTTCAATAATTTTAATATTTTCACTTAAGAAGTTCAAGAAATTTCCGGATTCAAAATCCCAATGAACAGGCCTAAAGGCGATTGTTTTATGCACTGACTGGTTTGAATTCTGTTTTGTTTGTGGTGACTGAAAATCTTGGAATTTAAATTTGCAAATTTTGCTGGGCTGCTGATAGGGTTTGGCCATGGATGCCGCCCCTCCACCGCCACTAAATAGCTCTGTGGGGGGTGTTGTTCTGCCGGTTGGTGCTACAAAATCGTTTGTTCAAGCGGTTAATTCTTCTGGGAGGCAATCTGCGTTTTAAATTTCGTTGAGACATTCAATTGATGTTGATGGTGAAAAATGTTTCATTTTTTCGGATGTGGAGATTAATAGAGTTGCTCAAGAGTTTAAGTTTGCGTTGGTGATTAAGTTTTCCTGTGCTAGACCATCCATTGATGTGGTTCAGTTCATGTGTCAAAATCGTGGGGATTGACTGAAGTTGCTATTATAAGTTTTATGGATGAATTACATTTGCTTATTCAAATGACGAATGAACGTGATTATTTGCATGGCTGGGCTCGTGAAGGAAGAACCATGGCTGGGTTCTTGTTCGTTTGTTTAGATGGACGAAGGATTTTGATCTATCTAAGGAATCACCTTTAGCACTACAATGGATTTTCCTTCCTGGACTTCCGCTTCATCTGTATTGTACATATTGATTACAAGTTTTGCAATGAGATTTAGTCGATATTTGGGGACATATAATGCCACTTTGAATAGAACAAGGGCGTCCGGTGCAAAATTATGTGTGGAAGTGGATTTATCAGAGGCACAAGCGCATGGTTTTCCTATTGTTTTATCGGTTGAAAAGAAGATTTGGCAAGCGGTGCGTTATGAGAAAAATAGATTCTATTGTTCTAAGCATTATTGGCAAGGGCATACATCAGTTGTTTGTCGAGTTGGCCAGCGAAAGACTGAAGTTGTGCATGTTGAGAAAAAAACTACTTCAAAGAAAAATTGGCAATAAACTCACCAAAAGTCTAAGGCTAAGATCTCTAAAATTCAACACTAATACATTAGATCTGCTCGACACTTACCCATAACAACTTCTCTCAAGCTAGAATGAAACAAGGACCGGCACTCTCCAAAATTCATACATTCACAACTATTATACATCGATCATCAAACATTAACAAACAAAGCCACGACTCCACCAAACAAACAAATGATCAATGACTACCATAAGCATTCCAAAAATAGAGATCATAACAATATACCAAACGAAAAGGATTCAACACCTACAAGAGTTTACTTAGAGCATAATTCCAACAATCCACATAAATAGCATATATATATATATAAACCAACAAAGAAATAAAAATAAATAAATACCAATAATTCAACAAAACGGATCCACCTCTTTTGTCAAAGACCGAGCCACCAATCTTTTCATTAAAAGGACAAGGAGATTGAATTAACAGATATAAGCGGGAAAGTGAAAAGACAGAAATAAAATTATAAAATCACCTCAAAGTCCACCTCTAAAAAGGAAGCTTTACAAAAGAATTTTCCTTTAAATCTTTCCCCTAAAGAATTTCAAAGCTTTAAAAATATTTAAAAGAAAAGAGCCATAGTTTAAATAAATAAAAGCAAGGCCAACTTGTAAGGAACTCATGGAATGAAATTTCAAACAAAGTACCAAGGGTGAAAGTAAGGAGACCAAGCAACTGGGGAGAACCAAGTTAAGCACAAATTTCCACGACTTGCGATTCTTAAAGAATTTGCATGGAAGGAAATTTAGATCACTTCATTGATTCCTACGCACAACGATGCATATCCAAGAAACCATCTTAACATCGAAAATGAACGAACCACGATCCACAACGCCCAAAGTTGGAAGTCTGCACAACTCATTACTAGCAGCCACCGAGCTTCAAATAGCAAAACAAACACATCCAAAAACATAAAAGCAACCAAAAGCTTATCCAAAAAATAATAATAATAAGACTTGAATACACAACACACTACCTTATCCATCATTAGGACCCACATCCTCAAAATCAACCATAATCATTTTCTATCAATAACTTAACTCAATAAAAACCCAAGTCTCACTTACTAGATTCAAGCTTATGATTCTAAGATTGAAATAAAAAATTTCTAGTACAAAACCTAAGTGACTTATGGGTTTACCTAGAGCCGAACTGCTCTAATACCACCTGTGATATCCTCAACCCCACGTGTGAACAAGTGGAAGTCGAGACACTCGGCTAATGACCAAACGGGTCACACAAGCAATGTGTGCAACACAAAAAAAATATTGCAGCGAAAAATAAGAGGTGTTCACCAAAACTAATGTACCAGAAAATTTAAAACCTTATAATCCAAAATAATACAAAATAATATCTTCCAAAAGCGTTTATACAATAGTCCTAACTAATAAATGAAACAAAGACAAACCCTCGGCTCACAACTACAATTCTCAAAATCTTCACTCCTCAAGTGGAGCTGGTCCACCTCTAAAAATTGACCTCTGCAATAAACCTACGGTTCCATGAAACGAAACTACATGTGGAAACACCACATGAGATTATGGCATCTCAACAAGTTAGCAACCAAATATAACCAAGAGTTAAAATACAACTAAGCAACCAACACATCCAAAGCCACACCAAAGAACATACAAGAACAAATCGGTTATTTTCCCTGAAAATGACACGTTAACTCAACACGCCAAAAACCCAGTTTTCGGCCCATAACACAACCTATTCATTTTGTGCGCACCATGATCTCCCATCGGGACCATCCGTACATCGTGGTTCCCTTCCTCATACCACGAGTGACAACTATGCATGTGACTTCATAATGAGTGATACCCAGCTCCACGCCTAGTGCATACCATGACCAGGCATTCTCTAACTCCCACCAACAGAGGGGCCACAGAGTCGGCACGAGAGCGTTATCCTCACGTCTGATCTCGTTGTCACCTGGCGACAACTTAGAAGACATTACATCAATTTATTATGCTCCTGAGTGACTAGAGGAGCTGCACCAATATAATGTCCCATTTCGGCTTGGGGTCATGACCCATACAAGCCATACAATCATTTTATTATGTATGCACCATGGCCTCCCCTAGGGACCATCCGCATACCCTAACTCCCTTCGTCACACCACGAGTAACGATCATGCATGTGACTTTGTAATGAGCGATACCCTGCTCTGGACCCAATGCGTACTATGATCAAGCATCCTCTAACTCCCACTAGCAAAGGGGCCACGAAGTCAGCACGAAAGCGTCACCGTCTCGTCCAATCCCGTCGTCACCCAGCGACAACTTGGGGACGTCCCTCAATTTTATACACTCTCGAGTGACCAAATGAGCTCCAACGGGATAATACCCCATCCCGACTTGGGGTTGTGATACACATGCATCTACATGCTTTGACCATTCACATCACCCAATTTACAAACATACACCACAACATTTAAGCACAGTTAAATAATGACAATAATTAAATAACAAGCGATGCATGATGGACAGTTATTAGATGACATGGCAATGACACCCAAAAGGCAAACATAATCATCAATATAATCACATCAACAATTCCAATTCATAACCAATCAAACTACGGGGTGATCCCATCCTCTATTTCTTGGCATCAGGCCCAATCAACTTACTTCCGTTTTATTATTAATATTAACCAACACTTCACTAGGCTCGAAGCCCAGTCCAACCAACCAGGCAATATAAAATATTAATGCATAAATATTATTTAAATCCTAATATTGCGTTGGAAGAGTACTCACAATGCAGGCATGCAAACTCTGGATAGTCGAGCCACTTCGATTCGCTGCATCCTGCGACTAGACGAGTGCGTGCGCTGCGACTCGAATGAATACAAAAATGTTAGTTAAAATACTAAGAATACTGACAATACTTAAATTAAATCAACGCAGGTAGATTAGCTCACCGAGGTGACGCCCAATGTGGAGGAACAACGACAGGGTAGAGGCTGTTATATTTAATTCTATATATTGTGATATTAAATATGTGAATTAATGAATGTGAGTTATTATTTATTTCTTTAAATACTATCTTGAAAAGACACAATGGTTGGGCCAAATGACACAATGGTTGGACCGAAAAGGCGCAATGGTTGGTCCGAAAGGACACAATGGTTGGTCCAAAAAGACACGATAGTTGGTCCGAAAAGGCACGATAATTGGTCCAAAGATGTATGATGGTTGGTGTGAAGAGACACGATGGTTGGTTCGAAGAGACACGATGCTTGAGCTGAAGAGGCACAATACTTGGCCGAAAAAACATGATGCTTAGACCAAAGACACAAGTTAAAAGTTGTGATCTTTTACTTGGTGCCACTTAATTCTCTATAAATAGGGGATGAGACCCACAAATTTTATTCATGCCATTCTTCCATCTTTTAGTCACTTACACAATTTTGTAGAGAAACTCTGAAGAGAAAACTTCAGAATTGCTATCTGTAGTTGGTGACTTTGTTGTATCCCGGAGGTGAATTGCTTGTAACCCGATAGCAAACTCTTTTGAGTGGGGGTAATTATCACCTTAAAGATAGTGTTCTACACACCTCAAAGTCGCATTTATTTATTCAGATTAATGTATCCGCATAATTTGTCCTCAACATTATTAAGGTGATAATCACAATGGGATCAGAATCTGATATAGCGACTTTGAAGATGATGAATCAAGACTTTGTCAAACTAGATAGGTTTGATGGAACGAATTTTACTCGTTGGAAAGACTAGTTGATGTTCACTCTTACTACATTGAAGATTACATATGTTTTGGATTCGAATTTGCCGGTACTTCTAGAACCCAAACCTGATGATAATGATCAAATAAAGGCAGAACGCAAGAAACGTGAAGAAGATGAAGTGGTATGTAGAGGACATATTCTAAATACACTTTATGATCGTCTATACGACTTGTTTACATCAATCAAGTCACCAAAAGAGATTTGAGAGGTATTGGAATTCAAGTCTAAAACTGAAAAGCAAGGTACGGATAAATTTCTAATTATGAAATATTTTGAATTTACAATGAATGATAATAATTCATTGATGGATCAAGTCCATGAATTGCAAGTTTTAGTGAATAAACTTCGAGATCTAAATGTGGAAGTTTCTGAAGCTTTGCAAGTTAGGGCTATTATTGCTAAACTTCCTCAAAGTTGGAATAATTATAGAAAGAAACTTATGCACACAACAGAAGATTTCACTTTAGAGCAAATTCAAAAACATTTATGAATTGAAGAGGAAACTCGACTTTGTGATAAGAAATTGTTTTCTCAAAATGGCTCTAAGGTTAATTTTGTTGATGAGAAAAATAAGTTTCAAGATAATTTTGGAGGAAACAAGAGAAAATATAATGGTTTTTCCAACAATGGTAACAAGTTTAAGAAAACAAAAACTTGTTACAATTGCAAAAAGAATGGACACTTTAAGCGTGAATGCAGGTACAAGAAGAAACAAAAGAATGAGAATGAGAATCACAATCGTGCAAATCTGATCGAAAATGATACTTTGGAAATTGTGGCCATGATCTCTCAAATGCATATTAGCATGATTACAGAGTTAAATATGGCTACAACAACCGAGTCATCTAATTGGTGGTATGATTCAGGCGCTACCATCCATGTTTGCAGTCAGAGATCTCAATTCAAAAGTTATGAAAATGTAGCAGATGGACATGTAATACTAATGGGAAATCACAACTCTGCAAAAGTTGTGGGAAAAGGAAATGTGGAACTTCAGTTTACTTCTAGGAAGAAACTTATTCTCATCAATGTTCTTCATGTCCCGGAAATAAAGAAAAATCTTATATCTGCAAATCTACTTTGTAAGAAGGGTGTCAAGACCGTAATCAAGTCTGATAATGTAATTCTTTCTAAAGGAGGAGTGTTTGTTGGAAAAAGGGTACTCTTGTGATGGCATGTATAAACCAAGTATTAATAAAATAAATTTTGATTATGCTTATATTGTTGAGTATTCTACTTTGTGGCATAATCGTTTGGCACATTTGAATTTTAAATCTTTAAATTTTATGTCTAAACATGGTTTAATTTCATATAATCATAGACATGGTGATAAATGTGAAATTTGCATTCAAGCAAAAATGACAAAGAAACCTTTTCCTAAAACAGACTGAAATACACAATTATTAGAACTTGTGCATTCTGATATTTGTGAACTAAATGATACTTTAACTAGAGGAGGCAATAGATATTTTATTACTTTTAGCGATGATTTCTCAAGGTATACATATGTATACTTAATGAAAAGTAAAGATAAGGCCTTCAATATGTTCAAATCTTATAAGTCTGTTGTTGAAAATTAAAAGAAAATTAAAATTAAAATATTTCGTAGTGACAGAGGTGGTGAATATTTTCCTACTGAATTTTCTTTGTACTGGAGGAGAACGACATAATACATCAAACTAGTGCACCCTATACCCCATAACAAAATGGTTTAGCAGAAAGAAAAAATAGGACACTAGTTGATATGTTAAATGCTATGATCTTGAATGCAAAATTATCTTTTAATTTGTGGGGAGAAGCATTGCTTACAGCATGTTATTTGTATAATAAAATACCTTCTATGAAATTTAAAATTTCACCATATGAATTGTGGAAAGGCAGAAAACCAAATCTGGAATACTTAAGGGTATGGGGCTGTTTAGCTTTTTATAGAGTTCCAAACCCAAAAAGAACAAAATTGGGTCCAAGGGCAATCAAAAGTGTTTTTGTAGGATATGCTGAATATTCAAAAGCATATAGACTTTTGGATTTAGATTCTAATGTTATAGTAGAATCAAAGGATGTTGAATTTATTGAAAATAAATTCTATAATGATTCTAAAGCAATATCGGATCCTACTGAAACATCAGAAACAGACTTGAGTCGGAAAAGGAATTGTATAATTCCTGACACATTGGCTGAACCAAGAAGAAGTCAAAGAGTCAAGAAAGAGAAAAACTTAGATCCAGGTTTTGTGTCATCTCAGGCTATTGTTTTCCCTTTGGAAGGAAATAAAGATGATGTTTTAAATAAGATATCCATTCTATTAAATATAGAAGAAGATCCAAAAACATATAAAGAAGTTAAGACTTCTAGAGATGTTGCATTTTGGAAAGAGGCAATAAATGATGAAATAGACTCAATATTTTGCCTCCTCGATCAAAACCTATTAGTTGTAAATGGGTATTTAGCAGAAAATACAATACAGATGGGTCTCTTCAAACTTTTAAGGCCAGATTAGTAGCCAAATGTTTTAAACAAAAAGAGGGCATAGACTATTTTGATACGTATGCTCTAGTGGCTAGATTTACATCCATTAAAGTGCTTATGGCACTGGCTTCAATATATAACTTATTTGTACACCAAATGGATGTTAAAACTATTTTTCTAAATGGTGAACTGGACGAAGAGGTGTACATGGAACAACCAGAAGGATTTGTTATGCATGGGCAAGAAAAGAAAGTTTGTAAATTAATTAAGTCATTGTATGGATTAAAGCAAGCACCAAAGCAATGGCATGAGAAGTTTGATTCAGTTATATTATCTCATGGATATAGGCATAATAATATTGATATATGTATTTACTCTAAATTCAAAGATTATTATGGTGTTATAATTTGTCTTTATGTGGATGACTTGCTTATATTTGGAACAAATATAGAAGGAATATCTGAAACTAAGAAGTATTTATTTGTGAGACCCTGGATTTTTACATATCTGTATTTGCTCATATTTTATCATTGGATATTTTAATTTGTTTTGGTAAATTAAATTGTTATCTCACAAATTTTAATTCGGGTACGTTTTATTTATGATTAGAGTTAGTTATTTATGAGATCTATGATTTTAATACTCTTAGTTGTTTAATAATTATTATTGGTTTTATCATTTGAATTGTTATCAATATTATTTGGATTTAGTGGTTTTGATTTTATTATTTTTATAAGCTTTTGTGAGATTCTTGAATAATAGTGCTTTTAATTATTTTAATTAATTGTTGCTACAGGTCTTTCCATCTGAAATGATATATTCAGTGTTTTTGGTTTTAATTATTATAATATATGGTTTGATTTGTCGTATTTTTATTAATGAGTATTGATTCTATTTTATTTGACATTATCTGATTTATTGATCTTAAATTTATTAAATCATTAAGTCTTATTGTGTTTATTCTATTTTGGTTTGGTAGCTTTTGAATAGCTCCAAAAATGTTATATTATGCAGGATTCTTTTGTTACCTTGATTTTAGTTATTTGAGATATTGCGAGATTTTAAACGTGCTTTAAATATCTGATTTAAATATATGAATCTATTCCTTTTAAATAATTAAATAAATTTCATCATTTTAAGTATTGATGAAAAATATTATGTTGAAAAATAAAGTAAGTTGAAATAATATTTTATTTAATTAACTTGAGCGTTTGAAGTTAAATTGACGTTATGCGCTTTTAGATCAGTGTTTTAAATTCATCTATTGTCCGTTTGAAGATCCAAATGTGTCGGGCCTATAAATAGCGCGAAAATGGTCAAATCCCTCATTTTTCCCCTCCCTTTTCATTCTCTCTCTCTTCTCTCTCTCTCTTCTCTCCCGCGTGCTACAGTAACCGCATGAGGCAGTTCAGTTTCTAGCTTGTGGCGGCGCCACCCCCGGCGCCAAGCCTCACCTTCGGCCCCACCTGAACCGCCACCCTCCGGCGAGTCCAACCCCATCGAAGGTGTCGACCACAGCAGCCCCAAACTCGAGAGGTGTTTAATCCTCTATGCTGCACCTTGCTCCGCCCATAACTCCGCCATCAGCCACCATACCATGACACCACCCCTGCCATTTGATCCGCCATCCATAGACGACCTATCACCAGAAATTTCAACCCCAACAGAGCCCTCACCTTCCCTCGCCATCCATAAAACCGAAATGGGTCTCTAAATGAACTTTCCTTCGCCGCGCAGCCATCCGGCCACCGTGACTCTCAACTCCACCGCCAAAAGCTTCCCCCAGCTCATATTGTTACACCCCTAAAATAGTTTCCCATCCATGGCCGCACCTCCTTTGTACAAGGAAAAATCCAAAAATGGGTTTGCACCCTTTCGAGCCAGATCTGCCACCTTCTGGTGGTTGCACCGCCTCACTACTACTACCATGAGATTCCCCATCCTCCAATGAGTATTTTCCTAAATTTTGGTGTCAAACGGAGTACCTGTGCCCAGAGATGAATAGTGCTCGACTTACCCGCTAGGGAACGTGGATCGGCGCGATGCTTGCTTGACGTTCGTTTGTGCGCTGTAAGTAACAGATATTTGTTTGATTTTTTGGTTGACTGTTTGATTATGTGCTAATCTCTATTTTATTTGCTTGAAGTGTTATCTGGTGATGATAAGTATTCGAAAGTAGATTGGTTGGGCCTGAGGCCATTTAATGGAAATTGAGATTATCTTGAGTTAATCTTACTATTGTTGAATATTGTGTTAATGGTAATTGTTGATGATATAATGTTTTGGTTGGATGACTGTTATTTTAGTAATTATTGGGCATAAAATGGTTTGGTTGGATGATTCAATTACCTTTTCACTATGTTTCAATAAGGTGATACACTAGGATTTTAATCGAAGAGATATTAGGAAGAATATAGTGAAAAATTTGAGGAGAGAACTTAATAAGTATAGTTAAGTAAAATTCAGTTAAGGGTTGAAACAATGGCATAATATGTTGGACGATGATAAATTTATTTTTGGGAATTCATAAGTTTCAATTCTGGTATACTTCTTTGGAAAAATATTAGGTTTTAACTCATGATATAATGTATGGTTATGACTTGAATCTTTGGATGAAATATTGATGTGCATTCTTAGATTCTCTTGATGTATAAATTGAGAAATGTTTGGGTTTAGAGAAAATATTATATGATGATAATTTGTTGAAGAGAATAACTATACAGACAATGTGAATGTGGTGACTAATGATTGGTTATGATATAGTTATTAAGTTTTGAGAAGATCTTAAGGAAATATGCATGCTTTGGTAAAGAGAAAAGAAAAGAAACGTTAGGTTTGACTCTATCATAAGTTGCGTCCTTAATCCCTATAAGATAGTGTTGGTTTGATTCGATGAGACTTAAGGTTCTGACTATTTCTTCATTGGAATATGCACGACGTGTTGGATAGAAGATAAATTAAAGAGGGAAGTCTGTTCATATGTTAATATGTATGAGATATGATTTGTGAATGTATGATTCATATGTTTCATAATCTACATATTTTGCATAAAAAGTCACATGACGCATGCATGTCCCATGCATGAGCACGAAAAGCATGTTTTTTTAGTCAAGCATATTTTTAAAAGAAGAAAAAGAATTAAAGTTTTATAAGAACCCCAAAAGCTGGGACGGGATAGTGCCCCAGTAGAACTCCATGTTCTCTCAGGAGTGATTAAAGTCGAGTAAAAGCCCCTAGGTCGACAAAGAACCATCGACAGACCATGTATGGCTCCAGAAGGTGTCTGGAATGTGGTCGCACCTAAAGCTAGTGGGTGCATACAGCACGGTGTTGGCTTCGGCCTTACCGATACAGAAAAGTTTGTAGTCGCTCGGTGAGTGATCAATCGCCGAGTGATGAAAAGCGCAAAAGGACGTGAAACGTAGCTATTTAGGTTTAATAAGATCGCCGGGTGCTACGATAACTAGCAGGAATATATGGTGCATAGGGGAACCATGAGGTGTCGAAAATAAGAAGTCATGATGAAAAGAAAAAGGCTTTTGAGCCATATATGATATGATATAATAAGTGGCGCCTAAGATAAGAAAAGACGAAGAGCATTTTGAAAAGATGACTTTTGAAAAGAAGTTCAAACAGTACATGTGAAAGAAGTCAAAGTTATATGAAAGCATTTTTATGAAAAGCACGTACATGAAGCAAAGTATCGAAACTGTCAAGGATTATGGAAGTTTTTATATGAAAGTGAATTTACATAAGTCATGTTGCAACTCTTATATTCATAGTACGTGCATTCATTGTGTTTATATGTATATCACTTTGGTGGATCACGCCCACCCTACGGTCCCCATTTTATGGGATCGTAGTTTGTAATTGCAGAAATGAAATTTGGCCCGAGATACAGACTCTACAGGAAAGGAAATTTGTTGAGAGGATGAAGATCGAGATTATGATCTCGAAAGCAGTGTTGCTTATCTTTTTCTTTTGAAAGACTATATAATCTCATGGTGGAGAAATTGTTTTAAATTGATTTGTAATTTTTAAGAATCTCTGGTACTAGAACGACTGACTTTTATTTATTTTTCCATTGCAAATATTTATTGTACACTTGGTGCATGCTTCACACACTTTTCAAACACTATTCGATGGGATGATTGATCCATGAGATGATCGTCTTGATGTCATGAGTCCTTCTAAATCCTAGGGGGGATTCGTGGGCGTCACATTATCTGCAAAGTTTAAAATGAAGGATCTTAATGAAGTTGACACTATTTGGGGTGTCAAAATAAAGAAACATAGTGGGGGTTATGCTTTATGTCAATCTCATTATGATGAGAAAATGCTTCTTAAATTTCAACATTTAGGAATTAAAGAAGCAAATACCCCATATGACTCTTCATTTAAATTAACTAAGAATGCCAGAAGAGCAATTGCTCAGTTAGAATATGCTAGTGCAATTAGTAATTTAATGTATGCAATGCATTGCACTAGGCCAGATATTTCCTTTGCAGTATGTAAACTTTCTAAATATACGGGTAATCCTAGTACAGAACATTGGAAAACAATTGGTAGTCTTTGGGTACCTTAAAAGAACTAGTTCATTAGGAATGTATTATACCAATTTTCCTGCAGTACTAGAAGGATATTGCAACGCTAGTTGGTTTACTAGTGCAAGTGATAATAAGGCTACATTTGGTTGGGTTTTCACCCTTGGTAGCAGAGCTATTTCATTGGCTTTTAAGAAATAGACATGTATATCACATTCTTCAATGGAATCTGAATTTGTAGTCTTGGCAGCAGTGGGCAAAGAGGCAGAATGGCTGAGGAATTTGTTATTTGACATAAAGTTGTGACCACAACCGATGTCAGCCATTTCTTTGCACTATGATATTGAAGTTACTATGTCTAGGGCTTATAGTAAAGTCTATAATGGAAAATCTAGACATATTAGCTTGAGACATGAATATGTCATACAATTAATTAGTGATGGTATTATCACTATTGTATATGTTCGATCAAGTAAAAACTTGGCAGATCCTTTCACAAAGGGACTCGAGAGATTTGGTGAATGGTACATCTAGTGGAATGGGTTTGAAACCTTTTTATTAAAATGTCACCTGTAATAGGAACCCAACTTTACACTATTAATAAATAGTCTAAGGTTTAATGGGTAATAACAAGTTACAGTTATGTGGCTATGATAACACTGAAATTTAATTTAATGTGAGAAACCCTTTCAGGATGGTCAGTGTTGACTGTTACGCTAAATGTAGAATGAGTATTATACTCTTAATAAAGTTCAATAGTTAAATAAGTGTCTGAAGTAACAGCGACACAAAAGGAACTTTACTTATGTGAACATAAGAGGTGGGAACAACTTCTAGCAAAAGTTTAAGGTTTACTTTTGTAAATGTTCATGAATGCCAGGATGGAGCACGTAAATTAGTGCAAATAATTGGTGAGTTATCTCGCTAAAATTGGATAGAATCATGTGTGTGGTATTTCTGTTCTTAACGTAAAAAGTCTTGGTTTAAGCTTAGGCCACCATTGACTTTGTTAGGAATTTGAGATATTTACACTAATTGACGGTTTAAGTCGAGAGATACCTTCTTGTATGCATGAGGATATCAGTATTTAACTAAGAATTTAATATCGCAATCTAAGTGGGGGATTGTTATATTTAATTCTATAGATTGTGATATTAAATATGTGAATTTAATGAATGTGGGTTATTATTTATTTCTTTAAATACTATCTTGATGAGGCACAATGGTTGGGCCAAATGACACAATGGTTAGACCAAAAGACATAATGGTTGGACCAAAAAGGCGCGATGGTTGGTCCAAAAGGATACAATGGTTGGTCCGAAAAGACACGATGGTTGGTCCGAAAAGGCACGATGATTGGTCCGAAAAGGTATGATGGTTGGTGTGAAGATTCATGATGGTTGGTCCGAAGAGACATGATACTTGAGTCGAAGAGGCACAATGCTTGGCCGAAACATGATGCTTAGACCAAAAACACAAATTAAAAGTTGTGATTTTTCACTTGGTGCCACTTCATTCTCTATAAATAGGGGATAAGACCCACAAATTTTATTCATTCCATTCTTCTATCTTTTAGTTATTTATACAATTTTGTAGGGAAAATCTGAAGGGAAAACTTCAGAATTGCTATTTGCTTGTAACCTAATAGCAAACTCTTTCGAGTGGGGACAATTATCACCTTAAAGATAGTGTTCTACACGCCTCAAAGTCGCATTTATTTATTCAGATTACTGTATCCACATAATTTTTCTTCCACAGAGGTAGTACAGGGGTGGAACATGAGGATTCTAAGATTTGAGCTACTGATCATGGTGGTTGGTGGCTTAGCTTCAAATGTCAAGCAGCTCCGTTCGAGGGAGATAGAGATGCTGAGAGGGAGATGAGGGAGGTTTACAAGTGCCGCCATTAATGGATGGCAAAATTGAGACCCTAGAACATGGAAGCAGGGGAAAGGGTGAGAGAAAATCTGAGATAAAAGTGGTTAGGGGAGGGGGAAAAGTTCATCACACGGATTGCGATAATGGAGGCTAAGAAAAATCAATCGACGAGAGAAAGAGAGAACCAGGGGGGACAAGATCAACAAAAAAGGGTGAGGGAGCGTTTACTGATAACAAGAGGTGGCGGCAAGCTGCTGCTTGCCGACCTTATGCGACCTCACGGGCTTGCAGGAGATATATATATACATATATACATATATAAATATATATATATATGTAGAGAAAGAGAGAGATCAACAGGGGAGGTGGCAAAGGTTGAACCGCCGAGATGGGTGCAACGACAACTTCGTTGCAAGGCAGTGATGCAACAGGCAATGGTTGAGGGGAGAAGAAGGAAAAAACATGTAGGGGAAAATGTGGTAGGCGGCGCTTGGGAGGAAGAAGATGAATAAAAGGGCTAGGATTTTTCACCCTTTGCCAAAACAACACCACTTCATAAAAAGGGGCTGGGTTGCAAGAACACATGGGTTGGGCCCTCTATCAAACACATATATAGCCCAAAATAAGCAAGACACACAAACACAACACACACACACAAGCCCACTCCGAAAATCAAACAAATAAAAACAAAAGCATATTATAAGAAACTACACAACTAAACAACAATCAACTAAAATAATTAAAATCCAAAATACTATTTAATAAAAATAAACTGAAAATAATTAATATAATAAAATAAGGTAAAATAACCAAACAATAAAGCAAATAAATACACTACACAAAAGCCTAAACTCAAAGATAGAATAGAGGAAAAAGATTCAATATATTACATTAAAATACCACAATATGAAGTTCAATAAAATAACGTAAATACATAATAACCAAGAATAAAATAAACCACTAACAAGATTATTAAAATAAAACAAATGACTGATAATATGAATAAAAACAATACGTAAAACCTGGGGTCTCACACAATATGACTGATCTATCTATTTCAAGTTGGTGTAGCCATGGCTTGTATAAAAATTTGGTGACTTTTGTGTATGCCAAATGCACAAGTTTAGAATGTCGAGAATTATGGGTTGAGCTAGAAAATGTTTGTATTGAGGATTCTCCTTGGGTTGTGGTTGGAGATTTTTAATGCTATATGCAATGATTCGAAGAGGATTGGGGGCCATCCTCTTCCTTTGCCATCTATGTCAGATTTTAACAATTGTTTTGTTGGGAATGGACCGATCAATAAACAACTAAATAGGAAGTAACGTAGCGGAAATAATATAAGAGAAAATACGACAAACACACAGAACACCAAGATTTAAGTGGCTCGTCTTAATGTAAGCCTACGTCCGCTATAGGGTCGATCTCAAAGCTTCACTATCAATAAATATGGAGTACAGGAGATGAACCACAAGATTTTTGCAAAGAAATCACTCACTCTCACACTCAATATGTGTTGTGTTTCTTTTCCTCACATGCTCACTTCTCTCAAATATCTAAAACAAAGTTTTTCTCACCACTGCGTTCAAATGAACGACGTTTTACTTTTATAAGCTGCATCTCACTCGAGCAAGAATAGTCTCGCTCGAGCAAATATAAAATGAAACGGTGCAAACCCTAGTCCATAGAACATTAGCTCGAGGCGAACCATCGAGCGAACGTCTAGGGTTGCCACTCACTTGAGCAAACTGTTGAGCGAGGGTCGAGCCAACCTTCTATTTGGAATCCGCTCGAGCTAGATGTCGAGCAAGGTTTGAGCAAACTTTCTAGCTGACCTCTCACTCGAGCTGAATGTCAAGTGAGAGTCGAGCAAACACTCTGTCTGATGTCTCGCTCAAGCTGGATGTTGAGCGAGAGTTGAGCGAGCATACTCAAGAGGCGCTTTCAACATAATTCAAGTCACCTCTCAACAAATCTCCACCTGGACTTGAATTCTCACAAGTCGCACAGAAACCATTTTTCACAGAAGACTAACCCCTTCAAAACCCTTTAAGGGATTTGGAGACCCTGAACACCAATTAAGTCCAAACAGAGTTTGAACTTGTGTACTGAAACTGGCTTTATCATCATGTCTGCTGGATTTTCTGTAGTAGTAGTCTTTTACATTCCTACAATACCATCTACAACAATTTCTCTGAAATGATACCTGACGTCAATGTGTCTTGATTTTTGATCACATGTACTATCACAAAAAATTGACATTTCATCCTGCTATAGACCTAAGTCATTGATCAGGCATTTTAACCAAATGGCTTCCTTAACAGCCTCAACTGCTGCCATGTATTCTGCTTTTGTAGTTGATAAAGTAACAGTTGATTGTAGTTGCTTTCCAACTAATAGCAAAATCGCACAAAGTAAATACATAACCTGTCAATGATTTTTTTTTATCTAATTTTTCAGCATAGTCAGAATCAATATGTCCAACAATATTTGAACTTAGATAAACATTTCTATCAAAGATCAAGCCAAAATGCAAAATTCCTTTCAAAAACCTGAATATCCATTTCTCTCTGCCAATGAGTTTTACCTGGATTAGCCAGGTATCTGTTAACAACGCTCATTACTTGTGAAATATCTGGATGGGTACAAACCATTGCATACATAATACTGCCAACTACATTTAATAAGCAACACATTCCATAGACTATTTGTCCTCGTTTGTCCGAGGAGATAGAGAAGTTGAAAGTTTAAAATGCAAAGCAAGCGGTGTACTTCTAGGTTTGGAAGTAGACATTCCAAATCTTTTAAGATCCTTTTCAATGTACTTTCTCTAAGACAAATACAATTTCCACCTTTCCTATCCCTATGGATCTCCATCCTCAAAATTTTCTTTGCAATACCTAAATCATTCATTTCAAACTCATTTCTAAGTTGAGTTTTTATCAAATCAACATTAGACATGTTTTTAGCAGCAATAAACATATCATCAATATAAAGTAACAAGTATATCAAAGATCTATCAAGTAACTGTCTGTGATAAACACAACTATCAAAGTTACTTTTCAAATAATCATGATCAATCATAAACAAATCAAAACGTTTATATCATTGCCTCGAAAACTGCTTCAAACCATATAATGATTTCTTCAATCTGCATACTCGATCTTCCTTGCTTGTAACAATAAATCCCTCTGGCTAATGCGTATAAATGGTCTCATCAAGTTCGCCATGTAGGAACACTGTTTTAACATCAAGTTGCTATAGCTCTATGTCATACAATAATGTAATAACAAGTACCACTCTGATAAAACTGTGTTTCACAACTGGAGAGAAAACTTCATTAAAGTCGATCCATTCTCTCTGACTATAGCCCTTAGCAACCAAGCGTGCATTGTATCTTACATCTGTATCATTCTGGATTTCCTCTTTTCTTTTGAATACCTATTTGCAGCCAATAGTCTTCTTCTTCTTTGGCAACTTAACCAAATCTTATGTTTGGTTTTTCTGAAGAGACTCAATCTCTTTAGTCATCGCTGAGCACCATTGTGTAGATTCCGTACTCTTAATAACTTCAGAATGACTGGATGGCTCCTGACCAACAATTACCTCTGCTATAGTAAGAGTATACATCACCATATCTGCGTGAGCATATCTTTGAGGTGATATAATTTACCTCCTCTTTTTACCAATAGCTATACTATATTTCTGCTCACCATGCGCGTCAATATCAGAATCAGAATCATGCTCATCAGCAATAGCATGATCTTGGGTGTTATCTGGCATCCTTTGTGGAACCTCAGCCTATAGCTCCACTTGGTTGCCAATACTCTAGTCTTCACCTGTGGACACAGTAAACTCCTTTATCGAATTAAGCATAGATTTTCCATCAAATACGACATCTCTGTTAATTACAAATCTGGGTGATTTAGGATCAGTACACCACAACCTATATCCCTTCACCCCACTAGCATATCCAATGAATATGCATTTCTTTGCCCTTGGTTCAAGCTTTCTATCACTAACATGAAAATATGTAGGACAACAAAAAAATCTCAAATTTGAATAATTAATAGGAGTATCAGACCATACTTCATTTGGAGTCTTCAAACCAATAGTTGTGGTTGGAGAGCAGTTAACCAAAAAGAAGGTTGTGTTCATTGGTTCCGCCCAAAAATCTTTAGACAATCCTGCATTAGAAAGTATAGTGCGAGCTCTTTCTAATAGAGTCATGTTCATTCGTTCAGCTACCACAGAACACAAAGATTTAAGTGGTTTGGCTCAATATAAGCCTACATCCACTGTGCGATCGGTCTCAAGCTTCACTATCAATAAAAATGGAGTATAGGAGATGAACCACAAGATTCTTACAAAGAAGGCAATCACTCTCACACTCAATATGTGTTGTACTTCTTTTCCTCACACGTTCACTTCTCTAAAATATCTAAAACATATTTTTTCTCACCAGTGCTTTCAAGTGAACGTCGTTCTGCTTTTATAAGTTACATCTTGCTCGAGCGAACATAAAATGAAATGGTGCAAACCTAGTCCGTAGAACATTAGCTCGAGGCAAACCATCGAGTGAACGTCTAAGGTTGTGACTTGCTCGAGTGGGATGTCGATTAGGTTAAGCGAAGTCTCTATCTGGAATCTCACTCAAGTTGGATGTCGAGCGAGAGTCAAGCGAACTCTCTGTCTGATGTCTCGCTCGAGCTGGATGTCAAGCGAGAGTTGAGCGAGTGTTCTCAAGAGGCGCTTTCAACATAATTCAATCCACCTCTCAACATGTTTAAATAATTGTTGATTGGTTGAGTTGTGTCATCAAGGTAGAAGTATGTCTCGGTACAATGGCCGAGAAGGTCAAGCTCATAAATGGGCTCGTTTAGATAGAGCAATGGTTAATATTTTTTTTATGGTAATACCTTTCAGTTAGCTTTTATGGAATATATGGAAAAGATTTCATCTGATCATTGTTCATTGGTGGGGCGTTTTTTAGCTTGTGGGGGTGAGGGGTGATCTGAGATGAGCATGGAGTGTTCAAAGGAGCATTCTAAAGTTTCTAAGGCTATGGTACTAATTATAAGGTGGAGCTTAGGGCTCTATTTGATGGAGTTAGGCTATGTAAAGAGTTGGGTTTCGTTAATTTGAAAATTTAGTGCGACTCCCAAGTTGTGGTAGATTGGATTTTCTCTTATAAATGTATAGTTTGGTATCTCTGAGATTTTTGGAAAGAGTCTTGAAGTCTTTAGAGGGCATAAATTTTATTATTAAGCATCAATTTAGAGAATCTAATCAAATGATTGATTTTTTGGCTAGACAAGGTGAAGCGGGTTTGACTTGTAATTTTCAGGATGTGAACTTTGTTCCTAGAGTTAAGGATATCCTTAAGGTTGACAAAAGTGGTCTTCCATGTTTTAGAGATTTATTTTTTTGTTTTGGTGTTTGTAGTTATTGATTTTATTGTTTCATTGGTTTTATTGGTTGGTTGGATCTTATTGTTACCACGATTTTCCTTTGCCATAAGTGAGAGTTTCTAATAAACTTGTGGAGGGGTTACTATTGGATATGTAACAACCGACTTCAAAAAAAGAAAAAAAAACCATCAATTTCAAAATCCCCCATTAAACACACATTTGTAGGCCTCTTAGCATAGCAGTAGTTTCAATGAACTCAGAAGCAAACACTTCATTCTCCACTTTGTTACAAGCCACCACAACCTGATCATGTTCATTGCTGAGAATCAAATTGATGCCAGCCTTTTGTTGATAAAAAAAGTAGCCCCATCAATATTCAACTTTAGATAACCTATTGGAGGAGGAGTTGCACAAAGAGAGCACGACAGTCTACAGAGTTTAGATCTCGTAATTTATTCTCATATATAAACCAGTTTCTCCTAGTCCTATTTCATAAGCCCCAAGCAATAGATAGAAACTGCTAAATCATCCTTAGAACCCTTGACTTTTACACAAACAGCCAACTCCCAAAAAGGCATACATTGCTCTGTATTTTCCAAACAGGTAAAAATTGAAGTCAAAAGTTAAAAATATCAGGACAATAAAACAATGCATGTGCAGTCTTCATTGGCCTGTTTGTAGAAAATTCATACATCTTCTGTCATAGCTTTACGTTTCCTCAGATTCTGAAAAGTAGGAAGATTATCTAGGACAACCTTCCAAGCAAATATGTTGATCTTCTTTGGAAGCTTAGACACTTCCAAAAGGCATGTGTTAATTTCTCCATGCAACTTTCTCCCATTTGCTGCCGTATTTGCTGCACAATCATTTTGTAAGCACTTTTAATCGAATAAAACCATTAGACTTAGGAAGCCAAAATAGACCAGCTAAATACTGATTTTTTTGTAAAATTTAAGTTAAATTTAACTAAAAAGTCAAAAATTACACTCCAATAGAATAGTTAAAATAGTTTTTTTTAAAAGGGATGAACAGTGTTTGCTCTACATATAGCGCATCGCTGTTCATCCTTTAAAACATATTATATTATTTTTCCTCGTTTCCCAAATTCTTCTTGCGGGCCGAGTATGTCTTCTATTTGCCTTTCAGCCCCTCTCATTTCCTCCAGGCAGAGGCGTTGCTTCATGCCGTTTGGATTTCGTTCACACCAAATCGACTCCATCGCAAGACTTCCCCGCTCTCAAGTTTTCGCCTCCTTCGTTCACGGTTTTCTCCATCATGAAGCTGCTAGGAAATCGACATTTCCTCCCAGGCAAAACGTTGCCTCACGCCTCTTCTAAAGACGAAATAGAGGTTCATTTATGATCTTCGATTTAGGGCTTCGAATTAGTGTTATGCATTTAGGGTTGTTCTTGGCATCTCGAACTAGGCTTTTAAGATTCTTGGCATCGTCGCTTTCTCTCCAGATTTAGAGTTATGCGTTTAGGGTTATTCGGAGCATGTCGCTTTCTCTCAAAGCTTTGAGCTTTGTTTTCATTTTGTTATGTTTAATTCGTTGTTTTCATCCGAATATGTGACTCTAAAGATCATTGTTAGTTCAATATCTTTGTATGTTTATCTCAACAAAGAGTCGGTATAATCAGATTTTGGGATCATTGGTCTATTTATTTGCTGAGATCGTATTGACTAAATTTGGTGTCTTATGCAATTTTTTTGGGTGATCTATATGCTCCATTTCACTCTATATTTTCAGACATTAAATTAGTGGGTTCTGTATTAAAAAAAAAAAAAAAAAAACTGGGTCGATCTATATGCTGAATAATTAAACTATTGATAGATTTCTTGCAGCTAGAAACATGCCTAAATATTCCTTATGCATATATTTCTAATGCATTTATTTATGGGCATATATAATTCTGAAATGTTTTTGGGCAACCAACTATAATGCATTTCTGATGCATATATAATCTGAAATGTTTCTATATTCTAATGCATATATTCTATTGAAGAATGGACTCTCAACTCCATGGAGTTGGTTCCTTCACTTCCCTCTTACAAGGGGGGGAAGAAAGCATCAATGACTATATACGCACATTGTTTGACAGCCTAGAGTCCCAAGTTTTGACACCCAACCCGACACCCACAACTGCTAAAAAAACTAAATCTTGAGGTGGAAACTTTATTCCAATAGAGGACACCTTACTAGTGTCATCTTGGATTAACACTAGTTTGGACCCAATCAGTGGGGTTGATCAATCAAAGCTTGCATTATGGGTTAGAATACATGAATACTATATGGAAAACAAAAGCACCACATCTTGTGCACGTACTCGGGTCTCTCTCATGAATAGATGGGGAGTCATCCAACATGCTACAAATAAATTTTGTGGGGCCTCAGCTCAAATTGGAGGAAGGTGCCAAAGTGGAGTTACTGAGCAAGATAAGGTGCACAAACACATATCCTTTAAATTCTTTTAGCTAGTAGACATATTGGATTGGATATATTTCTTATGTTAATATATTTTGACTTTACAAATTGGACAAGCGAAGGAACTCTATTGAAGTAAAGAGTCTGGTGCATTTTACTTCCTTCCCTGTTGGACCATTCTTAGGCACCATCCAAAGTGGAAAGAGATTCTTGTGGATGAGGAGAAAGCGAAACCTAAGAGAAGATAAATTACCCCAGATGCTTATGTGCCAGAGTTTACAAATTTAGATGAAGACACATTCACTCCAACTATAGGTGTCAATGTTGAGAGATCCATTGGGAAGAAGGCTGAAAAGAAACGGAGGCGGCAAGATAGTACCTCTTCCAAACCACTCGCTGATTTGGTAATTGATATGAGCAAGAAGAAGAAGAGGGGAAATAGTAAGAAGGAAGCTGATAGAGAAGAGTTTATATGCCTTAAAAAAGAGAAGATGCTAGCAGATTAAGAGAAAGAAGAGAAAGAAATTATGAAGATGGACATCACAACTTTACCTCCAACCTAGCGAGAGTACTGGAGTGGCCTTCAATTGAAAATACCGGAGAAGCAAAACTCTACATAGCCATGACTGGTTTGTGTATGGGCTGCATGTCATTATTTTTTGAAGGTAACATTGTAGCCACTTTTTGAAATGCCCCTTTTACTACTTCTTTTGTAAAGAACATGGCACAACCAAGCTAGTTTTTTGTGTAAAACAATTTACAAATAGGAAGAAATGTTTCCTATTTGTAAATTGTTTTAAGGACTATATCCTTTAGAATGTGAGCTGAATGTATTTTGTGTTATAGTTGGGCAGACATTATATAGCCCTATATATTTTGTGATAATATGTGGAAGAGCTCAAAATTAGAATAGAGGATTGCAGGGGATCTTAATATGGCTAGACCCTGCTGATTTTTATTTTTTATAAGCATAATTCCTTCCTTTAATATGGCTGGACCCTGCTGCAACATGATTATTGTATGATGATCAATAAGGTTTCAATGGGCATTAGGATTGTGGTGTTTAGGTATGTATAGAGTGTTCAATACTGTAGAGCAGAGTTTGGGATCTGGTTTGGGATGTTAATGTTGGTGGGAGAGTGGTCATGTGATCTTCATTGTGTAGTTATTCCAAATATCTTCTAGCATGCAAGGGAATTAAAGAATGACCTAGGGGTAAAGATATCTGATTCCATCTATAAATTATCTTTGCCCATGTCACATTACTTAATTTTTTTGAGTCTCTCTCAACTTGTGACACAAGCAGTGCCAGGCTTTTGCTTTTGTAATATATTTAAGAGTTGGAAGACGGAAGCATATATACCAGCTTAATTGACTCCTATTTTACCAAATAATTAATGGATGTATGGTTGCCCAACAATACAAAATGAGACAATTTAAGATAGAACAGAAACATAGTGAAGTTAAGAAAATTACGGTTACAAACTTCAAAATAAAAACATAACATTAGGCTAAACATAGTGAAATTAAAAAAGACAAGTACTTAATATTGACTAAACATTTGCCATTGATGTTCAATAAGATCTTTTTGGAGTTGGGAATGTAGTTTTCGATCTCGAATGTGACAATGACGTTGAATGAAGTCACATAATTCATTGGTATGCTCATGAGATACTGGCTCAAATGATATTTCTTCATGTTGCTCATAAACAAAGTCTTCAGCTCGGAGATATAAATGACGCTCATCTTTCACGATCATATTATGCAAAATTATGCATGCCATCATAATCTCTTTTAGTGTTTGTCGATCATAAAATCGTGCAGGGCCATGTACAATTGCAAATTAAGCTTGAAGCACTCCAAATTCTTGTTCTACATATTTTCTTACTGATTCTTGAGCTACAGCAAAATGTTTTTTCTTATTGCCCTGTGGAGCTTGAATTGTTTTGACAAACGTCGACCACGAAAGATATATACCATCAGCAATATAATATCCCATTGAATAATCATTTATATTTATTGAGTAGTTGACATTTGGAGCATGTCCATTAACGAGCTCTCTAAAAATAGAAGAATGTTCTAAGACATTAATATCATTATGAGAGCCCGATAATCTGAAAAATGCATGCCATATCCAAAGGTCAGATGAAGCTACGGCTTCCAAAGTTATTGTTGTCTCATGAATGTGACCACAATACATTCATTTCCATGCACTTGGACAAATTTTCCATTTCCAATGCATGCAATCAATACTCCCTAACATCCCAAGAAACCCACAACTTTCTCCAATTTTGAGTAAGCTTGCAATATCGTTGTCATTTGGTGATCTCAAATATTCATTGGAGAAGATGCTAATGACAGCCTTAACAATCTTCTTCAAACACTTGGTTGTTGTATTTTCTGCAATCCTTAAATATTCATCCACAAAATCACTAGATATTCCATAAGCTAATATTTTCATCGCAACAGTTATTTTTTGAAGGGAGGAATGACCAAGTCTTCTAGCAGCATCTCTTTGAACAAATTTACGACGTGTGTGACGACCCGAGACTTTCGATTCGTGTTATTTAATTGAATATATATTTTGATTGAGTGGTTAATTAACTAATTAGATTAATTATATTGAAAGGTGAGGAAAAAAGGGCATGGGCTTAAGATTAGGATCTTGAAAGTTAGAATAAGTTATTAGGCCTAGAAAGGAATAGCAAGCCCACAAGCCCATGAGATTGACCCATGACCCACCAAGCCCACACATGGGACACTTGTCACTTATAGAGAAATCCTAGTCAGTCAACTAAGATTAGTAGGTGAAAATGGAACATTACTATTAGGTAGGAGTTGACTAGTGGGTAGATAGTAATGTTGAGTGTAAAATCTTGTGATAGGAATTTTCGATCATTGGAATATTTTTGAAAAATACTAAGGTATGGCCTATTTTATTCTATCTAGTACATGTCAAGCTTGGTGGAGTGACACTTGTGGATTGGAGTGGAAAGTGGAAGAGAAGAGATGAGGAGGGCATTTGGTTAGGCTAGTTGTCGAAACCCTTTAGGGGTTTTTCCCATGCCATTTTCTCCAATCTAAGCTAATGATCACCATAGGATTATGTAAAAGAGAAGTGACAAGGTGATTGACAAGTAAAGAGATGTGTCATGAGGAAGAAGAAAAAGCAAGGAGGGATCCGGGTGAGGTTGCCATGTGCATCTTTTGGAGTTTTCCTAAGAGTACTTGCAAATCTAGTGAAAGGAATATCTTAGACTTGTGTAAGAAGATGAAGTACATAATATAAGGTGTGTAAGAGGTATGGTGGTGTAAGGAAATGAGTGGAGATTGCTTGAAATGGAAGAAAACTAGGAATTGAGGGGGGGAGAGTTTGGGTGACACCTAGCTCCAAGGCATGGCCGGACCATGCAAGCTCTCTTTCCTAAAAGCATGGCCTTAGAATCTTGTGGATTGACATGAGAGGGGTTAGATGAGTGTGTGATAGGGTTGAAATGACATGAGAATGAGGCAAGAGAGGGGAGGAGGTTTCGGTGGAGACTTTGGAAGGCAAAGGGATCCAGTTTCTCATTCCTCCCATTTCTCATCATTTGCTTTCTTTTCCCATGCAACCGCCCTTGCCTAGTCTTGTGTCTTTCAAATCAAGGTATGGTGAAGTGTCCTTGACCATAGAGAAAAGTGCATGGCCGAATACCCTTGAGGAGACCAACCCCTCACTTAGCTAGCTCACAAACACACACAAGCTCTCTTTCTCTCTACCTCTTGGCCAATCCCACTTCTCCCTCAACTCTCAATTGTTTTACTTTCTCTTAACCTCTAAAAATCACCATATCCTTAGAAGAAAAGAGATAAAACAAATATTTTGAGGAGGAGTTGCTCTTGAAGAGGTAGGTGCATTCTTATCCCGCCATTAGCAATCTTAGTATACTTAGAATGAATTTAGTTGCTTTGTTGATTCTTTTTGTATGTATGTAGAAAATGAAACCTTTAGAGGGAAAACTTACCATATTTAGTTTAGTAAGAATTCATGTTTAAGTTATGGTATTTTTCCTAAGTTGAGAAATTGAAATGATATGTGGTTTAGTTAGTTACTTAACATGAGGTGGAATGAAGGAAATGCATGCATGGTTGAAGGTTTACTAGCATAATGTTGGATGATGCCTTTAATGTTATTTATTTAGTAGTAAAAATCCATGTCTAAGTTTAAATATCTTGTTAAGATTAAAGATTAATTTATGTGGAGAATTTGAATATTTGATATGAAAGGTAAAAATATGTTTGCTAGATTTTGACTTGGAGATGAAAATGTTGAGTTATGCATGCATATATTTCGGATTTAAGGACTTCTTTGGGTGGAAATTATTGATTTGATTATTGTGCTATGTTATGGTGATATGCTTGAATATTTGGAGACATTAGATGCCTATGAATAAAATGGTTGCATTAGCATGATTGATGGTTTTCACTTAAATCATTGGGTGAGTTATCTTGGAAAAAAAATGAATAAAATAATAAATTAAAAGACATAGAGTTTCAGTCAAGCCTTGTTTTTAGGGTCAGAAAAAAATTCCTTTAAGTGGTTTGAGTTGAATTGGAATGATTGGAGAAGATTATGAGACAAAAAGCTAGGAAATTTCAAAGGGAGAGTCTCAGTCGAACCCTAGTGGGAAGGGACCGAGCACCCCTAAGTGTAGTAGAGGCCCATTAAGTAATTTTGGGAAGGAAATGAGTAAAATTATGAGGTGCGAAAATTTTTTAAAGAGCTTAACGTAGAATAAGTATTATGTTCGTCACCTATTGTATATGTTCCGTAACATGAGTCTCACGTCCCATGCATATAGCACAAAAATCATGTTTTAAACATGTTATTTAAAAGAAAAAAAATTAATTAAAGTTTTATAAGAACCCTAAAGGCTGAGACGGGGTAATGTCCCAGTGGAACTCCTTGTTCACTCAGGAGTGATTGAAGTCAAGTGAAAGCCTCTGGGTCAACAAAGAACCATCGGCAAACCATGTATGGCTCCAAAGGGATGTCCGGAGCGTGGTCACATCTAAATCTAGTGGGTGCATACAGGACGGCATTGGCTTCGGCCTCACCGATACAGAAAAATTTGTAGTCGCTCGGTGAGTGATCAATAGCCGAGTGATGAAAAGCTCGAAAGGGCGCGAAACGTAGCTACTAAGGTTTCATACGGTCGCCAGGTTCTACGGTAACTAGCAGAAACACACGGTGAGTAGGGGAACTGTGAGGTGTCCAACAGAGGTCATGACAAAAACTGGGCTTTCAGGCCATATATGATATGATAAGTGGCGACTAAGATAAGAAAAATGAAAAATATTTGCGAAGAGAGGAATTTTGTAAAAAAACTCCATTGTTTTGTTTTTTGAGATTACGAACAAGCATATGAAAAGAATACGAAAAGAAAAAGAGAAATTTCAAGACATAAGCATGAGCATTAGCATCTGCACATCATAAAGTCATGAGTCTCATAATGCATAAAGTTTGACTTATTGTTTGCTATTCATTTATCTGTATGCTTAAATTATTGTTGTTATGATATAAATATGTTTACTGATATTTCTCCCGAAATCTCACCCATGTTTATTTCTCCACTATCACCTTTTTAGGATGGTAGAAGTAGTTGTAGGTAATGACGTCTTTGCAGAATATGACCTCAGGGACGGTGCCTCGGACCCCCACGGGCCCGACTGAGTCCGTCACCTCTGAGCTAGTGACTCTTGACTACCTAAGCCGTTGGGCGGCGGAGTTACTACCCCTAGCTGCATACGTTTTGGGTAATATACGTCGTACCGAGTGTTGAATAGTTCTCGGTGAGACGATTCTCTCCACATGAGTCGCCTTTATGAGTCATCCTCCGAGATGAGTTGTGAGGTGGGACCGACCTTGGATTTGGACCGCCTCCATTACGGCCCAAACTTCAAAGAGATCAAGAAAGAACCAGTGGTTTAGGAAGTGATAGCAGGGGATCACCTATGCAGCTTTTGTACTTATATCCATATATTTTGGTCTTCCGTTATTTTGGAAGAATGAATACTTATGAATGATCCTTATGTTTATATTAATGGTAATGTAATATTTTGGGATGCTATTGTATTATGCCATGTGATACACGCATAGAAAGGTTTGGCCTTTTTCCGCTGCGATAATAAAAAAAATAAAAAATCCAGTACACGATAAGACGAGAGGTGAACTTCCTTGTGACGCTCATCCCCGACGTCATGGTTTGCGTACGATTCCAAGTGCAAGCTGGGGTGCCGACAACGTGGAAGAGAATCACGACGTGATGTCGTGCCTCTTTCATTACCCAAATGTTCTTCTTCCATAGCAAGTGAGTTAACTGCAATTCCTCGTCAGATGACGAAGAGTCAAACATTTCAAAGAGGAAATCCATATGAACTATATAAGAAGAAGAACTTGAATAATTGTCTAACGAAATAGAAATTGAGATGCTAGTTTGAGTTATGAATTCAAATGTGTTATTTATAGTTGAAATTTTGATAATAACAAAAGTATATTTTCATAATATGTCGAAGAATATCCCTAAAATATTTTTTCACAATTATCAAAATTAGATATTCTTGAAATATGTCGAAGAATATTCTAAGAATATTCTTTCACACTTATCGAAATTGAATATTCTTGAAAATATTTTAAAGAATATGTTAATAATATTTTTTCACACTTATCGAAAATAGATATTCTTGGAATATACCAAAGAATATCTTAAAAATATTATTTCACAATTATCAAGATGAATATTTACAGAATAGACTAAAAAATATCTTAAAAATATTTTTTTATAATTATATATTCTCATAATATACTTTGGGATTAATTTATTAATTTATATTTTAGTTTAAATTGCAAAATTGGATTGATACAAAATAAACCATAGATATATGACTTTGTATATGAGGAGATATTATAAATATCAAAAAATAGATAAGCTGATAGATAGTGTATTGTAAAAGTAAATAATTAAAATAAAAAAATATAGGTTTTTAGTACTCTATCTTAAAAAAAAAATAGTTACTCCATTAAGAATACTCTAATTGTTTAGAGAAACAATTATCTTTAAAACCTGAGATGCTATTCTTGAAGAGAGCTCTAATCACTTCAACATCCCACCAGCCTGAATCACCGTTAATAAAGTCTGAAACTTTCAGATTTTCATCAAAACTTGAGTGTTGAATATCCTGTGAAGCAACATTTGCTAGGGATCCTTAAAAACTCTAGTACCCCTACCATTCACAACCCGCCATACACAGCCTGGTTTCAAGAACTTCAAAGCCATATAAATCCCTTGCCACACATAAGAAGAGTTAAAATTCAATTTTGCATCAAACAAAAAATATTTGGCTTTAAACCGCTTATACATTAAAGAATTCTCATGTCTCAGAAGCCACCAATCCTGTTTTGCAAGAAGAGTCAAATTAAAACTACGGAGATCTTTGAAATCTATGCTATCTCTAAACTTAGATCCACATAGCTTTTTTCAACTCACCCAATAAATTTTCTGCCTTTGAGGCTAATACCCAGTTCTAACTTTACTATGCTTTCAAAATTTTCTTGATTTTAGTTGTGCAATATGCCTCTTTAAGTTTCCAATATCATTAATTTTTTTTTATAAAAATAAACAACGGACCTAATATTTTTATTTTCATGAACTATGATTTTTTTGCTCTTTAGATTTAATGATTAAGTTAAAAATCTTTTTATGAGAAAGAGATATATTTTTACAAATTAGATTTTTTTTTTTGTTCTTTTCAAGTTTAAATCAAGGCCTTACTTATCTTCGAAATTTCTTTTCCATAATTTGTTTGCTTTGGAAAACTTTTTTTTTTTTTTTTTGTACATATTAGGGTTTCACGTTCTGTTTCTCATTCATTTTTATATACACATTTTCTTTCTCACCCTTTCACTTTCATCCTTCTTCATGTTTAGGGTTGCCTCTTCACGCACAGAAATCCTCGCTTATCAGCCTCCTGAATCACCCTGAATGGCCGTACCCTTTCCCTTCGTTCAAGCATCTTGACGGCAACCAACCGTTGCCTTAAACCACCGAGCCAACTCCACGTCGCTGCCCAGCCCCGCGAGGCCCAGCCACGCGAGACCTCAGCCATGACGTCGTGGCCTTCAGATTGCCGCTGTCTCTACGTTCCACCCCAGAATACCGTCGCTACCCAGCCCCACGTGAATAACCTTGGCTCCCTTCCGAACCTCCTTAACCACATCGCGAATCTGATCACTCTACCTTGATATGACCGTAAACCACGGAAAGCCAACGCTGGAAATCACCTAAAGGCTTTGGACAAGATGCTCTGTTTCGCACCACCCAAAACAGAGGATGTGCCTCCCACCATGAGCCAAGTCGCGGCCCCACCTCGACATCACCACCATCACGGTCAGTCCTACAGGAAACCTCGGCCATCCCGCCACCATCTCTCAGCTGTGCTTGGTGAGTCAAGACTTCATCGATCGCACGGTTCCGCCTTAGTGTTTTTATTTTGTTGTTCTTTCCTCCATGGTCTCTCTCTCCCTCTCTCTCCCCCCCTCTCTCTCTCCCTCTCTCTTTGTGATTACTCCCTCATAACTCGCTATCTCTCTCAGCACCCAGCCTTCCATCTCCGCCCGAGCCTCTGTCGCGGACTTCCTTCCCCTTCTGTAAGCTTCAGTTGATTTACTGCTCGTGTTTACAGAGTTTTCAAGATTAGAAGAGATTTTTGTTGCCTTCCCGTAACGCTTATTTGAAATATTGAGTTTCTTTTTCTTAAAATTATATTCGTTAAAATGAAATGTATTGAGATAAGTTTAATTTATTTTTTAATATTATTATTATTTTAAATTTAAAAAAATTAAATTAAAATTTTAAAAATATGTATTAAAATTTTAAAAATATGTATTAAAATTTTAAAAAATGTGTTGATATTTATATTTTGTATGAAAATTTAAAGAAATTAATAATAATAAAATAAAAATGAGTTGATGTCTTGAATTTTAAAGCAAAACAAGCGTTGGTTAACTTGATTTACTTTCTTTTTGTTTTTTGTAAGCAACTTTTCGTAGGTGGAAGGTAGCTTGGGCAATTTAGATTTAAAATTCTCTTCAATTCATCTTAATTTTTTCATGATATATTTTAAATTTTTTATATAAAATATAAATTTCTCTATATATTTTTTAAATTTTAATTTAATTTTTTAAATTTTAAAATAATAATAATATTAAAAAATAAACTAAATTTATTTCAACTCATTTCATATTCGAATTGAATTTGAGTTTTATATGAAATTACAATTTTGCCCTTAGTCTTTAAAACATGATTTTGTTAGATGTTTTATTTTAGTGTATGGCTATTTTGTTATATGACATATGCGCTTGTTTTCTTTTGAGTTCTTTTTTTTTTTAGTGTGTTTTGCTTAGCCATTTCGGAAGTTAAATGTTTTGAAATATTTTGGGGTCGGAATAATATATATATATATATATTTATATATTAACGACTTTTCATTATTTAAGTGGGTTGAGTTCTCGATTTCTAAAAAAGATTTGGCATGAACTGGAAATTGGGTCAAATGAATATTAAGTGAAAATTGAAATATTGGAGAATTTATATTATTTTAAGATTTTGAAAGAATTTGATTTCAAGCATTTTGAGAGAGAGTTGATAGACAGGATTTTCAAAATGTTTAGATATTAAAGAAAGATATTAGATTTTACATCTCAGGTTCTATTTTTAAGATTTGTAATTATTTGAAAATTTAAACAGATTACATAATATTTTATGAGTAAAGCTTGATTTTAATCAGTTTTGTTGAGAATATTTTTGAAAAGTTAAGAAGTTCAGGTAAACAGAATTCTTATACTAGACTTTACATTAAAATTATAAATTGAGGGCTATTTTGAAAATGTGCATATTTTGTGATAAAAAGAAATTATTTAAAACTATCTCAGTTATTTGTTTTAGCATATATATGAAATTCTGTATAATAATAACATATTTTTAGCATGACTAGTGTAAATATGAGCTTTTTTTTTTGTGCATTTTGCTTCTAAACTGAAAAGAGCGAATATAAAAATTTATGCATAAAGTATATTCTGAGATATGATTTTGTTATATTTTGAAGAAGTTTTGATTCTGATATGATAAGATGTGATTTCTGAAAACTCCTGGCATGAAATTTAGTTTATGTTCCAATTTGTTTGAGTTGGTATCAACTTTTTTGTTTCTAGTGCATCTACTTTGGAAGTAAAGTAGTTTTTTTACATGATCTTTTCTGTGTGCACATTACTCGGGATTTCTAGAATAATGAGGGAAAGATTCACATTTTGTTTATGTTCAGTTGGTTGCCGATGTTTGCACAGCCTTACAACGAGAGTTAAACATAGTATTTCTGCTCTGATAAGATGTTTCAATTATGCTATGTCAATGAAATTTTGATTATGATTATTTTTAAACATTCGCTCTGACATTCTTGATAACATGTTCTGATTATGCATTATGAAAATAAAGATATTTTATTTTGCATTTTGAATTTAGTAAATGTTCATGTTTACATATTAGTAAATATTCTTTATTTATTGAGTTGCGGATAACTCACTTTTTATCTTTGTGATATTTTTCAGGTTTTTTTGATAGTTCAGTTAGAGAACAAGAGTTGGAGGTTTTTGGAAAATTTGATGATTATAAATGAAAAGAGTGCTATGGGTATACGTATTTTTTTGGAGGAATATATTTTGTATATTTTATCTTTGACGGTTAATTTTTGTACATCGAGTTATGGATAATTCGAATATTTTTCGAGATGATATTTTATTGGGGGTTCTTGATTACTTTTTTGAGCTTTTATTTATATTATTGGAGTTGATTTTGAGAAAAAAGAGTTAACTCTTCAGATGTCCAGATCTGGGGCGTTACAGTTGGTTATCCCATAAAAAATTAGCCATCATCATTTCAAGCTCATGACACAAGGTAGAAAGAAACACAAAAGAACTCACAGCGAATGTAGGAATAGACATAACAACAGTTTTAAGAACCTCTCTTTCTCGGGACATCAAATTACCTTTACAAAGCTGCAATTTTTCCCATATTTTCTGCTTAATACTTGCAAAGGCTCTTTGTTTTGATCTATCCACCATAGGATATTAGGAGGCAACCCCAAATATTTATCATACTGTTGGGTATGACTACCACCCCAAAGTTGCACAATTTCTTCTCTTCCCTCCTCACTAACATCCCGACTAAATACCATGAAAGTCTTTTCCTTGTTAATACATTGACCCGAAGCTCTCTAATATTTGCTCAAGAGATCCTGAATATTTTTATTTGTGCACACATCCACCTTACA
This sequence comes from Platycarya longipes, assembly GCA_036559045.1. Taxonomy (NCBI): domain Eukaryota; kingdom Viridiplantae; phylum Streptophyta; class Magnoliopsida; order Fagales; family Juglandaceae; genus Platycarya; species Platycarya longipes. Next base: position 26,070,127 of record CM071789.1, on the reverse strand, counting down.
AAATATTATATTGTCATCTGCAAACAACAGATGATTTACTCTAGGAGCTCCCCTACAAGTTTTAATACCATCCACCCCACCTTGACAAGCACTCCTCTTCAATAAGCAAATAAGTTCTTCCATACATAAAAGGAAAATTTAAAGAGATAATAGGTCTCTTTGCCTTAACCCTCTACTAGGACCTTTCAGACTGCCATTAAAGAGTACTGAAAGGAAATAGTACGTACACCAAGTTAACCAATCCTGAAGCAAAACCAAGAGCCCCCAAAGATCTTCTCCAAAAGTCTCTACTCTACCCTATGATATACTTTACTAGTCATATCCAATTTTAAATACATGAAATTCTTCCTCCCCTTCCTTTTATTTATGTGATAATGAAGTAATTCATAAGCAATTAGACATTTTCATACATTTGCCTTCCAAGAACAAAAGCACATTGAAACTCTGAAATAATATCCGGTAAAACCAGCTTTAATCTATTTGCAATGACTTTAGAAAGAATCATATAAAGCACATTGCATAGATCAATAGGTCTAAAATCCTCTATTTTAATAGGCTTGAACTTTTTAGGGATTAAAGTAATAAAAGTATGGTTTAAATCAGAGAATCCCCACTATTTAATGCCGATAAAAGAGAAGCAACACCGGATTTACCTAACACCCTTCAATGCTTTTGAAAGAAAATTGAAGGATGCATTTGTTTGATAGCCACCTCAACTTCCTCAGCAACAAACAGCTCTATTAATCTGTTATTCATCTTATCAGTCACTTTAATTTCAACCCCTGACAAGACTTCCTCCATATCTGCTGGAGTTGCAACAGTGAATAAAAATACAGTGTGATTAAACCATCCATCTGCTCACCCTGCTTCCAGATACCATCTTCATCCTTAAGCTTTAAAATTCTGTTTTTTCTTCTTCTTCCCGAAGCTTTTGAATGAAAATACTTTGAAATAGAATCTCCTTCCCTCAGCCACAAGTATTTTATATTATTTATAAATTTCCAGTGTCCGTGTTCCACTAGTATAGGTTGAAACTTTCACATCTTCTAGTAGCTCATGATATATGTATTTGAAGTTAACATTCCGGGTCATGAATCAACGGACCATATTTTTTATCTTTTCACTCTGTTTTCTCAAATTTTCAAACCAACTGTACAAAATTTCAGAACTTAAAATAAATAAATAAATAAATAAATTTTGACTAGTATTAGATATAATTATAGGGTGTATAATCTCACGTACTCTCTTTGAAAAATAGTGATGCCTATTACTAAAAAGTGAGATTTTTCATATGGATCTCAAATTTATTAATTACCTTCGAATAAATGCACGGGACTTAGACATCATATAACTGCATGAATAATTCCCCAAGCACAAGTCATTCAAAACATTATTGAAGTACCTTATATATTCCTAATAGATAAACGTATATATATATATATATATATATGTCTATACTATAATTTTGAAAATTCTAACATCTTAAATAGAGTAATTTCATCCCAAAATCATTTTACAGCTATACAATATAATATTTTCTTTTAATTTATAATATACCAAAGTAAAGAAAATAGTAAACAAAGTTAACGTCTAAGTCAATATTTCCTCTCGGGAACGGAATATTTATGTGTCACACAGCTGGCTAGGCCTAGCAGAGTCTACCTCTAAGTCAACATCCTATTATATTCTTTTAATTTATAATATACCAAAGTAAAGAAAATAGGAAACAAAGTTAACGTCTAAGTCAATATTTCCTCTCGGGAACGGAATATTTATGTGTCACACAGCTGGCTAGGCCTAGCAGAGTCTACCTCTAAGTCAACATCCTCTTTATGTGGTGCATAATACATATGGTTGCATCTTTATAATTTTTTTCTATTCAGCTGAAGAAACAACCATCTACAGGTTGAGCAATAAAGCAAGTTAAGTACCTATTTCCATTTCCTTCTTTCTCCATGTACACGATCTGTCTATGTCATTTGAGTTTTTTTGAATCACAGACATGTTATTTTATTCATCACCCAATAAAGAATTTGCATATAATCTTCCACGTTGGTGAATGGAAGTCCTCGATAGTAAGGCACTCCCCTAATGCTTTAGCACCTTCTCTATTGGAATGGAAGAAATTCTGTAATTAGACCGCTAAAGAAAAGAATTTTTTTTCGTACATCTTCCTTAATGGCACAAGATAAGCTAATGAACTGATCCAATCCTAGTTTAGTGGAAAACGTAATTTGTCTTAGTTGTTACATTTCAGTGACAATATGCAAATTCTTGGAGCAGATATTTGTACTATTTCTCTTAAATATGAGGCCTGCTCTCTATTTGTGTTAACAATTTAATAGCTTGCGTTTTTCTATCAGAAATTTTTGTTAAAATTATTGAGAAATTGTATGGTTTGTTTAGGAACAGAGACTTGTACTACTTCTTTACAATATGACACTGTCCACTCGTATTGAGGAACTTGAGAGAAAGCAGGCCGCTGGATTGACTAGAAATGCTAAAGAGTGTTGTATACATAAAGTACATGAACAACTACGTAACGTGAACGAGCAGGCTTACAAGCCTGTGGTGCTTGCCATCGGTCCTTACAATGACCAAGGCAAGGTTGGCCAGGGGTGTATGGAAGAGCAGAAATTGTGCTATCTACAACAAATGCTCAAAAGAACGAATGGAAGTATAGAAACATACACCACCGCCTTGAAAAAATTGGAAGAAAAAGCTCGTAATTGCTATGGAGCACCCATTAGCCAAACCTCAGAGGAGTTTGTAGAAATGATGGTACTTGATGGGTGTTTCATTATTGAGTCGTTCTACAAGTTTGAAATCTTTTGGAAAACAGGAGATTGTCAAGATGACCTAATCTTTGAAATGGTGTGGGGGCTTTCTAAAATAGCTCGTGATCTACTGTTATTTGAGAATCAACTTCCATTCTTCGTTCTTGAAAAATTGTTCATGATAAGTGAGAGGAACGAAACACTACTTAGAGCCAGAAATTTAGGAGAACACCCTGTGGATATTGAAGATGGAGTTAGTGTTGAAAGCTCAACCTCCTCAGCTCAAATTTTCCTGACACGACTTATTGATCTTGCCCTCAAATTTTTCTCTGGCTTTTTACCACTTAAATGGAATGACGATGCATCCAGTTATAATTCAACCGAAAAGATCAAGCATCTACTTTGTTTGGCGCATGAAGCTCTCACCCCTTCACTTCCAAATATGGTATGTAAACGTTTAAAGGTCGGGTTCAGATTCAAGAACGCAGAGTTTGAGCATCTCCTTGGTCTCATACATACAACCATTAGTATTTCATTACTTGATACGGAAATAGATAATGCCAGAGAATGTCAAGAGGCAGGAGTCAAACTCAAGAATGCAGAGACATTTGAGCCCCTATTTGGTCTGAAGAAGGCAATTTCTTACGCCAAACGATCTCAGAGGTCTGTATTCCTAATAAAAAAGGAAGAGAAAATGAAGCATCTGGATGATCTGAATAGAATTGAAGACTGGAAAGCAATTCCGTTTGGGTTAGAGCTTCAGAAGGCTGGAATTGAATTCAGTATGGCAAATAAATTTAAAGATAAGTTAGATGAGATTGCCCATTGGAGAAAAATACCTTATGCCATTGAACTTCAAGAGGCTGGAATTCAATTGAAGGAGGCAAAGAAATTTAAGAATCTACATGATCAAAGTAGGAATGAAGATCGGAAGTCAATACCTTATGTACTGGCAGAAAAATTTAAGCGTCTACTTTGTGACATCAAGATTGAAACGTGGAAGTCAATACCTTACGGAACAGAGCTTCGTGAGGCTGGAGTCGAATTCAACAGCGCAAGGAAGTTTAAGCGTCTACTTGCTCATAGAGAGATTGAATGCAGGAACATACACAGTGCCACTGAGCTTGAAGAGGCTGGAATCAAATTCAAGATTAAGGCCGAGAAATCTAACGTGTTTTCCATAAAGTTCAACATTGGACTATTGGAGATTTCACCTTTGACCATAGAAGATGATACAGAGACTTACTTACGAAATCTTATTGCCTATGAGCAATACTGTCATCGACACAACGATATGAGTTACGTCTACAGCTATGTGCGCTTTATGGATCATCTCATTAACACTCCAAAGGACGTTAAGTTACTCCGCCGAAGAGGAATTATCGATAATTGTTTGGGTGGTGATGAAGTTCTTTCCACCATGGTTAACAAGCTTGGTCACCATGTCCCTTTTTCAAGCAGAAGCTCAATTTATGCTAGAACTATCATGAATGTGAACATGCATTGCAGGAAACGCAGGAATGTATGGATGGCAAAGTTAAGGCGCGATTATTTCAACAGTCCTTGGGCATTGGTTTCATTTATGGGTGTTGTCTTATTGCTTGCACTTGCAATTACGCAAACCATATTTTCCATTATTCATTAGGTTTTTCGTGTACTACTGTTTTAATCTTGATGTTTGTTTGTGTCGCAGTTAATGTAATGAATATCGAACAATAGGATTTTACAAACTAAGCGTGACTTAGTGGCTCGAAACCATATCTTTTGTTGTTGAGTTATTTATATATGAATCATGTTTCATTGAATGAAATTAATTGGGACACGGGCGACTGCACATGCTAAAACACGAAATAGGCTAAAGATGGATAAGACTGTCCGTGCATCCATTTTAGCCTATTCCTTGTTTTAACTCATGCCCCCCATCAGTGCAATTAATAGTTCTGTTCTTGAATGACAACGTGGAATGAATTCTCAATGCTTAGACAGCCCAACGTGTGACATGGGTAGTATGATGAAGTCCTCGGTCAAGATACCATACACCTAAGGGTTCTTCCTTGCTTCGGGTTGATCATCAATGATCGAGATGAACTCTTAGCTTGGTGATTATCACGTGGATGGTGATATGGATAAAGTGGGGTTAAGATATATGGAGCAAGGTTAAGTGTTTAGGGAAATGAAGGGTTCGGCTATGATGGGTTTGTGTGTCACGGCAATGGGGCTAAAGTGGCTTGGGCGAAATGGTCTTGTGTTTAGGGTTGAGATGGCCGAATGAGGGTTAGGGTTATTGAGTTTTTCGGCCAAGGGTTGGTTTAGGAAAGTGGATTAGGATTTGAGTATTGAATGGAGAATATTTGGTGTAGGAAATCAGAAAATTCTGATGAGATATATATGTGGCCGGTATTGGGAATGAGGGGGGGATTTGATTTGGTTGACTTGGAATATGGGGGATTTGATTAAATCAATTGGGGAAAGATTGATTAATCAAATAAGGTATGAATGATCAGATGGTATGAGGTGGATTAAGTGAATTTCGAGCTAGGCAAGTTGCCTTAGCCGAATGGGTGTATTTATGGAATGTGGGTGATCAGTTTAGGTAAGTTTGGAGGGGAATGAGGTGGCTGCCTTGGGAGACACTTGCAGACCACGTCCAATGATATTTAAGGAAGGTTTAAGTTTGATTTGGTAAAGTAAATAAGGCAATTTCGTGATAGGCAAGTTGCCTTACATGAAATGGTGCAAATCTGGAAAGTTGGAAAATTGTTTCGGTAAGTCTTGTGTGTTTGGAAGGAAATGTTGGGGCTGCTTTGTGGGGGCTGTCCAGACCTCGACCAGGGGTGTTTTAAGAAGGTTTAAGTCAGATTTAGTGAGGCAAATAAGGCAAGTAGGGTTAGGGTTTGATGGCTGGCTGGTGGGAAAGGCAAGAGGGGAGAAATAGGCAACACACCAACTAGGGTTTGGTGCTTGTTGCCGTAGGCTATGTGGGGTTGTTGGTTTTGCACTTCTTCTCTAGATAGCTTCTTGACTTCATTCGGCTTGGGCTTGGAAGTGCTAGTGCTCTTATCTACTCCTTTACCCTTCCAAAGAAGTTTGGTTTGCAAAGTAGTGTTGGTTTTGCTCCCAATTTCCTTAGTTGGGCGCTTTTCCAAAGAGTAGCTCTCCTCTAGTATCTCGGCCACTCACATGGCCTCTTGAATGCGTGTGGGTTGCTTCAACTTGAACTCCTTGGCTAACCAAGGCTTGAAACCATCAACAAAGGTCCCAACAAGAGCTTCCTCGGACTAATCCCGAACCATAGTTTGGAGTTGTCTAAAGTCTTCCACATAGCTTTTCACTTTGCCATCTTGCTTGAGCTTAGCAAGTTGGCTATGATGGTTAATAGTTGGTGAATGACCAAATTGAAGGAGGAACTCCTTCTCAAAGGCCGTCCATCCGAGTCTTCTTCTATCCTTAGCATATTGGTCCCGAAGCCATCTCCACCACTTGCTTACCTTGCCTTCCAAGTAGTAGCAAGCGGTAGCCACTCGCTCGTCTCTAGGCACATCATAAGTGTGGAAGTAGTGGTCCATTTTGTCCAACCACTCATAAGGGTCACCTTCACTAAATCTTGGAAACTCGACTTTAGGCCTTCGGGGTCCCCGGTCATGAGCTCGGTTTCCCCCTCTTTCACTAAGATGATCATCATAGTTTCTTCTATCATTGTGGCCTATTATTTCATGGTGATTGTACCCTAGGGATGCTCGGTCATCTTACCCATGGAATCCTTGATTCATCATGTTTTCGGCCTCATGGGGTGGCTCATAGCTTGATGGCTCAATCCTCACACCTTGAGGTTCTCTCAAGTTGTTTGGACTTCTAGAGCGATTGCCACCATTTCTTAGCCATCTTTCCACCATAGTGGTGCCATTCTCCACACGACCTCCTCGTCAATACATGCGTATTGGTGGATCAAGCATACTCTCATAGACGCTAGTGTCGGTGTCCTCCACATAGTACTCCTCTCTAGGAGAATTCTGCCTTGGTGGTGGTGGTGGTGGTTGTGGTCGAGCATTGTGTTGCTCGGCCATCCTCTTCTTAAGCCTCTCAATGCTTGCACTTGTGGCATGTCTCGTGGTCTCTAGGTCTCTTCTATTCTCTTCGCCTTGACGACTGCCATCATTGATAGCTATTGTCAACTTAGTCACATTGGTATTGATCTCATCAAGAACATGACCAACTCTCTTGGAATGCACTTCTAAGGCATCAAGACATTCCCGATTGGAACTGTCATGACCCTCAGCACTTGGTCCTGCTCGGCTCATCTTGCACACTGAGCTTGGACACGATATTTCAACTACTTGCACGGTTCACTTGGCTTGCACAAACTTGGACTCGATTTATCACGGTTTGGTGAAGCTTTGGGCGGCAACAATGGGCTTATGGGTTTAGTTTCCAAGTCCAACCTTGAGTTGTCCACCTTCTAGGATGGACAACCTCTCTTGCACATACAAGAGTCCAACCTGGGGTCCTCCACAACAATGGTGGCCAACCCCTACAATCCTATCTACTCCGAACTCCCCAAACCTCCAAACTTCTTTCACAATTAATCAATAAGTTCCAACAATAATTGTGCAAGAAAGTAAACAACGTCGAGAACCTCCATAGTCCTCTCAACAAATTCACAAAACTTTGAGTTAACGCGTCGTTTACCTCGTGGAGAAGTGAACTTTTCAAGAAAACACCAAGCAAGAGTCTCTTGGATGAGACTCTCAATGAGATTATGAAGCCTCTTAATGTAGGCTCTCAATGAAAGCACCAATTTAGGTTGATGGGGTCCTCGGTCAAGATACCATACACCTAAAGGTTCCTCCTTGCTTGGGTTGCTCCTTAATGACCAAGATGGACTCTTAGCTTGGTGATAATCACGTGGATGGTGATATGGGTGAAGTATGGTTAAGATATATGGAGTAAGGTTAAGTGTTTAGGGAAATGAAGGGTTCGGCTATGATGGGTTTGTGTGTCACAACAATGGGGCTAAAGTGGCTTGGGCGAAATGGTCTTGTGTTTAGGGTTGAGATGGCCGAATGAGGGTTAGGGTTATTGAGTTTTTCGGCCAAGGGTTGGTTTAGTAAAGTGGATTAGGGTTTGAGTATTGAATGGAGAATATTTGGTGGAGGAAATCAGAAAATTTTGATGAGATATATGTGTGGCCTGTTTTGGGAATGAGGGGGGATTTGATTTGGTTGACTTGGAATATGGGGGATTTGATTAAATCAATTGGGGAAGGATTGATTAATCAAATAAGGTAAGAATGATCAAATGGTATGAGGTGGATTAAGTGAATTTCGAGCTAGGCAAGTTGCCTTAGCTGAATGGGTGTATTTATGGAAAGTGGATGATCGGTTTAGGTAAGTTTGGAGGGGAATGAGGTGGCTGCCTTGGGGGACACTTGCATACCACGTCCAAGGATGGTTAAGGAAGGTTTAAGTCTGATTTGGTAAGGTAAATAAGGCAATTTCATGGTAAGCAAGTTGTTTTACATGAAATGATGCAAATCTGGAAAGTTGGAAAACTATTTTGGTAAGTCTTTTGTGTTTGTAAGGAAATGTTGGGGCTGCTTTGTGGGGGCTGACCAGACCTCGACCAAGGGTGTTTTAGGAAGATTTAGGTCTGATTTGGTGAGGCAAATAAGGCAAGTAGGGTTGGGGTTTGATGGCTGGTTGGTGGGAAAGGTAAGAGGAGCGAAATAGGCAACACACCAACTAGGGTTTGGTGTTTGTTGCCGTGGGCTATGTGAGGTTGTTGGGACTGCTAGGTTTTGTGTTTGGGGCAAAGGAATCTTCAAGAAAATAGAATGAACATCCAAGAAAATGGATGAACATTCAAAGGAGAAGAAGAACACGCCAACCACTTCAAGCTCCAAGTAGCTCGGCCTCCACTCACTCAACAACACCACTCTTTCTTCACTTGTTTTTCAAGACACTCTCACACTCAACTCTCTAGGGGAATTTCGAAATTCACAATGGATGTGAATTAAGAAATCCTCTTGAACACTCACTCAATCTTTCTCAAATCCACAAGTGGTGTGGATTTGGCCTCACCAAGAACACTCACTCAAGAACACAAAAACACAACTCCAAGAACACCAAGAACAACTCAAAACCGAAAACACCAAATGAATAAACTTCAAAACTTTTTATTAATCAAATGAAAAACAAAGATAGATGTGGAATAAACCAATTCACGAATTGTACGATTTGATCATCTTCAAAAGGGATTCACGAATTGCACCCTTAAGAAGCCCAAGTGCTCAAAGCACCGAATGAAATCGAAACCACTCTATAGTGGCTGGCCTAACTCTCTTAAGAGCAAAGTTCTAGTTTTTTCAATTGTTCAAAGATTGTTAAATGAAAGCCTAATGGTCCTATTTATAGAGCTCACAAGTTGGAAACCCCCAATAGATTCCTTATTAAAATAAGTAAATACCTAACACGTCCAAAAGCAATTAAAATAAATAAATAGCATAAATAAAATGATAGGAGGCGCCACATGCATGGTTGGTCGTGGGGTGCTTGTAGCCCAAGGTGGGCTAGTGTGTTGCATGGCCCATGGTCAAGCTTGTCTGCGTGTGGTCTGGTTGCATGGCGCCTGGTGGTGCGTGGGCATGACTCTGTGCAAGGAGAACTAATGGTGGTCATGGCAGTGTGCCATGCATGGTCCTGGTGGTAGGCACAGGGTTAAGCCACGTCGCTCTGGGATGGCCCAGTCAAGATGCTCGGGCGGTGGTCCTGCATGGTTCGGGCTGGGTGCCGGAGTGATGTGCATGTATGGCCCAAGCTGACGGTCTAGGCACGGGCTGCATGGCGCGGGCTGGTGCCGCGCGCTAGCTGGCATGCATGGTGTGCATGCCACTAGTTTGCTCTGCTAGACATAGGCTGGAGCCATGCGCTGGATGGCATGCATAGTGTGCATGCCACTAGCTTGCTCTGCAAGGCGCGGGCTCCATGCATGGTCCTGGTGGTAGGCACAGGGTCAAGCCACGTCGCTCTGGGGTGGCCTAGTCAGGGTGCTCGGGCGGTGGTCCTGCATAGTCCGGGCTGGGTGCCGGGGTGATGTGCATGCATGACCCAAGCTGATGGTCTGGGTATGGGCTGGTGCCGTGCGCTAGCTGGCATGCATGGTGTGCATGCCACTGGCCTGCTCTACAAGACATAGACTGGAGCCATGAGCTGGATGGCATGCATGGTGTGCATGCTACTAGCTTGCTCTGCAAGGCGCGGGTTGGTACTGCGCGCTAGATGGCGTGCCTATGAAGACACGCCACTAGCCTCGCTAAGGTGTGCTGGGGTGCGTAAGGGTGTGCGCATGACATGTGCACAGGCAGTAGTCTCACTGGGCGCCTGTTACGTGTCAAGGCCTAAGCCAAGGCATGCATCCAGGCTAGCCAAGGGATTGTCCTGGCCCTCAGATGGCTGAGTCGAGGCATGATCTAAGGCAATCCTCCTAGGGGTTCTGACATAGTACCATCTAGCAGTGTTATCCCTCATATCATTAGAATTTAGAAGATACCATAGCAGCAATGTTACGTATTATCATGAAATGTTATCATTCAGCTTCTTGCCTTTTGAGATGCAAAAAATTACTTAAACTTTATCCTTTAATAGTTGTTTATATGTTATTTTCGATAGATAAAATGGCCAATCCATGTTATCATTCAGCTTCTTGCCTTTTGAGATGCAGAGTACTGGTGGACCCAACTGGGTGGTTTCATTAGGAAGAAGGGACTCCGGAGGTGTAAGCTTGAGTGGCTCAAACAACAACATCCCTGCTCCAAGAAGGGACTCCGGAGGATCAAGTTAAAAGGATTCATAGGCATGGCGTATAAAGATACCTTATTTAATATGGGGTCATGTATAGAAAGGCCTTATATTAATATAGGCCTTATATTAATATAGGCCTTATATTAAGAGAGAGAGAGAGAGAGAGATTGAAGAGAGATATGGGGGAGTGAGAGGAGCATTTATTTATTATAGAGAGTGCAGATGTCATCTTATTTCATTTATTTACAGGGGTTGAAGGCGGGGATTTGCGTAGTTGTATAATGTTTTTCAGCGTTCATGATTCCTCTAACATAATTGGTGATAATAAGTGTCTTGCCAGGAATATAACATAAAGAAACAACTTTTTTGTTCTACTAATCTGTTGGTTTTGTGTCATTCCAGAAAACTCAAATAAAGATATGCCTCTCTTTCTATTTTCAGTCTTTCTCTCATCAGTCACACTAATGATTTATATCTTATTCATTTTCTGTTATTTTTTCTACCGTCAAATGTGAGAGAGTAGTGTTGGATTTGAAGATATATTATGCCTTAGAATTTGTAACATCTTTTTTTCAATTTATCTTTTTGTAAATTTGTATCCTTTTTAATGTATGCCATGCTCTAATCTCTTGCAGACTACAACAGTACAAGTTTGTTGAGATGAAGTGTTTTTATATCATATACACTTGACTGTTTTTATTCATATTTATTTCCATGGAGGTCTTAGATTCAAGGCCACTTATGAAGTGTTGATTTTATATTTACTTTGTTGTGGCGGCTAACTTTCTCTTTTTATTCATATTAGTCTTGTTCTGAAGTTGGATGGCAGATGATAAGATATGAAATGGTTTGCAGGTAGAAGACTGAAGCTATACAGGCATGAACAAGTTTTTCTTGTTGAAAGTGATATGATCTTTCTTTTTATGAGAAAAGTAGATCTCGTTTATTTTTCGAGTTTCTAAATAATCTTGTTCAGTTTGTGAATACTGTTGTTGTGGTATGAATTATAGTCCAGGAAAAACAATTTAATATATATATATATATATATATATACGGTTAAGGATGCTTAGTGATAGTTCCCATAACTAAGAACATTTGGGATATGGGTTTCTAGTAATGAGCTTGAGAATTTATAAGATTCTGTTATAGAAAGGTACTTATTACATGGTTTTTGCTTTCAGTTGCGAGCTCTAGGAAGCAATGTGCTGAACTGGATTTCATTCATATTCTTCAAAACTAGCTGGTCGAGGTTCTCTCCCGTTTTTCTAGTTCACGTACAGGTTGTGATTCATGAAATATGCCCTGTTTTTTTTTTCTTTTTTCTTTCTTTGTTTTTTTTTACAGTTGGGTTACATATATAATATATATATATATATGTATTGCTTTTGTTTGTAGATTTGCTTGCTGTGGATGCATCTTGTTCTAAACCAGCATATTGCTAGGCAATCAGTTTAATTAGAGTACTACTTTATAGTTATACAGTTTTAAGATTACTAGTACTCGAATATGTCGATTTACATGAAAGATTTAAACCAATGCAAAGTAGTGAAAAGGTTGGCAGCTAATGGCCTAATGGTATATACACACATGCACACTTGCAATGCTTAGTGTCTGAACATGTTCATGAATTTTAGGAGGCGGTTTTCACATTTTAAAGTTTAGTATTGTAGAGCCATGAATTGTAACTTATAAAGTTTTGTGATTGTGTGGTTTATGTGTATAAATTGTATGGGAAGTTTTCTATCTTGGATTCTCATTAGGAGTTTTTCTTGTGAACATGTTTGCACAATTTTTTACATGGTTTCTTTTAAATATTATAAGTGTGAATTTGGATCCCCAAAGTTCGGATATATTTATTTTATCCTCTATTAGACTATTTATTATAATTATTTTTGGCTCAGTATCATTTTTTTTTTCAATTTTTTTTTTCTAAATCTATTAGCATTTTGCATTGGTAATATTTTCGTTGCTTATCAATCCCAGTAAGATTTTCAGTAGCACAGTTTTGTTATTCTCATGATTTGCACTTTTAGTACATGTGTGGGGGTGTAAGAACAGTAATACTATAATCGAAGTGACCTTGAAATTGTAGAAGCTAGTTGAGCTTCTCCTAGGCCATTGTGCAATCTAAGACAGAATAGAGTAAATACTAAAAAGTAGACAGAACACATCATATAACTTAAATTCATACTACTTCTAGAGCATCGAATAAAGAAACTACCCTTCTTGTTGTCTGATAGAAGGATATATCATTGAACTATTCTTGGATCCATCAAGGCATATGCTTATTTTAGTTGCCTAGATGGTTACTCTTAATTTTAGAATTATAAGGTTTTTAACGATTGGTTTTGGAAATTTGATATGTAACCCCCAAGCTTTGTTTGTGATATGGTATTTCTCTACCATAAGTGCTGGGCAGATAATAAATAGCTTGAGGAGTACCATCCATCTTTTAAAAAAAAAAATATTATTTTACTCTCTGTTACTCCTTGCTGATCCGGTTGTATTTTGTCCAAGCCAAACAATATAGTTCATCTTGGTCTATTGCTTATTTAGCTTTCGTTAAGATTTCTGTGTAACAGCATTATTGCAATTTATAGAGAGGTATGCCACATGATGTTATACTTGGAGTTTCTCGAGGAAATTAACTTGCCCAAAAATAATATTACTAATTAATAATAATATGCTCTTACCTAGTCTCGTTGAGAAAATGGTGTTCATATATCTACTTAATTATATATGTAACTAATTAATTTGTTCATACTGTGTATCGATTACTTCTTGGAGATGCTCCACCCACCCCTGCCAGAAATAGAGATGTAAATAGCTGCCATATGATATGAACTTAAATAGAGAAGCAGGTATGCATGTGTGAATGGTATCTGCACATAATGATGTGTAAGAAAAAATTAGGCTCTTGGATTTATATTTGCTTTCCATTAATGCACCAGTGTATTTATGACTACATTCATGTGAATTCCACACATTTGGATGAATGAATGTCATTTATTAAATTAGCTGTCTCAGTAGCCTTCCCGATTTGTTGATAGGGATAGAGGCAATGTTCATCATGGTACACTTTTTTTCCTTAATGCAGTTTCCAGTTACAATTTACTTGAAATGTGGGAATGCATTGGATCAAAAGTTCTATATATATAAATGCAATGCCATAAATCTCACTATCGTTCACCTGGTCTATCCTGTTTCATATGCTGAATTTATCTTAACGAAGTTAGTATTATGGTAAAATAAATTCAGCATGGTTCTTGAAACCAAAAATGATGAATGTCTATTTTCAACAAAATATAAGTGACTGATCAGTTGAAATGGCCAGAACCCAAATTATATTTGCAAATTGCAGAACTTAGTTTCATATTATATGTCCTCCTGGAAGACGTGTAATTGATTTAGATTTAAGGAAACGAAAAAAAAAAAAAAAACGAGAACAAGTATAATGACTGGTAAAGCATTGTAATAAGGTATTTTTGCGGCAATTTTAATTTCGTGGGAAAGATATTACCTTGTCATCAGACCTGTTGCGGCGAATTTATGTGGACGCAAGATTGTTTTCCACTCCAAATCGCTGGAGAAATGTAATTAGCAATCGCTGCAAAATATATAATGTGGCGAATAATTGTCGCCGCAGCAAGTTCATATGAATTTAATAAGCTTTTAGCGTCAAACTACCATATCGTCGGAACTATTTTTTTGCGGCGGGTGTTTTTTGGCGTCAATTTGTATATGACACAAAAGGAGTGTTGCAACAAGCATTTTAGTCGATGGAAATTTGCAGTTAACTTTACATTGTTTGCGACGACGCTACCTGGAACTTTCCGAACATGTTTGATGGAATTTGAATGCACGTACAATTATGGCCATTTTTTCAATAATTGCCCCAGCAAAAAAAAGTTATTGTGGCAATTTTAGACGTTCGTTGCAATAGAGCAGAAGTGAATAAAAAAGGAAATTAATGTGTAGCAAATTCAATACCGACAGAGAAAAAAAAAAGTGCATTAATATGTTGAGATAAGATAAGTTGAGTTGAGTTAAAATAAGTTGAATAAAATATTATTAGAATATTACTTTTTAATATTATGAATATTTAAAAATTTTAAAAAATTGAATTATTTATCATATTTTATATTAAAATTTAGAAAAATATAGAAAAATTTTAAAAAATAATAATAATAAATTAAAATAAGATGAAATAAATTTAAAAACCAAAGGACATTTTTTTAGTGGCACTGCAAAAGAGCATTTTTCTTTTAGTAAATTATATCACTTCGATCGAAGTAAACTCTATCTAACCAACTTGGCCAATTCTCTTGCCCATGTATATTCTCTTATTACAACTAATTAGGGGTATAATCAGTCTGATTCGGTTCGATTTTGACCAATATATAGAATCAAATCGGTACTACCAGTTTTGTAAAATTACAAAACTGGTTACGGCCCGATTACTCCCAAAAACTGGTAGTAACAATTTTATCAGTTCCGGTTCAGTTTTCCGGATTTAATAAATTATAAATTTCTAAAAAATATATATATATTCCTTAAAAAATCTAATTTAAAAAACAATTTTATGTTTAAAGCATATGATTGATTAAGTTTTCATGTTTAAAACTAAAATTTTATTTTATAAATATTAAAAAATTATTTACATATAATTATAATTATATATAATATAAAAATATATCATATATATAATTTAAAAAATAATTTTAAATATATAAATAATACAACCAGTCCGGTTCGGTCCGGTTCCAAATTGTCTAGAACCGGAATTGGACCGGTTCTTACCCATTTTACATTTTTAGGACCGGTCCCAAACCGGACCGGTTCAAAACCAGTCTAACCGGTTCGAACCAGTTTTTTGGTTCTCTAATTTTTTTGAACATCCCTACAACCAACCACGATGAATTTAAACACAATTAAGGCATCTTAATAAAAGCATTAGTATTTTAATTTGATTCTGTAGTCCCACTTGTATGAGACATATTTCTCACGTGACTAAATTTCCAATTTGAAACTCCCAAATAAAACAATTAGTTAATTTTCCTTTCATATTCAAGGCTCTAATTTATATAACCACTTGGAACAATGCCAACATATAATAATAATAATAACAACAACAACAATAATAATAAAAGAGCTCTACCTAACGAATTATGATACAAATGGATCACACACATTGATACGGCACATCTCCCTTCTCTTCCCCCCCCCCCCCAAAAAAAAAACTTTTTCCCTCATTGCCAGTGTTCTTTACCCTCTTGGAGTGGTTACTAACCACTATAGATGGCCAACGGATGACAATTATCCACCACAGAGCCTTGCGCTCCATGAGCTTCAATGTGACCACCACGTATGGCCAACAAACGGTGACTTGTGAAATGCGCACCAAGCAACAACTCAGGTCCGGAGGGGATCCGGGGGTTGCTATTCGGACCGCCAAAAACTTATGTCTGCTCAGATTCTAACCACCTAGTGACGGAGAATGACCACAAACATACTGTTCAAAAATGTGCACCAACCTCGTTAGCATCTTCTCTAGTGGTACATCTGGCATTTTCTGCCCATTCTAAGATAGTCCCCGACCACCTAGTGACGGAGATCGACCACAAACATAATGTGAAAAAATGTGCACTAGCCTCATCAGCATCTTCTGCAATGGCACATCTGGTATCTTCTACCTTCCCTAAAATAGTCCCCAACCACTATGGTTGGCACAGAGAGAGAGCACAGGGAGAGGGCAGGGGTGGCGGGCATTGGCGAGAAAGAAAGAGATAAAGAATAGAGGGAGACATGGCATGCCATATCAATATGAGATTCCTTTATGAGATTCATTTATATCTATAGTAATTTCCATAATATAATTGTAGCATCATCTATATAAAATGGGTATTAGTTAATTAACTAGTTAAATCGCATTGATCAAGTCAAACTCTACCCAACCAACTTGGCCAATTCCCCTCCCCAAGTATATTCTCTTATTAAAACAATTTAAACACAAGTATTTTATATATATACATTTCTAGTGTTGGTGTTCCACTAGTATAGTGAAATTGCAAATTTATGTTGGCTTAGATTAGTGATGAAGTGTTTAAGTTTGAATAGGATAGGGAACTAAAAGATGAGATTTTATCTTATCTTTAAATTTTGATTTTTAGATGTATATAATTTATTTATGAGATTTATCTATAGTATTTTAGTCTTTTTAGAAGTCACAAGAAAGTTATGTATGTTACTACAATTAAATTTGAAATCTAGAACTTCCCAAAATAGAAAACTATCGGAAGTCAAAGTACAGTAGAGGATAATTCGAAAAAAGCTTGATTTGTCAGCAGATGCGATTCAGCAGGACTCTTCAAACTATCTATTTAAATCAAATCAAACTCTAACACTACTTAGGGTTTTGGTTAGAGGGCCGTTTGAGAGAAATTTCATGAGAGAATTCTCCTTGTGTTTTATATACATTGCAAGTATGATCTTGCTTAAGATTTGAGAGTATTGGTGATTGAATTTCAGCCACTAGAAATTTTAGGAAAAAAGTTAATAGATTGAAGATCGTCAGAGGTTATGGTTGCTACTGTAATAGAAGACAAACGAGTCGTTTATTTGATCAAGTAAAAGTGTCGAGCTTCAAAGGTTTTGTAATTTAAAAATTTTACTTATAATTGATCTTAATCTAATAAAATTAATTTTTTTTAGTTTGGCTGCTTTTTAGGATTTTATTTTTAAAGAATTTTTCAAAAGATTTTTCTTTGTAATCAATTGTGTTATACTTAATTATTATTTTATTGCATATATTTGATAGTTTATTTATTCACACAACTGAGATCTAACTAATTTGATTAAAAATATTGTTAAATAATATTCGGCCATTAAAAAATAAATAGAAAATTTCAGATAGGTTGAAACTTCCACATCTTCTAGTAGCTCAAGATATATGTATTTGAAATTAAGATATTTCGGGTCATGGATAAACGAGCCATATTTTTATATTTTCACTCTGTTTTCTCAAATTTTCAAACCAAATGTACAACATTTCAGAACTTAAAAACCAATTTAAATTTGACTAGTATTAAATAGAATTAAAGGGGGTATAATCTGCTAGTCTTTTTGAAAAATA
The DNA here is from genome assembly GCA_036559045.1 of Platycarya longipes. Lineage (NCBI taxonomy): Eukaryota > Viridiplantae > Streptophyta > Magnoliopsida > Fagales > Juglandaceae > Platycarya > Platycarya longipes. The sequence continues at coordinate 26,052,422 of CM071789.1, read as the reverse complement.
ATGATGCTTATTATTGAAAAGTGAGATTTTTCACATGAATCTCAAACTTATTAATTGCTTTCAAATAAAATGTATAAAGACTTATACATCCTATAACTGCACAAATAATTTCCCAAGCACAAGTCATTTAAAACATTATTGAAGTGGATTTCACTTCCAGCCGGATGGGTGAAAATCTTTATTTTACACCCTTCAATAAGAAGCTGCCACCTAGACATTTCAACAAAAAATATTTTGCACCCACATACAGGTGAACCCTTTCTCCCTCCCTCTCACCTCCCCCTCCGTCTTCCCTGTCTATTCGTCGTACCTTTCTCTCTCTCTCCACCTCTCTCTTCTCTTCTCTGTAGACTGAAGATATTCTTTCTCTTGAATGTTGAGTAATTTTTAGGTCACTTGGTAGCATATTTTCTTAGCTACACTGGTGATGCTAGAAGGAAGGCCATCACAAATCATCCGAAGCTTCAGCAGGTGTTTTTACAGCCTGGAAGTTGTGGATCAATCACTTTCTATCGAAAAGATCAGCTTGCTCTTTTGTTGGGTTTCGTTGTGGATTTTTTTTTCTCATCTGGAAGTTTGATCTCCTTTAAATTTTGTTTTCACTCAATAGGAGAAAGTTGGGACGATGCAGTTGATGAAATCTGTAAATCTAAGAGAAAATATGCTGGTGGTTCAATCACTTTTCACTCAATGGTCGTGTCGTGAAAAGCCGCAGGTGAAGTTGGAGCTCGAGAACTCGCTTGAAGAATTTGTGGAAAAGAGGGAGGAGAAATGAAGGAACTCGTTTTCCTCTGGAGGGAAGGAAAAGATTGAAGGAAGAAGAAGAATTCGTAAGAGAGGGGGAGGAAATAGAAAATCTGCTACGTGCGGGTGTATCTATTTAGCTCCTACACCTCCTATGTGGCCAATTTGTATTTGTGGGTGTAAAAGAAGTATTTTCACCCGTCCGGTCTTGAGCTTTTCTCTATTGAAGTACCTATATTCCTAATAAATAAACGTATATATACATATGCTTATACTATCATTTTTATAATTCTAACATCTTAAATAGAGTAATTTCATCTCACAACTATTTTACAGTTATACAATAAAAATATTTTATTTTAATTTAAAATATATCAAAGTAAAATAAAAAATAGTAAACAAAGTCAATATCTAAGTCATTATTTCCTCTCCGGAAGGGAATATTTATGTCACACAGCTTAGGCCTAGCAGAGTCTGCGCCAAAGTCAACATCTCCTCTCTGTAGTGCATTATACATAGAAAAATATTAGTTTATTTATCAAGTTTGATACTTTATTTTGATATTTTATGTATTTAATTTATTTTTTATTTAATATTAATATTTTAAAAAATAATTCTTAATATATTAATTATTTTTTTAAATGTTTTAAAATAATAAATAAATAAATAAAATATGAAAAATAAGAAAAAAATAAAAATTTACTCTAAGTATTAAACTGAACGGTGCTACTCAAGCGGCATTGTACATGTGGTTGCATCTTTATAATCTTTTTCGATTCAGCCGAGAAAACAATCATCTGCAGGTTGAGCAATAAAGCAAGAGTAATTAATTCCATTTCCTTCTTTCTCCATGTACGCGGTCTGTCTATATCATCGAGTTGTTGTCGTTGTGTTTTTTTTTTTTTTTTTTGAATCACAGAAACATGTTATTTCATTCATCACCCAATACAAAATTTGCATATAATCTTCCACGTTGGTGAATGGAAGTCCTTGATAGTAAGGCACTCCCCTAATGCTTTAGCACCTTCTCTATTGGAATCGAAGAAATTGCTTAATTAATTAGACCGCTAAATTCACAAGTATCCCTTAAAACACTACCATTAATCCTATTAAAAAAGCATGTGTTTCGTACATCTTCCTTATTGGCACAAGATGCGCTAATGAAATCATCCAATCTATTTTAGTGGAAAGCTTAATTTGTCTTAGTTGTCACATGTTACTGACAAATTGTAAGCAAATACACGCATAAGATATTTGTACTACTTCCCTAGAATGTGAGGTCTGCTCTCGATTCGTATTAATAACTAAAAAGTAAAAAGCTTGCATCTTTCTACTATAAATTTTTGTTAAAATTATTGAGAAGTAGTATGGTTTGTATTAGGAACAGAGACTCGTACTACTTTTTACAATATGATCAGGAAGACACTGTCCAGTCGTATTGACGCAGTTAGGAATTTGAGGAAAAGCATGCCAAAGAGTTCTGTTGTATCTATAAAGTGCATGAGCAGTTACGTAACATAAGCGAGAAGGCTTACTTTCAACTGTCTTTGGGCCTTGCTTTCATTTCTGACGGCTAGCATTCTAATTAGATTGCATTTGCAATTACACAAATCACATTTTCCATTATTCATTAGATTTTTCCTACAGGTGTTAAACTTGACGTGTGTTCTCTTAGTTAATGTAATGAATATCAAGTAATAACTAATATCTTACAAAGTAAGCGTGATTTTATTAATGAGAATTAAGCCACATATACATACAATTATGTTAAGTTGAATTTATTGAAACTAATGCATCTAATTAAATAATTAATTTTTCTTAATCAAGTTACTAACTTTTATTTAAAATTAAAAGTCATTAAGTTTTTAAAATGCATGCCTTTTAAAGAGAAAAATGAACCCGTGAAAGATCATAGGGATGTGACTGATTTCATCATGTGATAATATATTTGCTCAAAAAAATAAGATTTTATTTTAATTGAGATATGAGATGAGTTTAAATAAAAGATAAAAAATTGATTAAAAATATTGGTAGAATATTATTTTTTGATATTATTATTGTTTTTGGATTTGAAATAATTATATTATTTATTATATTTTGTATAGAAATTTGAAAAATCTGTAATGATAAGATCATGAGATGAGATAGGTTTTGAATCCAAACAAGGAGCTTGGTTTGTTTTTAAAAATAAGATAAAATAAAAATTAAAAATTCAATAAAATAATTTTTTTAATATTAATTTTGTTTTGAAATTTAAGAAAATTGAATCGTTTATTTTATTTTATATGAAAATTTTGAAAAAGTAGTAATGATGAAATGAGATAAGATGAAAGTATTTGAGAAAACAAAAAGCTTAAGTTTACAAACATGGTTTCACTCAATTATTCACGAGCCTATAATCCGCACAATGCGCAAACTATTATTTATGTTGGATTTTATAAATTTTATTATACATAATTACTACCTTAATTATTAAAAATACATATATCAATTTCTATTTTATTTTCTAATATTTTCAATCCATCTAATGGCTTATAATACGTGTCACCAAGTTATCCTCCTTACCGTCCAAGACTCTAATGTATTCGAAACTTTCTAAAATGAAAAAGACCGTTTTTCTGAAAATGCATGATAAGAAGTTTTTGTTATATAGTGAGAAGTACCTGCATTTTTTAAAAAAGGTTTAATAATCCAATAACAGTTTCATAAATTCCAATTAGCAGTTTATGACAAATTGTTTTAGTAAGGAGTTTATATCACAGATTAGCCTATAATCTATGTAATATACAGATTGTTGTTTATGCTGAATTTTATACCTCTAAAGCTAAAAACCACAAATACAATAAAAACCACAAAAGCTCTCCACTGTTCCTTCCCCACGTCAGATAGCCCAATCAATAACTTGTATTTTAGTTTCCATCATCCCGTGAGATTTGTTCATCAATTTCTCCCCTCCTGTACCTAACTGCCCTTCCTGAAAATAGAAGTAGAATCAAGTATGAAAGAAACTATGAGTATTATGCTTATAATATTTTGATTAATTATAAAATAAATTAGATTATTTTAAAATAAAAATAATGGAATTTTACTTTTAGTTCTCACATACAATTTACGATCTGTCCCAGACACTCCTATCTCCAAACAACAATAGATCTTTAATAAATAAGTGGAAAAATAAAATCTTCCTACTGATTAATTATTACACTTTCTCCGGGTGGCTGCTCTTTTTTTTTTTTTTTTCTTTTTCCTTCAGGACCTATATGTACAGGTGTTTGATTTAAATGCTGGTTTGGATTCGTCAACAAGATGAGCTCATCTCAACTCATTTCAAACTCATCATTATACTTTTTCAAATTCTAATATAAGATACAAATTTCAATACAGCTTTTTCAAATTTCAATACACATTTTTCAAATCTCAATTCAACTTTTTCAAATCTCAAAATAATAATAATATTAAGAAAAAAAATGAAATTGAAAAAAAAAAGACTCATTAGGTCACACACACAATGCGGGAAGAGAGAGAGAGAAGAGAAGGCTTCGGAAATCGAGAGGGCTGAAATCGACGGTGGCTGTGCAGAAATTGACCCGGAGCCTTATGGAGACGCGATGTGGAGGCTGTTCGAAGGGAAGAAAGAAGATCGAGAGGGAGAGAAGAAGTTAGGATTGTATACGTGGATGGGTCTAAGTTCGGAGAGAATTCGGGAGGGAGAGATGCGGACTGGAATCGAGAGAGGCATAAGGGGAAGATGAAAGTTTAATAAATTCAAATTCAATTTTACTGTTTATTACTGTAGACTATTATATATTAAGTATATATATATATATATATATATTTATAAAGAGATATATTGATTGTATCTATTTTACACTATCAAATTGAACAATTACAATTGTATCTATTTTACAATTGCAGTAGTTTTGACAGGGGGGATATAGGTCCATGTACTGGGAAAAAAAAAAAGAGAACAAATCATCTCCAAACATGCCACAAAATTAGCACAATTTAATAAAAACAAAAACATGGTAATGGGAGTTTGAAGCGTACCTCAAAACATGGTAGTATGCAGCTAGTAGCCCTGTTCTACACTTTGAAAACTGCAGATATATTTTTTTAAAAGGCTTAACAGGTCCTTTTACATTCTAGGAATCTTCATCCCAATATTACTAAGAAGCATTGGAGTTCAAAATTCAGATTATGTTTGACAGTGTAACTCATTTGAAGATTAAAACAGGTAAGTACAACAAAAGAGTAACAGATTTATACTTCTCCTTCCTAACATGTTAGATAACAATCCACATAAGGCCATTTATGTCGCTAGTATCCACTGGCCTTATGGCATCTCCAACGTGGGCAGTTTACCCAGACCAAGATATTAACAATATCTTACCCTTTGCAGCTTTACGGGGTGACGGAGTTTCAAGACTTGGCTCACTTCTTAAGATTGATCAAAATCGTAGCTTTCTAGTGTACAGTGGCGAGAAGTCTTAACATTATCCTAATCACTTAAGATTCATACCAATCAAAGCAATCCACGTTAAATACTCTCTCAAGGATAGTGCTTTTCAATCTCAGAACCATAATACATCAATGTTGACTACACAACATTTTTAATTGACTAATCCATTTCCTTTCTTTCCAATTTTCCTCATTTTATTTTCCATAGTTTTCCCTTCAAAAAAAAAATCTCAATTATTTAATTAGAAACATATTCAAAACTCATCAACATCCATACCTGAAATCCCAAGACGAAAATACATATATATATATATATATACTAATTACCTGATGAAATTAATATTTAAATTAAAAGAAACTTTATCTATTACCTCCATGGAGAACATCTGACACTGTACATTTTTTTGAAAGGTTTGCCAAGAGCTTGTAGTATTGGAGTTTGTGTCCTTCAAAAACCTCACTCTTCGTCCCTAATCTTCTATTCCTCTATCACCACTTCAATCATTTAAAAAAAAGAAAGATAAAAGTAATCCAAAAAATAAAATATATAACAATCCAAACCCATAGAAAATAAGTGACCCTTTGGTCGAAACCCTTCTCAGCAAAGAACCCTAATCCTCAACTTAACTTGTGTAAATCTTAAAACATTTTATCTGATGATAATGGTAACTACAATTGAATCTAATCGCTTATTAGTTAAATTTGCACTGTTTTGAAATAAAAGGTAAGAAGTTTGTTTAATCCCATTATTTAATCCTACTCGAGCTTGATGTATTGTGGATAGTTTTTTCATGGGCTTTTTGGGATCTTTAGGAGCTCTCTAGTATAAGATAGGTGTTTTCTTGTATGTTAGTTATTCCTATTGATATATATATTTTTACTTATAAAAAAAAAACTTCTATGAGTGAATTACATATACGCCTCTACATTGGAACTTCTCTCCATTCCAAACCTTATCCACTCACAGTAAATGGCTTATAAATTCTAAAGCCAATATGTGTCTGCATTTTGCATACTCCATGGTATTAAGTTCCAAACATATATATATATATATATGTATATATACAATTCTAAAAACCAGATCAGAACAGTAAACCAGGCCAAAATCCAATTTATTTAATTGGTCTACCGTTAGGGTTAACCTTGGTCGAGCCTTATTGTTTAGGCCTAATTTCATTCCCCCCCTCCCTTTTTATTTTATTTGGGTTGGGCCATGGCCCAATCAACTCTTTAATATGTTTAGTTCACTTTAATTGGGCTAGATCCCATGACCCCACCCATAACAAAACAAAACCCTAATTTCATATTCTTCATCCTCTAGCACCTGCCGCCAATTTTCATAACACAATTTGCCGCAACATAAGTCGTGGCCACGGGCATCGCCGACGACAATCGACAACGAGTTTTAGCCATTACAAGGGTGTTCCAGAGGATTCCTATCCTCTGCCCAGTGCCGACATGTAACATGCGAACCCAAATAGGAATTAGGGTAAAGTCACATTTTTTTTCTATTATGTTAACTCTTTGCTTTATTTAGTTACAATAGAAGATTAGGTTGTTTTAAATTTCGAAAATATATCATAAACCGATTTAAAATAGGAAGTCTCCTTTTACATTATCACCTAGTTCAAATTTGAAGAATTCGGCTCTATCCATAAGTCAAAAATTCACAGTTTGAATTCATATTTTACCCAAAATTAGAGCGTGAAATCATCTTCTCGTCACCTTTATAAACCCTTCGAGACCTTAGAAGGAAACACAAGAAAAATATTCAGCAGAATAGGGAAGGAAAAACGTATAGTTGTACAGCCATTTAGCCTAAAATCACTACCCAGGTGCTGCCGACCACCCTTGGACGTCGGGTTGGGTTCTAGCCCAAATCCTTATGGTTTAAACTCAAGGCCTTTCAGCCTGTGCTACCAGTATTAAACTGAAACCGTTTTTTAAGTACTTAGTTGATATTTGAAGAACTTTTAATTATTAAGAATTTATTATCATAACAGAATTTTAATCTTAAGTATTTCCATGTGAATAGGCTTAAAACTTTGTAAAACATATTCATACTACATGGTCAAAAAACAAATTACACGCACTAAGTAGGGCATCTATTTATTAATTAAATATGATATTTTCTAGGAAATTAGTAACGCAAAATATCTCGTATAGGTAACGAATCCCAAGTTGGAAATCAGGAAGCACTGCTGAGAGGTAAATAATATGATTACACAATTTGCATGTATACTGTAAATATTAGAAGGAAAATGCTATATTTCTCGTTGAATTTCATCCCGTTTGTTTCCCGTTGAATTTTTTTATCTTTTTATTAGTTTTTTTAATATAATTTTTAAATAAGTGTTTTTAAATAATATTGTGATTTTTTTATATTTTAAAAAAATATTTTAAGATATTAAAAAAATCATGTTAAAAAATATATTTTTTTTACATGATTTTTTAATATTTTTTAATATTTTTTAAAAATATAAAAAAATTACAATATTATTTAAAAATACTGATTTAAAAATTATATAAAATAAAACTTAAAATAAAAAATAAAAAATTTCATCAGGAGCCAAACGGGATGCTATTCACCGGGGTGAATAGCACTGCCCATATTAGAAATGTTTATAGAAATGCTATGTGTGTACGCTATGCTATGAGCCAAACCCAGGTTAGATTTCTCTCATGATCTTGAGTGAATTATGAAGGTATGTTTGAATGTATAGATTTGTGTATGTTGAATTGAATGAATTTCCAAGTAATGATCACGTAGCATTCAAGATAAATAGGCCATGGAATAAAATGGATAGGAATTATGCATGCCATGTAAAATATTCAATTTACGTATGCCATGTCCATGTGATAAGTTCCATGTATGCCATGTTCAGATGATAAATGGACCACGTACATCAAGATAATATAATGTATAGTCCGCGTATGCCACGTTCATGCATCACCGAGATCATGTATGCCATGAAGTTTTATAAAATGTTTAGATTTAGCTATTTCATGCCAAGTTATGTACTCTATGTGTAAGTAGGTCACACCATATGCCATGTCATGTTATGCTACGTCATATACAAGAAAATATGCCACGACAAGTATCACGTATAAATATATACTATGCCATGTTAAGCCATGAACAAGAATATGACACGTTACCACATGTCATGCATGAGTAAATGCCATGTTATGAAGGTTCATGAAGTCAAGTAAATTATCATACATTAAGGAAGATAAGACACTTTAAGGTGATATGGACTCAAGCGTGTTCACCACAAATTAAGTGAAACACGAACCCAAGCGTGTTTCACTCCATGCACAAGCAAGCAAGTAAGATGAAACATGGACCCAAGCATGTTTTACTCCATGTACAAGTAAGCAAATGGATGAAATACGGACCCAAGCGTGTTTCACTCCATGTTTAATTAAGAAAAAAAAAAAAGAAAAACAAGCCATTTCACATATACAATGCATGTCATTATAATGTTATAGATTTTTTTCCATATTCATCATGATTATAGGTGCTATGTGGAAATATCATAATACATGCGTATTGTGTTGAGTCTTCAATTCAAGTTTAAACTATGCTATGTTTTATAGTGTGATGTGCTATCTACTAAGTTTTCAACTCATTTTTGTTGTTTTTGTTTGTTCTCCTTACTTGTTTATTACGGATGAAGTTTATGATGATGCCATGCTAGAGGGCCAGGAATAATTCTATGACAATGACCTAATTAGGAATAAGTGTTATTTTCACATCGGAGTTAATACGTGAATTCATTCACAAGTACTGGTTTCGTTTATATTGCGTCAATAGAAGCCTTATTCAAGACTAGTTTACGTTTGGTCAATGTTATGTTTTCTTTTCAATTTTCGTTCAAAGACATTTATGTTCAACAATATTTATTATCCAATAAATGAGGTATTTTCAGAATGTGAGTCTCTTGACCTGGAAATTGTGATATATGCTAGTGATACTCCAATCCTGCGAGAGTAGGGTGTTATAATTGATATCAGAGCCTAGATTTAGAGTTTCTGTAGACTGCTAAAGTAAGAAAATCTAGGATAATACACACCTAGGATGACTCCTAGCCAGCTCAAGGTTTATAGGAATTTAGTAGTACTTAGGATTCTCTCAATTCTATAATTGTTTGTTGATTGCATGATTTATTTATATTGCTCTTTTCTTGTCAGCATTGTCAGCTAATGGCGCCGGGTGCTAGATGCAATGAATGCCCTGAAGGTTCCTCGGAACCACCACGGAATGAGCCAGAAGTTTTAGCTGCAACTGCTACTAGGATTCTCCAATACCTCGTTGATGATCAAATACTGGGAACCAGGACTCCTAGGGTTGGCTACACCTTGAGCCAGTTTATGCAGCAACATCCTTTGACCTTCGATGGCAAAACAGAAGCACTTGATGCAGAAAGATGGATTAAAAGAATGGAGAAGATCTATCAATCTCTATTTTGTACCGATGAACAAAAAGTGGAGTACCCCACTTATGTGCTGGCAGACGAGGCGGATGAGTGGTGGACTTCTGCACGAGATCTTTTACAGCATGAACTAGGGGAAAAGGAAACGATCACTTCAGATCATTTCAAAAAAGCATTTCTGAACCGATTCTTTTCCCCAGCACTGCAGGAAGCCAAGGCTAGAAAATTCCTTGACCTAACTCAAGGAACCATGATGGTGGAGCGCTACACCGCGACATTTGTGGCGTTGTCACGTTTCGCAAGTTATCTGATTCCAAACAAGGAGAGGAAATGTGAGAAGTTCGAGCAACGTTTACAGCTACGGATTTATAGTCGTCTCATACCCCTCAGGATTCGTAACTTCATTGACTTGGTTACTCAAGCCACACTGCTAGAGGAAGACATGAGAGCAAATGCAGAGCTGTTCGGTAAAAGGAAGCGATAGCAACCTTTAAGCGAGCCTAACAAAAACAAGAAGCCTGCCCCCAGCTATCAGCCACAACCACCCCAGAGTGCCACTACAAATCCTATTTGCAAGAATTGCAGGAAAAAACATTCAAGGAGTTGTTTGGTGGGTCAAAACGCTTGCTTCAGTTGCGGATAGCCAAATCATGTGGTTCAGGACTGCCCAATGAGAAACACCCTGGTCCCAGCTGTAGAGGGTGGTCAGAGGGCTATGGTACAAGCTAGAGTGTTTGTTATTACTCCAGGTGATGTGGAGGCATCTAACGATGTGGTTACAGGTAGCTTCCCACTACCTCTTCACTACATTACTACTTATTTATTCGGGTGGCACACATTCTTTAATGATGCAAAAGCATCTAATGAGGTGATTACAAGTACCCTCCCACTATTTTCTTACTATGTTAATGTGTTATTTGATCCGGGTGCCACACACTCTTTCATAGTTCATTCGTACACTCACTTGAGTGTAAGAGAACCAGAGACTTTGTAATTTTCTCTATCCGTTGCAACACCTACAGGCGAGCACATAGTTTGCAACTCTATAGTTAGGAATTGTCCCATAATTTTTAGTGAAAGGCATCTCCCAACTGATTTAGTGGTTTTTGAGATCTTAGGTTTTCATTTGATACTAGGGATGGATTGGTTATCTTGAAATTATGCCTGTGTTGATTGTTTCAAGGAGGTTAACTTGAGCTGAAGGAGCAGTTACATGAATTGTTGGAGAAAGGTTACATCCGTCCTAGTGTGTCACTTTGGGGCGCACCAATTCTCTTCGTGAAAAAGAAGGACAGTTCAATGCAATGCTGCATCGATTACCGTGAACTGAATCGGGTAACAATTAAAAACAAATACCCCATAACAAGAGTTGATGACTTATTTGACCAGTTGCAAGGGCTCAAGTCTTCTCCAAGATTGACTTATGATCCAGCTATCATCAGCTCAAAGATGGCGTTCAGAACACATTACGGGCACTATGAGTTTCTAGTTATGCCTTTTGGTTTAACGAATTCCCCAGCATCCTTTACGGACATGATGAACAGAGTGTTCAAGGAGTATATTGATTTGTTCGTAATCATTTCTTTTGACGATATTCTCATCTATTCCAAGAGCCATTCGGATCATGAGGGACACTTCAAAATGGTACTGCAGAAATTAAGAGAACATAAATTGTTCACAAATTTTAGAAATGTGATTTCTGGTTGTAAGAAATTGCTTTCTTGGGACATATTGTGTCAAAGGAAGGAATATCAGTAGACACTGCAAAAGTCGAAGCTGTTATGAGTTGGGGCAAGCCGACTAATGTGCATGAAGTCAGAAGTTTCCTAAGTCTGGCAGGATATTACAGAAGATTTGTTGAAAGATTCTCTAGTATCGCAGCCCGATGACCAAACTAAAAATGAAAAATGAAAAGTTTTTGTGGACTGATGATTGTGATAAGAGCTTTCAAGAACTGAAAAAGAAGCTAGTGACACCAGTGCTTACCATTCCTTTGGGCAATTGAGGATTTGTTATCTACAGTGATGCGTCTCTCAAGGGTCTAAATTTTGTCTTAATGCAGCATGGGAAATTCATTGCCTACGCTTTTCGACAATTTAAAGATTATGAGTATAACTACCCAACTCATGATTTAGAGCTCGCTGCAGTGGTGTTCGCCTTGAAGATATGGAGAAATTACCTTTACAGAGAAAAGTGTGAGATTTATTTAGAACATAAGAGTCTAAAGTACTTCTTTACTTAGAAGAATTTAAATATGAGACAGCACAGATGGTTGAAACTTCTAAAAGACTACGATTGCAACATCAACTATCACCCGGGGAAAGTTAATGTGGTTGTGAATGCTCTAAGTCAGAAATCGTTTCTAGGAGACACTATGTATACTTCGCAAAAGCAGATTCTCTTGGATATGGAGCGAGCAAGAATAGAAATGATTAGAGATATGCAGGCCTTACTGAGTAATTTGACCTTGGGATCATCGTTGATAGATCGTATAAAAACTGCTCAGATTGGTGATTCAGACTTGGTAAAGATCAGAGAAGGAGTTCAAGAGAACGGGAGGCTTGAACTCTTTATATCCAAGGACGGCACCCTAAGATTCAAAGGTAGATTAAGCGTCCTAGATGTTAGGGAGAACAAAGAAGTAATTATGAAAGAGGCTCACTGCTCACTATACACCATTCACCCTGGAAGTACTAAAATGTATAGAGATTTGAAACAATTGTTTTGGTGGAGTGGTATGAAGCAGGACGTAGCTAACTACATCGCCCAGTGTTTGACTTGCCAACAAGTCAAGGCAGAACATCAGAGATCAGTCGAGTTGTTACATCCACTTTCTATACCCGTTTGGATGTGGGAGGAGATTGGGATAAACTTCGTGTCAGGATTCCCTAAGGCACCAGGAGGTCAGGATGCAGTCTGGGTGATCATCAACAGATTGTCAAAATCAACCCACTTCATTTTAATCAATGGATAAACTAGCAGAATTATATGTTCACAAGATTATTAGATTGCACGGATTCCCATCTAAGATTGTGTCGAAGAGGGACACCCAGTTCACTTCAACATTTTGGAAAAGTGTGCAGAAAGAACTGGGTACAGAGTTGACTTACAGTACAACCTTCCACCCACAGACAGATGGTCAGAACAGTATATATATTGGAAGATATGCTTAAAGCTTGCATAATAGATTTCAAGGGCGGCTGGACTAAATACTTACCCTTAATCGAGTTTGCGTACAACAATAGTTACCAGGAGAGTATTCAGGCGACACCATACGAAGTTCTTTACGGTCATAAGTGTCGTTCCCCCCTCCATTAGGATGAAGTGGGAGATCGCAGAATCCTTAGACTAGAGATTATACAGGAATGCATGAGGAAATAGCGGCCATCTGAAAAAACCTTACCATTGCCCAAGAGTGACAAAAGAAATATGCAAATTTGAAGTGTCGAGAGTTGTAATTTGAAATAGGAGACAAGGTACTTCTAAAAGTAGCGCCAATGAAAGGAATTATGAGATTCGGGAAGAAAGGCAAATTGAGTCCAAGATATGTGGGTTCATTCGAAATACTGGAAAAGATTGGAGCAGCAGCTTACAAATTGGCCCTTCCTCCAGAATTATCAGCCATTCACAACATTTTTCACATGTCCTTACTGCGAAAGTATGCTTTGGACCTTGCACAAGTACTTGAGTACGAGCCACTCCAAGTGCATGAGGACGTCACCTACAAAGAATTTCCAATAAGGATTCTTGCACAAAAAGCTCAAGTCCTTTGCAAGAAAACCATTCCGATGGTCAAAGTACTTTCACACAGAAAAATAAGCCACTTGGGAGCGGGAAGAGGATATAAGGATGACATACCCATACTTATTTGACTAAGGTACATATCTCGAGGACGAGATTTCTTTTAAGGAGGGAAGATTGTAATATGCAAACCCAAATAGAAATTAGGGTAAAGTTACATTTTTTTTTTGTTAACTCTTCGATTTATTTAGTTACATTAGATGATTAGGTTGTTTTAAATTCCAAAAATATGTCATAAACCAATTTAAAATAGGTAGTCTCCTTTTACGTTATCACCTAGTTCAAATTTGAAGAATTCAGCTCTATCCATAAATAAAAAATTCACAGTTTGAGTTCATATTCTACCCAAAATCAGAGTGTAAAATCCTCTTCTTGTCACCTTTATAAACCCATCAAGACCTTAGAAGGAAACACAAGAAAAATATTCGACAGAATAGGGAAGGAAAAGCGTACAGTCGTTCAGCCTAAAATCACTACCTAGGTGCCACCGACCACCCTTGGACGTCAGAGCACCATTGACGGAGCCAGAAATCTCCGACCGACCCAACCCCATAACCCTTCAGTAAATCATTGTCACCGTACCTGCTCTCCTCCCTCCCCTCACTCTGTTCGGTAGCAGCCTATCTCTCTCTAACTCTTTTATTCTTCTTTCCTTATCACTGCACCACCGACCAGAGAGACCAACCAATCCGACAAACACCCACAACCCGAACCGCCGCCGCACCTCTTCCTCTACTCTCGGTGAGTCGCACGACATCCTCTTTCTTACTTCAACCCTCTGTTTCTCTTAGACTTGAGTTATTAAGCCAGCCTCTTCATATATATGTATATAGGATGGGCCTTTGGACCATTGGGCCATTCGGCCATGAGCATGCCAGCCTTGTAAAGGCTGGCCATGCATTGGGTCAATAGATCGGGTTGGGTTCTAGCCCAAATCCTTATTGTTTAAACTTAAGGCCTTTCAGCGTGTGCTACTAGTATTAAACCGAAACATTTTTTTAAACACTTAGTGGATATTTGAAGAACTTTTAATTATTAAGAATTTATTATCATAACAAAATTTTAATCTTAAGTATTTCCATGTAAATAGACTTAGAACTTCGTATTTAATTCTATACAATAGAATTTGAGTAAAACATATTCATATTGCATGGTCAAAAAAACAAATTACACGCACTAAGTAGGGCATCTATTTATTAATTAAATATGATATTTTCTAGGAAATTAGTAACACCAAATATCTCGTATAGGTAATAAATCCCAAGTTGGAAATTAGGAAGCACTGTTGAGAGGTAATGTAACATTCCGACCCGGATTTTCAGTATTTAGCTGGGAATAGTTTGATCTTTTAAATTTTCATTTTTTAATATAAAACTTATTATTATTATTATTATTATTATTATTATCGGATGTTATGACATTAGTAAGTTCGGATTTTTATTATAACTATTATTTTAGATATATAGTCAACTTTTTTATAAAAGTAGTAGGACCTTTTTTTTTAGTTAACAGCCCGTCGTATAAATTATATCGATATTTTTCTATTTTGAACTTATTGTTAAGACTCTTTCTACCTATTAGTTAAGTATAAACTCCTAACTACCGAATTTACTTTCGATAATTATGATCTTGCGCATGAGTTCATTCCATGCACGCCTCTCCTTCTCTCCTTCTTTAGGGTTTCCTCACCTATTTATACACCTGTTTTTGTTCCTCTGAGAAAAGCAAAACTCCAAGCCGCCCCTCCTAGTCTTCATTACTTCCACAAGGCCAGCCACCTCTTCACGATGAGAAGCACCCTTTCACCGCACATCATAGCTGCATCGCTACACAGCCACTGCAAACTCACATGCCACCGTCTGCCTAACACCTCTAACCACCCCGCTTGCACCATCGTGAGCCAAACCAAGTGGCAGAGACTATCCATTCCAATACCGTGACCCTCATGCACAACGGGAACCGCTCATCCCTCAGAAAACCACCATCGGTCAGCGTCCAAAGCCTCTGTTTTACCACCCACACGTTGCAAATCATCCACGTTCAACCCAGGCGAGCTGTAAAATAGCCAGCCACTGCGCCATAGCCTCCCACCACCGTGCACCAGCCACCGAGAAGCACTGCAAGCAATGCTCTGTTTCAGCCAACCGAAAACAGAGCATTTCAGCGTGCATTTCAGACCCTAGGTCCTCCGTCTGACGCCGAGCCCAGCCAAACGTGCACCACGAACGAGTTGCTGTCAACCACTTCATGATCTGCTGTTAAAATATGAAGAACAAAGATAAAGAGAAACTATGAAGATGTGAAGAAGAAGGATGAAGAGAAATTTTGTCTATCTTTTCTCATTACATTTTGAAGAGATAAAACTTGCATTGTTTCTATACACTACTCTGCTTTATATACTACTCACTACATCTTTTACACTCAAAAAGTAAGATTAAAGTTACAAAAAATAATTAACATTTACAAGTAATCTACCATGCTTTATATACACTTTTATCAGTACCATACACAAAGCTTTCCTAGTGTCTGCACAGTGCCATATTCACAGCTTTCCTAGTGTCTACGTACACAGCAATCCTGTACTATGCTTGGAGTCTGATCAAGCAACTTCCATAGCAGGCTGCTTTATGTCAACTTTCATACTTTTTAGTATATCTTTCATCGGGAGATCAACATGTATTTTAAAGATTTGCATGTATGTTTCTTGAGACTCTCCCTCAAGATGGGTATAGATATTGAATATGCCCATCTGGACAATAACAAGTGGAAGGCAGGTCCTGCTAGCACCTTTTCTCGCACCAAGGTTGTGTTCGACTTTGGTTTACTTTAGCGTGTTGCATCTGACTTTGTCTTAACTTGGAAACCCCTCTCAAGATGAGTATAGATATTGAGAACACCCATCTTTAATAATAGGAAATGAAATTTGGAGGCCAATAATATTTTAGTGAAGATATCGGCTAAATGCCATGTACGTTTGAGTGATGCTTGTGAGGAGGAATAGGCTACTCGAGTGCAGGGGAAGTAGGGGACTGGAATCTCGCTCGAGTAAAATGTTGAGCGAGGATCAAGCGAAGTGATGAGTTGAAGTTAGCTCAAGCGAGATGTTGAGCGAAATCTCGGGTTTGCAAACACTCTGATAAAGCACACTAACGGGATTAAAGAAAATGATATTGCAACTTGTACCATAATTATGGCATTTGATGATGTACAATAACTATAGCATTTGATGATGTACAATAACTACTAATGCTAAAGAAATGTGTTTGTGAAAAATCCTGAGAGAAGCTGAAGGATTTGGAAAGGTGAAAAATGTGAATTACAAACCACAATATGTTTGTGAGAAATATTTAAATGAAAGATGAAGAGATTACAAATCACAAGTTGTTTGATATTTAAATGAAAGATGATGAGATTACAAACCACAAGATGTTTGTGAGAGATATTTAAATGAAAAATGAAGAGATCACAAACCATAAATGTTTGTGAGAAATATTTAAATAAAAGATGAAGAGATGAAAAATGTGAATCATCTCATTTTTGGACCAGTGAGGTTTGATGTGGGTATGCTAATATTAGGGAAGTCAAGTTTATTTTTCGTTGAGATCGCTAAGGTAAATGATCGGTTCCATGAGAGGTAGTTTGGACCAGTGAGGGGTGGAGTAACTACAACAGTATTGGCAGTATCACCGTGACGTAGGAAAAATAGACTCTTTGGGTCTTCAGATGGTGCGATAGTGTTGTAAGTTTTAGTGAGAGTTTCTTCTACCCTTGTGAGGAAGATGAATATGAGGAGGGTGCAATGTAACAGTATTGAAAGGGTGTCCAACTCACCCAGACCCGAGCCCACAAGGTTATCAGGCCCAAGGCCCGTTATCTGCACCCACCACCACGCAGCGTCCGGATTGAACTAGGGAGACTAAAACCGGAGACGGTCCAAGTCCCTAGTTATCCCGATCTCGGCAGAATGAGATCAAATCGGCTTCGAGGACACGCTAAGGCCAGAACGACGGTTCACGTACTGATATGTCTCCTGGATCCACCTCACATCAAGATCACTCCCGCATTTATGAACGACAGACAACCGCCGGCCTACAGATCTCCCCTCTTAAATGCGGAGATGCTATAAATGCACATCATTAATTGCTAGATTGGCAAAAGACACGGCGGCATTTAATGACGCTTTCCAAAAGGGTCTAATTGAGCATTAAATGAAGGGATATTCAATTAATGCGATGAGACCGACCCAGTCGGATCAGTATTTTTCCTATCGAGGATGACGAACGAGTGATGTCCCGATTTCCAGCTCTTTTATCACAGGAACTCTCATTCAAAGGGAACACCTATAAATAACACCAGACCAAAGACGAAAGGGGGTACATTCTAAAATTCTCTAAAGCAAACGTTCTTATATTTTCTCCTTAAAACTAACTTGAGCGTCGGAGCGGTCTCGGACCCCGATCCCCCTTTGTTCTTGTTTTGCAGGTTACGGTCAGGTAGGGATTTGATAAACCAGACTGCAGAATACGTCCTTAACAGTGGCGCCGTCTGTGGGATCCTGTTGTCTCTGATAAACGTACTTTCTGCATGTCTACCCTACCATTGTCCCAAACGACCAAGCACGACCAGTAGCCAGACCCGTCAATGGAAGAAAGACTAGAAGTATTGGAAGAAATGGTGAGGAAGCTGAAGGAGGAGAACGCGGCCCTCCGGCAACCACGTGAAGAGGCATCGGCCCGTGGCGAAACCAATCTGGGAGAGAATGTGAGCTCCCGACTTCCTGAGGAGAGCGAGGCCTCTGAAGGAGAACGACGCCGGATGCACACCGAGCTAAAGGAGTTGGGCGATAAGTACGCTGAAATGGCAAAACTAATCAGCCCGGCAGCAGGGCACCTCTTCTCACAGGGAAGCATAGGGACACCCTACAGTGCAGACGTCCTGGCCGTCCCTCTTCCATCCAAATTCAAGGTCCCACAAGTAGAACTGTATGATGGGTCTCAGGATCCCGTGGAACACCTAGAAGCCTTTAAAGCACATATCAGCCTATATGGCTATCCTGGCGAAGTAGCATGCCGAGCATTCCCTCTCACACTGAAGGGGATGGCTAGGACATGGTTCGGAACCATTCCTCCAGGATCAGTCAGTAGCTTCGAGACGTTAGCCCGACTCTTCATCACCCAATTCATGGCCAATAGGAAACTGAGGCGCCCCGCGGCGTACCTATTGACAGTCAAGCAAGGAGAGAAGGAGAGCCTGAAAGGGTACCTGACCCGGTTCAACAAAGAAAGAATGACCACCGACAACCAGGACGAAAAGATCACCCTAGCGGCCCTCCTGGGCGGCATATGGCCCAGGAGCCCCTTCATGGCGGAGATAGCCCGCAAAACTCCCACCACCCTGAACGGGTTTATGGATCAAGCTGACGGATTCATCAACGCCGAAGATACGCTCGAAGCCTTAATAGCCCCACGACGAGGAGAGCTCTGACAGCATGATCGGAAAACAACCAATTCCGGGGAAAGTTCCAGCCGACATCGAGGGGGCAGGAAGTTCCCAGATGAAACGAGGAGAAGAGACTCCCCACGGAACACAGACTATCAACATGGCCTCAATCCAACTTGGCGGTGGAAGATCAGAACCGATTTGAATCGAGGCGAGAGTCCATTAGAAGAAAGAGGGGAGATATGTATTGCGAATATCACAAGTCTAAGGGCCACAACACTGAAGACTGCCAGGTTTTGAAGAATAGACAGAGAGAAGAACAGATGAACAACCGAAGAGATAGAACCCGGTCGAGGACCCCACGTCGGGAACGAGAGCCAAGCCGACACCGAGGCGAACCCATACCTAGCCACCCGCCAGGCGAGATCAGAACCATTGTAGGAGGACCATCCCGAGGAGGGACTACATCCTCCTCTCAAAGGGCGCACGCGCGAAGAGCCAGATATGGGGAAGTTTACACATTGGGGGGAGCATCGAGGCAGGGCAACCCGGGTCCTAAAGGAGAATCGATCGTTTTCAATGAGCAGGATGGAAAGGGGATCGCCTTTCCGCACGATGACGCATTGGTGATATCAGTATTGGTAGCCAATTTCACGGTTAAAAGGATACTGGTTGAATACGGGAGTTCAGCCGATATTTTGTTTTGGGAGGCCTTCATGCAAATGGGGACTAGATCTTATAGGACCATTCCCGGTTTCGATCCCCACCAACTTCAACCCATCCAAGCCCACCAACTTCAACCCATCCAAGCCCCCCTTAAAGGATTTACGGGTGAAGCAATACACCCCGAGGGCATGATAACACTCCCGGTCTTGATGGGTTCCGCACCCAGGACCGTGTCCGTCATGACCGACTTCTTGGTGGTAAAAGCTCCCTCCTTCTACAATGCTATCCTAGGGAGGCCAACCCTAAATAACTTGAGGGCAGTCACTTCTACCTACTACCTCAAAATGAAGTTTCCGACCGATAGAGGGATAGGTGAAGTCAGAGGAGAGCAAGTCACCTCCAGGGAATGCTACGCCCGGGAATTGAAACACAAGGTCAATTCCGTGGCTACGATCTCCCTGGAGGGCGAGTATACCGAGTTTCCGCTTGCTCCTCCCCGAGCGGCTTGGGACGACGAGATCAGGGATGAAGGGACATTACGTCAAGCGGAAGCCAACGAGCCTCTGGAACTGATTCCGATCGATCACGACAACCCGGAACGGACGGTGCGAATCGGAACCAGAATGGACCCGGGAATACATGCAAAGCTCAAGAATCTCCTCATCGAGCACAAAGATGTATTCACCTGGACGCATGCTGACATGCCCGGAATCGACAGGTCCGTAATAGAACATCAGCTGTGTGTCAACCCGACAGCCCGGACAGTTAGACAAAAAAGAAGAAGCTTCTGCGCTGAGAAGTATGCCGCCATCGCAGAAGAGGTGGACAGACTCCTGGCCGTTGGGTTCATTCGAGAAGTCCACTACCCGGAATGGCTGTCTAATGTAGTGTTGGTAAGAAAGACAAGTGGGAAATGGCGTATGTGCGTTGACTTCACCGATTTGAACAAAGCCTGCCCTAAAGATAGCTTCCCTCTGCCGCGCATCGACCTCATTGTAGATTCAACTGTGAGACACTCTCTCCTCAGCTTCATGGACGCCTATTTGGGTTATAATCAGATCAAAATGAGCACAGACGATGAGGAAAAAACGGCGTTCATTACAGATCGCGGACTCTATTGCTACACCGCCATGCCTTTTAGACTCAAGAACGCGGGAGCTACTTATCAACGGTTGGTCAATCGTATGTTTAAAAACCAAATCGGGAGAAATATGGAAGTTTACGTCGATGACCTCCTAGTCAAGAGCCGCTCCCCCAACCACTATGTGGCGGACCTAAGAGAGGCCTTCTCTGTCCTGCGGCATTATCAGATGAAGCTCAACCCCGCCAAGTGCACCTTTGGGGTCGAATCCGGGAAGTTCTTAGGGTACATGGTCTCTGAACGGGGAATTGAAGCCAACCCCGAGAAAATACAGGCTATCCTCGGAATGGTGTCCCCGAGGAACCTGAATGAAGTTCAACGGTTGGCTGGTCGAATTGCCGCTCTTAGCCGATTCATAGCAAGGTCAACCGATCGATGCCTTCCCTTTTTCCAAGTCCTCCGGAAAGCACACGAGTGGGACACATCGTGCGAGCAGGCATTCGAACAACTCAAAAGCTATCTGACGTGTCCCCCGTTACTCAGTCAGACGGCTCCCGGAGAAACCCTTGTGGCTTATTTGGCGGTCTCACCTCATGCAACATCTGCAGTTCTAGTAAGAGAAACCGATCAGGGTCAGAAACCTGTATACTACGTTAGTAGGGCCCTTCAGGGAGCAGAAGTCAGGTACCCCCGTACAGAAATGATGGTATTCGCCTTGCTGACGGCTGCGCGTCGGCTGCGTCCTTACTTCCAAGCCCACACCATAAAAGTAATGACTGATCAGCCCCTCGGAACTATTCTCCAGAAGCCTGATACATCCGGACGATTAGCCAAATGGGCAATCGAGCTGAACGAGTTTGATCTAACGTTCCAGCCCAGGACAGCGATGAAAGCGCAAACACTGGCGGATTTTGTAGTAGATTACACTGGATTTCCAGAAGAGATCCCCAGTGAACCCCGGGGGCAGGCATGGCAACTGTACGTTGACGGGTCCTCATGCCGAGCCGGGGGTGGAGCAGGTGTACACATCGTCACCGACCAGGGCGTCCAGCACAACTACGGTATAGGCCTAACTTTCAAGGTAACCAACAATGAAGCAGAATACGAGACCCTCATAGCCGGAATGACAATTGCTATGGTCCTTGGGGCAACAGAGCTGGAGGCCTGAACTGATTCTCAAATAGTGTTTCATCAAGTACTTGGCCAATACATCACCAAAAGCAAAAAATTGAAAAAATATCTGGAGCTAGTATGCATCGAGAGAGATCAATTCAGATACTTCCGTTTGCTGCGGATCCCAAGGGAAGAAAATCATATAGCAGATCGGCTGGCAAAAATAGCATCAGGAAAAGATGAACACCCGCCCCCAGAAAACACAGAGATCAGAACGGTAGATACTCCCTCCACAGGCAGCGAAGTCAGGGTAGTGGCTGTTGCAGATCCCGACTGGGCAACCGATATCACAGCGTACGTCCGGACAGGCACATTACCTCCTGACCCAGGCCAGGCCCGCAAGATAAAGAATAGATCAGCCAGATTCACGCTAATTGACGGAGCGCTGTACAGAAAGGGGTTCATTGAACCACTGCTCAGGTGTGTAACGAAAGAAGAAGGGCAATATATACTGGTCGAAATCCATGAAGGAATCTGTGGGGCTCACACAGGGTCTAGAGCATTAGCCGCCCGCACCACCCGTGTAGGGTATTACTGGCAGTGTTTGTTCCAGGAAGCAAAAGAGTTCGTTAAAAGATGCCCGAAATGTCAAGAATATAGCCCAACGTTACATTCCCCGTCGGAGGAACTCACTTCGATAACATCCCCCTGGCCTTTTGATTAATGGGGACTAGATCTTATAGGACCATTCCCGGTTTCGAGGGGTGGAACTAAATTCATTATAGTGGCAGTGGATTATTTCACGAAGTGGGTAGAAGCGGAAGCCCTCGTCAGCATCACTTCTCAAGCCATCACAAAGTTCTTATGGAAATCGATTGTTTGCCGGTTCGGGATACCTCAGAGCTTTATATCAGACAACGGGAAGCAGTTCGATTGCAGTCATTACCGAGAATGGTGCTCCGAGTTGAAAATCAAAGTGAAGTACTCTTCTCCCGGCCACCCGCAGGCTAACGGGCAAGCCGAGACAACCAACAAAACCATCCTCAATGCGCTGAAGAAAAGACTCGGAATGCACAAAGGGGCTTGGGCGGATGAGCTGCCAGGAGTCCTATGGGCATATCGCACAACAGTCCGAACCCCCACGGGCGAGAAACCGTTTGCCCTAACATATGGCTGCGAGGCTGTAATTCCGGTCGAAGTCGGGATGCCTACGCTACGAATCCAGCACTATGACGTTGCTACTAATGATGCCAAGATGATGGAATGCCTAGACTCCTTAGAAGAACACAGGGAAGAGGCTGGTATCCGACTTGCCAACAACAAACGCAAGACAGAACAATACTTCAACAAAAGAGTAAAGCCACGCAACTTCAAAGTCGGGGACTTAGTGCTAAGACAAACGGGCATTACGACTCCAGCACAAGGAAAACTAGGACCAAAATGGGAAGGGCCTTACATAGTGACGGCAACAAACAGGCCCGGATCTTACCGACTCAAAGACAGTTCTGGAACCGACCTGCCCCACCCCTGGAACAATGAGAGGCTTAAGAGGTACTATGTGTAACATTTACTAATGTAATTTGCTTCTACTGATGTAAGTTACTTCTTTAAATTATAAAAAGCCCGATGTTATTCATATCCAACGCATTATAAGGTTCTCAACAAACATTCGGAATCCCGCGGGGTCGGTCTACCCACCCACGCGATGTATCCGTCTCGGAATCCCGTGGGGTCGGTCTACCCACCCACGCGATGTATCCGTCTCGAAATCCTGCGGGGTCGGTCTACCCACCCACGCGATGTATCTGCCTCGGAATCCCGCGGGGTCGGTCTACCCACCCACGCGAAGTAAACACTCTCAGAATCCCGCGGGGTCGGTCTACCCACCCACGCGAAGTAAAACACTCTCGGAATCTCTCGGAATCCTGCGGGGTCGGTCTACCCACCCACGCGAAGTAAACACTCTCGGAATCCCGCGGGGTCGGTCTACCCACCCACGCGAAGTAAACACTCTCGGAGTCCCACGGGGTCAGTCCACCCACCCACGCAAAGAATTTCACAACTCCTAAACCCCGATCTTAAGAACACCCAGTACGCTCGAAAATTTTTTTTTCTTAAGTTTACACTTAACCAAAAAATTTCGCGGGGTAAAGACAGAACGAACAAAGCATCTAAAGAAAGATTAAATTCGAATGTCATATATATTCAGTCATACAAACTCACTCGAATCGAACTCGAACGTCATGTCCAATTACAAAAATATATATATATATATAAATACAATTTGTACATCGACCAGGTCAAGCCTCAGGAGGGGGAGGAGGAGGATTCAGGTCGTCAAAAGGAGGGTAGCCACGCTTCCCGATCTTCTTGACGAATCTCTTCGCAGCCCGGTCTGGACGAAGGGACTTCGCACTTATCTTCCGAGGATCGAGCTGGGGGTCTACCAGAAGCTGGGCTCCTATTCGGCTGAGGCCCTCGGCATAGCCGTGCCCCCAGGCGGAGTTACGAATCGCCACCACTCGAGATATCTGCTGCTCGAAATCAGCATTCCTCGAATGAGCCTCTTCTAAGGCACGGCGAGCCCCCACCAGCTCGGACTCTCGAGCAGCCCGGATTTCCTCAGACTGTGCCAGCTCCGTTCCCAAAGCCTCTCGGGCGCGCTCCGAACCGGCCAATTCCTCTTCCCGAGCAATCCGAGCCTGCTCAGAAATTGCTAGCTATTCTTCCCGCAGTGAAAGAATCTGGGAAGAAGCAGATAGTTCTGCCGTCCGAGCAGTTAGCTCGAACTGAAGGAGGATCTTGTCCTGCTCAGTGGCCGATCTCGCGTCTACAAGGCGGGCGTTCCTCCGATGGGCTGTCGCCAGCGATTCCCGGGTCTCCTCCAATTCGGCCCGAAGAGAGGAGTTGGCCTTCTCCAGCTTGCTTTTGTCCGCCCCCAACTCCTCGACCGTCTTGATTAGCCCCCCGCTGGTTTCCTGCGACAGCTCGATCTGTTCCCGCGCCTGCTGCAACTTGTACAGCCCAAACTTGAAGACAGTTCCGAGCTCACTGTTGAATTCAGCGAGCTCGGCCAACTCGGAACCCACAGCCCGAGATATCTCCTTGGCGACCTGAACACCAGGAAAAGAACTTAGCAACTCGAAAAGAAAAGACTGTGCAAAATTCGACAAAGTCTACCGGCCAAACCTGAGTCAGTAGAGGCTCCAGCATCGAGGCCACTTGGTCGGAAGCGTCTGCCTTGGCTTGGTCAAAACGAGAGGGCCGCTCTGAACCAGCTTCACCGGCTTGATGTCCTCCTTCCGAATCCGACTCGAAAAGTCGACCGAGCACCGCGACCCCACTTCGAAATCGAAAGGGAGACGGGGGTCGGGGAGGAACTTCCGAGTCCGGGGATGGACGCACATCCTCGGAATGAACCCCCGAAGTCGACCCCCTCTCGAAAGTCGGGGGTGGACGTTCGGGAGATTTATCCGGCTCGACGGCAGGTCGACCGCCCTCGTCTGAGGCCTCCACGGGGCTCCCTTCCACGGGAATGTCAGACCCGCTCGACCTCTCGGGGACGGCCTCGTCCCGGTGTTCTTCGACCGGAGCCTCTTGCTGACCGAGTCCCTCATGGACGCCCTCGGAGTCGGCCTCCTCGCCAAAAACTTCATCTTCCCCCTCGGAAGCATCCGAGTGACGCTCGGAAGATGAAGGGGGGGTGGGCAATTGATTCGCCTTAGCGACTTGCTCCTCCAACTCCTGTCGGAAGACTTGCGCGAAAGGCATGGCCCTCGGAGTCAAGTCGGCAGCACGATCCAAAGCCTCCTAGAAGGCAGGATCTATCTTCTCTCCGTCTGAGGAGTCGACCCCGGCCAGATTAGTCGCTTCGATCTGGGCTTCCATGACCATCCTCCCGGCCTCAGTCCTTATTCCCTCGGTCTGCAAGAACTAAAGCCCGTCCGAGGACAACGATGAGGAAGCCGGCTCGGGACACCGAACGGGTGAGTCTGTGGGGGCAACACGCCCGTCCGGATCCTTGGTCCGTGGACCCTTCCCCTTCTTCTACTTCTTGGGACGAGCACCACGGCTCGGAGTGGCTTCGCCGGCCCGACTCTTAGTGCGCCTCTCTTTTTCTACCTCCCGATCGGAGGCCCGCTTGCGAGAGGAGGTAGGAGGCTCTTCCGGAACGTTGAAGAAGCTTTGACCCTCGGCGTAGGACTGGTCTGGTCAGGTCAGAAACTCCTCAATGTTCTCCTCGGTGAGGAGATTGTCGGACCATAGCCGGTCGGGGTCATCTGCCCCCCAAGAGAGGACCGCATTCACCCTCTTAGCCTCTTGGGCCGAGAGAGTAATCTCCATATGTGTCTGGGAGGGCAGGAAGCCCCAATCTTTCTGAACGGGGAAATCACTCCCCTCTCCCTCCGGGAATTCCCACTCCCTGCCCAAGACAAAGAAAAACCTTTTGTGATAGTCTCGGGCACTCGAATGTCTCTCCTCCATTCGAATCAGCCTACACTTCGGCTTTATCTGGAAGCCAGCAACGTTCCCGTCCCGACGGAGGAGCCGGTACAGCGAAAAGAACTCCCGAGCAGTCAAGTCGGGGTAGGGATCGTTCTTCCCAGACAGAACGATCCGAAACGCCACGCAAGTGGCCAACAAGATACGCCACCCATTCGGCAAGAGTTGGGCAGGGGCCAAACCCAAGAAATGTAGGACTTCCTGAACGGGCCGGATGAAGGGGAGGCGGAAACCCTTCGAAAACATAAGCGAGAAGAGCACGACCTTCAGTGCCCTCCCATCGCACTCACAGGCCCTAACTCCATCCCCCGGGGCCTCCAAGGTGTGCCGCCAAGAAACGCGATGTTTCTTCCTGAGCGTGTCCACATCGGAGGACTGCATTGAGGACATCCAACCATTGCCGACGAAGAAAGGGCATGGGTCAGAAGAAGCCATGGGGGCAAGTACAAAGAAAAGCAACGAAAGAACAGAGAAAGCAACGAAAGAACAGGGAAAACAGCGAAGAACAAAAGCAAGAAAGAGGGGCAACAGAATGACAGGGAAGCAAACGACGAAGCAAGGACAGTGAAAGACCCCTGGGTAATTTATACCCAGAAGCCAAAAGTTAAGCGAACTGGAAATGAAGCGACGCCGGAACCGTCACCTCAGACGTGACTCTTGGGAACGGAAGGCACGCCCTAAACTGACCAATCAAAGGTAAAAAGTGTGCGTCGAAATGACAAGTCAGTTAACGATGGTCACGCGCGTGCGTATCACCATTTAATCGCGGATCACTGACGGTTCGGGAATCGGAATGACGGCACAATTAAATTTTGAACTGCATTAAATGCCTGACACGGAATATGACAAGTCACGATTCAGCATTAATTGATCAGAATTCAAATAATCCCTCTGAAGTCCGGTCGGTAAACGAAACGACATACCAACAGGAACCACCCGAGTACATCCAACCCCGTATTTCCGCTCGGAAGGACAATTACAAGAACACTGTCCAGTATTGAAGGACAGTGCAAACAAAGAAAAGGAAAACCCTAGCTCTAAAACGTTTGGAATTTCCATCGAAGTACCTTCGATAAAAACTCGCGGGGTACTGAAAGGGTGTCCAACTCACCCAGACCCGAGCCCACAAGGTTATCAGGCCCAAGGCCCGTTATCTGCACCCACCACCACGCAGCGTCCGGATTGAACTAGGGAGACTGAAACTGGGGACGGTCCAAGTCCCTGGTTATCCCGATCTCGGTAGAATGAGATCAAATCGGCTTCGAAGACACGCTAAGGCCAGAACGACGGTTCACTTACTGATATGTCTCCTGGATCCACCTCACATCAAGATCACTCCCGCATTTATGAACGACAGACAACCGCCGGCCTACAGATCTCCCCTCTTAAATGCGGAGACGCTATAAATGCACATAATTAATTGCTAGATTGGCAAAAGACACGGCGGCATTTAATGACGCTTTCCAAAAGGGTCTAATTGAGCATTAAATGAAGGGATATTCAATTAATGCGATGAGACCGACCCAGTCGGATCAGTATTTTTCCTATTGAGGATGACGAACGAGTGATGTCCCGATTTCCAGCTCTTTTATCACAGGAACTCTCATTCAAAGGGAACACCTATAAATAACACCAGACCAAAAACGAAAGGGGGTACATTCTAAAATTCTCTAAAGCAAACGTTCTTATATTTTCTCCTTAAAACTAACTTGAGTGTCGGAGCGGTCTCGGACCCCGATCCCCCTTTGTTCTTGTTTTGCAGGTTACGGTCAGGTCGGGATTTGATAAACCAGACTGTAGAATACGTCCTTAACAAGTATGATAAGGGAACTAAATGAAGATGATATTCCAGGTTATAGAGCAGGTGCTCTGATACCATATTAAAATATGAAGAACAAAGATAAAGAGAAACTATGAAGATATGAAGAAGGATGAAAAGAAACTTTGTCTATCTTTTCTCATTACATTTTGAAGAGATAAAACTTGCATTGTTTCTATACGCTACTCTGCTTTATATACAACTCACCACATCTCTTACACTCAAAAAGTAAGATTAAAGTTACAAAAGATAATTAACATTTACAAGTAATCTACCATGCTTTATGTACACTTTTATCAACACCATACATAAAGCTTTTCTAGTATCTGCACAGTATCATACTCACAGCTTTCCTAGTGTCTGCACAACAATCCATTACCATGCTTGGAGTCTGATCAAGCAACTTCCATAGCAGGCTGCTTTATGTCAACTTTCATGCTTTTCAGTATATCTTTCATCGGGAGATTAACATGTATTTTAGAGCTTTGCATGTATGTTTCTTGAGACTGCCACCGTCGGTTTTTTCCAGCTTGCAGCCACACGTTGTTCTTCCTCTGCCTCTTTCGGCTTGATGGGATATTCTATTTAATGGCTTTGTATATTTTTCCCCACCGTATCTCAGAGGAAACCGGACATCAGCTCGCCGCCGTCGTACGTCTTATTCGCTTGGTGAGCCTCCATTCTTGATCTGTTATCTCTTCGTATTTAATACTGTTGCGTGGTTAAGATTTCGGAAAACCGAATCATGCATAGCTGCCTTTAGAGTTAAATCACATTTCTACCCTATTATGAGAACCATGGCAGAATGTTGGTTTGACTAGCGTTTTTCGAGAACGTTGTTCAAGTATATAATACATTATTACCCTGCTTCATGAGTCTTGGCTTCTTTTCGTTTTTATTTTATACTGGACTTGATTTTAAGCGGAGTTGGATTATGTTAATGATTTTTAGTCGTATAGGTGAGTCATTGGATTAAGTTGTAGCTATTTATAGAAACTATTTTATTATGTTTTTACATAGGTTTGGTTTTAGTTATATAAATGTGTCAATTCAGATTTGTTACTGTTATAGTATATATTTAAGAATTTTGAATTATATTATCAAGTATTAAATTATTATTAAATTATAGTAATAGTTTACAAAGTTGTAATACTAAATGTACAATTAAATCTATCTTTATGAATCAAACGCTTCCACCAGTTGTGTTTTCTCATAAACTTATATAGTAAATAGTGAATGTTTAATCTTTATTTTAAACACTTTTAACTTCATGTCTATTATGTGGAGAGAATTTTACTTATTATAATAGATATTGATATATTTATACTATTAAGGTTTTACTTTTAAATTTAAAATAATTTGTTAAATAATTTTCAAGTGACATCAGTATTTATTGAGTTTCTTCTAAAAATAAATAATTATGTTAAATATAAGAATGTTAAGCTATTTTAAGAATCTATGTTTTCATGATTTATTTTAGTATAAATATATAAAATTATATTTTAAGGTGCAAATATATTATTAGTATTTAAATAATTAATGGTATTCTACTTTATTAATTTTCACAATAAATTGAATATTTATTATGATAAGTTCTACAGAATGAACTTATTTCAATATATTAGTAAGATACGTTCTCAAGATAGATTAATAACTATTTAATATTTTATATAGGTGATGAGCTACGAAGTGAGATTTAGAAAGTAGTGCAATGAGGTAAGTGAATTTGATTACAAAAATTAGAATCATCGCATGTAGCTTATATTATTAGTAAAGCTGGTTCTTTAATAGCCTTTTTCATATACCCTTCATGTCATGCAAGCATATCATTTAGCACAATACGGTACACAGTCATGTCATTTAGCATCTTGCTTAGTTT
The DNA here is from genome assembly GCA_036559045.1 of Platycarya longipes. Lineage (NCBI taxonomy): Eukaryota > Viridiplantae > Streptophyta > Magnoliopsida > Fagales > Juglandaceae > Platycarya > Platycarya longipes. The sequence goes on along the minus strand of CM071789.1, from coordinate 26,022,483 downwards.
CAATGAGTTATAGTTATTTATATTAGTATGTATTATGCATCTCATATCGCATAAGTCACATAAGTTGAGTTAAGTTCAAGTATAAGATTAGGTCAGATCAAAAAGTAATTAATCAGTTATCAAGTTAAATCAATTCAGTAAATCAGTTAATTCAGATGGTCATTTAGATGTATGGTACCAATGCATATCAGATCAGGGTGGATGTGCAAGTCACAGACCTAAGCGTGGTCCACCATAGTATGCTAGAGTACTATCAGCCACTCATTTTGCTGCAGTAGGACGTGGGGCCAATGTACAACCTTACACACAATGTTAAGTGTGTTGGCCAATCAGTTCAGCTAAATCAGTTCAACTAAATTAGTTCAATTAAATCAGTTAGTAAGTTTTAGTCAGATCAGTCAGTTAATTCAGATAAGTCAGTTTAAGTCAATTAGTCAGTTAAATCAAATAGTTTAGTTATGCACAGCATGAGCATTAGTATACACAGTCATATTTCAAATTTCAGCATAAGTTTTATGAAAATTTCTTATAGTATTATCTTACGTCGTGGTGTATTCCTTACTGAGCCATCAACTCATTTTAATTTATTTTCTGTTTTTAAAACCACCCAAGTGAGGAAGATGACCAGTGCGAATAGGTAGGCCAGGAGTAGATCAAGCAGTTATTTGAATTTTTAGCATTTATAGAAATAAATGTCTTTGGGACATAAGTTTATTTTCATTTATCTTAGTTAATATTTTTTAAAAACATTTATTAGAATCTCATTTTTATGAACTAAATGTTATTTTATTATTAAACCAAGAATCTTGTGCCAGATTAAAGTTTTTAAAAAATTAAGTGACACTCCTTAGCTTTCAAGAAGGGAGTGTTTCAATTAAATAATATGATCACACAATTTGCATGTGTACTGTATATATTAGAAATGTTTATGGAAATGCTATGTGTGTACGCTATGCTACGAGCCAAGCTCAGGTTAGATTTCTCTCATGATCTTGAGTGAATTATGAAGGTATGTTTGAATGTATGGATTTGTGTATGTTGAATTGAATGAATTTCCAAGTAATGATCGCATAGCATTCAAGATAAATACGCCATGGAATAAAATAGATAGGAATTATGCATGCCATGTAAAATATTCAATTTACGTATGCCATGTCCATGTGATAAGTTCCACGTATGCCATATTTAGATGATAAATGGACCACGTATATCAAGATAATATAATGCATAGTCCATGTATGCCACGTTCATGCATCACCGAGATCATGTATGCCATGAAGTTTTATAAAATGTTCAAATTTAGCTATGTCATGCCAAGTTATGTACTCTATGTGTAAGTAGGTCACACCATATGCCATGTCATATTATGCTACTTCATGTACAAGAACATATGCCACGCCCCATATCACGTATAAAAATATACTATGCCAAGTTAAGCCATGAACAAGAATATGCAACGTTACCACATGTCATGCATAAGTAAATACCATGTTATGAAGTTTCATGAAGTCAAGTAAATTATCATATATTAAGGAAAGACAAGAAACCTTAAAGGTGATACGGACTCAAGCGTGTTCATCACAAGTTAAGTGAAACACGAACTGAAGTATGTTTCACTCCATGTATAAGCAAGCAAGTCAGGTGAAAAGTGGACTCAAGCGTGATTCATGATGAAATATGGACCCAAGCATGTTTCACTCATTGAACAAACAAGCAAGTCAGGTGAAACACAGACTCAAGCATGTTTCATGGAGAAACATGAATCCAAGCATGTTTTGTTCCATGTACAAGTAAGCAAGTGGATGAAACACGGACCCAAGCGTGTTTCACTTCATGTTTAATTAAGAAAAAAAAACAAGTCATTTCATATATACAATGCATGTCACTATAATGTTATAGATTTTTTTCCATATTCATGATGATTATAGGTGTTATGTGGAAATATCATAATACATGCGTATTGCGTTGAGTCTTCAATTCAAGTTTAAACTATGCTATGTTTTATAGTGTGATGTGCTATCTACTGAATCTTCAACTCATTTTTGTTGTTTTTGTTTGCTCTCTTTGCTTGTTTGTTACAGATGAAGTTTATGATGATGTCGAGCTGGAGGGCCAGGAATAGTTCTATGACAAGGATCTAATTAGGAATAAGTGTTATTTTCACATAGGAGTTAATAAGTGAATTCATTCACAAGTATTGGTTTCGTTTATGTTGCGTCAATAGAAGCCTTATTCAGAACTAGTTTATGTTTGGTCAACGTTATGTTTTCTTTTCAATTTCCGTTCAAAGACATTTATGTTCGACAATATTCATTACCCAATAAATGAAGTATTTTCAGAATGTGAATCTCTTGACTTAGAAATTGCGATATATGCTAGTGATACTCCATTCCTATGGGAGTTGGGTGTTACATGACAACCCTTAGGTCATGATTAGGCAGTTGTGCGGCACCCATTTTGGACTTCATAGCCCCATTATGCCGCCGTCCACCTTGCTTCTACCGCGTGTTGAGCCGCCGCCTATGACGCTATGCCCTTACTCAACAGCTCATGCGGTTTTCCCCATACCCTTAACTTCGTCTTCAAAACCGACATCCCTCACTTTTCCGAGCAACAACGTACAACAGTGGAAGGAAAAAAATGAAATTGGAAATAGCACGAAGTAGATCACAGTATGGGGAAGAAAGGAAAAAATACACTGAAATAACACCCCTCAGTGTATCATTCTTTTATAACACACAAAATCGATGTTTAACCATAAAATTTCTTTCCTAGATAGAAAAATAATATTTTCAATCTTTCTCCTATGTTATACACGATGTTTAAAGTTAAAACCAACACAACAGAGGCAATTTAATAAAATACCTAATCAAAGCCAAATGCAAGATATGGCAATGGTCCACGGGAGAAATCGAAAATATTAAACCCAACCATATACATAATGTTTCTGCGTGATTTTTGTCTCTAGGATAGATATAAAAAGCAAACACCATCATAATTTCTCTTTTAGATCAAGAAGGTAGTTTTTTAGTCTTTCGCAGCATGAAAAAATCACAAATACATGAAAGTATAATATAAAATCAAATAATTATTTATTCACTATATATTTTATTGAGATCATAAAAAAATTGATAACCTGAAACTTTGATACTAGATGTTAAATATTTTAATATAACATTAATAATTGGATGTTGAATTTTTTATGATCTACAACAATAAAATAATAATAATTAAAGACGTACCGTTCTTTATCTGATTAATAAAAAATTATTCTGATTATGAGAGAATGATCACCCTAATAATTTTGTCTCCTAAGTGTCTTCGATGACTAAAGACACTCTAATATTGTAGGTGAGAATCCTTGAATCTCCCAGTGCTATTTATAGACTTTCGATTATCAAGAAATTTAAGAATTTGTGTCGAACTATAATTAGAGATATTAAGTTTTAATCTTACATTTTACGAGTAATTCTTATTCTATCATAACTCAAATATTAATTGATAAGTTTTGAGTTATTTTAAACTCTATAAGATGAATGTGTGGGACACAAAATTTTAAAAAAACTCTTATAAAACGTACCTTATCCAGAGCTCTTGGCCGTAAGACTCCGATCGTAATCAGAAAAATAACCAAAAGATATGTGATCAAGATGGAGCAGGTGCCCTCTCCCTTTCCCCCTCTCTATTTATCTGCGACTGAAAATGTACAAGACGAAGACCGAAATAAAGGATATGAAATGGATTTGAAACAAAAAATAAAGGAAAGGAAAGGAAAGGAAAAAGGGGTCTTGAAATGAATTTAAGAGCAGGGACAGAAAAATATACGAAAAGGTATACGAAAATGTTATCGTGTGTGTGTGTGTGTGTGTTATACCAAGATTTGCGGTGTGGAAGACAACTTAGTTAGTTAAGATTCCACAATTATATAATTAAATAGATGTGAAAATTTATGGGACAGCTTGCATGCTACAACACACAGGCAAAAGTTAAAAAAAGAAAAATTTATTGTTGTTGTGAAAAAAAGAAAAAAAGAATATAATTTACTTCCTATTTAATGTTTCAACTTTTATTTTCACTTTTTGGGTTTTTATAAATTTTATATATTTTCAAATTTAATATAAATATCTAGTTTTTTTTCTTCAAAATTTTAGAATTCTTCTTATATTCTTATGGTCAAAGTCAATTCTTATGTAATGCGATACCAGTTTAAACTTGTGGGTGACATTGGGGGAGCGTTTTTGGAGTAGAGGTTTGAAAAAATTATAATGAAAAAAAAAAGATTCTGCTGCTCGCGGTTTTTTTTTTTTAATTATTATTATTATTATTTTTAACTTAATACCAAATAAATACTTTTTAATAATATTGTAAATTTAAAAAAAAATTAAAAATATATATACAAAAAGGCAAAATATACTGTAAGAACACTTTCTTTGAATTGATTGAAAATTAAATCTAATGAGAATTTGAATATTAAAGGTCATTTTAGGTTTTTACTGGATTGTTCAAATTAAAGTCAAATAATTTGGCTTTTGTATATAGTAAATCCAAATCAAATGTCAAATATAACCAATTAAATAAAATGGTCGAATCTTTTGTTTAATTCTATTTTTTCTTTCTTTTCTTACTTTACTCCTTATTCCTATAGTTCTTGAATAGAGAAACTTAAATTGGTAACAAAATATAGTTGGATGAGAAATAAGTAAAAATAATTTATTTTAAATATTGATTAATAATTTAATTAAAATATAATATGATTACTAATTATTTTTTTAAACTCATAATTAACATATAATAGATAAAATAGTCAATTATGATAAAATTAATTAATTTAATAATTGTAAATAATTAAAAAAGATTTGATTATTAATTATTCGTTATTATATATCTTCATAAATGGATAATCCAATGTAAAGATTTGATATGAATAGTTAAAATAAAAAGTTAGTTATATTATTTTATTGTTGTATTTTTAAAAAATAATTATTCTAATATAGAGATTTATATGAATAAAATGGCCAAAAATTAAAATGGGAGTTACATTGATTAAAACTGAACTTTAACAACAACTAATCTAGTGAGAGTATTCTAAGAACCCTAGTGACTAATGAGACCCCGACAAGCTGTGGAGCCACCAATGAAAAAAAATGGGAAAAGGCTCCTTAGAGCATTCTTAATGGATTGACTAAAAGCTATTTTTCAAAAAGTACAATTTTGTACAAATATTAAAAAATTTTGGTCATATTTGATCGATAATTGTTAGATAAAGTTATAGCTTTACTATTTATAAATCAGAGAATCCCCACTATTTAATGCCGATAAAAGAGAAGTAACACCGGATTTACCTAACACCCTTCAATGCTTTTGAAAGAAAATTGAAGGATGCATTTGTTTGATAGCCACCTCAACTTCCTCAGGAACAAACAGCTCTATTAATCTGTTATTCATCTTATCAGTCACTTTAATTTCAACCCCTGACAAGACTTCCTCCATATCTGCTGGAGTTGCAACAGTGAATAAAAATAGTGTGATTAAACCATCCATCTGCTCACCCTGCTTCCAGATACCATCTTCATCCTTAAGCTTTAAAATTCTGTTTTTTCTTCTTCTTCCCGAAGCTTTTGAATGAAAATACTTTGAAATAGAATCTCCTTCCCTCAGCCACAAGTATTTTATATTATTTATAAATTTCCAGTGTCCGTGTTCCACTAGTATAGGTTGAAACTTTCACATCTTCTAGTAGCTCATGATATATGTATTTGAAGTTAACATTCCGGGTCATGAATCAACGGACCATATTTTTTATCTTTTCACTCTGTTTTCTCAAATTTTCAAACCAACTGTACAAAATTTCAGAACTTAAAATAAATAAATAAATAAATAAATTTTGACTAGTATTAGATATAATTATAGGGTGTATAATCTCACGTACTCTCTTTGAAAAATAGTGATGCCTATTACTAAAAAGTGAGATTTTTCATATGGATCTCAAATTTATTAATTACCTTCGAATAAATGCACGGGACTTAGACATCATATAACTGCATGAATAATTCCCCAAGCACAAGTCATTCAAAACATTATTGAAGTACCTTATATATTCCTAATAGATAAACGTATATATATATATATATATATATGTCTATACTATAATTTTGAAAATTCTAACATCTTAAATAGAGTAATTTCATCCCAAAATCATTTTACAGCTATACAATATAATATTTTCTTTTAATTTATAATATACCAAAGTAAAGAAAATAGTAAACAAAGTTAACGTCTAAGTCAATATTTCCTCTCGGGAACGGAATATTTATGTGTCACACAGCTGGCTAGGCCTAGCAGAGTCTACCTCTAAGTCAACATCCTATTATATTCTTTTAATTTATAATATACCAAAGTAAAGAAAATAGGAAACAAAGTTAACGTCTAAGTCAATATTTCCTCTCGGGAACGGAATATTTATGTGTCACACAGCTGGCTAGGCCTAGCAGAGTCTACCTCTAAGTCAACATCCTCTTTATGTGGTGCATAATACATATGGTTGCATCTTTATAATTTTTTTCTGTTCAGCTGAAGAAACAACCATCTACAGGTTGAGCAATAAAGCAAGTTAAGTACCTATTTCCATTTCCTTCTTTCTCCATGTACACGATCTGTCTATGTCATTTGAGTTTTTTTGAATCACAGACATGTTATTTTATTCATCACCCAATAAAGAATTTGCATATAATCTTCCACGTTGGTGAATGGAAGTCCTCGATAGTAAGGCACTCCCCAAATGCTTTAGCACCTTCTCTATTGGAATGGAAGAAATTCCGTAATTAGACCGCTAAAGAAAAGAATTTTTTTTCGTACACCTTCCTTAATGGCACAAGATAAGCTAATGAACTGATCCAATCCTAGTTTAGTGGAAAACGTAATTTGTCTTAGTTGTTACATTTCAGTGACAATATGCAAATTCTTGGAGCAGATATTTGTACTATTTCTCTTAAATATGAGGTCTGCTCTCTATTTGTGTTAACAATTTAATAGCTTGCGTTTTTCTATCAGAAATTTTTGTTAAAATTATTGAGAAATTGTATGGTTTGTTTAGGAACAGAGACTTGTACTACTTCTTTACAATATGACACTGTCCATTCGTATTGCGGAATTTGAGAGAAAGCAGGCCGCTGGATTGCCTAGAAATGCTAAAGAGTGTTGTATACATAAAGTACATGAACAACTACGTAACGTGAACGAGCAGGCTTACAAGCCTGTGGTGCTTGCCATCGGTCCTTACAATAACCAAGGCAAGGTTGGCCAGGGGTGTATGGAAGAGCAGAAATTGTGCTATCTACAACAAATGCTCAAAAGAACGAATGGAAGTATAGAAACATACACCACCGTCTTGAAAAAATTGGAAGAAAAAGCTCGTAATTGCTATGGAGCACCCATTAGCCAAACCTCAGAGGAGTTTGTAGAAATGATGGTACTTGATGGGTGTTTCATTATTGAGTTATTCCACAAGTTTGAAATCTTTTGGAAAACAGGAGATTGTCAAGATGACCCAATCTTTGAAATGGTGTGGGGGCTTTCTAAAATAGCTCGTGATCTACTGTTATTTGAGAATCAACTTCCATTCTTCGTTCTTGAAAAATTGTTCATGATAAGTGAGAGGAACGAAACACTACTTAGAGCCAGAAATTTAGGAGAACACCTTGTGGATATTGAAAATGGAGTTAGTGTTGAAAGCTCAACCTCCTCAGCTCAAATTTTCCTGACACGACTTATTGATCTTGCCCTCAAATTTTTCTCTGGCTTTTTACCACTTAAATGGAATGACGATGCATCTAGTTATAATTCAACCGAAAAGATCAAGCATCTACTTTGTTTGGCGCATGAAGCTCTCACCCCTTCACTTCCAAATATGGTATGTAAACGTTTAAAGGTCGGGTTCAGATTCAAGAACGCAGAGTTTGAGCATCTCCTTGGTCTCATACATACAACCATTAGTATTTCATTACTTGATACGGAAATAGATAATGCCAGAGAATGTCAAGAGGCAGGAGTCAAACTCAAGAATGCAGAGACATTTGAGCCCCTATTTGGTCTGAAGAAGGCAATTTCTTACGCCAAACGATCTCAGAGGTCTGTATTCCTAATAAAAAAGGAAGAGAAAATGAAGCATCTGGATGATCTGAATAGAATTGAAGACTGGAAAGCAATTCCGTTTGGGTTGGAGCTTCAGAAGGCTGGAATTGAATTCAGTATGGCAAATAAATTTAAAGATAAGTTAGATGAGATTGCCCATTGGAGAAAAATACCTTATGCCATTGAACTTCAAGAGGCTGGAATTCAATTGAAGGAGGCAAAGAAATTTAAGAATCTACATGATCAAAGTAGGAATGAAGATCGGAAGTCATTACCTTATGTACTGGCAGAAAAATTTAAGCGTCTACTTTGTGACATCAAGATTGAAACGTGGAAGTCAATACCTTACGGAACAGAGCTTCGTGATGCTGGAGTCGAATTCAACAGCGCAAGGAAGTTTAAGCGTCTACTTGCTCATAGAGAGATTGAATGCAGGAACATACACAGTGCCACAGAGCTTGAAGAGGCTGGAATCAAATTCAAGATTAAGGCCGAGAAATCTAACGTGTTTTCCATAAAGTTCAACATTGGACTATTGGAGATTTCTCCTTTGACCATAGAAGATGATACAGAGACTTACTTACGAAATCTTATTGCCTATGAGCAATACTGTCATCGACACAACGATATGAGTTACGTCTACAGCTATGTGCGCTTTATGGATCATCTCATTAACACTCCAAAGGATGTTAAGTTACTCCGCCGAAGAGGAATTATCCATAATCGTTTGGGTGGTGATGAAGTTCTTTCCACCATGGTTAACAAGCTTGGTCACCATGTCGGTTTTTCAAGCAGAAGCTCAATTTATGCTAGAACTATCATGAATGTGAACATGCATTGCAGGAAACGCAGGAATGTATGGATGGCAAAGTTAAGGCGCGATTATTTCAATAGTCCTTGGGCATTGGTTTCATTTATGGGTGTTGTCTTATTGCTTGCACTTGCAATTACGCAAACCATATTTTCCATTATTCATTAGGTTTTTCGTGTACTACTGTTTTAATCTTGATGTTTGTTTGTGTCGCAGTTAATGTAATGAATATCGAACAATAGGATTTTACAAACTAAGCGTGACTTAGTGGCTCGAAACCATATCTTTTGTTGTTGAGTTATTTATATATGAATCATGTTTCATTGAATGAAATTAATTGGGACACGGGCGACTGCACATGCTAAAACACGAAATAGGCTAAAGATGGATAAGACTGTCTATGTATCCATTTTAGCCTATTCCTTGTTTTAACTCGTGCCCCCCATCAGTGCAATTAATAGCTCTGTTCTTGAATGACAACGTGGAATGAATTCTCAATGCTTAGACAGCCCAACGTGTGACATAGGTAGTATGATGAGATCCTCGGTCAAGATACCATACACCTAAGGGTTCTTCCTTACTTCGGGTTGCTCTTCAATGATCGAGATGAACTCTTAGCTTGGTGATGATCACGTGGATGGTGATATGGATGAAGTGGGGTTAAGATATATGGAGCAAGGTTAAGTGTTTAGGGGAATGAAGGGTTCGGCTATGATGGGTTTGTGTGTCACGGCAATGGAGCTAAAGTGGCTTGGGCGAAATGGTCTTGTGTCTAGGGTTGAGATGGCCGAATGAGGGTTAGGGTTATTGAGTGTTTCGGCCAAGGGTTGGTTTAGGAAAGTGGATTAGGGTTTGAGTATTGAATGGAGAATATTTGGTGGAGGAAATCAGAAAATTCTGATGAGATATATATGTGGCCGGTTTTGGGAATGAGGGGGGGATTTGATTTGGTTGATTTGGAATATGGGGGATTTGATTAAATCAATTGGGGAAGGATTGATTAATCAAGTAATGTAAGAATGATCAGATGGTATGAGGTGGATTAAGTGAATTTCGAGCTAGGCAAGTTGCTTTAACCGAATGGGTGTATTTATGGAAAGTGGGTGATCAGTTTAGGTAAGTTTGGAGGGGAATGAGGTGGCTGCCTTGGGAGACACTTGCAGACCACGTCCAATGATATTTAAGGAAGGTTTAAGTTTGATTTGGTAAGGTAAATAAGACAATTTTGTGATAGGCAAGTTGCCTTACATGAAATGGTGCAAATCTGGAAAGTTGGAAAATTGTTTCGGTAAGTCTTGTGTGTTTGGAAGGAAATGTTGGGGCTGCTTTGTGGGGGCTGTCCAGACCTTGACCAGGGGTGTTTTAAGTCTGATTTGGTGAGGCAAATAAGGCAAGTAGGGTTAGGGTTTGATGGCTGGCTGGTGGGAAAGGCAAGAGGGGAGAAATAGGCAACACACCAACTAGGGTTTGGTGCTTGTTGCCGTGGGCTATGTGGGGTTGTTGGTTTTGCACTTCTTCTCTAGATAGCTTCTTGACTTCATTCTGGTTGGGCTTGGAAGTGCTCTTATCTACTCCTTTACCATTCCAAGGAAGTTTGGTTTGCAAAGTAGTGTTGGTTTTGCTCCCCATTTCCTTAGTTGGGCGCTTTTCCAAAGAGTAGCTCTCCTCTAGTATCTCGGCCACTCACATGGCCTCTTGAATGCGTGTGGGTTGCTTCAACTTGAACTCCTTGGCTAACCAAGGCTTGAGACCATCAACAAAGGTCCCAACAAGAGCTTCCTCGGACTAATCCCAAACCATGGTTTGGAGTTGTCTAAAGTCTTCCACATAGCTCTTCACTTTGCCATCTTGCTTGAGCTTAGCAAGTTGGCTATGGTGGTTAATAGTTGGTGAATGACCAAATTGAAGGAGGAACTCCTTCTCAAAGGCCGTCCATCCAAGTCTTCTTCTATCCTTAGCATATTGGTCCCGAAGCCATCTCCACCACTTGCTTACCTTGCCTTCTACGTAGTAGCAAGCGGTAGGCACTTGCTCGTCTCTAGGCACATCATAGGTGTGGAAGTAGTGGTCCATTTTGTCCAACCACTCATAAGGGTCACCTTCACTAAATTTTGGAAACTCGACTTTAGGCCTTCAGGGTTCTCGGTCATGAGCTCGGTTTCCTCCTCTTTGACTAACATGATCATCATAGTTTCTTCTATCATTGTGGCCTATTCTTTCATGGTGATTGTACCCTAGGGATGCTCGGTCATCTTACCCATGGAATCCTTGATTCATCATGTTTTCGGCCTCATGGGGTGGCTCATAGCTTGGTGGCTCAATCCTCACACCTTGAGGTTCTCTCAAGTTGTTTGGACTTCTAGAGCGGTTGCCACCATTTCTTAGCCATCTTTCCACCACAGTGGTGCCATTCTCCACACGACCTCCTTGTCAATACATGCGTATTGGTGGATCAAGCATACTCTCATACACGCTAGTGTCGGTGTCCTCCACATAGTACTCCTCTCTAGGAGAATTCTGCCTTGGTGGTGGTGGTGGTGGTGGTTGTGGTCGAGCATTGTGTTGCTCGGCCATCCTCTTCTCAAGCCTCTCAAGGCTTGCACTTGTGGCATGTCTCATGGTCTCTAGGTCTCTTTTATTCTCTTCGCCTTGATGAATGGCATCATTGATAGCCATTGTCAACTTAGTCACGTTGGTGTTGATCTCATCAAGAACATGACCAACTCTCTTGGAATGCACTTCTAAGGCATCAAGACATTCCCGGTTGGAACCGTCATGACCCTCAGCACTTGGTCTTGCTCGGCTCATCTTGCACACTGAGCTTGGACACGATATTTCAACTACTTGCACGGTTCACTTGGCTTGCACAAATTTGGACTCGGTTTATCACGGTTTGGTGAAGCTTTGGGCGGCAATAATGGGCTTATGGGTTCGGTTTCCAAGTCCAACCTTGAGTTGTCCACCTTCTAGGATGGACAACCTCTCTTGCACATACAAGAGTCCAACCTCGGGTCCTCCACAACAATGGTGGCCGACCCCTACAATCCTATCTACTCCGAACTCTCCAAACCTCCAAACTTCTTTCACAATTAATCAACAAGTTCTAACAATAATTGTGCAAGAAAGTAAACAACGTCGAGAACCTCAATGGTCCTCTCAACAAATTCACAAAACTTTGAGTTAACGCGTCGTTTACCTCGTGGAGAAGTGAACTTTTCAAGAAAACACCAAGCAAGAGTCTCTTGGATGAGACTCTCAATGAGATGATGAAGCCTCTTAATGTAGGCTCTCAATGAAAGCACCAATTTAGGTTGATGGGGTCCTCGGTCAAGACACCATATACCTAAAGGTTCCTCCTTGCTTGGGTTGCTCCTTAATGACCAAGATGGACTCTTAGCTTGGTGATAATCACGTGGATAGTGATATGGGTGAAGTATGGTTAAGATATATGGAGTAAGGTTAAGTGTTTAGGGAAATGAAGGGTTCGGCTATGATGGGTTTGTGTGTCACAACAATGGGGCTAAAGTGGCTTGGGCGAAATGGTCTTGTGTTTAGGGTTGAGATGGCCGAATGAGGGTTAGGGTTATTGAGTTTTTCGGCCAAGGGTTGGTTTAGTAAAGTGGATTAGGGTTTGAGTATTGAATGGAGAATATTTGGTGGAGGAAATCAGAAAATTTTGCTGAGATATATGTGTGGCCTGTTTTGGGAATGAGGGGGGATTTGATTTGGTTGACTTGGAATATGGGGGATTTGATTAAATCAATTGGGGAAGGATTGATTAATCAAATAAGGTAAGAATGATCAAATGGTATGAGGTGGATTAAGTGAATTTCGAGCTAGGCAAGTTGCCTTAGCTGAATAGGTGTATTTATGGAAAGTGGATAATCGGTTTAGGTAAGTTTGGAGGGGAATGAGGTGGCTGCCTTGGGGGACACTTGCATACCACGTCCAAGGATGGTTAAGGAAGGTTTAAGTCTAATTTGATAAGGTAAATAAGGCAATTTCGTGGTAAGCAAGTTGTTTTACATGAAATGGTGCAAATCTGGAAAGTTGGAAAACTATTTTGGTAAGTCTTTTGTGTTTGTAAGGAAATGTAGGACTTCCTGAACGGGCCGGATGAAGGGGAGGCGGAAACCCTTCGAAAACATAAGCGAGAAGAGCACGACCTTCAGTGCCCTCCCATCGCGCTCACAGGCCCTAAGTCCATCCCCCGGGGCCTCCAAGGTGTGCCGCCAAGAAACGCGATGTTTCTTCCTGAGCATGTCCACATCGGAGGACTGCATTGAGGACATCCAACCATTGCCGACGAAGAAAGGGCATGGGTCAGAAGAAGCCATGGGGGCAAGTACAAAGAAAAGCAACGAAAGAACAGAGAAAGCAACGAAAGAATAGGGAAAACAGCGAAGAACAAAAGCAAGAAAGAGGGGCAACAGAATGACAGGGAAGCAAACGACGGAGCAAGGACAGTGAGAAGACCCCTGGGTAATTTATACCCAGAAGCCAAAAGTTAAGCGAACTGGAAACGATGCGACGCCGGAACCGTCACCTCAGACGTGACTCTTGGGAACGGAAGGCACGCCCTAAACTGACCAATCAAAGGTAAGAAGCGTGCGCCGAAATGACAAGTCAGTTAATGATGGTCACGCGCGTGCGTATCACCATTTAATCACGGATCACTGACGGTTCGGGAATCGGAATGACGGCACAATTAAATTTTGAACTGCATTAAATGCCTGACACGGAATATGACAAGTCACGATTCAGCATTAATTGATCAGAATTCAAATAATCCCTCTGAAGTCCGGTCGGTAAACGAAACGACATACCAACAGGAACCACCCGAGTACATCCAACCTCGTATTTCCGCTCGGAAGGACAATTACAAGAACACTGTCCAGTATTGAAGGACAGTGCAAACAAAGAAAAGGAAAACCCTAGCTCTAAAACGTTTGGAATTTCCAACGAAGTACCTTCGATAAAAACTCGCGGGGTACTGAAAGGGTGTCCAACTCACCCAGACCCGAGCCCACAAGGTTATCAGGCCCAAGGCCCGTTATCTGCACCCACCACCACGCAGCGTCCGGATTGAACTAGGGAGACTGAAACTGGGGACGGTCCAAGTCCCTGGTTATCCCGATCTTGGCAGAATGGGATCAAATTGGCTTCGAAGACACGCTAAGGCCAGAACGACGGTTCACTTACTGATATGTCTCCTGGATCCACCTCACATCAAGATCACTCCCGCATTTATGAACGACAGACAACCGCCGGCCTACAGATCTCCCCTCTTAAATGCGGAGACGCTATAAATGCACATCATTAATTGCTAGATTGGCAAAAGACACGGCGGCATTTAATGACGCTTTCCAAAAGGGTCTAATTGAGCATTAAATGAAGGGATATTCAATTAATGCGATGAGACCGACCCAGTCGGATCAGTATTTTTCCTATCGAGGATGACGAACGAGTGATGTCCCGATTTCCAGCTCTTTTATCACAGGAACTCTCATTCAAAGGGAACACCTATAAATAACACCAGACCAAAAACGAAAGGGGGTACATTCTAAAATTCTCTAAAGCAAACGTTCTTATATTTTCTCCTTAAAACTAACTTGAGTGTCGGAGCGGTCTCGGACCCCGATCCCCCTTTGTTCTTGTTTTGCAGGTTACGGTCAGGTCGGGATTTGATAAACCAGACTGCAGAATACGTCCTTAACAAGTATGATAAGGGAACTAAATGAAGATGATATTCCAGGTTATAGAGCAGGTGCTCTGATACCATATTAAAATATGAAGAACAAAGATAAAGAGAAACTATGAAGATATGAAGAAGGATGAAAAGAAACTTTGTCTATCTTTTCTCATTACATTTTGAAGAGATAAAACTTGCATTGTTTCTATACGCTACTCTGCTTTATATACAACTCACCACATCTCTTACACTCAAAAAGTAAGATTAAAGTTACAAAAGATAATTAACATTTACAAGTAATCTACCATGCTTTATGTACACTTTTATCAACACCATACATAAAGCTTTTCTAGTATCTGCACAGTATCATACTCACAGGTTTCCTAGTGTCTGCACAACAATCCATTACCATGCTTGGAGTCTGATCAAGCAACTTCCATAGCAGGCTGCTTTATGTCAACTTTCATGCTTTTCAGTATATCTTTCATCGGGAGATTAACATGTATTTTAGAGCTTTGCATGTGTGTTTCTTGAGACTGCCACCGTCGGTTTTTTCCAGCTTGCAGCCACACGTTGTTCTTCCTCTGCCTCTTTCGGCTTGATGGGATATTCTATTTAATGGCTTTGTATATTTTTCCCCACCGTATCTCAGAGGAAACCGGACATCAGCTCGCCGCCGTCGTACGTCTTATTCGCTTGGTGAGCCTCCATTCTTGATCTGTTATCTCTTCGTATTTAATACTGTTGCGTGGTTAAGATTTCGGAAAACCGAATCATGCATAGCTGCCTTTAGAGTTAAATCACATTTCTACCCTATTATGAGAACCATGGCAGAATGTTGGTTTGACTAGCGTTTTTCGAGAACGTTGTTCAAGTATATAATACATTATTACCCTACTTCATGAGTCTTGGCTTCTTTTCGTTTTTATTTTATACTGGACTTGATTTTAAGCGGAGTTGGATTATGTTAATGATTTTTAGTCGTATAGGTGAGTCATTGGATTAAGTTGTAGCTATTTATAGAAACTATTTTATTATGTTTTTACATAGGTTTGGTTTTAATTATATAAATGTGTCAATTCAGATTTGTTACTGTTATAGTATATATTTAAGAATTTTGAATTATATTATCAAGTATTAAATTATTATTAAATTATAGTAATAGTTTACAAAGTTGTAATACTAAATGTACAATTAAATCTATCTTTATGAATCAAACGCTTCCACCAGTTGTGTTTTCTCATAAACTTATATAGTAAATAGTGAATGTTTAATCTTTATTTTAAACACTTTTAACTTCATGTCTATTATGTGGAGAGAATTTTACTTATTATAATAGATATTGATATATTTATACTATTAAGGTTTTACTTTTAAATTTAAAATAATTTGTTAAATAATTTTCAAGTGACATCAGTATTTATTGAGTTTCTTCTAAAAATAAATAATTATGTTAAATATAAGAATGTTAAGCTATTTTAAGAATCTATGTTTTCATGATTTATTTTAGTATAAATATATAAAATTATATTTTAAGGTGCAAATATATTATTAGTATTTAAATAATTAATGGTATTCTACTTTATTAATTTTCACAATAAATTGAATATTTATTATGATAAGTTCTACAGAATGAACTTATTTCAATATATTAGTAAGATACGTTCTCAAGATAGATTAATAACTATTTAATATTTTATATAGGTGATGAGCTACGAAGTGAGATTTAGAAAGTAGTGCAATGAGGTAAGTGAATTTGATTACAAAAATTAGAATCATCGCATGTAGCTTATATTATTAGTAAAGCTGGTTCTTTAATAGCCTTTTTCATATACCCTTCATGTCATGCAAGCATATCATTTAGCACAATACGGTACACAGTCATGTCATTTAGCATCTTGCTTAGTTTCAATGAGTTATAGTTATTTATATTAGTATGTATTATGCATCTCATATCGCATAAGTCACATAAGTTGAGTTAAGTTCAAGTATAAGATTAGGTCAGATCAAAAAGTAATTAATCAGTTATCAAGTTAAATCAATTCAGTAAATCAGTTAATTCAGATGGTCATTTAGATGTATGGTACCAATGCATATCAGATCAGGGTGGATGTGCAAGTCACAGACCTAAGCGTGGTCCACCATAGTATGCTAGAGTACTATCAGCCACTCATTTTGCTGCAGTAGGACGTGGGGCCAATGTACAACCTTACACACAATGTTAAGTGTGTTGGCCAATCAGTTCAGCTAAATCAGTTCAACTAAATTAGTTCAATTAAATCAGTTAGTAAGTTTTAGTCAGATCAGTCAGTTAATTCAGATAAGTCAGTTTAAGTCAATTAGTCAGTTAAATCAAATAGTTTAGTTATGCACAGCATGAGCATTAGTATACACAGTCATATTTCAAATTTCAGCATAAGTTTTATGAAAATTTCTTATAGTATTATCTTACGTCGTGGTGTATTCCTTACTGAGCCATCAACTCATTTTAATTTATTTTCTGTTTTTAAAACCACCCAAGTGAGGAAGATGACCAGTGCGAATAGGTAGGCCAGGAGTAGATCAAGCAGTTATTTGAATTTTTAGCATTTATAGAAATAAATGTCTTTGGGACATAAGTTTATTTTCATTTATCTTAGTTAATATTTTTTAAAAACATTTATTAGAATCTCATTTTTATGAACTAAATGTTATTTTATTATTAAACCAAGAATCTTGTGCCAGATTAAAGTTTTTAAAAAATTAAGTGACACTCCTTAGCTTTCAAGAAGGGAGTGTTTCAATTAAATAATATGATCACACAATTTGCATGTGTACTGTATATATTAGAAATGTTTATGGAAATGCTATGTGTGTACGCTATGCTACGAGCCAAGCTCAGGTTAGATTTCTCTCATGATCTTGAGTGAATTATGAAGGTATGTTTGAATGTATGGATTTGTGTATGTTGAATTGAATGAATTTCCAAGTAATGATCGCATAGCATTCAAGATAAATACGCCATGGAATAAAATAGATAGGAATTATGCATGCCATGTAAAATATTCAATTTACGTATGCCATGTCCATGTGATAAGTTCCACGTATGCCATATTTAGATGATAAATGGACCACGTATATCAAGATAATATAATGCATAGTCCATGTATGCCACGTTCATGCATCACCGAGATCATGTATGCCATGAAGTTTTATAAAATGTTCAAATTTAGCTATGTCATGCCAAGTTATGTACTCTATGTGTAAGTAGGTCACACCATATGCCATGTCATATTATGCTACTTCATGTACAAGAACATATGCCACGCCCCATATCACGTATAAAAATATACTATGCCAAGTTAAGCCATGAACAAGAATATGCAACGTTACCACATGTCATGCATAAGTAAATACCATGTTATGAAGTTTCATGAAGTCAAGTAAATTATCATATATTAAGGAAAGACAAGAAACCTTAAAGGTGATACGGACTCAAGCGTGTTCATCACAAGTTAAGTGAAACACGAACTGAAGTATGTTTCACTCCATGTATAAGCAAGCAAGTCAGGTGAAAAGTGGACTCAAGCGTGATTCATGATGAAATATGGACCCAAGCATGTTTCACTCATTGAACAAACAAGCAAGTCAGGTGAAACACAGACTCAAGCATGTTTCATGGAGAAACATGAATCCAAGCATGTTTTGTTCCATGTACAAGTAAGCAAGTGGATGAAACACGGACCCAAGCGTGTTTCACTTCATGTTTAATTAAGAAAAAAAAACAAGTCATTTCATATATACAATGCATGTCACTATAATGTTATAGATTTTTTTCCATATTCATGATGATTATAGGTGTTATGTGGAAATATCATAATACATGCGTATTGCGTTGAGTCTTCAATTCAAGTTTAAACTATGCTATGTTTTATAGTGTGATGTGCTATCTACTGAATCTTCAACTCATTTTTGTTGTTTTTGTTTGCTCTCTTTGCTTGTTTGTTACAGATGAAGTTTATGATGATGTCGAGCTGGAGGGCCAGGAATAGTTCTATGACAAGGATCTAATTAGGAATAAGTGTTATTTTCACATAGGAGTTAATAAGTGAATTCATTCACAAGTATTGGTTTCGTTTATGTTGCGTCAATAGAAGCCTTATTCAGAACTAGTTTATGTTTGGTCAACGTTATGTTTTCTTTTCAATTTCCGTTCAAAGACATTTATGTTCGACAATATTCATTACCCAATAAATGAAGTATTTTCAGAATGTGAATCTCTTGACTTAGAAATTGCGATATATGCTAGTGATACTCCATTCCTATGGGAGTTGGGTGTTACATGACAACCCTTAGGTCATGATTAGGCAGTTGTGCGGCACCCATTTTGGACTTCATAGCCCCATTATGCCGCCGTCCACCTTGCTTCTACCGCGTGTTGAGCCGCCGCCTATGACGCTATGCCCTTACTCAACAGCTCATGCGGTTTTCCCCATACCCTTAACTTCGTCTTCAAAACCGACATCCCTCACTTTTCCGAGCAACAACGTACAACAGTGGAAGGAAAAAAATGAAATTGGAAATAGCACGAAGTAGATCACAGTATGGGGAAGAAAGGAAAAAATACACTGAAATAACACCCCTCAGTGTATCATTCTTTTATAACACACAAAATCGATGTTTAACCATAAAATTTCTTTCCTAGATAGAAAAATAATATTTTCAATCTTTCTCCTATGTTATACACGATGTTTAAAGTTAAAACCAACACAACAGAGGCAATTTAATAAAATACCTAATCAAAGCCAAATGCAAGATATGGCAATGGTCCACGGGAGAAATCGAAAATATTAAACCCAACCATATACATAATGTTTCTGCGTGATTTTTGTCTCTAGGATAGATATAAAAAGCAAACACCATCATAATTTCTCTTTTAGATCAAGAAGGTAGTTTTTTAGTCTTTCGCAGCATGAAAAAATCACAAATACATGAAAGTATAATATAAAATCAAATAATTATTTATTCACTATATATTTTATTGAGATCATAAAAAAATTGATAACCTGAAACTTTGATACTAGATGTTAAATATTTTAATATAACATTAATAATTGGATGTTGAATTTTTTATGATCTACAACAATAAAATAATAATAATTAAAGACGTACCGTTCTTTATCTGATTAATAAAAAATTATTCTGATTATGAGAGAATGATCACCCTAATAATTTTGTCTCCTAAGTGTCTTCGATGACTAAAGGCACTCTAATATTGTAGGTGAGAATCCTTGAATCTCCCAGTGCTATTTATAGACTTTCGATTATCAAGAAATTTAAGAATTTGTGTCGAACTATAATTAGAGATATTAAGTTTTAATCTTACATTTTACGAGTAATTCTTATTCTATCATAACTCAAATATTAATTGATAAGTTTTGAGTTATTTTAAACTCTATAAGATGAATGTGTGGGACACAAAATTTTAAAAAAACTCTTATAAAACGTACCTTATCCAGAGCTCTTGGCCGTAAGACTCCGATCGTAATCAGAAAAATAACCAAAAGATATGTGATCAAGATGGAGCAGGTGCCCTCTCCCTTTCCCCCTCTCTATTTATCTGCGACTGAAAATGTACAAGACGAAGACCGAAATAAAGGATATGAAATGGATTTGAAACAAAAAATAAAGGAAAGGAAAGGAAAGGAAAAAGGGGTCTTGAAATGAATTTAAGAGCAGGGACAGAAAAATATACGAAAAGGTATACGAAAATGTTATCGTGTGTGTGTGTGTGTGTGTGTTATACCAAGATTTGCGGTGTGGAAGACAACTTAGTTAGTTAAGATTCCACAATTATATAATTAAATAGATGTGAAAATTTATGGGACAGCTTGCATGCTACAGCACACAAGCAAAAGTGAAAAAAAGAAAAATTTATTGTTGTTGTGAGGAGTGTACCGGTGTGCAGGTGTGTCACTGCACACCGACTGTCCCCCAACCCCTCTTTGAATAGATTACTATCATTGTCATAATAATTATTCTTACTATTATTATTTTTTGTTTTGCAACAAAAATGAATAATGTCACCAAAGAGGCAAAATCTGATCCTTAATCAAAGTCTGAACATTTATAGAGTTGATTTATCCATAACCAAACAGAACTATGCTTTCGAAAAAGATTTTGATCGACTGTTAGTTTATAGCATTTTAAAAAAGAAAAAATGTTAAAAAAAGATTTTAATGCAAAATGAATTATAAACTCCTAAGGAGAAGAGAAAATACTCTCTTGATATTCGAACACTGGGGAGGATTAAAAATTGGTCTCCAACGGAATCGATGTAGAGGGGGAAGGATACTCTGAGCTCTAGGGAAATTTTTGACATTTTAGCATAATTTTAAATAATTTTAAGAGTAAAATTACCATAAGGTCCGTTCGTACACATGCAAATCCAAATTTGGGACTGTACCTAACAGTATTTTTAAACAAAATTTAAAAGGAAAGTTGATTTGTACCTAACATCTTGGATCTGTCCACTGGGATATGCCAGACAGCTGTCTAGGCCAACCAGAGTCTAGGGCTAGTCAACAGGCTGCATCTTTATAATCTGTGAACTGTCCTCGGTGCATCAGCAGGCTGCATCTGTATAATCTGTGGCCTGTCTCTCCTTCAGGCTTTTTCCGTTCAGCCGAAACACGTTCATCTGCTGGTTGAGCGCATTAGCAAGTAAGTTCCATTTCCACCTTTCTCCGTCTATGTACGTCAAAGTTCTTTAGCGGTCGAATATCTACATATGAAGCATCTATAAACTCTACTCTTGAAGCCTTCAATGAAATTTAATCTCTTCTACTCTTTCTTAAATGTTTCAAATTCCGATTTTTCTTTTATTTTTCAAGAAAAAAAGATTTTTTTTTTTCCTTCCTATTTAATGTTTCAACTTTTATTTTCACTTTTTGGGTTTTTATAAATTTTATATATTTTCAAATTTAATATAAATATCTAGTTTTTTTTCTTCAAAATTTTAGAATTCTTCTTATATTCTTATGGTCAAAGTCAATTCTTATGTAATGCGATACCAGTTTAAACTTGTGGGTGACATTGGGGGAGCGTTTTTGGAGTAGAGGTTTGAAAAAATTATAATGAAAAAAAAAAGATTCTGCTGCTCGCGGTGTTTTTTTTTTTAATTATTATTATTATTATTTTTAACTTAATACCAAATAAATACTTTTTAATAATATTGTAAATTTAAAAAAAAATTAAAAATATATATACAAAAAGGCAAAATATACTGTAAGAACACTTTCTTTGAATTGATTGAAAATTAAATTTAATGAGAATTTGAATATTAAAGCTCATTTTAGATCTTTATTGGATTGTTCAAATTAAAGTCAAATAATTCGGCTTTTGTAAATAGTAAATCCAAATCAAATGTCAAATATAACCATGGTCGAATCTTTTGTTTAATTCTAATTTTTTCTTTTTTTTCTTACTTTAATTCCTATTCCTATAGTTCTTGAATAGAGAAACTTAAATTGGTAACAAAATATAGTTGGATGAGAAATAAGTAGAAATAATTTATTTTAAATATCGATTAGTAATTTAATTAAAATATAATATGATTACTAATTATTTTTTTAAACTCATAATTAACATATAATTGATAAAATAGTCAATTATGATAAAATTAATTAATTTAATAATTGTAAATAATTAAAAAAGATTTGATTATTAATTATTCATTATTATATATCTTCATAAATGGATAATTCAATGTAAAGATTTGATATGAATAGTTAAAATAAAAAGTTAGTTATATTTTTAAAAAATAATTATTCTAATATAGAGATTTATATGAATAAAATGGCCAAAAATTAAAATGGGAGTTACGTTGATTAAAACTGTACTTTAACAACAACTAATCTAATGAGAGTACTCTAAGAAACCTAGTGACTAGTGAGACCCCGACAAGCTGTAGAGCCACCAATGAAAAAAATGGGAAAAGGCTCCTTAGAGCATTCTTAATGAATTGACTAAAAGTTATTTTTCAAAAAGTACAATTTTGTACAAATATTAAAAAAATTTGGTCATATTTGATCGATAATTGTTAGATAAAGTTATAGCTTTACTATTTATAAAAAGTGCTTTTATTTCATTTTCCTATAAATTTTATTGCTATATTTGATCAAATATGATCAAATTTTTTTAATATTTATGTAAAATTATATTTTTTGAATGATAACTTTTAATCAATCCATTAAAAATACTATTCCATGGTGTAAATCCAAGCCGCTGTCCCTGAGTAATGAGAAGATGAAAGCGGGAGCCACCCCTCCTGCAAAAAATGGAATAAACTCGCGGTTTATATAGTATATTTATAAAACTCACAAATTGAATTTATATTTTTTAAAATCACCTAAAGATAACATTGAGAAGTATCTTAATTATCTTAAATATGCTTTAGGTATGTTTACTAAATAATAAATAACTTTATAAATAATAAAATTGTTATGTGTATCATAAACAATTGTCTGATAAGTCTTTCATTCACTTTTTGCTTTATGTTTATGACATGCTTATAGCTTCTAAAAGCATGGTTGATGTTGATTTGATGAAAACTCAACTTAGAAATGAGTTTGAGATGAAAGACTTAGGTGCTGCTAAGAAAATTTTGGGAATGAAAATTCACAGGGATAGGAAAGCTGGGAAGTTGTACTTGTCCCAGAGAAAGTACCTTGAGAAGGTTCTTGACAGGTTTGGAATGACTAACTCCAAACCTGTAAGCACGCATTCAGCTTCCCTATCGCCCCAGACAGATGAGGAGGAACAGTCCATGGCAAAAGTTCCTTATTCTAGTGCAGTTGGCAGCATTATGTATACCATGGTTTGTACCCGTCCAGACATTTCACAGACAGTGAGCGTGGTTAGCAAGTACATGGCTAAGCTTGGTAGAATTCACTAGCAGGCAGTAAAATGGATTCTGAGGTACTTGAGGGGAACCTCGCATGTTGGCTTGTTATTTGATAGAGATGTTAATCTCAGTTCTGATGTTGTTGGGTTTGTTGATTCTGACTATGCTGGGGATTTAGACAAGAGAAGATCATTGACAGGCTATGTTTTCACATTGTGTGGTTCTGCAATTAGTTGGAAAGCAACACTCCAATCAACTGTTGCTTTATCAACTACGAAGGTATAATAGATGGCAGCAGCTAAGGCTGTCAAGGAGCCATTTGGGTGAAATGACTGATTAGTGACCTGAGTCTTCAGCAGGTATGATAGCCAGAGCGCTATACATTTGACCAAAAATCAGATGTATCATGAGAGGACGAAGCACATTGATGTCAGGTATCATTTTCTCAGAGAAGTAGTTGCAGATAGTACAATGAGTATTCAGAAGATTGCTACTTCAGAGAATTCAGCAGACATGATGACAAAGCCAGTTGCAGTACACAAGTTCAAACTTTGTTTAGACTTGATTGGAGTTCGAGGTTTCCAAATTCCTTAAGGGATTTTGATGGGGTTGGTTTCTTTTATTGATATTGGATTTTCAGTGAGGCTTGTGGGTATTGAAGCCAATGTGGAGATTTGTTGAGTTATGGCTTGGATACACGCCTCCCTGCACTCTCGCTTGAGCGAAGTTGATCCCGCTCGAGCGAGAGTCCAACCCGTGAGTTCGCTCGACCTTCGCTCTACATCCAGCTCGAGTGAAGTGCAACCCGAGAGTTCGCTCAAGCCTCGCTCGAGGTCCCGCTCGAGCGAGATTCAGGCAGAGACTACACTCGACCCTCGCTCGACGTTCAGCTCGAGCGAGATTGACCTAGCAGTGTTTGCTCAAGCGAGATTAACTCTCACTCAAGCGAGATCGTATAAATATAAATATTGCAATCTCATTTCTGCGTTCGTCCTAGACGAACCCCGAGCCCCCTGTTTTGACGCCGAAGATCAAAGCACCCTCTCAGCCTCATTTCTTCTCCATTTCTTGAGTGGTTGAGTGTAAACATGTGAGGATTGAGTGTATACACGTGAGGTGAGTGATTTCTATTGTAAGAATCTCTTGATTCTTTCTCTGTAATCTCCATTTGATCATAGTGAAGTTTTGAGACCAACCTCCAGTGGATGTAAGCTCAGTTGAGCTGAACCACTTAAATCTGCGTGTTCTGTATTGTCTTTACTGTTTTACTTCTCTTAGTTGCTACCGCTATATTTGATTTCATATCTGTATTGTTTATTTTATCGGTTTATTCCCAAAAAATGAGATTCAAAATATATGCACAACATCTTATATGCCTATGCTCCTTAGCTAATACCATACAATCCTTAAACTTAGCAATTCTTCTCAAATAATCAATGGTCGTATAATTAACCGATGCATTATCTACTGTGATTGTAAAAATCTTCTTTATGTCCCATTCAAGTATGGATGACTCGGTCTCTTTTCCTATTATGATCTCTTTGTGATTAAGAGCTTTCTTAAAATGTATTATTCTCTTATGTAATGTCCAATCCTCATCAACAAAATAGGCAGTTATGCACATAAAGTTAAGATTTTAAACTGACGTCCACATATCAGTTGTAATGCAAATCTTATAATCAAATTCCATAAACATGGTCTTCAACTTCTCTTTTTCTAACATATAAATTTGCATGCGAAAGGAGATTGGAAATCTAGGCTCAACTACGACCATAAAGTCTTGAAAGCCTTATTTTTCTACAAAATTAAATAGTAGTTCATCTTTAATTATCATTTTCACTATTGCCAACCGTATTTTTTTTCATTGTACTTAGCACATCCAAGACTTGGACTGCTAGTTGTACCATCCACCCCCGTCCTCCTAACCCCAGTCTCTTTTCATAAGGGGTTATCCCTTCTAACCGTAATAGCAGCATGCAAGATTTTGCATTTTTCAATATGGTACTTCAAGGATGGAGTACCTTATTTTCTAAGATGACATAATAAAATCTTACCACAATAATCGCATGTGGCTGTGGGCTCATTGGGATCCTTCTTCTTGGGATAGGAAGGCGAACTTGAGAATTAGTAGCTTGGAGAGAGCTATCCGAAGCTGTAAGTAGAATGCTATCCAAATGAATGGGTATTGATTCAGACCTAGATGAATGCATAGAAGCAATAAATTCCATAGGATTCAATTGCTAAAAAAAGAGTAAGTTGAAAACCTAATAAGAAAAATAACAATTTCATAGGATGGCCATATCTACCTTTTTTGCTCCTTTTCTTGAGATAATTTATCTTTTATAATCTCTTTTTTGTGTTTGCAGAGAGATGTTTACAGTGGCAGCATCGTTGTTTCTAGTGGGTGTTGTGATTTATGCATATAAAAGCACAAAAGCTCCACCTCCCAAGATATATGGGACACCAAATGGTCCTCCTATTACTTAACCAAGAATTAAGCTGAGTGATGGAAGGCATTTGGCCCATAAAGAAAGGGGTGTTCCTTATAAGCAAAATGCTAAGTTCAAAGTCATCGTTGTTCATGGCTTTGACAACTCCAAAGATATATATTTGCCACTTTCTCAAGTATGTTTAATAACTCAGAAAATTTCTATCTAATGATTTGTGCAAATTTTGAAAAAAAAAAAAAAAACTACTTTATTTAATATCATCTAAAAAGAAAAATACACTCTCTTTGATTCAGGTACTCTATGTAGGTACACAGTTATTTTCTCAACTCTTAATACAAAAAACTAAAAAAGAAAAAAAATCTGCTAGCTGAGCTGCAGTCGTTGTCAAGGCATTGAAGTGATGAAGTGATGCATGTGAATAAATACCTCATTCCTCACAAAATACAAGCATGTCATCCAAAAGAACCTGATAGGAGTCCAGGGTTACTCATGGTAGCTAATATACAATTGAAAATGTCTGAATTAAAGGTAGAATAAACATCACAATAGCTGCAGATCTGCTTACAAATAAAACAGGTTTCAGTTCAACTTCATCTAAAACTCAACAAAGCTTCTCACCCCATCTAGTTAAGGTAGGTAGCTACTTCTAAGTAAATACATTAATGCAACGTTATCTAGGGTTGCAACTACTAGAAAATTAAAGGATTGCTCTCCATTAAAAACTTCTCTGCCACAACAGATTCCTTTCAATCTATAACGTTGGCATTAGTTACCTATTTTCTTAGCTAAAAGGGTTTTATACATAAACTTTTAAGTAATTCAAGAAAAGAAAGAACCATAGCTTACAAATAAAAACAAAGCTTACCTCTAAGAATCTAGCTTCCTGTTTTTCGAGACACTACATATTCGAAAAGAGCTCAGCAATTGGCAAGAAGAACTAAGCAATCGACGAATAGAACTGATCAAACCAGCGAGAAATGAGAGCAAGAAGAATCGCGAGCGAGAAGAATCGATTGAGAGAGAGGACTGTAGAAATGAGAGAAATCGATTAGGTCAAATGTTTGAAATCGGCTTATCAGGTATTACCCGATTTGAAAACAGTGGATCGGTAACGGGTATTAGAATGGGTTGCTTCCGCTTTCATCGTATCTTTCGGGCATAATGGGTCGGTAATGGTTCGGGTCTTCGGTCGGGTCAAGCAAGAGGGCATTTTGTTCACCTTTAGTTATAAAGATGCAAATAACTCTAAGAATCGGCCGCCCCAGGATGGACCCACGTTGACTTGAAAATGATGTCAGGTTAAAAAAATTAAATTATGTCAGTCTTGGAGGTCAATACTGGATGCTTCTTTCTTTTTATCTCATCTTATTTTATTTAATTATTATATTTTTTCTAAAATTTTCACACAATAAAATAAATAATTTAACTTTTTTAAATTTTAAAACAAAAGTAATATTTAAAAAATATAGTTTTTAACTTTCATCTCATCTTATCTTATTTTATCTCAAAAATTATAAAGATGCAACCATCATATGCACCACAAAAAGTGGACGTTGACGACCCCATTTAAATGTTGAATTGTACTGAATTGAATTTTTTATGAATAATAGTGAATTGAGATGATATAATAAGTTTTATAAATTCAATCTAAAAAGAGTTTAGGTATATTTAAATATTCAGATGAGTTTACATATATTTATAGAATATTAGAAAAGGTTGTAAGCAATAAGGTCTTTATGTGTTGAATTGAAAAAGCTTGTTGATCCTACATGTAAAGGGGGTTTGAGTTAAAATGAGTTTAATAATTTAAAATTAGATGTTTAGATGTTAGACGTACTCAATTTAGAATTAAACTAAACTGAATTAATCTTAATTGAGAGTAAGATCCAAATGAGTTGACATAGATTCTTAAGAGACCTAGCCAGTTGTATAACATATTATAAATATTTTCGAGGACAGATCTAACTAGAAGATGCAATAAACTCATATACTATACAATAAAATATTTTCTTTTTAAATTTTGTTTAGTATTTTCTTTATTTTGGTATAATTTAAATGAAATAAGTTATTTTATTATATAACTGTAAAATGATTGTGAGAGGAAATTACTCCATTTAAGATGTTGGAATGATAAAAAATATAGTATAGGCGCGCGTGCGCGCGCGCGCACACACACACATATATATATATATATGTGTGTGTGTGTGTGTGTGTGTGTTTATGAAATAGGAATAATATAGCTACTTCAATAACGTTTTAGATGACTTATGCTTGGGGGAATTATTTCATGTATATTTATGAAATGTATGTGAGTATAAAATGTGTAACTCACATACATTTTATTTGAAATAATTAATAAATTTGAGACCCGTATAAAAAACTACTTTTAATAATAGACATTACACCCTAAAATTAAATCTAATACTAGTCAAAATTTTAATTTCTTTTCTAAGTTCTGAACTTTTGTACAGTTGGTTTGAAAATTTTGAGAAAACAGAGTGAAAAGATAAAGACATGGTTGGTTGATCCATGACCCGAAATATGTCAATTTCAATAATGCATATTTCATGACCTACGCCTACAAGATGTTGAAGTTTCAACTTATACTAGTGGCACACCTACATCAGAAATGTATAAAGAATATAAAATACTTGATCAAAAATAATATTTATTTTCGCAATTTCTAAAACATCTAAAAATATGTGTAACACATTCATTTTATGCCTTCTATCGCTAAATAAAAATAATAACTTATTATAATAAAATAAAATTTGAGGAACCCATGCTTTGTAATTAAACTCATTCTTTTTGGGCAATATCAATATTATCATATAATGAAATCAGTCACATCCCTATAATCTTATTTTCTTTCACAGGTTAGTTGTTCTCTTTAAAAGATTTACATTTTGAAAACTCAATGACTTCTAATTTTAAATAAAAATTAATAACTTGATTAATAAAAATTAATTATCTAATTAGATTTATTATTGTTTCAATGAACTAAACTTACAAGCTAGAGCCTTGAATAGGAAAGGAAAATGAACTATTATTTAATCTTGATGGAAGTTTCGTTTCAAATTCGGAAACTTGGTTAGCTTGAAAATGAGTCCATAATTTTTTTTTTTCTTTTTGATAACAATGCAAACTAAATTCATTCATCATAAAGCAGAACTACATTAATACATCATGCCAAATGACTTGTGAGACACTTTCAGGAAATCAAGGAGTCCCACCAAATCATTAAGTCATGTAAATGCCATGAATTTCTTGCCAAACAATGGGCAACAGTATTAGTCACTCAACCTTTATACTGAACCATTACATTAAGAAATCTAGACACCAACTTCTTTATCTCTTGAACTAAATTTTCCCAGATGGACATAAAAGGTTTGTCTTTGTTTATCTCTTACACAACGAGTAGAGCATTACTAATTTCTACCTAAAAGTCACTGATTTCCATAGGTAAACAAATCTACAAGCCTCTCAAGACTGCCATCAATTCCACCTCCATAGAATCTGTAATGCGATGCTTGCGTTTACTAGCTGATATATATATATATATATATATATATATATATATTAATAGGCGTGTAAGAAAAAATCAGAAAATCGGACCAGACCGGTCCAAATTGGTGATCTGGAATCGGTTTCCGTAATGTCGAAACCAGACCGGACCGAACCGAACCGGTTCAATATAATATATATTTTAAATTATTTTTTTAATATTATATGTAATATAAAATAATATTTTTTGTATTATATAGAATATTTTATACATTAATATAGAATGTAAATTAGTTACAATATATTACTATAAGAAAACTGATTATTCGTGGCCAACTATTTTTTGCCAAAATAGCTATTTCCTGCCAAAATGAGTCTATTTTCGCAGCAAATAGTTCATCAAGAATACTTATTTTTCTTGTAGTAAATTTACATTTTATGGCCTAATACTTATAATCTAATCTTATATTACCATTAGTAATATATTTTAAGTCTATATATAAATTACTATGCTAAATAATTACATATAAAATAATGATATAATAATAATAATACTATCATTATCAATGATATAGTTATAAAAAAATTAAATTTATTATAACAAATACTAATATATAATTAATCTAAACACTATAACTAATATTCATATATATACTGATAGCATAATAGACTAATTTCAAACTGGACCGAAAGTAATAAAATTGGTACTACCGATTTTTGGGAGTAATAAGTACATATTCGATTTTAAAAAATACAAAACTACTTGGTTAGTTCTAGATTTTGTCTAAAATTGAACCAAATTGGATCGATTACACACCTAATTGATAGGAGAACCTTGCCCACCAATGAGTCCATAATTTTAGGAGATTGGCTTAGCTGTGTTTACATTCTAGGTTGTAATAAGAAAATACATGGGGGAGGGAATTGGCCAAGTAATTGGTTAGGTAGAGCTTGACTTGATCAACGCGATTTTAGCTACTAAATTAACTAATTCCCATTTCAATATATAGATGATGCTACAATTATATATATTATACAAAGCACTTGCAATTATTATATATATATTTTTTATCATAATTGCTTAGGTAGAGTTCTTCACTTGCAATCATGCATGATATTTTTTATTAACTAATTATCATAACAGGTTAGGTAGAGAATTCTTTTTATTTTTATTTTTATTACTATTGTTATTATTATTATATGTCAGTACATTGTTCCAAGTGACCGGCCATATTATAAATTTGAGCCTTGAGAATGAAAGGAAATTAAAATAATTAACTAATTATTTTATCTTGATGCGCGTTTCATAATCGAAATTGGTCAAGAGGTGAGAAACGTGTCTCATACAAGTGGGGCTAAGGGCTAGTTTGGATAATAGAATATTATTAGAATATTGAATTGTTATTTATTATGTTATTATTATTTTTTATCTATTTTTTATTATTATGAACTACTATAAATTATTTTTTTATTACTACTCACAGAATATCTAAAATTATCTCACTATCCAAAAAGTACTAACCTCAATAACTGGGTTAAGTATATTAATAATTTTAATAAGATGGTTTAATTGTGTTTAAATTATGTTTAATATATAAGAGAATTACATGTGGAGGAGGGGAATTGGCCAAATTGATTAGGTAGAGTTTGACTTGATCAACGCGATTTAACTAGTTACTTTACTAATTCCCATTTTAATATATATATGATGCTACAATTTATATATTATACATACCACTTGCAATTATGATAATTTTTATTAACTAATTATCATAATTAGTTAGGTAGAGCTCTTTATTATTATTATATGTACGCATTGTTCCAAGTGGCCGGCTATATAATAAATTGGAGCCTTCAATATGAAAGGAAAATAACTAATTGTTTTATCTTGATGGGAGTTTCAAATTGGAAATCTGGTTAGGTGAGAAATGTGTCTCAAACAAGTGGGACTAAGAACATGGTTAAAGATATTAATAGTTTGAGATGGTTTAATTGTGTTTAAATTCATCGTGGTAGGTTGTTATAAGAGAATATAGAGGATGCTACATTAAAATAATTTCCCATTTATTAGTAAAAAAAGATCTTATAAAATCAATTTCACAAACTGTTATGATTTTATATGATTCGTTAGATCTACTTTACAATAAAAATAACTTTACAATCTGACCGACCACATTATAAAACTACATTAATTTGTAAGATTTATTTTGTAACTAAAATATTTCTCCTTTTAATTATCCTTAAAGATAATATCTCTTCTCTGTGTTATGATTATTGATTATGTGGGCAGGAGTATAAAAGATAAGAAGTTTCCCCTTATAGGGGAGAGTATAGGGTTTAGAGCAAATGCATTGATTTTTACCACTTTTTATAACCAAACCAACCGATGCAAAAAGACTAATTTCTTGCCGTGTCTATCCATGTTCTAAATCAGTATATATGATGGTTTAAAAGACATATATGATGTAGTAAGAAAATATTAGAAATGAAATGAAATTTAAAAAATAAGAGAGAAGAAATTGATTAAAAATAATATAACATTAAAAATTGTTTTAATAAGTTTTTTAATAATTTTTTTTAGTTTGCAAAAAATGAATTAATTTTTATGTTTGGATAATGCTTAAGTACTCATTGCATATAAAATATTAAAAATTGAAAAGTATTTTGTATTGGAACCATGATGATTGGGAATACAATTATGAATTTTTTAAGAATTTGATCATTCTGTATCTCTTCTCAATTGCCAACGGAGCCCTATAGTTCAAAATTTGAATCAAAGAGACTAATGTAGGCCCACTACAAGAAATAAGGATTATTGTGACACTTTATTTAGTCGCAAAAAGTCTCCTAATAAGGATTATTGTGACACTTTATTGTTATATATATAACAATGTAAACAAAGTAGTAAACAAAATTTAAAAATAAAATATTTTATTGTGTATTTGTTTTCACTTATTCTCTCAAATTCCAAACAAACTGTACAAAAGTTCAGAAGTTAAAAATAAATGATCAATATTAGATATAATTTTAGAGTGTTTACCTTTTTTTTTTTTTTTTTTTTTTTTTTGAAAGAAGGACTACTTGTATTCATAATATCAACTTAACAAGGAGTCAATACATTGAGGGTAAACCTCGACAATAAGGCTCTCAGCTGAGCAATCAAATGAACTCCTAGCTAATACATGAGCAGCTTTATTGGCTTGCCGTTGAACATGAACGAAGACCATTCTTGAAATTGTTCGAGGAGCTTCTTTGCATCGTTGATTAATAGACCAACTGAGCTCCAATTTACTTCTGGTCCCCTAGTAAAAGCCATCACAAGCAATAATGAGTTGCTCTTGGAGATTATATTTGTTGAAAAACCCATGTCAAGATGCAGGGAGATGGCCTTCAGGGTTGCTATTGCTTCCCGGCCTAGAAGAGGGTCCAGAAAACTAACTTTCGAGATTCTCAAGGTGGCTTTGACATTGCCTAGCCAATCCCTAACTATCACCCCCATGCCATTTCTGCAATGGGTGTTATCCACTCCCGGATCCCAATTGACTTTGAGAAAGATAAAAGGGGGTTTGCGCCAAGGTGAAGGAGGCTGTTGAGATTGAAGTTGTTTCTGTTTGTTAACCACCGATGTCTAGAGTTCAGAGATGCTAGAATGGATGGAGGAATACACTTGCTGGGGTGGTGTAAAGACATTCGAAAACCCATTTATTTCTCCTCTACCAAATGAACTTTGAACCACAGGCTACCTCGTTAATCACCTCCTCAGGAATTGAGTCAAATATATGGCTTAGCACTTCAACAAAAGGGGCCTCAGTGGCGGACAATTTTTGTAACTTCCTAGAACTACAGGGTATGAACTGAGTCAAATAGAGTGTATACCATGCATATAATCAGCTCACCGGGTACAAATAGTGATACCTACTATATTAAAAAGCGAGATTTTTCATATGTGTATGAAATTTATTAATTGTTTTCAAATAAAATGCACTAAACTTACAGAGCCTATAACTACACAAATAATTCCCCCAAGCATAAGTCATTTAAAAACATTGTTGAAGTACCTATAACATTCTTAATACATAAACACACCATAAGAAAAATAGATATAATATATATTTAATTAATTATAATTAAAAAAATTATTTATAATTGAAACGGACAATTTATAATGAAAATAATCATTTTAATTGTAATTAATTAATTATATATATCTATTTTTCTTATAGTAATATATATATGTGCCTATAGTACTATAATTTTGATAATTCTAACATCTTAAATAGATCGAGTAATTTCCTCTCACAATCATTTTACAATTAATTATACAATAAAATATTTTCTTTTAATTTAAAATATCACAAAGTAAACAAAATTCAAAAAGAAGATATTTTATTGTATATTAATTTGTTTGCATCATAGATCTGTCCTCGGGAATATTAATATATATGTAACACAGCAGGCTACGCCGAGCGGAGTCTCCGTCTATCAACGTTAACGTCAACGTCCCCTCCATGGGATGGATTATATATATGGTTGCATCTTTAGAATCTGTCATTCAGTTTTTTGGATTCATCCGATGAAACATTAATGATCTGCAGGTTGAGCAATAAAGCAAGTAAGTAATAAGTTCCATTTCCTAGTTCTCTCTCCATGTACGCGGTCTGTCTATATCTATGAGTTTATTTATATATTTATCTTTTAGCTAGAGTCACATAAACATGTTATATCATTCATCACTCAATACAGGATTCGTCATGTAGACATACTATATTTATCAATTATAGATGGCCCTTCTTTCATCCATACACACATTCAACATCATAGGCTAAAGTTAGCTTTGCTAAGTAATTATGTGCTACACAATTCGCTTGATCTCTAAATACAAATCGAACTTTTTATATGATAATGGTATCCTGAGTTTTACATATATTCTAATTCTGGTATCCTCAATGAGTTGGTGGCCACCAAAACCCGTTTTCATCAACATTGTTTGTTGTTTAGATAACATGAGATTTTGCATCTTCCTCGAAAGTCACATTCGAGAAGCCTAACAATTCTATTGCCCTTCGTAATGCATGTACTTCAGCTACACAAGGTTGAACTACATGAGTACTGTAAAAGCTCTTACAAAAAGTCGCCAATATATCACTTTAATTCTAAGGATACCTTCAATCCCCACCTTTTTTTTTCTTCTTTTGCATCTATAGCAGCATCCTTATTGATCTTAACACGGCCTACTCTTGCCTTAAGCAAGTTAGGCAATTGCCTAAGGCCCCCTAATAGCAAAAAGCTCATTTTTAAAAAGTTTAAAGTATAATTTTATTTTATTTTTTAAATTTAATTAAAAAAATTAATTTATCTAATAAGAGAATAAAATTATTAAATAGATATTATATGTCATTATTAGTTTTAAAAGTATTTCATATAATAATTATTTCAAGTACTCTCTTTATAAGAATACATTTATTTTTTATCATTATTAGTTTAATATATAATGTGAGAATTATAAATAACAAAATCTAATTTTTGAATGTTCATAGAAAAAATTTATATGATCCTTTGAAGAGATAAGAGCCATTTTTTTATAGAACTTTATTAATGATGATTATTTTAATTACTTTTAAATCTCTTTTAGATACTAAGAATATTTCAAAATATCTAATATGATAGTGAAATAATTTGAATTAAGGTGTTTCATTATGTTTTGAGTGAGAAAAAAAAAGGTTGAATTTGAAATTAAATATGTGAGAATACATAAAAATAATTGTGTTTCCAAACAATTCCTAAAACTCGAGAGCACGTTTTATAAAACTAGCTAGGTTTAACAAAATCTTTTCTGAATCGATTTTTTTTAATAAAAATTAAGTTGGTTATTAGTTGAAAAGGTAGAATAAATTTTAATTAATAATTTTATTTGACAAACTATAGACATTGTTTATAAATAAAAATGTAATATAAAATATAAAATTATTTAATTTAATTTCACTTTAATAAAAAAGAAAAGGTTCCAATAAAAAATTTTGCTTTAGACCACCTAACTTATTGAGCCCGCCCCGGACCTTAATCTCTATAATTGCCTTGGG
This sequence comes from Platycarya longipes, assembly GCA_036559045.1. Taxonomy (NCBI): domain Eukaryota; kingdom Viridiplantae; phylum Streptophyta; class Magnoliopsida; order Fagales; family Juglandaceae; genus Platycarya; species Platycarya longipes. The sequence continues at coordinate 25,986,932 of CM071789.1, read as the reverse complement.
TTTTGCCCCCTTACCTTACGGCCTTTCCCAGTCTCTAGTGTTACTATGTGAGTCAGATTTCGTACATTTTGAGCTTGCTTGAATTCCTGATGATCAATTAATTCAGCCACTGCAAATTTTGTTATTAATTTATCAGGTGGCTTAAATTGGTTACAAAAAAATCATAGCATTTCTTCTGGACCAAATTCTCCGCATAATCATGACCACCTTTTGAAGATCATCACATGATCATAACGTCTCTATTAAACCATACCATAAATCCATAAAGTTTTCCCACCATTATAATTATAAACTAGGATGCTTAATGAAAGACAGTATAATTAGTATCTCTACTTTTGGATGTTAATTTTTAGGAAAAAGATTTATACAATTATGAATTGGATAACTGCCGTACAATCACTTTAAAAAAAAAGAAGAAAATATAGAACATACATAAAAAAAAATAACTTTAAAATAGTGGACTCCACTGAGCATTTTCAAAATGATTACGCGACGTTTACATACCTCATTACTCTAATTTCTAAGTTTCTGAATCCTTCAATATCTACATGCAATTAAATTATAAGGCTTGAGTTTTTGAGGTGTCTATATTTGAACCATCTTATATATATCCTAGTACCGTTGATGCATGCAATGAAATTTATTTTTATATTTTATATTTAGAATTTCTTAATTATTATTTGTTAATTTTTTTTTTTAAAGTTCTTTTGGTTCCGGTTTAATGATTCAAATTAACGAAGGGCGTAATGCAATAGAAAATATTAATGCTATTGGGGCAATATATAAAACTTACCGCTCGTACGTATGACCGCTTTGATTCATTAAAAAAAATACAAACACAAAGGGTAGAGACAACTTAAGATTTTAGTATTCATCTTTTGTATTTTCAAAGTACTCCTTTTGTTTTAACCAGTATCCCTTCCCTTTAATTTTCCCTTTTTTGGGTTTTGTAAATTCCTAATCTTTTTTTCAAGTTGTTATTAAACGTTTAAATTTTTTTTTATTAAATTATCTAGTTTTTTTTAATTAATTTAGAATTCTTCTTAGTTTTTTAGGACCAAAATCAATGTTCTATTTCTGAAATTCATCAATGATTTTTTAAAAAAACCTGTGTAATAATTTTACAATTGAACATATATAAATTATAACATTATAAGCCCAATTCTTCTTTTATCTTTTAATTTGTTTTAATTTTCGTTTGGATTATTTTTGTCATTTTTTTTGTAAATAAATAAATTTCAATCATAATACAATATGGTGAGATATTGTAAATACTGAAAACTCGGTGCATATTAATACAACTTCATTAGTACTATTTGGAAGAAATATCTAAATTAAGATAATGGAAATAGAATTAAAAAATAATAATATTTAAGTAACAAAGAGAAAAATAGATAAATTGATGTATAATGCATTATAGAAGTTATTAGTTAGATTAAATAAAGTAATTTTTAATTAGGTATTGTAAATAGAAATTATATAAAGAATCATGGTGAATTATTAAGCAATTTTCTGTATTTGGTAACTCTCATCCCTAGTGTTTTATTTTATTTTTTGTTCCAGTAAAGCAAAAGAAGCAACCTGCAGCAGCAAGCAATAACTACGACGAATCGTTGATATTGAAAAGAAAAGCGTTCTGAAAGTGTGTAAGGCCATTTTTACCTTTCTTCCTTTTTACTTTCTTTTTCTGCTAAAACCGTACCATTTGAGATGGAACTCCAGTAGGTCCTTAACAAAGAAAGTTAGTATCTCAAGTTTCGGGAATTAGTTTTTGAGAGACGTTGGGACCGGTCCGACTGTCCCCAACGTCTAAAGTAGTCCAACGTTAGTTGAGTTACTTGATGATGAAAAACATATTAAAATAAAATAAAAAATAAAGATTAAATAAAAAAATGAAGATTAAAAATATACTAAAAAAATAAAATAAACAAAACATAATAAAAAATACAATAAAAAACACAATAAAAATATAAAAATATAATAAAAAACATAATAAAAAAATAAAATGAAGATGAATTTAAGGAGATTCGGCCATGAAGCGAACGGACCCGCCGCCGGTGGCGGTGAGCGACACCGCCCACGCCATCGGAACCGGCTGACTCAGGCGACCTCATCCCTATGACGGTGAGCTCCGGTGTGCCCCCGGCAGCCTTAAACCCGTTTCGGACCCGTACGGGTTTAAGGCTGTCGGGGGCACACCGGAGCTCGCCGTCGTAGGGGTGAGGTCGCCTGAATCCGCCGGTCCCAATGGCAGGGGTGGTGTCGCCCACCGCCACCGGCAGCGGCGGGGGCTGCTCACTTTGAGTCTGCCCCCAGGAATTTCCTTAGTTTTTACATAGCATTTTTACCTAATTAAGCTTTTTAGGTGCTTATATATGAACCATCTATAAATCTTACCGTGGACGCAATCTATGAAATTAATCGCTCGTGTAGGGAGTAAGATGAAATAAAACTTTTGTAAATAATAAAATAATTATAGTAAATTATATGATAAATTTATAATAATTATTAAATTGAGATTTTTGTTGAAAATGGCTAATAGATTAAACTGAAAATTATCATAATAACTTAAAATGTGTTTTTTATATATATATTTAGTAAACAGTAAACATTTTCTTCATAGTAAAACTTTTTTATAAAGCTCTACATACATACATGCTTTCATTGTTGACTCTACTTGTTCTTTTTTCTCCTATTTTCCTTTTATCTTTTAGCCTTTTCAGGGTAAGAGAATGTAATGACGTGGAGATGACTTGTGTGTTAATTGCAAAATCAGTACATGAGTTTTTAGATTTTTGCAATTCAATGCCTCAATTTTAAATTTTTACAAATTTGATATACAAATTTCAAAAAACTTTCAAATTGGTATCTTAATCAATTTTTTAATTAACAACAAAACACGTGTCAATCTCTAATTGTTTGCACATGGCATCGATATTCACGTCTATCAACCAAAACTAACATGTCACGTATGGATGCCATGTGTCGACTGTCGAACATGCCATTAATTTTTAAATTTGAATTTTTTTTTTTCATCATTTTCTTTTAAATATTTTTAATCACTAAAAAAAAAACACAACTTTACTTATAATCACATCCTTATTCATTAAATAAAATTAAAAATTCTAAAAAATTAAATACAAAAAAATTAATAAATAAATTATAAAATAATAATAATTCTATATTTTTGATAAATTGTACAGAGAGGTCCTAATTTGCACATTCATTGAAATTTAGGAATCAAATTTATAAAAATTAAAAACAAAGATTATGTTCTAATTTTGCAATTACAAATTTATTAATACTTAGAGAAAATATTTATAAAGAATTGAGAAGGAATAAAATATTAAGTTCCTAGAGAAATTAGAATAGATAATTTAATTAACAATTCGTTATAAAGATTATTGGTTAAAATAAAAAAAAGTAAGTTTTATTTAGATATTTAAAATATAAATATAAAGAACTAAGGCTAAAGTCGAAGATTTATTGTTATAAAGAGTAATGTTATATATAGTTGTAAAATTATAAGTTGCATGCAGTCGTTTTGAAAAAAAGTAAGATTCATTATTAAAAAAGTGAACTTTTTTTTCTTGTGGGTCATATATATATATATATATATTTTTTTAAAAAATGACAGCACGTCACTTACAAATTTACGATTGTATTTATTATTTCCCTTATTATATTGTTTTCGTTAACTCTCCGTTGGAGTAGTGTTTAGGGTTATTTAATAGTTAATAGTTATTATATTTACTAGGGTTATTTACAGTTTCAATAGTTAATAGTTATTATATACTTATTTTCTTTTATATTAGATCCTTTTTTTAATGCTAAAGCCCACCATAGTGCAGCTGCATCTCTCCAATAGCTAGGAAGTGTAAGTGACAAAACAAAAGTAAAGGAAGAATGTTGCCATAGAACAACAACTAGAGTTAGCAATAGCATAGCTCAAGAAAACATAAAGCTATAGACTCTGTAAAACCATGAGAGCCGCAACATTTCGATGCTAAAGAAATTCAACAACGTTGGATTCTATCATCAAGTGGTATTCTGTTATGCCACTGTTTCCAAACAAATATATTTTACCTTTTTACGGCAAAATCTTTATTAAAGTATCACAATCATTGATTAGTCTTTTTCAAATATAGATTATGTGAGTTGGACCTTTCATTAGAGTATTATAAATAATATCAAAATTTATCCCAATCAGATATGTAGGATTTGAGCTGTGCCACCTATCATGGTAAGTCCAACAAGAGAGTCGAACATTTAAAAAGAGTAGATTGTAATACTCTTGTAAGGATAAGTGGTATATAGGATCTCATATTGCTTAGAAATGAGAAGTGCTTACTTTTTATTATAAGGTTTCAATAAGATTCTAATTGGATCACTAACTAATCCTTTTAGAATATAGACAATGTGATTTGGGCATTCCATTAGGGCATTCTATTAGGGCGTTACAAAGGGTATCAGAGTCAATTTCAATCAGAAATGTGAGACTTGGGCCATGCCACCTCCTACGGACAGGCCCGACAAAGACGTTGGACATTTAAGAAGAGTAGATTGTGATACTCTGATAATGGTAGGTGTCGTATGTGATCTCACATTATTTGAAAAAAAAAAAAAGAAGTTCTTCCTCTATATAAAATTCTGATGAGATTTCAATTATATTATCGATTAGTTCTTTTATAATACAGGTCACGTAATTTAAGACTTCCATTAGAACGTTACAATAGGCTACATTGGATTGGCTAAAGTCCAAAGATTTTGGACTTTATCTATAGTATTGCTAAAGTTTCATCCATTTTTGACAACCACTTTACATTGGCTAAATGTCTATTTTATTAATTTCTTTGATAATCACTATACATAGAGTAAATGTCTATATTCATATAAATGTTTATTTTATTAAGTCTATTTTTTAAAATTATTAATTAGTAATTAAATTTTAAAAAAACATGATTGCTAATTTAATTAACTAGGATGTTTAACGAAAGATAGTATAATTAGTTTATCTACTTTTAAATCCTTCAATTAAATAAGGATTGAGTTTTTGAGGTGTCTATATATATATATGAGCATGAATATATCCTACTGTGGATGTAGTCAATGAAATTTAATATTTTCTACTCTTGCTTAAATAGTTCATATTTATTCTTATATTTTAGTTTTATAACATTTTAATAATTAGATGTTAAGCTTCTTCTTTCTCTTTTTTTTTTTTTTTAAGAAAAGGGTTCTTTTGGTTCCAGTTTAATGTTTCAAATTAATGGAGGGCGTAATGATATTAAAGAAAATATTAATGTTATCGGCATCTAATTACAAATGCAAAATGGTCGAGAGAAATTTGTATTTTAGTGTTCATCTTTTGTGTTCTCGTACTCCTTTCGTTTTTTGGTTTTTGTAAATTCCTATTTTTTTTTTTCAACTTCTTGTTAAACGTTTAAACTTTTTTTTTTTTATTAAATTATGTAGTTTCTTTTTTTAATTAATTTAGAATTCTTCTTTGATTTTTAGGACCAAAATACAGTTCTATTTTTATTATATCAAACTAATAAACGGAACGTTAATAGATTTAAAGGGATATTCCTGACGTAATAGTATTAGTTTGTAAACATTTTTAAAAGTATTAGTTTGTTTTTACTTTTTTTTTTTTTAAACAATTTTCTGTGTTTATTTTTAAAACAAAAATAAATAAATACAAATACTAAAAAACATTAATCGATACAAATAATAGATACACTTTCTTGACGTATCTATCATTTTCCAAATGTGAAAGGGGATCCACCCCTGGCTTGTAACTTATAAACACTACAATATGCATGTACTGCTTATTATTCGAAATTTATAATACTTGTTTGCTTAAAAAAAAAAAAATTAATAAAGTTGTGGTTTATACGCTAAATTAATTTTTAAAATTTACTAAATTGATTTTTTTTTGGGTTGAAAATCACCAACATAGGCAAAGCTTAAAATTATCGTAATGATTTAAATATACTTTAACCATGAGTTATAGTACTATTATAATATTTTCTTTATTTTTAAATTTTTTTGTTGGATTATTTTTAGTCATTTTGTATGTAAATAAATAAATTCCAGTCACAATACAATATGGACCGGTGATCGGATATCGTAAATACTGAAAGCTGTGAGCCTATTACAAATATATTAGTATTTGTAAGAAATATTTAAAAGATAATAGATATAGAATAAAAATAAAAATATTTAAATAATAAAGAGAAAAATAGATAAAATGATGTATATTGATAGAAATTATAGAAATTATTAGTTAGATTAAATAAAGTAATTTTTAATTAGGTATTGTAGATAGAAATATAAAGAATCCATCCTGATTTTAATTATTGAGCAATTTTTTTTATACTTAATTCATTTCTTTATAAGTGATTGAAACCAATATTTTAAAAGCTAGCTTCTCAAACAATTAATGGACCATATAATCTCAATAAACGGCCTGATTCCAATAGCAAGATTAGAGTCTTCTTTTAGCAGAGTAAACCCCAAATATTTATAATGAGGAACCTTGCTCTTTTTTTTTTTATTTTTTTATTTTTTTTTTAAATGGAGGAAACCTAACCTGATTCCGCCACATGGACTCCATACATGTTATTTTTTTAACGAATGCGTGGCTTGCTCTCTCTATTCGTATTAACAGTTAAAATGCTTGCATTTTTCTATCATAATTTTTGTTAAAATTAGTGAGAATTTTTATGCTCTGTATTAGGAACAGAGACTTGTACTACTTCTCTGCAATATGGGCAGGGATTTTCTCTCCTCTCGAATTGAGAAAAAGCTTGCTGTTTTTACTGGAATCGGTAAAGAGCGTTGTATGTATAAAGTGCATGAGCTATTACGTGATGTAAACCAGAAGGCTTACAAGCCTATGCTGCTTGCTATCGGTCCTTACCACCATGACAAGGTTAGCCATGGGTTTATGGAAGACCATAAATTGCTCTATCTACAACAAATGCTTGAAAGAACGGAAGGAAGTGTACAAGAATACATCACGGCCTTGAGAGAAGTGGAAGAAACCGCTCGTAATTGCTATGTAGAATGCATTAGCCAGACCTCAGATCAGTTTGTAGAAATTATGTTACTTGATGGGTGTTTCATTATTGAATTGTTCCATAAGTTTGAAATCTGTAGTATAGAAGGATATTGTCCAGATGACTCAATCTTTCAAATGAAGTGGGTGCTTGGTTGCATAGCTCGTGATCTACTGTTATTTGAAAATCAACTTCCATTCTTTGTTCTGGCTAAATTGCTCGGGATAAGTGAGAGTTCCGAAAATTTAGGAAAACACGTTGTCGATATTGAGGAGGAGAAAGATGGAGTTATTAATGTTGAAAGCTCAACCCCCACAGTTCAAATGATCAGGACTCGACTTAGTGATCTTGCACTCTGTTTTTTCTCTGGCTTGTTGCCATTTAAATGGAATGTAGATGCATCAAGTTATAATTCACCCGAAAAGATTAAGGATCTACTTTGTTTGGCACATGACGCTCTCACCCCTTCATTTTCAGACATGGTATGTCGACGCTTAAAGGTCGGGTTCAGATTCAAGAATGCAGAGTTTGAGCATCTCCTTGGTCTCATACATACAACCATTTGTATTTCATTACTTGATACGGAGATAGCTAATGCCAGAGAACATCAAGAGCCAGGAGCCAAATTCAAGATTGCAGAGATATTTAAGCGCCTATTTGGTCTAATTCGTAAAGCTGACATCAGTATGGCAGAGAGGGATTTGAATGGTCGAAAAGTGATTCAAGACTGGAAATCAATTCCATTTGGCTCAGAGCTTCGTAAGGCTCGAGTTGAACTCAATACGGCATATAAATTTAAGGTTAAAGTAGATGAGTTACACAAGTGGATAACAATTCCTTTCGCCGTTAAGCTTCAAGAAGCTGGAATTGAACTCAACAAGGCTTCGAAATTCAAGGAAACATTTGATCCAAATAGGAGTGAAGACGGGAAGTCCGGACTGTGTGAATGGAATGCGATACAGAAATTTAAGCGTCTACTTTGTCTAGATAAGATTGAAACGTGGAAGTCAATACCTTACGGCAAAGAGCTTCAAACGGCTGGAGTCGAATTCCACAAGGCAAAGAAATTTAAGCGTCTACTTGCTCTTGATGACTGGAATATACCTTGTGCCACAGAGCTTAAAGAGGCTGGAATCAAGTTCAAGATGGCAGAGAAATCTAACTCGTTTTCCATAAAGTTCAACAATGGGCTACTGGAGATTTCACCTTTGAAACTAGAAGATTATACAGAGACTTATTTACGAAATCTAATTGCATATGAGCAATACTGTCATCCACAAAATGGCTCGGATTATGTCTACAACTATGTGCGCTTCATGGACCATCTCATTAACACTCCAAAGGATGTTGAATTACTTCGTCGAAAAGGAATTATTAGTAATTGTTTGGGTGGTGATGATATTATTTCCGACATGGTTAACAAGCTTGGTCACTATATCACTTTTTCGGCCAACATTTATGCTACAACTTCCACAAATTTGAACATGTACTGCAAGAGACGCTGCAATAAACGGATGGCAAAATTAAGGCGCGATTATTTCAACAATCCTTGGGCATTGATTTCATTTCTGGCGGCTGTCTTCTTGCTTGGACTTGCAATTACACAAACCATATTTTCCATTATTCATTAGATTTTTCATGCAGTCTGTTAATCTTCATGTGTGTTAATGGATAGACTGTCTGTGCATCTATTTTGCTTATTCTGTGTTTTAACCCGTGCCCCTGTACGTGCAATTAGCACTGCTCTATGAATAACAATGTGCAATTTAGCACTGCTCTTGAATAATCTTGAAATGTTATCATTTTTCTTTTCTTTTCGATTTTTATCAATCGTAGACTAGATCTCTTTCTTAACTTCCAGTTATTGAAGATGCACAAAAACTCAACCCAACGGCTTCTCAGCCACATATGGAAACTAAACCATACAAAGACACGAATCACCCATCGGCTACAAGTGTAAATATGGCAACTCATTCCTAATAATTCCTCTTATTTACCGGTATTTATTTCAATTACAACGTTGGAATATATTGTTGGGAAATAGCCGATGAAATAAACAACAAAGATATGAAATAAACCGCAGCGGATGCAACAATGAAAAATAAAACAGTAAACAAAAAAAGAACACAACGATTTAAGTGGTTCAGCTCAAAATGAACTTATATCCACTGTGGGGTTGGTTTCAAAACTTCACTAGATCAAATGGAGATTACAGAGAAAGAATCAAAAGATTCTTACAACAAAGAATACTCACCTCACGTGTATACACTCAATCTTCACAAGTTTCACTCAATATAGTGGAGAAATGGAGAAGAAATGATCAAAGGGAGAAGCTCTGTTCGTCGGCGTCAAAAACAGGGCTCTGCACTTCGTCATCTGCTTTTGTGCGAAATGCCTTCGCGATATTTATATTATGCAATCTCGCTCGAACGAGACTTAAACTCGCTCGAGCGAGGACTTCTAGATCAGATTCGCTCAACTAGCAAACGGACACCTGGCAACACGTGGCATTTCCCTTGAGCGGGAGCTCGAGCGATTGTCGAGCGAAGTCACTGTTGGGATCGGCGGAAGCTCACAAATAATATGGAGACCAGAATTTAACGTGGTTCGGCCAATATTGCCTACGTCCACACAGAGAAAGGAAACTTCCACTAATAACCAGTGAAATACAGAGAATATTTTAGGGAGGAGATCACACCCTCTCAACTCGCCTCTCACTTCTCTCAGAGCTCAACCAGCTCTCTCTTTCTCTCCTTACATCTCTCATACCACGCCCATGGGTGCAGCAAGTTCTGCACCCATATTGCAGCTCACATCATGCACTGCACTCACACACCCCCCGTTTGATTCAACTCTCATTTCATGTATTTATAGGCAAACAAATAAGTGTGAACGTGTAGTGGAATTCCGGCGGAGATTCCGGCGCTTCAATCCAGCTCCTTCCATTCGGCGCCTGCCACTCTAGAAGCCTCCAGCTTCTCATCACGTTGCATAATTTTGGTGTTGACTTGACTATTCCAACAATCTCCCCCTCAACACCAAATGGAGGATGTTCTGACATCTTTTAATTCAAGGTATCTATTCAAACTATGTCTTTACATAGCTCTTGTGAGATTACCTTTGTTAGCATGTCGTCAAATTCTCTTTCTCATGGATCTTCACAAGCTTCAATAGCTACTGATCCATCACCTCATATATCCAATGATGGCGAATCACATTGTGACCCAAGTCAAAAGCTCTTTTGACTTTCACAATACACTTTGTACTCCTTGGTTGAACCATGTCTCTTGGAGAAACCGCTTTAACCACAACATCTCTTCCGTTGTGAATAAAGCCACACATGCCTACAGTCTGGACTGTCTTAATACAGCTCCCCCTGTAAATGTGTAAATAAATCTTGATGTAGATCTTCCATCAAGATCACCAGCCGTATCAGCTTAACCTTCCAAGATTGGATCCGCTCCCCCATAGTACAAAGTTGATGTACCTTTGCGGTACCTGAGAATCGACTTTACTGCTCTCCAGTGTTCTTTTCCTGCATTTGAAAGAACACTACTCACTATTCTCATAGCATGAATGATGTCAGGTCTCATATACACTGCTTGTGTACATAGGACTTCCTATTGCTGAAAAGTAGGAACTGCAACCCTCTTGAATCTTTCCTGACTCCCCCTCATCTGCCAATTGTGCAGATTCTAATGGAAAAGGAAACTGCTCCCCTTGCTCAATGCTTATTCCTCCATCAGTTCGGCTTTAATCTTTGATTTGACTGACCTTTTCTCAACGTTTGGAGTCGAATCTCAACAAACGGAGCTCACCGTTGCGTCCGGAACGGTGGAAAACCTTGGAAACGACTCTTGTCTCGTTCCAAACCGATCAAAATTGCGCCGAAAACCTGAAAAATAAGAAAAATGGAATATTCCTTCGTCTGCCGGAATATTCTTTCCGTCTACCGGAATATTCCCTCCGGTCACCAGAATATTCGCTAAGTCACCGGAATATTCCTGCACCAGAATATTCTTGCCGGCGACGGAATATTCTTAGCGGTGACGGAATATGCTGCCGACGACGGAAAATATACACGGAATATTCCTTATCCGTTGGGTTACTGTAGCGGGTCGAAAAAACCGGGTCCAACCGGTTCGGGTCGGATCACCCGGATTTAACGGGTCGGAGCTTGTCTTCTTCACTGCGCGCGCGTGTGGCGCGTGGGTCCCGTGGCCGGCGCGTGGCAGTCTCCGAGTCGGCGCGTGTGGAGCGTGTAGCTTCTTCCGGTGTCCGTTTGAGACGAAATTTTCACCAAAATTTTCGTCTTGACCTGAGGAATCTGATGGTATCCTCCAAACTTGATTTCGATCAAGTTTAAAAATGGGCCTCTCACGAAAATTCACAAATCCGGCCTCCTACCGGCTCTGATACCACTTGTTGAGATCGGCGGAAGCTCACAAATAATATGGAGACCAGAATTTAACGTGGTTCGGCCAATATTGCCTACGTCCACACAGAGAAAGGAAACTTCCACTAATAACCAGTGAAATACAGAGAATATTTTAGGGAGGAGATCACACCCTCTCAACTCGCCTCTCACTTCTCTCAGAGCTCAACCAGCTCTCTCTTTCTCTCCTTACATCTCTCATACCACGCCCATGGGTGCAGCAAGTTCTGCACCCATATTGCAGCTCACATCATGCACTGCACTCACACGCCCCCCGTTTGATTCAACTCTCATTTCATGTATTTATAGGCAAACAAATAAGTGTGAACGTGTAGTGGAATTCCGGCGGAGATTCCGGCGCTTCAATCCAGCTCCTTCCATTCGGCGCCTGCCACTCTAGAAGCCTCCAGCTTCTCATCACGTTGCATAATTTTGGTGTTGACTTGACTATTCCAACAGTCACTGCCTGATCCTCGCTCGAGCTGGAAGTCGAGCGAGGGTCGAGCGAAGTCTCGAGTTGAGGCAAGTCTGGAAGTCTCGCTCGAGCGAGAGTCGAGCGAGACAGGTCTGAGGCATGTATTCACAAGCCATACTCAACATATATCTTGTATATCAATTCTCAATTATACAACGACAATATATAATGAAAGACTCTCAGCCATCCCTACAGACCTCTGTTCGCGAGGATATCTTTGTGGACCTTGCGACCTTGGAAGGTTGGGTTTTGATCCTTTGAAGCGGGACGGTATTTTCTGGTGACCAAAACTCCCTACGGACCTCTATTCGTGAGAGGCCATTTACAGATATTTCTCTCCAACTGCCTTCATGAGTTTTTGTAAAATTATTTACAGAAACTCTAAACTTGTTTGTATTTCACAATGGTTATACAGACTGAGTGGTGGCATGATTTTTTACCGAACAAATTCAGATTTTCTGGTCTATGTGCAAGAGTTTTTCAGTCACAGTACAATTATCCGGGGACATGATATGAACCACGATAAGCCATATATTTGTGATTTACCTAATGGATTGAATTTTTGTAAGATTTTCACTGGGGTTTTGTATGAAATGGGTCATGTTGATGTTCACCCAACAAAAGTTGAATATTAAACGAGTCATGTAAGTTATGTCGTATATATCCACTATTTATATGAGTCGTATTAGAATTTTAAGGTCTGACCATATCATTAAATGGCTCAAGTTCAAATTTACCCCTATAGTCGAGTACTAATTATAACATCATGACATGATACATGTATTAATAGCCATTAATCCTACACTTACGTATATAGACTATGCTACTTTTGAGGTTTTGTACTGTGCTCTTTCTCAAAGATTCTAGTTAGTTACCATGTATATGCTAAATTTCTGTTTGCTTGCTTATAAGAAAATTGAGAAAATTTGAGGATTAGTCCGTCCGATTTTTTTAAAAAACGAATGCCGTCGGCTTCGACAACGATGGGTGACACCGTCCATACCATCGTGACCGCCGGCCTCCGGCTATCCTACCCCTGCGACGGCGATCTTCGATGACTTCCGGTAACTTCCGGTGTGCCCCACGCAGCCTTAAACCTGTTTCAGACTCGAAACATCGCAAATAGTCATAAATTTTGCCACAAAAAAAATCAAACAACAGGATTTCGTCTCCCAAATGAAAAGTGATGCTGTAAGTGCCGTTTTTCCATCATTTTCAATTATGGTAAAGGGAAAAGCGTCGCTATAGGCGCTATTTCATGATCATTTTCCTTATTTAATTTACTCCCACATTAATAATGAAATATGGAAAAAGAAAAAGAAAAAGAACGGCCAAGGAATATTGATGATAATACAGGTCGAAAAAAAGGCTATATGACTAACTTCATTACTCAAATGCCATGCAGCCATGTCAGCTCCGGGCAATGCTCATAGCCAATACATTGCGTACTGTTTGCCTAAAAAGCAAGAACGCAGCCAGAAACCTCTCCCGTGCCCCACAAAAACCCCATGGAATTACACCGATCGGGGCAAAAAGTGAAGGACACACGAGAGTAGTGTAGAAGGAAACGCCACACCTGCGCAGCCCCTAAAACCAAAATCGGACCGGCCTAATTGACAAATGAAGCTGAAAGGAAGAGACCGACGTACGTGCTTTGTTTTTCTGTTTTCTTGTTTTATTTATTTATTTATTTATATTTATTATGAATAAAATGAAAGAACGGAAAATAATGTTCAATGAGAAGCTAGCTAGTCATGATCTCCACGAATATACCAGCATAATAGCACTCGTTGTTCCTTAACTAAGGAGGAACACTTTGTTGTAAGGAGTTTCCTGCAGACCGACTCCCACGCTAAAATCAGCCTGCCATCTTTGGTGGGCGATACCGCCCACCCTATCGGGATCGGCAAGTTTCGGTGAGCTTATCCTTCAACGGCGAGTTTCGGCGAGCTCCAGCATGCCCCACGGAAGCTTAAATCCGAAATGGATCCATCGTCTACCGGAGGCGGCGGGGTGCAACCAAGGCTGAATGCCCTTAAAATTCATCTCTATTTTATTTTTTTATTGTATTTTTTATTATATTTTTATTTTTATTTTTTTATTTTTTATTGTGTTTTTTTTTAATTTTATCATATTTTTAATTATATTATATTTTATTTTAATGTATTTATCATAAAAAAGCAACTCAACTACCGTTAGATTGCTTTTGACGCTGGGGGCAGCCCGACCGACCCCAGCGTCTCTCTTGTTGTAAAGCAATGTGCCTTTTGTTGAAAACCACCAAAGTGTGAAACCATTTGCAGCTGCAGTCCTCCTTAGCTGCACCGTCCACCTTCCTTCAACAATGGCTGCACCACCTACCTGCAGAGCTTGTTCAACAAAGTCTGCACCACCTACCTCAATCCATCAATTTCTATTTTGGCTGCACCTACCATACCAAATTTGTGTAAAACCTCTCCTATAAAAGGAGAGGTCTGATATTCGAAATTAGCAGAGTGCAGAAGAGAGCAGAAGAGAGCGTGTAGAGAGCAGAGGGAGGTGTGTGCATTTGAGAGTTACGTGAGAAATTTTTGAGTGATTTGTAAATCTCGAAAATTATAGTAAATTTGGCACCTGTGGATGTAGGCAAATTGCTGAACCACGTTAAAATCGTCTTGTGTGATTTTTGGACAGGTTTGAATGCTCAACAATTGGTATCAGAGCTTTGGTTCGTGCTGCCCAGAAATCAACTTGGTCAAAATTGATTTTTGACAACTCCAGGCTGTTCCTTGCGTCGAGACGAATCCGTAGGCGCAAACGGAATCGAAAACGGACATCAGAGAAGCCCGTACGCGCCGGTAGAAGGTCCGAAAGTGTACCCACTCGCTCCACTCGCAGCTGGAGGTTGAAGACGACTGGAAAAAACGCTCCACGCGCCCCCACGCGCGTCCCGAGGAAGAAGACGCGTGAACCGCACGTTCCACGCGCCTCCCACGCGCCTCTGACCACCTTCAGCGCGTGTATCACACGCGCCTGACAGATCTGGACCGTCCGATTTTCAGATCTGATTTTGGGCTTGATCTTAGCCATTTGGAGTCCGATTTCGACGATCAAATAGTGCTTTCCAACTATTTGGATCATTCCGGACTCATCCGTACGGTTAGAATTTTGAAATTTATCTTCTAAAATTTCTTAATTAATATGGAAGGTGTTGGGGAAGTTAGGAACTCTGGAAATGCCAGCAGTTCAGGGCGTAGGTCCACAGTTTCAAATGCCAAGTTCGAAGTTGAGAAGTTTGATGGAACTTCTAACTTTGGTATGTGGCAATGTGAAGTGATGGACGTTTTGATCCAACAAGAGTTGGATATGGCGTTGGAAGCGAAACCCAACGATATGTCAGAAAAGGATTGGAAGAAGCTTAACACCCAAGCTTGTAGTACAATCCGTTTGTGCCTTACCAAAGATCAAAAGTATTTTGTCATGAGAGAGACAAATGCAAAGGAACTTTGGCAGAAATTGGAGGATAAGTTCATGAAGAAAAGCATTGAGAGCCGTTTGCATTTGAAGAAGAAGCTTTTCAGATTCCAATTTCGTGAAGGTATTAGTATGTCTGAACATTTGAATAGTTACAATCAGATTCTTGCTGATCTACTAAACTTGGATGTTGAAATCCAAGATGAGGATAAAGCTTTACTTTTGTTAAATTCCTTACCCGATACATATGATCATTTAGTTACAACATTATTGTATGGGAAGGAGAAAATTAGTTTTAACGATGTATCTAGTTCTCTGATTAGTAATGAGTACCGGAAAAAGGATAAGCAGGTACAGCTAGATACATCAAGTGAAGCACTGACAGCAAGAGGGAGATCGCGGTCAAGGTATCCCGGAAAGAAGAAAGGTTTTCAATCGAAAACTCGGGCCACATCACGTGGTTCATCAGTCGGTAGAAAACTCGCCAAAGATGAGTGTTCCTATTGTCACGACAAAGGACACTGGAAGAAGGATTGTCCCAAATTGAAGGAACAACAGAAGAATCAACCCACCACAGCAAATGTCGCGGACAGAGATGAAGATCAAGACATTGCCTTGACAAGTTCATCATTGATTTGTCATCCCGATGAATGGATTCTGGATTCCGGATGCACCTATCATATGTGTCCCAATCGGGACTGGTTTACTGACTTCACAGAGATTGAAGGTGGAGCAGTACTTATGGGCAACGACAGTGCCTGTAAGACTCGGGGGATAGGGAGCATTCGGTTGAAGTTGCACGATGGAACTGTCAAGATTCTGACCGAAGTTCGGTTCGTTCCGGACCTGCGGAAAAATCTTATCTCATTAGGATCTCTGGATTCAAAGGGATTCAGAATCATTATTGAAGATGGAACTCTCAAAGTGTTAATGGGAGTTCAGGTGGCTATGAAGGGTTTGAGGCGAGGAAACCTGTACTTCTTGCAAGGAAGTACTATTGTTGGAAGAGCTTCTACAGGTTGTGAGAAGCTAGATGAGACTGATGCTGACACCACCAGACTTTGGCATATGCGTATGGGACACGCTGGAGAAAAAGCTTTGCAAACACTCGTAAAGCAAGGCTTACTCAAAGGTGCCAAGACTGGTAAATTGTCTTTTTGTGAGCACTGTGTATTGGGGAAGCAGACGCGGATCAAGTTCGGAACCGCTGTTCACAATACACAGGGGATACTTGACTATGTACACTCCGATGTTTGGGGACCTACCAAAATTGCATCTTTGGGAGGTAAGCATTGGTTTGTAACTTTTGTAGATGATTATTCTCGTCGTGTGTGGGTGTATACGATGAAGAATAAAGATGAAGTGTTGAACATCTTTCTTGCTTGGAAGAAGATGATTGAGACTCAGACCGGCAGAAAAATTAAGCGGCTCAGATCAGATAATGGAGGGGAGTATACTCTAGACCCTTTCATGGAAGTATGTCGGAGAGAGGGAATAGTCAGACACTTTACAGTACGAGGAACACCGCAGCAAAACGGTGTGGCAGAACGGATGAATCGTACTTTGCTAGAGAAAGTACGATGTATGTTACTGAATGCTGGATTCAGTAAACAATTTTGGGCTGAAGCTGTGACATATGCATGCCACCTCGTCAACAGACTACCCGCAGCTGCCAATGGCGGGAAGACACCCATTGAAATGTGGAAAGGTACACATGCTACTGACTATGACTCTTTACACATTTTTGGATGTCCTGCTTATTATCATACAAAGGAAAGTAAGCTTGACCCTAGAGCCAAGAAAGCAAAATTTTTGGGCTTTAGTTCTGGTGTAAAAGGGTATAGACTCTGGTGCATAGAGTCTAAGAAGGTAATTATCAGTAGAGATGTTACTTTCAACGAATCTGAGATGCTTAAGTCACATAAGCATAAAGATTCCAGTGAAGGCAGCTATGATGGCGAAACACCCCGTGATTCGCAGAAGGTGGAGTTTATTACTCCAAATGATTCAAGAGAAGACAGACAAGAGGAGGTTGATAGTCCAGTCACAGCACCTCCAAGTCAAATTGAATCAATAGCAACCAGTAGATCGAGACGAGAGAAACGTGTGCCGACACGTTATGCAGACTACGTGACATATGCACTACCAGTTGAAGGGAGTGAGATCCCCACTACTTACAGAGAAGCCATACAATCCAGTGAAAAGGATGAATGGATAAAGGCGATGACAGAGGAGATGCAGTCTCTTCATAAGAACCAGACTTGGGAACTTGTGCCACTGCCACAAGGAAAGAAGTCAATTGGCTGTAAGTGGATCTTTAATCATAAAGATGATCAAGTTGCTAAAAATAGAATTCGATACAAAGCTAGATTGGTAGCCAAGGGCTACGCTCAGACAGAGGGAATTGACTACAGTGAAGTATTCTCTCCTGTTGTGAAGCATTCATCCATTCGGATATTGCTAGCTTTGGTTGCACAATATGATCTTGAATTAGCACAACTTGATGTGAAGACAGCTTTCTTACATGGTGATCTGGAAGAGGAGATTTATCTGTCTCAACCAGAAGGGTTTAAAGAGACTGGTAAAGAAAAATGGGTTTGCAGACTGAAGAAATCTCTCTATGGACTGAAGCAGTCACCTCGACAATGGTATAAACGGTTTGACCGTTTTATGATGGATCTGAAATACACTCGTTGCCAATATGATCATTGTGTATATTTCAGAAAACTTGCAGATGGATCTTTCATTTATTTGCTTTTATATGTAGATGATATGTTGATTGCATGTAAAAGCAAGGTGGAGATAGATCGTTTGAAAACTCAGTTGAGTCATGAGTTTGAAATGAAAGATCTAGGAGAAGCACGAAGAATATTGGGGATGGAGATCAGCAGAGATAGGGTGAAAGGTACAGTTCACCTTACTCAAAAGCAGTATCTGAAGAAAGTATTGCAACGCTTCAATATGGACTCAAAGTTGAAGCCTGTGAGTACTCCAATGGCCCCATATTTTAAGCTCAGTGCATTGCAGTCTCCTAAAGATGATGAAGAGCGGGACTACATGAAGAATGTCCCGTATGCAAGTGTTGTTGGTAGCCTAATGTATGCCATGGTGTGCACACGACCTGATATCTCCCAGGCCGTCAGTTTGGTCAGTCGTTATATGCATAATCCTGGAAAGAAACACTGGCATGCGGCTAAATGGATTCTACGGTATATTCTAGGGACCGTAGATCTTGGTTTGAAGTTCGAGAAGAGTAAAGATAGTCTAGTAACTGGATACGTTGACTCAGACTATGCAGGTGATCTTGACAAACGGCGATCGACAACTGGATACGTGTTCACTATGTCTGGAGCACCAGTTAGCTGGCGATCAAATTTGCAGTCTACGATTGCACTGTCATCCACAGAGGCTGAGTATATGGCTGTAACAGAAGCCGTAAAAGAAGCTATTTGGTTACAGGGACTGGTAACAGATTTGGGTTTTGAGCAGCAAGAGGTTACCATTTACTGTGACAGTCAGAGTGCAATTCATTTGGCCAAAAATCAAGTGTATCACTCTCGAACAAAACATATCGATGTCCGATTTCACTTTGTACGTGAAATATTAGAAGAAGAGGACATATTACTTCAGAAGATTGGCACTGAAGATAATCCAGCAGATATGTTGACGAAAGTCGTCACAGGGATCAAGTTCCAACACTGCTTGGAATTGATCAATATTGTAAGTTGCTGAGCACCTTCGGGTGCGTTGGCACTTTTGGGTGCATTTGGCGTCTCATGGCGCATTTGTTAGTAGAAGACACTCACGTCAAAGAAGGAGGTGCATTCATTTGAAGAATGAATCAGTTTGGAAGCAGCCTAGTATGGCACACTTCGGTGGAGGGGGTGATTGTTGAAAACCACCAAAGTGTGAAACCATTTGCAGCTGCAGTCCTCCTTAGCTGCACCGTCCACCTTCCTTCAACAATGGCTGCACCACCTACCTGCAGAGCTTGTTCAACAAAGTCTGCACCACCTACCTCAATCCATCAATTTCTATTTTGGCTGCACCTACCATACCAAATTTGTGTAAAACCTCTCCTATAAAAGGAGAGGTCTGATATTCGAAATTAGCAGAGTGCAGAAGAGAGCAGAAGAGAGCGTGTAGAGAGCAGAGGGAGGTGTGTGCATTTGAGAGTTACGTGAGAAATTTTTGAGTGATTTGTAAATCTCGAAAATTATAGTAAATTTGGCACCTGTGGATGTAGGCAAATTGCTGAACCACGTTAAAATCGTCTTGTGTGATTTTTGGACAGGTTTGAATGCTCAACACCTTTCTCTTGGAAGCTGGGGTTCTAGCCATGATCCTGTTGCTTGACTCATGCTCAACCATGGCTGATAATGAAAGCTCTGAAAATAAACTCAGCAACCAGCTAAGGGAAAAAATCTGAATGTGGGTAAGGTGGGGGTACTGTAGAGTATTGATACGGTCTCCGATCAAATTGTAAAGATTGGCTGGCTTTAGAAGTGGGGGCGGTGAACGTGCTCCGCATTTTTTTTTTTGTGTTTGGCAAGGTTGGCTTGCTTTTGAAGCGAGTAAGTGTACAGCTTGGTCGGTTGGAAATTAAAAAGAACTAAGAAGGCAAGTTCATGGAAAGAGGAAGTTGAAGATTCTACGTGAAGTGATTAAAAAGAAGGGAGACGCTGGGGACCGGTCCGGCTGTCCCCAGCGTTTAAAGTAGCCCAACGTTAGTTGGGCTGTTTGATGATGAAAAACACATTAAAATAAAATAAAATAAATAATTAAATAAAAAAATAAAGATTAAAAATATACTAAAAAAATAAAAGGAACAAAATATAATAAAAAACACAATAAAAAACATAATAAAAACATAAAAACATAATAAAAAACACAATAAAAAAATAAAATGAAGATGAATTTAAGGGGATTCGGCCATGGAGCGAACGAAGCCGCCGCCGGTGGCGGTGGGTGACACCGCCCACGCCATCTGGACCGGCGGACTCAGGCGACCTCACCTCTACGACGGCGAGCTCCGACGAGCTCCGGTGTGCCCCCGACAGCCTTAAACCTGTTTCGGACCCGCACACCGGAGCTCTCCGTCGTAGGGGTGAGGTCGCCTGAGTCCGCCGGTCCCGATGGAGGGGGCGGTGTCGTCCACCGCCACCGGGGGCGGCGGGGGCTGCTTTTGTTTGGGGGGGCAGACCGTCTGCCCCCCAGCATTCCTCTAAAAAGAAAGCAATTTATCAATGTTGAGGTAATTTAGGTCGGTTTGTTTTGTAAATGAAATCAAAAATTTTAAATTTATTATTATATTTTTTAAAATTTTTATATAAAATATAATAAAAAATTTTACTTTTTAAAATTTTAAAATTACTTTTTAAAATTTTTATATAAAATTAATATTAAAAAAATATATTATAATAATATATTATTATTTTTTTAATTTTTATTTTATCTCATTTTATTTCCTTTCTAAAAACAAATCGAGCCTTAAACATGTCCCACATATCAAGCATGCGATTGTATTTTGCTATCAGTCCTTCACGTCCGGCCAACAAAAGGTACTGTGCAGGAAATAAATAAATAAAAAAGATCACCGACTGATTTGCGTTGCAGAATAATGCCCGATTATTTTTATAAATAAGATAAAGATAAAAATTAAAATAAATAAATTATTATTATAAATATTTTTTTAATATTATTTTGTTTTAAAATTAAAAAAATTAATTTATGATTTTAAAAAATTAAATTATTTAAATTATTTTATATAAAAATTTAAAAATATAATAATAAATTTAAAATGAAATAAAGATATTTTTTAAAAAAATTACTGAGAAAAGAAGATTTAAACCAAAGGAGGAAAGTGGGCCTGGCTCTAAGAGTAAGTGCTGGATGTCAAACTACTCTAAAATATTTTCAATTTTTCTGTACGGATGTGAACTCTCCATATCCAAACATACCAAGAAAATTTTAGACAAACCTTCCTCTCTCCACGTCAAAAAAAGAAACGCGCCAAAAAAAATTTAAATTCGGGACCCCTCAATTTTACTTCAAACGCCAACATGAACGCGCCAAAATGATAAATTTTGAAATTAAAAAAAAATATAAATTTTAAAAATAAATTTCAAATCTGGCACCACTGCAATTTTACTAGTATGTTTAGTTTTTATTATAATTATAAATAAAAAAAATAAAATTAAATAAATTTTGAAATGAAAAAAAGAACACCTGCAATTTTAAAAATTAATTAAAGAATAATTTTAATCAATTTTAATTTAAATAAAATTTTTTAAAAGGAATTGTGCAAAATCATTTTTTAAATATATTAAAAATTATTTCTTATAATAATTTTTTTTTTTTACAAAATATAAATAAAATCATTATTTCACAATTATTAATAATCAAATCAATCAAAAAATCAAATACTCAACATATTTCATACATCCAAACAATTCAAAATATTCTTAATGAGACTCACAAACTTATTTCAATTTCTACTCATCTATTCACAAGTCTCTTTAAAATTTTTTAAAATTTCTTGAAATCCAAACATAGCCTAAAGGCAACTTGCATGAAGTCAGAAAGGCATAAACCGGTTTGGAAATGTATCTATATGAATCATCCAATTCCTTTGCTTTAGAAAAATAAAAAAATACAAAATCTCTATATGAAAAGTTACTTTTACAATGAGCTGTTACTTCCCTAAAGCTGAGACATGATAGTTTACTCCGCTTTGAAAAATAAAAAATAAAAAGGTTATCATCGGACAAAGTAATGAATCTACTCCAGAACACCTGCCCTGCATGCCTATTCATAGACATTTTTACTCCTTTATTTTCTAGCAAGGAGTAATTTTCCGGATTGAATCTTATCCCGCTGAAACGTGGTAAGGTACATAAGGTCAAGAATACAAGCTGAACCAAATGTGTATGCGAAATCTCCTTGATTCCATTGTATTTCACATATATTTTTTAAGAATAAATTATGTACACTTGAATCAAGAGAGGTATTATACAAGTCAAACTAAGAAAACAACATTCGCTGTATATGCAGAAAAGATTCAGTATCAGACATCAATGTTATAATGGCATATTATCCCTTCTTGACAGTAGAAAATATATCCTTCATGTGAGTATCATTGATCCACAAGCCAAAACTATTCTTTGAATAATCAGGAACCATGGAAAAATTTACCCCGCAAAGGTTCTTTTTGTCAAAAAAGACTTGCTTCAGCCAACTTTCTTTGCCCCCGAGCAACGAGCAACTCATAAATCCTGCATGTATAGATGAGGGCTAAGTAGCACGTACAAGAAAATTTGTGTTGTGTTATTTAAAGAATCCCTTCTGGAATCGTTTGAGATTTAAATAACTTTATTTTTAGGTTTTCAAAAACTTTGCCAAACTTGATAAGAAAAACACTGAATAAAATAACAAGGAAAGAAAATTAAGATCAACACAACATTTAATATGGTTCGGTCCTAATGACCTACATCCACAGCAGGAACCCTAGGAGAAGAATCTTATTAATCAAGAGTAAGAGATACAGAAATACAACCTCAGAGCTTCATATACACAAATGCCTTAAGAAATCAGCCCAAGAACAGAAGCTAAATCCTAACCCTAAGTCGCCTGAAGCTCAGCCTCTCTCTCTATCTCTCTCTGATTTCATACGCGGCAGATTAATGTAGCACTGTAGCATCGTTAGGTATTTATACAGCCCAATACATAATTACATAAATGCCCTTAAATGAAACCCTAAAGAAGCCGGTCATACAGAGTATCTCAACCACACGATCACTTTCTATTTAAGCTTCATCACAGGTTGTATATCTCGCCAAATGTCACAAGCTTGACACTCTAACAATTCTCCACTTTAGCAAGCTTGTAAGCCTTGCATCCAGCACCTTCTCCTTACAAAAGAGTTCCTGCTTGTTCCCCCTAATGGGTATTAACAATTTCCTAGGTTAATTAAGTTTAAACAATGTTCAAACTTAATCTTAGGCACTGATTTAGTAAACATATCAGAGGGATTATCCTCTGTTGAAATTTTCTTAACTTCAATCTCACCATTAGAAATGATATCTCTCACAAAATGTAGCCTAATGTCAATATGTTTAGACCTTTCATGGTAAACATAATTTTAGACAAATGAATAGTGCTTTGGTTGTCACAGTAAATTGTGACAGTCCCACTATACATCCCTAACTCTTGACTCAGCCCCCTTAACCATATAGCCTCCTTAAGAGCTTCTGTCAAGGCTATATATTCAACCTCTGTGGTAGACAATGCATATGAGATTTCCAACTAATAATGCCTCCAAAAAATGTAAAGACCATACCAGATAGTGATTTTCTGGTATCTAGAATTCTAATATAATCAGAATCAGTGTAACTCTTTAATCCTAAGTCACAATGCATAGTTTTTCCAAAAATTAACCCTAAATGTTTTGAACCATTTAAGTATTGAAAAATTTGTTTTAAAGCATGCTAGTGAGGCTTTCCGGGTTTCTCCATAAACCTACTCACTAAACTTATAGCATAAGAATCAGGTCTAGTGCATACCATGACATACATTATACTCTCAACCATACTAACATAAGGTATTTTATCCATAAACATTGACTCAGACTCAATTTTTGGACACTGTTTATTGGACAGTTTAATGTGCTGTGCAATAGGAATAGGCATAGGCTTAACATGACTCATTCCAAATCTATTTAAGACCTTTGAAATATAAGACTTCTGAGATAAGTAGAGAAAATTTTTATCCCTTTCTCTAGTTATTTCCATGCCTAATATTCTTTTGGCAGGACCTAACTTTTTCATTTCAAATTCAGATTTATGCATGCATTTAACTTGATTTAACAGATTCATGTCTACACAGGCAATTAACATGTCATCTATATATAGTAACAAATATATATGACAGTTATCACATTGCTTATAATAGACAAAATTATTATAATTGTTTCTACAAAAATCATTTTGAATCATGTATGAGTCAAATCTTTTATACCACTGTCTTGGTGACTATTTTAGTCCATATAGAGATTTCCTTAATAGACACACATGATTGTTATCCATTTTTGTATCAAAGCCCTCAGGAGGTTTCATGTAAATAGTTTCTTCTAAGTTTTTATGCAAAAAAGGTGTTTTAACATCAAGTTGTTCCAAATGCAGGTCATGTACAGCAACAAAAAATAATAGAAATCTGATTGAGCTATGCCTTACAACAGGAGAAAATATCTCATTATAGTCAACCCCTTCCCTTTGTATGAATCCCTTATCCACTAACCTAGCTTTATACCTAGGTAGTTCAGCTCCTCGGATACATTCTTTCCTTTCAAAGATCTATTTGGAACCTACAAGTTTCTGATTCTTTGTTCTAGGTATTACTACCCATGTCTTATTTTTATTTAAAGACTCAATTTCTTCTTGCATTGCAAGAATCCATTTCTTGGCCTCCTTACTGTCCATGGCCTCTCTAAAAGTCCTAGGCTCCACCCCAATTTCTATCTCAGCAACAGAAAGAGCAAAAGCTGTCATGTCAGCTTCTCCATACCTTTGAGGAGGTCTTATGACCCTCATCTGCCTATCCCTGGCAAGAAGGTATGTTTCTTTGGACCCAGAGAGTTTAGTCTCTGAGGCTTGTACCTCAGAGTCCCTATTCTCTGTTTCTGACTAGCTTTGAGTGATGGAGGGTTGCTCCACCTCAAGCTGCATATCACTGGTGTCTGGGCACTGTACTATGTCTTGGGAATTGATTGGTTTACCCCCCATGGTAGTCTCATGAAAAATCACATCCTTACTAATTATACATTTTTGTCTTCCAGATTTAGTAACCCAGAGTTTATAGCCTTTAACCCCCTCTGGATATCCCACAAAAATGCATTTAATAGCCCTAGGTTCTAACT
Source organism: Platycarya longipes (assembly GCA_036559045.1). Taxonomy (NCBI): domain Eukaryota; kingdom Viridiplantae; phylum Streptophyta; class Magnoliopsida; order Fagales; family Juglandaceae; genus Platycarya; species Platycarya longipes. Next base: position 25,961,592 of record CM071789.1, on the reverse strand, counting down.
TGTCAGTTTTAACATGTGCATATGGAGTACACCCAAAGACTCTTAAATTTTGATAATTAGCAAGTTTTCCAGACCAGATTTCTTGAGGAGTTTTAAAACTGAGAGCTGAGGAAGGACACCTATTTATAAGGTATACTGCAGTAGCTACTGCTTCTGCCTAAAATGTCTTGGGCAGACCTGAGGTAGCTAACATGCATCTTACTCTTTCAAGAATATTTCTATTCATCCTTTCTGCTAGTCCATTCTGTTGGGGAGTTTCCCTAACAGTTCTATGTCTAGTAATTCCTTCAATCTTGCAGAATTCAGAAAACTCATTTGACAAATATTCTAAACCATTATCTGTTCTTAGTGTTTTAACCTTTCTGCCTATCTGGGTTTCAACCAGAGTTTTCCATTCTTTGAACTTCTCAAAAGTATCACTTTTATGTTTTAAAACATAAACCAATACTTTTCTAGAGAAGTCATATTATAGACAGAAAATATCTTGAACTACCATGTGAATTTACCTTTGCAGGTCCCCACAAATTTGAGTGTATGTAGTCAAGTGTCTGTTTTGTGGTGTGGGTGGACTTCTTAAAACTGACCCTAGTAGATTTTCCTAAGACACATTCCTCACAGAATGGAAGATCCTCAAGCTTTTTATCTCCAAGGAGCCCCTGTTTTTCCAGTTCTTTTAGGCCTTGTTGACTAACATGCCCTAGCTTCCTATGCCACAAAGAAACCTGGTTTTCCCCCCTGTGAGTGATAGGTGAAGCCTCACCTATCACAGTCTTGCCTACCAAGGTGTACAGCCCATTTTTCAACACCCATTTCATCACTACAAGAGAACCTCTACACACTCTCAGACTGCCTCCTTTAGACTTGAAGGAGTATCTAGTTTTATCTAAACTGCCAAGAGAAATTAGGTTTCTCTTGAGCTCAGGTATGTACCTCACTTCTTTCAATACCCTCTCTATTCCATCATGCATTAACAATCTCACAGTTCCAATCCCCTGAATTTTACAAGACTTGTTATTTTCTAGGATCACATGACCCCCATCTAGACTAGTGAAAAACTCAAACCAACTCTTCAAGGGACATATATGGAATGAACACCCTGAGTCCAGTATCCATTCATTTCGAGGGTCTGTTTCAGACACATTAAGGACTTCTGAACTATCGTATCTATCTAAAACTACATCCGCCTTACCAGCAGATTTTTGAGTGGTGGCATCAACTGTTTGTTTCCTCTCAGGGCAGTCCCTTTTAAAGTGCCCCTCCTTATGATAGGCAAAGCATTTTAAAGGTTTGCCCTTGGATTTTGATCTAGACTTCTTGTTCTTGCCTTTCTTGTCTCTCTTCTCAGATCTCCCTCTAATATTTAAACCCTCCCCTGTCTCTTGTTTGGATTTTGACTTGGCATACAATTCTCTAGAGTGCAATACAGATTGCTTCCTCTAAGGTTAGGCTCTCTCTCTCATACATCATAGTTTCTTTTATGTTATTGTAGTTGGAATCCAGAGAACTTAATAAAAGAATTGCTTGGTCCTCATCATCTATGCTAATGTCTATATTAGCAAGATCTAAGAGGATTTTATTGAATTCATCCAAATGTTCATCAATGGATGTACCAGAGTTCATTTTAAAAGTGTAGAGCTTGGTCTTCTTATGGAGTCTGTTTGCTAGAGATTTTATCATATACAAACTCTCTAGCTTTAGCCAGACTCCTGCTGCCATTTTCTCATTGGCAACCTCCCTAAGTACTTTATCTCCTAGGAACAAGATGATGGCACTGTGTGCCTTTTGTAGTATTTCAGGCTTCACCTTCTCAATAAGGAAGGAGTATGTTTTCCCTTCCTAAGAGGTGTCAATGCTTTTCTTGTCATCAAGAAGAGCATCTTGAAGCCCTTGTTGGACCAAGATAGCTTGCATCTTGATCCTCCACAAGCCGAAGTCATTTTTTCCATTAAATTTTTCAAACTCAAACTTGGCTGTCCCCATCGAAGAATCTAACTCTAAATACCACTTGTTGTGTTATTTAAATAATCCCTTCTGGAATCGTTTGAGATTTAAATAACTTTATTTTTAGGTTTTCGAAAACTTTGCCAAACTTGACAAGAAAAACACAGAATAAAATAACAAGAAAAGAAAATCAAGATCAACACAGCATTTAACGTGGTTCGACCCTAATGGCCTACGTCCACAGCAGGAACTCTAGGAGAAGAATCTTATTAATCAAGAGTAAGAGATACAGAAATACAACCTCAGAGCTTCATCTACACAAATGTCTCAAGAAATCAGCCCAAGAACAGAAGCCAAACCCTAACCCTAAGTCGCCTGAAGCTCAGCCTCTCTCTCTCTCTCTCTCTCTCTGATTTCATATGCGACATATTAATGCAGCACTGTAGCATTGTTACGTATTTATATAGCCCAATACATAATTACATAAATGCCCTTAAATGAAACCCTAAAGAAGCCGGTTATACAGAACATCTCAGCCACACAATCACTTTCCATTTAAGCTTCATCACAGGTTGTATATCTTGCCAAATGTCACAAGCTTGACACTCTTAACAATTTGAAAACTCAAAATGGGTTTCTCTATTTCCTTCTATATCTATTTATCCTTATTATTTTAACATTTAGGAGGACTCTGAGGAATTACTGTGAAAATAATGTTTAAGCCCAAGTTTTTAACATTTTCGAGGACTCAGTAGTGTTGGGTGTGGAGCTGGATCAAGTTTGCTCGAGAGCCGCTTGACAAATGGCTCAAGTGAAATCTAGACAGTGATTTCGCTCAACGTACGCTCGACAAACTATTCGAGCGAGACCCAAACAAAGAGGTTCGTTCGACTCACGCTCGACATGCCGCTCGAACACGATTCAACCAGAGAGTTTCGCTAGAGCAAGATTTACAAGAAATCCGGAATTAGGGTTTTTCTGCCCCATCACTATATAAACATGTTATAAAAGGCCTATGGCTGTACATAAACATTGTGAGAGTGTCCCAAAGTGTATTTTGTGATTCCTCAAACAATAAAAATCATCTGCAGCTCCGTAGACGTAGACAAATTGCTGAACTATATAAATCTCGTGTCTTGTGATTATTTGATTATTTTCTTATTGTTCTTTTCAGGTTAATTTCACTTTATTGTCATCGTTTTGATTAAATAACAAGTAGGAGCCAGAGAACACCCCTTGCCATTCTCTAATCCATCTGAGCATTGTGCTACAACAGCTTTTGCATCAGAAGACTGATTGCTAAGTATCTTGACCTTATAACAAATATAATCTTCCCTTGTGCTGTAATATGTGCAGTTTTATGGGATAATAGACACAACACAAAGGAAGACTCCTTTTTGAGTTACCAAGAAATTGAATTACAGACACACACATGCATACACATACAAAGTAAAAAATGAAACTCTACATGGAGGGAAATCTTGGATTTGAGCTAGGTAAATCTAAATGGGAAAAGAAAAAGATGTTTCCAATTTATTAAAATCAGAAGCTTTTCTATATATATATATATATATGATCTGGTAGGGTTATGGAACAAGTGTACATTTTAGTTATCCACCAATTAATTCTTTTTGATTAATCTCAAGACCACCACCACCACCAATTAATTCTATAATCCATGGAGGGAAATACTTTTGGCAGAAGTTCTATCATAATTCACTAAAATCAACATTTCTCCAAGAAAAATAACCATAACGTATTACCTTTCAGTGCTTTCACCATATTTATAAATTACCCATACAACAGCTTGAGCACAAAGCTTTCCTGACAGAACAACACCTTCCATTGAAGCCAAATACTTTTGCTTTGTGTAGTCACTAGCTAATTAGAAGCCCTCAATTGGAGATCTTTGTAAGGGACGGCAAGGTTCACTATTTGGGACATTTTTGTAGACCGACCTGAGAATCTCAGTTAGATTACATTAGGGAAATGGAGTAACTTAAAGGTTGGAACCAATATTGCAGCTCTGATTACAGAATTCGATTCTCCAGATCAGTAATGTTATACATGCTATAATCATATAAAGGGCACTCTATATAATGTCTATTATTTATTTTCAAGAATCCAGAAGACTCCAAGTTTATTGCCATTTTGTCATACCTTGGTGTTTTAACAACGTGGTACTTTACAAGCTTTGCTTTCTTCTGATCTGTGGAAATTTCATCTGGAAAGAGTTTTGCAAGTTCCTTCATTGTAGCATCAATAATATCAGCATCACTGTGTGAAATCCATTCTTCTGCAGGCGCAAAAACTAATTCCAGCATGGATTTGTTTGGATTGTAATATTCCTGCACAGCACAATCAATTAAAAATTGAGAGAACTTCCATAAGATAAAATGAAGAAAGTCAAATGAATCACTAACCAAGCTGCCCATAAGTCCATACATTATAATTATTCCCAAACTTAATAAAAGAAAGTCAAATTAATCACTGACCCAACTGCCCTTATGTCAATAAACATAGCCAATTGTCTCATAGTGTACTCAAAATATTTTGTTCTTTTCCCATTTTCCCAAAAATTAAAATGTCTGATTTCCTTTTCTTATTGGAAGAAGCAAGAAATCTGATTAACATCCCATAGATTGGTGAGGACACAAGTTCAACAATATTTTTGAATTGCATGAATACATTGGCACTTGTGTGGGCTAAAGGACGTGACAAAAAAATTCGAAAAAACTAAAAACATTAATACCAGTTTTTACCTTACATGTTACTGACATATCAGCATACAGACTGAGAAGTTGGCTTCTGCATTAAAGTCAAGAAAATAGCTATAAATGAGAGGGAGAAGGAAAATTGATAAAACCATTAGCCTAAAGGAATTATAAATGGAAGTAGGGAAAACCCTCCTCTCCCTTCTCAAGCAATTAAGGTAAAAGGGGAATAACCACACAACAAAACAATATAAGACAAGTTTTATAGATTAGGTTCATAGTAAATAATCTCTCCATTCCTAAAAGATTTTGTAGGCCAAGTGTAACTGAACAATCATACCAAGATTTATATTACTAAATCATATATGTCCACTGTAAATTTGATATTCTAGGCTATACAGTCAAGATTAACACGAGACACCAAAGAATGGTTGTACCACCAACTTCACACTTCTCTGAGAAAGAAAGAGCACTTTTCACACTTCAAACCTCCTCACTTGTCACCTTTTCCTTACAGGGGGAGGAGGTGCCATTTAAGCTTGAGCTCATTGGCAATATTCGGCACCACAGGAATGATTCAGTAAAATTGGACAAAACAGCTCAGAAGACTAAGCTGCTCAGTACTAAGACTCAAAGTCTGTAAGAGACACAAATTAAGCAAACAAGGTATCGTATATCTACTAGACACCACAATTGATGAGATAAGCATCAGCAGGACCTGCTAAATAGTAGGTGATCATGGGTGTTCATCAGTTTCCTGTCAAACCTGCAAGCAGTGGGACCATTTAGCCAACGTTATAATTGATTAGTGACTGTAAAATAAAAAATGGATATTCATTCCCTACAACCAAAAGCAACTGATGCTTAGCATGACCGGAAATAAAATATTTGTTGTCATATTAGTAGAAATTTCATTAATCACAGAACACGTGAGAAATATAATACAATTTAAGAATTCCAATTAAGGAGAATATTCCCATATTGCATGAGCAGATCAGTTGGAACTCGACACTTTCAACTGAATAAAATGGAGAGAGAGAGTCAATTAACGAAATAGAATCTTTCACTAACCATATGTGCACATTAATAACTGGAACTCCAACTAATTTCTCCAATCTCTGGAAATATGGAATCTCTTTCCAGTTTTGAGGTAAAAGAAGCTTCAGGATGTCAGCTGATTGGAACAAAGTGATTAACAATATCAGGAAGCTGAGATTACAGCTAATAAAAAATATAAAACTGCATAAAAGTTTAGTGGTATACCTGGAGTAGCAAATACATATGCATCCCCTTCAATCACGTTCCCATTATTCAGTAAAAACCTTTTCACTGTTCCATCACTATTTAGCCCAATATTCTGAATTCGCGAGTTTAGTTGTACTTCACCACCCAGTGACTGAATATGATCAACAATTGGCTGACATAGTCTCTCTGGGGGGCTACCTGCATCCAAGAAAGCCATCTTGGAACCATGCTTTTCCTAGAGATGTGTTTTCATAATTCATAGACGGCTAATCATGTTGTAAGAAATCATTGTTCATTTTATTTTAAACATAGAACTTTCATGTATGTATTGACGGAATTATATAAATCAATGACGCATCCAAAATTATCCACAGTTGTGCTTCTCAAAAGATGATGCTGTTAATAGATGGACAAAGCATTTTGATGTAAGACAAGCTGCCTCCTAAATTTAAGCAACGGCCAGGTTTTTTTTTTTCTACTCTCTTTTTCTTTTCCTTTTAAGCTTTCTAGAGGGTTGAGGATGGGAATTGTTTATCTCCTTTCCTTTGCTCCGCAGGTTTCTCTCTTGCATTTTCACAGATGATCGGTCTTCTAGTAAGTAACTTTAGGATTAGGACTTGTAGCCTCTATAAAGGCTTTTAATGAACATTTCAATCTTGAGATCATTAAGTTTATTGTTGTTGAGTTGCTTATTAAAGAAAAAAATCTCTTTTAGGAGAGAATACACTTTGAACCCTCTGACGACAAGATGTCTTCCACTTTGCACCTTAAACTACCAAAATAGAGACATTACAACCTCAAATTGCCAAAAAAGTTCAATCTGCACCCTCTGTCAAGATCTGAGCAGCAAGATTTATGGATGAAATATCAGGCTTGGATGAGAGAGCTATTCCAATGTTTGGTAGTTGAAAGGGTGCAGGGTGCACTTTTGGTAGATTATGGTGCAAAGTTTAAAACACCTGATAGTTATAGGTCCAGAATGTATTAATTTTCCTATTCTTTCTCCCTTTTTAGTCAAGGATATCAAGAAAGACGAAGGTGTCCTCTTCTACAACTTCCACTACATCACATTTTCAACCAAAGTCTAAGATTTAAGTCTCAAAGCAGTAAATGAATGTTCACCAGAAAAACCCACAAACTGATCTTCCCAAGTTGAAATTGAAAAGATTGGTGATAATTAAACAGAAAATCGAAGTTCTAATAAAGAAAAGATAAAAGGTTCATTTGAAAGAACTAACAAATACATACATACACAACCACGCATGACGTAAAAGTTGGATATGGCAAAGGATGTGTGCGTGTCTGTGTGTGGAGGCAAGAATGTGCCTGCATACTTATCATCTCTAGCCAGAAAAGAAACCAAATAGAAGTATATCTCATGTCGCAAAACGTTTGCTGAAAAAACAGTTCACTGAAAAAGGATGAAGAAAAAAACATTTCAGGTATCTGAAAATTTCAGCGAATCTATCCTATTATCAGAGCGATTTCCACCATGGTCAGCAAACAACTACGATTTATAACTGGAATTTGAAATGTTCAAACTCAAATCTGCAGATTCCCTCAGTAGGTAAATATTACAATCAGTGTTAGAGTACAAGAAAACAGAGGAACTTAATTCAAACTGGATATCTTTGACACTCACAAAAAAAAACAACTAACAATCCAGCGTAAATGCAGGTCTAAGATGAGATTTTGGAATTTCAATGAGTTCATGAGCAATTTTGGTCATGGTCTAATCATTTTATAACTGTAAATTGATGTGTCTACTTAAAATATGATTTTATCTTTTGATAGGCAAACTTAAAATATAAATTGATTGTACTCTTTTGGTAGGCAAACACCATGATTCCTTGTGATACAAGACGACAAAGAAAGCTGATAAAACTTCCATCAACATTTTATATGTTACAGAAAAATGTGATCATGAAGCAGTAATATGTTTCATGACAAGCTTATGTATCACAAAAAAATACAATATTAAGGTTAAAAAATTGGGGAAAGAAAACACAAATACCTGAAGAAACCGGTTCAAAGCAATCAATATACATTGCATTGAAAGTTCCTTAGGGTTAATGAAGTTGAATGCCTTTAACATTGCTATAAACACCTCATCAGTTACACAATCAGGAATTCCCTGACATCAGGAAAATCCATTAGATTTTGCCAAGTATCTACGGATATTATACAAAATTCAGTAAAATTAAACAATGAGGTAGAAAATAATTTGCTTGAATCTAATCGCTATTTATTAAATCCATAGAATGGCAGCCATGGCATTCCTCAGAATTGAAAAATCCATAAGTTCGTCTTTAGTAGAGTAAATTCCATAAATTTCACTTTTGTTTATTAAGGATGTTTTGGATTTTTCTTGTTACCTATTCCATGGACAAATATTCCCCATTTTTTTGGTCTTCAAATTTCGAGAAGCTCAAGGAAGCTTTACATACACTGACCTTCACGACTCTGTCACTGGTATTCCAAAAAGACTGATCAATGTTTCAATAGCCCCTTCAAATAATTATGAACTGCAATGACTTCTGGTATCGTCCCTCCCAAATAATGTTTTCGTTTATCATCCCTTTGAATCCAGAGTTCGAAAGGGTGGTCATGATTAAAATTGAAACTTGTTGAAATAATATATATATATATATATATATATTATGTCAGAAAACCTTTTCAAGACAATACCTTTTGGACGCACCCCTGGAAAATAAATTCTGATATCGTGCACTGTACCCTAAAAAATTTCCCTACATGAAATGGGTTAAATTGCTGACTCTTCACCGGTGGGTGTAGACCTAAAAGATTATTTATACTTATGAGGTGTAAAACCTTGAAGGGAGTGATATCCAAGACCAAAGTTTTCACTACTTAAGCCAACCCTTGGAGTTACTTGTGGAAATAATTATAAACTACAATTTTTTTTTCTCTTAAGCAATGTGAGATCTTATTTACCACCACTTCATACTAAATTATGAGATATTACAATCTCCCTCCTCAAATATGCAATACCTTTGTCAAGTCATTCCATTGTGAATGACAATACTCAAGTCTCACACCTTTGTGACATGCATTTGGATTATTACAAAACAGTATCAAAGTTAATCTCAACCAAAGTTGTAAGACTTGGTTGTGGGAGTTTTAGAAACTATAAACATAGAAGGTGTAAATAATATAATTTCAAATTTGTTGTGTTAGTCAAACTCTTGAAAGTATATAAATAGTACACAATTTGTCATTTTTGCTAAATTAGTTCATTCAAGTTTTCGTAGCTAGATTCATGTTTTCTATGGGATTCTTCCAAACTTGTTGGGAAGTGGTGAGGGGGATTTAATGAGGGTGTTTAAGGAGATCTCTGTGGGCATATAGAAGTGCATACAATTAGACTTGGTGGTAAAAGAGCATTTGTTGCAAGTTGATAAGAGATAACACGGTGCTAAAATTATTTTTACCACGAACTGTTTCAGAGTGCAAACTTATTAGCCACGACAAGATTTTGTAGCAAAAGAATAATAGCCACAAGGTTATAACATTTTTTAAATTTTATTCCTACGAGCAAAATTGGTTATTACCGTAGAAAATGTTGTGGGAAAAAACATCTATTTGCCACGGAAGTATATGACCCGTGGCAAATGCTCTTTTACTGGGAGTTATATGCCACGGACGTCCCACAAGTCAAATTGGTGGGAAAAATACTTTATCCACGAAAATCCTATTTTTAGCCACAAGTACCCTTCTTGGCAAAATCCCGAAAATCTTGTAATGCTAGATGTTCATGATTGGAAAAATTAAAAAGAGCCTTTACACCACATTTATAGCACTAATTTAAAAGAAAATTGGGGCATCAAAGGTCAAAGATTTTTGGCCCATGGGGTGTATAAGATCATTTCTAAGGTTGTTGCAAACTGTTTAGAGGAGGTGTTGGGAAAAATTATAACAAAACACCAAAATGCATTTGTACAAGGTAGACAAATTGTGATGACCTGATATTTTTCCCAGTAGATTTATCATACTTAGGATAATTATATTTACCTTAGACCTATTCTTGACTTTTTATTAGAACTTTTTGGAAATACATGTGGCTAGTGACACTTTTAAGTCTAAATTGATATGAAAAATTCAAATGAAACTACTAGAGAGACTTGAAGGCTACGGTTTAGAATACAAGAACTATTATTTTTCACCTCGCTTGGAATACAAGAATCCATAGGTGATAAGTAATGATTGGAAGAAATGAAGAACCAAACATTAGACATCTTCTTGGATGGATTTCAGCCATGAGAGATGTGTTAGAAATATCTATAGACAAATGGGGAAACATGGCATAAAATTAAGCTATTGTTTAGGAAATTTGAGATAGGTAACATGAGAAGAAGAGTTAGGCAAAAGGATATTTTGTATTTAGTCAAGGGAAGACACACGGATTGAGATAAATTAGCCTAGAATTAAGAAGTAGATGGAAAATAGTTTTGTCATCTAGCTAAAGAGTGGCCAACGAAAATGAGGTGGGAAAAAAAGGAGAACCGACTTATACAATACCACCACCGACTTAGGCCTTTGAAACCAACTTAGTGTTTTGTTCCTTTGAAATATTTTTGTAACACACATGATAACTTGACATGTATAGGGACAAGTGACACCTTTAATTTAAGATAACCTCAAGTCATCTCAAATGCCAACCAAGCCTATAAGGAAAAGAAATAAGTATACTAAAGCCTGGAGGAGGGTATATGGCACGACAATGAGATATATATGTGTTTTTGGATTTTTCTTCTACCATTTTGGCTTAGGAATTTCGACCACTATATATATAGATATTCCCCCTCTATTTCTTATTTTGAAACCCACGGCCAAATCCACTTGGAACACCCTCTACCTTAGTTTCCACTCATTTATCTCTACAACCACTTTTCAAGACATTTTGGAGTGATCTTTCAAAGGATTTTCCAAGACAAACAATTCTAATCCCTTGGAGAAACTTGTAAGTGAACTTATAACTCACTCTTAGTATTTACTTGTATATATAGAGTTAACATGTCAAATGATGTTTCATTTGAGTGCCTAATATGTTTGCTTCCTTCTAAACCATAAACCCCAAGCACACACCAATAATCTATGCAGTTCAGTAATTTGCTTTGATTGGATTAAGGATAAAACAATTTGAACCAAGTCCTGTCAAATTTGACCCTGCTGCTACATGAAAATAAATTGCTGTTGCACAAATTGATACATAGATGGGCAATATAGTACTGCATGATTAGCATCTTCATCTCCCAAATGACAGCTTCTACATGTAACATCAGATACAACTTTGTTCTTAGCCAAATTTGTCAAAGTAGGTTACCCACTTTTGCACAGTCTCCAAGCAAAAATTCGAATTCGGTTTGGCACTTGCAACTTCCAAATTTGTTTCCATATTAGCTTTTGTTCTTCTAGATTAGACGACTCCCCCTGTGAATTAAGCCTATTGGATTTCATAAACAATCTATAGGTACTTTTTACTGAATATATGCCACTTTTTTCCTGATCCCATATGAGATTATCTGGTCTTGCATCACCATATAATTGTAGATTAACTACTTCAGTTGAGAAAATAACTTCCCCTTTCAACTTTGTAATTTTTGCCACACTCTAGTTTTAAGTTGAGAAAAAGCTTGTCTCTTACTCCTACCAACCATGAATGAGAGACCTAGATATTTGTCATAATTTTGGCATCAAGTTACCCCCCAAAGTTGCATAATGCTATCTTTAATACTTGGCTGAATGTTGCTGCTAAACACCATACTTGTCTTCTCTTTATTAATCTTTTGGCCTGAAACTTGTTCATACTTTTCCAAAATCTGCAAAATATTCGAACTGGTCTGCATATTTGCCTTACAAAATAATATTGTAAAATGACTAATTTAAATTAGTGAGTGATTGAGGAAAATTTTATTGAATAATTCTATTGAAAAGTAGCGAAAGAATTATGATTATTTGGTGGTGGAATGGTTATTTTGATAAGAAAGGAATTGAAGAAAATTAGTTTACTTTGTAAAGGGAGGTTTTCGGCTATGACTTATTTTACCTTAGTTTGGAAATTTCCAAAGTATGATAATAAGAGATTAAGTTGATTCTAAGGAAAGAAAGAGGAATTTTGAGTTTATTATATCATGATATTTGGCCCTATATCTATTAGGGTTAAGGTTACATGATTTTTTTTTTCCAAGTTTATTTGCTGATGTTTTAATTGATGAAGAATGATTATTATAAGTTAATATATGTATGTCATGTGATGATAAGGCATGTTCTATATGTCATATGCTTTATGAAAACATGTGGTATGCAAGAAAAAGTCTAGTAGTACATGCATGTTTAATTACATTACAAGATTTTCTGTTTTGGGGTCATACCATTTTTTCAAGAAATAAGATAACAAAATTTTACAAGAACAAGAAAAGAATAAGAAAATGAAAATTCGCGTCATGACGATGAAGACGATTCGATTTGCCAAATGATTGACGTGCTGATGGTGAAGGCGATTCAATCTGTTGTCGAAAAATGAAATGTCGTGTCATAACGGTGAAGGCGATTCAATCTACCATATGACTAACATGACTAAGAAATTTGGCGGTAAAGGTGATTCGATTTGCAACCACCATAAGAAAAATCACGTCATAACGATGAAGGCGATTCCATCTGCCTTATGACTGACGTGAATATGAAAGCTGACAGTGAAGACGATTCGATCTAGTATCATGCTAAGAAACCCGACAATGAAGGCGATTTGATCTACCGTCGAGGTTAAAAAAAAGTGTGATAGTGAAGGTGATTCAATTTACATGAATAAGAATGAAAATATAAAGATTAAGAATTTCACGAAAATGATACGTCAAGTCACGAGAGGTTGTGCATCGGTGTCAACAAAGTCCTTTTTCTGGAGAAATACAAGTTTTTGTAAAAATGTACACAAGTCATGTATAAGTCATGCATAAGTCATGATTAAAAGTCACATGATCATATTATGTGAATTTACATGTGTCTGTATATATATTGTTAATACTTTTGCTATGTTATTTGTGTGCTTATTAAGATTTCTCGAAATGATAGACTTTGTTGTAGGAATACATGATAGACAAGAAGACTCAGGCTATTTGAGAGATTCAACCGAGCCTGTAGGGCCCACTAAATACTCACTTTTTGATAACTATGCCCCTTCTATATATGATCATATGTTGGAGGCTATGAGGCAACATGCGTCCACCACATCTGAAGAGCAGCTTTGTGTTAGGTGTTGCCTGTCCTTGAGCCCTAATGGCTCTTTGTCCCTAAACGATGTCTATGTGACGTCAATAGGGAAACCTTCAGCAAGATTTTGAAGTTAATATGAAAATGTATCATTACGAAAATGAGTATAAAGAAGTTAAGAAAGAGCTTTTATGGCGAGGAGGCGTAGTAGTATGATGAGCTATGTATGTATTTGGAGAACTAGTTTCTATAAAACTTGGTACTCTATATTATTGTAAATATTAAGCTATGAGTATATGATTATGTTGTGTCATGTGATCACTTTGCAAAGTTAGATTTCTTTGCATACCTTTATAAATTAACCTTATTCCGCTGTAATACTCATTGCATATTGTTAGCAAGTTAGGTGCATGTATATTATTTCTGACATGTACGAAGGGTATGTAACCTAGTGTTACATGTCCTAATGCTTCGGTTTACGTTAGATCTTAAACGTAAATTAGGGACATCACACAAATCCTAGATCCAGTACTCATCGCCAATAAGTTTCTAGATAGTAGATAAAAAACTGGTAGCCCTGGGATCCTATGTAAGATATGGAGAAAACCTATGATCATGTTATTAGGGATTTCATACTTTACTTGCTTGGAAAGTGTGGTTTTAAGGAGAGATGGTATTAATGAATTAGATGGTGCATATCAACAGTCATATATTCTATGCTAGTAAATGGTAGTCTAATTGGCTTCTTCAACAATTCTCGAGGTCTGAGATAAAAGGATTCATTGTCCCCATTCCTCTTTGTCAATGTTATGGAGGCACTGAGTAGAATAATCTCAACATCAGCCACAATGGTTTCATGGATGGATTCTCGGTTGGTGACCCCACTAGGGGTACTATTAACATTTCTCATTTCTTATTTGCAGAGAGGTAGAATAAAACCAATTGCGGGCACTAAGGTCACTTCTATTCTATATTAAAGCGGCATTGCATTTGAAAGTGAACCTTGACAAATCATAATTAGGGTTAGTTGGTAATGTTTGTAATATCCGACAACTGGCTAACACTCTTGGATGCAAGGTTTCCGCACTTCCTATGAATTACTTGTGTTTATCATTGGGGGTTGCTTCAAGGGCCAACCATCTTGTGTACTTAGACTATGCCTATTCTATTAATATAATCGTTTACATATCACAAAAAAAAAAAAACTACAACAAATGATTTGGAAAAGCTATATGTGAACAAAAACTAGATCAAAGTTGAACTCATCTAATTTTAGGCTTGGATAAGAATCAGACTGAACTAGTCATGGTTTTCCAAACACCTCAACTTCTAACATATTCAAGATATCCGCATGAAACCAACCTAGCTCATTTATAAACTTGTGAACATGAAAAAACCTTATGAAGGTTCCCATAAGCTCATATGGTAAATTTCTTGGCATACCCGTTGCCTGGCATCACTACCTGAGATTGAAATCTTGCCGTGAATTGGATCGACCAATTTATAAGAAGAGTGCCAAACCCGTTGCCTAGCATCACTACCAAAGAGATGAAGGGGAAAAAAATGGGGGGAAGGAGGTTGGAGAAGGCACCATACCTGCTTTCTCATCCACTGTTAAACAATTAAACCATCTTGAGCTTCAACATAGGACTGTCCACCAAGCATCGCAGGTAAAAGTCCAATGGCAAACGTCACTTTCTCGGGCCAACTCAACATTTCATTGTTCCTCAAAATAGCAAAAATTCCTACTAATTACGTTCACAATAAATATACAACTTATGGTTGACAATGACATAAGACACTTGTAGACAAGAAGTTCACAATTAATTTATTTAGTTAAGTAAGATAAAATATTAATAATTAAGAAAAATAAGCATAGGCATCATCAAGGTACATGAGCATACTTCGAATATGCCAAATGAGAAAGGTAAAAGAAGTCAAAAAAACTTTTAAGTACTAATATTATAAAAACAAAGGTGGGCTACCACCCAGTGGCAATAGAAGTAAAAAAAAAAAAAGCCTTGTATTCCTCCACTGTCATCGAGTTATCTTTCAAATTTTGATCATTTCCTCCCTTCCATAAACATCACATCATGCAAATTGGAGACATTTTCCATAAGGTTACCTCATGAGGATTCCCAAACCACCCTAGAACACTAACAGGTCCACCACTCATCTGGGCATTACCCATATTGGCCCATAAGTTAAGCATCACTTGCCACAAGGAGGTGGCTACTTCGTAGTGAAGACAGAGGTGATCCATCGATGCCCCATTGTGCTTGCATATACAGCACCACTCAACCACCACAACATGTCTCTTCTCAAATTTTCCCAATTAAGGATTTTCCCCAATGCAGCCATCCATGCAAAAAGAGCTCTTGACAGATCCTTACTCCACCAAATGGTCTTCCATGGAAATAAGATGTTATCGTAGGGAACTAACAACCATAGAATGACCAAACAACAAACACCCCTAACTTGGACATGCTCCAACATAACTTATCTACACTATCCCATCTCTTTTTAAACCCATACGACTAAACATAAAAGGAGGTAAAGTGATCCACCTTCTAATCTTGTGCCACAAGTGTAAGCTCCACTTACATTGAGGAGAGCCACTTAAGAGTTGTACATCGTCTTCCACAGATGCTTCCTTCACCATAGTCAGGTTCAAAAGGTTAGGAAAAGCTTTTTTTTAGGGCTGATGATGATCTTTGCACCGCACATCATCCCAAAACTTTATCCTGGAACTATCACCCACCTCAAATCTAATGTATGAAGATAACTCCCCCATACCCATCAAATGTTCTTCCATAACCCAGCCCAATCCCCTCATTAGAACACCGTCTACCCTGCATATAGTCTACTTTACATGTATCACCATTCTCTAAAGGCTCTCTCTCTCAATAGCATACCACCAAAGTTGTTGAGTTATGGCTTGGATACACGCCTCCTCTGTTTTCTTGCTCGAGCGAAGTATTCTTGCTCGAGCGAGAGTTCAACCCGAGAGTTCTCTCAACCCTCGCTCGAAGTTCCGCTCAAGCAAGATTCAAGCAGAGACTACACTCGACTCTCGCTCGATGTTCAGCTCGAATGAGATTGACCTAGCAGTGTTCGCTCGAGCGAGATTAACTCTCGCTCGAGCGAGATCGCATAAATATAAATATCGCGATCTCTTTTCTACATTCGTTCCAGACGAGCTGCCGAACCTCTGTTTCTCCGCCTGCGAACAAAGCACTCTCTCTTGATCATTTTTTCTCCATTTCTTGAGTGGTTGAGTATAAACACGTGAGGATTGAGTGTATACACGTGAGGTGAGTGATCTCTATTGTAAGAATCTCTTGATTCTCTCTTTATAATCTCTATTTGATCATAGTGAAGTTTTGAGACCAACCCCCAGTGGATGTAAGCTCAGTTGAGCTGAACTACTTAAATCTGTGTGTTTTGTATTGTCTTTACTGTTTTACTTCTCTTAGTTGCTACCGCTGCATTTGATTTCATATCTGTGCTGTTTGTTTTATCGATTCATTTCCAACAAAAGCTACTTTTCCAAAAGAGCTCTACCAAAAGTAATGAATCTTCTGATGCCTAGACCACATCAGGGAACACACCTTTGGACACTACACTAAATGAGTCTTTAGCTCATCCCCCTTATCACCCTAGGGAGTGAGAATAGAGACATGAATTTTAGCCACCACACTAAATTTTAGCTCAACATAAAGTAAATTGGCAAATTTGAGAGTCCTCTTGATCAAGGTTACTCAAGCATGAGCCAACCATGGTATAAATCAAGCAACATGTTTTTCATAGGATCAAATGTTGATAGTTTTATTGACAAATATCAACCCTAACTCTAATAATGAAGGATATAAAATGCTTACCATTTAATGGTGCAAGAAGAATCTCAGGAAAATCAAATCAGCTGAATTCTCCAGGCTTATTTGGCATTGCAAATATCATAGAGTGCTCCTTCCACCGTAACCGATCATTAATACCAAGTTCTCCAAATAAGTTCTGCACATTTGAGTAAGCCCCAACTTTCTAGAAAGAACCAAAACATTTAAAAAGACAAATAATAGAAACTTTCAAATATAGAATTAATTCAGCTTTCTAAATATATGTAAGGTAGATTATAAAATATCGGAGTAGAATCCGGATGAAATTTGTTGTCCAATTAAAAATTACCACAAAGGCTACATATAAGACATCCCAAAAAACAAACTCATGATATTACAATAAGAACCACAAGCCAAACAAGCATTCAAACTAGGCAATTTTCTCACTAACCAAAAAATACTAAGTAAAAATGGACTGTCATGAATTGCAAACTAAAAAGCATTAAAACTTACAGAATATATGTAATCCTATCTCATACCAGTCTCCATTGTCATCTTTCCATGTAGTCGCCTAGTAAAGGTGGGTAAATTTTAATAAAGCAAAACAGAATCCAATCACATATTTGAAATAATCAAGTAGGAGCTCTTTATGGTTGTATATTCAATTCAATTCTTATTAATACCTAAGCATGGATTTAATATTCTACTTCCTTTTTAGAATTCTTTTTATTTTTGTATAAGTATGAACATAGCAAGAATGGTATCACCCAGGCTCAAAAAACTTCTTACAATTCAATTACTATAAATTTTCCAAACTTTAGGTATAATTTACTAAAACCCATTACAACTTTTTAGAGAGGAAGAGAAGAGAGGTGTTAGAAAATTATAGCGGAAAAATTACTTCAAACTCAGCTTAAAGAATTGCTCCATAAGTTTCTCCAGACTGATAAATTACCAGCGTTTCCTCTTAGTGGTTAGTGCACTACGTAGTATAAAATTAGAGCGACACTAAATAAATCCACAGCCTAAGAACAATTTCAAGAGAGAACAAAAAGAGAGAGAGATTTTTTTTGTTTTCAGATTGTCACAAAAACCAAACTAGTGGGGACTATTTATAGTCTACCCACATATGGCTAGCTTTAAAAACCTAGCCATTACACTGCAATTAAATTGCAGTTACAAAAAATGTAACAACTTGTAACGTATGGCATTAAGCCACACGTTACAAGCCATGTAACGTATGGCATTAAATGCCATACGTTACTGGCGAAGGGAGGGGGGCAGCCCACTTGGGCGCCCCTCCTGTTTACATCTCCCACTCGCACACAGTGGGCATGACCCCAGGTTTGCATCTCTCTTATGTTCTCAATCTTGTTCATACAAGTAAATAGGCCATGCAACCACCAAGTACATCTACAGAAATGTGGGAGTACATATACCTAATCTCTCCTAGAGAATACCAGCATAGTAACATCCCTGAAGTGTATGGTCATGTCCTAGACTTATTCGATCGCATCAAGTCAAGCATTTTCGAACCCTCTTGAGTTAATAAACTCAGAACAACGCTTGAATTTTTCCAAATCATTTCAATGTGTTCACAACCTTAATCGCTACCAGTATGTAGCGTCATAGTTTGACGTCAGCAAACACTATCGAAGATACGATATCGAAGAGTCTTCCTTTTGTACTCATATCATTCAACTTTTGTCAAACCGCTTTCCCAGCAATGCCTCTTTAGACCGAATCAATCATGGCCATAGACAGCATGCCAAAGTAGCAGACATTATAACCTCCATCTTGTGACATAGTCAAAAGTAAAGGACACCTAAAAAAAATGAGACTCACACAGTGAGAAAGAGGAGAACCATTAACTCACTTACTTATATGGTCGAATAAGCACATGTAGTATGAAACACATGCTACGAAGGATTTCTTTTTCTCAAAGAGCATATGTCTTTATCAACACCGTACAGATCTTAGTCTAGTCACTCCTTGAGCGTCTAATCCATGTTTCTCTATATGCACGCCTCCAAGGCATCAAAGAGAATCTCGCATCTGGCTAACCTCAAGCTATATGGATGGTGGGTAATCCATTCACAGTCTTCTCAAAGAACACTTCATCTTAGCTCTTACTAAGGCGACATATCTTTGTGTCAACTAACTTATCCCTTTGGACAAGTACTTAGGGACACAATGTCTCATCTCTACTCGCTACTTAAGCGCTAGAGGCGATTGCTCGTGTGAGTGAGCCAATCTAAACCTGTTGACATATCTTTTGTGTGTATATAAGTAAAAGACAATACGATAAAGACAAGAACTGAATCATATTGTATTAATATCCCATAGGAAATGTTACATCTCAATGTCATTTGAAACACAAATTACATTTACAATCTAAGTAGTCCTAGATTCCTAACATGGGCCTCAAATACATCTCTTGCAATGGGCTTTGTCAAGGGATCAGCAACCATGCAACTTATAGAAAGATGTTTCAGAACCACTTCCTTTTGCGCTACCATATCTCTGATGTAGTGATATCTGATATCTATGTATTTGGTTCTTCCATGATATTTTGAGTCCTTTGCATATGCGAGAGCTGCCATACTATCACAGAATATCGTCACTGGATCTGAAGTATCCGTGTCAATATCTAAATGCTTGAGGAACTTCCGTAACCAAACAGCTTCTTGAACTGCTGCAGAACAAGCTATGTATTCTGCCTCCATGGTGGATAGAGTTACGCAGAGTTGTTTCTTGCTGCTCCATGTAATGGCGCCATTGTTGAGCAGAAAGACATACCCAGTGGTTGATTTGCGCTCATCTAGGTCACTGCCCCAATCGGCATCACTATAACTTCTTAGCTGCAAATCTGAACCCTGATAGCACAACATATAGTCCGCAGTTCCCTTGAGATATCACATAATCCTCTTGACTGCTTTCCAGTGAGCCAGTCCGGGGTTAGATTGGAATTTACTCATTAAGCCAACTGCATAGCATATGTCAGGCCGAGTACACATCATTGTGTACATCAGACTACCCACAGTATTAGCATAAGGTACACGGGCCATCTTTTTCTTTTCTCTTTGAGTCTTAGGATACAACTCTTTAGATAAGTTCTCGCTTCTTGCAATAGGAGTGTCAATAGGCTTACATCCACTCATTAGGAAGCGCTCGAGAACTTATTTATGTAAGTCTGTTGGGACAAACACAAAAGTCTCTTAGAGCGATCTCTGTAGATCTTAACTCCCAGAATGTATTCTGCCTCACCCATATCCTTTATTTCAAAATTGAAGGATAACCACTCTTTTGTGGTGACTATCAACCCTTTATCATTTCCAGCTAGTAGTATGTCGTCAACATATAATGACAACATAATGAAACTCTTTTTAAACCTTTTGACATAGACACAATGATCCTCTGTGATTATCGTAAACCCATTCGAGAGAATGGCTCGATGGAATCTGAGGTACTATTGTCTAGATGATTGTTTTAGGCCATATATAGATCGTTTGAGCTTGCACACTTTGCGCTCTTGACCTTTGACCACAAAACTCGTGGGTTGATCCATATAGATCTCTTCATCTAGTTTTCCATTAAGAAATGCTGTCTTAACGTCCATCTGGTAGAGTTCCAAATCCAATTTTGCTACTATAGCTAGAATCGGGCGAATTGAGGCAAACCTCACCATTGGTGAAAATGTTTCCTCATAATCTATTCCCTCATGTTGGGTATATCCTTTCGCCACTAAGCGAGCTTTATACCTATCTATTGATCCATCCGACTTGTTTTTGATCTTAAGAACCCATTTGTTCCTAATAGCCTTACACCCTGTCGGTAGATCAACCAGATCCCAGACCTGGTTGGTTCTCATAGACTCAATTTCATCATTAAGTGCTTTCATTCATTCATCTTTAGTAGAAGATGAGAGAGCCTCATGAATTGTCCTAGGCTCATCATCATCATGCGGAGCAACCATG
This sequence comes from Platycarya longipes, assembly GCA_036559045.1. Taxonomy (NCBI): domain Eukaryota; kingdom Viridiplantae; phylum Streptophyta; class Magnoliopsida; order Fagales; family Juglandaceae; genus Platycarya; species Platycarya longipes. Next base: position 25,940,652 of record CM071789.1, on the reverse strand, counting down.
AAAGATTCCCCTTCAATCTCAAAATGATGATGAAGAATACTTTCACGTGTGCTTCTACGCGGCTGAGGTTGTTGTGATTGATTGACAAGTGGTGTGCTCCCATTCGGATTCAAGTCATTTTTATATTTTATAGGAGCTTGAAGAATTTCTTTCTCATTTTCAACTACATTATTTGGAGTACTTTCCTCTTGTTCTATAATCTCATGGAGTTCTAAACTCCTATCAACCTCACCTCTACTTGGAAACTCATCTTCAATGAAATCCACATCTCGTGACTCAATCTCAGTCACACTTCCATCAGTTTGTTCACCTATTAACACATATCCGTTAGGTGTTCAGAGTACCTTATAAAGATACACTTCTTCCCTCTAGGGCCTAACTTTCCATACTTATTGGAAAGATCGTGAACAAAACCCGTTGAACCCCATGGCCGCAAGTTACTCAAATTGGGTTTCTCACCGGTCCATAGTTCATATGGGGTGGAAGTTACTGATTTGGAAGGAACTCGATTAAGAATGTAGGCAGCAGTCAAAAGAGCATCCCCAAAAAGAAATTGGTAGGTTTGCTTGCGCCATCATTGACCTAGCCATCTCAAGCAGTGTTCGATTTTTCCTTTCCGCCACGCCATTTTGTTGTGGCATACTTGGCATCGTCAACTGTCTTTTGATTCCTTTTTCATCACAGAGCCTTTTAAATTGCTCAGAGAGATATTCTCGTTCTCGGTCAGTTCTTAGAGCTTTTAAGCTCTTGTCTAATTGATTCTCAACCATACTTAGATATCTTCTAAAGCACTCCAATGCTTCGGACTTATGGGAGATTAAGTAGACATGATTATAACGTGAAAAATCGTCTATGAATGTGATGAAGTAGACACCTCCGTGTCTTACCCTCACACTCATTGGACTACAGATGTCTGAGTGGACTAATTGCAGTAGAAAAAATGCCCTAGTAGCTTTTTCAAACGGTTTTCTCTTAGTTTTTCCCATTAAACAATGTTCACATGTGGGCAAGATGACCTTAGCGAGATTGCCCATCAGGCATTCTCTAGCTAATCGAGTCATTCTATCTTGCCTTATATGACCAAGCCTAGCATGCCATTTATATGAATCCAAATTATCAGATGCAGAAAGAAAAGCAATAGACTCATTCATATTTGAATAATCCAAATCCAATATTATAAAACCGTCTTTAAGAAAAGCGTTTCCATAAAACACATGGCCCAAATAAAAGGAAACATAATTGTTTTCAAATAAAATCCAAAAACTAAGTCTTAAAAGAGTAACTACAGAAAGTAAGTTTCGTCAGATTTTGGGAGCGTATAGCACATTGTGGAGAAAAAGAGTGCGGCCTCCCCGCAAGTCCAGCTTGTAGGTACTAAGTCCTAGCACCTCCATGCTAGCTCCATTCCTCACCTTGATATCATGGCTCCCAGCTGGAATCCGGCGATACTCCACAAATCCGACTTTGTCTCACGCTATGTGTTCGGTTGCTCCTGAATCAACAGTCCACACAAGATAGGAGTGAGCAACCATCACATGGCTAGTTACAAAAACAATACGAGAAACGTTAGAGTATACCTTCTTCGGCTCAGTGCAGTCACGAGCGAAGTGGCATTTCTTTCCGCAGTTGTAACACTCTAATTTTGACTTGTTCTTCCCACGCTTGCCCCTCTTGCTACGCTGAGAAGTTCCTGACACCTTCTTAACTTGTCTAGCAGCTACCCCATTCTTGGACTTCCTGCGCTTAGGCCTTGATACCTTGTGTGAACCAGAATCAGCCACATAGGCCGAATGATTGGGCTTAGCAGCCTCCAATTCCAAGTGACGCGAGACATCATCAAAGTTTTTGATATTCTCATTATGCGTCAAGTTCTGGCTCATATTCTCCCAAGAACTTGGTAGTGATCTTATCACTGCCTGGACTTGTTGTTCATCAGTCCAGTCGTTTTCTGCCGTCTTAAGTTCGCGGATCGTGGTCGACATAGCTCTAAGATACTGCTTCATCGTGTGATCTGAGCACATCTTATAGTAGTCAAACCTCATGGTTAATCCACGCAACCTAGTGGCAGAAGTTCCACCAAATTTCAACTTCGAAGCCTTCCACATGCTTTGGGCAGTGTCATAGGTCTCGAACTCACACATTAGATCATTGTGCATGCTGCTTAACATTATTATGCGCGCGCACCGATTTTTCTTAGCCCATTCATTATAGGCTAATTCATCTAATTTGTTTTCTTCTAAGTCCCTTTTTAAGGGCTTAATAAAGGAGTGAGACAAGACCTCTACGACCTCTTACTCATCTAAGACATACTGAATCTTGCGATGCCATATGTCATAGTTCTCCCCATCCAATTTCTCTCATTTGTTTAAATCGGCAACTATACTGGATGCCATTTTACTACAAAATGCAAAGGAGGGATATTACATACACACCTAAGAAATCTGTCGCATCCATTCAAGCTAGAAAAGCAATAATTTAGACATGTCACAAGATCGAAAAAACACTAGACTTCAGAATCATCTCTTGCGCCACAATATCCAATTATTAACTTTCTAACCTAATTCCCACGCAAATTTAAAAAATATGGGAGATTTAATCATAAATCTCAACCATACTTCCATTATCTAAAGTAGTCACCTAGTCCTAGTCACGCGCAGAGACAGATCCTACTAAAATCGCAGTAACCTATTGGGCAAGTCTACAAAGACAGCTACAACAACCACAGCAGCCTTTTGGGCTAGTCTACAAAGATGGTTCATATAAGACCATTGCAGTCCATTTTTCTTGTTCCATCAGTGCATTTACAGTTCTTACTGGGGCTACCATGGTGCTGTCACTATACAGTGCATTTACAGTTCTTACTGAGGTCATTGCATTTCTTTCAGCCTATCAATCTACACTGACAACTCTAACTAAGACTACTTAGTCGAAATATACTATTTTATCATTAGAATAAATTAAGACTAATGTCTAACCATACAAGCCTAACATTCATACATGATAAAATTATAACACATCCACATGTTGTATACATACATGTTATCACATTTAATCTCAAAAAAAAAAAAAAAACATAATATCACATGTAATTTATCATTATGGAATTCATCAAAAAATCTACATGAAATCATATTTAATTTAAAGCATTAAATAAAATATCACATGTTATAACAGGAAATATATCTAAGCATATATTAAATCATGCCATTTTTAAAAAAAAAAAAATATGGAGCTGGGCCGTGTAAAGACCCAGCCCAAAACAGATTTAAAAAACAAATGGGCCGCAAGGCCCAAGCCCGGCCCAAGGAAATAGAAGAGCCGAATGCTCTTTTTTAACCTTCGGCTAGGGCACTGTTCACATGAATAGTGCCCAATTTCCAGCAACCAAGAACAGCGACCTAGGCAACTGCCCGTCGCCAGAAAAAACAATATGGTGCTGCCGCTGCACCACCAGGTGTGCGCGGCACCACCTGGTGTGCGCCACGCGGTGGTGCTCTGCGCGCGGCACCACTGTGGTGCCCACTGCACCTCTAAGTTTTTTTTTTTCGTACAAAAAAAATACATTTTTCAAGCATACACAAAAAAAAAAAAATGGAAGCAATTTAATCATGCTCTCTGATACCAATGTTAGAAAATTACAGCGGAAAAAATACCACAAGCTCAGCTTAAAGAATTGTTCCACAAGTTTCTTCAGACTGATAAATCACCAGCGTTTCCTCTTAGTGGTTAGTGCACTACGTAGTATAAAACTAGAGCGACACTAAATAAATCCACAGCCTAATAACAATTTCAAGAGAGAACAAAAAGAGAAAGAGATTTTTGTTTGTTTTCAGATTGTCACAAAAACCAAACTAGTGGGGACTATTTATAGTCTACCCACATATGACTGGTTTTAAAAGACCAGCCATTACACTGCAATTAAATTGCAGTTACAAAAAATGTAACAACTTGTAACGTATGGCATTAAGTCACACGTTACAAGCCATGTAACGTATGGCATTAAATGTCATACATTACTGGCGAAGGGAGGGGGCAGCCCACTTGGGCGCCCTTCCTGTTTACAAGAGAGGTTACAATATATTGGTTTTACTGAAAGAAAATACTATGAAGGCTTAAATCGAAAAAGGTTCCCATTTCCTCAAAATTTTCCGAACAAAGATGAGTTTCACACTGCAAATCCCTCTCTAAATAGACATGGAAGACCTATGTTTTAGCAACTTGTTAGTCCACATCATGGCTATAAACGTAAGATTCGATCTTTTTTTTTTTATAAGTATACATAAGATTCAATCTAATTTCACGATATTGAAAAACCCATCATGTGGCTAATGATCTGACGCCAAATAGGAAATTATCTTCTCCACCAAAAAAGAACAAGGACCCAAAGTTGCAGAGCTTGATATGGTGATCCAAGAACAGATTAAGGAATATTTACACATTGTATACACAGTAGTTTCTCTGCAATCTAGGCGATACTTAAGAATTACAAACAGCCCAGGTTCCAATTTGGTATCAACTATTTGTTATTAGTAAACAGTTTGGCATCAACTTATTGAAAAGTGGAAAAAGAATAGAGCAGCATGAGAACCTTTCCTCCAAGAACATCACTTGCTTCCAATAATACAGGTTTATGACCAGCATCTGCCAAATACTTTGCGGTTGATAAACCAGCTAAACCTGCAGTAATTTGTAAGATTATAAGTCTATATTGCAACCAATAAGGAAATAAGGTGTAAAAAATTTAAAACAAATAGAGAAAAAAAAAAACACCATACTCGACGTATACTAGACGCACTTGTTTCTTTTTTTTTTTTTAGCACAACACTCGACGTACTTGTTGGTTGGCCATTTCCATGGGAAACTTTTTCTTCCATCATTCTTGATTTCTGTTTTGCATCCCCCTTTTTTTTAGTGAGTTTTCAGTTTCCATCTTTCTTTAGCTCTTGAGATAAGTTCAGAACGTTTGAGTTCAAGCCACTCTTTCCCAACCATTGGGGAAGCACTGATTCAAAAATTAGAAATAAGCTCGGGGTTAGGTTGACATAATTTAATGCAACCTAAAATCACTTGAGCTCTTCTGGGTGTCTCCAAATGCAAGCCCCATCATATGTAGGTTAATAACTTGTAACAAACTTTAATCATGTAAAGCATGTTCTGTGAAATTCATCTTAATATGAATAAAAGAAACTCTATTATAACCATTTCTGCCTGTTTGGGAACACAACGGTTTTCAGATATTCTCAAACAAGTAATGTACTCTACAGATAAGAGAAAAAAACCATTAAGCACAAACCTTACTAGATAGGGGGTACAATACTTACAGAAGTTTAGTGCATATGTATAATTTTTCCATACCTGCCCCCATCCCACAGAACGTAGAAAAAAGAGGTGAGAGGAGAGAGCATGTCTCTCTCAATCTAAACCACCCAAGCTATGGTTAATTAAGTAAGCCTTTTAATCCCAACCACTTGGGGATAAGTTACATGAATCCCTTTTCACCATTCAGTTGCATGTATCTACAACATACCAATGTGAGTCTAAATTAGTACGTGGTGTTGAACCACGTACAAATTGACATGTTAATTTTATATTTCATAATTGAAAAGAGTCTAAATTTAACAAAGATCTACTCAGACTATGATATAACTCTATGGTTTAATGTGATATGTTGGCCGGATCTCTATGCGCAGGCGAAACTTATATAATTGAGTAAATTTCATATAACATGCAGGCCAAAAATTTCTCTTCCTAGAAATTTGCTGATAAATAGTTGGAAGACATAAAATATATAAAGATATACAAGGGCTAGCTGAAAGGATGAACAAGATACCTTCTAGCCCTTTTCTATAATGAAAAAGATGCAATCCGGTACAATGATCTCAATGGTTAAATGTAAATGAAAGAAATGGTGCAAAATGATTTTTTTTTCTTATTTATTTTTATCTGTGGTTTAAAATGAATTTATTGTGATTAAGACTTCATTCTGGAGTATAAATTATCTCATTTTATCTCAATTATAATGTTTTTTCCAAAAATCACTAATTCACAAATATTTTTCAATTTCAAATATTTAACTGTTTCATCTATCAATACATAATCACTATTATAATTTTCCTAAATTTTCAAATAAAATATAGAAAATAATTCAATAATTTCAAATTTCAAAATATATAAGAATAATATTAAAAAATATATATATTTTAACTTTATAATTTTTTGTTTAACTCAATTAGAGGCCTTGTGAAGAGTACAAATTACCTATTGGATTGCATGGGTAGGTGCTAAACTCTAATCCAAACCCTCCCCATCCTGTCCAAAGTTTCGGCCACGGTATCAAGCATAGGCACCTTTCTACTAACACAATGAAGTCAAGGCAAATATTGCAATCCATTTTACCATAAGAACTCTTGCTGCTTCAATGGCCATAGCAAAGATGTCCTTTTCTCATATTTTACAAGTAGCAGAGACAGCTATAATGTGCTTCATTTTTTGTGTACATCCTATATATATTTAGGCTATGCCTACTTAGAATAAAATTTCTTTTATTAATTATCAAAAAAAAAAAATTGTGTTTGAAGTCTACTCGTTTCTCAATATATACTTACAAATGGCAACTAGTTGCACGCAGGCCCATACATGATGTAACATCCAATTTTTTTTTAGGCTTTATTACCTGAGGATCTAGTATTGAGGATATAGGATTGGATATGCAAATTTTGGATCTAGATTCAAAATGGAGTAGGTTCGGCCCATTAGACCCATAAATGAATGGATAGGCTCATGTATTTTCTAAGCAAAGCCCATATGATTTTTGGCTGTTAAATTCGTGATAATTGGAAACCAGACCCATTTATACTCCTAAATGGGGCCAATGAATAGCAATATATTTATCCTGGAACTCCTGGCCATTAGGAATTAGGATTCCTAAAATCCTATCCAAAACAAATTTAGGTCTGGTTCATTTTTATAAATATTATCATCTTATTTTATCTCATCTCATCTTATCATTACTACTTTCACAATTTTTCATACAAAATAAAATAAACAATGCAAGTTTTTCAAATCTCAAAATAACTTTTTCAAATCTCAAAACAAAATTAATATTAAAAAAAATATATTATAATAATATTTTATTCAATTTTTAATTTTTATTTCATCTTATCTCATAAAAAAAAACTAGGCCTTAGTTAAATTCACACAGCCCTATTCTTAGGTATTTCAGGTCTCATTAAAAAGATTGTATGGCCCGAAAAAAAGAAAAAACAAAGGCTGCTGTGAGTCTGGAACCTTTTTACAGCAATCCCATTTGATGTTGCAGGATGATGCAGGGAAAAAAAAAAAAAAAAAAACAGCCATGCCCTATCAAGTCCAATTTTTTGTTAGTAACTTCAAGTAGGTGCTTATCGACGTGTTTACATTGCTAGAAGCAAAGATGTGGTAGCATAAACATACTCTTGCATGTACGGCAAACAATGTTTTTTTAACTATCATATATGTATGGCCCTTTATTGAAAGCCCCTTTTATGTATGATGTTATAATGAAAGATTTTTGAATTCATGTTAATATGTGTTTTACATGCATCATGGTATGATTTCGGTAAAAAATTACGATAAGCTGTGTCATTATGTGTTGTACATGCACCAAGGTTAGAAAGATAAAAGACAAGTTATGAAAGAAGCTTTAAGCATGGCCCTATTTTTTTTATAAGCAATAAATTTTATTGATTGAATGCAACTAGACCAAGCCCATGTCCACAACTTTTAAGCATGGCCACAAGAGATGCATGGTACCAATGTGGTTTTGGGTGGATTATGGTGGATATACAAGCCACAGAATTAAGCGTGACTCACTGTAGTATATTATGATAATTAAGCAGTTCCCCTTGTGGCCATAATTACCCTATGAGAAGACTTGAGTTCTTTCAGCCGGTCAAGCACAATAAGTTTCATATTGTTGTCGTTTTGAGAAAGAAGAAGTTGACAGTAAGTGTTCGCAGCAGCTATAACTAATAGCAGAAGGAGCAGATGACAGAGAAACAAGCGTGCTCGCACATTCATAGATAACCGCAGTCGAAGTTGCATTCAGTAAGGATGTAATAATTTTAATGTACTTCCCCTTCACACCTTTCGGATCAGATCCAAGACAACCAGTTGAAGCGATTTACCCCATTCCGAGACCCTGTCAACATGAGTCAAAAGATAACTAATCGCACGATCCTGAGCACATGTAAAGAGCATGAGAAACGCATTCCACTTAGCTGATTGGTCCTGCTCCGTCGAAAAAACCTTGTCGATCATATCAGGTGCATCGACCAGAAGTTGCTTACCCTGGGGAAGCTTATATACCGACATCACAGCCAATATAGCATTCCTCCTAATATATGGATGCCTGTGCTCCAGATTTTGCAAAACAGAAGGGATTAACGACTCAATTATTTCAGTCTCATTCAACCCCCGGCAAAGAAACCTCGAAGTTACGCTTAAATTTCTTTGCCTTGTTGAATTCGACTCCAGCCTCACAAGGCTCTTTGCCGTTAGCTAGGTATTGACTTCCAGTTTTGAATTTTGTTCAGGCAAAGTAGACGCTTAAATTTCTGTATCGCATTCAATTCGACTCCATAAATTTGTGGCCCTATTGTATTCCTATTTCGATCATATATTTCGTCAAAATTCTTTGCCTTGTTGAGTTCAATTCAAGCCTCTTGAAGTTCAACGGTACAAGGAATTGTTATCCAGTCGCAAATCTCATCTACTTTGTTCTTAAATTTATTTGCCATATTGAATTCAACTCCAACCTTAAGGAGCTCTGAGCCAAATGGAATTGATTCCCAATCTTCTTCAACATCTTTTAGACCATGCAAATCCGTCAATTTCTCTGCCTTATTGACTTGTATTAAGCCAGACAATGCAAATTTTCTAGGATAAGAGACTGCCTTCTAGAGTTTGCGAATCATACCAAGTAGGCGCTTAAATATCTCTGCAATCTTGAGTTTGACTCCTGCAACTTGATGTTCTCCGACATTATCTATTTCCGTATTAAGTAATGAAATACTAATGGTTGTATGTATGAGATCAAGGAGATGCTTAAACTCTGCGTTCTTGAATCTGAACCCAACCACCAAACGTTGACATACCATGTCTGGAAGTGAAGGGGTGAGAGCTTCATGCGTCAAACAAAGTAGATGCTTCATCTTATCGGTTGCATTATAACTGGATGCATTGACATTCCATTTAAATGGTAAAAAACAGAGAAAAAACCAAGGGCAAGATCACAAAGTCGGCGTGTCTGCATAATCTCAACTGTGGAGTTCCATCTCAAACAATACGGTTTTAGCATTAAAAAGAAATAAATAAATAAATAAATAAAGAAGAAGAAAGGTAAAAATTGCCTTAGAGTTTCACTATGCTTTTCTTTTCAAAATCAATGATTCGTCGTAGGTAGTACTGCTCGCTGCAGATTACTTCCTTTGCATTACTGGAACAAAAAAAATATTAACAAATAAAAGACTAGGGATGAGAGTTACCAAACACACTAAATTGCTCAATAATTCACCATGGATTATTTATATTTCTATCTACAATACTTCATTAAGAATTAATTTATTTAATCTAACTAATAATATCTATACTGCATTATACACCAATTTATTTATTTTTTCTCATTGTTACTTAAATATTATTTTTTAGTTCATTTCTATTATCTTTTAGATAATTCTTCCAAATACTAATAAATTTGTAATATGCACAGAGCTTCCAGGATTTCCAATATCTCACCATATTGTATTGTGATTGCAATTTATTTATTTGCGCACAGAATAATAAAAATAATCCAAACGAAAATCTAAAACAAAATTAAAAGATAAAAGAAGAATTGGGCATTATAATATTAGAAATTATGTTTAGTTGTAAAATTATTATAGAAGTTTTTACATTTTTGCCATTCGAGATTTTGATATCATTTAAAAAAAATGAATATATGAATTTAAGAAAACTTACTATTCATCAATACCTCCATTGATCTTACAATTAGAACTTTAATAGTGTGATTGATAGATGGCATCCATGACCATCAAAGTGGTAGCACAATTGATACTAGCAATATTCCATGGCCTCTAGGTGATTAGGAGTTTGAGCACTATAAGTTGAAAGAAATCACTTATGGGAGTAAAGCTTGACCTTTGGGCCATGTGATGGGCTTTGGACCAGCTGTTATCTTGGTGGGACTCTTGTGACAAGCTCGTTTATCGGATAGTAAACTATAGCTCAAACTAGACATTTCATAGCATGATTGGGGCCTGGATAGACTCCTCCTATGGTCACATGTAAGAATAATATGGATATGCTAATTGAGTGACGGTGGGGACCGGTCAGACTGTCTCCAACGTCAAAAGCAACCCAATTATTTTTGGCTACTTTTTGACAATAAATACAATAAAAATATAATAAAAAAAAACAATAAAAAATATAATAAAAAAAGACAATAAAAAATACAATAAAAAAATAAAAACATAATAAAAAATACAATAAAAAAATAAAATGAAAATGAATTTTAGGGAGATTCAGTCCTTAACAGAACGGAGCTGTCGGAGGCGGCGGTGGCCGACACTGCCCATTCCATCGAGACCGGCAGGCTCTGATGAGTTTACCCCTTCGACGGTGACCCACGGCGACCTCCGACGAAATCCCGGAAGTCTTAAATCCGAAATGGGTTCGTTAGGCCACCGCCGCCTCTAACGACTAGCTGCTTTTCTCAAGGAGGGTCCGACCTAGCTTTTCTCATGCTAATTATCACCTCCACCTCCCCGTTAGTTTTTAATAAAAACACAATACATGGCGTTCATACGTCATATGCGAGTCTATGATTGGACAATATGGTATTAAAAGTAATGGTAGATATAAGTTCAAAATGTACAAGTCTTTTGTACTAATGCGCATGCATGTGGACATAAAAAGAAGCCTTTATTAACGAAAAGTTGTTTAATGTTAAAAAAAACATACACTAAAGCACATTTAAATAATTACAATAATTTTCACCTTTATCTATGTTGGTGATTTTCAACCAAAAAGAAACTTCAGCTTAGTAAATTTTAAAAACTAATTTAGCGTATAAACCACAACTTTATCACCTTCTTTTTGCAAGATGGGTGATCCCACTTTCATCTTTGGAAAATGATTATAGATACATCCAGACAGTATATCTATTATTTGTATCCAATCAATTTTTTTAGTATTTTTATTTGTATAAAAAGATAAGCACAGGAAAATATTAAAAAAAAAACAATCGAAAAACAAATTAACTAATACTTTTAACAATATGTACAAAGTCTGTTCAGTAAACTTAGTCATGGTTGTAACACCATCCTTCATGATCTTCTCGTTACTGAGGGATGGTTTGCATTTGCTAGTTTAAAAGAGATTTAAAATTACAATAATATTCTTTTAAAATAATTTTTTTTTTCTTTCTATCCTCGTTTATCAATAGGAATTCAGCAATACAATCCTAACTTAGGACCGTAAAAAGAATTTATTTATTTATTTATTATTATTTTATTAAATTTAGTTTTAAGCATATCTTTTGCAAATTATATATACCCCGAATGTTACCCACGAGTATAAATTAATTAGTAGGGTGACGCTGGGGACCGGTCCGGCTGTCCCCAGCGTCTAAAGCGGCCCAACGTTAGTTGGGCTGCTTGATGATGAAAAACACATTAAAATAAAATTAAAAAAATAATTAAATAAAAAAATAAAGATTAAAAATATACTAAAAAAATAAAATGAACAAAATATAATAAAAAACACAATAAAAAACATAATAAAAAAGTAAAAACATAATAAAAAACACAATAAAAAAATAAAATGAAGATGAATTTAAGGGGATTCGGCCATGGAGCGAATGAAGCCGCCGCTGGTGGCGGTGGGCGACACCGCCCACGCCATCGGGACCGGCGGACTCAGGCGACCTCACCCCTACGACGGCGAGCTCCGGCGAGCTCCGGTGTGCCTCCGGCAGCCTTAAACCCGTTTCGGACCCGTACGGAAACTTTTATGGTTGAAGATATATAAAGGAAACTTTTATGGAGTTATGGCAAAACATAATAGAGAAGGTTATCATGTGATCTTCAAAAGGTGGTTATAATTATGTAGAGAATTCGGTTAATATTTCGGAACTAGTTTGCGCGGCGCCAACTAGTAAAATTATTAACAGCAACACAAGTGGTTGAATTTGAGGAACTAGCAAGCTCACAATTGGAAGAAGTATGGCAAGATAGAAAAAATGGAACTGGGGGTTAACTCCAATTGGGATGCTGCTATAGATGCAAAAGAAGAATAAATAAAAAAAAAAAAGTGAGAATTAGAATTATCCTTAGAGACTTAGAAGGTGATATATTGGCAACTTTATATAAGAGTACTTTTTACGGTGAAGTTCAATCTTTTGTAGCTGAAGCACATGCATTATGAAGAGTTGTGGAATTGTGTGATGACTTGAGGCTTCTCAAATATGGCTTTTGAGGGAAATGTAAAATATGTTATCCAAGTAATAAACAATATTGATGAAAACTGGTTGTGGTACGGCTAACTCGTCGAGGACACTAGATCAAGAATACTGCAACTCAAGAAACAATTATGAAAAGTGCAAGCTCTAGCTTATCATGATTTTGAATGTATACGATGATGAATAATATTATAACATGTGTCTACGAATTAAAAATAAATAAATAAATCGACTCAATGACATAGACAGACCGAAAGAAGGAATTTGGAACTTATTACTTGCTTTATTGTTCAACTGGCCTGGCATATGGTTGTTTCATCGGATGAATTAATCGAAAAAGCTTGAAGGATACTGGTTATAAACAGGGGTGAGCTTCCGACCCGACCAGATTGCAGCACATACAGTTTGGCCATTTACCCAAACCCGATAGCCTTATCGGGTAGTCGGTATTCCATTTTTTTTTTCTGGCCCAAATGAGGGCATTCTCAATTGATATTCTTTATGGCCCAAAATTAACAATATTACTCTCTAATTTGTCACTAGAGAGGAAACAAGAAAATTGATAATTTTGAAATATGCAGTTTTATATTTACTAAATTCTAAGAATTCTATTTACTAAATTTACCATTCCATCCACCGGGTCTAAAACATGCTACACATTTTTCATTCAGATCGACAATTTTAGTCATGCTTAAAAACAAAAGAACAAAACAATATGACGACCAACATGCCAAATAAAAATCTACATTTTTAACCCTATTCTTTCTTTGAAGCAAATGGTAAAACTTTTACATAATGTGTTAAGATTTTGTAACCAAGCCTGAAAATGCCACAGTTCTCCAAGGAGAAAGGGCACTGCACTAATTAGAAGAGGAGAAAGCCAATGAGAATATCCAATTTATGCAAATAACTAAAATCTAATTATTTGGTATAAACTTGGGAAATGGGATTTGAATAATATTTGATAAATCTCAATCTCTGAATAAACCATGGCTTACTTCCAAAAGTCAGTGAGAATGCTCTAAGTATTTATCCTACACAAAAAAACGCATATACATGCACAAAGACACAAGAACTTAGACTTGCATCTCTTCTTGCAAGAGAGGGACGGTCTTTTCTTCTAAGGAATCCATACTTTCCGCACACTGTCATCACCTACTCCATCTTCTGTAATTTGTCCCCACATCACAACATAGTACCCAATTCCAACTATGATTGCCCCTATTACACTGCACATGTTACTTCAGTATTTAAGATTGAAGGAAAACAAATAGAATTTAAGATTTAAATGATTATATCTTAAGACATGCAAGCCCTTTTAATTAACCATGCAATTAAAGAAGCAAAGTTCCATTATACATTGTAATTATGGAGAGTGTGAAAATTAATAGAGTTTTTCCTTTTTCTGCTTTTACCTTCCATAGTGAAGATTATTTGTAAAGAAGCTAATATAAAAAATGGTTGCAAAAAGAATCCCAAAAGGCCTAAGTTTTTGCCATATGGGACTCCAATCAACATATCAAATAATACAAAACCACGTTAATACCTATGCCTCGACAAAGATTCCATGCTTCTTTTTGGTTAATCGATCTCAATTAGAATATTTTGCAAAGTTATCTTTACACAAAATAAAAAATTATGTTAAACATATAATTAATTGAAAGATCTAAAATAAAATATTATTCAAATATGAATCTTATTAGTTTCTAACTTGTAGCTTTCAGCATCTTCCATTACATCTTGAGAGTCATAATTGATAGAGGGAGCCTTCAACTAGTTTTGTGTACAGATAAGAGTTTCAATTGTTGTTGGGGCTAATGAACTACGAAATGAATCTAAGACACGACCTCCAGCACTAAATGCAAACTTAGAAGCAACAGTAGATACAGGGATAGCTAACACACCTCGAGCTATTTTGGCAAGTATCGAAAATCTAGCTAAGTTCATCTTCCACCATAGTAGAATATTAAAGTCGGGTGTCATCCGTTCAACACTCCATAAAATACTTATCCAATTCTGTTTTGGACTCTTCCACACCCATTGATGATTTATGTTGAAAATACATATCTAATATATTCTCATCATCATCATCACAAGAAGTGTTACTTTGGGTCTTACATCCACCTACACGAGATGCTGAATATTTCTTATACATCTGCTCAAGTATCCTCCTTAATTCATCAACAAGTTCAGATCCTCACTCATGGCCAATAACATTTGTAAAACAAAATTCCAAAACGTCTAACTTGTTGCGCGGATCAAGCATAGCTGCAATGAACAACATTTTGTTCAATTTACTTAAATCCCCCTAATACTTGTCATATTTTAACATCATCTTCTCTAACATGGATTTAAGCATATTGCTCTCACTCTTTGAAGATTTTTTCAAATGGTTATAGATTGCAAATATTTCTCTTATAAACAAATTTGAAGTTGCATAAACTGAGCCTGAAACCCGCAAAGTCATGTCATAAAAGATATTAAAAAACCGTATAAAAACCTTGACAACTTGTGAAGTTAGTACTTCGCAATCAACATCATGAAAATATGGGACAAACTCACCATCTTCATCTTGTAGCACCTCAGAAGCTGAATAATATTTTAGAGCCGAACTCAACATTAGATATGTTGAGTTCCACCTGGTTGAAACGTCAAGATAAAGAAGTCCACCATTAAGAATATTTTGTTTCTCTACACATGACTTGAACTTGTCAAGTCTTGTAGGGGAAGACTTCATGTATTTAACTGCATGTCGAATCTTCACAACTGATATATTACTTTTTGTCAAACCATTTTTGACCATGATGTTGAGTTATGGCTTGGATACACACGCCTCCCCTGCACTCTCGCTCGAGCGAAGTTGATCCCGCTCGAGCGAGAGTCTAATCCGTGAGTTTGCTCGACCTTCGCTCAACATCCAGCTCGAGCGAAGTGCAACTCGAGAGTTCACTCGGCCCTTGCTCGAGGTCCTACTAGAGCGAGATTCAGGCAGAGACTACGCTTAACCCTCGCTCGACGTTCAGCTGGAGCGAGATTGACCTAGCAGTGTTCGCTCGAGCGAGATTAACTCTCACTCAAGCGATATCGCATAAATATAAATATCGCGATCTCATTTCTGTGTTCGTCCCAGACGAACCCCAAGCCCCCTGTTTCGACGTCGAAGAACAGAGCACCCTCTTAGATTCATTTCTTCTCCATTTCTTGAGTGGTTGAGTATAAACATGTGAGGATTGAGTGTATATACGTGAGGTGAGTGATTTTTACTATAAGAATCTCTTGATTCTCTTTCTGTAATCTCCATTTGATCATAGTGAAGTTTTGAGACCAACCCTGAGTGGATGTAAGTTCAATTAATATGAACCACTTAAATCTGCGTGTTCTGTATTGTTTTTATTGTTTTACTTCTCTTAGTTGCTACCGCTGCATTTGATTTCATATCTGTGTTATTTGTTTTATCGGTTTATTCTCAACAAACTGGTATCAGAGCTATCTAACTCTGTGAAGAACTGAAGGGATGGCCACAGCTAGATTTGAAGTAGAGAAGTTTGATGGACATAACAGTTTCAGTTTGTGGTGCTTGAAGATGAAAGTTCTGTTGCGCTAGCAAGGGTTATTCAAAGTTCATGAGGAGAGGTTTGCTGATTCTCCTGTACCGTTTAAGGACGATGAAGAGAAGGTACATAACACTATTTTATTGTCTTTATCTGATGGAGTGTTAAGAGAGGTTGCTGAGGAAGAGACTGCTGAGAGTCTCTGGAATAAGCTTAAGAGCTTGGTTTCTGATCAACGATTATATACTCTCATGATGAATGAGGGTTCATTGGTTTCTAAACACTTAGATGAGTTTAACAAAATTGTTATAGATCTTAGAAATGTTGACATTAAACTTGATGATGAAGATCAAGCTTTAATAGTATTGTGTTCATTACCTACATCATTTGAGAATTTTGTAAATTCTGTGCTATATGGCTAAGATACCATCTCCTTAGCTGATGTGAAGTCAACTTTGAACTCGAAGGAGTTAAAGAACAGGTATAGTGATAAGGGTGGTCAAACTAAAGCTAGTGAGCTGATTGTCAAAGATTCCTTCAACAGAGGAAGATCCAATAATAAGGGTTCAGAGAAGGGCAGAGGTAAGTAACGGGGGAAATCCAAGTCCAACAAGAAAAACGTCAAGTGTTATTACTGTCAGAAGTTTGGACATTACAAGAGTGAGTGTACTAAGCTGAAGAAGAAGGAGGAATCCACGAGTTCCTCTAATGCCGATAGTATTGCTGATGAATCTGATGGCTCAGATGTGGTCCTTGCAATCAGTGATTCAACTAGTCAGTTTAGTGACAAGTGGGTCATAGACTCAGCTTGCACTTTTCACATGTGTCCTAAAAGGGATTGGTTCATGACTTATGATCTAGTCAACAATGGTTCTGTTTTATTGGGTAGCGACACTGCTTGCAAGATTGCGGGAATGGGTTCAGTGAAGATTAAGATGTTTGATGGGATAGTTAGGACATTGACCAATGTCTGGCACATTCTAGATCTGAAAAAGAATCTTATCTCCATGGGAGCCCTTAATTCTTTGGGGTTGAAGTACACAGGACAAGGTGGAGTACTGAAAGTCAGTAAAGGCTCCATGATTATTATGAAGGGAGACAAGAAAGATGGTCTCTATTTCCTCTAGGGCAGTATTGTTAGCGGTAAAGCTGCAGTTTCAGTATCTGATGAGGTAGAGTCAGATAACACTCATCTATGGCATATGAGATTGGGTCATATGAGTGAGAATGGGATGTCTATCCTCTGTAAGCAAGGGTTGTTAAGGAATCAGAATTTAGGCAAACTTGACTTGTACGAGCACTGCATGTTTGGCAAACAGAGTAGGGTCCAGTTTGCAACAGGGGTCCACAGTATTAAAGGTACAGTGGACTACATTCATTCCGACCTTTGGGGTCCATCCTCAATTCTATCGAAAGGTGGAGCAAACTACTTGCTTACTTTGATTGATGATTACTCACGGAAGGTGTGGGCATATTTTCTGAAGCAGAAAAATGATGTCTTCAAGAATTTCAAGCAATGGAAAGTTCTGATAGAGAACCAGACCGCCAAGAAGGTTAAACGACTTCGCACTGACAATGGAATGGAATTTTGTAGTAGTGATTTTGATGAGTTTTGCAAGAATGAAGGAAGTGTCAGGCACCGTACAGTTAGACATACTCCACAACTGAATGAGGTAGCTGAAGGATGAATCGAACCCTCCTAGAACGAGCATGTAGTATGCTCTCCAATGCCGAGCTAACTGTGACGACCCGAGAATTCCTTCTTATATTATTTAATTAATTAATTGCTTTGATTGAGTGGTTAATTGTGTAATTAGGATAAGTATATATTATTAGATGAGGAAAAGGGCATGGGCTTGAGATTTGGGCCTTGGAACCTAGAACGAGCTATTGGGCCTAGGAAGGAATGGCAAGCTCACAAGCCCAAAGGGATGACCCATGACCCGCCAAACCCTACCCATGGGACACTTGTCACTCATAGGAAAATTTTAGTGAGTCAACTACAACTAGTAGGTAGACATGTGAGATTTCTATTTGGTGAGAGTTGACTAGTGGGTGAGAAATGAGGTGGAGTGTAGAATCTTGTGATGGGATTCTTCCCATCATTGGGAATATTTTTGGAAGGTACTAAGGTATGGTCTAACTTACCTTAACTAGTACATGGCTTGTTTAGGGGATGACACATGTGCATTGGAATGGAAAGTGGAAGAAAAGGAGTGGGAGGGCATTCGGCTAAGGAGAATTGCCGAAACCCTTAGGGGTTTTCCCACCCCATTCTCTCCAACCTAGGTCAATGGTCATCATAGGGGCTTCTAAGAGAAAGATGACAAGTTGATTGACACAAGAGGAGAGGTGTCATGAGGAAAAATAAAAAGAAAATGGAAGAAAGGAACCAAGAGGATCCGGGTGGATGCCGTGTGCACCACTTGGAGATTTCCTAGGAGTTTGCTTGCAAATCTAGTGAAAGGGTTGCATTGGATTTGTGTAGGGAATAAAGTACATGAAATGATACGTGTAAGAGGTATGGTGGTGTAAGAGGAAGGTATGGATGTTGCTTGAATTAGAAGCAAAACTAGGATGGAGGAAGGGAGCAATTTGGGTGACACTTGGAGTTAGGTATGGCCAGATCATGCTAGCTCAATTCCCCAAAGGTATGGCTATGGTATCTTGTAGAATGACTTAGGAATGCATGATTGAGTGTGTCATAGGATGAAATGACAAGAGAAAGGGCTTGAGAAGGGAGGAGGCTTCGGTGAAGCTAGGAAAGCCAAGGGAGAATCCGGTTTCCTCATTCCCCCATTTTTCCCATCATTGTTTTCTTTTCCCATGCAACCACCCATACCTAGTCTTGTATCCTTCATATCAAAGTATGGTGAGTTGTCCTTGACCCCTAGAAAGGAGTGTATGGCCGAAACCCTTGAGGAAAAGCTATCCCTCATTCGGCTAGCTCACAAACACACACACTAGTCTTTTCCCACCTCTCGGCCAAGCACCTCTCTCCCTCAACCTTCTTTTTTCAACTTTCTTCTAACTTCTAAACCTTACTATATCCTAAGTAGAAAAGAGTTAGAACAATCATTTTGAGGAATGATTGCTCTTGAAGAGGTAAGTGCATTCTTATCCTATCTTTAGCAATCTTTGTATACCTTTGAGTGAATTTGGTTGCTTTGCTTGTTTCCCTGTATGTATGTGGTAGAATGAATCTTTTTAGAGGAGAAACTTACCATGTTTAGTTTAGTAAGAATCCATGTTTAAGTTATGTTACTTTTCTAAGTTGAGGAGTTGAAATGATATATGGTTAGTTAGTTGTTCAACATGAAGTGGAATGAAGGAAAGTGCATGCATGATTGAAGGTTTTCTAGCATGAAATTTGTTAATGCTTTAGTGTCATTTATTTAGTAGTAAAATTCCATGTCTAAGGATGAATATCTAGCTAAGTCTAAAGGTTATTTCATGTGGAGATTTTGAATATACGTTATGAAAGGAGAATATGGCATGATCAATAAGTTGAGTTAAGGTGATCATATATTTGTTAAGTTTTGATTTGGAGAATGAAAAATTGAGTAATGCATGCTTGTATTTTCGGGTTGGAGAACTTCGTTGGTGGGAATCATGGATTTAATTATTATGTTATGTGATGGTGATATGTCTAAAATTTTGGAGATATTAGATGCATATGAATAAAGTTGCTATATTGTCATGGTTGAAGGTTTTCACTAAAATCATTGAGTAATTTAACTTAGAAGAACAAGTGAACAAAATAACACCATAGGAGACCTAGGATTTTCGGCCAAGCTTTGTTTTAAGGTTAGGATAACACTTTTAAAGGATTGGAATGGAACTAGAGTACTTGGAGAAAAAAAAAAATTAGAAGACAAAAAGCTAGGAGAGTGTAAGGGAGGGTCTCGGCCCAACCCTAGTGGAAAGGGGCCGAGTACTCCTAAGTGTATTAGAGGCTCATTCTAGCAATTTGGGAAGAAAATGAATAGGATTATGAGGTGCGAAAGTTTAAAAGAGCTTGACGTATGATAAGCGTCATGTTCGTCACCTATTGCATATGTTCTGTGACATGAATCTCACGTCTCATGCATATAGCACGAAAATCATGTTTTCAACATGTTTTCAAAAGAAAAAGAATTAATTAAAGTTTTATAAGAACCCCAAAGGCTGGGACGGGGTAGTGTCCCAGTGGAACTCCATGTTCACTCAGGAGTGATTAAAGTCGAGTGAAAGCCCCTGGGTCGACGAAGAACTGTCGGCAGACCATGTATGGCTCCAAAAGGATGTCCGGAGCGTGGTCGCAACTAAAGCTAGTGGGTGCCTACAGACAGTGTTGGCCTCGGCCTTACCGATAGAAAAGCTTGTAGTCGCTCGGGGAGTGATCAATCACCGAGTGACGAAGAATGCGAAAGGGCGCGAAACGTAGCTACTTAGGTTTGATACGGTCGCCGGGTGCTACAGTAACTAGCAGGAACACACGGTGCGTAGGGGAGCCGTGAGGTGTCCAACAGAGGACATGACAAAAGATGGGCTTTTGGGCCATATATGATATGATAAGTAGCGCCTAAGATAAGAAAATGAAAAGTGTTTGCAAAAGAAGAATTTTGAAAGAAAATTTCAGGGTTTTGGTTTTTTTGAGAGTATGGACAATGTATAAAAAGAAGACGAAAGGAAAAAGAGAAATTTTACGACACGAGCATAAGCATAAGCATGTGCATATCACGAGGTCATGAGTCTCATTATGCATTAAGTATGATTGCCTGTTTGCTATTCACTTAACTGTATGCTTAACTTGCTTTGTTATGATATAAATGTACATACTGAGATTTCTCCCGAAATCTCACCCCTTTGTTCATTTTCCTACTATCGCCTTTTTGGGATGATAGAAGTAGTCACAGGTGATGACGACCCAGATGAATACGACCCCACCGACGATGCCTCGGACCCCCACGGGCTCCACTAAGTCCACTGCCTCTGAGCTAGTGACTCTAGACTATTTGAGCCGCTGGGCGGCAGAGTCACTACCTTTGGCTACGTATATATGTGGTATACGCCTTATCGGGTGCTGTATAGTTTTGGGAGTGGATAATTCCCTCCACGTGGGTCGCCTTTACGAGTCATCCTCCGGGATGAGTTGTGAGGTGGGACCGGCCTTGGAGTTGGACCGTCTCCGTTACGGTTCAAGCTTCGAGAAGGTTAAGAAGGAGACGATGGATTAGTGATGGATGGTTTGGGGATCCTCCATGCAGCTTTTGTTCTTATTGCATGTATTCCTTTTTGGTCTTCCGATGTTTTGGAAGAATGAACTTTTGTAAAGGATCCTCATGTTTATATTAATGATATTGTAATATTTTGGGATGTTGTTGTTTCAAGCCATGTGATATACGCTTAGAAAAGGCTCGACCTTTATCTGCTGCGAGTAAAAATAAAAAAATAAAAATATTTTCAGTAAACGATAAGACGAGGGGTGAACTTCCCTGTAATGCTTATCCCCGACGTCATAGTTTGCGTACGATCCCAAGCGCAAGCTGGGGCGCCGACACTGACTAAGGACTTTTGGGAGGAAGCAGTCAACATAGCCTGCTTTCTGAAGAACCACTCTCCAGCCACAGCTATTGGTCTGAAGACACCTAATTAGGTATGGTTTGATGCACCTACTGATTATTTGAATTTAAAAATTTTTGGTTGTCATGCTTATCTTCAAGTTAATGATGGTAAACTAGAACCTAGGACAAAGAAATGCCTATTTATGGGATATGCTACTGGAGTCAAGGGATATAGGTTATGGTGTACTAATCCCAAGTCACCCAAGTTTATGATTAGCAGAGATGTTACTTTCGATGAAAAATCTATGCTTAATCCAAGAAAGGAGATTCCTGTGTCTACAGGGAAGAAGGTGGAGCTACAACAGGCTCTACAGAGGATACCATCTGAAACTCAGGATCATGCTATGGCTGATGAGCATGATTCTGAATCTGACACTGAAAAATAGATTGAGGAGCAGTACAGTATAGCTACCAGTAGACAGAGGAGGCAGATCAGACCACCTCAGAGATATACTCAAGCAGACATGGTTATGTATGCACTCGCAACAGTAGAAGAAATTGTTGGGCAGTAGCCTTCCAGATACTCAGAGGCTGTGAAGAGTACCGAGTCTGCTCAGTGGTGCTCAGCTATGACTGAAGAGATTGAATCTCTTCATAAGAACCAA
Source organism: Platycarya longipes (assembly GCA_036559045.1). Taxonomy (NCBI): domain Eukaryota; kingdom Viridiplantae; phylum Streptophyta; class Magnoliopsida; order Fagales; family Juglandaceae; genus Platycarya; species Platycarya longipes. The sequence continues at coordinate 25,918,394 of CM071789.1, read as the reverse complement.
ATCTGAGATTTGGTTAAGTTACCAGCAAATACGAAGGTTGTGGGCTGCAAATGAGTTTTCAAGAGAAAAGAAGGAATCCAGTCTGAGTCAGATGCAAGATACAAAGCACGCCTAGTTACTAAAGGCTATAGTCAGAGAGGGGATCGACTTCAATGAAGTGTTCTCTCCAGTAGTAAAACACAGTTCAATCGGAGTTTTACTAGCCATCACGACTTTGTATGATATGGAGCTTCAACAGCTTGATGTGAAGATAGCGTTTCTACATGGCGAGCTTGAAGAGACTATTTATATGCGTCAGCTAGAGGGGTTCATTGTTGAAGGCAAAGAGGACCAAGTTTGCAGATTGAAGAAGTCTTTGTATGGGTTGAAGCAGTTGCCTAGGCAATGGTATAAACGTTTTGATTTGTTTATGATTGATCATGGTTATTTGAGAAGTAGCTATGATTGTTGTGTGTATCATAAACAATTGCCTGATAAGTCTTTCATTCACTTATTGCTTTATGTTTATGACATGCTTATAGCTGCTAAAAGCATGGTTGATGTTGATTTGATGAAAACTTAACTTAGAAATGAGTTTGAGATGAAAGACTTAGGTGCTGCTAAGAAAATTTTGGGAATGGAAATTCACAGGGATAGGAAAGCTAGGAAGTTGTACTTGTCCCAAAGAAAGTACCTTGAGAATGTTCTTGACAGGTTTGGAATGACTAACTCCAAACCTGTAAGCACACCGTTGGCGATGCATTTTAGACTTTCAGCTTCCCTATCTCCCCAGACAGATGAGGAGGAACAGTCCATGGCAAGAGTTTCTTACTCTAGTGCAGTTGGCAGCATTATGTGTGCCATGGTTTGTACCCGTCCAGACATTTCACAGGCAGTGAGCGTGGTTAGCAGGTACATGGCTAAGCTTGGTAGAGTTCACTAGCAGGCAGCGAAATGGGTTCTGAGGTACTTGAGTGGAACCTTGTATGTTGGCTTGTTATTTGATAGAGATGTTAATCTCAGTTCTAATGTTGTTGGGTTTGTTGATTCTGACTATGCTAGAGATTTAGACAAGAGAAGATCATTGACAGGCTATGTTTTCATATTGTGTGGTTCTGCAATTAGTTGGAAAGCAACACTCCAATCAACTGTTGTTTTATTGACTACGGAGGCAGAATACATGGCAACAGCTGAGGCTGTCAAGGAGGCCATTTGGGTGAAGGGGCTGATCAGTGACTTGAGTCTTTAGTAGGAGGGGATGACAGTGTTTTGTGATAGCCAGAGCACTATACATTTAACCAAAAATCAAATGCATCATGAGAGGACGAAGCACATTGATGTCAAGTATCATTTTCTCAAAAAAGTAGTTGCAGATGGTATAGTGAGTATTCAGAAGATTGCTACTTCAGATAATCCAGCAGACATGATGACAAAGCCAGTTGCAGTACACAAGTTCAAACTTTGTTTGGACTTGATTGGAGTTCGAGGTTTCCAAATCCCTTAGGGGATTTTGATGGGGTTGGTTTCTTTTGTTGATATTGGGTTTTCAGTAAGGCTTGTGGGTATTCAAACCAAGGTGAAGATTTGTTGAGTTATGGCTTGGATACACGCCTCCCCTACACTTTTGCTCTAGCGAAGTTGATCCCGCTAGAGTGAGAGTCCAACCCGTGAGTTCGCTCGACCTTCACTCGACATCCAACTCGAGCAAAGTGCAACCCGAGAGTTCGCTCGACCCTCACTCGAGGTCCTGCTCGAGCAAGATTTAGGCAGAGACTACGCTCGACCCTCGCTCGACGTTCAGCTCGAGCGAGATTGACCTAGCAGTATTTGCTCGAGCGAGATTAACTCTCGCTCAAGCGAGATCGCATAAATATAAATATCGCGATCTCATTTCTGCGTTCGTCCCAGACGAACCCCGAGCCCCCTGTTTCGACGCCGAAGAACAGAGCACCCTCTCAGCTTCATTTTTTCTCCATTTCTTGAGTGGTTGAGTGTAAACACGTGAGGATTGAGTGTATACACGTGAGGTGAGTGATTTCTACTATAAGAATCCCTTGATTCTCTCTCTGTAATCTCCATTTGATCATAGTGAAGTTTTGAGACTAACCCCCAGTAGATGTAAGCTCAGTTGAGCTAAACCACTTAAATCTGCGTGTTCTGTATAGTCTTTACTATTTTACTTCTCTTAGTTGCTACCGCTGTATTTGATTTCATATCTGTGTTGTTTGTTTTATCGGTTTATTCCCAACAAATGAGATTCAAAATATATGCACAACATCTTATATGCCTAAGCTCCTTAGCTAATACCATACAATCCCTAAATTTGGCAATTATTCTCAAATAATCAATGGCCGTATTGTTAGCAGACGCATTATCTACTGTAAAAATCTTCTTTATGTCCCATTCAAGTATGGATGACTCAATCTCTTTTCCTATTATGATCCATTTGTGATTAGGAGCTTTCTTAAAATGTATTATTCTCTTATGCAATGTCCAATCCTCAACAAAATGGGCAGTTATGCACATAAAGTTAAGATTTTAAATTGACGTCCACATATCAGTTGTAATGCAAATCTTATAATCAGATTCCATAAACATGGTCTTCAACTTCTCTTTTTCTAACATATAAATTTTCATGCGAAAGGGGATTGGAAACCATACAGAATGCTATCAAGCATGATGATGCAGGTTTGCCCATTTTTTACGAAAGCATAGGAAGGAGAATCCCTGATGGTGTCAATACTTTGATTTATACTATTGTTAAACATTTTGTGGGAACTCCTTCCAATGTCATTAATAGAATTTTTTATTATTTGAATAATTTAAAATGTTACAAAATGTCTGATTATCGTTGGTATAAAGATGTTTTCGTGTCTAGGGTTATGTTTAGAGATGATAGTGATAAACCTTATTGGAAAGAGAAATTCATTGATGGTTTACCTCGTTTGTTTGCTCTTAAGGTCAAAGATTCACTTACTGATACTATTGGTTTTCTTAATTATGATCATTATACTTACGGTGATATCGTGAGTACTATTAACAAACTTTGTATTAGTATATGTAATGACCAACGTTTAATCCACCAACAGATGAAGGATAGAAAGAAAGCCAAATATGAAATGGATAATTTCTGTGAACAATTTGGCATTCCTCCTATTGCTCCATCCCGTCAGAAGAACAAACATTTCAAAAGGTTTTCCAAAAAATCTCATGGGGATAACAGGAGAAAAGCCCGTGATAAGTTTTACAAAAAACCTTTTCATAAAAAATCTTTTCATAAAAAAGTTTCTAAAACTCCCTCAAAAAGGAAGTGTTTTAATTGTGGCAAGACTGGACACTTTGCTAATAAGTGCCCTAAGGAGCCAAACAAATTAAAAAACAAGCTCAATTCTTTGGATATTAAGGATAGTGATAAAGAAGAATTTATTCATCTCCTGGAATCCAAAACTTCATCGTCTGACCTCGATGAATTTAGCTCTAGTAATTCAGAATATCACTCAGAGGCGGAGTCATCAGATTCTACAAATATTGAGTCATCAGATTCTACAAATATTAAGTTTGGGTGCAACTGTAATTACTCTTGTTGTAAACCCAGAGTTAAAACAATCAATGTTTTAACTAAGGAAGAAGAACAAGAAAATCTTTTACTCACTTTGATTTCACAAATTGAAAATCCTGAACTCAAACAGAAATACCTCCTCCAGCTCAAGAAGACCATAGTGCGTAAAACACCGTTGACTTCTACAGAAAATACCAGTTTAAAGAAACTTTGGGACGTTTTGAAAAGAAAAAACCCAAAAACATTTCCACAAATGATTTACTGCATAAAATTATTTTAATAAAAAAAGAGATTATTGAACTCAAGTCGGAGATCGATGCTCTCAAGTCTGAAAATTCGGCTTTTAAACAAGATTTACTTTCTTTTAAAATTGAAAAACAATTTGATTTGGAATGTCCTTCTGATACTGAGGAAGCAAACAATGCAGACCATGCTGAATCTTGTAATCCGATTAAGGATATTTGTTTAATTCGACATTCTCTTCCTACTAAGTGGTATTCTAAAGTTGATATTGTTGTTTGTCATGACTTTAGATTCTCTGTAATTGCGATGATTGACTCTGGATCAGATCTTAATTGCATCCGTGAAGGTCTAATTCCCACCAAATACTATGAAAAATCATCTGAAAAGTTATTCTCTGCAAACGGATCTAAGATGAAGATCAATTATGAGCTAAATAATGCTCATGTTTGCCAGGACAATGTTTGTTTCAAAATTCCTTCTGTGCTTGTCAAATGACTCATGATGTAATATTAAAAATGCCTTTCATTTCGTCCATTTATCCATTTCTTTCTGAAAAAGATGGGATTACTACTGATCCATTTGGACAGAAAGTTAAGTTTACATTTGCTTCAAAATTTCAAATTGATACTTCAAAAGATTTAAATTCTTCGATTTCAACAAAAACAAACATTTGAGCTTCTTACAACAAGAAGTTAAATTCAAAAAAATTTCTGAGCATTTGTCTGATCTTTTGCTTCAATAAAAAATCGATGATTTTCATAAAAAAATAATTTATGATGTTTGTTCTGAACTTCCCAATGCTTTTTGGCATAGGAAAAAACATGTGGTTTCTCTTCCTTTCATTAAATATTTCTCTGAAAAAAATATTCCAACCAAAACCAGACCTATTCAAATGAATAGTGAGACTTTGGAGTTTTGCAAAACTGAAATTTTTGATATTCTCTCTAAAGGTATTATCAGGCATAGTAAGTCACCCTGGTCATGTGCTGCCTTCTATGTTCAAAAAAATACTGAAATTGAGAGAGGGACAATCCAGTTGGTTATTAATTACAAACCCTTGAACAAAGTTTTAGAATGGATTAGATACCCTATTCCTAACAAAAACGACTTGGTTCATAGATTAAGTAATGCAATCATTTTTTCTAAGTTTGACCTTAAGTCTGGATTTTGGCAGATCCAAATTAGGAAATCCGACCATTACAAGACTGCTTTCACCACTCCATTTGGTCACTATGAGTGGAATGTAATGCCTTTCGGCTTAAAAAATGCTTCAAGTGAATTCCAAAATATCATGAATGATATCTTCAATTCATTCACTCACTTCACCATTGTCTATATTGATGATGTTCTTATCTTTTCTAAATCCATTGATGATCACTGGAAACATTTGTCTACTTTTCTTCACATCATAAGACAAAATGACTTAGTGGTTTTTGCTAAAAAGATTAAACTGTTTCAAACCAAAATAAGATTCCTTGGTTATGACATTTCTGAAGGCAAAATCAAGTCAATTCAAAGGGCTATTGAATTTGCTGACAAATTTCTTGATGTTATCCTTGACAAAACTCAGCTTCAAAGATTTCTTGGTTTACTCAATTATATTTCAGATTTTTACAAGGATATGAGAAAACAATGTCGTCCTTTCTTTGAGAGACTTCGTCTCAATCCTCCTTCATGGACAGATGTTCATACTAAGTTGATTAAACAAATTAAGGCATATGTCAAAACTCTTCCACGCCTTGGTATTCTCATTTCAAATTCTTTTAAAATAGTTGAAATAGATGCCTCTGACATAGGTTATGGTGGCATTCTGAAACAAATTATTTCACCAGGTTCTCCTGAACAAATTGTTCGATTCCATTCTGGAACTTGGAATCATGCACAACTTAATTATAGTACTATAAAAAAAGAAATACTATACATAGTATTATGTATTTCAAAATTTCAAAATGATTTACTTAAACAAAAGTTTTTGTTATGATTGATTGCAAAAGTGTTAAATATGTATTAGAAAAAGATGTTCAAAATATTGCATTCAAACATATTTTTGCACGATGGCAAGCTATTTTAAGTGTTTTTGATTTTGATATTGAATATAGTAAAGGATCTGATAATTCTATTCCTGACTTCCTTACCCATGAATTCCTGCAGAAAAATGAGCAGAAAAAAAAAATAAGAAGCCAAATCCCCCACCTCCTCCTAGGCCAACCACTCTCATAAAGCCATCCCATTTACCTACTTCAAGTTCCCTTGAAATAGCCAACAGGTTCACTCTCCTGGGAAGTATTCCTAGACTTATTTCACCTAATTCTTTTGCTTCAACCCTAGCCATGCCTTATGACCCGTATGTTACTCCCCTAGCAACGGCCAGGCCCAGGCCCACAAATGTTTTCCTTCCTGCCTCTAAGGAAGAATATTTCAAAAAAACCTTATTTTCAAAATCTGTTTTACATTGAACCTAACATAACAATGTATACAGACCCTTTCTAAATTGCTTCAAACTACTTTTCTCCTGGTTTCCACTGGTTTTCTGAGAATCCAGTAAAAGATTTAAAATTTTACTTTACAATCTTGGTTCATATAGGATCCATTTCCATTAAACCAATTCATTGCAAGATTGATACTTCAAAAATTATATTTTATAACTGTTATCTTCTGCCAGTCATGACCGAAGAAGAATGGGGAACTCAGCCTTATACCCTCAAAACCATCCCCAATTCAGAAATTCAATATAATTACAATGATTATATTGAAGCTTGGCATAAGTTTCCTTTGTTTCAAACCCAAGATCTTTCTCACTCTTGGTTCTTCAACTTTGATAAAAAGTGCAAACACACTTTCCCTCTCTGGTTCAAAAGATGGTGGCATCAATATGGTCCAATTCCTGAAATATTTTCGGATAATCTTAAATAGACTCTCAACTATTTCAATATTTCAAATACCCCCAAAATGGACCATCATAATTCAAAATTTCATTTCCTAGTTCATATTTGCAAAAGATATAAGATCCCCCAGATTTGCAAATGGACTTATGAAAAGAAAGGTGATATAATGGTTCGTCATTTCTTTGTCAAATGGTGGGATAGATATCCTCACACAGATGATATTATTTCACATGTTTCAAGAGATTTTCCTCTGAAAGCACCAAATTATATATATATATATATATATTAATAGGCGTGTAAGAAAAAATCAGAAAACCTGACCAGACCGGTCCAAATTGGTGATCCAGAATCGGTTCCCGTAATGTCAAAACCAGACCGGACCGAACCAAACCGGTTCAGTATTATATATATTTTAAATTAATTTTTTAAATATTATATGTAATATATAATAATATTTTTTATATTATATAGAATATTTTATACATTAGTATATAATGTAAATTAGTTACAATATATCACTATAAGAAAACTAGTTATCCGTGGCCAACTATTTTTTGCCAAAATAACTATTTCCTGCCAAAATGAGTCTATTTTTGCAGCAAATAGTTCGTCAAGAATACTCATTTTTCTAGTTGTGAATTTACATTTTATGGCCTAATACTTATAATCTAATATTATATTACCATTAGTAATATATTTCAAGTCTATATATAAATTACTATGCTAAATAATTACATATAAAATAATGATATAATAATATTAATACTATCATTATCAATGATATAGTTATAAAAAAAATTAAATTTATTATAACAAACACTAATATATAATTAATCTAATCACTATAACTAATATTCATATATATACTGATAGGATAATCGTAACGCCCCGAATTTTTCTTTTTTTTAAAATTATGCATGCACTTAAACTTACTAAGTACAATGCAAAACGCAACGGAAAGGAATAAATCTTTAATACGTGCAAAGAGATCTAACTCTTGTATAAATAGATCACATGGCATATTAAAACTATATCCTTCATAATTTTTTTATTTATCATAACATATCGAATCCAGAACTTACATAACCCAGTTATTTTTGTTCACACAAATATCATCTCTTACTATCCTTCGATACTCTTGCTATTCAATTTGATCACGTACGTGAGATCATTCTCTTAGGAGAAGAGTATTCTGTAGGACCCTCGGGGCTCCTCAGAATCTCCTATGATGTCTAAATCTCATGACAATTTATTTACTCCTGCAACACCCTCTATCATTCCATAAGAAATGACAGATAAAATATAAAAGAGTGAGATTTCCAAGAAATCTCAGTAAGTACACAGTTAACGAAATAAGGCATAGATAACATCAACAATCATCATATATAGCAATAATTACAGACATATAACTTATGAAAATACTGTATGGGACTTATGCATGACTTGGACTTATAAACTTATATCATACATGTATTTTTCATTCTTATATTAAAATTCTTGTTCTTATAAGTCTTTACTAATATCCACTATTATTACCCGTGGTTGGGCCATGCCATTATTGTTACCCGTGGTTGGGCCATGCCACTATTATTACTCGTGGTTGGGTCATATCATATAAAATTTTCTTATCTTATTTCTTAAATGTTTGTCATGACTCGTAACAATACTTACATGACGACATGTAACATGGACTGTTCTTTAAAAAATGGACGTCATGACTTATGACGATACGTATGTGACAAAATGCAACGTACATGCAAACTTAGACTAGTGACATGCATGTTTCATGTTTTCATAAAGCATATGACATAGAAAAGCATAACACAAAACCTACATACATATACGTCGCCTAATTTCATAACGTCAAACTCAACAAATAATACGTATGAAACTAAATAAAATATTAAATTTTTATTTAATCAAGGGCTGACCTAATTTTCATGAAAATATTCTTAATTATTTATTCCTTTTAACTCATTCAACTCTAGCCCACAAGTTTGCACAATTTCATAACTACATTATTTTTAAGTGTTTTTTGAACTATTCTTATATATATAATTTTATTATTATTTTATTTTATCTTTTTATGACAATAAATCTAAAAAATATTCCTAATATATTAAGATTCCTAAAATTATAATATTTGTTAAAAATAGCTTTCAAATAATTCACTTGAACTTTTAAAATGAAGGAAAACTCCCCTTTTTAAGGGTTACCTACTCTGTTTTATTACTTAATTCCAGTTTCTTCCTTCATAAATTTCTTATCTTGTAAAACTTAAAACATAAGAGTTGTAGATCTATGTCTTATATTTTCATATCATTTTGAATCAATCAATTTAGATATCACACTAACAAGTTATGACCATTTTACTGAAGGATGTTAAATCTGTCTACTTAACTCCTTTTAAATCCAAAAGTTACTAGGGTTGATCTATCATTTTTTTTCCAAATGAAGATCTCATATTTTCACATAATCTTCTTCATATAACATCATAGAATATATTCCTAAGGTCTCATAATTTTTTTAGCCTTTTATCATAGCAAAAACCACTCCAAAACTCAATAGGCTTCAATTTAACACTTAAACTAAGATTAAGCTCAAATAAATATCAAACACGATATGATCACCAAACCACTCATTCTATGCTAATATTAGGTTAAATTGTATACTTACAAGTTTCTCCAAAGCTTGAATTGATGATAAAACCAAGCTTTTGCAAATTTCTTCTTCAAACATACTCAATAACTCACCTTAGAAGTGTTTAGAGATTCAAGGGCTTTAGGAAGGCTTTTTCTTTGTTTTCTCTCAAGGTAGCCATGTGTTATTGCTCAAGGGGATTAAGAGAAGCCACCACACACATATATATAGGAGAGGGGCGAAATATTAGACAAGGAGAGGATAAATTCCTCAAGGTATCCGGTTTCTCCCCTTTTAGAGCCATATATAAGCTTCCAACTTATTTTAGGTGAAATGATTTAGTCTAAACTTAGGTTTGGTGAGTCATATAGATATCCAAGGGTCAGTTTTGAGCTGCCTAAAATATCTCCTTGATCAATGGCTCCAATAAACCCCAGCTCATGTAAGGTAAAGACAAAATTGTATGATAGTTTCCTCCAATGAGATGTATCCGACCACTTCCATCCCAAATTCGTCCTTGATATACTTCGATTCTTCGAAACCTTACAACATAAAAGTTTTAGATCATCATCTTAAGATTCTATAAAATTTTGAATCACCTTATTCCAAGATCAAATGAGAGAGATATACTTAACACACCGAAACATGTCAAAACCACCCGAGAAACCCAATCCAAGTTCTCCATTTGTTTTCCTTTATTTTCTTACTCATCAAGACTTCTAGATCAATTTATCTCCTCATGACACATACTCCTACACATGTCAAGACCTCAGGAAAATTGATAGTCAATCACAATTTTCTTTACATGGCCGAATATAGGACAATTCATCTAAGTCGGTTATCAATTGGACTCAATTCAGGGCCGTCCACTTCACACCAGATTTAGTCATTGATCCGTTATTTATATTAAAAAACCCAAAACATAAAAGTTCTAGATATACTTCTTAAGGTTATATAGGAACTAGAATCACCTTATTTTGAGATCATATGATCAAGTTATGATTTTCCACTAAAAGTCGATAGATAAGCCCGAGAATACCAATCCGGGCACACCAAGTGTTTGGTAGATATTGCTTCTTGTTTCACACGAAAGTCCTTAGATAAAATCTCTTCGTTTCCACATATATACGTACTTGTCCATTTCTTAGGCTAATTGAGAAAATAATCCAAAGACTTAATCTTATCCAAAGTCCTTAGTCAACTTCAAAGTCAATGCCTATCTATCTCTAATCCAGATCTTCCACATCCATCTCAATTTTGTATTTTCTTAAGTCCATATCTCTTAAAACTCAACACATAAAAGTTGTAGATATTCCTCTTAGCTTTCTATAGTCTTTTTAATCACTCAAATCCGATATCAAATAAGCAAGTTATAGCCGTTTTATTAAAAGATGTCAAATCTCTCCCTATATCTCGCTCGAGCCAGACATCAAGCGAGAGTCGAGCGAGATTTTGGATTAGGCACTTTTTCTATATAAAACAAGCCACCATTGCACCCAATCCTACTCTTAACCTTCCAACATACAATTATAAGTCTTTTCTTTATTATACTATTCATTATTTGATCAACCTTCAATGATCATGTCACATATAAAAATTAAATGGATATCTAAAAATCCGGGTTATGATAATAATAGACTAATTTCAAACTGGACTGGAAGTAATAAAATTGGTACTGCCGATTTTTGGGAGTAATAAGTACATATTCGATTTTAAAAAATGCAAAATTACTTGGTTAGTTCTAGATTTTGTCTAAAATCTAACCAAATTGGATGGATTACACACCTAACTAATAGGAGAACCTTGCCCACCAATGAGTCCATAATTTTAGTAGATTGGCTTAGCTGTGTTTACATTCTAGGTTGTAATAAGAAAATGCATGGGGGAGGGAATTGGCCAAGTAATTGGTTAGGTAGAGCTTGACTTGATCAATGCAATTTTAGCTACTAAATTAACTAATTCCCATTTCAATATATAGATGATGCTACAATTATATATGTTGGGAAAGAACCAAAGAAAAAAACAACAAGAATATGAAATAAACTACAGCGGATGCAACAATAAGAAATAAAACTGTAAACAACCAAAGAACACAGCGATTTAAGTGGTTCAGCTCAAAATGAGCTTACATCCACTGTGGGGTTGGTTTCAAAGCTTCACTAGATTAAAAGGAGGTTACAGAGAGAGAATCAGAAGATTCTTACAAAAGGAAACACTCATCTCACGTGTATACACTCAATCCTCACAAATTTCACTCAATATAGTGGAGAAATGGAGAAGAAATGATCTGAGGGGAAGCTTTGTTCTTCGGGCCAAAAACAGAGAGCTGTTGAGCTTCGTTCGTGTGTCCGCGCAAAATGACTTCGGGATATTTATAATATGCGATCTCGCTCGAGCGAAACTTACCCTCGCTCGAGCGAGGACTTCTAGGTCAAACTCGCTCAAACAGGATGTTGAGCGAGGAGCTAGCAAACGGACACCTGGCAACACATGGCACTTCGCTCGAGCGGGAGGTCGAGCGATTGTCGAGCGAAGTTACTGCCTGATCCTCGCTCGAGCTGGAGGTCAAGCGAGGGTCGATCGAACTCTCGGATTGAGGTCTGCCTGAAGTCTGGAAGTCTCGCTCGAGCCGCGCTTGAGCGAGGGTCGAGCGAAACAGGGCTGAGGCGTGTATTCACAAGCCATACTCAACAAATCTCCACATTGGCTTGAATACCCAAAAAAAAAAAGCCTCATAAAATCCAGATCAACCCAAGAATGAAAAATGCGGATCTGAAGACCAACCCCATCTGAGTTCCCTAAGGAACCTGGAAACCCCGAACCCCTATCAAGTCCAAACAAAATCTGCTGGATTCTCTGAAATAGCAATCTTCTGAATACTAACTGTACCATCTGCAACTACTTCTCTAATAAAATGATACCTGACATCAATGTGCTTCGTCCTCTCATGATATATTTGATTTTTAGTCAAATGTATAGCACTCTAGCTGTCACAAAACACTGTCATCTCTGTCTGCTGAAGACCCAAGTCACTGATCAGCCCCTTCACCCAAATGGCTTCCTTAACAGCCTCAATTGCTGCCATGTATTCTGCCTCTGTAGTTGATAAAGCAACAGTTGATCGAAGTGTTGCTTTCCAACTAATAGCAGAACCACACAATGTGAAAATATAGCCTGTCAATGATCTTCTCTTGTCTAAATCCCCAGCATAGTCAAAATCAACAAAACCAACAACAACAGAACTGAGATTTACATCTCTATCAAATATCAAGCCCACATGCGAGGTTCCCTTCAAGTACCTCAAAATCCATTTCACTGCCTGTCAGTAAGTTCTACTAGGTTAAGCCATATATCTGCTAACCACACTCACTGCCTGTGAAATATCTGGACGGGTACACACTATGGCATACATAATGCTACCTACAGCATTAGAGTAAGGAACATTTGCCATGGACTGTTCCTCCTCATCTGTCTGGGGAGATAAGAAAGCTGAAAGTTTAAAATGTAATGCCAACGGCGTGCTGACAGGTTTGGAGTTAGACATTTCAAGCCTGTCTAGAACCTTCTCTATATACTTTCTCTGGGACAAGTATAAATTCTCAGCTTTCCTATCCCTATAGATTTTCATCCCCAATATTTTCTTAGCATCACCTAAATCTTTCATCTCAAACTCATTTTTAAGTTGAGTTTTCAACAAATCAACATCAACCATGCTTTTAGCAGCTATAAGCATGTCATCAACATAAAGTAATAAGTGAATGAAAGACTTATCAGGCAATTGTTTATGATACACACAACAATCATAATTACTTCTCAGATAACCATGATCAATCATAAACAAATCAAAATGTTTATACCATTGCCTAGGTGACTGCTTCAACCCATACAAAGACCTCTTCAGTCTGCATACACGGTTTTCTTTACCTTCAACTGTGAACCCTTCTGGCTGATGCATATAGATAGTCTCTTCAAACTCACCATGTAAGAACGTTGTCTTCACATCAAGCTGCTGAAGCTCTAGATCATACAAAGTTCTGATGGCTAGTAAAACTCTGATTGAGCTGTGTTTTATCACTGGAGAGAACACTTCATTGAAGTCGACCCCCTCTCTCTAACTGTAGCCTTTAGCAACTAGACGAGCTTTGTATCTTGCATCAGACTGGATTCCCTCTTTTCTCTTGAAAACCCACTTGCAGCCCACAACTCTGGTATTCGCTGGTAACTCAACCAAATCTCAGGTTTGGTTCTTGTGAAGAGACTCAATCTCTTCAGTCATCACTGAACACCACTGTGCAGACTCAGTACTCTTCACAGCCTCTGAGTAACTAGAAGGCTCCTGCCCAACAATTTCTTCTGCTGTAGCGAGTGCATAACTAACCATGTCTGCCTGAGCATATCTCTGAGGTGGTCTGATCTGCCTCATCTGTCTACCAGTAGCTATAATGTATTGCTCCTCAACTGGTATCTCAGTCTCTGATTCAGAATCATGCTCATCGGCTATAGCATGATTCTGAGTCTCAAGTGATGTCTCATGTGAAGCTTGCAACTCCATCTTCTTCCCTGTAGACACAGGAATCTGATTTCTCGAATTAAGCATAGATTTTTCATCAAATACTATATCTTTGCTTATCACAAACTTGGGTGACTTGGGATCAGTACACCACAATCTATATCCTTTCACCCCAGAAGCATATCCCATGAATATACACTTCTTTGCCCTAGGTTCTAGCTTACCATCATTCACATGAAAGTAAGCAGGACAACCAAATATCTTCAAATTCAAATAATCAGTAGGTTCATCAGACCATACTTGATTAGGTGTCTTTAATCCAATAGCTGTGGCTGGAGAGCGGTTTACTAGAAAACAGGTTATGTTGACTGCTTCCGCCCAAAAGTCCTTAGACAGCCCAGCATTGGAGAGCATACTACGTGCTCATTCTAGGAGGGTTCGGTTCATCCGTTCAGCCACTCCATTTTGCTGTGGAGTGTACCTGACTGTACGGTGTCTGAAAATTCCTTAATTCTTGCGGAACTCATCAAAGTCACTGCTGCAAAATTCCATCCCGTTGTCAATCCGAAGCCGTTTAACCTTCTTATCGGTCTGATTCTCTATCAGAACTTTCCACTGCTTGAAATACTTGAAGACATCACTTTTTTGTTTCAAAAAATAAACCCACACTTTCCGTGAGTAATCATCAATAAATGTAAGCAAGTAATTAGCTCCACCTTTCGATGAAACTGAAGATGGACCCCAAAGGTCGGAAAGAATGTAGTCCACTGTACCTTTTGTTCTGTGGACCCTTGTTGCAAACTGAACTCTGCTCTGTTTTCCAAATACATAGTGCTCGCACAGGTCTAGTTTGCCCAAATTCTGATTCCCTAACAACCCTTGCTTACTGAGGATAGACATCCCCTTCTCACTCATATGGCCCAATCTCATGTGCCATAGACGAGTAACATCTGACTCTGACTGATTAGATACTAAAACTGCAGCTTCACCGCTGACAGAACTGCCTTGGAGGAAATAGAGACCATCTTTCATGTCTCCCTTCATAATAATCATGGAGCATTTGCTAACCTTCAGAACTCCACATTGTCCCATGTACTTCAAACCCAAAGAATCAAAGGCCCACATGGAGATAAGATTCTTTTTCAAGTCTGGAATGTGCCGAACATTAGTCAATGTCCTAACTATCCCATCAAACATCTTGATCTTCACAGAACCCATTCCCGCAATCTTGCAAACTGTGTCATTCCCTAACAAAACAGAACCACTGTTGACTGGTTCATAAGACATGAACCAGTCCCTTATGGGACACATATGGAAAGTGCAAGCTGAGTCCATAACCCACTTGTCACTGAACCGACTATTCGAATCACTGATTGCAAGAACCACATCAGAGCCATCAGATTCATCGGCAGCACTGACGGCATTAGAGGAACTCGTGGATTCCTCCTTTTTCTTCAGCTTCGTACACTCACTCTTGTAGTGTCCAAACTTCTGACAGTAATAGCATTTTATATTTTTCTTGTTGAACTTGGACTTTGATTTCCCCCGGGACTTTCCTCTGCCCTTCTCTGAATACTTCTCACTGGATCTTCCTCTGTTGGAGGTATCTTTGACAAACAAACCACTGGCTTGTGCTTCACCACCCTTATCATACTTACTTCTCAACTCCTTCGAGTTCAAAGCTGACTTCACATCTGCTAAGGAGATAGTATCTCTTCCATAAAGTATAGAATTTACAAAATTCTCAAATGAGGCAGGTAATGAACACAACACAATTAAAGCTTGATCTTCATCATCAAGCTTGATGTCAACATTTCTAAGATCCATAACAATCTTGTTAAACTCATCTAGGTGTTCAGTAACTGATGAACCATCAGTCATTTTGAGCGTATATAACCGTTGTTTTAAATACAACAGGTTAGTGAGAGACTTCTTAATATACAAGCTCTCAAGCTTGTTCCAGAGACCCTTAGCGGTCTCCTCCTCCGCTACCTCTCTCAACACTCCATCAGACAATGACAGTAAAATAGGACTATGTACCTTTTCTTCATCGTCCTTAGACGGTACAGGAGAATCAGCTGTCCTTTCCTCTAAAACTTTGAATAATCCCTACTAGCGCAACAATGCTTTCATCTTCAGACGCCATAAGCTGAAACTATTCTGACTGTCAAATTTCTCAACTTCAAATCTTGCTGTGGCCATCCCTTCAAATTTTCACAAAGCCTGAAAGCTCTGATACCATTTTTTGGGAAAGAACCAATGAAACAAACAACAAGAATATGAAATAAACTGCAACAGATGCAACAATAAGAAATAAAATAGTAAACAACCAAAGAACATAGCGATTTAAGTGGTTCAGCTCAAAATGAGCTTATATCCACTATGGGGTTGGTTTCAAAGCTTCACTAGATTAAAAGGAGGTTACAGAGAGAGAATCAGAAGATTCTTACAAAAAGAAACACTCACTCACGTGTATACACTCAATCCTCACAAATTTCACTCAATATAGTGGAGAAATGGAGAAGAAATGATCTGAGGGGAAGCTCTGTTCTTCGGGCCAAAAACAGAGAGCTGCTGAGCTTCGTTCGTGTGTCCGCGCGAAATGACTTCGCGATATTTATAATATACGATCTCGCTCGAGCGAAACTTACCCTCGCTCGAGCGAGGACTTCTAGGTCAAACTCGCTCAAACAGGATGTTGAGCGAGGAGCTAGCAAACGGACACCTGGCAACACGTGGCACTTCGCTCGAGCTGGAGGTCGAGCGACTGTCTAGGGAAGTCACTGCCTGATTCTCGCTCGAGCTGGAGGTCAAGCGAGGGTCGATCGAACTCTCGAATTGAGGTCTGTCTGAAGTCTGGAAGTCTCGCTCGAGCCGCGCTTGAGCGAGGGTCGAGCGAAACAGGGTTGAGGCGTGTATTCACAAGACATACTCAACAATATATATTATACAAAGCACTTGCAATTATTATATATATTTTTTTATCATAATTGGTTGGGTAGAGTTCTTCACTTGCAATCCTGCATGATATTTTTTATTAACTAATTATCATAACAGGTTAGGTAGAGAATTCTTTTTTTTTATTTTTATTACTATTGTTATTATTATTATATGTCAGTTCATTGTTCCAACTGACCGGCCATATTATAAATTAGAGCCTTGAGTAAGAAAGGAAATTAAAATAATTAACTAATTATTTTAACTTGATGGGCGTTTCATAATCGAAATTGGTCATGAGGTGAGAAACGTGTCTCATACAAGTGGGGCTAAGGGCTAGTTTGGATAATGGAATATTATTAGAATATTGAATTATTATTATTTTTTATCTATTTTTTTATTATTATGACCTACTCTAAATTATTTTTTTTATTACTACTCACAGAATATCTAAAATCATCTCACTATCCAAAAAATACTAACCTAAAAAAGGGGGTTAAGAATATTAATAATTTTAATAAGATGGTTTAATTGTGTTTAAATTATGTTTAATATATAAGAGAATTACATGGGGAGGAGGGGAATTGGCCAAATTGACTAGGTAGAGTTTGACTTGATCAACGCGATTTAACTAGTTACTTAACTAATTCCCATTTTAATATATATATGATGCTACAATTTAAATATTATACATACCGGCCACTTGCAATTATGATAATTTTTATTAACTAATTATCATAATTAGTTAGGTAGAGCTCTTTATTATTATTATTATTATTATTATTATTATATGTACGCATTGTTCCAAGTGGCCGGCTATATAATAAATTGGAGCCTTCAATATGAAAGGAAAATAACTAATTGTTTTATCTTGATGGGAGTTTCAAATTGGAAATCTGGTTGGGTGAGAAATGTGTCTCAAACAAGTGGGACTAAGAACATAGTTAAAGATAATTTAATTGTATTTAAATTCATCGAGGTAGGTTGTAATAAGAGAGTATAGAGGATGCTACATTAAAATAATTTCCCATTTACTAGTAAAAAAGATTTTATAAAATCAATTTCACAAACTGATATGATTTCATATGATTCGTTAGATTTACTTTACAATAAAAATAACTTCACAATCTGATCAACCACATTATAAAATCACATTAATTTGTAAGATTTATTTTGTAAAATCTCTTTGTAACTAAAGTATTTCTCTTTTTAATTATCCTTAAAGATAATGTCTCTTCTTTGTGTTATGATTATTGATTATGTGGGCAGGAGTATAAAAGATAAGAAGTTCCCCCTTATAGGCCTAGGGTTTAGAGCAAATTCATTGATTTTTATCACTTTTTATAACCAAACCAACCGATGCAAAAAGACTAATTTCTTGCAGTGTCTATCCATGTTCTAAATCAGTATATATGATGGTTTAAAAGACATATACGATGCAGTAAGAAAATATTAGAAATGAAGTTAAATTTAAAAAATAAGAGAGAAGAAATTGATTAAAAATAATATAACATTAAAAATTGTTTTAATAAGTTTTTTAATAAATTTGTTTTAGTTTGCAAAAAATGAATTAATTTTTTTGTTTCGATAATGCTTAAGTACTCATTGCATATAAAATATTAAAAATTAAAAATTGAAAAGTATTTTGTATTGGAACCATGATGATTGGGAATACAATTATGAAAATTTTTATGAATTTTGATCATTCTGTATCTCATCTCAATTGCCAACGGAGCCCTATAGTTCAAAATTTGAATCAAAGAGACTAATGTAGGCCCACTACAAGAAATAAGGATTATTGTGACACTTTATTTAGTCGCAAAAAGTCTCCTAATAAGGATTATTGTGACACTTTATTGTTATATATATAACAATGTAAACAAAGAAGTAAACAAAATTTAAAAAGAAAATATTTTATTGTGTATTTGTTTTCACTTATTCTCTCAAATTTCCAAACAAACTGTACAAAAGTTCAGAAGTTAAAAAAAATGATCATATTAGATATAATTTTAGAGTGTATACCTTTTTTTTTTTTTTTTGAAAGAAGGTCTACTTGTATTCATAACATCAACTTAACAAGGAGTCAATACTTTGAGGGTAACCCTCGACAATAAGGCTCTCAGCCGAGCAATCAAATGAACTCCTAGCTAATACATGAGCAGCTTTATTGGCTTGCCGTTGAACATGAACGAAAGACCATTCTTGAAATTGTTCGAGGAGCTTCTTTGCATCGTTGATTAATAGACCAACTGAGCTCCAATTTACTTCTGGTCCCCTAGTAAAAGCCATCACAACCAATAATGAGTTGCTCTTGGAGATTATATTTGTTGAAAAACCCATGTCAAGACACAGGGAGATGGCCTTCAGGGTTGCTATTGCTTCTCGGCCTAGTAGAGGGTCCAGAAAACTAACTTTCGAGATTCTCAAGGTGGCTTTGACATTGCCTAGCCAATCCCTAACTATCACCTCCATGCCATTTCTGCAATGGGTCTTATCCACTCCCGGATCCCAATTAACTTTGAGAAAGATAAAAGGGGGTTTGCGCCAAGGTGAAGGAGGCTGTTGAGATTGAAGTTGTTCCTGTTTGTTAACCACCGATGTCTAGAGTTCAGAGATGCTAGAATGGATGGAGGAATACACTTGCTGGGGTGGTGTAAAGACATTCGAAAAGCCATTTATTTCTCCTCTACCAAATGAACTTTGAACCATAGGCTACCTCGTTAATCACCTCCTCAGGAATTGAGTCAAATAGATGGCTTAGCACTTCAACAAAAGGGGCCTCAGTGGCGGACAATTTTTGTAACTTCCTAGAACTACAGGGTATGAACTGAGTCAAATAGAGTGTATTCTATGTATATAATCAGCTCACCGCGTACAAATAGTGATACCTACTATATTAAAAAGCGAGATTTTTCATATGGGTATGAAATTTATTAATTGTTTTCAAATAAAATGCACTAAACTTACAGAGCCTATAACTACACAAATAATTCCCCCAAGCATAAGTCATTTAAAACATTGTTGAAGTACCTATATTAATATTCTTAATACATAAACACACTATAAGAAAAACAAGTATAATATATATTTAATGAATTATAATTAAAAAAGTTATTTAGATTGAAACGGATAATTTATAATAAAAATAATCATTTTAATTGTAATTAATTAATTATATATACCTATTTTTTTATAGTAATATATATATGTGCCTATAGTACTATAATTTTGATAATTCTAACATCTTAAATAGATCGAGTAATTTCCTCTCACAATCATTTTACAATTAATTATACAATAAAATATTTTCTTTTAATTTAAAACATAACAAAGTAAACAAAATTCAAAAAGAAGATATTTTATTGTATATTTGTTTGCACTTTATTGCATCATAGATCTGTCCTCGGGAATATTAATATATATGTAACACAGCTGGCTAGGTCGAGCGGAGTCTTCGTCAACGTCAACGTCAACGTCCCCTCCATGGGATGGATTATATATATGGTTGCATCTTTAGAATCTGTCATTCAGTTTTTTCGATTCATCCGATGAAACATTAATGATCTGCAGGTTGAGCAATAAAGCAAGTAAGTAATAAGTTCCATTTCCTTCACTCTCCGTGTACGCGGTCTGTCTATATCTTTGAGTTTATTTATATATATATCTTTTAGCTAGAGTCACATAAACATGTTATATCATTCATCACTCAATACAGGATTCGTCATGTAGACATACTATATTTATCAATTATAGATGGCCCTTCTTTCATCCGTACACACATTCAACATCATAGGCTAAGGTTAGCTTTGCTAAGTAATTATGTGCTACACAATTCGCTTGATCTCTAAATACAAATCGAACTTTTTATATAATAATGGTATCCTGAGTTTTACATATATTCTAATTCTGGTATCCTCAATGAGTTGGCGGCCACCAAAACCCGTTTTCATCAACATTGTTTGTTGTTTAGATAACATGAGATTTTGCATCTTCCTCAAAAGTCACATTCGAGAAGCCTAACAATTCTATTGCCCTTCGTAATGCATGTACTTCAGCTACACAAGGTTGAACTACATGAGTACTGTAAAAGCTCTTACAAAAAGTCGCCAATATATCACTTTAATTCTAAAGATACCTTCAATCCCCACCTTTTTTTTTTCTTTTGCATCTATAGCAGCGTCTTTAGTGATCTTAACATGGCCGGCTCTTGCCTTAAGCAAGTTAAACAATTGTCTAAGGTTCCCTAATAGTAAAAAGCTCATTCTTATAAAATTTAAAATATAATTTTTTTTTTTTAAATTAAATTTATCTAATAAGAGAATAAAATTATTAAATAGATATTATATGTCATTATTAATTTTAAAAGTATTTAATATAATAATTATTTCAATTACTCTCTTTATAAGAATACATTTATTTTTTATCATTATTAGTTTAATATATAATGTGAGAATTATAAATAACAAAATCTAATTTTTGAATATTCATAAAAAAAATTTTGTATGATCCTTTGAAGAGATAAGAGCCATTTTTTTTTATAGAACTTTAATATTAATGATAATTATTTTAATTGCTTCTAAATCTCTTTTAGATACTAAGAATATCTCAAAATATCTAATATGATAATGAAATAATTTGAATTAAGATGTTTCATTAGGTTTTGAGTGAGAAAAAAAATTGAATTTGAAAATTTGTGAGAATATATAAAAACAATTGTGTTTCCAAATAATTCCTAAAATTGGAGAGCACGTTTTATAAAACTAACTAGGTTTGATAAAATAAAATTTTTTCTAAATCAATTTTTTTAATAAAGATTAAGTTGGTTATTAGTTGAAAAGGTAGAATAAATTTTAATTAATAATTTTACTTGACAAACGATAGACATTGTTTTTAAATAAAAATGTAATGTAAAAATTAAAATTAATTAATTTAATTTCACTTTAATAAAAAAGAAAAGACCTCAAAAAAAAATTTTGCCTTAGGCTCTCTAACTTATTGAGTCGGCCCTGGACCTTAACCTCTAATTGTCTTGGGTTTTGCCACCTTACCTTACGGCCTTTCCCAGTGTCTGTTACTATGTGAGTCAGATTTGGGTACATTTTGAGCTTGCTTGAATTCCTGATGATCAATTAATTCAGCCACTGCAAATTTTGTTATTAATTTATCAGGTGGCTTAAATTAATTACAAAAAAGTCATAGCATTTCTTCTGGACCAAATTCTCCGCATAATCATGACCACCTTTTGAAGATCATCACATGATCATAACGTCTCTATTAAACCATACCATAAATCCATAAAATTTTCCTACCATTATAATTATAAACTAGGACGTTTAATGAAAGACAGTATAATTAGTATCTCTACTTTTGGATGTTAATTATTAGATAAAAGATTTATATAATCATGAATTGGATAATTGCCATGCAATCACTTTAAAAAAAGAGAAGAAAATATGGAACCTACATGAAAAAAAATAACTTTAAAATAGTGGACTCCACTCAGCATTTTCAAAGTGGTTACGCGACATTTAGTACTTCACGATTGTATGTAGCATTACTCTAATTTTTAAGTTTTTGAATACTTCAATATCTACATGCAAATAAATTATAAGGCTTGAGTTTTTGAGGTGTCTATATTTGAACCATCTTATATATATCCTAGTACCGTTGATGCATGCAATGAGATTTATTTTTATATTTTATTTTTAGAATTTCTTTATAATTATTTGTTAATTTTTTTTTTTTTTTAAGTTCGTTTGGTTCCGGTTTAATGATTCAAATTAACGAAGGGCGTAATGAAAAAGAAAATATTAATGCTCTTGGGGCATATGAAACTTACCGCTCGTACGTATGACCGCTTTGATTCATTAAAAAAAATACAAACACAAAGGGTAGAGGCAACTTAAGATTTTAGTATTCATCTTTTGTATTTTCAAACTCCTTTTGTTTTAACCAGTATCCCTTCCGGCCTTTAATTTTCCCTTTTTTGGGTTTTTGTAAATTCCTAATGTTTTTTTTCAAGTTGTTATTAAACGTTTAATTTTTTTATTTATTAAATTATCTAGTTTTTTTTCATTAATTTAGAATTCTTCTTAGTTTTTTAGGACCAAAATAAATGTTCTATTTTTGAAATTCATCAATGATTTTTTTAAAAACCTGTGTAATAATTTTACAATTGAACATAAATTATAACATTATAAGCCCAAATCTTCTTTTATCTTTTAATTTGTTTTCAATTTTCGTTTGGATTGTTTTTGTCATTTTTTATGTAAATAAATAAATTTAAATCACAATACAATATGGTGAGATATTGTAAATACTGAAAACTCTGTGCATATTAATACAACTAATTCATTAGTATTACTGTATTTGGAAGAAATATCTAAAAGATAATGGAAATAGAATTAAAAAATAATAATATTTAAGTAACAAAGAGAAAAATAGATATATTGATGTTTAATGCATTATAGAAGTTATTAGTTAGATTAAATAAAGTAATTTTTAATTAGGTATTGTAAATAGAAATTATATGAAGAGTCATGGTAAATTATTAAGCAATTTTCTGTGTTTGGTAACTCTCACTACAACATATAAGGTTTTTTGCGACGTTTCATAAGTCGCTACAAAAAATTCAAAAATATCGCAAAAAGCCTCAAAATCGCCACAAAAGCTTCAAAATCGTGGCAAAAAGTCATTTGCCGCGTTTTTAAGATCGTGGGTTAACCGTAGTTATTTGGGCGTGATAATAAGCCTAATTTCTCGCGGCAAATGCCTAATTTCTCGCAGTAATGTTACTATTTGCGGCGAGAAAACGCAGCAAATGCTACTATTTGCTGCAGAATTTAACTCACAGCTAAATAAAACGCTGCAAAAAGTCTTATTTGTTGTAGTGTCTCATCCCTAGTGTTTTATTTTTAATATATATATATATATATATATTTATATATATATTTTTTGTTCCAGTAAAGCAAGAGAAGCAATCTGCAGCA
This sequence comes from Platycarya longipes, assembly GCA_036559045.1. Taxonomy (NCBI): domain Eukaryota; kingdom Viridiplantae; phylum Streptophyta; class Magnoliopsida; order Fagales; family Juglandaceae; genus Platycarya; species Platycarya longipes. The sequence goes on along the minus strand of CM071789.1, from coordinate 25,894,652 downwards.
GCAAGCAATACCTATGACGAATCGTTGATATTGAAAAGAAAAGCATTCTGAAAGTGTACGGCCATTTTTACCTTTCTTCCTTTTTACTTTATTTTTCTTCTAAAACCGACGTATTATTTGAGATGGAACTCCAGTACGGTTGAAATCTTTTGAAAAGTTCTATGTTCAAACGGTATATGGATTTTACAGTTTCAATAGGTGGTTATTTTTTATATTACCGTTTCAGTAGTTACCGCCACTGGGACTCATACATGTTATTTTTTTAACGAATATGTGGCTTGCTCTCTCTATTCGTATTAACAGTTAAAAAGCTTGCATTTTTCTATATATCATAAATTTTTGTTAAAATTTGTGAGAATTTTTATGCTCAATATTAGGAACAGAGACTTGTAGTTCTTCTCAGCAATATGGGCAGTAATACACACTCCACTCCAACTGAGGAAAAGCGTTGTATATATAGGTGCATGAGCAATTACGTGATGAAAACGAGAAGGCTTACAAGCCTGTGCTGCTTGCCATCGGTCCTTACAACGACCAAAACAAAGTTGGCAATGGGTTTATGAGTGAGTATAAATTGCTCTATCTACAACAAATGCTTAGTAGAACGAATGGAAGTAAGTTAGCATACATCACGGCCTTGAAAAAATTGGAAAATAGAGCTCGTAATTGCTATGGAGAACACATTACGCAAAGCTCAGAGGATTTTGTAAAAATGATGCTACTTGAGATGGGTGTTTCATTATTGAGTTGTTCCGCCAGTTCGCAAAGGTTCTACGGAGGGAACCTTTTTCAGAACCAATCTTTCAAATGAAGTGGGTGCTTCCTAGAATAGCTCGTGATCTACTGTTATTTGAAAATCAACTTCCATTCTTTGTTCTGGCTAAATTGTTTGAGATGAGTAACAACGCACTACTTCATAACAGCTCAGATATTGATCATGAGGAAGAAGATGGAAATTTAGGAGAACACGTTGTCGATATTGTTGAGCAGGAGGAGGAAGATGGAGTTATTAATGTTGAAAGCTCAACCTCCACAGCTGATCAGATTATCCTGACACAACTTAGTAATCTTGCCCTCATGTTCTTCTCTGCCTTCTTACCATTTAGTTGGAATGTCAACGCATCAAGTTATAATTCAATCGAAAAGATTAAGCATCTACTTTGTTTGGCGCATGAAGCTCTCGCCCCCCTTTCACTGACCCCAATTCCACAAATGGTAACTCTGCGTTTTGAGTTCGGGTTCAGATTCGAGAATGCAGAGTTTGAGCATCTCCTTGGTCTCATACATACAACCATTTGTATTTCAATACTTGATTCGGAAATAGATAATGCCAGAGAAAGTGAAGAGGCAGAAGTCGCGCTCAAGAATGCAGCGATATTTAAGCGCCTATTTCGTCCTATTCGTGAAGCTCTGACTCTATTACTTGCGGAAGAGGCTTATCCTAGCGAAACTGATCAGCAATGTGGATTCCCAGTCAATATTACTCATGACGACTGGAAATCGATTCCGTATGGATCAGGCCTTCGGAAGGCTGGAGTTGATTTCGAAATGGCAAAGAAATTTGGGGATGATATATATAAGACGATAAGCTGGAGAAATACAATACCTTATTCCATTGAAATTCGAAAGGCCAGAATTGAATTCGACAAGGCATTGAAATTTAAGGAACTATATGATCGTCGAATTAATAGGAATTCAAACCAGAGGTCAGGACCATGTGAAAGTGAAAGTGAAACAGGGACGCAAATGGATGGAGTAGTCGGATTAATAGTAGAGAAATTGAAGCATCTACTTTGTTTGGACAAGATTGAAAACTGGGAGTCAATACCTTTCGGAAAAGAGTTTCAAGAAGCAGGAGTCGAATTCAACAAGGCAAATAAATTTAAGCGTCTAGTTGCACTTAGAGAGATTGAAGACTGGAACATACATGGTGCCACAGAGCTTGCAGAGGCTGGAATCAAATTCAAGAAGGCAGATAAATCTGACAGTACGTTTTTCATAAAGTTCAACAATATTAATGGGATAATGGAGATTTCACCTTTGACCATAAAAAATCACACGGAGACTTACTTACGCAACCTAATGGCATATGAGGAATATTGTGGTAGTTCCGAAACTGTCAAATGCGTCTCCAGCTATGTGTTCTTCATCGACAATCTCATTAACACTCCAAAGGATGTTGAGTTACTCCGTCGAAGAGGAGTTATCCAAAATTATTTGGGTGATGATGAAATTACTTCCACCATGGTTAACAAGCTTTGTCATAATATCGATTGTCCAACCAGAAAGTCCATATATGCTAGAACTTGCAGGGATGTGAACATGCATTGCAAGACAGACTGGAACGTATGGATGGCAAAATTAAGGCGCGATTATTTCAACAGTCCTTGGGCCTGGATTTCATTTCTGGCGGCTGCCTTCTTGCTAGGACTTACAATTGTACAAACCGTATTTTCTATTATTCCTTGATTAGGAATTTAGGGATTTCGTGCGATATTATTGCATTTGTGTTGTTAATCTTGATGTACGTGTGTAACGTGTGTTCTCTTATTACGTGTGTTCTCTCATTTTTTTAAAATACGAAATAGGCTAATTAATTAATGGATAGTCTGTCCGCGCGTGCATCATCCATTTTAGCTTAATTATTCTGTGTTTTAACCCCTGCCCCTGTCCGTGTAATTAGCACTGCTCTTGAATGTCGACAATGTGAAATGAAATTTCTCATTGCTTAGACAGCCGTATGAGACTGGTAATATATATATATATATATATATATATATATATGTGGGAGCGTTATCCCTCACATCTTTGGAAGACACCAATATGAATATATATAGCAGCAAGGCTAGCTACGTATTATCTAGATCTAGAAATGTTATCATTCTTCTTTTCCGATTTAGTCAATCATAGACTAGATCTCTTTCTTAACTTCTAGGTAATTAGCTATACATTAAAACTTTTTTCTATAAATCCTTATTTTAACTGATACTAGATTTTATTATAGGCCGATGAAATCATGTATTCGTATTATAAAACTACTTATTAAGTACTATACAGGAGTACTCCTAACATCAAACATTGAAGGAATAAGAGAAATGCATTAATCACAAAGGGATTATATAAAACTAAACTTATAATATCATGATTCATCATATTACTTGATATGATGATACGTTAGATTGTAAAATTAATTTTACTGTAAAGTACTAGATCTAACATATTACATAAAACTATATCATCATATAAGTTTATTTTCTTAGTGTCTCTTTTTAACTGTAGCATGGTATCACTTTCCTTTACAATAGTGGTATGAATTCAAGGAGCAATGGTGGCCGAACAACAAAATTAGCTGTGATAACTCGCTTCTAAAAGTTCATCTTTCTTAATAATTTTTTCTATTACATGTCAAGCTTATAAAAAGCGATCATTTTTTTCTTTTGTTATAGGACCTATAAATGACTTGTATAGCCTTAGGGTTTGTAAATTTCGCAAGTCCTTCAAAGAAAAAAAAAATAGGCACTCTTTGAACCTAAATGAAAAGTCTAGTTTTTCTTTTATGGTGGATCCCATTAATGTTATTTAAATGACGGCACAGAACTTGCATACATGGACATATTAGGAAGATGGAGAACATATTTCGCTTCTTTTTAAGCTCTAATGGCTTTTCCATTGAAATGTAATCGATATTTTGCTCACCTTTCTAATTACTTCTACTACCTACTTGTCTTTTTCCTTTTTAAAGGTTTGTTTGACTGACAATTATCTCAAAATTTTATGAAGTAGTAAATATGACTTCCTCTCTAATCTTATTTCCTCTTTAAATCAGACTACATGACTCTTAAATATAGAGACGCAAGTCTTGAGAATCATTTAGTCGCTTTCACTTGACCTAAAAGTCTTAATGTTATACAACCATGCATTTGCAGAATGAATCATTTGAAAATATCTCCAGCTATTTTTTAAGAATAAGGAGTTTGAGTAGCAGCAAGATGGTTCAAATCTTGGCTTCGAGTTTGGAAGCCAAAGAAATATGCACAAATATCTCCAGCTATTTTTTAAGAATAAGGAGTTTGAGTAGCAGCAAGATGGTTCAAATCTTGGCTTTGAGTTTGGAAGCCAAAGAAATATGCACAATATCCCCTCCACTTAGGAGGTGAGATTTTTGTCAATTTGGCTGTTATTATGGGGGATGATGCCTCCATCGATCTTGCAGAGGATAGCTCCGACTAGCATGCCTCAAAAAAACCCTACTAGATTGAATCCTGTAACACCTCGGTGTCGTAGGATCCAAGGAAATACTTCCTATCGCCTAAAATTATCTTTCACAATATAATTAAATATCTCAAAAGACTCCATGAACATAACCCCATCTATTTTCAAAGATTCCATAACTGTAAGTTCATCTGATTCCACCAAAGATACATATACATCCACCAAATCAATCTACAAAATATTTTTTTTTCAATAATCTCACTACTTATTCCCTACACTTAGCAATCTTGTCCTTATTTTCTATTCTCGATACTCAACTAGAACCTTCACTTCATGTTAAAGATATTATAGAGATAAGAGGTGAGTTATCAACAACTTAGTAAATAGAAAACATATACCAATATGTAAATATGAGCAATTTAGTCTAAAAATGTTGATCCAAAAAAAAAAAAATTCATGTTATCAAAATATTAGAGCGACAGTTCAAAATATTCATATTAAGAAATTTCCTTTGGAGTAATATGATTGAACATCATCATATTATCTTTTCATATCATATAAAAGCATTATATCATAATAGATACTATGTTGAAACCCCATGGTAGGGTTGTACATTATGCGGAAAGCTAAGAAGAACATAAATCACCATGTTACAAAAACGATTACATGCATAACAGAGATCGCCATTATATCCAATGGCAGTGCTATAGGCCACTATTGTATCTAGGGGTGCTACCCGCACCATATGGTGCGGGGTAGCCCCCTCCACGCACCTCGCCTTGCATAGGGCGGGGGATATTTCACTCCTGCCTCGCTATGCGGGGTATGGGGCGGATTCTGAATCCGTCTCGCTTCATGTTCATTTCACTAGGTTTAACAATTATTCATAGGTTTAAAAGTGATTAAAAATATATTTTTAGACTCAAATATCAAATTTGAATTTTGTAAATATGACTATAATTTAAAAATTATGTAGTTGTTAAATTTACTAGTGCATATTTTTTATAAGTTTTAGTGTAGCAGTTTTTAAACTATATAGTTTTTAAATTCTTTAATACATATTTTATGTAAGTTGTAATTTTTAAACTAAGTAATTTTTAAATTTTTTAGTGCATACTTTGTGAATAAGTATGTTATCTAAATAACTAACACAAGAGCGGGGTGAATTTGATTATTTCAAAAAATTAACAATTATAAATAAAGTACACAATATAAAATATAAATAAAATACGAAGTAGTAGAAAATATAAATAGTAAGGGTAAGAAGAAGCGAATTCAGTATTTTAACAAGATTCAGCCTCAATACCTATGTCCTCGCCTTAAGCTACCCCTTGAAGATTTTCAAATTCATTATTCAATCTCTTTAAGGTGGAGATAGAAACCTATTACACTTTTGAGCAATACCGCTATAAAGAATCTGTGTAAAACACCTCTACACTTGCAATCACCTCATACGTGGTGATTCAATTATTTCTAGTGTAGAATACCTTTTACACACATTAGGATTATACATACCCTCTTACTTATACAAGAGCTGATAGTGGGTAGATTATCAGAATACACTCTTCAATGAGTGGAATAAGAACATTACAGCGCAAACTATATCTCTCTTAAAATAAACAAGGATTAAAGTTCAATACTTAGAGTATTGATTCTACTTTGTATAGAAGTATGATAGGAAGTTTTCTTTACATTACTGCTAGCAAACCTGATATTGCTTTTAGTGTGGGTGTCTGTACAAGATTTTAGCCAAATCCTAAGAATCACATCTCACGGCAGTAAAACGAATCTTAAAATACTTAAGTGCTACAATTGATTATGGTGTTTGGTACTCAAAAGTTTTGAACTTGAGTCTAGTTGGCTATTCTAATGTTGAATGGGCTAGAAATGCTAGATGACAAAAAAAGCACAACGGGTAGTTGTTTTTATGTCGATGGCAATCCGATTGCATGAATGAGTAAAAAACAAAACTTCATCTCCATGTTCACTGCTGAAGTCGAATATATAGCGGTTGCAGTTGTTGCACACAGATTCTTTGGATGAAAAAGATGTTTGAGAACTATGGTTTTTCTCATGACACTATGATCATCTATTGTCATGACTCTAGTACAACTAGTATCTCAAAAACTCTTATGCAACACTCAAGAATCAAGTATAGACATGCATCATTTCATTAGAGACTTGGTTGAGTCAAAAATAGTTTCCTTGGAACATGTTGATACCGAATATCAATTGGCTAATTTGTTCACGAAACCTTTAGATAGGCTAAGGTTTAAATTTTTAAGGAAAGCCATCGGTGTGTGACATGCCTTATTTATTTATTATTTTTTTTTAAAAAAAATTGGAGTTTTGATTATTTTGCTTGTTGCCTCATAGATTTATTGTTGCTAACATTGTACAAGATACAAGCTTTATGAGTATACCGAATCTTTGAACATTGTGACCTCACTCAAACTGTTTGGATGGGTTTGAGACAGATTTGTCTCATAAGCTTTTCATTGTTGTTGCATTGATCTTAAGGAAAAATACACAAGGGTTATGTTCTCTGTACTATGAGAAGTTTAATCTAACCTCCTAGCAGTTTGGTAACATTGTTCATATAGTAAAAATGCTCAAAGTAAGGAGGAGTCTATATCTTGAATTGACTAATACTAGTTAAACCTAATACTAATAAGAAAAGATCTCCTCCGGTCATGCGTTAAGGTCGATCGTTATAGTAAAAGTCAAATGTTCAAATTCATTACGGAAAAAGAAGAACACTTATGCATGGGTTTAAACTCTAAAAATCTTGTAGAAAAAGTCATTGATCAAATCATTGCGAAAAAAGATGAGCAATCGAAAAGTAGATATAAAAAGTTAATAAAGCCTTGTGCTTGGAGGAAGGTCCTTTTTCAAGTAATTAGGCCCTAACATAAAATTTGATTTTCAAGGAAAGAAGAACCATTTGTGGAACAATTCTAATATATATATATATATATATATATATATATATATATATATATAAGGAAGGAGGAGAAATCAAAAACAGAAAAGAGAAAAAAAAAATCAAAAGAAATCAATTTATGGAATTTTTTTTTCTCACTCACACACATACAATATCCTTGTTTTGTCAACTATGAAGGTATAAGTACTCTCTTGTGAAGACCTACCAATAAGAAAAGCATATCCTAAATAAGTGGAATGCTGTGAGTGACACTATGCTTGGATGAGGGACTAAATATTGGCCCAAGCATTGCTGATGTGTCAACTGGTTTGTGGGATAAATTAGTAATTTTTTTTAACTCCTTTTATTTGTTTTTCTACGACGTATTGTTCCAGTTATCTATTTCAAAAATTAAAAATAAAAAAAGTGGGTGGGTGGGTGGGTGGGTGGGTGTGGGGGGAGGAGAAAAACTGAAAAAGGGAAGTGGTTTAGAACCACTTATACACATCCCAGATGGGTAAGTATAGGGGGCCCTCGTGCATGGCACGCCCCATGGGTTGAGCGAGAATTTGAAAAAGCTACAAAACGTCCTCACCCATTAATTTCCCTCTTATCACGTCAATCAATCCTCTGAGTTTACTCCTTTCGGAATCCCTAAACACTCTTGAGCATTTAATTTTGATAATTTCTGAGAAGAAGAGAGTCCATCCAAAACTCAAAATTTTTCAAAAGTTTGAACTCTCCATCAAAATCTCAAGGCAACTTTTTTGGACTGATATTTTAGAGCTCATGTTTTGCTAGGACTCAAACTAGTTTTTTTCGATTCCATCATAAAATGCAATTAGGAGTTTGAGTTCTAGATGATTTAGACTTTTTAGAATTGTTTGTTTGGTTTAAATACTGCATTCAAAGCATATTTCTTTGTATTTTTTTCATTCAAAGTTGATGATTGTTCACTGCATGAAAGTCTGTTTGGCTAAATTTGAAACAATGAATGCATCATTTTCATCTTATCGAACTAATTCTGTGCCTAGATCACTTTGTTCCTCATCTGGTATTTTTTTTAGTACATGCTTGTACACATTGAGTTATTTGCATAATGAAAGCATATGTTTGGCATAGGAATGAGGTTTTTGAATGTTTGATAGAAAACTCTGTGCTTTGTTTTAATATTGTTTAGTTCTCACATATTTGATGATACCATTGTTTGTAACATTGTGTTCACACTAAACATGGATGCTATGCCTTTGCAGATGAAATATAAATATGTTGCTAAAAAGAAGAAATTTGACAAGATAGCACTGCATGACAGCATGTTTGAAGAAAAAGAAGAGTCTAGAATGAAATCTTTTGAAAGGACTCTTGAACCACCTCAAAAACCATCAAAATCTGTTGACAAAGTCACTAGGCCATCAGGCCATCATAGGGCTCTAAGTTCCTCAAAGGCTACAACGAGGGAAATAAACCTCCAAGATTCATATCTCCTTAAACTGAATCGCCTTATAATGATGTTTTCTCTCAGAAAAATGTTATGGGAGAACAAGAGGTAATTTTAAGTGACTTAATTGATCTATCATTTGAGTTTATAGCACATTATTGGTGAGAGAAGTTGGCAGAAGTTAAGTGAAGGGGCCCCGACTCCTTATTTAGAAGTGTTGAGTGTTCTATGCAAACTCTTCATCTCTCAATATTGATGATCACTCCATCTCCTCCACTATGAGAGAGTTGAGATATTGATTACTCTTGCCATAATAAGAGAGTTTTATGAATTTTCTATAGTAGAAAATCCAGATTTTCCTTATAAGGGAATGGGGACCCCATCCAAAGCAGCTATGAAGAACCTATTTATTGGCACTGAAGCACCCAAGTGGTCACCGAAAGTTCATCGGCTCTTTATGACTGCCATGCTCCCTCAGTGCATATTGTTAGTTAAAATTCTACAAACAAACTTATGGCCTATCACTAGACATACAAGGCTTACTGTGGAAAAAATCCAATTTATGCAGGCGTTAGCCACAGGTGTATCCATTGATCCATCCTCTCATATCATAGATGTCATGAATAAGGCAAAATCTGATAAAGAAAGCTTGCCTTTTGGAGAGCTAATTGCTAAGTTGGCCATGATTGCTAAAATACCCCTCCATGACTCTGAGTCTACGATTAAAATGTATGAGAAGATCTCTTATCTCAATGTCACTAAGTCTAAGGCAGTAGTCAATGAAAAGAGGACACATACTAATGCATCCACATCATCCCAGCCAACCCCTACACCTTCCATAGAACAGCTTGAACAGATTACTCTTGCATAGCAAGTTTGACTCCTTTGTAGACAAGTGAGAGGAACGGATGGGAAAAATTGTGCAACAATTGGCAGACCTACAACATGATTCTAAGGGTGCCAATGACAGGGTGAAGAAATTGAGTCTTGATGTGGACCAAATTCATAAGCGTGTTGCTGAACTTGATGAAGAATAGTCGAGAATGGCTGACTGTTGACAATCAACACGAGGGGAGAGAAAGATGAATGGTATAGGGGGAGAGCTGAAGGCAAAATGTCAGCAGATGAAAAGGAGGGAGATGCGAATACTCTACCACCACCAAAAAATTTAAAATCTTTTTAAGTCTTTTCATTTTAATTCAATTTGGGTTGTAATCCTAACAATGGTTTGTTCTTTATTTTTGCTTAAACTCTTAAACTAGTTTGCATGCTTGATACTTCTATTTTTGATGGATGCTATTTTGAGCAATGAACATGATTTTGAAATATAATATGATGCATGAGAACTTTGCTATGGTCTTTGTGCTTTTGTTTTCAAGAACTAATAGCATTCATCCAAAGTGTGGTTTGTCATCAATCAGCCAAAATGAGATATTATAAATGTAATTTTGTATTGGCTAGCAATAGATGACTAGGGTTTAAATTTTGAACAATTGGATGAATGTAATTTTAACTAGGACTCTAAGGTTTATCTGATAGGATAGAATCCAATTTGTAACATAACTCTTATCTTGCAACTTTCAAATTCAAAGATGCAAGGTTCAAGAGTCCAATATAAACGTTTGAGTCTCGAAAATAGCTGAAGTTATCAAGTGATCGAGATAGAAGACCTAAATGAAGATAACAAAGCATATTTGAACTTGGATACATCCAGTTGAAATGTTCCAGTTCGACACGTTTGTAAATTTTTAATAGCGTAACAGACTAGGAAATTGAATAAGAGCCGTTAGTAGAATCCTAATATGACTATGCCACTGCAGGGTCTATTTATACTAGGGTTCGGCTGAAGGCTTAAATGAATACTTCAGAAATACTGTTGCAAGTATTATTGAGATCCAAAAGTCAAGAGAGTCTTCGAGTTTTCGTGAGAGAGAAAAATCTTGAGAGAAAAATTTTCTAATTGCTTAAACCGTAGGGTTTGAGGAAGAGTATATTCCAAGAGGGAGTTGAAGTGTTCGTATTCAGACAGTGAAGGTTCTAGAGAAAGACAACAGATTGGAGATCGTCATAGATTCTAATAACTAATATGGTAGAAGGCAAGCAAGTTGTTTGTCTTGTCAAGTAAGAGATCTAGTTGGAAAGGTTTTGTAATCTGATAACTTTACTTATAATTGTTTCAATCTAATAAAACTGGTTTTCCTGGGTTTGGCTGTCATGTAGGGTTTTACCATTGAAGAATTTTTCATTGGATTTCCCTTCATGACCAATATCATAATTATTTTAATTTATATTTTATGCATAATATTGACGGTTACTAGGTGGCTTCAAGTGGCTTCAGGCAGGATTTCCAATAGAGGACAACAACTGGCAGCACTGATGTTCATGATCAACTGATCAACCCTTATATCAAACAAATGTTATGCTATTCGAGGAAGTCTTTAGCCATGAGGAAACTTTCCTCATCAAGAGAATTCCCCTGAGCTACTCGAGCCTACCCGACAAACTGATATAGAAGCACATTGATGGGAAATTTACAGTCAAACGAGCTTACCATCTGCACAAAGATATGTGTTTGGCTCAAAGAGGGGTCAAACATCCCACACTGAACCCTAGGAGGGGTGGGACACGCTACAAAAGCTGAACATCCCCCCCACCCTCTACGTGTTCATGCAACAAGGACATTCCTATGGCGAGTTCGCAGGAATGGGCTTCCCACCCTCCAAAATATATTCAAAAGGAAGGTAGTGGAAGACCCCAAATGCTCCCATTTGCTTCTAGGAAGAGGAATCTATATCTCACTTGTTATAGAGATATCTAGCCTCCCTTGAGAAACTGCTCAAAAACCCTTCTGAAGATGTCCTTCCCCGGTTTGTCATTCAAAGAACTGTGGAACCATTTATGCAAATATATAGAGCAACCCACCCTAGACGAATTTGTTGTGGTCTCAAAGCTTATTTGGCAAAGGAGGAAACAGTTCATTCTTCACAAGGAGTTCCACCATCCGAATGTTGTAGCTACCCAGTCCAAAGCTGCATTGATCGAGTTTAAAGCCTTTCGAGATCTTCAAAGCCCATAGTTGAATGAACAGGGAGAGGGAGGCAAGTGGGAACCACCTTCTGAGCACTCCTATAAACTCAACTGGGACGCAATTGTGGATAAGGTTCATTGCAAAGTGAGGATCGGAGTCGTTGTAAGAGACCATGAAAGACACTTGATAGCAACGCAAAGAAAGAATGTATCCATCCTCCCTGACCCTTTACTGGCTGAAGCTCTTGAGGCATCTGAAGCTGTCAAGTTTGAGATTCAACTTGGCTCAAGGAAGATGATACTTTCAGGGGATTTGCAGTTCATGGTCAAGGATCTGTTGCGCGAGGACCAGGTTTGGTCAGCTTCAGACATGTTCATCAATACTAAACACCTCCTAGCCCAAGTTGAGAGTTGGTCAATTAGGCATGTAAGACGGAATGCAAACACTATGGGAATGCAAACACTATGGCCGATGTTTTAGCCAAGAATGCCTTATAAGTAGCAGACCTAATAGTGGACATTGAGGATGCATCATGCATTTGCTGATTAATGAATAGTGCGAGCTTAAGCTCCTTTCAAAAAAAAAAATGTCCTTGATGTCCCAAAATAAAGGCAGTGCAGGAAATTTAAAAATAAATAAATAAGATGCCCGACTGATTTGCATTGCAGAACACTTCGAGGAAGCTCAAAATGCAAAATAAAACAAAACAAACAAACAAACAAAAAAACCCGTACTCGGGAAAAAACATTTAAACCAATGAAAAGAGTAAGAGGCAGCTTGCATGAAGTCAAAAAACCGGTTTAGAAATGTATCTCCACGAAGAAAAACCATCCAATTCCTTTGCTTTAGAAAAATGAAAATGTGCTAATCCTCCGTGTAAAGTTACTTTTACAATGAGTTGTTACTTCCCTAAGCTGAGACATGATAATTTACTCCGCTTTGAAAAAAAAAAAAAATAAGAAGGTTATGATTGGACGAGATAATAAATCTAATCCAGAACACGTGCATGCCCTTTCATAGACAAGTTTACTCCTTTTCTTTACTAACGAGGAGACATTTTCCGGACTGAATCTTATCCCGCTGAAACGTGGTAAGGTACATAAGGTCAAGTATACAAGCTGAACCAAATGTGTATGCGTTCTCCTTGATTCCATTGTATTTGAGATAATTTTTTAATAATAAATTATGTACACTTGAATCAAGATAGGTATCATACAAGTATAACTAAGAAAACAAGATTCTCTATGCAGAAAAGATTCGGTATCAGACAGCAATGTTATAATGGCATATAATCCCCCTCTGACAGTAGAAAATTTATCCTTCATGTGGGTATATCATTGATCCACAAGCCAAAACTATACTTTGAATAATCCTCAGAAACCATGGCAAAATTTACCCCGCAAAGGTTTTCTATCAAAAAAGACTTGCCGCAGCCAACGCTCTTTGCCCCCGAGCAATGAGCAACTCATAATCCTGCATGTATAGATGAGGACTAAGTAGCACATACAAGAAAATTTGAAAACTCAAAATGGGTTTATCTGTTTCCTTATCTATCTATTTATCCTTCTTATTATTGTAACATTTAGGATGAGGACTCTTGAGGCATTAATGTGAAAATAATATAATGCCTTGTGCTACAACAGCTTTTGCATCAGAAGACTGATTGCTAAGTAACTTGACCTTATAACAAATATAATCTTCCCTTGTGCTATAATATATGCAGTTTTATGGGATAATACACACAACACAAAGGAAGAGAATCCTTTTTGAGTTACCAAGAAATAGAAATACAAGCATGCACACACACACATACACATACACATACAATGTAAAAAATGAAACTCTTCATGGAGTGAAATCCCTGATTTGAACTAGGTAAATCTAAATGGAAAAAAGATGTTTCCAATTCATCAAAATTAAAAGCTTTTCTACACATACATGATCTGCTAGGGTTATGGAACAAGTGTACATGTTAAGTATCCACCAATTAATTCTATAATCCATGGAGGGACATACATCTGGCAGAAGTTCTATCATAACTCACTAATATCAACATTTCTCCAAGAAAAATAACCATATTGTATTAGCTTTCAACATATTTATAAATTACCTGTACAATAGCTTGAGCACAAAGCTTTCCTGACAGAACAGCACCTTCCATTGAAGCCAAATACTTTTGCTTGGTGTAGTCACCAGCTAAGTAGAAGCCCTCAACAGGAGATCTTTGTAAGGGACGGCAAGGTTCACAATTTGGGACATTTTTGTAAACCGACCTGAGAAAATTCTCAGTTAGATTACATTGTGGAAAGGGAGTAACTTAAAGGTTGGAGCCAATATCGCAGCTTTGATTACAGAAATTTTCAATTCTCCAGAACAGTGATATTATATATGCTATAATCATATAAAGGATACAATATAAATGTCCATTATTATTTTAGAGAATCCAAAAGACTCCAAGTTTCTGGCCATTTTGTCATACCTTGGTGTTTTAACAACATGGTACTTTACAATCTTTGCTTTGCTCTGATCTGTGGAAATTTCATCTGGAAAGAGTTTTGCGAGTTCCTTCATTGTGGCATCAATAATATCAGCATCACTGCATGAAATCCACTCTTCTGCAGGCGCAAAAACTAATTCCAGCATGGATTCATTTGGGTTGTAATATTCCTGCACAGCACAATCAATTAAAAAGTGACAGAATTTCCACAAAATAAAAGGAAGAAAGTCAAATAAATCACTAACCCAACTGCCCAAATGTCCATACATTATAGTTATTCCCAGATTATTAATAAAAGAAAGTCAAATTAATCACTGACCCAACTGCCCTTATGTCAATAAAAATAGCCAATTGTCTCAGTATGCAAAATATTCTGTTATTTCCCAGTTCCCAAAAATTAAAATGTCTGATTTCCTTTTCTTATTGGAAGAAGCAAGAAATCCAATTAAAATCCCATAGATTGGTGAGGACGTAAGTTCAACAGTATGTTTTGAGTTGCATGAATACACTGGCATTTACGTGGGCTAAAAGGTGTGACATAAAAATTCAAAAAAAGTAAAAAAAAAATAATACCAGCTTTTACCTTACATGTTACTGACATGTCAGCATACACACTGAGAAGTTGGCTTCTGCAGTAAAAAAAAAGTCAAGAAAATAGCTATAAATGAGATGTGAGAGGGAGAAGGAAATTTGATAAAATCATTAGCCTAAAGGAATTCTAAATGGAAGTGGGGGAAAAAACCCTCCTCTTCCTTCTCAAGCAATCAAGGTAAAAGGGGAATAACCACACAACAAAACAATATAAGACGACTTTTAATAGATCTAGGATCATGGCAAATAATCTCTCCATTCCTAGAAGATTTTGTAGGCCAAGTGTAACTGAACAATCATACCAAGATTTAAATTACTAAATCATATATGTCCATTGTAAATTTTTGGATTTTAAATTGATATTTTAGGGTATACAGTCATATTTAAGACGAGACACCAAAGAATGGTTGTACCAGCAACTTCACACTTCTCTGAGGAAGAAAGGGCACTTTTCAGCAAGCAACCTTAGTAAATAGAATATTGATAACATTTTAAATTTCATTTTTTCCCCCTATTTTTGATTGATAAGTCAGATATGTAATCATGGGTCTTCAAACCTCCTCACCCCATCACCTTTTCCATATAGGGGGAGGAGGTGACATTTTAAGGTTGAGCTAATTGGCAATGTTCTGCACCACAGGAATGATTCAGTAAAATTCGACAAAACAGCTCAGAAGACTCACAAAGTCCATAAGAGACACAAATTAAGCAAACAAAGGTATCATATCTTTACTAGACACCACAATTGATGAGATAAGCATCAGCAGGACCTGCTAAATAGTAGGTGATCATAGGTGTTCTTCAGTTTCCTGTCAAACCTGTAAGCAGTGAGACCATTTAGCCAACGTTATAATTGATTGGTGGCTGTAAAATAAAAATGGATATTCATTCTCTCCAACCAAAAGCAACTGATGCTTAGCATGACCAGGAATAATATTCTTGTTATCTTACTAGTAGAATTTTCATTTATCACAGTACACTTAAGAAATATAATACAATTTAAGAATTCCAATTAAGGAGAATATTATCATGTTGCATGAGCAAATCAGTTGGAACTCGACACTTTCAAATGAATAAAATGGAGAGAGAGAGAGAGAGAGAGAGTCAATTAACAAAATAGAATCTTTCACTAACCATATGTGCACATTAATAACTGGAACTCCAACTAATTTCTCCAATCTCTGGAAATATGGAATCTCTTTCCAGTTTTCAGGTAAAAGAAGCTTTAGGATGTCAACTGATTGGAACAAAGGGATTAACAATATCAGGAAGCTGAGATTACAGCTAATAAAAAATACAAAACTGCATAAAAGTTTAGTGGTATACCTGGAGTAGCAAATACATATGCATCCCCTTCAATCACATTCCCATTATTCAGTAAAAATCTTTTCACTGTTCCATCACTATTTAGCTCAATATTCTGAATTCGCGAGTTTAGTCTTACTTCACCACCCAGGGACTGAATATGATCAACAATTGGCTGACAAAGTCTCTCTGGGGGGTTACCATCCAAGAAAGCCATCTTGGAACCATGCTTTTCCTAGAGATGTGTTTTCATAATTCACAGACAGCTAGTGTCATGTTATAAGAAATCATTGTTCTTTTTATTTTAAAACATAGAACTTACACGTATTGATGGCATTATATAAATCAATAACACATCCACAATTATCCACGGTTATGCTACCCAAAAGATGATGCTGTTAATAGATGGATAAAGCATTTTGATGTAAGACAAGCTGCCTCCTAAATTTAAGCAATGGCCAGGTTTTTTTCTTTCATTTTTTTTTTTTTTTTTTTTTTCCTTTCAAGTTTTTCTAGAGGGCTGAGGATAGGAATTGTTTATCTCCTTTCCTTTGCTCCCCTGGTTTCTCACTAGCTTATCACAGATGATCAGTCTTCTAGTAACTTTAGGATTAGGATTTGTAGACTTTACAAAGGCTTTTAGTGAACATTTCAACATTGAGATCATTAAGTTTATTGTTGAGTTGCTTATTAAAGAAGAAATCTCTTTTAGGAGAGAATACACTTTGAGCCCTCTGACGATAAGACGTGTTCCACTTTGCACCTTAAACTACCAAAATAGACACATTTACAACCACAAACTACCAAAAAAGTTCAATCTGCACCCTCTGTCAAGATCTGAACAGAAAGATTGTATGGATGAAATTCCAGACTTGGATGAGAGAGCTATTTCCAATGTTTGGTAATTGAAAGGGTGCAATGTGTCACTTTTGGTAGTTTAGAGTGCAAAGTTTAAAACACCTGAAAGTTTTAGGGTCCAGAATGTATTTTTGCTGTTCTTTCACCGTGGTCAACAAACAACTATGATTTATGATCGGAATTTGAAGTGTTCAAACTTAAATTTGTAGATTCCCTCAGTAGGTAAATATTAAAATCAGTCTTAAGAGTGCATGAAAACAGAGAAACTTGATTCAAACTTCATATATTCGACACTCTCAAAAAAACGCTAACAGTCCAGCGTAAATGCAGGTCTAAGATGAGATTTTAGAATTTCGATGAGTTCAAGCAACTTCATGAGCAATCTTGGTCATGGTCTAATTATTTTTATGACTGTAAATTGATGTCTCAAAAATTAAAATATAGATTGATTTTATATTTTGATTGGCAAGCTTAAAATATAGATTATTTTATTCTTTTGATAGACAAACACCATGATTCCTTGTGATGGAAGACAACAAAGAAAGCTGACAAAACTTCCATCAATATTTTATATGTTACAGAAAAATGCGACCATGAAGCATTAATATATTTCATGACAAATTTATGTCTCACCAAAAAGTACAAAAGTAAGGTTAAAAATTGGGCGAAGAAAAACACAAATACCTGAAGAAACCGGTTCAAAGCAATCAATATACATTGCATAGAAAGTTCCTTAGGGTTAATGAAATTGAGTGCCTTTGACATTGCTATAAACACCTCATCAGTTACACGATCAGGAATTCCCTGATATTAGGAAAATCCATTAGACTTTGCCAAGTATCTACTGATCTCATAGTTATTCTACAAAATTCAGTAAAATTAAACGAGGTGGAAAATAATTTCGCTTGAATCTAATCACTATTTATTAAATCCATAGAATGGCAGCCATAGCATTCCTCAGAATTGAAAATTCCATAAGTTTGCCTTTAGTAGACTAAATTCCATTAATTTCCCTTTTTTTATTGAGGATGTTTTGGATTTTTTTGTTACCCATTCCATGGACCAAATATTCAGGATTTTTTTGGTCTTGAAATTTCTAGAAGCTCGGGGAACCTTTACATACACTGACCTTCACGACTTGTGCCATATCTGGGCTTATACTCCAAAAAGACTCAATGTTTCACTAGCCCCTTGAAATAATTATGAACTGCAAGGACTTCTCACTCCCAAGTAATGTGGATTTTCATTCATCATCCCTTTGATCCCAGAATTCAAAAGGGATAGTCAAGATTAAAATTGGAACTTGTTGAAATAATATAAGCTGCAAAAAATTTTCTATCCCATGCAATGTGAGGTCTTATTTACCACCGCTTCATCCTACATTTGAGGTACTCCCTCAAATATCCAGTGCCTTTGTCAAGTCATTCCATTGTGAATGGCATGACTCAAGTGTCACACCTTTGCAACATACATTTGGATTATTACAAATAGTATCAAAGCCAATTCAACCAAAAGGGTGAGACTTGGTTGTGGGAGTTTTAGAAACTATAAACCTGGAAGCTGTAAACAATATAATTTCAAATTTGTTGTGTTAGTCAAAGTCTTGAAAGTATATAACTAGTTCACAATTTGTCATTTTTGCTTTCAAAATCAGTTCATTATGTTTTCATAGACTAAATTTCAGGTTTTCTATGGGATTCTTCCAAACTTGTTGGGAAGTGGTGAGAGGGATTTGATGAGGGTGTTGAAGGAGATGTTCATGGCTGGAGAGTTTCAAAAGAGCCTTAACATCACATTTATAGTAGTAATTCATAAGAAGATTTGGGCATCAGAGGTCAAAGATTTTCGGCCCATGAGGTGTATAAGATCATCTCTAAGGTGCTTGCAAACCTCCTAGAGGAGGCGTTGGGAAAGATTATAACAACCCAAAACACATTTGTATGAGGTAGGCAAATCCTAGATTCAGTCCTCATCACCAATGAGTGTCTAGATAGCAGACAAAAATCTAGTAACCCAAGAATCTTATGTAAATTAGATATGGATAAGGCCAATGATCATATTAACTGGGATTTCCTACTCTACTTGCTTGAAAAGTGTGGTTTTCGGGAGATATGGTGCTCGTGGATTAGATGGTGCATGGAAGTGTGGCAATATCTGCCACAACTTGTTAACCCAACACGAATATGAAATTATAATAGCAGGTTTGGATTTAGTCTTAACGGGTCTGAGTCAAAACAGGTTGATCTATTAAGACACAATTGCTTTGACCCATTAACTCGTTTTGACCTGATTGATTTGAGTTAACTCGTTTTGACCCATTATGACTCTTAAGAAAGTTAAAATTATAATTATAAACCTAAAAGTAAAATTGTTAAAATTTTAATTTTGATTTATTTTTTGTTTGGACTTGTAATTAGTTTTATATTTTTACAAATGTTGTTATTTTAACATTGATATAAAATTATACTAAACTTAATCAAGTTAAATGGGTTAAATTTCGAGTATGTTCAACCCATTTACATAAACCGGTTTAAATGGGTCGGGGCGGGCCAGGTGGTCAAGTCGGGTTAACCTATTTGGTAGTATTCACCAACGGGTCGTATCATGTCAACCCGTTATATTAATGGATCATGTTAGAGTTTGAATTTTTGACACAATAAACTTAATGAGTCATGTTCGAGTTGACCCATATAATATAATATACATGCTTGACACTATCCGTTAACATGATTTGACACCCCTTGGTACATATCAATGGGGAGATTTTCTGTGTTGGTAAATGGTAGTCCAATTGGCTTCTTCAAGAATTCTCGAAGTCTGAGATAAGGGGATCCATTTTTACCACTCCTTTTTGTCCATGTTATGGAGGCACTTATCCAAATGACCTCGGCATTGGTCCGCAATGGTTTCATGGATGGATTCTCAGTTGGTGATCCCACAAGGGGTACTATTAACATTTCTCATTTGTTATTTGCAGAAGATACACTTACGTTTCGTGAGGTGGAACAAAACCAATTGCGACAATGAGGACACTCCTACTTTGTTTTAAAGCAGCATCACGTTCAACAGTGAACCTTGACAAATCAGAATTGGTGTCAGTTGGCAATGTTCGTAATATTCGACAGTTGGCTAACACTCTAGGATGCAACATTTCCGCCCTTCCTATGACCTAGGTTTACCTTTGGGAGTTGCTTCAAGGGATTTAATAATATGAGATACAATGATCGAGAAGATCAAACGTAGATTGTGGCAAGTACCAATAGGTAAAGGCACATTCTCAGTTCGATCGTTCTATAAGTCTCTCACACAAGTGCAGAACTCTCAGTTTCCATAGAAGACGATCTGGCATAATAAAGCACCTCCCAAGCGACTTTCTTTTCATGGACAACTTCTCCGAGTAAGATCTTGACGACGGATAATTTATGAAGACGTGGAGTGATCCAGTAGATTGGTGCAGAAGAGCAGTGAGACAATAGATCATCTTCTACTTCATCGTGATGTTGCTAGAGTGTTACGAGTTGAAGCGTTCAGCAGATTAGAGTTAGCATGGGTTATGCCCACCACAATGGAAGCGCTTTTGGTTAGTTGGGCAAATCTTGGAGGCATTCTACAAATCAAAGTAGTATGGAAGATGGTTCTTATTTGTATTCTATGGTGCTTATGGCAGGAGCGAAACGACAGGACGTTCAAAGACAAGGAGCGATTTTCGAGGATCTTAGATCTCTTTTTGTTTGAACTTTATTCTTATGGGATTGGCTATAGATTTTAATGGTCTAGACTTGTATGATTTTCTTGTTTCCTTTTCTACATTCTAGATGGGTGTTTCCTCTTGTATACCATACCATCTTGTGTACTTGGACTATGCCAATGTGAACTAAAACTACATCAAAGTTGAACTCATCTAATGTTAGGCTTGGATAAGAATCAGACTGAACAAGTCATGGTTTTCCAAACACATCAACTTCTATTGTTCAAGATACCAACATGAAACCAGTCTGGCTCATGTATAAACTTGTAAGCATGAAAAGAACCTCATGAAGGTTCCCATCGGTTCAAATGGTAAACTCCTTGGCATTGTCATACTGCTTGAGAATGAATCTTGCCTTGAATTGGATCAATCAATTTATAAGGGGAGTGCCAACCCCGTTGCACAGAATCACCACCAAAGAGATGAAAGGGAGAAAAAGAGGGGGGAAGGAGGTTGGAGAAGGCACCATACCTGCTTTCTCATCCACTGTTCAACAGTTAAACCATCTTGAGCTTCAACATAGGACTGTCCACCAAGCATCGCAGGTAAAAGTCCAATGGCAAACGTCACTTTCTCTGGCCAAGTCAACATTTCATTGTTCCTCAAAATAGCAAAGATTCCTGCCCATTACATTCACAATAAATATATAACTTATGGTTGACAGTGATATGAGACACTTGTAGACAATAAGTTCAGAATTATTTTATTTATTTAAGTAAGATAAAATATTATTAGTTAAGAAAAACAAGCATAGGCATTATCAAAGTACATGAGCAACTTCGAATACCCATAATGTGAGAGGTAAAAGAAGTCAAAAGAAGTCAAAAAAACCTCTCAAGTACTAAAATTATGAAGACAAAAGTGGGCTACCATCCAGTGGGAGGGGAACTAAAAAATAAAGCCTTGCGTTCTTCCACTGTCATCGAGTTATCTTTCAAATTTTGATCATTTCCTACCTTCCATAAATACCACATCAAACAAATTGGAGACATTTTCCATTAGTTTTCCTTGTGAGGATTCTCAAACCACCCTTTCCAGCACACTAACAGATCCACCACCCATCATTATCCATATTGGCCCATAAGTTAAGCACCACTTGCCACAAAGAGGTGGCTACCTTGTAGTGAAGTAAGAGGTGATCCACCGGTGCCCCATTGTGCTTGCACATACAGCACCACTCAACCACCCTAACATGTTTCTTCCTCAAATTTTCCCAAGGATTTTCCCCAATGCAGTAGTCCGTGCAAAGAGAGCTCTTGACAGAGCCTTAGTCCTCCAAATGGTCTTCCATGGAAATGAGATGTTATCATGGGGAACTAACAACTTCTAGAATAACATAACAACAAACACCCCTAACTTGGACATGCTCCAACGTAGCTTATCTGCACCATCCCATCTCTTTTTAAACCCATACGACTAAACATAAAAGGAGGTAAAGTGATCCACCTCCCAATCTTGTGCCACAAGTGTAAAATCCACTTCCCATTGAGGAGAGCCACTTAAGAGCTGTACATTGTCTTCCACAGATGCTTCCTTCACCATGGCAAGGTTGAAAAGGTCAGGAAAGCTCTTTTTGAGTTATCTTCATACATTAGATTTGAGGCAGGTGATAGTTCCAGGATAAAGTTCTGGAATGATGTGTGGTGCAAAGATAATCAGCCCCTCAAAAGTAGCATACCCATCAAATATTCTTCCATAACCCAACCCAATCACCTCATTAGAAGACCATCTACCCCGCATACAGTCATACTTTCCATGTATCATCATTCTCTAAAGGCTATCTCTCAATAGCATACCACCAAAGCTACTTTCCCAAAAGAGCTCTACCAAAAGTAATCAATCTTCTGATGCCTAGACCACATCAAGGAACACAGCTTTGGCCATTACACTAAATGAGTTTTTAGCTCATCCCCCTTATCACCCCAGGGAGTGAGAATGGAGACATAAATTTAGCCACTACACTAGATTTTAGCTCTAACATAAAGTAAATTGGCAAATTTGAGAGAGTCCTCTTGATCAAGGTTACTCAAGCATGAGTCAACCATCCTATAAATCAAGCAACATGTTTTTCAGACCAAATGTTCATAGTTTTATTGACAAATATCGACCCTAACTCTAATAATGAGGGGTATAAATAAAATGCTTACCGTTTAATGGTGCAGGAAGAACCTCAGGAAAATCAAATCGGCTGAATTCTCCAGGCTTATTTGGCATTGCAAATATCATAGAGTGCTCCTTCCACTGCAACCGATCATTAATACCAAGTTCTCCAAATAAGTTCTGCACATTTGGGTAAGCCCCAACTTTCCAGAAAGAACCAAAACATTTAAAAAGACAAATAATAGAAATTTTTAAATATAGAATTAATTAAGCTTTCTAAATATATGTAAGGTAGATTATTAAATATCAGAGTAGAATCCAGATGAATTTGTTGTGCAATTAAAAATTACCACAAAGGCTACATGTAAAACATCTCAAACAACAAACTCATGAATTTACAATAAGAACCACAAGTCAAAATGAATTTACTCTAGTGCAAGCATTCAAACTCGGCAGTTTTCTTACTAACCAAAAAATACTAAATAAAAATGGACTGTCATGAATTGCAGACTAAAAGTACTAGAACTTACAGAATATATGTAATCCTGTCTCATACCAGTCTCCATCGTCATCTTTCCATGCAGCCACCTAGTAAAGGCGGGTAAACTTTAATAAAGCAAAACAGAATCCAATCACATATTTAAGACAATCAAGTAGGAGCTCTTTATGGTTGTATATTAAATTAAATTCTGATTATTAATACCTAAGCATGGATTCAATAATCTACTTCCTTTTTAGAATTTTTTTTTTTTTTTTTTGTGTAAGTATGAACATATCAAGAATGGCATCACCCAGGCTCAAAAAACTTCTTACAATTCAATTACTATGAATTCTCCAAACTCTAGGTCTAATTTACTAAAGCCCATTACAACTTTCAATTTTTTTGTGAGAGGAAGAGAAGAGAGAGGTTACATTATATTGCTTTTATTTCAAGAATTGAACAGAAAAAAGATCCCCATTTCCTAAAGAATTCCTGAACAAAAACGAGTTTCACACTGCAAAGCCCTCTCTAAATAGACATGGAAGACCTATATTTTAGCAACTTGTCAGTCCACATCATGGCTGTATACATGAGATTTCAATCTAGTTTCATGATATTGAAAAACCCATCTTGTGGCCAATGATCCGACGCCAAATAGGAAGTGATCTTCTCCACCTAAAAAGAACAAGGGCCCAAGTTGCACAGTTTTGATATGGTGATCCAAGAACAGATTAAGGAATATTTACACATTGTATACATAATTTCTCAACAATCTAGGTGATACTCAAGAATTACAAACAGCCCAGGTTCCAGTTTGGTATCAACGGTTTGTTCTCAGTAAACAGTTTGGTATCAACTTATTGAAGAGTGGAAAAATAATAGAGCAGCATGAGAACCTTTCCTCCAAGAACATCTCTTGCTTCCAATAATACAGGCTTATGACCAGCATCTGCCAAATACTTTGCAGTTGATAAACCAGCCAAACCTGCAGTAATTTGTAAGATTGTAAGTCTATATTGCAACCAATAAGGTGTAAAAAAAACTAAAAAACTAAAAAAATAGAGAAAAACAACATAGGAATACTTGAAAACGCCTAGACCAAGGGAAGTGAGATAATGAAAGCTCAGCTAGAAAAAGCACGTAGTAATTCCACTGAAGAGATACAGGTTTGATATTCTAATGTGTTGAGAGAGAATAAATCAAGACAAAGACTAAACAAAGTTTCCACACCTGCACCAGCAATTACAACTGTTAAAGGTTTAGTTGGACGGGGAGAAGTACGTAATGAGGAAGAGAGGTATGCGGCTTCTAAGAAATTAACAGTATTATCAAGTTCTGGTCTTGGAAAGTCCACGCATACTACCTGCGTCATAAACAAAAAAATCTTATCTTCAGCAGGCAACTATGTGAGAATTGTTTTGAAAACATAATTTCCCCACCAGAAAACAAACCTGGTAGACAGCCTTCCTTGGCCTTAAACCCACAGCACGTGGATATTTAATTTTCAAACTATGACCCACGGATTCACTACCTCCAAACGCTAATGCATTGGTTTTCTCTGAAACTTTAAGAAACCCACATCTTGGGGAAGTTTTCAAACTGTGAGATTCTATAATAGTACTTTGCCAGCTCAAGTTCGCGGCCGAAACACACCCGCAAATGGCCATTTCACCAAATCCGAACTCAAGAGTAGTTTGTTAGCACCGAAATCGATAGAAACAGTTTCCAACTTCAACAATGAAGACCCTGCATAAGAACCGTAAAATGGAATTGAAAATGAAATTACGCTCAATCGCGGAAATCAAGATACCGGGAAAAAAAAAACACGGAATTTATCCCTCTTCATTAGGAGCCGAACGAAACAACATTACCAACATAGAATATTGAAAAAAGAGAAGTAATTTGCACGATTAAAAGGAAAATAAAAATTGAAGTGTCTGATAAACCAGCAGACCATTCCATAATAACTTTCGCAAGCTCTACTAAGGTTCTTTCTGTTACGACAGAATTTTGAAAACTATTTTTTGTTGTTAACAGAATTCCAAGATTGAAGATAATTTCGCTAATGGAATATTGACCAAGATTAAGGAGTTCATCTGGGCAGCAACAAACAAGAACAGAAAGAGCAGGACATGACAACCCCATCGTAGATACTTTCACGACCGAACAAAGAATACTAAGCAGGATTATGGAGGGTTTCATTTACCTTCAACAGAATGGATGATTCTAGTTCAGTTCCAAACTTCCAAGAAGGAAGAGAGAGAGAGAGAGAGAGACAGAGAGAGAGAGAGAGGGAGAAATTAGTGGAGGTTGTAGTGATAACTGGTAGTGTTTGCTCGCGTGCGTGGAGTGTTGATACACATATGGTCCGGTTCGATCCGGTTGAGTTGGTGGAAATTTACTTGGCATACTTGTTGGTTTGACCATTTCTATGAGTTGTATTGGGTTTGGGCACTGTTAAGAATATTCCCCCATATGATTTAAGACAGGTTTCAAGGCATATTTAGTCCTAAACAGACAACCCACCTATCTATCTATCACAAATGATTATTAGTTAAGTTAATATTCGAGTTTAAAAAATGTGATACAGTTTCTGACATGTTATATCGTTAAAACTAATTATATTTCTTTAAAAATAATTAAATTTTATATATTTTATAACGAAATGAGAAGACCACGTTATCTATATATTAAAAATATTAAAAACATTGGAACTTTTGGATGAAAGTTAAAGTCGACTTGTCCATAATCTCATTCAGTTCAGTTTATTAAAGTGGCCGGCCTTTCGATTTTAGGCAGGTACTTGGATGGGAAGCACTTGCTATGGTCAAGCTCTGTTTACAATTATTTTTAATGATGACCTTTAATTTATAGTTATATCATCTGCAATTGGGATTCATTCTCTTAACTGCTTGGACAGAGCAACGTAGAAATTATGCGTATTGTAATGAACAACAGTTCATACAAAAATGTCAATAAACTATAAAAAAAAAAAAAAAAAGAGGCCAGAAACAAGCTCTACGATTAAGTTTCTACAAAAAAAAATAACACTTGGGAGGAGCAAAATTCATGTCGAGATACAAGCCGAGAAAGCAAGTCACAAGAAATCTGTAATTGTAGCAGCAACCTCTCAGAGTAATAGATATATAGCTCCTAAAGGAATCCGACGATGTGAAGAAAACAGAAGGCCACTCATAATCCTTTGTACTTAAGCAGCAATAACCTATACGAATCAGGGTTTAAAAGTATGAAACTAGTTTTATTTTTATTTTCAGAAGGGAAAAAAAAAATACAAAATCACAGCTAGGAGGCCTCATGAATACCGGTAAGAACATGGAATGATAACACTTGAATTAGCTTGCACCCTTCTGCTTGAGGGTGATCTTGTCGCCCAAACTGAGAGCAATTCCTTGGGTCTTGCTCCTTATCCTGATGTACCCACTCAGCTTTCCATCAGCCTGTTTCTCTATGCTGACATTTACCAAAGCATCCTCCCCAAATATACTCTTAGCGTACAAGTTGGCTGCCAGGAATCCACACTCACCATCTAGCGCTGACCTGAAACTCAACCACCCAAGATAGTCAAAGGAAAATAGATGGATAGAAGGTAATACGATAGTGAGGAGCAAAGATAATACATATGGGAAAATAAATTATCTCGGGAAAGCACTTTAATCTAAACCAAAGCATCCTTCCCCCATCCGTCAGAACATAGAAGAAAGGGGCAAGAGGAGAGAGAATGTCTCTCTCAATCTAAACCACCCAAGCTATGGTTAATTACGCAAGCCTTCTAATCCCAACCACTTGGGGATAAGTTACATGAATCCCTTTTCACCATTCAGTTGTATCTACAGCATACCAATGATGATCTACTTGGGTTAAATCACAAACTCAAATCCAAACCCTCTCCATCCTGTCCAAAGTTTCGGCTACGGTATCAAGCATGGGGACCTTTCTACTAACACAATGAAGTCAAGGCAAATATTGCCATCCCTTTTACTTTAAGAACACGTGCTGCTTCAATGGCCATAGCAAAGATGTCCTTTTCTCAAATTTTACAAGTAGCAGAGACAGCTATAATGTGCTTCATTTTTTGTGTACATTCTGTGTACTTAGGCTATACCTACTTACTTGGAATAAAAATTCTCTTATTAATTATCAAAAAAAAAAAAAAAAGTGTAGCCACAACTAGTAACACCATAGCAAAATTTTGAAGCCTACTCCATTATCATTATATTTACAAATGGCAACTAGTTGCACTCAAGCCCATACATGGTGTAACATCCAAACCCAAATTTTATAGGCTTTATAAGTTTGGAGCACGGGGCCAATTTTTTTAGGCTTTATTACCTGAGGATCTAGTATTGAGGAGATAGGATTGGATATGCAATTTTGGACCTAGATTCAAAATGGAGTATGTTTGGCCCATGAGGCCCATATATGAATGGACAAGCCCAAGTATTTTCTAACCAAAGCCCATATGATTTTTTGCTGTTAAATTCATGATAATTGGAAACCAGCCCCATTTATGACTCCTAAATGGGTCCAATGAATAGAAACGTATTTACCCTATAACTCCTGGCCATTAGGATTCCTAGAACCGTGTCCAAAACAAACTTAGTTAAATTCCCACAGCCTTTTTATTAGTATTTCAGGTCTCATTAAAAAGATTGTATGGCCTGAAAAATAGAAAAAACAGAGGCTGCTGTGAGTCTGGAAAGTTTTTACAGCAATCCCATGTGATGTTCAAGAAAACCAATTTCTAACCCAAGACAACTGCTTTATTTCAGGAGATTACAGGGAAAAAAAAAAAGACCAGCTTCACCCTATCAAGTCCAATCTTTTTCCAGTAACTTCAAGTAGGTGCTTATTGATGTGTTTACATTGCTAGAAGCAAAGATGTGAGTAGCATGATCATACTCTTGCACGTATGGCAAACAATATTTCTTTAACAATCATGTATGTATTGCCTTTTATTGAAAGCCCCTTTTTATGTATGACGTTATGATAAAAGATTTTTTCATTAATGTTAATGTGTTTTACATGCATCATGATATGTTTTCAGTAAAAAATTATGATAAGCTGTGTCATTATGTGTTCTACATGCATCAAGGTTAGAAAGATAAAAGACAAGTTATGAAAGAAGCTTTAAGCATGGCCATTTTTTTTTATAAGTAATAAACTTTATTGATTGAATGCAACTAGGCAAGCCCATGTACACAACTTTAAGCATGGCCATAAGAGATGCATGGTACCAATACAGTTTTGGGTGGATATACAAGCCACACAATTAAGCGTGACCCACCATAGTAAAACCCTACACACGGGGTTTAAGGTGTACTGGCCATTAAAGAAAGATAAGTTTAATGAGCTATACATGGTACATGTTACATGTTTATGTTAGTATAAGTATTGAGTATGCACGCCTTTCAAGAAAACCATATGTTCATTATTTTTACTACTTATTGAGTATTCAACTTATTTTGATAGTTTGTTTGTTCTTTTATGTTTATAAAATGTCCAGGTAAAGCAGATAGTGTTGACAAGCTGATGGCAACGCATAGATCATGTCAGGGGATTTTCAGACTTAGTTAATAAGTGTATCTCTCCACAAAAAAAAAAACAAATCTTTCTTGCTATGAGATTATATTTTTATGTTCTCTTTTTTGGGAATTTATTTTTTGATAAACTAGCTATTCTTATCAATTTGGGTCTCTTTACTGGGCACAGTTACAAAAGCACATTACAGTGTTACACTCCTAACCTATGGGAAGGGGGTATTACACATGGCCTTTGAGATCTCCAATCTTGCACATCACATAAATAAAATTAGCTGATAGTAAGAAAGCTAATTAAGAAAGAACATTTTAGCTAGCTAACAAGTAGAAGAACTTACGGTGCAGTAAGGCACTTCATGTTGGTTGATTTGATAATATGGTCAAGGAATTCCTTCTCATCTTGAATTACAGTGTTGACAGCAACCTGCAGCGTTACACAATCACATGAGCATAACTCAAAGTCATCAACTAAGTACTACATGGAAAAAAAATGTTTGGCCAACAAGGGGAAGCCTAGAAACATAGCTAAAAGAAACAAAGTACTGTGGAATAAATGCATAAATAAGAAGCAAGGAGGCTATGAAAAAGGAAGCAAGTTGAAAGCAGCTCTGGCTTTATGAAGGTGCATATGTTGCTCTGATGTAAAGGAGAAACTCAACCACTGCAAAAAGCCATATTCCTTTCAACTGGAGATAAATAAATCTTTA
Source organism: Platycarya longipes (assembly GCA_036559045.1). Taxonomy (NCBI): domain Eukaryota; kingdom Viridiplantae; phylum Streptophyta; class Magnoliopsida; order Fagales; family Juglandaceae; genus Platycarya; species Platycarya longipes. The sequence goes on along the minus strand of CM071789.1, from coordinate 25,865,206 downwards.
TATTCAAAATGTCCTCATGGTCTTTGAATAAGAGCTTGTTTTTGGTGCACTTTCATTCTTGATCCAAGAATTTTTTTTTTGATAAGTAAATAAATTTTATTAATAAAATGGATGGCATTTTAGCCAGTTACAAAGCAAAACACACATGCCCTCTTATGGAGGGTCGTTAGAAACAAGGAATTCATGTAGCTCCATGCCGTTAAAATCCACGGCGATGGACCATGTACATAGAGTTCTAAAAAATAAAGCTTTAAGCTCCTCTACAGTTCTCTCCTTGTCTTCAAAGGTCCGCTCATTCCGCTCTTGCCATATGCACCATATTATACATATAGGAATCATCTTCCAGATGGCCTTGATATGTCTTGTGCCCTGAATCGAAGGCCAACCCTCCATCATTTCCAAAACGGTCTTCGACATAACCCATGCCAAATTAAGTCTGCCAAAAACCTCGTCCCAAAGAACCCTGGCTATCGCGCAGTGTAGAAGGAGATGGTTCACCGACTCGCCCGCCCTTCGACACATACAACACCAGTCAGTAACAATAACCCTCCGTTTCCGCAAATTGTCCGTGGTGAGAATGTGTCCCAAAGATGCTGTCCATGCGAAAAAGGCCGCTTTGAGAGGTGCTTTGTGACGCCAAATCTGTCTCCAAGGGAACTGCAAAACAGAAACATGAGTAAGAATCTTGTAAAAAGAACGAACATTGAAACACCCTCTCCTGTCAGGTATCCACCATATCCTATCATGTTGATGTCTATTTGGCCTTTGCGAATAGATAAGGCCATAAAACTCAACGATAATCTCCACTTCCCAATCATGTGCTGCCCTAAGAAAAGCTATGTTCCAACTAGTGCGCCCACCCCTCAACTCCATAACCTCTGCCACTGTTGCGTCTTTAGCGCTAGCGATTTGAAAAAGGGAAGGGAATGTCTCACATAAAGCTCTGTCCCCACACCAGTTATCCTTCCAAAATTTAATTCTCGTTCCATCCCCAAGTTGAAACCTGGTGTTCCTCCTAAACAAGCCCCACCCTTTTCGAATATTTTTCCACACTCCCACCCTCCCTGTTCTATTGACCTCGTTTGAATTCCAACCCCCCCACAAACTACCATATTTATGGTCAATCACTATTTTCCACAAGGCCTCAGGTTCCTTGTGATATCTCCATAGCCATTTGCCCAGCAGCGCTTGATTGAAATGTCTCAAATTGCGAATACCCAAGCCACCATTCGAGATAGGCCGACAGACCTTCTTCCAATTGACAAGATGATATTTAAACTCCTCCCCCAATCCACCCCATAGGAAGTCCCTTTGGAGCTTTTCTAGTCGGCCTGCCACACTTGCTGGTATTTGAAAAAGGGATAAGAAATAAGTGGGTAGATTTGACAAGGTGCTTTTGATCAGAGTAATACGACCCCCTTTAGACAGATACAGTCTCTTCCACCCTGATAACTTCCTTTCCACCTTCTCAATTACCGTATCCCAAATCTTGGCAGTCCTGGAAGCCGCTCCCAGAGGAAGCCCCAAATAGGTCATAGGTAGGGCAGAAATCTTACACCCAAGATTACTGGCCAATGACCGTATATTTCGGACGTCTCCTATTGGAACCATCTCAGATTTCTCGTAATTCACCTTTAATCCAGAGACCGCTTCAAAACAGAGGAACAACGCTTTTAACACACGCACCTGGTTCTGATCTGCCTCACAGAGGACTAGTGTGTCGTCTGCAAATAGTAAATGAGATATATTAGTGATGCCCCTATCAGGGGTACCAACTGGGAATCCATTTACCAGACCATTATCGGCCAAGGCTGATAACATCCTGCTGAGAGCCTCCATAACTATGACGAAAAGTAATGGCGATAAGGGATCCCCTTGTCTCAAACCCCGGGAGCTCGGGAAAAATCCTTTTGGGCTTCCATTAATCAAGACAGAGAATCTTGCGGTGGTAATACACCACTGTATCCAAGCCTTCCACCTTTCCCCAAAACCACACCTACCTAGCAAGTACTGTAGAAAATTCCAGTTGACATGATCATATGCCTTTTCCATATCTAGCTTGCATAATATTCCAGTGGTACCTGCTTTCCTTCTGCTCTCGATGCATTCGTTAGCTATAAGAACCGCATCGAGGATCTGTCTACCTTTGATAAAGGCATTTTGCGGAGTAGAGATTAATTTCCCGATTACCCCGCTGAGACGATTAGCTAAGACCTTTGAGATGATCTTATAAACTCCCCCCACAAGGCTGATAGGCCGAAAGTCCTTGATATCTATAGCTCCAGGCTTTTTTGGTATAAGGGCTAAGAAGGTGTTGTTGAGACTTTTCTCAAATCTTCCAGCTGAGAACAGCTCTTTAAAGGTGTTCATAAGGTCCTCCCTTATCACTCCCCAGCACTCTTGGAAAAAACCCATGGAGAAACCGTCAGGTCCAGGTGCTTTGTCTTTGACCATTTTTCGGATAGTCTCGAGCACCTCCTCCTCTTCGAATTCTCTCTCCAAACGAACAACATCCTCCCACCCTAACGACTCAAAAGCAAGGCCATCTAAGGTAGGTCTCCAGACCTCTTGTTCAGCCAAAAGCTTCTCGTAAAAATCTACTATATGTCCATGTATGGCTCCTTCTTTAATCTCTTCCCCCTCAATTCTAAGAACCTCAATATTGTTATTTCTGCGATGCGAGTTTGCGGTTCTATGGAAAAATTTTGTACAACGATCTCCTTCCCGTAACCACAAAGCTCTTGACTTTTGCCTCCAAGAAATCTCTTCTAACAATAACAGTCTCTCGAGTTCCGAGATCAAAGCAGTCTTTCGCGTCTGTTCTTCTTTAGTAAGACCACGCCCTGCTTGAACCCTGTCTAACTCCTCGATAGTGGGTAATACACCTCTCCCAACTGGAGGATTGATTTGGAAAAAGAGAGTTCAACGGGACAGGTTGAAATTCCTCTCCCAAGGGAATATCCTCTATGCCCGGTATAAGACCAGAGTCATGAATTAAATACTTAATTGCATTCATCAGAATCCATATCTGAGTCCGTCAGTAGATCGTCATGAATTAAATACTTAATTGCCTCTGCACAAGAGAACCGCTCCCCTGCTTGGTCCCGCATCTCCTGAGCCCTCGTAGGAATAAGACTGAGTTGCTGTTGCATGCTTAGGATCGCCGGAATCTCGTCTGAACTTCTCCCTGGAAGGAGCGGCAACTTCTGTTGCATATCCTGAGCTGTTTCCGTGGGTTGCATAGGCGTAGTGTGACGCGCCGGAATTTCGTCGGAGCTACGGGTCGCCGGGCTCTCATCGGAGTTGCCCCCTGATACCGTCGGCATTTTCTGTTTCGCCGTCGCCTGACTCGCACCCGCCGGGCCACTGTCCAGCACGAGCCCGAATTTCTTCGAAGTGCTTTCCACCATAGAAGTGAGTCTCGGGTTCTCGGGTTGGAGAAAACCCGACTCCAAACCAGCTTCAGCAGCTGTGGGCTGCGAGCTGACTTGGCCTGTTACTAGCTAAGGGCGGGCCGGGCTTCGAGAAGGCCCATTCCCTCCGCTGCTCACCCCGTTATAACCCTTGTCCCCATGGGCCGCGAGTTTGGGCCGAGGCCCACTCACTTTGCGCCATACACATCGGCCTTTCCCCCTCCTTCTGTTCATCCACGTCCTCTTATTAACCCGCGGTTCTTCAGTGGTACCTCTGTCTACCATCTCCAGATCCTTCAACGCTTTCCTTTCTCCCTCTGCATCCTTTTCCTGAAGTAGCCCGACCATTCGGACCACAGTGGCCATGTCACGTTGCAGGGATCGAAGCTGACCCTGTACTTCTAGCAGCATCCTTCGGGTGTCCCATCCCGTTTGGCTTGTCGCGATCTCGTTGTGGGAGTGGCTCGAAGCTAGCGGCTGTTTGTCAGACTTCCTATCGTGTCTGAAACCGCTGGACAAAGACCGCCCGTCTTCCCTCCCCTGTAACGGCTCTGTCGAAGCGAGCACCTCCTTGTAAGATCTCGGGGCTGCCCTCTGTTCTCCCTTCGCCGGTACCCGTTGAATAATCTGGTTTCCTTCCTTTGATGAACTGCCGTAGCCCCAGTCCGATAATCTCTCACGGATTTTCCACCATCCCCAACCTTCTTCCCCCTCCGGAAAGCATAACGCTGTCCTCCTTCCCCCTCGGTCATACTCGGAGACCTCAATGAAACGCCCACGCATGTTCGAACACAGTTGCGCAACAAAGCTGCGATATCCTTGATAGTACCCCATTAAAAACCGCCCTAAATCATGCCTTGACACCACTAGTGGAGGGTCAGGACAGTCACTTGGCTAACCTGCATGCATGCCTTGGCTCAGACCTTGACACGCAGCAAGCAACCATGGAGGCTACTTGCGACGCGCAGCCCATGCGCCCAGACCGCCAGCTTGGGCCATTCATGACCATCACTCCGGCACTCAGCCCGGGCCATGCAAGACCACCGCCCAAGCCACCTGACTGGGCCACACTACCACAACACGGCATCACTCGGGACACATCATCAAGCTTAGGCATGTCACCATGTCATGCACACTATCAGATGCCATGCAGCCAGGCGCCATGTAGACAACCATCCGTGGGCCATGCCCTGCCACATGCCATGCCTAGGCCACAACATGCCACGGCCCCATCATCATTGGCGCCACCTTTGCTTATTTATGTATTTATTTTATTTATTTATGCATTTAGTTATTTTAGTAATTATCTTATTTTGTTAGGGGCCTTTTGAGGGTTTCCAATTTGTTAGACTCTATAAATAGGACTTTTAGGTTTTCATTTCACATCTTTTGGACAATTTGAGAATTAGACTTTTGCTCTTGAGAAAGAGTTAGGCCGGCCACACTAGTGTGGTTTGGATTTTCGGTGCTTAGCACTTGGGCTTCCCTAGGGTGCAATTCGTGAATCCCTTTGGAAGAGGATCATCGTGCAATTCGTGAATCGGTGATCCACATCTATCCTTTTATTTGTTTTCATTTTTATTTATAAAAATCTTGAGGTTATTCATAAAAAGTGTTTTGGTTTTGGAGTGAGTTGTGTTGAGTGATTTTCATGTTTTTGTGTTCTTGAGAGGTTTGTTGATTGTTGAGTGATTTTGTGTTTGTGAGGCCAAATCCACACCACTTGTGGATTTGAGAATTTGTGTGTGTGTCCATAGAGGAATTCAAAATCCTCCTCCATTGGGAGATTCGGATTGCTCATGTGAGTGAGAGTGAGTGTGTGATTGATTGAAGGAAGTTGAAGACTTGGATGCTTGTGTGTGTGCCGAATCCACTTGGTGTCTTGAAGGAGTTGGCTTGTTCATCTAGGGTCTTTTGTTCAATCATCATTTGGTTGTTCAATTGATCAATTTGGTGTTCATTTTGCCCCATAGCAGCCACGGCATCAAGCTTCCCCAAGCCCTAGAGCCACACGGCATAGTGCATGAAACCCTAGCCTAAACACTTGTCCATTTTGCCCTTTACCCTAGCCGGCAACTTAACCCCATCCTCTCCTATATTTCCTCACTTAAATCCACCTCATCCCTCATCCAAAACAAACCAATTTCGTGCCCCTCAAATCCTAGCAAGACCGGCCACCCATTGGATTTGAATTCAAAAGAATTCAAATTCAAATCTCACCAAAATCCCTACAAAGTCTCAACCGGCCATCCACCCTTATCCTAGCCGAAATCACCTTGCCACATCATTTAAATTGCCACCTCATACTCTTATTTGATTGGTCATCAAGTGAAGAAGAGAACCAATCAAATCCCTCCCTATAACCCTAGCAAATTCGGCCAAAACACTAACCCTAGGTGCCGCCCACTTCAAATGGCTATAAGCCATGTTCCTACTTTTTAGGACTTATCCAAACTCCAACAAAACCCTAGAATCCTATCCCTAATTACATGTGCCGAAAACCCTAGCCTCCCATAAGCCATGTTCGGCCATATCAAATCCTAAACAAACCCCATCTAGCCTAAACACAATCAAACCTAACCGAACCCCTCACTTGCCACCTTATCCACCATAACTTCCCATATTTCTCTCAACCAAGTCAATTCAAATTCAAAACCTATTCTACCGACCAAATCCATTCCATAACCGACCACTACAATAATCCCTATATCCGGCCACATACATTCCTTCATTTCAAATCATTTCAAAATTTAAATCAAAATTCCAACCAAATCTCCAACAACAATAACCGGCCATCATTCCCTTATCTTCTCCTAAATTTATCCAATTAAATCAAATCTTCTCTCATCCAAAAACAACCCAAATCTCGGCCCCAACAAGCCTCCACTCAACTCTATCCCAAACCAAAATCAATTCAAAATCCAATCTTTCCACTTTCCATAAATATCTCACTCGACCATTCCATCCCTAGCTATTGCCAAAATTCTCCACTTGCCACATCACCAAATTAACCTTAATTCTCTCAAATGATTAATCAATTATCCAATTGATTGAATCAATCAAATCTTATCCCAAAATAGAAGCAATACTCGGCCAACAACCCTACCTCATTGCCGCTCACTTATCTTGCTAAAATCCTAATTCCTACATTTTAGGAATTATCCAAAACATCTCAAAACCCTATCCCACCTAATTCTAACCACCTTAGCTGAAACCCATCTTCCCAAACTTTAGCCAATTGACTTCCAAACCCTAACCTAATCTCAATCTCGAAATTCCCCTTAGCCTCCACTAAAACCCTAACCCTACTACACTATATGACCCATATTCCTTACCAAAGAGACCCTAATACATAGGCCTACTCAAAGGACATTCGCCTAAACCTTTTCTACCCTAATCTACCACTCAGCCCACCACATCTCCCTTCCCATTACCATAACCAAGACTACCATAGCCTAAATACCACCTTATTGCTCCATACACTTAGCCATCCAATCCCATTGCCGTACACCACTCTACCCCACTTAGCCAAGACGAACTCAATCAGATTCTCTTAACCATCTCAACCTCATATCACCCTTTCATCCATTGTTGGTGCACGTGAACCATCACAAGCAAAAGGAGCCTTACTCGGTCATTGAGGAGCAACAAGGCGAATATGACCGACTTGGTTGACTAGGGACACGACCGAGGTCCCTATCAATCCTTCCCTTGTAGATGAGTAAACCTCCTTCTTCTTTTCCCCTCTCGAGCATTCTGCCAGAACCTTAACGAGCCAAGTCACTACATTATAGCCCAGTGTGAAAGAGCGTTCTCCCTTCCAGTTTTTCTTAGTGATCCTTATAAGCTTTCCTTCCTTAGCAATAAAAAATCTCTTGGACTCGATTACTACTTCGGTTGGACAACCCATTAACACCACCAAAAAACAGATATTCTATCCACTAATAGGAGCTAAAACGCATGAATCATCTCCGTTGGGAAGCAGAAGATGCATGTGTACGGAGAGAGAGGACTTGATCCAAGAATTGGAGAACATAATGGACACCTAATGTTCATAACCATAGATGTACCCTCTTGAGCATCAAGCCAAAACCCAAAGTCGCCTTTTTTTCATGTTAAGCTAACAACAGCCTTTGTCTTCATTTGAAGCAAACACAACAGCATAATTAAAAATAGTCAAGCAAGGTTGATTGTTTTACACAAATACATCAAACTAGAGGGCATCTTTTTTAACATTTGAATCAAGAACAAAAATCTTTGGATCAACTTCAAAATCTTAGAACTATTGGTTTCCCAACCACACAGGCCTTGCTTTAGCACCATTTCAAATTAGCTAATATAGAGAGCAGTTTGATACCTAACAATTTTGCAGTGGAATTGAGGATTGAAAGAGTGAAAAGAACATAAGATATTCAAGATCAAATTACAAAAAAAAATTTAAAATTTAAAATTAAAAGTTAAATGCTGAAAAACTGGTTTGAAAAAATTTCAGGCTATATTCAATAATGTTTCAATCTCTACACCGTGGCCCCTAAATCCTTTGAAAAGAGATGCACAACTCATGGAAATGATCACAACTACCCAACAAGAAGTAAAATACACATGCATACACACAATCAACAGATTCAGGTTGAATTGTTTCCCGGATAAATACTAAAAAAATTACAATTCCATAAATAGTAAAAGAAATTTCATTTCAGCCCAATACCAAGTAAGTTTCTATCTTTTGATTATTAAAAAGTCAAGAATCTAACAGTAGTATTACATTAGAAAGAAATTCCTCCAGTACCTTGTTTTCCCACTCAAACTCTGCCCACATGGTTCTAAAAGCTGCATCACTACAAACTGCCGGAGAGATGTAGTCCATGATGTCTATATGAATGTCATTCAGCACAACCACTGTTCGCTCATGTACGTTAGAAGTCTCATAAACAATGTTCCCAAATATGACTCCCGTCTCAGTAGAGGAAACCTTGATATTGGCCTTTATTTGTTTGCTTGATTCAGGAGCTAGTGTATAATTCTGAGGGCGTTCAACAAGTTTAAGATCACCCATAGTTGCCAGCTCCAGACACAAATTCTGTAAGGTATCCTTAGTTCGATTGATAACTGTAACATCAAGGACTATGTCATAATGATGAACAGTAACATAAGCTTCAGCATACACTGGATCACTAAATCCAGTCAGTTGAAGTATGCGATTAAGCTTATTCGCATCATCCCCATCCTTTACAAACTCCCCAGTTGCACGCTTTAAATCATCTTGGACCTCATCTTCTAGTTCCAGTTGGCTCATACCCTGGAAATTAGATGCAGTCAGAGCACACCCATAAGAAGAAATTTATACATACACCAATATAAATATATATATACATATATATTTGTTATATTATGTAATAGTACAACAATCATAAATCAAAGAAAGATGACATCTAAACATCATAAATGAAGAAACACCAATATACTCACAAAAATCGAAATCAGTAAAAAGATTGAACAGATTTCTATCAACAAAAGATGGAGGTGCCCCCAAAGTTTTCAACGTCTATTACTAGTTACCAAACTCTATTAAATTGGCCCCAAAATTTAAATTTGGAAGGAATGGTACACAAGTTGAAATATCCACCACAAATTATTATATCTTATTGTAGTACCCTAGATTGAGCATAGAAAGGTGGCGAAGAGATCCAACATTGCTTGGGAAGGAGAAGTTCTTGCCCTTATAATGATCCTAGGGGACTTCAATTGTAACTTCTACTAGTCTTTTCAAGCACAGGCTTAGATGTAGCTTGGGCCTACTTTGGGTCATTACAAATTATATCAGACCTAACCCCAATGACGAGTGAAACTTGAGGCATGCTATGTATGATGGAATGGGTTAACAAGGATGTCAGGAATTTAATGGGGGAAGATTGAACTATCCAAATTGAGTATAAGAAGGTGGTGAATCATATCCCACATTTTGTTTGGGAGGTAGAAATTCTGCCCTTTATAATGAGTCCAAGGGATTCCAATTGTAACTTTGACTATTTTCCCATTGTCATTACATTAATCTTATTCATGGGATGGGTGTTTTCGAGCATTCATGCGTTAGGTGTTTTCTTGTATACAACCAGTGTACTTGTTTACTCCTTTTGATATATATAACATTTTTACTTATCAAAAAAAATTAATCTTATTAATTAAAAGAAATAGAAAGGAGATTGTGAAAATTTAAGGAAAATAAAGATAAAGATGGGGCAACAAGGTTGCATGACAAGTTTATGGTCTTGGTCAAATAATCTTCTGTATTTATGCTAAGATTCATAACCAAAATAATCTCCTGTATTTATGCTAAGATTCATAACCATTTCTAACATAACACCACAGAGCTAAAACTAGAAAATATTCATGGTGAATCTAGCAACATTGCATATAATGGACAAGGGACGAGCAGGAGAAGATCAGTTTTTCGTGTTCCTGCAACCTGTTCATATTCTGTTTCAGAAAATATATATTTGTATGGTGATACTATTTGGAACCTTTCAAACTATGGACATGCAGTCATAGCTCGGACATCTATAGCAGAAGGAAGTGTCTAAATGATTAAAAATAATTCATGAAAGACAGCAGTGCTACAAATCAAATGAGACCATCATATTCATCCTAGTCTTTCTAACCCACAACAGACAGAAAAATTCATATAACATATCGCAAACACAATATTTACCTTCCTGCTCTTTAAATGGTAGAAATCAATCAGGTCATCTGGTTGTGCATGAGATATCTGAGCCTTTGCCTTTAATTCCTCTATTTCGCGGAGTTGCTTTTCTGAAAGCATTTTAACAAAACTAAGACGACAAGATTGCAACCATATTTTCCTTACCTCGTCACCAGTATTGCATAGCAATCTTATACAAAGGACAATCCTATCATAAGAATCATTGTCAATTGGGTGTGGAAGAACAGGAGATTGTCCTAATTGCAGCATAGAGACCATGATCAACAGTGCTTGTGTAGATGCCCTATTCACTTCAACTTTAGATGGCTGTACCTCTTCCAACCTCAGAACAAGCTTGGTCAAAGTGTAGGCCACAACTGCCCCAAGGAAAAAGTCACCAGTGAGAAGCAGGGATCTAAGATTCCCAGATGCCAAGGATCCATGAACAAGTGTAGGAAGGGAAAAAGCATTTTCAGAGGCAGCACTCTGTGTAGCATAGGTGCCATCAGCAAGAATAGCTGGTCTTTTTGAAGAAATAGTAATAGAGTTCACTTGCTGATCCTTCTTTGAAGAATCAGTAGCTTCCTCTTCTTCTGAAACTGAGTAAAAAGGTAACTCTCCAAGACACTGTTTAATGGTTGCAATGCCACTCCCAACTTCCGAAAGTGATAAGCAATACTCTCCAATGATCCAAAGAGCACCAGAACACACACGTGCAGCTCGGATCTGGTAGAAAGTGTCCAATAGCCTTGTTATTATTGAAACCCTAAGTTTAGGGTTGGTTTCAATTATCTCCCGAACAAAAACAACAACATCAACAGCTGACCCAACATTACTGTCACCCAAGAAATCCATTAATAGGTGCACCACTGTGCTTGCGACTTCTGGGAACTTAATTGCACAGGAATGAATGGCTTGAATAAGTATCTGCCTGTATTCACCATTCTTCTCAAGCTCTCCACTCTGAGTTTTAACAACTTCCTTCTTCAAAGTAAGAACAACCTCATTGATGTTCCGTGGAGTGATAAGTTCAAGAACAATGTCAATTGTCTTCCTCCGGATGTCAAGATTAGGGCTAGAAAGTGCCCTAAGCACATCCATGATCATGTCAACCATAATTTCCCTATGAGAAGACTTGAGTTCTTTCAGCCGGTCAAGCACAATAAGTTTCACATTGTTGTCACTTTGAGAAAGAAGCAGTTGACAGTAAGTGTTTGCAGCAGCTCTAATAGCAGTAGGAGCAGATGACAGAGAAACAAGTGTGCTTGCACATTCATAGATAACTGCAGTCGAAGTTGCATTCAGTAAGGATATAATGATTTTAATGTACTTCCCCTTCTCACCTCGATTTGTTCTGCACACCTTTCGGATCAAATCCAAGACAACCATCTGAAGCGATTCACCCCATTCGGAGACCCTGTCAACATGAGTCAAAAGATAACTAATCGCACGATCCTGAGCACATGTAAAGAGCATGAGAAACGCATTCCGCTTAGCTGATTGGTCCTGCTCCATCGAAAGAACCTTCTCGATCATATCAGGTGCATCGACCAGAAGTTGCTCACCCTGGGGAAGCTTATATACCGACATCACAGCCAATATAGCATTCCTCCTAATATATGGATGCCTGTGCTCCAGATTTTGCAAAACAGAAGGGATTAACGGCTCAATTATTTCAGTCTCATTCAACCGGCAAAGAAACCTCAAAGTTACGCCACGAATATACTCATTCGGGTGCTGAAGGTTGTTCCTCAAATTTTGGCATATCAAGATCATTTCAGGTAACACCTTACCCTTTGCATCAGTTTTGTCAATGAGCTCCAAATATAGCAGAAGTAGTTTTTGGACTGTATGGTCCTCGGAGGGCAAAACATATCTTACAATCGTGATGAAAAGCTGAGGCAGTGTTTCGCCATTCAACAAAAGCATGATTGCTTTCTTCATCGCATCAATTTTGGCAGGCACGTCATTGCCTTCAAGAGCTTCCTTAATCTCATTTGCTATTGCAGGAGTCCCTTTGTCAAAGTGAACGAGCAGCGTACAAGATTTCTCCATTTCTTAACTGCTTCCAGAAAGAACATCAGACTCATGAATGCATATCAAGAATTTTAAATATGAGAAAATACCGGTTATGAAATCCCAAAGAAAACAAGTTCTTGATTTGCTTAGTCCTTGAAGGCAGTAGAGAAGGCAAAATTAAATGCAGTATTAGCATAGAAATGCTCATCTCCATAATAAGTGACTAGATTCAATTATAAAAGCGAGTTCAGATTTTTTTTCTTTTTCTCTTTTGCTCTTTTTTTTTTTTTTTTTTAATAAGTAAAGTTTTTTTCTCTTTTGCTCTACCTTGCTTCTCCTAAAAATCAATTTTTCAAATGGAAGGGAAAAAAAAAACACATCATCTGGATGTAGAATGATCCTTTCTCCCGATCTATGCTAGGACCAGCAGGCCTCCCAAACGAAACCTCAGACATATATACCTATCACTTGACAAAAACTTTCGTCTACTCTTTCCATTGAATTTTTAAATTTACCCCATTAGATCTAATGTTCGAATTCTATAGCAAAACCAAATAAGTTTTGACTGATAACGAATACTGGACTAGATCTAATCGATAGCCGAGAAAATGTAGGAAAATGAGAATAGAGCACGGTATAACATCTAGTATCAAAATGCAATCCCGAAAATAAGGTCTCTCAATTTGGATTCTCGAATATCAGATCAAGAATTCATATGTGACACCAATTCACCAACTTCGATTACAGAAAAAATCCAAGACACAATGACAGTATCAGTATGTATGGTGGCCGAGAAAATGTAGGGAGGGGGAAGAAAAGAAAACATACCATCTCAACATTAATATTTCTATTAAATGAGCTGAGTCACTCAATTGAACAGAGACACCATAACAACGTGACAAAAAAAAAAAAAAGGAGATTCGGATTTAAATTTCTTTTCAAATTTTCTTCGAATTTCTAAACATCTAAGGAGAAGGCAAATCCGGGATTTGAAACGATCTTTGAAGTTGAAAAACAATAGCATAGAGAGAGATGGAGGGAGATATAGAGGGAGAGGGACGAACCTTTTGGGATGAGATGCTAGAAGCAGGGATTCCAGGGAACAGGAGCGATGCTTGAGCTCCGAGTGCAGAAATGATACAAAATTAGATCTGAAATGTTTGGCTACGTATATTGTGTTGTAATTTGTTCCTGGGAACGACCAAATTGCTCTCCCCGTTCTACCGGTCGCTTGCTCGAGAAGCCCTTGAAGTAGATTCAAAAAAGAACAAGGGCCAACAAAGGATAATAAAAAGAGAAAAGGATGGAAGCACTCTCAGAGCAGGTTTGGGATTGCGTTTTAAAACTTAAAAAGTGATTTTAAGCAGTTAAAAGTACTTTTAAAGAAAAATGAGCTGTTTAGATAACTTTATTAAAAGCGCTTTAATAGGTTGAAAAAACTAAAAATTAGCTTTTTCAATAAGCACAAAATTAGAGCTTTTATCAAAAAGCTCCTGCAGATAACTATATATTTTTAAAAAACTACCGTAACTAACTCTAAAAGTGTTTTAGACATATGGATTCCAAACAGTAAAATGACTTTTTAGTAGTAGAGCTTATTACATTAAGCTTTAAGCTATAAGTCTTAAGCTAAAAGTAATATTTCTCACCACAATCCCAAACCTGCACTTAGAGTTACAAGCGGTGTGTAGTCACTTTGAAAAAAAATAAATATATATAGAATCTACGTAAAAGAATTAATTTTTTTTCTAAAATGACTGCATGCCGTTTGCAACTCCACGACTATACGTAACATTATTCTAATAAAAAAAAACAAGCACTTTTATTAATTTTTATTAATTGCTCTTCCTTACGACGTCGTCTTGCTTCTTGAGAAACTACTCTCCCCCCTTCTCCTGAGAAGCTACTCTTCTCCTACTTCTTGAGAGACTGCTCCCCCTTCTATCTCTTGTCAACTCACCATAGTAATGGCAACAGAAACTTGTCTCAACAATATGCACAGCTGAGAAATTTGCATCTGAATCATTCCGATACAAACAGCTTACAAACGTTCCCAAGCAAAGCACCACAACTATGAGCCCAATAAATACTCTCCTTGTCAGAAAAATCTTAGTGAAATGAAAAATAAATTCCCATGAAACAAACAACCTCGCTGATGCCCACCCCCCCCCCCCCCCCCAAATCCTCAAACCGAACAAGCAAGAACCTTCAGGTATTAATATCAATGTTTTGAAGTTTTGATGATCATTTCGATTTAAATATTGGAACGACAGTTCCGATAAATTCGACTATATTATTGGACTAATTATATATTGTATATAAATATTTATATATATATATATAAGTTAATAATTAATAAAATAAATACATATATGGGAGCACTCTCATTAGATTATTTAAATTTAAATAATAGTTTTAACTATTATAAATAATAATTTGATTTTTGACTATTTTATTTATATAAATCTCCATATTAGAATATCTATTTTTTCATTATATAACAATAAAATAATATAACAATAATTTAGCTTTGACTATCCACATTAAAATTTTATATTGAATTATCCATTTACGAAAATATATAATAATGAGTAATTGAATAATTAAAAAAATATTTATTATTTGTAATTATTATTTTATTATATTATATTTTATCATTCTACCTATTATATGTTAATTAATAATCATATTTTAATTAAATTATGAGTTAAAAAATTAATTAATAATTATATTCTATTTAATTAAATTATTGATAAAAGTTTGGAAAGAGAAAGAAACAAATAAAAAATTAATTAGTAATCATACTCTATGTAATGAGAAAAGAAAGAAAGAGAGAAACTAATAGAATAATAGAATAATAGTTTGATCATTAGTTTGAAGCCTTCAACTTTAAAGTTTATTTTAGCATTACTATTCAATGGGTCAAAATTTATGGCTTTTATGCAATTTAATATGGACTTCTTTTAAATCCTAATGAATAAATGCTCATTGAATTTAACTTTTAGTTAATTTAATGAGAGTGCTCCAAGTGTGTATCACATGTATATCTGTACATATATAGATAAATTGAAAGTTTATAAAATGAATTAGGTTAAAAACAAAATACAAAATTAAGTTGAGAAACAAAAACAAAGAAAAAGGATTTTAGAATAGATAAATTATTAATAATAATGATATTTAAACAATAAAATGAGAGGACATATTTGAAATTGCAAAAAAATTTAAACTATATAAATATATTTTATATTCTAAAATTAATTAAATATCATATGGATTTAAAATTTTAAAAGCTTATCATTCAAACACAAGAAAACTACAAAAATAGTTCAAAACGAAATAGGGATCAGAATGGCTGAAATTTGACCGGAACAGACTGAAATGGACTGAAATTTGAAGCGAAACAAAATAGAGGTATAGTGCACCAAATATTAGACCGAAATAAAAAAATTCCAACCGAAATGTAACAGGATTCAAAATTTTTGTTAATATTCTCCATTCCTAAAAACACACTCTCTCTCTTCCAGTCGGAAGTCTACTAGAGTGAGAGAAAACCCACTAAACAATATTACTCGTAAACCAGGCCCAAGTGTAAAAGTATTATCTCCTTCATCCCAAATCTTATAATTTAATTAAAATTGTCACTTTTTAATCTTTCTTCTTAAATTTTATTCATTTTTCAAAAAAATTCTATATCTCATTTTCTATATTTTTTCTATTCTATTAAAATTAATTTTATTTTTTTTATTATTATTTTCTCTCACTTCTATTCTATTGTTAGCTACTAATTATTTCATCATTTTTCTATTTGGGTTAATTACATTTTATCCCCTTTAACTTTTACCCAATTCATAATGTGTTTTTTAACCTAAAGATTTTAACAATTAACCCTACCAATTCTTAATTTTTTATAATATCCTTCTTCCGTCTATCAATAGCGTCAAAATAAATGGAAATTACAGCACGTGCAGAGCCTGCAAGAGAAAGACAGAAACGCAATTATTTTCTTCATTTTCATCCCCTATCATCTTCATTTCTAATAATCCAAAACAAGATCATCCTCTTACATTGTATCAAACTATTCCATAACCTCCCAAAAAGTCAAAATGATGTCCTGGCTACGATCATCTTTCAGATCAAATTTTTTGCTTTCAGTTCCATATATTAGTTAGAGCAGAATACTCCATGTATAGTTTGAATTAAAAATCGATTGAGACTCTTTCTTTCAACTCCACTCTCATTTTCCTTCAACTTTCATCATTTTGTTTCTTCCTCTTTCACATTCTCATAATCATGATCCCTTGGCTATGGGCTAGAGTTGTTGGTGCTATAAAGAAAACACTTTACTTCTTCCACAATGCTTATTCTCAATATAAAACACCCACTTGTTATTTTTTTGTAAATTAACTCAGCTTTAATTGTTTTTTTCAAAAGACAAACAAAGCCGAACAAGCAATACTACCAAAAAGCTACCAAAGTGTAGGCCGGGTGATCGACATGACCAGAATTGTTGGCAACAACCTCGCCAAAATCCTCATTCTCCTCGACACTCCAGGAGGCCCGTGGAAGGTCTACGACACGGCACATCATCCTCGCCCCAACTGGAATGCGAAACATCCAGTCCATTACATCTAGTACGACGTCGAAATCGAAGAAACCAAAGCTAACTTTTCCCAATTAACATATGTCACCCACATCTTTTACGTCACCTAGGCTAGCCGACAAATTGAGGCCGAGAACTGCAACATCAACAGCACTGTGTTCCACAATGTGCCCCGTTCTCTGATTCCAAATGCTCCTAATCTCCGGCACATCTGCCTCCAGACAGGCACCAAATACTACTTCGGACCCTTCAAAAGAGTTCGGCAAAATCCAACCCCAAGAGCCACCTTTCACTGAGGATTTGTTTCGATTGAACGTGCCAAATTTCTACTACACCCAGGAAGATATATGGGTTAATTACACAAGCCTTAGAAAGTTGGCTTGAAGCTCAATTGCGGACCAGATGATCAAGGATGAAAGTGAAAGAAATGATGGGCTTTTCCGTCTTTCTCTTGCAGGCTGTGCACATGAGGTGCACGTGCAGTAATTTTCGTTTGTGTTTGATGCAGCTGATAGACAGAAAAGGGATATTTTGAAAAGAGTTAGTGTGATCAATTGTTAAGATTTTTAGTTCAAGAGGCGAATTGTAAATTGGATAAAAGTTGTAGGGAACAAAATGTAATTAACCCTTTCTATTTTACATATTTTCAACTTTAATTAAACTTCAAAAATGGGATATAATTATTTTTTTCCTCATACGCAAGTTCACAAGTTTAATATGATTATAATAAATAGTCTTCTACAAGAACAGTTTTTTTTTAATCAAAAAAACTAAAAATCCTAAAAATAAAAATACATTAAAATAAATTACCAAGTCAAAATAATAACAATTACAAAGAAGAACTCAACGTGCTCAAAATTTTTTAAATACATAATAAATACAAGTAACCACAACATCGAAATACAAACTAAAAAACTAGTCATCTTCACTATTTGCTCACGCCTCTCTACATCAATTTCTAGGCGATGTCTACTGGTTTGGATGTCTAACGTAGCTTATATCTTATGAAATTCTATTTTTAGTTAGTTTATTGTCTTCTGTCCATATGCTGGTATTTTTGAGTCATACCAGCAAAAAAATCTACAAGCCTACCAAGCCTAGACATTGACAAGTAATCCAAAACACATAAATCACATGAGCACAAAATTAACCGAACTTCATGCAAGAAAGGTATCTGAACATAAATAAATTTCAGTTACCTCATACTTTTGGCAATCGAAAAGTTGACATCCATCATTATCCTCAATATGAGCAGTTCACCGACATGCTTTAATACTACAATAACATACTAGATATTGATTGCAACGATTGTTTGCTGAGCGTGACTGACTGATAATGCTACTATTAGACCCAGGTATTGGGTAGTATTTTCTTTTGTTGTGCTTCAAGTTTGTAAACAAACATAAATAACATGGGCTAGAAATTGCCCAACATCATAAAGTATATGCTTAATAACCGGGACTCAAGAAAGTTATTTCCATATCACAACATGCGAAGACAAGAGACGCGCATGAACAACTACAAAATGGTGAACCCCAGTTGCCGCATACTGGCCCTCCGGAGTTCGTGAATCACATTGATATATTAATGGTGCTCACTACCTAAACATTATGAATTAACCTCAATCATCACGGCCTTACATTAGACTACTAGTTACAAAACAACCCTGACAATAAACAATGGATCACAACTCAAAGGCATAACAAATGGGGATTCGATTGTGGAATGTTTAATGGCATAAACAAGGGATTGAATTAATCACAGACATCACAGGGGCATCAACATCTCAATCACAAATCAGTATGTAAACATCTCAACAAATAACACATAAATGACAGCAGAATTCCATAATGAGCAACTCGAACATGGGAGGATTGATATAATTAAAGGCATAATAGTTTCAAAATAGAGTCATCAACATCTCAATCAGTATGTAAATATCAAAGCAAATAACCATATAAATCACAACAAAACTCAACAATGAGAAGCTTAAGCATGGGAAAAAATTCACAGAGGCATCACAGTACCGAAATAGAGGCCTCAATTCCACAACCACAGCTTAATCTTGTAAACATTCCAACAAATAACACATCAATCACAGCAGAATTTCATAATGAGCAATTCAAGTATCACAACAAATTTTACAAATAAGGAACAAGGGCGAAACACCAAATGACAGAGGATCCCCGAGTTGCATATGAACATCAGAGGAAAATCCCAAAACATGTTCAAAGGGTCATAAGTAAAAACATCTGGATAACAAAACAATAAAACCAGGCCCCAAAATCTCCAAAAATTAAAACCCTAATGACAAGCATTCAGGATCATCAAAAGGGTATTAAACCAAGATACACAACACAAGAATTAGCAAATCAAAATATCCTAGGTTAACAACAAATTCACAAGAAGCATGGTCGTGAATGGGAGAGTCTAGAACCCTAAAAATTGCAAATACCGTTAGTGCGTGTGAGAGAAAAGAGAGAGGGGGGGGGGAGGGATGCGACGGTAGCCCAATCGATATTCAAAGACCTTATCGGTGACAACAAATGGAGGGGATTTGTTAGGGACCTCGGTCTAGCCCCCTAAACACTAAGGGTTCCGCCTCTCCTTGGTTCTCCTAGTTATCACCAAATAGCCACTCTTGCTTGGCCTTGATCATGAGTGACAATGGTAGAGGCTTAGGTGAATGGAGGTTTGAGTCTTTAATGGTGGAATGATGGTGGTGTATAGGCTAGCTAAGTGTCAATATCGAGTATGCTATGATGGGAGGTTCCGCTATGGTGTCTTCTTGAGATAACGCCACTTGGGATGGGATTAGGGTTTGGAAGATGAGTGAAGCTAGGGTTTGGATGTCAGTTTCAGCTAGGGCTTGGGTGGAAAAGTATTTGCTTGATTGATGGGAGTAATTGGGATTAATTGGTTCGGTTATGGCAAGAAAAGGTTGGTGGGATTGGATGATTAAGTCAAATATAAAAGGTATTGACCAATTAAACAATAGATGAAAGATATGATTGAAGGTAATATGGCAAGGAGGATTTTGCTATAGCAAGAGATGCTATGGCCGAATATAGCTATTTATGGTAAGTAGGATATTTTATATGGTTTGATTGGAAATTGATTGGGATTGATTGATGGAGGGTTGGCTGATTATGGGAAGTAGGGTTGGCATGTATGGTAGGTGGGGATTCTTTGGTGGTCGGCTTTGATGTTTGGGAGATGGGGAACTTCAAGAAAACTTATGAATATGCAAGAAAATGTATGAACACTTGAAAAACTTGAAGAACTCAAAGAACACAATATATATAATTTGAGAACCACAAAGTAACAACACAATCAACAGACACAACTTGCACCAATAATGCAAAGAAACCTCAAATATATTGATAACTTGAATCACACCTATTTATGAATTATAATGTGTGATCCTCTCCTTAGTAATTCACAAATTGTACCCCAAATAACTCAAGTACTAAGCACCGAACAATGATCCCAAGAACAATAGCCGTCCTCTAGGAAAATTGTCAAAAGATGTAAATGAAATGACTAAAGATCCTATTTATGAAGCTTATAGTTTGGAAACTCCCAAAAATTCCCTTGGAAAAATACTTAATTAAAAATAAATAAATATAAATAAAAGAAAGCAATAAGATAACCTTGAATGGCCCATGGTGGTCGTGGCATGCGAAAGGGCCCATTGGTGGGCTAAGGTACTGCATGGCCCACAAGTGGGCTAGTCTTGGTCATGACTGATGATGTGTACGACATAGGGATGTGCTTGGCCCGCTGGTGTGCATGGCAGTGTACCATGTATGGGCTTACTGGTGGGCACAACCTGATGCTGTGTGCTGCTGCTACACGACCCAGGCTAATGGCCTGGGCTTTGGTACTGCAAGGCACAGATGGAGCTGTGTGTTGAATGACATGCTTGGTAGGCATGCCACTAGTCTCGCCAGCAAAGTACGGGCTGGAGTCGTGTGTTGGATGGCATGCATGTGAGGGCATGTCACTAGCCTCTCTAACTGATGGTGCTGGACTGCACGCAAGGGCGTATAGCACCTGGCATTGCGTGCAGTCCAGCACCTGGCAGGGCGATGTGGCGCGTGCAAGTGGGGTGTGTAGAGGCGCATGCTAGGCGTGGTAGGCAACAAGGGTGTGCTTGGTGGGTCGCGAGCGACTACTAGCCTCGCTGGGTATCTCGTGCGTGTCAAGGTTTAGGCCAAGACAAGTATGTAGGCTGGTTGCGAGGCTATCATGGCCTGCCATAGGTAGTGTCGAGATGTGGCCCGAGGCCACCTTCCTAGAGGTTCTGATTTGATTACTATGAGCGTGATGAACTTGCCAAGAAGAAGGAAGAGGGACTTGCCGAGAAGGAGAGGGGAGCATTGGAGTTATTCGCACAAGGGAAGTGAAAATGGGAGTTAGGATGGGGGCTACAGTAGCGCTCCCCAAATAATCCCTTAAAATGGGGATCTGAACATGGGGGTGTTTTAAATTCTAAAACATCCCCCAAATTTTGGGGAGGGTTCCCTAAATATGGATTCTTTAATTCCTCTACTGTGAGAAAAAAATATGAGATTTTTAAAAAATAATAATATTATAAGCAGTTGTGGAATGTATAAATAATATGCAATCGACTTGAAAACGAGTAAATTTATTATTAAAAATTAATTTTAAGATTTATTATTAAAAATTAATTTTTATGTAAGTCTCATATTTATTTTCCTTTTTCAAAATAATTGTATCATACTTGTGTTTGTGTACTTACAATTATAACTATCGTTTTTTTTATACAAATTATTAGCACGTTATATTGGCATTCTGTTATAAAATATTATGTCAATTAAAAATTAATCATTATATATATATATATATTTTTTAACATCAAGTAAATATAATAAATTAAGATATTATTTCTTTGGCAAATAGGGATTTTTGTTTGGGAAAGAGGGGTCAATACTTCTCCATCCTGAAGTTTTTATTTTTTCATATATGTTTTTATTTTTAATTTTTTTTATATTTGAAACTTTATTTTCTTAATTTTTTTTTAAATTTTTTTCTCAAATATTATTCTTAATTTTTAATTTAATATATTTTAAAATAATTTTTAGATACTTATTCATATATTTGTATATTTTTATTATATTTTAAGAGCTTATATAAGAAGAATATTAGTATTTTAATATTGGAGGCTAAAAATTTTAAGGATAATGATAGACTTATTATCTTCTTATCATATTTTACCACTCTCTAGTGTATTTGAAAATTTTATTTTTTTATTATTTTCTTTACTTATTAATAGTCATTTCTTAATTAATAGTCATTTCTTAATTATTAAGTAAAGAAAAAATAAATAAATAGAATGAAGTGGTAAGCCTATCATTATTAATTTATTATCCCTTTTTCAATCGCATAACAAGATTATTTTAACTAGTTGAGTTAGTGAGTATTAATTTACTAGCAAATGGATGGCTAAGTTCATGTATGGACTTTCGAGTTCATACGTGAACACTGCTCCAGAAACTAGTTTATATATATATATATATATATTAATATAATATTTTTAATTAGTGAGAATTAATTTATACTTCAGCTTTTCTTTCAAAACAATATGTCCTTTGAATTGTCTATCTGATTAATTAAGTATGATTAATTACTAACTAAATAGTTTTAAAGATGATATACTTAGGATTGAGGACAGACTCAATTGGAGTCGGGTCCAGGAAATCCAACTCCGACTTTGTCAATATAATCTCCAACTTCGACTCTAACTTACGTAGGCTCCAATTCAACTCCGACTTCATTTATTGGATCACAATCAGAATTGCAACAGAGTCAGATTTTGGATTTCTTTCCCCTTCATATTTAGCTCATTTTTAATCAATAAATGAATGGGAACCACAACGTGTATTGAACAGAAGTGCAATTAAAAAAATTGAGAAGAGAACTCAATAGAAAATTATGGCTACAAGCCCCTCGTAATAGCTATTCAGTCTATACCGTTCAAAAGGTACAGATAAAAAAAATAAATAGAAATATTAGACTTTTCATTTGAGGATTGTGCAGATGCTACTAAGCAGCTCTTGGAACCCGCCGTCCTGAACTCAATATTCTCAGCTTTTCAAGTGTCCTGCATAGAACATCACCTGCAAGGAATATGAAATATCAAAACTTCACTTTCGAAAGGACTGCTATTCAGTCTCCTAATTACTGACGTTGTAGGGCTATGCTCTGGCTCATCTCATCCTCAGTTACATATTTTCTGCAATTAAGCATTACTCTTAAAACAGTAAAAATCATCTCATTGTTAGTCAAAAATAGGGATATAATTGGAAGTTAAGACATTGACGACTTATTTTTTACTAACAATGAGATGGTTACAATACAAAATTGATGGTTACAATACAACAAATTTTGCTAAATCCTGGTTACAATACTACAAATTTTCCTACAATGACTAATGAGATTGTGTCAAATTTTGATGACTTATGACATCTCACAACAATACTACAAACTTTGCTACATCATGGTTACAAACTAAATAAGTCGTTAATGTCGTACAATTATATTGCACACAACCTGTTGATACCACATGTGGCATCACTAGTAACAGGCATAACACCAGTCCTGTGGCAACTGTCGACCTTCATCAAGTTCAAGTTTAATTCATTAACAAGTTGAATAAGTATCAAGCTCAAGTTAGAGACAAATAAACATGGAACCCAGCAACGTGGAAGTTCATAGTTTTCAAATGCAGTAGACTGTACCAAAAATATATATACCCGGTAATTCCTGGAATGTAACTAGGTGTTTTCTTTTGCATGCTCCCTGTGTAATTCAAAAACACCTATTTCATTTGTTTTTATAAATTTATTTCAGTTAGTGCACTGGTGGTGGTTTCAGGCAGGCACGTCTTTGGGCTTGGGATAGGGTTTTGTTAGGTTCATTTTCCTGGATGGGTTTATCCTTTTTTCTTTTCACTCCAATTAGGTGTTTTCTTTTGTATATATCCAGTGTACTTGGCTATGCCTATTGGCATTAATAAATTTTTACTTATAAAAAATATATATATTTTACCCATAAGAAAATATAGCGATATAGTCCAAAAAAATGGAGCAATCTCCAGATAGAGCTTTCACGAAAACTAGCAATTTCCTGACTGATCGTATTTGATGTAAACAACAATGACACTAACAAGCATTTAGTGCAAAATAAATGTTGCAAACTCAACACATATTTGAGCAAACCTTAGGATGGGGGTGTTGAAATAGACAAGGATGGCGGTGGTGGTCGAGTATCAGAGGAGGGCGACTCATAAATTCCGGCTTTCTTGAGGATTTCAGCAACGACCCAACGCTTACGTTTGCTAAGTGGCCTTGATGGATCCAATCGGACCTGAAAGTCAAATTTATCAATTAATGGGTGGAGGAGAGGGAGAGAGAGAGAGAGAGAAAGAGAGAGAGAGAGAGAGAGAGAGAGAGCGAGATACACGGTCTCCAATGTTGCTTTGGTTGAGCTCATCGTGTGCCATAAACTTGGAGGTGCGCTTGACAAAGCGGTTGTAGAGGTTGCTATGGAACAACCTATCCACTGCCACGACCACCGACTTCTGCATCTTGTTCGATACTACCATCCCCACCACTTGCTTCATCTTCGTTCCTCTGCCTCTCTTTCTCTCTCTCTCTGTGTAACTTTTAGGTTTTAGTGCGCCCTCTTAGTAAACCAAGCGTATCATATTTTCATTCTATTTATTGTGGAAATTTTGGAATAGGAAAGAGTATGCATTTCAAATTTAAGGTAAGGCATATATAAGTATTATAATTATAATGAAAAATTTTAAAATAAATCCACAATTAAATCAGCCAGTACACAATATTACACAAAACATGGAAGAACAAAATAAAAACTGTGATTTACAGTTTCAATCCATAACTAGTGTCAATCACTTTCAGTGGCTTAGATCAAAATACAATGAGCTCACTCAAAAAAATCTAGCAATGTAATTGCTGAACTTAAACTCAAAATCAAAGCAACAAGCCCTACACAAGTTGGTGCAAATCTTCTCCCATCACCCAACCCCTCAAACAAGCAAAGCAGAGTAACTAGACTTTAATAATGCTCATCTCCATAATAAGTGACTAAATTCAATTATAAAAGCGAAGTTCAGACTATTTTGTTTTTTTCTCTCTTTTGCTTTAATTCTTCTAAAGATCAAAATCTCAAATGGAAGGGAAAAAAAAGTACATCATCTGGATGTAGAAGATACTTTACAACACCCAGTCACTAATATATTCAACAAAAAAATTATAATTTTACCATATGTCTCCTCTCATTTCCTCCCGATCTATGCTTGGAGCAGCAGGCCTCCAAACGAAACCTCAGACATCTATACCTATCACTTGACAAAATCTTTCTTCTACTCTTTCCATTGATCTTTTAATTTTTCACCAGAAATAATAGGTTCCAGGAAAAGAAAATATATATGTATTCATGGCCACATTAGATAAAATGTTCAAATTCTAAAGCAAAACCAAATAAGTTTTGACTCATAACGAATACTGGACTAGGTCTAATCGATAGCCGAGAAAATGTAGGAAAAAGAGAATATAGCACGGTATAAGATCAAGTATGAATTTACCAACTTCAATTACGGAAAAAATCCAAGACACAATGACAGTAGTCAGTATGTATGGTCTCCGACAAAATGTAGGGAAGGAGATGAAAAGAAAACATACCATCTCAACATTAAGATTTCTATTAAATGAGCTGAGTTACTCAATTGAACAGAGACACCAGAACAACGTGACAAAAAAATGTGATTCGAATTTCAATTTCGTTTCAATTTTCTTTGAATTTCTAAACATCTAAGGAGAAGGCGAATCCGTGAAAATCGAATCCAAAAGGTTCACCCTTTCAGAGGAAGGGGGTTTGTGCAATATCACTGAAAGAAATTGGAAATCCGAAAGAAGCATTGTACTAGGAACCGCTTCTGTGCAGTGTTTAGTGAAGGCGTTCGCAGAGTGTTCGAACGGAGGGAAGAAAAAAGAAGTATATTAGGCCACTAGAGATGGATTCAGAAGTCTCATCGCTCAACGATGTGAAAATTGAAGAGGTCGATATCTGGAGCTCAGTAATACAATCAAGGGGAACGGAGGTCTGCTCTCTGTTTTCCTGAGAGGGATGGAGGATGGGGATGGCGTAGATTGAAGGAGGTTCTGGAGCTTTGGCGCAACTCAAAAGGTAAGGTTGCTGGTAAACCCAAATCGAAAGGTGGGAGGTGGGAGAAGGGGGAGCCGTCGTGCTCCTTTAAAGAAGTCCTTACGTTGCCGGCAGTGATGCAGCAGGGAGGGGTTGAAGCTGCTAAGTCGAACATTGGAGGTTCCCAGTGTGAGAAAAAGCCAGCACAAAAGGACTCCTCGAGCATTGCCGCTGTCAAGGCTGAGGCATGGGAAACGCGCAGGCTGCTGATGGACATTCACGAGCAGTTGCGGGATATGCAGAGGAAGATGGACGTAATTGTACATTTTGTCGGGCTGTTTAAGGCAGGAAGCGAGTTGAGAGGTTTTTTAGGTAATTTATAGGGGAGGAACGGGCTGATTGAAGAGGGCGAAAGACAAGTTGACGCCCACAAAAAGGCAAAGGGGAAATTTAGGAGGTCTTGGCGTCGGGTTGGCTCGTCTGGGCCTGTTATGCCGAAGACCCAAGCCCAGGTCCACCAACCGGACGCTGCCCCTTCCATTCCCAAGTTTTCCTCGTTGCCAACCAAGGGAAGGGCTGGGCCCTCAAGCCCAGAAGTGGCCCAGAAGCCTGCAGATGTTTTGCCCTTATCCAACAAGCCTAGACCCGGATCCACCCTGATCCAAGTTCAATCCTCCCAACCAAGGATTCCTGATATATTGTTTGCCGACTTCCTCCAAGGTATCGGCTTCGTGCCGGATACGCAACTGCCCAGGGTGGAGACGTTGGTGGTGGCACAGACGGCGTCGACGAACACAGTGGTAGATGACCCGCTAGTGGCACCGTTAGGGCTAGATAAGGCACTAGTTGCGTTCGGTGACTTTGGGTCTTCGGTGTCAGTAGTTGGCACTTCATTTCCAGGGGAGACTCAACCTAGGTCGTCAGTGGGAGGTGGTGGTGACACCCATTCCGTGAACCCTCCAAGGCAACCTGTAGACGTGCTGTACGAGGAGTCTTCTCAGCATTCGGACTCCGGCGACTTCATGCACTCAATAGAAGATTTTCCAGATTCCTTGAAGGGGCTGGAAAATATCTCGGTAGATGAAGAATTTCAGAACCCGGACCCCTTTAATTATTTTTTTCCAAATCAATCTGAATGGGTTTTGCAGATGGCCAAAGAAATTCATCAATTGGTTGGGATCAGGTGTGCTGGGTATGAAGAACAGTTTATGGCTCTATTAACTGCCATGGAGTCAGAATACAACAATAATCAAAGGGATAATCCCAGGCAAACTAGGGAGTTTAATCGGTTGACTTGGTCTTTGAATTCGGAGGGTCCTTCCAGTAATGGAAGGGTGAAAGGAAAGGGGCTGCCTTTTCTCAATGAAACTCAAAAATTGTGTCGTGGAATGTTCGAGGCCTTAATGAAGTGAACAAGCGCCTTCGGATACGGAACTTGCTTCGGGATTGGAAGGCGTGTCTTCAGGAAACTAAGTTACAAGTTTTCGATAGAAGTTTGGTAAGAAGTTTGTGGAGGGGTGTTCATGTGGACTGGACGTACATGCCTTCCTCTGGGGCGTCAGGAGGAGTCATTATTCTTTGGGACATGAGATTAGTGGAAAAAGTGGATGAGCACATTGGTAGGTACACAGCGGCTTGTTTATTCAAATGTGTCACTGACAATTTTATGTGGGCTTTTGCAGGTGTGTACGGGCCCAATGTTGATGCTGATTGATGGATTCTGTGGGAAGAACTAGCAGGGTTGCATAGCGTGTGGAATGTCCCGTGGTGCATAAGAGGTGACTTCAACATTGTTCGTTTCGCCAGTGAAACATTTGGTAATAGAAGAGTGCGGCTTGCTAGTTTGGAATTCTCATAATTCATCTCTGAGCTAAATTTGGTGGATCTACCGCTTGTTGGGGGCCCTGTCACATGGTCTAATAATCAGACTTGGTCCAGGATTGATCGTTTTCTTATCTCTCCGGAGTTGGAAAATCACTTTCCTGACATTTTACAGAAGCATCTAGCTCATTTATCTTCAGATCATTGGCCTTTATTGTTAGACTGTGGTGGCCTTCAGAATGGGAAGCGATATTTCAAATTTGAAAATATGTGGCTGAGGTCGGACGATTTTGTTGAAAGGGTTAAGCAGTGTGGTCCTCTTATCAATTTAATGGCTCTTCCAGTTACATATTTGCTAACAAGTTGAAAGCTCTAAAAAATTATTTGAAGTTGTGGAATTCACAATCCTTTGGTAACCTAAGGGAAAACAAGAATGAGATATGGAGGGATATTCAGGAGCTCGATAGGTTACAAGAGGAAAGACCTCTCACTCAAGATGAGCAAAGGCAGAAGACTTCGTTGGCCGCATATCTTGAATGTGTGATTCTCTTGGAAGAAATCTCTTGGCAGCAAAAATCAAGAGTTTTGTGGCTACAGGAAGGGGATCGGTGTACGAAGTTTTTTCACAGTGTTGCCAACTCACACCATAGGAATAACAATATTGAGGTGCTTAAGATTAATAGTGTGGAAAGCAAAGATTTTAGGGCTATCTGCAATCACATTGTCAATTTCTATGAGAACTTGTTGATGGAGCAGGAGGATTGGAGACCTAACTTAGATGGTCTCGCATTTGATTTTATTGATCCAGATGATGTGGCTTGGTTAGAGAGAGCATTTGAGGAAGATGAGGTTTTCAAGGTCATTCAAAAAATGGTCAAAGACAAAGCACCAGGACCAGATGGTTTCTCGATGGGTTTCTTTCAGGGTTGTTGGGAAGTAATCAAATAAGATCTTATGAAGGTGTTCCAGGAGTTGTACTTTAGTTTATCATTAGAAAAAAGCCTCAACTCCACCTTCTTGTCACTCATCCCCAAAAAGATGGGAGCCATAGATATCAAAGATTTTCGACCTATTAGTCTGGTTGGTGGGGTATATAAGATTATCTCAAAAGTGCTTACTAACCTTCTCAGTGAGGTTGTTGGGAAGCTTATCACTAATCCTCAAAATGCTTTTGTGAAAAGTAGACAAATTCTTGATGCTGTTCTTATAGCTAATGAATGCATCGACAATAAATTAAAAGATGATGGTAAATGAATCTTATGTAAACTAGATATGGAAAAGGCTTATGATCACCTTAATTGGGACTTTCTTTCATATCTTTTTGGCAGATGTGGCTTTGGAGAACGATGGAGGTCTTGGATAAAGTGATGCATTTCCACCCCAAGATTCTCGATCCTGATAAATGGGTGTCCAGAAGGTTTTTTTCCTAACTCTCGCGGCTTGAGACAAGGCGATCCCTTATCCCCTCTGCTTTTCGTCCTAGTTATGGAAGGTCTTCGCAGAATGATGTCGGCCATGGTGGATAATGCTTTGGTAAGCGGGTTTACTATTGGAACACCAGCCAGACGTTTTGCTAATATTTCACATTTGCTATTTGCAGATGACACACTTATCCTTTGCCAGACAAAGCTAGGTCAAGTGCAAGCTCTAAGGGCGCTCCTTCTCTGTTTTGAACCAGTATCGGGGCTAAAAGTGACCTACAACAAATCTGAGATAGTTCCCATTGGTGACGTGCATAATTTTATGTATTGGCTGGTTCTCTTGGGTGCAAGATTTCCTCACTTCCTTTGACATATCTGGGCCTTCCGTTAGATTCACGGATGCCAGAATCTGGGATATAATATTGGAAAGAACGGAAAGGAAACTAGCGGGTTGGAAGCGAATTATTTGTCTAAAGGAGGCCGTGTCATTCTTATCAAGAGCATTCTCTATAATTTACCCACTTATTTCTTATCTCTATATCCGATTTTGGCTAGGGTGGCAGATCACCTTGAAAAGCTTCAACGAGATTTTTTGTGGGGGGACTTAGGAGAGGATTTCAAGTTTCATCTGGTCAAATGGGAGAATGTATGTCGCCCTATATCGGAAGGCGGCTTGAGTATTCGTAACTTGAGGATGTTTAATCGAGTTTTTTTTAGTAAATGGTTGTGGAGGTACCATAAAGAACCAGAAGCTTTGTGAAGAATGGTGATTGATCACAAATATGGGATAGCTTAGAGAGGGTGGTGCTCCAAGGAAGTTAGGGGGTCAAGTGGTGTAGGGTTGTGGAAAAACATTAGAAGTGGGTGGTTTCTTTTTCAAAAGCACACCAGGCTCCTATGTGGTATAAGATCTAAAATTAAATTTTGGAAGGATGCCTGGTGTGGGGATAGAGCCCTATCTGACTTGTTTCCTTCTCTTTTTCAGGTTGCAGGAGCAAAAAACATCACTGTGGCTGAAGTTATGGATTCAGATGGAGGACACCTATTTTGGAATATCAACTTTCACCGAGCGGCACAGGATTGGGAGCTAAACACTTTTATGGAGTTCTATAGGCTCATTTACACCTAAAGACCAAATCTGCAAAATCAAGACGGGCTATGGTGGATCCCTGTAGAGAGAGGGACTTTCACAGTCCGTTCTTTCTATAAGGTGCTTAATCAAGGTCTGGAAGCTCAGTTCCCGTGGAGGAAAATTTGGCACCACAAAGCTCCTCCGAAAGCGGCTTTTTTCGTCTGGACAGCTTCGCCAAGGAAGATCCTCACTACGGAAAATTTGAGGAAAATGAGAATTATCGTCACAGATTGGTGTTGCATGTGTCGTAATGGGGAAGAGTCGGTTAACCATCTCCTTTTACATTGCGAGACAGCCAGAGTTTTTTGGAAGGAATTTTCAAAAGACTGGAGTTAGCTTGGGTTATGCCAAAGTCTGTTGTGGCAACAATGGCGTGTTAGACCTCTATAAGGGGTGAATGACAATCATAGCTATATGGAAGATAATTCTCATCTGCATCATGTGGTGCCTTTGGCTAAAGCGCAACAGGCGAACATTTGAAGACAGAGAGATCCAATGAGGAGCTGCTAGCTTTATTTTTTAGAACCCTTTGTACTTGGTCCATTGCTGTTAATTTTAATGGCATGGACCTTCACAATTTCCTTACATCCAATGTGCCTATTTGAAAGATCATAGTGTTTTCTGTAATTGGCTTTTGCCACTGTTTTAATGAAATTTTACTTATCAAAAAAAAGATAGGGAGAGAAATGAACCTTTTGGGATGAGATGCTAGAAGGAAGGATTGGAGGGAACAAGAGCGATGCGTGAGCTCCAAGTGCAGAAATGATTACAAAATTAGAACTGAAATTTTTGGCTATTTATATTGTGTTTTAATTTGTTTATGAGAACGACCAAATTGCTCCCCCCAATCAGAGTCTTTCTAGTTTTTACTGTTTGCTTGCTCTAAAAGCCGTTGAAGGTAAATTCAAAAAAGAACCAAGGCCAACAAAATATAATAAAAGAATAAACTGTAAACATACCGAGAGGCCACAAAAGGGAGACGCCGGCAACGATGCGAGAGGAGCTGCATGGCTGCGTGAGACAGAGTGAGAGGGGAGGGCTGCGTGAGATAGGAGACTTACGGATGAGGAGGGTTGCGTCAGTGTGGGAGTGAGAGTCTGAAACAGTGAAAGGCAGAAAGGGGCAGGGTTGTTACCTCAACAATGTTGAAATGGCATCGTTTATTACCCTAAAAATAAGAGAAACGCTTGTGCACCAGTCTTGTTGTTGTTGGGCAAAAAACAGCCCACCAACGAACTGGCTACACATAAGAAAAATGGTGCACAAGCGGAAGTAGCTGATTAATTTCTCAGCACAATTCACACCAAATTGCACCTCGAAAACCTCTGCACTTTGAAACCCACCCTTCGGCCTTCCCCTTTGAAACCTTTCAATGCCCAAAGCCTAGTAATATTCAGAATTGAAGAAATTTTAATGTTTTCCCTTCTTGCAGAGGGAGGTTAAGGGTTGGTGGTGGCTGTGAGCGGAGATGGAGGTTATGGTATTGTTTACAGAGGAATCATGCAAGACGGGTCGATAGTGGCTGTGAATGAGGGGGTCGAGCTCCGTCCTACACAATGCTTAATTAGAAAAAGAAACAAATAAAACACGAAGTTAGGCTTGTTCATCTGGGCCAGTTTTTTTCTCGACCCGGTCCAAAACCCAAATAACCGAATTCTAGATGCAGATACCGTCTCAAATTTAATCACAACCGATGCCCGGATTATAACAATCCGAATCAAAAAGGTCTGAATGCGGTTTCAAAACCTAGGTACCGGCTTTTAAACCTAGTACCCAGATTTTAACTAGGTTTTATATAATGATAAAACCCTAAGTCCTAACAATCGCATTCGTAGTAGCCGCCTCCCCCACTTCGATTTCATTTTCCTCAGTCCACTTCCCCCTCCTCTTGGTAGACTCTCTCTCTCTCTCTCTCTCTCTCTCTCTCTCTCACAGAGGTGAAACCCTAGTCAGGAAACCGTAGCCGCCGTCGTGTTCTCCTTCATAGGTGCTCTATCTGGACTTGTTGGGTTGTCTTTGCTAAGTGCCAAAACCCTAGCCTTCTTTATTTTCTGCGTAAAGGGTCGACTTCATTCTTGGGTATGTTTTCTTCTTTCTTTGTTGATTTTAAGTTTGTTTTTATGAGAATGTTTGAACTATTTAGTTGAACAAAGGAAACCAAACAGAGGCATTGGTTTATGGGTTAGATCTATTTAGTATTTTTATGGGTTACATCTGTACAGTATTATTATGGGTTAGATTTGTTTATGGGTTAGATCAGTTGAGTTTTGTTAATCTTTACATGAAAGGAAACTAAGTTTTCACACAGACATTGAAACGTATCGTTTATCAAATACAGTAAATGAATCTAGAAATGTGACTGAAAACTTTGAATCTTGTTTGGTATGGAGGGAAATTCATAAATATATATTTGCATATGCTATGTGAGGCAAAACATATGATGACCATTCCATTTCTAACAATAGTCAGATGAGTATATTTATGGTATTTTCACATTTTGAAGGGTGGCCGGTTGTATGATAATTGATAAGTGGTCAAGTAGGATACTGTTAGATTAAAAGATGTTGGTCATCCCATCTCTTGCTCTTTGCTTTCTAAAATTTAGTATTTTCAACAACTTATGTAGTCATGCTGTGGTTGACTATCCTAGGTGTTTAATACTAATGTGCCTATGTACTGTTTTTCTTCTAGGAGTCTTGCTGCTGTTTGGTGTGTATCTTGCTGTCATGGACTCATGGGCATAGGTCCAGCTGCTGCAATTACAGGGACCAAAAGAAGAAAAGAAGTTTATCATGTTTGTTGTTGTGTATTGGACTTTGATTAAAATAATGTATGTGTTTTGTAATGTTCTAAGCAAATTAGTTCGAACAATGTAATATGCAGTGGATTTTGTTTTTTAGTTAAAAAGTTAATTAGTTGTTTATAGCCTTAGTTATTCTAAACATAACTTTAATCTTACATTTTGATTTTTTTTTTTATCATTATGGTTCATGGATAATGATAAAAGTATATGCTTTTATACAATAATAAATTTGTTTTTCAACATTACTTCTTGGAAAAATTGAAATAAAATATAAGATTTTTGATAAATATTTTCTCAACAATTTTTCCTAAAAAAAATAACACAGGCTAAAAAAAAAAAAAAGAGCGGTTCAAAATCCGGAATCTGGATTTCTGGGGTTTTAGAGTCCGAGTTCCGGCCCAGATCACAATCCGGGTGAATCCGGTCTGGAACCCAAATCGAGTTGGGGGCATGGGTTCGGGGCTGGGTTGACCCGGATTCCCAATTTAGAACCCGCTTGAACACCCCTACACAAAGTTCTTTTACAAATAAGATTATAAGATATACCTTTATTGATTGGGTTTTAGTTACTGTAAAGTGTAAAGTTATGAAGCTGGGTAAGCATGAAGCATCCATAAGTAGTGGACCTATAATTTCTTGGTGCATATCTAATAGCTAATTTCGAGATCTGAATATTGATATTCTTTTCCCCATTGCCCTCTTTCATTAGGAATTGATCGATTGAAGTACTAGTCCATAAACCCGAACCCAATTAGCTAGTTTATCTAAGAAATGGAAGCGAAAAAGGGACAACTCTTCTAATTATTCTACTTTTAGGGCTTGCGTTCTAAATCTTCCATCTTGTTATAGTCAGATTGTAGAAGAATCGGTAATTTGGTAGTGAGAATTTGTGAGCTTTCAGAGAGAGACTGAGAGATCAATTGACCATATGTCCGACTTGGAATCACGTTAAGGTTCTCACTATGCCCAACAACTCCTGGATGCTGTCGGGAATGGTATATCTCATCCTTTCCAAATCATCCATCGTCTTTTCCAATGACGAGAAGAACAAATCTCTTAGTTTCAGACGACTTTGCTCCACAAGCATAAGTTTTCTTTTAGTTTCTTACATTGGAAAAAGATGTGTATTCTAATAATAATAGAGTATTTTGTTTCTTACAGACTGAAGTCTATGGAAAGATAAGGAAATGAGTGTTCTCTGTTCTGGTGTAGGCAAATTCACGTTTGGCATCATAAGATGTTGATGTGGAGGCATGGTATTGGAGGGCTGGTTATGAGGGGAGACCATATGAACTGGTCTCGAGGTTTTCTCTAAAAACAACGCTATTTCAATTAGTTGGTCTTAGAGGGGTAATTGGTCTGGCTTATCTGGTTTCGGATAAAATTTATGATCGAACCAGTATGTACCAGTCTAGCATTTTCAAAATCGATTATGCATCGAGTACCCCCGAAACCAATACTTTCGATTTTAACAATTCTGATCCGGTTTGATCCAGTCCGATTTTTCGATTTTAATAAAATGCATATTTTTCATAAAAAATTTGTTTATGACAAATTTGCATTATGTTTATTTATTCAAACTGATTTCCAGGTTAATAAAAATTTATTGGTTTAAATAAATCTCATTCTGTTTTTCATTTTTCTACCAGTTTCTTTTGCCTAAACAATTAAAGAAACAAACTTAAATCTTGAGCATGCACTTCTGAAGTATTTTAATTTCTATAAAGTGGAAATTAGTTTTCAATTCCCTCTCTTTCTCTCTCTCAACTATATATCAAGTCTATTCCTGAAGCAGGTCTAATCTCTGTAGAATACAAGACTAATAGTAATAATACTAAGAGATTGTTCACAGGAGTATCATTTTCACTGGAAAAATAAATTTAATTATTCTGTCCATCATATTTTTAGCTAGAAATAACCCCAACTTGAAACAAAAACAAAAAAAAAACCAAATGAGAATGTGGATCTCCAAACAGTGAGTAGACAATCTTTTTCCCCGCTGAAAGTTTGAAGAATGTGTATTTAAGTTTCTAATGCACGCAGATTATGAAAACTTGAAACAAGCAGACTAATCACTATCTAAATAGTAATTTAGTAAATAAAACAAAAAAAATCATAAATAATCGTTAGTGATGACTGATGAGAAAGAGAAATGCGAGAGTGAGGCAGAGAAAGTACCAGAGAGTCGGAGATAGAGGTGCTGCAACGTTGAGAGATGGCTGCCGCTGCGTGAGAGAGGGCTGCGTGAGGGGAAGGTTGAGACGGCTGCGGTGAGAGAGGAAACGAGTGAATCACTAACAACTGGGAATCGACGATGGGAGGGAAGTCAAGCCATTTACTGAAACGGAGTCGTTTCTCCAAACCCAAAAACAACGTCGTTTCAATTAAAAGAGTGTTAGTTTGGTCTAACCTTAAGCAAATGACGACGTTTGGGGTGTGGCAGTTAGGCTTCTTCCAGAAGTCTCGGCTTTTCGGCCTGTTGGAGTAGATTTTGACCCGCTGGGCTCGGTTGTTAGCCTACTGGGCTTCCTTTTTTGGATATTTATGTTACTATGTAATACACTATACAGCATATACATTATAAATATAGTATACTATGATATATATATATATTAATACATATATATATAAGTAATACACTAATAAAATTAGTAAATAGTAATACTAATACTATTGGTATAGTTTAAAAATAGAGTAATTTTACATGGAGTCGATTTTAGAGAGTCGATGAGGAGTTGGTTTTGAAAACGAATCAATGGAACTCATTAGATATATGAAAACAAGGCTGAAAAATGATGAATTTTTTTTTTTAAAATCAAAATCGACTCTCCATCGATTCCTCCAAACCGACTCCATGTAGAATTACTAAAATCTATCATTATTTACAATTAAAACTCTCTCTCTCTCTCTCTCCCCTTTTTCTCTCTCACTTCTCTCTATCGTTTCTAGTCTCCTTCTGCCGCTATTAAAGTTCTCTTGCCCAAGGGGCTAGAGTTTCATCTCCTCCCCCCTCCGCTCATCCAACCTTAGTTTAGAGGCTTTTTTTTTTTAGTCTTCTTTTAACTTTATTGGCAATAGTACCAATATGCTCTGATTTGCTGCTTGCCGACCATCTCTAACAGCCACCCACCACTTCAAAAGACTCCCTAGCAACTAATCTATCGGATGGTGGACAAGATTTGTTCTAATGAGTGGTACATGTTGCTCACGTGTAGCTTATGGTGCACATTGGCCTCACATGCCGTCGTACCTTTGGGAGTCTCTTGCCGCCACCCGCAACACCACTGGGGCCAACAACATTGGATCTTTTCAAATTCATGTGCTCCTTCTTTCTTTAGTGTGAAGCTGTCCCACACACGCCACCACCATCAGTGGTAGTTCTTTGCCGGTGTATTGGGTCATCCTCAGGTTATTATTCACTTATGTTCCTATTTTCCCTAACTTAGGATCAAGACGACGTAATCGTGATATTCTTCTAGAGTTGGACCAGATCAACAAAATGCAGCACACCCTTCTCGACTACGGCGTTTAGTTGTAGGTTTATAGTCTATTTATCAAACTATATAAAAATCACTTTTAAGCAGTTTTCCTTGGTGGGAATGGGTTGAAATTAATCTTTTAACGAGATAATCCATTTTGTTGTTTTTATTTCTAGTGATTTTTTTGCTTGTTTCGAAATGAATGTTGGGGATTCCCACCCCACTGAATATTATATCCATGTAACCTTTTAGTTTATCTATGCAATGTTTGATTAGAAAATAAAAAGATATATAATAATACTATATATTATACTATTACAGTGTTACTATTCAAGTCTACATATAGTGATATTAATACTCTATATAGTGATACATTAAGGAATATATTGATAATAATTTTTTACTAATACTACATACCATTCTAATAGTAATATATGTAGTTATAGCGGTATAGTTATAGTAATTATCATAACTATATAATAGTATGAATATTAGTATAACTATATATTAGTATTAGTTAATAGTTTTAGTGATTTAGTATAACTATTACACTATAGTCTATATTAGTCTTTAGAGTATTAGTATTATTATAAATATTAATATTAGTTATAGTGAATGGTGATTTAGTATTAGTATTACGATGTCATTATAGTATACTAACACTAATAGTATTAATATTACTATAACATTATAGTTAATAAACTAATAGTATCATATAGTTATATACTATTAGTGATTTATAGTATTTATATATAGAATTAAAATGGATTATTAAAATTATTAGTTTAGGTAACAAAATGTAATTAATAAATATACTAATGTATATTAGTTTTACTAATATATTTGTCAAAAGGAATATATCGAGAATTTATTAAGCTAAAAAATGTAATTAACCTATATATTTTATATTTAAAACATATGATCAAATAAGTTTTCATGTTTAAGATTAAAATTCTATGTTATGAATTATAATAACATTATTTTATCTATAATTATTTAGTATAATTAATGCTATAGTTTTTTAAATAGCAATTTGTATATGGACTTAAAGTAAATTGTTAATAGTAATATAGTATTAGTATAAGTCCATAAAGTGTAAATTATAATTAATATATATTATATACTAATGTATATTAGTATTACTAATGTATTTATCAAAGATTCAAAAGAAATATTTTGAGAATTTATTAGGCCATAAAATGTTATTAATATATATATATATATATATATATATATATATATATATACACACACATACATTATATTTAAAGCATATGATCAAATAAACATTTATGTTTAATACCAAAATTTTATGTTATAAATTATAATAACATTATCTTATACATAATTATAATTTATATTAACATATATTATATATATAAACTATATATAATATTAAAATGCATGCAACACAATGCAATTCACTACATATTAGATATGATAAATATCTTTCAATGCCAACTAGTAATATTTGATCAGTATTTATGTATTGTTAAGATGATGCACTTTTATTAATTTTCTTTTTCTTTTCTTTGACCCCTTTTATACGAAATTGTTAGTCAAGACAACTATACTTGTTAGATGAAAATTGACAAATTCTAGATGATGAAGGCCAGTATGTAGTCTAGTCAAAGCCTATACATTATTTACCACCAAGTTACACTCAACATGTTGCCATAATTTAGGATTGGGGAATACATAAATAGTAAAGAATGGCAGTGACTCAAGGTTAATGAGTTTGTTTTGGGATAGATAGAATTGGGTTTAGTTATCAAAATAAAATAAAAAACCACTTCAAACTTTGGAGAAGATTCAACTTGTGTCTATTTATATATAAACCCTAGTGTAGACCGAGATCATCATTCGGGTTGCATGTTGAGTATATCGAGTTAACCGAGCTAAAAACATGGAGACTCAGAGTGAATGAGAGAGAGAGGCTATTCTAAGAGAAATCGAAAAAAATAGTAAGTCTACTCAATGAGCCTTGTGATGGTCACACATGCATTGATTTTTGTTTACAGCAAGATAAGTGCATTTTTTGTTTTGTGGGGGAAAGATCATGCCAACAAGAGCGAAATTACCTTGTGAAGTAAAATAATTAACAATAACCAGTTTCTAAGTAAAACAACATTGACAGTTTCAAAGGCCAGAGGTATATATTTCACTTATAGGTCAGAAATCTCGAAAACTCATTTTGGGGTCTATCCTCTTCCCACTTCCTCTTCCCCTTCCTCTTCCAATTCCTCTTCCCCTTCCTCTCGAACCTGTGCGTTTGGAAAATGTTTTCCCATGCTTCATTTCCACGAGCGAATGAAGCAACTCATCGCAGATTATGCAACCAACATAAAGGGTTGCTCCGTCCTCCAAAGGTGACGTTTTCTTATTGAAGTCAACTTCTAAGAGTTTAGAGTCACAGTCAGGACATTGCTCCTCGGTAGTGGAAATCCTGTGAGCACCTTGAGGGAGGAAGATAAGGCAATTGCACATATTGCAATCAAGCCTCCACTTGGGAGCACTTACAGGGTCTAGGACGAGTGTCCCACTACATTCCGGACAAGCACAGACTCCTTGAGAAATCAGTGAATGTCGGCATGTGGGGTGAGGGCAGAGGAAGCATGGCATTCCAGCTCCCTTCCCCAACTTGCCAATACTACCAGTTTTAGCGGCACCAAAGAGTGTGTCAACACCTTCAAATGGAGGGCTATTGTAGCAGTATGGGCAAAGTGGGAACGACTTCCCTTCTGGACCAGGCATCGAGAAGATCAAAAGCTCAAAGTTGTCTAATGGGCAAGAAAGTTCCTTGTACAGCTGCAGAAGAAAAAAAAAAAATTGGTTATCTTTAGCCATGGATTTTGGAATAGAATATCAATAAATGCATGCCAGACAAAGAAAAACAGCTCAGTTGAGTGGGGAGGTTAAAGGCCTCCATACTCAGTTTTTACAACATCTTACTGAAAGTAAACAGATTCAATGTTAATCCCTTGGAACAAATTACTAGACCTTATAACGAGCTTGAAAGCCTTACGTTTCCAAAACAATGACAAGAGAAAGTATTAATTAGTAAAGCATTTTGACTATGGAAACGTAATTAGTTAAGCATCTCGACTAATCTGTGTACAAATTCAATGCGTTCTTCTTTATTATGGCCAAGGTTTTCATCATATGAAACAAGCTTGTACAGATATTTTGGACAGAGTAGAAGTGAGATATTATTAATTGCAGTTACATTTTAGCTTGCACTTAAAACCTCATTAACTTAGAAACCAATGGTATGTATGGTAACATGTAAGAGATAAAGAGAGATTAATGAGTACAAACATGGTGTAGACATAATTATATGGTACGACTTTGTCTACAAAAATGAATACTGATGGTATGTGCTTTATGAAGACCTGATATACT
The DNA here is from genome assembly GCA_036559045.1 of Platycarya longipes. Lineage (NCBI taxonomy): Eukaryota > Viridiplantae > Streptophyta > Magnoliopsida > Fagales > Juglandaceae > Platycarya > Platycarya longipes. The sequence continues at coordinate 25,825,221 of CM071789.1, read as the reverse complement.
GAAATGCCTCCAGCAATTGCAATATTAAAGAAAATTTTTTGAAGTAATGAAATTATACTTTTATCCATAATCCAATTTTTTTAACATAAGAAACAAATTCATATAAACAAATAGTCCTACCTTGATAGTTCCCTTTTGAGGAAGATAATAAACCTCCTCACATGTACAACAGTACAGACGCGACGGTTGTGTAGAGATATATTTCATGTATCGAAGGCATTTCCCACACTTACTGAGAGCACGTCCTGAATCAGCGAGTGGAGAAAACTGTGCTTCAAATAACGCATCCATGTTTTCAATCTGGAATGTCATTTAGAAAAAAAAAAAAAGACTATAATATGAGTTAAGGAGATTAGCCTACTTTCAAGGATTTCATAACAGTCCACCAGATGTAATGGTGAAGAATATTTGAAGGAAAAGGCTCAATATGGGTGGATGCTGGATTAAAGAATAATGTCATGCAACATGCATCTCATTAGCTTGGAGTGAATATCTCCTATAATTCCTCACGAAACACAACAAATCTGTAGATAATGAATTAGATATTGATAATACGTCTTTTGATGTCAGGTGTGCCAACAACAAAGATCTTTTTGCTGCTACATTATATTGCAATTGATTGACTAAATGGAAATTGAGAAAGTGAGAATCTATGTAGTAAAAATAGTACTTTTGAGTGTGTGTGACAGATGCAGAGATAGAGACAGAGAGAGAAGAGAGAGAGAAAGGTGTTGTGGGGGGGGGGGGGTGGCGGGGACCTCAATGAGCTAGACCTTTGGGATTAACTTAACAAATAAACTTGCTGTCAAAGCCACAAGCATAATGCTTCTTCCTTGAAAGGAGTTCAAGATTACCCATGACTTCAAATTGGTAAAGGTGATTTAAGTTTGCTTTCAATCAAACAGTCGTGGCAACTTTCATTGCTCTAGTAGCATGCATAGGCGATGTTGTTGTATGTCTCATATCCTCATATCTTGTTTGCCAATAAAAAAATAAAGATACATTTTTCTTAATTAAGATATGACTAAATATAACATGCACAACAAATAGGGTATAGAACATACGATAATATAATTATTTTAGCACATTCTAAACATTTTAATATATGATATGCACGTAACATATTTAAAAATTATGTTAGTTTTACGTGTGCATAATATATTGGTATAACTGTGTAACATCCTTGCCAAGGCCCACATTGTCCCCTCCCCTCCTAGATGCCAAAATATAACTGTTCCCAAATTTGCTGACAAAGGACCAAGAGGGTGCTAATTTTCATACCAAAGAGCAGTTGGGTTGAATCTAAAGAGTACACAGTTGGGTAGATTAAGCTCGTAAGCTTAATAGATTGGATAAAGTTGATAGCATCCCTTTTTCTCTCCCCCCGTGTGGCAACACGATGGAGGCATGGATGCCAAAAAGGAGAGGAATGGGGTTTCTGGTCTTTGGGGTCATATCAATTAGTTGAAAGGTTTGTAAGAGAATGTTGTTCTCAAGGTGGTGGTTTTTGTTGGTATGGATTTTGCTGTATCACTTTGTGCCACATAAGATTGCTAAATTGATTCAAATGCAAATGATCACAATCACTTATCCAAAATAAAAGTTCACCATCCAAGGACACAAGCCACATTTGTGTAACATCCCCAAAAAACAGATCATAATTAGAGTTCCATGGAACCACTTGTATAGCCTGGTTCCACCTTGTCCACAACTGATGTGAGACATAGTGCATATTCACACAACTTTCATAATCCAATCCTATCCTATCTAGCATAACAAAAGTAAAAATTTTAAGCAATGCAAAAAAGTTCAACTTTTCTAACCTGCTTAACAAAATAAGCGTACTTTTGCTTGAATTGTTGTAGTACATGTAACACTACATGAATATGATCCATTTGACCTTTAGCAACAAGAGTAATCTGTTGCTCAATGAAACTGCGAATATCTGGCAAACAGAGATCTGGATCAATACATTGATAGCCTCTTATCAAGGTGATACCTAGGCTGGTTGGAACCAACTTTCTGCCAGCTTGTACCTGCAATTTGATTGTAAGGAGAATATTTCAAACCTTTGAAAAGAGACCTTTTCTATACAAACCCACTATTTAACAAAAACAAAGATTTAGAAACCTGCACATAGTTGCGCTCGCATATGTTGTTAATATGCATAGATATTGATGCATCTGTGCCTATTCCATTCTTCTCCATCAGGGAAATCAGTTCACTCTCAGTGAGATAATCCGGAGGTGCAGTACTCCCCTGTAGACTTTAGAAACTCAAAAGGTTTACAAAGAGAGTTTTATTCTAACTTTTTCTATTTTTCTTCATTTCATGCATCTTAGACAGTAGCGTCCTCCTTCCCTTTAAAGAGATGCAGCATGTTAAAACTCACGTCACTACCCATCATCCCACCCCTCACCATCTCCCCTCAAAATCTCTTTCCACCCAAACCAAAAAAGAGGGCGAGAAACTCCATAAGAGAGGGTGAATATATGAATGTTTTGAATTTATTAAAGCTCAGAAAATAAAAAGAACAAATACAGAAAAATGAAAAGGGTACACATATACAATATTCTTTTAGGAGGGTAAAAGCCCTACCTCATATAGCTCCACTTTTGATGCTTCTATCTTCTCTCCTTTTATAAACCGAGGAAGGTTTTTCTCCTTTACTGCCAACCATGGCATGACAGATGTAAATCCTTCAACCGTAACATGCTGCCCTGTGCAATGGAAGCATTCTCCACCAATTGAAAATTTGACATTTGTCCTAGAATGCATTGAAAGAATAAATAATTAGCTTCAGCTCCATACACAACACGTGGTTAGATCAAACTTTTCCTTCAAAGCATATGAACAAAAAGCGTGAAACAACAAACTAAAAGTACAAAATATAGCTATTTACCTTACATACTTGCAGTCTGGAGACACAGACCCCATAAAGTGTTGACATACATACTGGTATAATCTCCAAGCATCTTTGCCTAGCATATCCTCGGTTGCTGGCATCATTGGGGTAATAGGAGGATGGTCACTGGCATCTGTTCCAGATTGTGGTTTTCGATACTCATCGTTGAGCAGTCTCTGTACGTCATTGACCCATGCTGGGTTGTTTGCCAGTAAAGCAAGGGTGCCTCTAAAGTCAAATGAAGAAGGATAGGCCGTGCTCTCTGTACGTGGATAGCTAAAGAAGGAGCATAGAAAAAAGATTTCATTGCCATTAGTCTCAAAACATATAGTCAGAAGGAATCAAGGGACCAATAATAAGCTGAGAGATGGATTTTATTAAGACGTGGGTTTTATCAAGACATTATAGCTTATACTGTCAAAAAAGGAAACCACAACTAAGATTACATGGCAAGTGTTGGTTAGTCTTTGAAGACAATCTGCATTTAGCGATTAATCATCACCCCTTAAATTTAAGTCAATTATCAAATAACCATCCTATGTTAACTCCAGTATGTTTTGCCCAATCTCATCATTTTTTCAGAAAAGATCATAGCTTCTCGCCCCTTCCTTCCCTATTTCTTTTCTTAATACGAACTCTGGATCTGATGACAATCATTCTGGTCTCGAAGTGAAGGTCGATATGGGTCGTTTTAATGGAATAAAATGATGTAAAAAAAAATAAAAGAACCCAATAAAAGCAATCTAGTGGATCATGCAGAAACCTCCATATAAGGAAGACTAGTAGTAAAATTGTTGGAGTGAAGATGTTTTATTGGGTGTTGGTAAAGGAGTAAGAAAAAGTTAAATAAAGATAATTATTTTTTTTTTATAAGTAAACGAGAGTTTATTGATGAAAGAGAAGGCAAAATGCCATTACAAGACTGTTATGCCCTATCAAGTAGGAGCATTAGAAACAAGAAAATCATGCATGTCCATGCCATCAAAATCAATGGCAATGGCCCAAGTACAAAGAATTCTAGAAAATAAAAATTTAAGCTCCTCCATCAATCTTTCTTTATCCTCAAAAGTCCGCTTGTTGCGTTCCTGCCACAGACACCACATGATGCAGATTGTGATCATCTTCCAAACTGCTTTGATTTGTCTCCTGCCTCGAATTGACGTCCAGCATGCCAATGTAGCTACCACGGTTTCCGGCATTACCCATGCTATGTCCATTCTGCTCAATGTCTCATTCCAGAGGATCCTCGCTGTCTCACAATGCAGAAGGAGATGATTTACTGTCTCCCCCCCTCTGCGACACATGCAACACCAATTGGCTATAGTAACCCGCATTTTCCTCAAATTGTCTGTAGTAAGGATCTCGCCTAAAGCAGCTATCCACACAAAAAATGCAACTTTGGAGAGTGCCTTATGACACTAAAGCTTCCTCCAAGAAAAGTGGAGATTAGGTCCGTAGATAGTGCCCTATAAAAGGAGCACACAGTAAAAACCCCTTTTCTTGCTGGAGTCAACTACATACTATCTTCATGTTGCGTGTTTGGTCTAAGAGAATAAATAAGCTTATAAAAGTCAACAAAACTGCTAAATTCCCAATCTTACGCAGCCTAATTGAAGTTTACATTCCAAAATATCCGCCTGCCAGTGCCCCCCATAACCTCTGCCACTGTAATATCTTTATCGCTTGCAATCTAGAATAGCCTCGGAAAAAGATCTTTCAAGGCACAATTTCCACACCAAACATCATTCCAGAATTTAATCTTAGTACCTGCACCCACTTGTAGCCTAATATGTTGTTGAAATATGCCCCCCCTTTTATAATGTTCTTCCACAACCCTACTCCATACGCAGCCCTAGCTTCGTTAATACACCAACCGCTCCAAATACTCCCATATTTGCTTTCTATCACCTATTTCCAAAGAGCTTCTGGTTCCTTGTGGTATCGCCACAACCACTTACAAGTAGTGCCCAATTGAACATCCTCAAATTACGAATGCCCAACCCACCATTTGTAATAGGGCGACAAACTGTCTCCCACTTAACTATGTGATACTTAAACTCATCCCCCAATCCACCCCACAAAAAGTCCCGTTGTAACTTCTTAATGCAGCCCGGCACACTAGTCGATATCGAAAAAAGAGATAAGAAATAAGTGGGTAAGTTTGAGAGTGAACTCTTGATCAAAGTGATTTGACCCCCTTTAGACAGGTACATTCTTTTCCACCCAGCTAATTTCCTCTTCATTTTTTCGATCATCGAGTCCTAGATAACAAATGCCCTCGATGTTCTCCCCAACGGAAGTCCAAAGTAAGTCATAGGTAGAGAAGCAATCTTGCACCCCAAATCTCCTGCCAAATCCCAGATGTTATGGACGTCTCCAATTGGCACCATCTCTGATTTATCATAATTCACTTTCAAGCTTAACACAGCCTCAAAGCAGAGTAGCAATGCCTTTAGAGATCGCACTTGTTCTTGGTCAGCTTTGCACATTATGAGCATATCATCTACAAACAATAAATGAGAAATATTAGTTATGCTATTAACAAGTGTGCCAATAGGGAACCCGCTTATAAAGCTGTGTTCCACTAGAGCCAAAGTCATTCTACCCAAAGCCTCCATAACAATAACGAACAATAGAAAAGATAACGGATCCCCTTGTCTCAGGTCCCGAGAGCTTGAAAAAAGCCCTCTAGGCTACCATTGATTAGCACCGAGAATCGAATTGTAGAAATGCACCAATAGATCCATTTCCTCCACCTTTCCCCAAAACCACACCTACAAAAGTAAGTACATAAGTAAGTCCCAATTGACATGATCATACGCTTTTTCCATATCTATTTTGCATAGGATTCGAGGGAGGCCATTCTTCAATCTACTGTCCACACATTCATTGGTGATGAGAGTCGCATTATGAATCTGCCTCCCTTTCACAAAAGCATTTTGAGCCTTTGTGATAAGCTTCCCAATTACCCCAGCAAGGTAGTTGGCTAGCACTTTAGCCATAATCTTATAAACACCATTTACCAGACTAATAGGCCGAAAATCTTTAATCTCTATAGCCCCCACATTTTTAGGGATGATTGCAATAAAGGTGGTGTTTACATTTCTCGAATTTCCCAACCCTTGACAGCTCCTGAAACACCTTCATCAAATCCTCTTTAATAACACCCCAACATTCTTGAAAAAAACCCATAGAGAAGCCCTCCGGCCCAGGAGCCTTATCCTTGACTATTTTCCTTACCACATCGTGCACTTCTTCCTCAAAATCTCTCTCCAACCCAATTGCTTCACTTGGCTCGATAGAATCAAAGAACAACCCATCCAAAGTAAGCTGCCAACCCACCTGTTCAGAAAGAAGCTTTTCATAGAAGTCGACAATGTGGTCCTGAATAACCCCATCATTACGACACTCTATCTCATCTATATTTAGCATCTCAATATTATTGTTTCTTCTATGTGAGTTTGCCACTCTATGGAAAACTTCGTACCACGGTCGCTTCTCTTAACCACAAAACTCTTGATTTTTGGTGCCAAGACACTTCCTCTTGCAAAATTATCCTTTCTAGATCAGCTGCCAGCAAGGTCTTTTGTGCCTGCTCTTCCTGCGTCAGTGGTTGTCTCTCTTGTAGGCGATCTAACTCTTGGAGTTCCAATAATTTTCTATCCTTATACTCCTGGATGTTTCCAAAAGACTGGATAGGAGGTCCACCACTGCTTAACCTTATCCTCTAAGCCTTCTGACTTCAGCCACATATTTTCAAATTGAAAATAGCGACGACCATTACTAAGTCCCCCATAATCCAGCATGATTGGCCAATGATTCGATGCCAAACGTACCAAACGCTTTTGGGAGACATCCGAGAAGTGACTTTCCCACTCAGAAGAAACTAAGAAGCGGTCTAACCTTGACCAAGTCTGGTTGTTCGACCAAGAAGTAGGACCCCCAGCCAGTAGAAGATCCACCAAATGCAAATCAGAAATAAACTCCGAGAACTCCATACTTTGCTAGCCTCACACTTCTATTCCCGAGATGTTCACTCAGAAATATTACAACATTGAAGTCTACCCCGATGCACCATGAGCTATTGCACCAGCTATGCACCCTTGCTAATTCATCCCATAATAATCTTCTTTTCTCATCTGCATTAGGTCCATAGACACCTGCAAAAGCCCACATAAAATTATCAGAAACACATTTAAAGGAACAGGCTACCATGTATCTCCCTAAATAGTCATCTATTTTCTCCACCACCTGCCGATCCCACATAACTATAATTACTCCTGACACTGCTGACAAGGCCAAGAACGTCCAGTCAACGTGAGTGCCACCCCATAAACTTCGTACAGTGCTCCTATTAATACTCTTCAATTTTGTCTCCTGAAGACACACTATGTCTGTTTTTCACTATTGCAGCAGATGCCGAATTCGAAGGTGCTTATTAACCTCATTTAGCCCCCCTAACATTCCAAGACACTATTTTTGGCTTCATTGGAGAATAGAAAGCCCCTTCCCTTTTGCCCTACCCTTGCTTGAGCTGCCCTCATTCATCGACTAGGTCAATTTTTTAAGCTCCCGATGTTGTTCCGATCCCCTTTTCCCTTTTTCTTTATGACCTGCCTCAATAGCTGCAAGCAATGCCATGAATTGTCCCTCATATTCTTTGCATTCAAGACCCACGAATTGTTGAAACCCTCTAACCTTGTTCATTAACCAATCTGAGACTTGATCAGGAACAAAATAGTTCAAAGGAGTAGGATTCCCCACCCTATTATGCTGGAAGTCTTGGAACTCCTCACCCATCAAAAGATCATCCAAACCTTGCTGCCCGTAGGCTTCGGATAGGAATTGTTTGTCCTTAACTGAGAGCATGAGGTCATCTGACTACCAAGCTCCTCGTGAATATATTTGGGACTGTACCACTAAGTTATACTCTTGTCAATAACCTAACCAGAATCTACCAAGCTCGTGAATATTTTTCTTTGCAATAGGAGAAAAATGTATCGAAGAAATACATTCATCGATAACTTGTAGTATGGGGATCTCAATCAATACCAGCCCATTACTACAACTATCAGATTTCAGAAAATGGAAAAGCAACATGAAAATAAGCATGTCATTTCATTTCTTCTTGCTCATCATCCCAAAAAAATTATCCAGCGCAATCACCATTTAGCAAGTTGAAGCTTCTGTCACAATCTGATGTTTTTTTCTTGATTGCAATGGTCCAAATTATCAGATAATGGCAATTCCACTGAACTTGTTGTCTCATTTGGATGTGGGATGGTCATGGTAATTGTGGTGGTAGGGGCCATGGTAGAGATTTAAGGAGGAGAGGAGTACGTGGTTCCCAGTGGTATACAAATTATGGAATATACCCTTAATGTGGGTTGTATGTGCAGCCTAGTTTGTGAACAGAAAATCGCAAAATAGAAAGTTCGCTTAACTGTCGCTCGACAGTAAACTCAAACAAAGCTCAACCTGTGAAAGCGCTCGAGTCTCGCGCAACAGTGGGCTCAAGCAAGATACAAACCCTAGTGTTTAGCACACATCACTCGAGCCAATGTTGATTGGATGTTTGCTTGAGGTGTGCTTAACATGCCTCTCAAGCGAAAGACCCAGTTTTTACTAGATTAGGGTTTCCAATGCCGTTTTCTATAAATATGTAATATTTTGGCTAATTATATATGTTTTTCAGCAATTTTTAGCGAGAATAAAGAGAGGCTAAGTGTGAGTGCATATTGTGAGGGAGAAAAAGTCCTAAAGAGTGTGAGTTGAGATAGTGTGAAGGTAATCTCCAATGAATCAATAAAATTTATGCAGTTTTGTGGACATAGGCACATTGTCAAACTATGTAAATTATATGTGTCGTGTGATTTCTTGATCTTTGCTTTTATTTGTTTGCCATCATTGGCATGTTTTACACAACACAAAGTACACAGAGCATATACATGAGTAATACCTAACTAAGATTTACAACTGAAATAATAAACACATGGACATTTAGCCCATTAAAATCTATTGCCCTTGCCCAAAGGAACAAAGTATTTTTTTGATAAGTAATTTGAACTCGGTTCCCCAAGGAACAAAGTATTGAATAAAGAAAGCTTTCAACTCATCCATTGTCCTCTCACAATTTTCAATGCTTCTATCATTTTTCTCCCTCCAAATACACCAACACATACATGAGACATTTTCCAAATTGTACACTTGTGGATTGCCGTAAAGACCACTCCAACTTGCTAGGAAATCCACCAGTCTTCTAGGCGTGACCCATGTTTAAGCCCACTCCCACCAAAAAAAAAAAACAATCTATATGGTTCTGGCCACCTTGTAGTCCAGAAGCAAAAGATCTACCGTTCCCCCATTCTTCTTAATTATTATCAATATGATGCGAAAAAAAAATTGAAACAACTCCAGGAAGACAATCTTCAATGGCTGGTCCCCGCACCATAGATCACACCAATTCTGATTTTAAACCGGTCACCTAACTCATATCTAAGGAATTGAGAGAAATCTCCCCACCGTCTCAAAATGTTCTTCCACACCCAAACCCCATAAGGCCCACCATCCGTGGTTGAACACCATCCACACAACATGGTGCCATATTTTACTTCCACCACCATCCACTACGAAGCCTCTCACTTCGCACCATTATGTCATAACCATTTTGCCAACAAGGTTTTGTTGAATAAAAGCATATTTATAATCCAAGGAAATTGGAGTGCAAATCCTAAACCCCTTGACTAGTTGGAATTTGAATTTATTGCCAACTCCTCCCCATAGGAAATCCCTCAAAACTTCTCAAGCTGCTGGGCTGCACCAACTGGGACTGGAACTTTTGATCAGAGTATAACTGTTCCCACCCAGCTAAGGAATGCTTCGCCTTCTCCATAAAGTCATACCAAATAAACTTTTGCCTTAAACAGTGCCCTTGAGTCCTAATTTTGACCTAGATACTTCATGGGAAGGGATGATACCCAACATCCAAAAATGTGTCAAGCTACCAATCTTGTACACTGCTCCTACCAGTACTAATTTTGACTTTTCTGATTTTTTTAGTTCAAACACAGCTTCAAAGCGTAAGAATAAACTGCACAAATGATGGTTATCCTCCTGGACAGCCTCACAAAAAATCAATGTATCATCAGCACATATGAGGTAAAATAGGATTTGACTCATCAATATTATATTATCTAGTTGTCACTGTAGCGACACATGGGACAAAACTTTTTCTGACTTTATTCATTGACTTATCACCATATATATACACTACATGTAATTGACATTAATACCCTCACAGGTTACACTAATTACATGCCTCTCTAACAGTCATGATAAGACCATCACACAGTTAAGATATTTTTATCTTGATATGATCATCTTGAAATCTAAGCAGAGATGTATATCTAGCATAAACAATAAAAGAGAATCACTCGTGGGTATCTGAAAACAACCAATCATCTATTTACGACAAATAAATCAGAAATCTGATAATGCCACGTGACAAAGGACAAAGTACAACATGGCGTCTTTGATGAGTACATCAAGGATTTGAGCATGACCGTGGTACCCTGGATTATGGATACTGGATTGTGCAAAGATATACATGGATGTCTTGAGTCCAATATATAGACAATCACTAGTAAGACCCGTCCAAGTAAAGTTATTACAAGCCTGCCTCATAAGAAGAAATAATGTGCTAAATAGGAAAAGGCATAAACCAAACAAAATAACGAGAATAGGAAAAAGACTATTAAGGAACCTGATGAATCCTTGAGTATACAAACGTTCAGCCAGTTGCATCGCGATTTGAGGACCAAAGCCAAGTCCACTAGATGCAACCTGGATAAATTAAAAAAAGGAATTTAAATCATCTCAATGTTCAAAATTATTGACACAAAATACAAAAGAAACAAGAAAGCTAGTAATGTTTGTAAATCCAAATCTCTCTCTAGATGAATTCTCTCCCTCTCTCTCTCAGTAAGCTTCCCTCCTCCTAGTAGGTAAGAACCCCTCCCATTCCATTTTGTCCCCCTTCCACTGTCATCCTTTGTCCTAACCTAATAGTCAGTCACACTCCATTAAGCCATGTCTTCTCAATCATGGAATGCAGACATAGAAAAGCTCATCACCCAAGCAAAAGCTTTGTCCTGGACTGATCTCAATTTAGAACCAGAAGTAGAGCAGCAAAGCTCTCCTCCAAAGTAGTACTTGTAGGTAGGCTTATCTCATCGAACCACTAAACAAGCAAACCTTCCATGCCACCATAAAAGCTGTCTGGAGCCTCATCATAGGCCTTATAATCGAACATCACCACAGATACCTTCCTCTTCACCATCCCAACCCACCAAGAGAAAGACCATGTCCTTACAAATCGTCCATGGAATTTTTAAAGAATTCCACATGGTACTCAAACAGTGGCCCCCAGGTCTCTGAGATGTCTAAGGATACAAGTATGGATAAACATCAACAATCCACTGCCAGATGGCTTTGACCTATCCCGACCCAAGAGCTACAAACAGAGTCATCTTCAAAACGAACGATTCTTTGAGAGCTGTTACTCGTGGACGTTTGGGTCACATTCAGCAAGCATGTCTAGAATAAAACAATACCACAGAAAATCTGCCTTATGGTTCATGGATGAGGTTGTCAAACATTAACAGCAGAAGGGGAAATCCTTTCAAAGTACAACACAAGGAAAGTCCCCCCAGCAGCCAAGCAAAGTAGCTCCCATCCTTGTGGCGCCACTTCCCCTAGTTCAAATCAAAGAACCAGCAGAGGTTCAGCTTTCTAAGGGTAAAAACATGCCCACCCATTTAACTCATAAAGGCAAGGAAAAGCTGCATTATGAGTATAACAACACAACAATAATCCAAGGAGAATAGGGAAAATCTCTGCAAATTCCCACCACCAGTGCTAGCGTCACATAGTTGAACCCAAGAGCAACCAGCCCATGCTCGAAAATCAGCTTACCTGGAGCCAAGTAAGAGAGTCACTTAAAGAAGGCAGCACGGGTCTTCATTCAGCAGTCCTGACCCCACCTCTGAACCCCTAAATGCTTACTCCCATGTTCAATCTTGCCCCCTGGAACCCAAGACGGCACACCATGCCTCGCTCCCAACACAATCACATTACTGCACACTTATCTCTTTATCCCAAATCTTGAACCTTCATTTCCTATTGGACCCATCAATCTTCAAACATATCACAGCCCAGTTCAAAAATCTCTCAGGCCCAATCCACACACAATCCCAAGCATTCCCTTTCCCTACTAGTGATTCCATCAGAAAAAACCTCCATAACCTTGCACACTGAATCAGGAATGCACAACCCACAGATAGAGCCCAACCCCAACATGAAAATGAGCCCTTTCAACCAACCCATTCCTCAAGAATATCTGCTCTCTAACCCCCTTATCAAAACATCCCCATCTGAAAATATACTCGCCACTACAGCACCCCCATCTGAAAATCTAAACCTCATCAAAACACTCCCAACTACTAAGTTGATTGTACGCATCTCTGAAATCAACTCCCGCTGTGATACCCACAATTGAAGAACTATTCTCCCTTCCAACACTTTTGTAGGAGAAATTTCCCCCCATTGCAGAATCCCTCCATGAAAATGCACAACCAACCATATCCAGTGCCTACCCAGAAGAGAGTTCTAACTCACCAAGAGAGAGAAATCCCCCCTAAGAAAAGGACCTCAAACTTCAGCAAGCCTCCAACAGAACAAGTGAAATTTGATAGGGTGGCCTCTAATGACCAAAGCATCACCGAAGGAGCAAGCAATATAGGAGAGCAAACCCTGGCAAGATTTCTTCAAGCCTGCAATAAGAATGGGCAAGAGAGGAAAACGTACACATCTTGCAACAACTAATCTCCATATCCCAAGAGCTCAGAAATTCCCCATTACGGTAACTCATCCAAAATCGCTCCTATTTTTTTTTTTTATAAGTAAAAATTTATTAAACCGGGCAAAAGCCAATTACAAAAGTTCACAGCAATTACAAACAAAGAAATCATGTCCTATCCACTAGGCACATTAGAAGCTAAGAAATCATATAGGTCCATGCCGTTGAAATCCACGGCAATGGACCAAGTACAAAGGGTTCTAAAAAATAAAGCAATCAATTCCTCCTTGGTTTTCTCCTTGTCTTCGAACGTTCGCTCATTACGTTCTAACCAAAGACACCACATGATACATATGGGAATCATCTTCCATACAATTCTGATATGCCGCTCGCCACTAATGGAGTTCCAGCATGTCATTATTGCCATTATGGTCTCTGGCTTAACCCCAGCTAACTCCAATCTACTAAAGACCTCATACCAAAGGGCTCTAGCTGTCTCGCAATATAAAAGGAGATGATTTACTGACTCCCCCCCATTGCGATACAAACAACACCAGTCTATGACAAAAATTTCCATTTTCCTCAAGTTGTCTGTGGTAAGAATCTTCCCCAACAAGACTATCCAAACGAAGAATGCCGCTTTTGGGAGTGCTTTGTGTCGCCAAATATTCCTCCACGGAAATTGCGTCTCCGGTCCTTGACTGTGCACCTTATAGAATGAACAGACTGTGAATTTTCCTCTGCCTACAGGATTCCACCATAAGCCATCTTGAGTCTGGAGGTTCGGTCTTTGTGAGTAGATGAGACTGAAAAAATCCGCAAAGGAGTTTAATTCCCCATTCTATGCCGCCCGGTTAAAGTTGACGTTCCAATGTAGACGGCCTCCATTTGCCTCCACCGCCTCCGCCACAGTGATATTTTTTGCGCTAGCGACCTGAAAAAGAGAAGGAAACAAGTCAATCAAGGCCCTATAGCCACACCAGGCATCCTTCCAAAATCTAATTCTTGAACCTGCACCACAAAGAAGCCTAGCGTGCTGATGAAAAATTTCCCACCCACTTCTAATGTTTTTCCACACCCCTACACCACACGACCCCCTGGCCGCATTGGAGCTCCACCCTCCCCATGCTTCCCCATATTTGATCCAAGATCGCTCCTATGAATTATGTTCATTTTGATAGTAAGGCCGACGTGGCAAGGCCCACCCTACCATCAAAGAAGATGAGGATCCTAACATGGAATTGTAGAGGATTGGCCTGTCCTTCTGCAAGAAGAAGTCTACGGGCTCATACCAAGAATCACCAACCTGATATGGTCTTCCTTTTTGGATACCCTTTTGTCTGATGTAAAAACACCTAGTGTATGAATAGTATAGGCTTTACTTTGTATGTAAGTGTCCCCTCCCAAGGAAAATGGGTAGGTCTTTTGTTTATGTGGCATTTAGGCATGGACATTGAACCTATTAAAATTCCTAGTAATGTAATAGCTCTTTTGATGTAAACAAATCCCTCACATGTGCCATGGTTACTCGCATTAGTTTCTTATCCAGCTCACTACAACAAAAAAAAAAAAACACAATTTTGGAACCTACTGAACTCCATCACCCTTGCATCTTGGCCCACTGTTAGGAATAGGCAATTTTAGGCTTGGTTTGTTTTCAAAGATGAGATGAGATAAAAGTTAAAAAAAAAAATAAAATATTATTGTAATATATTTTTTTAATATTAATTTTTTTTTGGAATTTGAAAAAATGGTTTTGGAATTTGAAAAAGTTGAATTTTTTATTATATTTTGTATGGAAATTTGAAATAATGTAATGATGAGTTTGAGAAGAGTTTAAGGTTTTTAATTTTGTCTCCTAAAGCAAACAAGGCCTTAATTCTATTCTCAACCAATCTTAAAAATGGGAAGGTAAATCATTTGCTTCAACTTCCTCCCCCAGTGGCCTTAAGTTGTTCATGAATCTCATGGGTTAGCGAACCTAGGGTATTCAAGCCCTAAATTCACATGGATAATTAGTGCCAAGGACTAAGTAACATTCTTGAAAGACTAGATAGAGCACTAGCCAATTCGCAATGGTCTTTTCTGTTCCTTAATGCAAAACTGTATCATCTCTCATTCACTCAAACCAGTCTCCCCTTCTGTTAGACACTCAAGGACTTGGGAATGTCCCTAAGCCTTTCAGGTTTAAAGAGTTATGGGCAAGAGAACCCTCTAGTGTCTAGGTCATTACAGAAGCATGGGGTTTTCTCATAAATGGATCACTAGCATTTGTTCTCTCTCAAAAGCTCAAGCTATTAAGCAAGCCCTAAAACATTGAAATAGGAATAGTTTTGGTCACATTCAAACCTCCATAAAACATTTGACAACTCAATTGCACCACCTCCAATCTCAACATTCATCTAGAAATTCCATGCATCAAGAGGAACTTATTAGTGTTTGCCTTACTGAGCAACTAAAAAGAGAAGAAATTATGTGGAGACAAAATCTCGGCTTCATTGGTTGACAAACACAGACCTGAATGCTAAATTCTTCCACATGACAGCCACAATGAGAAGGAAAAGGAATGACATTAATTGCTTAAAAAATGCCTCAAATCAATGGGACAATAACCCTTCAAATATTCAAAACATGTTTCTTGATCACTTCCAAACTATATATCAAACAACCTGACCATTGATTCCTGAAGATCTAGCAAATCTTTTTTTTCCTGAAAAACTCTTTGAAGTGGATAATGAACAACTCTGTATGATCCCCATTGATGAGGAAATCCTTTCCACAATCAAGCATATTCTTTCCTCCAAATCCCCTGGGCCAAATGGATTCATGGTTTTTTAATTCTTCTACAAACACTACTAGGACATTGCAAAGGAGGACCTCACTACTGCCATTAAAACAATTTTCACCAGTGGACACCTTTTGAAAGAATTAAGCCACATTCGTATAGTCCTCATTCCCAAAACAGACTCCCCCAACACAGCCCACCAATCCAGACCAATTAATCTATTAAACATCTGTTATAAAATCATAGCAAAAATCCTCACCAACAGACTCAAATTGGTCATTCATAAGTTTATATGCCCCCCGTCCCCCTCTTTTTCATTTAGGAAGTGAAGTACTTTCTAGGTAAATCTGCAAAGAGGAGCATCGTGGAAACATTAGAGGACTAAGCATCAATAAATGAGTTGTGATTTGACTCCCACTTATCCAATTTTATAGGATTCAACCCTTTGCTTAGGAAGCCCAGCCTGCTCTTTTTGTGTGAATTGACTTGTGATTGGCTCCCACTTACTAGGCCTTACATCCCCATTACCACCTTTTAACACGCCCAAGTCCTAACCCATCAAGTTTCACTAATAACATAGCAATCGCTGCCTTCACCTTGGTAAGCTGGTTTTGCATCTCTTTCAATGTATTGTGCATGCCAATGGGAAGACCATAACCATCCCTTGTTTCTTAAGATTTGGAAAAGTCAGACACCATCTGACTTGGGTTATGTCCATGCGCGATCTGTAGAGGCTGCAGACCCTTTACATAGTTTCCCTCTTCCTCCTATTATCGAACTAAGTCACTAAAGCATGAACCATATTCAAAGCTTCTACATTTGAACGACTCACAAGCGTAGTTGTGCTAGGGTCTTTTTGCTTCTACTCCAAATTGTTGTTCTCATCAGCAAATGAATTCTGTTGGCTTCTCCCCAATGACCCATCTCCATGAATGTGCAAAAATAGAGCTACGAATTTGCATAACCCAACAACAAATTTCTCCCAACCCAAGCCTTCATACCCTTCAGGAATGACTAGAAACCCCCGCCAGCCTCCTCCACTATATTTGGTTACAATTAAAAATCTACCTTTTACATTGGAGCATCATTGTGCCACAAAGGCTTTGCTCCCTCCGCTCGTGATTTATGAATTCCAATTGTCTCGTTGCCTGAAACATTGCTTCCAATGTATCCACCAGCCACCCTATATAGCTAAAACCCAAAACGACAGACCTCTAGACCGTTTTGTTCTTCTCCACAATTTTCATTAAGGACCTCCATGCCCTCTGGTGAAAACTCGAAAGCCATCGATTCCACCAAAAAGTGCAGAGACTGACCCATAATGATCGGTAAACAAATGAAGTGAAACAGAGAACTATTTATGGTAATCATCACCGGAAATAGCCATTTGAGCACTCATTTCATTGGAATAGCAAACCACTGGAGCGGCATTCAAAACCTTCAAATGAAAGTACACTTCAGATCCGTACAGGTTCAGTAATGCAGGAGTCCTAGTGTGAGAGAGCTTTGATGCAGATCTATACTCCCAGCCAGGCAAGAAGCTTTGTCGGTGCAATCTATGTAACACGTCGTAGAGAGCTTCGACAAAGATATAGAGAGAACACTGCAGATAGTACTCCCGGCGATACAAGAAGCTTCGTCGGCTTAGATCCATGGTTTGCAGGAGACTATCACAACGCTCTCGGTAGCCCTACCCCCTGCACTTTTAATAAAATTGACTGACTTATCAAAAACAAGTATATTGGAAATATACCACCGAGGAAGTTTGTTGGACAACTAGGTAAAATAATTTTGATAAGGGCAATCCACCACCATTTTGAGAAGTACAACTTTTCTTTTTCCAACCCGCGAGGAGTCCTCTTCCATCTTCTCAATGGTGATTTTTTCTCTCTCAATCTTTTCGACATTAGTTATCCCCATCACAAGAACCCTAAAAGAAGAACCCCAAGGCATAGAAAAATATGTGGTGTGCAAGCTCCTAACTTACATCCTAAAACTCCAGCCAACCCCTCAATCCCATCAACCTCTCCCACAGGAACAAAATAGAACAGCCATACACATGTTCTAGCTTAAGTTTCAGATACAACATCAAAAAATAGTAGCTGCATCCTGAATTGGAAACAGCATATTAGAAATCATCATAGACCCACAATTACGTATGCCAACCTCAAACCCAGACAGATAGCCAACCATAGCAATTGCAACCATAGAATCACAATTATTATATCAAAACCCAAGGTGATAACCAATAGCCTTTATTCAATGCTCTTGAACTCTTGAAGACACCAGAATGTTTCTCACAGTTGACACTGGCTAAGAACATATGTAGCTGGTGAAGATTACATTCCATAGCCATATTACTTTAAAGGCTTTGATATCCCAGTGTAAAATGCATTTCGACTCAATATGGTATTCAATTAATAAATAAGACAAGTCAATCCGCAAATGTTTCTGACCTTCAGAAGATTCACAGTATTAAGACCAGAAGGACGACTTTTGCTTTCCTGCTTTTCTGATATTTCAGTAACTTCTAAAATTCCATCTTCCATTACCAACTTTTGAAACATAATAGTGACCTGAAATATGGAGAAGTATGAAACACATTATCATTCAAAAGTTAAGAAAGAGTACTGCAGGGATAAACCATATACAGCCTTACATCTACATCGAACAACTTGTTACGCTCCCATTCTAGCTGAAGTTCATATCCATCTTGAATTATGTAAGGTCGCAAAGCCCAAAACTTTTCTGGCTTAAAAGTAGTTATTTGCAAATAACGGTGTACGCAAAACCCTAGGGTGGGAGTTTGACATGGTCCGTAGCTGAAACAAGCAATTCATAAGCATTACTCACTCCAATAGAAATCAGAACAGATTTCTAAAAATGAAATTTAGCTACACAGCACCTTGGGAAATATTTAAAATAAATGTGGTTTCATAACTATTAAAAAATCAAGAACCTTGGATCCACTTAACCCCAGTTCACCCTTGTGCCAACTGAGCTACAGATAAGGGAATAACTAATGTAACACAATCAAACAAATGAGGGCAACATTAGCACAATACGGCAAAATTAACACAATACATAAAGTTGATAAAAAAGGGAATGTAATCCACAATCCCAAGGCAATTAATCTATTTGCAGAGAACCATGACCACATACTTCCAAGTAGAGGCACAAACCAACTTTTAAGTGAAAGCCATAAGCTAAACTGATTCCAAACGAAAACGTGTTCATGAGAACAATTGTGTACCACTCCAAATACATAGCAATGCAAATACTATAAAACGTATAAAAGCATAATGGATACATCCATCCAGTGAGGCTATAAATTACTCGGTTATGAAAGCAAAAGAACATAGCGTCCCCATGGTGCCTCTGATTCAGAAGTTAAAAAAAAATTTATCCAATAGAAGATGCAGGAATGGTGTTCAAGAAAAGCGAAAAAAGGCCAAGATTATGTCTGTTTAAAATATTTATTTTAAACACATTAATATATACATATATATAAGATGCTGACTCAGAAAAAAACTGCACTTTATATAATACATACAAATATATATATATATATATAAGATACATACAATTGAAAGCCGCAATGTGCCTACATTTGTCCAATTAACTTGGTTTTGTCATGTCTATCTTATCCTTTGGCAGTTACTAAAGCAAAAGGAATCCAGAACCCATCACTTAGAGTGATATTTTCTATACCCAGCTTCTAGTTCATCCATTCTATGTTTTTTTCTATTCTTTTCTTTTTATAAGTAGTTCTCCTTTCTATGCTCAAGTTAGAATTCTGGTCATATCTGGAATTTGACTATTTTACTAACATTCCTTTTTGACAAGCATACATTTTACTAGTATTCTGAACTTTATTCTGAAGAATACAGGTTCGCTGGAGGATGCAGAAGCAGAAGGTAGAATGAGAGCTTACTTGACATTCACATACATTAAAACAGAGCAATAGTGTAAAAGGACATAGATAATATATGACATTAGATACATAAACTACGAAAAAGGATGTGAGAGAAGCAGAACCTACGAGATGACTCTAGAATCAAGATTCCCATATTTTCCCTGGAAATAAGTAGTTTGAAATCGTGTAAAGGCAACTCCAACTTTCAAATCTATCTCTTGCCGAGCATCCACCGCCAGTGCCTCATCTCTGTTGGGTTCAACAAGGTTGTCCATAGCCTTCATAAGGTCTTTGCCTATAACAGAAGAAAACCGTGCACGATAAACCCTTCTGCTAGCATCCCTTGTATGAAAGCCAGTGCACTCAATAACTGCAAAAAATGATTAACATAATGTTTTAGGAGTATCAAATGGAATTCATTAGGGAACATTGTGTATGACAGACCAAAACCTCCTGACATACAAGAGGCTATAACCACACACAAAAGAGTTATCATCCAAGTTGCCATGGTTGTTAGAGAGGAGTCTTGTTATCATTCAGTTAACTTTTATTTTATTGGTGGAATTCCTATAATTTTTCTGGCACTCCTAGTTTTGTTTTGGCTGGAAAGTTGAAATCTCTTAAGAAAGATTTAAAGAGATGGAATAAAAAGGAGTATATGTTGTTTGACATCAAGAGGAAGCGGCTTACAGTGGAGTTGCAAATTTTGCATCTTTGTACTCGTTCAACATCCCCGGAAACATGGGGGATAAGTTACAATGGAGACACTCTAAGAAAGGTATCTTCTCAGTTAGCTCTCTCTACCAAGTCATTTCTAGCCCCGGACTACCCAAGTTCCCATGGGAGAATATTTGGCAAACAAAAACTCCATCGAGAGCGGCTTCTTTTGTGTGGACAGCAACATTGGACAAGATTCTTACAACAGACAACATGAGAAAACATCGTATAATTGTCATAGACTGGTGCTGTATGTGCAAAAAATGGGGAATCAGTAGATCATTTACTCTCCACTACGAGGTGGCCAGAAATATGTGAGATGAGTTTTTCACAAGGCTTGGTTTATCATGGGTCATGCCTCTTTTCTTGGTGGGTTTTCTAGTCAATTGGAGAGACCTTCAAGGTAACTCACAAGTGGCGACTATATGACGTATAGTTCCTATTTGTATGTACTGGTGCATCTGTAAAGAGAGAAATGTAAGGAACTTTGAAGATTGTGAGAGAACATTGGAGAATTAAAAATCTTCTTCTATAGGACTTTGCTTTCATGGGCGGGATCTATTTCTTGTAACGGACTTAGTGTCCATGATCTTCTTCTTTCTATTGTAACCACTAGCTAAGTTTTCTCAAGTATACCACCGGTGTACCTGGGCTTAGCCTATTTCTATTAATGAAATCCTTTTGATTACCGATAAAAAAAAAAATACACCAACACATACAAATAGGAACCATACACCAAATGGATGCCACCTGTGAGTTACCTTGAATGCCTCGCCAGCTTGCAAGTCAGTCCACCAGTCTATTAGGCATGACCCATGATAATCCGATCCCCAAAAAGACATCATCCCACATAATCCTGGACACCTCGCAATAAAGTGGCAAATGATCTACAGATTCTCCATGCTTCTTACACATACAACCCAATCCATCACAACTACCCGGCATTTTCTGAAATTATCTGTCCAAACCAAAAAAAAAACGCTTTTGAATAAGCTTTTGTCTGCCATATATTCTTCCACGGGAACATAGACAATCTGGGACTTATTAGGGCTTAGTAAAAAGAACAAACAGTGAAACTACCTTTCGTAGTATGGTTCCAGTGCATCTTATCCCTGATGACCCCAGACATACTTATTGAATACAATGTCGCAAAAAACTCTAAAATGATCTCCACTTCCCAATCTTGGGCTGCCCTAATGAACTCAATGTTCCACTAATGGGAACCATTTGAAAGGACCAAAACATGTACGATTGTTGCATCATTTTCTCTTGCAAGTTCAAAGATAACAGGGAAAGTTTCTCGAAGGATATGGCTGCCACACCATTTGTCGAACCAAAATTGGACCCAAGAACCATCACCCACCACAATATGTTCATGTCCTTGAAAGGTCTCCCACTATCTCCTAATATATTTCCACAAACCCCACTCCATATGTGCCTAGGGTCTCATTCGAGCACCAACCACCCCAAACCTCTCCAAATTTTGAGTCAATAACTAACTTCCAAAGTGCCTCACTTTCGTGTAGGTACCTCCACAACCATTTACCTAGGAGGGCTTGATTGAATTTCATCAATTGGCGCATTCCCAAACCTCCCCCCGAAATTGGAATACAAACCGTTGACCCAATTAACCAAATGAAATGTGAACTATTCCCCTAATCCACTCCACAAGAAATTCCTTTGTAGCTTCTCAATGCGATTAGCTACCTTTGCGAGGAGCTGGAACAAAGACATATGGTAAGTTGGTAAGTTTGAAAGAGTGCTTTAAATCAAAATCAACCTACCACCTTTCAATAAATATAACCTCTTCCAAGAAGTCAACCTCCACATTTTCAACCACGTCATTCCAAATCCTTTTAAATTTAAAGGGAGAGCCCAATGGTAAACTAAGGTACTTGAGAGGCAAAGAAGATACCTTACAACCCAAGAGTATAGCAAAATTCTCCGCTTCATGTACAACTCCCACTGGCATTATTTCAGATTTTGAGAGATTAATTCTCAAGCCTAATGCAGCTTCAAAACAAAAGAGTAGTCCCTGCAAGGCTTGAGTGTGTCTAATATGTGCACCACAAAAAATGAGAGTATCATCAGCAAATAATAAATGAGAAATGTTGAAATCATCATTGCTTACCGGAAAACCATTGAGTAAACCCCCCCCCCCCCCAAAAAAAAAAATCCACCAGGCTCTCAATCATCTTACCAAGAGCTTCCATAATAAATAAGAAAAGTAAAGGAGAAAGTGAATCCTTTTGTCTCAAGCCATAGAGGAGTTGAAGAAATCCACTAGTGAGCCATTCACCAAAATAGAGAACCATACTGAACAGATACAAAATTATATCCATTTGTCATTTCCCCCCAAAACCACATCTTGCGAGAAGATCAAGTAAGAACCGCCAGTTGACAAAGGTCATATGCTTTCTCCATGTCTAATTTGCAAAGCAATCCACATTCTCTAGATTTAAAATAATGACAGAATCTAGAATTTGTCTACCTTTCATGAAAGTATTTTGTGGCTTCGAAATTAGTTTTTCCATTATTGAGTTCAATCTATTCACCAATGGTTTGGAAAGAATCATATACACCCCATCCACAAGACTGATGGGGCGATAATCTCTAATATCCACCGACCCCATCTTTTTGGGGATGAGTGCTAAAAATGTAGCATTAATGTTCTTTTCAAATATAGCATTATTATGGAAGCCAAGGAAGACCAGCATAAGATCATCCTTAATCACCACCCAACAAGTTTGAAAAAAACCCATAGTAAATCCGTCTAGACCAGGAGTCTTATCACAAGCCAAACCTTTGATTACTTTGCACACTTCCTCTTCTGCAAACAACCTCTCTAGCCATCCTACACTTTGTTCGTCTATTGTTGAAAAAGATAAGTCATCCACTTTTGGCCGCCAATTGTGTTCTTCAGATAATAGTTGTTGATAATACTGCTCAATATGATTTTTGATCTGTTACTCCACCCATTTCATAAAGCATTCTAACCCACTAGTCCGAAGAAATTGCCTCATCTACAATCAAAGTATCGATTGCATTGTTCCTCTTGTAAGAGTTTTCTTTTACAAGTGGGAATCTTTATTGAACGAATGAAACTAAGCAATGTCCATGTACACAGGGAGTATACAAGATGAGATACGTAATTACATTCTAGGAAGCTATAAAGTAGAAAGAAACTCTTGTACATTCTGTCAAAATTTGGCCAAAGTACCTCTTAGAGGTATGTCCTTCTCATTAAATAATCAAACAATAGTTCTAGAGTTACAAGATAAGGTTGAGATTCAGTTTGAATCTCCCACAAATTCCTGACTTTATCCTATCTAAACAATTACAATTTAATCCAAATACAAGATAATATTAGACAACAAATTCTATTAGGACACTGCTTAAAAGAAAAACCTAGTTTGCCTTTGATACCCTCCCTCAAAGTGATGCTAGTGAGTCGATTAGCAGGAATTTGCTCACTAAATATTGATGTCATTGTCGAGTCAAAATTTTGGTGAAGATATCAGCTACTTGGTGTTCCGTGGGCACAATCCAAGTTTCATTGTGGAAAAAAAGTTGAAAGCCCTAAAACAGGAGTTGAAGCATTGAAATGAATAAGTTTTTAGCAATGTGCTTCAGCAAAAGTGCTCTCTGGTGGAGGAATTACAGGGACTTGAGGGCAAGGAGGAGGCAAGAACATTCTCCAAACTCGAGAAAAGACATAAGAGTGAGGTGGTCGCTGAACTTGAAAGAGTAACTTTGATGGAGGAGATTTCTTGGAGACAAAAATCAAGAGCGCTCTGACTCAAGGAAAGGGAAAAGTGTACAAAATTCTTTCATAGAGCAGGGTTGAGTTGGATTATGCCTAAGTGTGTGGTAGATAGACTTGCTTGTTGGAATAGGCGTCACAACAACACTCAAACAGCAGTGGCATGGAGAATGATACCCTTGTGCCTAATGTGGAGTATATGGACTGAAAGGAACAAGAGGTGCTTCAACAATTGGGAGCGTCCATTGGGGGAAATCTGAAATTTTTTTGTTTCCTCTCTTTTTCTTTGGTTTTTTGCTATTATATTTTGTCGAGCTTAATTCTGATGGTTTATTGGAACGATACAAAACTAGATTGGTTGATTTGGGAAAACGTCAAGAGTATGACATAGATTATGATGAGACATTTGCTTCTGTTGTCAAGATGACTATTGTTCGCCTGTTACTTGCTCTTGCTGCTTCTAAATCTTGGAAATTACACCAAATGGATGTCAAGAATGTTTTCTTGCATGGTGATCTGAAGGAAAATATCTGCATGCAACTCCCATCCGGTATGCCTATTTCATCCCCTACGACTATTTGTAAATTGGAGAAGTTTTTATATGGTCTTAAACAAACTCCTCGAATTTGGTTTGAAAATTTTCGTTGTACTTTGCTAGGGTTTTCTTTTGAGCAAATTAAGTACGATTCTTCTTTATTTTTGCACAAGGGCAATGCTCACATGGTTTATTTCTCAATCAACAGAAGTATATTCAAGACCTATTTCAGTTAGGGAGATTGGACGATACTACTCCAGTTGATACTCCACAAGAGGTGAATGTTAAGTGTAGGAAAGATGATGGCAAACTACTTCTAGATCCTACGTTATACTGTAAGTTGGTTGGCCACTTGATTTATCTCACCATCACCCACCCTGATATTTTCTATGCTGTCCACACTGTTAGTAAGTTCATGGATTTTCCCCGACATCTCCACTTTGTAGCTGTTTGTCGGATTATTCGCTATCTACCTGGGACTCTTAATCGTGGATTGTTTTTTCCTAAGGGATCTTCTCTTCACTTAACTACCTACAGTGATGCAGATTGGGCTGGTTGTCCGAACTTTTGACATTCTACTACTCAATGATGTGTCTTCCTTGGGGATTCTCTTATCTCTTGGAAGTGTGAGAAGATAGATTGTGTATTTGAGTCATCTACAGAGGTTGAATATCGTGCAATGTATGCTGCATATTTAAAAATTATGTGATTGCGTGGTATTCTTTCAGCACTTAGATTTGCACAAACACATTCCAAGCCTCTTCATGGTGATAATACAAGTGCAATGGTGATAATACCTCATGGCTCATGTGGTGGAAGATGATTATTAATACCAGTGGTGAATGGTGATATACACCCAATTCTTTTTATAATTTTTTATGAGATCATGTTTTAAAATGAAGTATTCTTGTAATATAATGATGTTTTTAAAAGTTGTTTATAAAAATATTATTTATGTATTTGTTTTGATGGGTAAAATATTATTTATCTAAAATATAATTAATTATATAAATATTTGCATGTTATTTACCATTTTGGATTGAGCACATGGCAACATACAAGATGATGATTTGGGGTGGAGAAGGAGGTAGTTTGAATTGCCAATTCATCAAGCTTATAATATACGTTATTTTGTTTTTTGCATTTTTATATTGTTTAGGAGATTTCTAGAAACTCCTATAAAATCCCATGCTTCAAAATCAAGAAATCTAGATAATTTATCAAAAAAAGAGAGTTTTTTTTTTTTTATATGTAGACTTTTCCACACACCAATTTAATGTAGGTAAACTCTTGCTTAAAGAGTTATTACATGATAGGTTAATTAATTTCTCTAAATTTGTAATGGTAGCGGGGAGTTGATTAATAACTTCTTTACCCATACAAACATGGAACTGGGAGTTACCCACTATCAACGATTCAACACACTAACTAGAAAACAATAGAACCAAATCAAGATGATGATTGATGATCTTTCTAATGGAGACATGTTGGGACTATGCAATTTTTTAGAGATATGTGGTCCAACTACCAATTGGTTTTCCAAGAACCCAAAAAAAAAATAAATAAATAAATTTGAACACTCAAAGGTATCTCTTCCCCATCTGTTGAAGCAATTCACAATTTTTTTTAATAGGGAGGTGTTATTAACTTTGTCAAAATTTGAACAGGTTCACTCCAATAATTACTTAATTAATTATAAAAAAATAAAAATAAACAAGAGTTGGGACCAGTCTAGCTGAAAAAGCCTTCCCAACATGGGTAACCCGTAAGTCTTGTGTATGAATATCGGATTCTGAAAATCTGTCTACTCGTAGTTATTTATCAACACGTGGGGTACATCCGTTACATTTCCTCGAAGACTTCAGAAACATTCGCATCGACGGTTGAGAATGATGGTATATGTATGTGCGCTTTACACTGGAGTTTGTTCTGATAGGGATCCTTGTAGGCCATGCGTGCAGCTGCAACGAGTAGACAGCCCGTACGAAATCGACAAAAACACGCATCAGGTTTGTGTTGGTGTTGCCTCGGAGCTTTTGCAGTAGTCTGCACATCGATTAAGGTTTGTGTTGGTCGCTAAATCCCCAAAATCCCATTTGGAATTTATCCTTAATTCTTTCATTCGTTTCCATTTCTGTCTCTGTTGTGCGATAATCTTGTGCATGAGCAGGCTGAGCCGCTATCTAGGTTTGGAATTAATCCAACTCAACCCCGCTCTACAAAAGAATTTTGTACACTTGTCCCATTCCTCAAGTCAGAGCGCCCTTGATTTTTGTCTCCAAGAAATCTCCTCCATCAAAGTTACTTTTTCAAGTTCAGCGACCACCTCACTCTTATGTCTTTTCTCGGGTTTGGAGAATGTTCTTGCCTCCTCCTTGCCCTCAAGTCCCTATAATTCCTCCACCAGAGAGCACTTTTGTTGAAGCACATTGCCAAAAACTTATTCATTTCAATGCTTCAACTCCTGTTTTAGGGCTCTCAGCCCCCAATACGACAATGCCTAACCCTTTGTAGCATATCATCATAGACATTAGCCCCCCAAAAGAGCTTTGTTAAACTCATTTATGGGCTTGTATGGACACTTGGAGTATCTCAAAATTCTGTGAATAGTAGTGGAATAGCTTGTAAATAATAGTGAAATTGTTTTGAGTTAAGCTTTTATTGGATTTTGGGAAAGGAGAAAGAAAATGTTGAACGAGATGAGAAGAAAATTTGAAAATGAATTAGATGGAAAAAATTTTGAGTTAAGCTTTTATTGGATTTTAGGTAATGATTAGATGGAAAAATTGAATATTTGAAATTGAAAAGTGTTTTGTATTTTAGTGATTTTTGGGAAGAAAATTGTGAGAAGTTTTGAGTAGAGATGTAAACGGTCCGGGATGGTCCCGGGGGCGGGGGATGATGGCCAACTCCCATGTGGTCCATCATTTTTCCCACCCTGGACCGAACCGACTTCATTACAGAACCGGTCTAGTCCTGGTTGGCCCACTTGGTCTAGACCATGCCTAAAATGGGCCAATCAGCCCAAAATCCTGGCCAATAATCAAATCCATTTTTTTGCCAAATTTCAATTATTTTCGGCTCACTTCACATTTTAGACATATACAATATACTATAATTTATACTACAACTCTTATAATATGTAAACAGATTCATATATACTAGTACTATATATTATAGTTATATATTAAAGAATATAATATATACTACAACTCTTATAATAGTATTCGGTCCAATCTGCACGCGGGGGGAGGGGGGGATCAATTGATGTCCCAAAATTTTTGGACCGAATTGAACCGGACCCCTACCAGGGCCAGTCTGGTCCAGTCCAAAAATGGCCAGTCCGGACCAGCAGACTTACACCCCCAGTTTTGAGAATTTCTCTCCTCATCTTATTACCCAAACAAGGCCTATGTCTCTAACCCACCCAAACTGCCCAATGAGATCAGAGTGCAAATCTTAGACAACCTGACTAGGTGGAACTTGAAGTCATCACCAACTTCACCACAACAAGAATCCCTTTAAATGTTTTAAAGCTAGTGCACTATACCATGCAGGATGGGCAAGAGAGACAAATAGTAAGTGGGCAGATGGGATAGAGTGCTCCTTATCGAAGTGTTATGCTCACCCATGAAGTTTTGGGTGTGGTTCCTAGAAGATTTGTACAACAGTACAGACAAAAAGAAGATTCAAGTCCTCACTAGTTGCAAGTCAATTTTAAAGAACCCTCATACATTTCCTTTCATATTGTTGAAGATTTAGTTATTGAAACAAGAAAAGTGTACTTGAAAGTAATGGCCGGAGCTTTGAAGATAAGGAGTGCTCTTTGGATGAGCATAGAAGTTTCTTGTTCCAGACTTTATTTCATTGGGCTTCTACTACTGTTTTCAACAAAGCCAACTTTCACGACTTTTTTTATCACTTTCTAGCTCCTAACTTGTAATTAGGTATTCTCAGTTGATACTTCATGTGTACCTAGGCTATGCCTTTGTACTTTTTTCAATAAAATTTTATTTTACCAATCAAAAAATTGTACTTGATATCATTCACAAGAGTTAGTACTAGAGAGGGGGACGAGGGACAAGCTACCTTCAAAGCATATATTTTCTCCTTCACGATCACAATCCAACCATAACACCAAATGACCACAACCGCGAGCTTCTTGGTTCAAATGCCTACAAATATGAGCCTTATACCAGGAAAACTAGTCAAAATACTGCGAAAGGAGAGACAGAAAAATCCAAAGCAGCATGGCAAATGGCATTGCAATTAAATAAACAAAATCTTCTAACTCTAAATTTGACTTAAATTAAGGCCTATATGCAGATAAAATTACTCGAAAGACACCAAAAAACTACAAATGAGCAAGCATAAAATTACATGTTCTGAAGAACAAGCACTTGAATGGATGATGATTGATGTGTTACACGCGCACAAAGATGTATATATCCACGTATCCTAATTATAAAAACTAAGGGAAACTACAATATAACCCCCAAGTAACTATCTTTTTACAATCTGACCTCCAAACAACCAAAGTTGTGACTTGGTATCCCAATTCGGCATACAAATTGCAAAGCACAAGGTTGTTAAAATCTAATAGTTAAGATAGACAAAAATAGATGACATGACACGATCTTAATGGTCAATTGTAATGAGAAATATTTGATCTATATTCTTACCCAAGAAAGTTTACACCCTAACGTGGTTTAATGTGATCCATCAAATTGTAAAGCTCTTTTATTATAAAGTAGATCTGATGTATTACATTAAGCCACATCAGTGTGTAAACTTTCTTGTGTAAGATTTGTGTGTAGACCCAACACTTCTCAGTCATAATTGGGGGTGCACATTGTAACCTTTTCTAAAAGCCAGGAAACTAAGGGACAAATTCGGTACTTTTGAGGACAAAGTACAAAAGGGTGCTATTTTGGGGGGTAAAGTGTAATTTCCCCAAAAAAGATTTTATGGGAGAAACAGTTGTAACATCATCTTGATTTCCAAGCGCTATAAAATTCAACTAATCAAATCTATACATAGTTTCTTGATACTTCAACAGAAAACAGCTAACATTTATATTCCTTAAGTCATTTTTTTCCACATTACACTGTTTACATGTCCAACAACAATATCCAAGCAGGTAAAAGTATCTGCCAACCACTTCAAGAACTTTGGCTTTCGACAACAATGATAAACTTATTCCAACCTCCCTTAACTTTTACAATCTTTTCGAAGTAGTTTGGGAGGGAAGCAAAGAACATACATGTAGAGGAATATTAACTACAAACAGAAAGGAAGCATCTAAAAGCGCAATAATACCTTAGGGTTTGACTCTGCCTTAATAATTGGAGCATGGAAAAGATCCAATGGATCAGTGACTTTCCAATCTTGATACATTGCTGGAAAATCTACACTAGATTCACATAAAAAGAAAGCACTCCAATGAAAAATCTATCCAGAAGTTATAATGACAAACAAAGCATGAAAATCTATACAGGAAAAAATTAACAATCCAAAAGCAGTAGTGAATTAAAGCTACACCTTCGTGACTAAAAATTGCTATTGCAAAATCTTAAATGAAAATGGGAGTTTTCATATGCGAAAGACGATCACACTTACACCATTCCTAGGAAAAATGACTAATACCAAAAACTCCAGTGTCATTTGAAATTAATCATCAATTCTATCTCCAGACTGAACACCTTTTCAGCCAGTCAATGAAGTTGTATTGCCATATAAAAATGAGTGACTACTATTTGTTGGTAAATTAACCTCAAGGACACCTCCCTACAAAGTTTTGGCATGGACCCTTCCAGCTTTGTGATTGGACATCTATAAAGAACTCTTGGCACCTAAAAAGCTGGTTTATAGAAAATAGTAGTCTCTCTCTCTCCATGACCTTTCACATTCCATTCCCGATTCTTCTCGTCGGGAATTTCTCCTAATTTATTTTCCTGTTCTTCTCTCATTCTGATTTTTCTATTCTTCTCCAAAACTTTGTTGCAAGTCATTGTCAATGGATCGTAGCTTTTGGATAGAAGCAAAGTTTTTTGTTTAGAAGAATCGTCTTTTAGTAATTGTTGAGAAAGGTAACAAATTTACGAAGGCTTTTTATGTTAGTAGGGAGGCTGTGTTATGGTTGGCTAAGGTGGTTGAAGATAATTTGAAGCCCTCGAGAAATAGAGTTCCTTATCAGTC
The DNA here is from genome assembly GCA_036559045.1 of Platycarya longipes. Lineage (NCBI taxonomy): Eukaryota > Viridiplantae > Streptophyta > Magnoliopsida > Fagales > Juglandaceae > Platycarya > Platycarya longipes. The sequence continues at coordinate 25,794,546 of CM071789.1, read as the reverse complement.
CAAAAGTGATGGCAATAGAGTGCTTTTAGCTCAAGTTTGTCAGAATATGTATGGTAGATTTGTGAGAATGCTGGAGATGGGTCCTGGTAAGGGAAACATAACCATTATGTCGGTTCATCTTCCTCTATTTCTGCTCCTAGAAACAGAGGTTTAACCAGCAAGGATAATGCCAAGAGAGATTTTAAGGGCAAAGATGTAAGAGTGGTTAATTCTCAAAGCAGAGCTTCCTCCTCTCAATCTGCTCCTTACATAGCTGCTTTGTTGGAAAATATTAACAACAATGGCACTTCTGTTCCAAGCAACTATCATGGCAAAATCTTTAATCGTATAGTTGGGGCAGAGATTAAGGATGGGAGCAATGGTGTTGTTTCGATTGGAAGGTTAGGAAATCATCTTTCACAAGTTGATGGTGTTGATTAGCATTCTGAGATGTTGCAGAAATTTGGTGAAGTCAAAGGGTCTCTCTGGCATATGAGAACTGAAGTCCTTGGTTGGAAGGATAGGTTCGAGTCGATGATGAAGATGGTGCATGATGGACAGGGCTTGTTCTTAGGCCTAACCTCTTCAGGTTCTAAGATTTCTTTGAAGCCCTTGGTAATCGCAGGGGCTGGACTTGAGCAGGGCCCATCTACCAAGCCCATCAGTTCTGGAAGTGTTGCTTGGCTTAAACAGACTGGAGGCCTGAGATATCCTTCGCGCCAGCCCAAGCCCATGTTGAATCCTTGCTTTGTGCGACCTGCACAAAAAGGGTCGATGCCAGCGTGCGAAGGTCCCGGGGCTTTCCGACGACAAGGTTTGCCCTTATTCATCCAGCGACAGTGACAACAAATAATCCCTCGGAGACAACGACTGCAAAAGTGAAAGTATACAAGCCCATGGTCCCATCGCAGCTCCCACCTTCACGGAAGGTGCAGACTGACCATGGTGACTCCTCACATCCAGGGAAGGAGGTCAAGAAGCCTTGTGAAGATGAGATTGATGCTAGTGATCCCTCCAGCAGTCGTTTATTGTCTGATTTTGGGCCTGGTTTGGGTGTTTTAATGTCCTCTATTGTTCCAGTTGATGGCGTTGTTGCTTAAATAAATTTTGAGGATAGTAAAGAGGCCTTTGGGTCTGATAAGCTAAACACATAAGTTCCGTGCACTCAGTTTTCCAATTCTGGTTTTCAATTGTTGACTGGTGGAAGGGGAAGATTCTATCTCATGGAAATCTGGAGAATTTGTAGTCTCTGATGATGACTTAGAACCTATCCCTCTGTGTTCTCTAAATCCAGGAATTGATTGGTCTTGTAATTCTTCTGATTGGGTTATGAGGAAGGTGGATGAAATGAGAAACTGTGTTGGTATTTCATTTGAGGGTTATGAAGAGCAGTTTAAAGCTTTGCTTATTGCTACTAAGGCCAAGAACCCAGCTATGGCTAGATTAGCAGCTAAAAAGGAGAGGGAACTAAAAGATTAGAATGCACTAATCATTATACAACCAGGGATGAGACTGTCAATGGTTTCTCATGAAGCCTAAGATCATTTCCTGGAATGTTCGAGGGTTAGACGATTACAGAAAGCACCTTCATATAAAAAATATGTTAAGGCAATGGAAGGCTGATATTATTTGTTTGCAAGAAACTAAACTTAAGCTTGTTAATCAATCGATCATCCATAGTTTATGGAGTTGTAATTATGTGGGATGGATTGAGTTAGTCTCTAATGGAGCTTCAAGAAGAATTATTGTCATGTGGGATAAGAGGATTGTGGAAGTTATCACTTATTATGTGAGTGAATTCTTGGTGGCTTGCCACTTCAAGAATGCAGATGATGGCGTCAATTGGGCTTTTAGTGGAATTTATGGACCAAATTCAGATTCTAGTAGGAGTTTTCTATGCGAGGAAATGGTTGGAATTTGCAGTTGGTGGGACCTTCCTTGGTGCTTTGGCAGAATTTCCATGTTTCTCGCTTTCCTTGTGAACGTGATGGGGTCTCGTCTATATTCAAAGCTATGTCAGATTTTTCAGAACTCAATCTCTGAGTTACAGCTGATTGATTTACCCCTGGCGGGAGGTATATTCACATGGTCTAATGGGAGAGCATGATCCCGTTTGGACAGATTCTTGGTGTCAGTTTCTTGGGGAGCATTATTTTTGGACTTAAGTCAGAAAAGGTTGCAGCGCATTGTTTCATACCATTATCCTATCTTGTTGGACAGTGGAAGGATTTTTAGTGGAAAAAGACCTTTCAAATTTGAAAGTATGTGGCTGATGGAAGAGGGTTTTGTCGAAAAAGTGAGAAAGTGGCGGACTTCCTATCAATTTTCTGGTACTCCCAGTTTTATTTTGGCTGGAAAATTCAAGGAGCTTAATAACATTTGAAGAAATGGAATGCGGAGTATTTTGGCAATGTTGAAAACAATAGGAAACTTCTAATGGACCAGCTGCATACTTTAGAGGAGTTGGAGTTGTCGGGTTCTTTAAATCTTTGACGATAAGGAAAAGAAGGAAGGTTTGCAAGCAGGAATTGAAAAATTAGTTATCATGGCAGAAATTTCATGGAGACAAAAAATCAGAATTTTATGGCTAAAGGAAGGACATAAATGTACTAAGTTCTTACATAAAATGGGGAACTCCCACCATAGAAATAATGCCATTGAAGTTCTTCAAGTAGAAGATAAAGTGATTTGTGACAAGGAGAAGATTATAGTTAGTATTGTGGACTTCTATGAAAAGCTCTTTTGTGAAGAATTCACTTGGAGACCTAAGTTGGATGGTTTGTCTTTTGATACATTGACCATTTTTCTGCTGCTTGGTTAGAGAGACCTTTTGAGAAAGATGAAGTTCTCGATGTGGTAAGAGGCATGCCCAAGGATAAGGTGCCAGGCCAAGATGGTTTTTCCATGGCGATTTTCCAAGCTTGTTGGAATGTTTTGAAGGATGACATTATGAAAGTTTTTGAAGAATTCCACTCCTTCCTGAAATTTGAGAAGAGCTTCAACACTACATTCATTGTTCCTATGCCTAAAAAGGTGGGTGCTGTAGAAATGAGAGATTATCACCCTATTAGTTTGGTAAATGGGGTGTATAACTGTGTACTTGGCTATGCCTATTTACATGGAATAAAATTTCTTATTACTTATCAAAAAAAAAAAAAGCTCCTTTGATGAAGAATTCTTAAAGCACTATTGAGCCTCCAAATATCTAAGAATAAGCTTGAGTTTCAAGTTTTTCTTTTCTGAAAAGCTAATGCAGGAAGAACTTTTGTTTTTAGTGAAATTTATAAATTGACAAAAATACCCATACCAATCTCACCTAATTACATCTTTGCCACTTAATTTTTATATTACATCTTTTCCCTCTTTCCTCGTCCTACCATTAAGTCTCACAGAACCTACAAATAGACCTTTTTGTTGAACTAACCAGAAGTTCTGATTCTTTCCACAAACCTCACTTAAATCTATCTCTCTTCTCATTCACTTCTTCAGTTCTTCTAACTCTTTCATCCCCATCATATTCCCGGCGAGTAAAAAGGCAGCAAATACCACACCAACACAGATAAATTACTAGAAGCTTTGGTTGTGGCAGCCACTCACCGAATCCATGTGATTCTCCTTTAAGCCAGGCAATACTTCAACAAAAACACTAATTTTTTTGGTTTTGGACAATACCCTGCCATCAGACCACTAATCTTTTGAATGAATTTATATGTTGAACATGCCCTAACTATCAAACAATGTTATTCAGGGGTGCTTTGCACTACCGATCACAATCCCTAATTGGCTTGCACGGGGATCTGCATGTTTTATTCACTGGGTATAAGACACCATTCTAATGAATTTTTTATGTAGATTTCTAATGCTAATCAACAGTTGATTTCCATGCACTTGATGCTTGTACAACTACCATTCATAATTCTCTTGTTTCATAAAATGGAACCTAACTAAGGCAAAACTATTCGGATACGGCTATTAAGAATGCTTTCCCTTCCCTCTTTAGGATTGCAAGATATCAAAATGCTCGAGTGGCTGATTCATTTTTTTTTAAACAACATTCCTCATTGAGAGTGTAAATTTTATTAGAGATGTGCATGATTGGGAAGTGAATGTCGTTGCTGATTTTTTGGGAGGTTATATGATATGAAGATTGTTTAGAGAAGGGAGGATGGTTTGGTGTGGATCCACACCGGAAATTTCAGATTCTCGGTTAGCTTCTATTATAAGGAGCTAACTTGTCATTGTGTTCATAAATTTCCTTGAAGTGCATTTGGAGAGCTAAGGTGCCTACTAAGGTTGCATTTTTCTGCTGGTTGGCATCATTTGGAAAGATTTTGACCACGGATAATTTGAGAGGGCATAAATTACTTGTTATGGATTTTTGTTTCATGTGTAAGAAAAATGGTGAATATGTTGATCACTTATTCTTCACTACGAGGTGGCTAAGACTTTTTGGGAGAGATTTTTGGTAGGACAGGTATTGCTTGGGTGATACCTAAGCGAGTGGTGGATCTCTTAGCTTGTTGGCAAGGTTCTAAGGGAATCGTCTCATTGTTGCTATTTGGTTGGAAATGGGTATGATGGGCTGTGCTTTGAAGGGAGAACTTAGAGATTCTTTCTTTAGCATATTGTGTATTTGGGCGAAGGCTCTTGTTTTGAATGGAGACAATCTTCATGATTTGCTCTTAGCCTATTCTAGTTCTTAGCTTGTATTTAGATGTTTTCTCTTCTATACTTCCTCTGCACTTGAGCAATGCATATTTACTTCTCAATAAAATCTTCTTAAAATAACTGTGCAGTATTTAATGAACTTAAAATATATATAATTTGAGAATAGTGACCTGAAAACGTGACCAATAACTGAGGTGACTTTAAAATGCGCATGAAATCCGCGAAACATTCCATCAAACTCATAAACATCAGTACTGCCCTTTCTCGTTGACATCTGTAACATAAAGTATTTGGCTTCAATGTTATTCACATTCAAAATTCAGCAATACAGTGTCACGTCATGTCATTAAATATGCTAAGAAGAAGAAAGTATTTCAAGTCCTAACGGGGCATATTGCACGTCCAAAATGTCGTGTCTACATCTATAATAAATTCGTAATAATATACATATATATAATATGCATACATATATATTATTTCTCACCAAATTTTACACTAAGCAAAAAGAAATTTACGTCACCAATTTTTACATTTAAAAAAATTGGGAAAAGAAAAAAGAATTGCCGTGCTCTGTAAATAGTGAAATATCGAGAATCCTAAATCCCAATTTTCCCGTGGTTACTACATCTGCTTAGCGTCCAAAACGAGCCTTAGAAGCTAGGGTTGCAGAGTGTGAAAACAACAACACAGAGAAGGGGGAGAGAGAGAGGAACACCTGGCCTCGGGAGAGTGCGGAAGCAACTGAGAGAGCAATGCTAGGCTTCTCCGCCACCTGAAAACGAGATTCAAAGAGAACACTGATAAGAATCGAAAAACCACAGTAACGAAAGAATATAGTTTGTTTAGAGCTAAAAGCAATATGCGTGTATAAAAGTCGAATTGTATCAAACCAACCATGAGAACTTTGGAAGGAGCCATTTCCTCGGCAACGGCACTGAGCCTCTCAGCCTGAGGAAGATAGGCGGAGATGTTGTACTCTTGTGCGGGTTTTGGCTTGGGAGCTGCTCTGCTTCTTCGTTACTTTTCTTTATGGTGGTGGTCTTGGGCCCAAGGCGCTATTCGGCTTTCAAATACGGCCATATGGCTATTTTTTTGCTTCTGTTTTCTTTACATTCATTTTATGTGATTTGAATTCCCTCTTTTCTTTCCCAAATATTTGTCTTGTTTGGGATTTATTATGCGAATTCGGTAAGAGATCACAGAAATTAGATCATCCTTCTTTTCAGAGATAAAATAAGATAAGACCAAATAAAAATAAATTAAGAATAAAATATTATTATAAAATATTTTTTTAATATTAATTTATATAAAAAATTTAAAAAATAATATAAGAATTTAAAAAAGTTTAATTTTTTATTATATTTTATATAAGAATTTAAAAAAAATAATGATAAATTTAAAAAGTATTTTAAAATTTTTTGTCTCATCTCCCAAAACAAATAAGATCTTAATTAACAGAGTATTCTCAATTAATTTTAGAATACTCAACTATTAGTTATCATTTTATCATTATTTTTTTATGCTTTTCATCTACTTATTATTATTATTATTATTTTTTTAAAATTATTTAATATTCTATTATTATTTTTTACTATTATTTCAAAATATCTAAAATCACCTCAAACATAACTTGAATAATTCTATTTAAATGCATTTACATCACACACTATACACGTAATATAATTTAATTTAATTTAAACAGATAAATTTTGAATTTTGAATTTTAGAAATCAAATTATATAATGCAAATGGTATGTGGTGCAAACAGATTTGACTAAAACAGATATATATCTTTATACTTAAAAAGAGCCTATTCTTGATGAATAGTGATAATTGTTTAACATTCAAATTTTTAAAATTATCCTTAAGTTTCACACAACAACCTCTCATTTATCTCAAAATTACCTTCTAATATGCCTTGTGAGACCCCGCAGTTTTACATACCTTTAATTTACTCATATTTTGTTATTGGATATTTTAATTTATTTTAATAAATTAAATTGTTATCTCATAAATTTAATTTCGGGTACGTTTTATTTACGATCAGAATTAGTTATTTGTGAAATCTATCATTTTAATATTATAGTGATTTAAAGATTATTATTGGTTTTATCATTTGAATTGTTATCGATATTATTTGAATTTAGTGGTTTTGATTTTAGTATAGTTATAAGCTTTTGTGAGATTCTTAAATAATAGTGCTTTTAATTATTGTAATTAATTGTTGCTACTGGTCTTTCCATCTGAAATGATATATTCAGTATTTTTAGTTTTAATTATTATAAAATATGGTTTGATTTGCTGTATTTTTATTAAGGAGCATTGATTCTATTTTATCTGACATTATCTGGTTTATTGATTTTAAATTTATTAAATTCTTAAGTCTTATTATGTTTATTCTATTTTGGTTGGGAAGCTTTTGAATAGCTCCAAAAATATTATGTTATGCAGGATTATTTTATTAACTTGATTTTAGTTATTTGAAATGGTACGAGATTTTAAACGTGCTTTAAATATCTGATTTAAATGTATGGATCTATTCCTTTTAAATAATTGAATAAAGTTCATCATTTTAAGTATTGATGAAAAATATTATGTTGAAAAATAAAATAAGTTGAAATAATATTTTATTTAATTAGTTTGAGAATTTTAAGTTAAGTTGATGTTATACGCTTTCAAATCAGTGTTTTAAATTCATCTGTTGTACGTTTGAAGACCCAAAAACATCGGGCCTATAAATAGCGCGAAAAGGGTCAAACCCCCTCATTTTCCCCTCTCCCTTTTCCTTTTCTCTCTCTCCTCTCTCTTTTCTCTCCCACGTACTACAGTAACCGTAGGAGGAACAGTCCGGTTTTCAGCTCGTGGCGGCGCCACCCCTAGCCGCCTAGCCTCACCTCCGGCCTCACCTGAACCGCCACCCTCCGGCGAGTCCAACCCCATCGGTGGTGTCGACCACCGCAGCCCCACGTCCCACCGGCAGCCCCAAACCCGAGAGGCGTTTAATCCTCTACGCCGCACCTTTCGCCGCCCATATCTCCGCCACCAGCCACCGTACTATGACACCACCCCCGCCATTTGATCCGCCACCCATAGACGACCTACCACCAGAAATCTTAGCCCCAATGGAGCACCCACTCTCTCTCTCCTCCCTTGGAACCGAAATGGGTCTCCAAATGAGCTTTCCGTCGCCGCGCCGCCGTCTGGCCACCGTGGCTCTCACCACCACCGCCAAAGGCTTCCTCTACCTCAGTTTATCACACTCCTAAAACAGTTTTCTCATCCATAGCCGCACCTCCCTTGTACGGGGGAAAATTCGAAAATGAGCCTCCACCATTTTGAGCTAGATCCGCCACCTTCCGGTGGTTGCACCGCCTCACCGACACCACCACGAGATTCCCCATTCTCCAAGGAGCATTCTCCTGAATTTTGGTGTCGAACGGAGTACCCAAACCCAACCCGTCACTTCGCCGTGCCTGGAGATGAATAGTGCACAATTTACCCGCTTGGGATCAGGGATCACCGCGATGTTCGATTGGCATCCGTTTATGCACTGTAAGTAACAGATATTTGTTTGACTGTCTGATTGACCATTTGATTGATTGTTAATCTCTGTTTTGTTTGCTTGATGTGTTAGTTAGTGATGATGAGTAATTTGAGAGTAGATTGGTTGGGCCTTAGGCCATTTAATGGAGATTGAGATTATTCCGAGTCAATCTTACTGTGGTTGAATACTGGGTGAATGGTAATTGTTGATGGTATAATGTTTTGGTTGGATGACTCTAGTATTTTAGTGATTATTAGAGATAAAATGTTTTGGGTTGGATGACTCGACTATTTTAATGATTATTTGCGGTAAAATGATCTGATTGGACGATTCGACTACTTTAGTGATTATGAGTGATAAAATGATCTGATTGGATGATTCGGATATTTTAGTGATTATTGGTGATAAGATGATCTGATTGGGTAATTCGATTATTTTAATGATTATTAGTGATAAAAGGATTTGGTGGAATGACTCCGTTACTTTTTAGTAACTATCGATGTGTGTTCTTGGATTCCCTTGATGTATAGAATGAGAAATATTTGGGAATAGAGAAAATATTTATGATGATCATCTGTTGAAGAGAATGACTATACATGCAATGTAAATGTGGTGGTTAATGATTGGTTATGATAACTATTAAGTTTTGAGAAGATCTGGAGGAGATACGAGTGTTGGTAAAATGAAAGGAGAAGAAAAGTTAGGTTTGACCTCATTATAAGTTGCGTCCTTAACTCCTATAAGATAGTGTTGGTTGGATGTGATGTGACTTAAGGTTTTGACTATATCTTCATTGAAATATGCACAATGTGTGAGATAGAAGATAAATTAAAAATGGATGTCGGTTCATATGTTAATATGTATGAGATATGTTTTGTAAATGTATAATTCATATGTTTCATGACTCACATGTTTTGCATAAGAAGTCACATGTCACATGCATGTCCCATGCATGAGCACGAAAAGCATGTTTTGAGTCAAGCATGTTTTTAAGAAAAAGAAAAAGAAATATTAAGTTTTTGAAAGAAAAGAAAATAAGTAAAGTTTTATAAGAACCCCAAAGGCTGGGACGGGGTAGTGCCCCAGTGGAACTCCCTGTCCACTCAGGAGTGTTTAAAGTCGAGTGGAAGCCCCTGGGTCGACGAAGAACAGTCGGCGGACCGTGTATGGCTCCAAAAGGTGTTCGGAGCGCGGTAGCACCTAACGCTGGTGGGTGCCAAGGACGGATAAGGTGTAAGGACCTGCCATTTTATAAGTTATATGACGCACTCACTTTAAGGTGATGCGGTAACCAGCAGGGAACACGCGGTGCTTAGGGGAGCCGTGTTATGTCTCATATATGCTATGTGATAAGTCATGACAAGATGAGCTTTCGAGCCATAAGAAAATATATGATATGATAAGTGGCGCCTAAGATAAGAAAAGAAGAAAAGCATTTTTGAAAAGATGACTTTCGAAAAGAAGTTCAAACAGTACATATGAAAGAAGTCAAGTTATATGCATATGAAAGAAGTCAAGTTATATGAAAGCATTTTTATGAAAAGCAAGTACATAAAGCAAAGCATTGAAAAATGTCAAGGATTACGAATGTTTTTACATGAAAGTGCATGTGCATAAGTCATGTTGCAAGTCTCATATTCATGGTACATGCACCCATTGAGTTTACTAGTATATGCTGATGATGTTCTGTTATGTGAAATGATTGTATGTTGTTTGTTGTCTGTTGCTTACTGGGATTCACATCTCACCACGGTGGATCGCGCCCACCCTACGGTCCCCCATTTTACGGGATCGTAGTTTGTGATTGCAAAAAACAAATTTGGCTCGAGATACAGACTTCACAGGAAAGGAAATTTGTTGAGAGGATGAAGATCGAGATTATGATCTCGAAAGCAGTATTTGTTTATCTTTTTCTTTTGAAAGACTGTATAATCCCATGTTGAAGAAATTGTTTTAAATTGATTTGTAATTTTTAAAGAATCTCTGGTACTAGAACGGCTGACTTTTATTTATTTCTCGCTGCAAATATTTATTGTACACTTGGTGCATGCTTCACACACTCTTCAAACACTATTCGATAGGATGATTGATCTATGAGATGATCGTCTTGATGTCGCGAGTCCTTTTAAATCCCAGGGGGGATTCGTGGGCGTCACATGCCTACAGCCCATAGTTTTCAATTCCATTCCGTTCTGGCCGGAACGGCCGGAATGTTCTGTTCCGGTGCCTCAACCGGAACACTATACCTCCTTATTCCGTTCCGGTCTAAATTCCGGTCGTTCCGGTCAAATTACGGCCGTTCCGGTCCCTATTCCGGTTTAGATTATTTTTATAATTTTTTTGTGTTTGAATGATATTTTTTTAAAAATTTTAAATTTAGATCGTATTTAATTAATTTTAGAATATAAAATATATTTATATACTTTATAATTTTAAATACGTCTTTTTTTAAATATAATTATTTTTAATATTTTATCTATTTATTTATTTTTGTATCTTAACTCAAATTTGTATTTTTTCAACTTACAATCATTTTATAAATCTTCAATTCTTCTAATATGTACACACATATATGATACACACTTACATATATATGTCTTTATTTTATTAGTTGTTAGTTTATATATATATAAATATTTATTATAATATATAATTAATCCCGAAACGGCACACCGGAACAGACTGGTACCAAAATATTCCGTTCCAGTGCCTCAACCGAAACGATCACCGGAACGGAATTCAAAACTTTGCTACAGCCCGTCGATTTCAGGCCAAAACACAACTCGCAATCTCATTTCCTTTCTTCTCCACGACAACACTTCAAGAATCTCGCCTCTTCGGCTTCTCCTCCAAGCAACCCATGAATGCGCCTCACCGCCGGCTACTCGGCCTCACTGCCACCTTCGGCAGCTTCCCCGTAATCCGACGAGTAACCTCCACTGTCGAATCCCCTTGGCAGCCCCTCTCTCAGCCGCACGCGAGCACAACCCAAAATGGGTTTTAAACGGGTTCCTCCCCTCATGCAGCCATACGTCTCTGTAAACAGCCACCGTTGAGAAGCACGGCCACCCCAGGATCACCCCTTCCTCCTCCCATTGACACGGAGCCTACTGTGAGGTCTAGCCCCCCGACACCCGTCTCTCTCCCTCTCTAATTTTCTGTTTTCCAATTATCTTTGCTTCTCTAAACAAACTTGTAAATATTTGGGTTTTAGCCTTTGGTACGTCGTGAGCATGCTTTTCTATTGTGGTCGTTTGGATTCGAATCATGTTGATTATCTATTACTTGTTGAACTTTTATTTTGATTTTGCATCGTTAAGTTTGATCTCCCAGTTGTGTTCGACATTTTATGTATTTTCCGATCAGTTATTTGGGTATATGGTTTAGTTCTCTACCTAATATGCTTCTCTATTTTTGGGTCCATGATATGCAAAGTTTGCCTTGCGATTTCTCTTTCGTTTATTGCTCTGTCGTTTGCTGCTGGGAGGGGTAGAGATAGGCTCATGTATGGTAAGCCAGTGACAGAAATTTGGGAGAAAAAGTTTGGTGTTCTTGGTTGATCAAGCGTGTTCTTCTTCATTTTCTCTCTTAAATCTGAGGTTGGCCATCCATTCGACAGAGCATCCAAGAAAGAATATATTTTTTGGTGCTTAGCAGAACAGAGCAATTAAAAAGTTTTAGTGAAATACGTTGTACTATAGAAATAGGTATTTGCTCATCCTAGATAAGTCCCTTTTTTCTATTATTGAATTGTTTCTGTTGGTCTATCATTCAATTTTTGAAGTCCCTGTAAATTCTGGTTTCTGGGTGCAACTTATATGTATGAATTATTGGGTTCTGAGTTGCATTCGTTACTTGCATGCCTTTTGTTTGTTGTTTGTCTGGTTAAATCTTCCTAGGTTCTCTAATTATATCAGCAATCTAAGAGGGTTGTCTGCTTTAATTTATAAAATCCACATAGATGAAGTTCTTTTAGTATACTTCTGGTCATAGCAACAGTCGATTGAAGAACCTATTGTGCGGGTATTTTAGTTGATTGATAAATATTGAGCTGGATTTTTGTGAGTTAGTTCAGTGTTTTTTTTTCTCTAAATCTGGATTGATTTTTCTTTACAATACGGAGAATATTTTGTTGTGTTAGTGATTTAAGGTATCGTGTTTCATTTTTTATAAAAAACAGTGTTTTGAACATATTGTTTCAATGGCCAAATGTCCTTTCCATATTTCCTTTTCAAGATTTAAGAAAAGTTGATTGATAAATATTGATTTGGGTTTTTGTGAGTTAGTTCAGTGTTTTCTTTCTCTAAATATGGATTGATTTTTCTTTTCAATACGGAAAATATTTTGTTGTGTTGGTGATTTAAGGTATCGTGTTTGATTCTTTATAAAGAATAGTGTTTTGAACATATTGTTTCAATGGCCAAATGTCCTTTCCATATTTCCTTTTTCAGATTTGAGAAAAAAATTATATATTGTTGCTCTTTATGGGGGCTACAGTCTGTCCTTTAATGGATTTTCATATATAGTTTGGCATAAATAAAAATGACGAGAAAAAGGAGTAAACTTTGCATAGATTTCTTTTCCATCATTGTGTCTCACATATATCAAATTTGTGGAATAAGGTCTCTATTCTTGAAGCTTCTGACAACAAATGATGTTGTGTTTTGCTGATTCTATTTATAGGCATGTTATAAATTGTATTTATAGTCAACAGAGTAAGTCCTTATTTTGGAGTATATGGATGGAATCCGTTTAAATGATTTGGATTCGATGGATGCTTTTGGTGTTAATAAGCAAATTTCCAAAGAAATTACACGTGCATACACCCACCAAATTATGTTGATCGATTTTTCAATGGTGACCCTCATCCTGGTAGTCTCTCACTCTCACATGCATTCGTTACTTGCATGCCTTTTATTTTTCAGTATATATTTGTGCTCTCTAAAATCTCACTTTGCATTTTGCAGGCTAGGTTCTTGTTTATATTTTTATTTTAGTTCTTCTTCTTCTTCTTCCTCTCTCTCTTTCTCTCTCTCTCTCTATATATATATATATATATGTATATCTCATTTCGGTGCCCTCTTCAAGAACAATTCCTTCAGAAAAGGAGTAATCGTGAAATGTAAGACTCCCTACTTTTATTTATCAGTAGTTTTTTAAGGTTTTGGATTTGTTTTTCTCCTCAAAATCCTATTCTTATTTTATTCTCGGTGATACATTACGATGGGTATCTCGTTGGTTAATATTTTACTCCATGCCCTTATAAGAAAACGAAAGAAAAAATAAGAAAAAAAAAACAAATTCTAGGTTTTCTTATATTTTAAAAACAAATTGGAAACGAACTCATCAAGCAAGAACAGTGAAATAGCACAAAATTTGAAAACTTGATCAACCTATCTAATATCATGAGATTCTGATATTTGGAATGAACTTTTGGGAACTCACGTTTCATGTTATGCCTATCTATTTGATAGAATGATTTTGTTATTAGGTTCTTCAAGTTAGGACTTTGCCTTTTTTGGTGAATAATGTTGGGTATTTAAGCATGTACAAATAGGTTTTGATTCTTAACACCGATCCTTATTCATGCTTATTAAGCATGTACAAATAGGTTTTCATTCTTAAAACCCATCCTGATTCATGCTTAAAATCCATTTCTATTAATTTAGTCATAAGGTTAGGAGGTTTTTAGTTAAATCTTTCGCTAACTTGGAGCTCGGCTGTGGGTTTCTATCAATTTAGTTATAAGGTTAAGAGGTCTTCAGAAGATATGCTCTTTTTATTTTTATTTTCTTTAATTGATCCTGGTTTGTTTTATTAGATTAATGAGTTTCTAATTTTTTTTTTCTGTGCATTTTCTATTGTTGGTCTCTCATGTGCAGATTTTTTTTGCTAAATGAGTAAATTGATTTATGCTATTTGGATTATTGGGTTGTATTAATGAGTTTGAATTAATGAAGCATCAGTAATTAGATTTATATAACCGGAGAAGAAACAATTATTCTTTCATGATGTTTGTATTTTCCCATCTCAAATCTATTCAGATCAATTTCTTGGCATGTCCTTTTATTTCAAGAAAATTTGTGATTGTATATATTATTATTATTATGTGTTGATGATGGTTGTAGAGTTCATTATATTTGAGCAAGTACAAGGTATTAGGTCCTGATAGAATTGCAGCGGTTAGTATATATTTGGAGAAAGAAAATTTTGATTTTATATATTATTTTTTAGGCAGGGACTAGAAAATTCTGATCTATATTTGTTTTGTGATAGATAGCTGTTTTGATGAGATTTTGTTTCCTTTGGCTTTTTAAAGTTAATTAATGAATGCTATATTAACCATCAAAGTTAATGATGATGTATATGTAAATATAGGTAAAAATGCAACATATTAACAATCACTTCTGTTATTGTGTACATGTGGATATATATTTTTTTTATGCAAAGAGGCGCTAAGTTTTACTTTTTTCCTTATTAATTGTTTGTGAAAAAGAAACATGTTTATGTAGTTCTACAAATTGAATTCCTTAGCATAGTTCATATCCATAAATTAGCCTAAAAGACTTTTGTATGTAATTCAAACCTTCTAGTATTTTTAGAATAGTGTTACTCATGTGAGTAAAGCAGTGTCTTTATAGGACCATAAACTACAACAAAATGGTATTGTTCATTTACCGAAATAGAAATCGAAATGACTCGTTATAGTTCAGAATTTGATTAGTACAAAATGATCTTTTTTTTGGCATGTGATTAGAATATTAAGTTTGTTCGAGGCTGCTAGATGCTACTGTCCTTATGGCCTTAATTCTGTATTTTGTTTTGTATATATTATGTTTTTTTCCTTTTGTATGTTGTTCAGTATTCTGTTCTTATGATATTCTGTTGCTGTTTGATTTTGTTCATGTTTTTTTATGTTGTTCTTAGAAGCATTGATTTAATATTCAATAAGTATTTTTTATTGCTGTTTTTCTATGTTTGTTTTTATATGGATTTTTTTATGTTGTATTTTTTATATGTTGTACTTATTTTATTTTTGCTTTTCATTCCAATTAGTCCGATGTTGATGTATTCAGTGGCAAAGAGCACAATTTTAATAACTTTTTGGTTTTACTTTTTCAGGTAGTGATGAAGAGTAGAGGACCAAATCAGATCCGTGAATTTTGGTTTGTTGCTTAGTTTGGATTTTTATATTTTCATAAAGAAGTTCTTGAGGGGATACTTCAGTAGTACATGGGTATAGAGAAATTAAAACCCATTTGTTTTAACAAATTAAGCATCCTTATTTTTTTATTTAGTTTGGTGCTTAGTTTGGGTTTTAATTAATGTTAAAACCCATATACAGATTTGATTAAATGCTTAGTTTGATGATCAAGTCATTCAAATCCATATTAAAATAACAGGTACCATTACCATAGCAGGTTTTTGCTAGGGTGGTAAGTTTTTTATGTTCCCTCTTTTAAATTTTTTTTTAAAATTGCGGAGTGTCATAGTTTGTAGTCACTCCCCTCGCCTACGGTTCCACCATTATAGGCAATGTAAGTTCTTTAAGTAGCTTCTTATTATTGATTTAGGAAGAGGCTGATTTTTGCACTTTTGTTTTCTCAGTTAAGGTTGTACATGGTTCAACTTGCCAAGTATAAAGCATGCAACTACCTTAATTGATTTGCACGTGCTTTACATGTTATGGCTTTTTAATTAAGTTTACATTGCGAATGACAAGTAAATTTATGTAGTCTGTCGTTGAGACGGTAGACTTTAATTAGAGATATATATACTACTATGTTTTTTTTTTAATTTCTTTATAATGTACGCTCCTATGCTTGATCAATATATTACGCCATAATTGATGCATCTTGTTCTCATAGGGCAAATTATGGTTTGTCTAAATTTGCTTGGATCTACAAATTGTGTAAACATATTACTATTTGAATTAGTAGCTTGTAACTTGAATGAAATATATTATTCTAATTCATTTTAAGTTTTTTTTATATATACTAGATATTTATATTATTTTGATTTATTTTATAGTGATACAGGGCAACGTGCCTCGCACGTTGCATCACTCCTAGTATATATATATATATATATATAATTAAACATGTTTGATATACGGTTTAATTTTCATGTTAATATGTTATTGATACGTAAAATGTGTATAATTAAATGATAATAATAGATATGATCTTAAAGTGTGCAAGGCTTATATATCCTATTTTTTTAAAAAATGTGGAATCTAAAATTAAAAATATTTTTTTTATGTGAATTTCAAATTTACATAATATTTTCAAATAAAGTTAACAAAACATATATAAAATCAACCTTAACGATGATTTGTCGTGTTTTTTATCAGGTTATAATCAGAAGCATATATATATATATATATATATGTATATATATATATATATTCGTCTGTAGTATTCTTTTGACTAAATACTTCGATAGTTTTTTGAAGTAAGATATGTAAAATAATAACAGTTTTGGATATCAATCATAAATTGCTTCTTCTTTTTTTCACAACATAACTTTAAATGTAAATACATATATATTGTCCAGATAATTAACACAAGAGGAGGGGTAAATTGAATTATATTAAAAAATTAACAATTATAAATCAAATACACAATATAAAATATAAACAAAATACGAAACAGCATGAAATATAAAGAGTATGGGCAAGAAGAAGTAAACTCAGTATTTTAACGAGTTTCAATCCCACTACCCATGTCCTCGCCTCAAGTTATTCTTTGAGAATCCCAAATTCACTATTCAATTTCCTTCAGGTGGAAATAAAAACCTATTACACATTTGAGCAACACCGCTACAAAGAATCCCTGTAGAACACCCTCTACACTTGCAATCACCTCACACTTGGTGATTCAACTATTTCCTGTGTAGAACACCTTCTACATACACAAGAGTTATATGCACCCTCTTACAAATACAAGAGCTGATAGTGGGTAGATTATCAGAGTACACTCATCAATGAGTGAAATAAGTACAATACAGCACAACCTATATCTCTCTCAAAATAAACAAGGATTAAGGCATAAAATTTAGAGAAGAGAGAATGACGACTTTGAAAGAATTATATAAAACTTAAAAATTGATGTGTAAGCTCTTGTTATAATTTTTGCAAAACTCAAGTGAGCTATTTATAGGCAAATGAGTATTCATGTTCAAATTTGAAAATGTCTACATGTCAAATAAGAGTACTATTCACTTTTCAAAATATTCAAATAAAAGTATCTCCTTTTTATATTTGTCAAAGACAACTCTATTTATTTTTCAAAAAAATCAAAACTAATCTTTTACTTTTCATACATAACAAAAAGAGCATGATTTATTTTTCAAATCAAATCATCTTCTTTTTGCATATATCAAAAAAACACACAACCACTTTTCAAGATTTTCAAAAAAATCATTTATCTTTTGCATTTGTCAAAAAAATACACAAACACCCTTCAAGATCTTCAAACAAAATCATTTATCTTTTGCATTTGTCAAAAAAACACAAAACCATCTTTTAAGATTTTCAAACAACACATGCACATGTTAAAGATGAAAATCAATCATCTTACAAATTCAAATCTTTATGCATATGTGAAAAAATAATAATAATTTTCAAAATTAAATATTTTAATAAAGTTATGCAAATGTAAAAAATGCAATTTGATATTTTATGAGAAAATATTAATTTTAAACATTAATCCAATTTCAAATTTTGAAAGATGTACAAAATTACTCTATGAGCTTTATTTGTAGACTTGTTCTTCTTTTTGCTTATGCTTGATTTCTTGATATGCTTAGCCCTCTTCATGCGTAGACAACTTGAGATTGAATCTTGAATTTATTTGTTATCATCAAAATCTATACGTAGATACGAGACTTGAAATCTTGAGTTCTACAATCTCCCATTTTTTGATAATGAAAAATACTTAGTAGAAATCTGCGACCTACAGTAATACTTAAGCTCCCCCTAAAAATATATGTTAGATTTTCAAATAAAATTAAACATAATTCTAGTATATATAACAGGATAGTATAATATTAGTATAAGACTTCTCC
Source organism: Platycarya longipes (assembly GCA_036559045.1). Taxonomy (NCBI): domain Eukaryota; kingdom Viridiplantae; phylum Streptophyta; class Magnoliopsida; order Fagales; family Juglandaceae; genus Platycarya; species Platycarya longipes. Next base: position 25,776,287 of record CM071789.1, on the reverse strand, counting down.
CCCTTTTGGCATCATTAAAAAGGAATTGCAATTGGTTTCAGTAAGATTTTTTCCCATAATAACCAATAACCAAATAAAATGGTGCATTAGTAGAAATTATAAAGAATTGAATAATTGAAACTACTCGTATCCGACAAAACCTGCAAAAGCTGGAGACCTAGCTCTGGTAATTTAGTGCGGAATGAGATTTTATAGAGAGTTGAATAATTGGAGTCACCCATGGCCGACAAAACCTGCAAAGGCTGGAGGCCTAGCTCTAGCAATTCGGTGCGGAAGGAGATTCAAATTCGTTTGACGTTATTGACAAACGAGATATTGCAGAGATTTGAAGTTATGATAGTTTGTATTGTTCTTATTTCTGCCTCTATAAGAGCAATCCTTATATTTATCTATTTTGCATCAAATCTTCTTCTCATCTTTGCAATTCGTCTGCATTTTCATTCTACAATTTTGTAATGGCTCATCAATTTTCCTTTAGTACTTCTCGTAATCAATCTATTTTTGCATCTGTTGTAGATGCCATGAAGCAGCAAGAGACTGATTTGACTAATAAATCAGATCATGACACCATTTATGAGCTTGTGGGCCTCGAGACTCGATACTCATCTTCTATTGTTTCTTTTTCCGCTCGGTTGCAGTCCAAAACTCGTGAAATTGAGAAGCCTAGCGAGACTGTCTCTGTACTTCAATGACTTGTTTATGAGTCAAATAGAAAAATAGTAGAGTTAAAGTAATAAAATAAGGATTTAAAATTCTTGCTTGCCTCTTCATTTCAACTGTTTAATCCTTTAGATGAGAATAACATGTCGATCTGTGAAGAACAAATGCTGTTGAAAGATGAGGCTAGAAGTTTCAAGTTTTTGTAAGTCATTTGATATAAAAGAATAAAAATATTTAACAGATATTCATGATATGCATCATTCCTATTTCTCTTCTAATCATGCATAATCTATTTTCTGGTAGGGGTTTTGTGAAAATGTCAGTCAATTGATCATGTGTGCTTGTGAATTCTAGTACAATATTACCTTTCTGTACATGATCTCTAAGAAACTTATATCTAATTTCAATATGCTTAGTCCTAGAATGTTGTATTGGGTTCTTTGAAAAATTTATAACACTTGTATCATCACATTTGATTGGAATGTGATTGTATATAAGTTTAAAATCTTCAAGCTGTTGTTTCATATAAAGAACTTGAGCACAACAACTACCTGCAGCAACATACTTTGCTTCAGTAGTAGATAATGCAATATAATTTTACTTTTTACTAAACTATGAAATGAGTGCATGACCTAAAAACTGACATGTTCTACTAGCACTTTTTCGATCAACTTTATAACCAGTATTATCTACATTTGAATAACTAATAAGATCAAAAGAAGTGTACTTATGATACCATAATGCGAGGTCAATGGTACCGACAAGATATCTAAAAATACGCTTGACTGCAATCAAATGAGATTGTTTTGGAGATGATTGAAAACGTGCACATAAACATACACTGAACATAATATCAGGTCTACTAACTGTCAAATATAATAAACTACCAATCATACCTCGATATACCTTTGAGTTAACTGGCTTACTGCTTTCATCTTTATCAAGTTTGGTGGTTGGACTCATTGATATTCCAATTAGTTTCGCACCTTTCATCTCAAACTTTTTGATTAACTTTTTGATATATTTTGACTGATTAATTAATATTCCACTTTTTACTTGCTTGATTTGCAATCCGAGAAAGAAATTAAGTTCTCCAATCATGCTCATTTCAAATTCTTCCTGCATACTCTTAACAAAATCTTGACACATATTTTCATTAGTAGCACCAAATATTATTTCATTCACATAAATTTGAACTAGAAGAATATCATCTTGTTCATATTTGATGAAAATAGTTATATCGATCTTTTCTCTTGAAAAACATTTTTCAATCAAGAAACTACTAAGCTTTTCATAACAAATTCTAGGAGCTTGTTTGAGTCCATATAATGCTTTGTGAGCTTAAAAACATTATTAGAAGAAATATGATTTTCAAAACTTGGAGGTTGCTTAACATATACCTTTTCATTTATAAAACCATTTAAGAAAGTACTTTTAACATCCATTTGAAAAAGTTTGAATTTTTTATAACATGCATATGCAAGTAACATTCAAATAGCTTCTAATCTTGCGACAGGTGCATATGTTTCATCATAATCGATTCCTTCCTCTTAATTAAAACATTGGACTACAAGTCGAGCCTTGTTTCTAGTGATGATTTCAGACTCATCTTTCTTATTTCTAAAAACTTATTTTGTTCCAATGACAGCATAATTTTTGGGTTTAGGAACAAGTGTCCATACATTATTTCTTTCAAACTGATTTAGCTCTTCTTGCATAGCTAAGATCCATGATTCATCAAGCAGTGCTTCATCAATATTTTTAGGCTCAATTTGAGATAGAAAAGCAGTGTGATTGCAAATATTTCTAAGAGATGATCGAATACTTACACATCGTAAAGATTCTCCTAGAATTTGTTCTACTAGATGATCTTTCACATTTTTTTACTATTTGATTGCATCTTGTACTAAGTTTTGACGATCTTTCCTAATATCTCCATGTTGGACTTCTTCCATTGTATTCTTTTTGTTGAGATTGAGACTATTTATATTATTTATACCTTTTATTCCCATGATCTTCCCTTTTAAATTGTTTCCAAATGCCACGCATACTTTTTCTTTAAAAGTGAGATCAATGAATTTAGTTTTGTCTCCTGTCATGTGTCTTGAGCATCTGTTATCTAAAAACCATTTATTTTAACCTATAGAAGACTTCATACATACCTACAAAAGCAATTAAAAAAATTCTTGGTACCCAAGTTCTTTGAGTTATTTATTTATTAGTATTAGAAGAAATAAGATTTTTTGGTACCCATATGGCCCTTATAGTCATTGTATGTTTTTTTCTAATAGGACAAGCATGATAATTATGATAATTTCTATTGCAAAAATTACAAATAACATATGACATATTTAAAAACCTTGAGTGATTGTAATAATATTTTTCTTTGAAAAATCTATTTTTATGAAAAAAAATTTGAAAATTTGATTTTAATTTAGTTGGTTTATCAAAGAAATTTTTATAGAGTTTGAGTTTTTCTTTTGGCATGTATCTCAAACCTACCTTATTAAAAACACATCTTTGACTACCAAGAAGTTTTTCAAAATTTTTCTTTCCATTTGTAAAGTTTTCAACAATTTTTTCTAAATCAACCACTTTCTTTTTCAGCTCATCATTTTCATCTTTTGAAACTATATTATCTTTTCTTAAAACAACAATTTCATTTGTTAAAGAAGAATTTTTGTTTTTCAAAATGGTACACTTGATACCCAATTTTTCAAGTTCCTCATATACTTTTTCTAAAACATTTTGCAATTCTTCATAAGAAGGATTTTCAAAATTTTTAAAATTTGTTACCTCAATATCATCTTTAGCCATAAAACAAAGATTTGCAGATTTTTCATTACTTGCGTCATTGTCTGAGCTATTTGAACCATCATCCCATGTAACTTTCATTGCTTTCTTGCTCTTGTATCGATCTTCCTTTAGCAGGGGACAATCTACCTTGATATGTCTTGGCTTTTTGCATTTATAACAAGTTAAGAAGTTGTTTTTACCTGTATTTTTGTTAGAAATTTTTTTGAAAGATTTCATTGAATGATTTTTTTTTTTTTTTTAAGAATCTCTGAAATCTTCTTGTGATCATTGCAATTTCTTCATCTTTGTCATCGCTTTCTTCATCTTCATCGCTTTCACTTTCATGGGGAACAGCTTTGAGTGCCAAGCTCTTCTTTTGCTTTCCTTCTTCTTCTCATATTTTTAATGTGTACTCATGAGTAATAAGTGACCCAATGAGTTCATTTACTTCGAGTTTTTTAAGATCCTTAACTTCAAGAATCGCCGTCACTTTTGATTCCCAACATTTTGGTAGAGAGTTGAGAATTTTCCTTACTATCTCCAAGCTGGAATAAACTTTTCCAAGAGCTGTCAAGTTATTTATAATGTTAGTAAAACGAGTATACATAGAGGAAATAGATTCATCATCATTCATTTTGAACATTTCTTATTCATGCGTAAGAATATAAATTTTTGATTCTTTGACTTGCTAAGTTCCTTCATAAGTTACTTTCAAGTTGTCCCAAATTTCCTTTGCCATCCTGCAAAACATTATTTTGTTAAATTCATTGTCATTGAGAGCATTATACAGAAAATTCATAGTCATTACATTCATTGTATAATGTCTATCATTTTCACGATCAAATTCTTCTTCTTCTTTGTTGACCTTTATTCCATCAACAATTTTTGTTCGAATATAAGGCTCATTTATAATATATTTCCAGATTTCACGACCTTGAAACTGAATGAATATTCTCATTTTAACTTTCCAGAAAGTATAATTGTCTCCACAAAATAGCGGAGGCCGACTACTGGATTGACCTTCAGCGAATGTAGCTGCAATGTTAGTCATATGATCTTAACTCAACAGAGAATTAATCTTATAACAGAGCCCTTAGTCTGATACCAATTGTTGCTCAGATGACTAACACAAGAGGGGGGGTGAATTAAGTTATATTAAAAAATTAACAATTATAAATCAAATATACAATATAAAGTATAAACAAAATACGAATCAGCATGAAATATAAAGAGTAATGGCAAGAAGAAGCAAACTCAGTATTTTAACGAGATTCAGCCCCACTGCCTACGTCCTCACCTCAAGTTACCCTTTGAAGATCCCAAATTCACTATTCAATCTTCTTCGGGCAGAGATAAAAACCTATTACAACTTTGAGCAACACCGCTACAAAAAATCTGTGTAGAACACTCTCTACACTTACAATCATCTCACACTTGGTGATTCAACTATTATCTATCTAGAACATCTTCTACACACACAATGATTATACGCACTCTCTTACAAATACAAGAGCTGATAGTGGGTAAATTATCAGAATATACTCATCAATGAGTGAAATAAGAACAATACAGCACAACCTATATCTCTATCAAAATGAACAAGGTTAAGACACAAAACTTAGAGAAAAGAGAATGAGGACTTTGAAAAAATGATGTAAAACTTAGCAATTGATATGTAAGCTCTTGTTGTGATTTTTACAAAACTCAAGTGAGTTATTTATAGGCAAATGAGTCTTCATGTTCAAATTTAAACATGTTTACATGTCAAATAAGAGCACTATTCACTTTTCAAAAGATTCAAATAAAAGCATCCCATTTTTATATTTGTCAAAAACAACTCCATTTATTTAAAAAAAAAAACAAACCTAATGTTTTATTTTTCATAGATGACAAAAAGAACATGATTTTTTTTTCAAATGAAATCATTTTTTTTTTTGCATATGTCAAAAAAACACACAACTACCTTTCAAGATTTTCAAACAAATCATCTATATTTTGTATTTGTAAAAAAAAAAACACAACTACCTTTCAAGATTTTCAAACAAAATCATTTATCTTTTGCATTTGTCAAAAAAATACACAACCATCCTCCAAGATTTTCAAATAACACATGCACATGTTAAAGATGACAATCAATCATCTTATAAATTCAAATATTTATGCATATGTGGAAAAATAATAATAATTTTTGAAATTAAATATTTTAATAAAGTTATGCAAATGTAAAAAATAAAATTTGATGCTTTATGAGAAAATATTAATTTTGAGTCTTAATCCAATTTCAAATTTTAAGAAATATACAAAATTACTCTATGCGTTTCATTTGTAGACTTGTTCTTCTTTTTGCTCATGCTTGATTTCTTGATGTGCTTAACTCTCTTCATGCGTAGACAACTTGGGTTTGAGTCTTGAATTTATTTGTTATTATCAAAATCTATACATAGATATGAGACTTGAAATCTTGGTTCTACAATATATAAGAAATATAATTCTGTATTTTTAAATCTGAAACGAATTAATATTATCTAACTAGTCAAATGGTCATATCAACATTTAGATGTTTGAGTTCTTCAATAAAATGGATCAATTACAGTTGAACCATATAATTGTCTATATTTATTCAAACAAATATTCATTATCGCCTAAGGTGACATGTGAGCATGAGCGAAATTAGAATTTGATATTTGAGAGGCGATTGACAAATTATATAATATGTGTGAGTATAAATAGTATGTATTTATTACACGTGATTATATAAAAAACAATAATTATATTTTTTTCCCTTTTTATTTATTTATTTTTTCTTTTTTTTTTCGAATTATAAAGAACAAAAAGAAAAAAATAATAATTATACGTCATAAAATTATATACAAAAAATATAAGCCTATAAATCATCTTATAACATAATTTTCTTTAACATTCTGTAATTCATTAGTTAGAGACCATTACAAAATAAATAAATAAATAAAGTTAAGATTTATTTTTTAAATTAAATTCGACGACGATCTTTTATAGAATAAAATTCATATATTATCATCTCTGAAATAAAATTATTGAAAATTTTTTTTCTCAAAAAAATAGCAAATGATAATTTGTTGAGTATTGGGGGACAATTTTTATTTTCTTTTATAATTTAACAAGAGTGATTTTAATTATATATAACAAGATTATATATATATAATAAATTAATTTTTTGAAAAATTTTTGGGGGCCGTAACCCCCTACCTTAGCTATAGGTTTGCCCCTGCGTGTGAGGGCCATCTTTCATCCACATTTGTTCTTCTTCATAAAACAAAACAAATTTAGCTAACATATATGAGCAGCTTTATTTCCTTCTCTAGAAATATACTAATTTTCCACTTAATTTTTCATCTAAAGACAACCTTAAATCATCCATAAGTTGTTCATACTAGGATCAGTTCTCATCTTTACTGTTGTTACAATTAATGGACCATACATCCCCTTCAAAGATTACATTGGTGAAACCGGTTGTGACACAAATCTTTGATTCATACACAATGTTGCCATAAGGTCCCCCTCCCAATTAGGGATAATCACTCAAGTTCCAGAATTAGGAATTCGGATCTAAAATTTTCTTGAATCTTTTAAACAAAAATGTCAAACTTATTGAAAAATAAATACAACTTTAAAATCGAGCTAGTTAAAACCCTACCCGAATGAACAGACCTACTTCCAATGTCAATATATAACTATATCAACTCCCATCTTCTTATTTGGTACATCAATGACAACATTCCAATTAAGCAATTAGTGTTTTGATATCTGGTTTTTCCCATCTAACTGACCTATTAACACCACTAACTGCATTTGGTATTCTTTAGAAAGTCTTGAACCTGGGTGGAACTCTTGAAGACCATCTTTGGCATAACTGATACTAGCTTGGGATGTCAAACTATTGTTCAAAAATGTATTTATTCCTTTTGATCCAGATCCTCCTCAAATAGAGGCAAGTAGCTCTTGTTTCCTTAATTTACTAATCATTTCCTCCAAATTCTAAAAAAATAATTCCTCCCAACAAGTCCATTTATTGGCAAGACATGAGGAATCAACCCATACATTTATTGCAGCAGCACAACTCTCTTTAGCACCAATCTTGCTTATAGGTATACTACATACCACTTCTGACTCTTTTTCATGCAAAATTTCCCTTATAAGATTTTCATTCTAGCAACCGTTTTCTATATATATAAGCTCTTTAACATTTGAGCGCCTACTAAGAAACATCACTAGGGATTGTATACTGAAAGTTGAAGGAATTGGCAGTCATATGTCCCTCCAAATTTTGATTTCATGTCATTTCCAATTTTCTATTTTATACCTTCTTTCAATAGATCCATTAACCCCCATATACTCCTCCATATAAGTGAAGGACCACCACCTAGTTTAGCCTTCAACAATTTACCATGTTTGCAATATTTTTTCTCAATATATTGGCTGCCAATGAGGTAGGGTTGGTCAATAACCTCTAGCAATGTTTGGCAAGCATAGTTGGTGCTAACTTTCTGGTTCAACCTCATGATGTTGATACCATAAAGAGAAAAAATAAATAAATAGAGAATCTCACTATAAAGTTGGAATCTCTCCAAGAAAATAAATTAACAAGTTTCTTGTGTCTCACAAGATTAGTCTTATCTCAAAATCAAAATGCAATTTCATTAATGTCACGCCCCCAATCTACATTCGAGATTTAACGTAAACTGAAGTATCGAGACGTGTAACATTAGGCTACATACATATTTGTTCATGTCGGAAATAATATACATGCACCTAACTTACTAACAGTATGCAATATATGTCACAGCGAAATAAGGCCAATTTCATCTAATAGGCAAAGAAATCTAAAACTTTGCTAACTATCACATGGTAATCTATAAAAAATTCCATAACTTCATAATAACATATTCTACCAATTCTATAAAACCAAGTTTTCAAAACATAACATTGTTTGGTATTCCCAATATACAACTACCCATATTTCACTATAAGGGTTCTTTCTTAACTTTTTTATAGTTATTACCAAAGCGGAAATGACCCATACTAATATCATAGCCCTGTTGGAGATGCATCCCCTCTGGCATCGCATAGACACTATCAAGGGACAGTGAGCCATCTGGGCACAAAACCAAGCAACATCCTATGCATCGCTGACCCTCTGACGACGTGGATGCATCTTGCCTCGTAATATCCAATAGGCAATCATACAAGGGCTGGGCCAGGTCGTCAAAATGGGAGAATCTATAGGGCCCTTAGGGCTCTGCAAAATCTCCTGAGATGTGGGGATCCTGCCTTGTGCCATCACATTCTGCAATCACTTCTATCATTCTGTAAAGAACTGATGGTTGAAATTAAAAGAGTGAGTTTTTGAGAAATCTCAATAAGTACACAAATAACATAATAAAAGCATCATAAGCATATACTAGTAAACATGACAAATGCATGTATCATGATCATGAGACTTAAGACATAACTTATGCATCATGCGTTTTCATAGAAGACTTTCGTGTTCTACATAAAGAGATTTTCATGTTTTTTATAAAAATATTTTCATGTTTCTTCGACTTTCATTGACACATATAGAAAACTTTTCATGTCTTTTCTTATTATTTATAACATTACGTGTCATTATTCTTGTACATAACATTCTTGATGGCAGATCGAAACGCTTTCACCATCTTGTCATGAGTTTACAATATCATTCTTGAAGGTAGATCGAAATGCCTTCGCCACCATTTTTCTTGTCAATACTCTTCATATAACATGTCGAATACCTCACAGCTCCCCTATGCATTATGTGTCTCTCGCTGGTTACCGCATCACGTAACGCATACTTTAATCGAGATGACTACGTCATGATTTATTCATAACAGCAGATTGAATTGCCTTTACCGTCATTATCATATTCTTAACTGCAGATCGAATTGTCTTCACCGTCCTAGGCACCCACCAGCTTTAGGTGCAACCACGCTCCGGAATCCTTTAAATAGGAACTATTCATGGCCTATCGACTGTTATTCATCAACCCAGGAATTTCACACAACTTTATACACACCTGAATGAACAAGAAGTTTTACTAGGGCAATACCCCGTCCTAGCCATTGGGGTTCTTATAAAATCTTTATCTTATTTCTTTTGAAAAATATGATAACTCATAACATGAAAATTGTGACATGAATGGACATGCATGTAAATTTGGACTTTCTTATGCATGGCACATAATTCATGTGACATATGACATATGACATATAAAGCATGCATTTCCAAACCATGACTTTTACATGTTGTATTATTCAAATATAATCATTTTCAACTAATTCATACATAATTAAATAAAAAGAGATAAATCAACCTTAGCCTTAAAGAGTTAAAGCCAAAACTCATAATGGGGTTAAACTTAATTTTTTTTCCTTTTCTTTTCTCTTGGCCAACTCATGTCTTTTTTTTTTTTATTATTCCAAAACTTAATAATCAATCCACAATAACTCACTAGCCAAAACACTAATATGGCTTATGGAGTCAAATTGTTCAACCACTTTTCATCATATAATCTTTTTTCAAATCAAATACATGTCTTCAACTATTCATCAAGAAAATCAAATGGTATGTTTTCATAATTCCACTAAAAAACTTAGCTTATAAATCATATTAATCATTATGAGTAAAAAATCTAAAATTCTCCAAAAAATTTACTATGACCGAGAACTATAAACTCCTCAAAATACAATTTCTATCATTCAAACATATCATGCCATAGATTAAACCCTTAGCCAAAATTCACAAACTATATTCCTTGAGTTCTTTCCTCAAATTTTCACTATATTCCTTCAAGTATCTCTTGAATCAAATCCTAAGTTACCATTTTAATAAAGTATAGAAAAATTATAACAAGAGCACCCATCAAGCAAGCGAACAATAAAATAAACAATCAATAACAAGTTTACCATATAAATATACAAGAAATGTTAAGATTAAGTTAAGAATGCACTTACTAATTTTCCAAGAAATCTTTCAAAGAAAATCTTGTAAGAAAGAAATGTCCCACAAAAATTTTGAAGCGAATCACACACACAGGTCTGCAAGGGAGGAATGTTGTGGTGAGAAAATGAAAAGAAAAGCATGGAAGAAGTAGCATGTCTTAGTTGAACCCTTGGAGAAAAAAAAATAGCAAAAGGGGTGGAAAAGAAAATACTCCAAGCCGCCAAGTGTCACCCTAGACTTAGAGCATTCATTCCTATTTTTAGCCAAATTGACAAGATTTAGTTCTTATCTAATCTAAGATTGAGACAAACATGGAGGAGATAAAACAAAAAGAGATTCGACTCTTCCCACTTTCTATCTATATCCCATCCGAAACTTCACAAAGAAAATCCAAATTTGTGCTCACATATTTCCCCCACTTGCCACTTGTCAACTACCTCTCAAAGCTGAAATCTTTGTATGAAGAAAAGACAAAAAGTTAGGCATAAGTCCTATCCGTAGCTTACAAGGAGAAAAGATCCATGTTTTGTTTACATGTCTCTACTTATCATTGGTTCCTTATTTCTTAAGAAAAATTATCCTTGCATAGGTAGACTAAAAAATGTAGGCATGAGTTGGTTCTCCCCCACTTCATAGCCAATCTGAAACTTACAAGGAGAAAATTCCTTACTTGCTTGCGTATCATCTTTTGCCATTTGTTCAAACATTTCTCAAGAGTTTAAATCATTGCATGGAAAAACCCAAAAAGTAAGTATAAGTCGGTGCTCCCTTTATCCTTTTCCAATACTGTAACAGCTCTATCTCTAGGAAAAACTTCTTGGCTTACCCCACTCAAATTCCTATACAATTGGCTCTTTGAAATTCCAAAAGGCATGTGTTCTTAGCATGCCAAGTGTCTCAAGTGGTCTCTCAAACCCTTGGCGTCTCCCAAGCTCTCTCTCAATATGATGTTTTCTTTAAAAAATCTCTTTGCTTGCACCTCTCAACATCTCTTGCAAAGTTCCTTAGGAAACTCAAAAAGTGTGCATATATAAATATATCCTAGTGTGCCAAATGTCTAAAAAAAATCTCACTAAGCACCAGGTGCCTCCCAAATTTTCCTATGGTTTTCCTTGTGTCTTATCTCCAATTTGAGCCTATCTCACATGTTTTTTTTTTTAAATACCTACATAAATAAATAATGAATATATCTCCAAACATTTCTAAAGAATGACTAAATAAAAAAGAATTCATTATGAACATGAAGAAAATCCAATAGGAGAAAAATATGAGTTGTCACATCCTCTCCCCTAAAACATGATTTTGTCCTCGAAATCGTTAAGATAATATCTTAAATACACAAATCCAATCATAAAGAAAATTTTATACCTTTAGCCTAGTGGCTGTGGATTCTTTTGAAGATGAGTAGGATAGTACGTCGTCCTTTACTATCATTGAGTCTTGCGAGAAATAAAATATTGCATTTACATTTGGATCATAGTACATATTAACTCTTATATCATTGAGCTTGCGTATTATTTCTAATTCAGTATATTCGATAGGTTGACCTTCTTCTCGCTGACATATACGATCGTCAGAAGTATCACACAGCTCCAATGTCACTAACTTCTCATGCGCCCTCCTCCTTATCCACCCTACGTAAACGTTCTCTTTCTGTTTTTAACCATTCATAGGGCAGTTTCTGCTCCTCATGTGATAATGCACGTCTAAAATATAGCATTTCCCTTATCATATATGTCCATAATATGAGTGCGATGTCATTCGTACTTATCTAATCTTTTAAGTCTCTCTGTTCTCAAACGTGTTTGTTTCCTAAGATGAATTCTGCGCCTAAGCTCAACTCTCTCTCTTAATTAGGCTACTAACAACACTGACATACATGGGATTCTTCTCGGTCAAGTCATGTTATGCTCAAGGCCGGATGACAAATCATTGCGATTTCAAATAAATCAAACAAGGAAGCTAAGAAAACAACAATCACATTCATACCGTTAATAAAATATACATACATACATACATACATACATACATACATACATTCATAACAAGGTTTAAATCAAAGAAGTACTATGCAACTAGTTTTCAAACAAATGAGGATAACTAATCCTCATCACATCCTCATGTTTCCACGTTGCTTTCTGAAAAGCAGGATTATTCCAGAACACTTTGACCAAAGAAATTGTGCGATTTCTCAGCTTCTGCTCCTTCTGATCTTCGACTCGTGTTGGCCATGCTTCGTAGGTTAGGTTAGGGCGTAACTTAATGCTACATGGATCCATTACTGCTACTGGTCCTACACCAAGACTTTTCTTTAAAGATGACACATGAAAAACATTATGAACTCCTTGGAGATCCTTTGATAAAACCAAACGATAAGCTACTAGTCCAACTTTCTCCACAATTTCATATGGTCCAACATATCAACGACTTAGTTTTTCCCTTTTTTCCGAACCGCACTACGCCATTCATAGGCAAGATCTTAATATATAACCAGTCGCCTACTTTAAAATCCAAAGTTCTTCAACGCTTGTCAGCATAGCTCTTTTATCTGTTCTAACATATTCTCATCCTATCTCGTATCATTTCTACCTATTTTCTAACTTCCTGTAAATATTTGAACCCTAACACTTTACTTTCACCCATTTCATCCCACTACATAGGTGATCTACATTTTCTCTCATATAATGTTTCGTAAGGTGCGATCTGAATAGTAGCTTGAAAGCTATTGTTGTAAGCAAATTTGATCAAAGGTAAAATACCTTCCCAATTGCCACTAAAATCTAGCACACAACCTTGCAACATATCCTCTAAAGTTTGAATAGTTCGTTCCGTCTGTCCATCAGTCTGCAGATTATAGGCACTATTGAATTTTAGACTAGTACACAACATCTTTTGTAGACTTTGCTAAAAACGAGATGTAAACCTAGAGTCTCGATCTGAAACAATTGTCTTAGGTACCCCATGCAGATGAACTACTTCCTTAACATAGATTTGTGATAACTTTTCCATCAAATCAGTGTTAGTTGTAGCTAGAAAATGAGCGCTCTTTATTAATCGATCAACTATAACCCAAATCGAATTCTTTCCTATCGACGTTCTTGGCAATCCTACCAAAAAATCCATGGATGTGTCTTCCCATTTCCACTCGGGAATTGGTAGGGGTTGCAATTCTCCTACGAGTCATTGGTGTTCCACTTTTACTAGCTGACACACCGAAAATTTAGTCACGAAAGTAGCGGCATCTTTCTTAATGCCTTCCCACCGAGATTTTTCTTTCAGGTCTTGGTATATCTTAGTATTACTAGGATGAGCTGTGTAGATAGTGTAATGAGCTTCTTTCATAAGCTTCTCCTTCAACTCAAGATAACTAGTAATCACTTTTCCCTTTCCAAAATACAGCATTCCGTCATCCAAAATTACAAAATACGAAAACCTTTTTCCTTACAACAATTGCTGCCGGATCTTTTCTAGCTTAGTGTCTTTACACTATCCTTCCTGAATTTCTTCATCTATCAAACAAACAATCTCTTGTACTACTGCCAACGTAACATCTCTTGGCAGATTTCTAATCAGAAAGTTTCGCATTACGGACAATATTGAAGGTTTTTCCGTTTGAGTCTTCCAATTTAATGCATCAGCTACCACATTGACTTTTCCAGGGTGATACTTAATTTCATCTGGAAATCACTTATAGTTTCAATCCACCTTCTCTGTGTATTCAAGGTTTTCTGACTGAATAAATACTTGAGATTTTTGTGATCTGTGTATACTTCACACTTTTTCTCTATATAAATAGTGCCTCCAAATTTTTAGTGCAAACACAATAGCTGCCAACTTCAAATTATGGATAGGGTAATTTCGCTCATGATCCTTAAGCTGTCGAGATGTATATGCGACTACTTGCCCTTCTTGCATTAACACGCATCCCAAGCCCATTTTTGCAGCGTCACTATAGACTTCATATAGTTTGTGGGATTCTAGTAGAGCTAGAACTGATGCCGTAGTCAATCTTCTTTTAAGCTCTTGAAAACTTTACTCATACCGATCACTCCAAACATACTTAACATTTTTTCTTATCAATGCTGTCAAAGGCAAAGAAAGTTTGGAGAATCTTTCTACAAGTCTCATGTAGTATCCTGTTAGCCCAAGGAAACTACGTACTTCATTAGCATTCGCCGGCCTCTACCATTCCGTTACTGCTTTTATTTTAGCCAGATCCACGGAAACTCCTTCACTGGAAATAATATAGCTCAAGAACTTAACATCTCGAACTAGAACTCACACTTACTAAATTTGGCATAAAGATAGTGCTTCTGCAGGATTTTTAGCACAATCCTTAAGTGTTTCCTATGCCCCTCATCATTCTGAGAGTATATCAGAATGTCGTCAATATAGACCACCACAAAGCCATCCAGGTATGGTCTAAATATTCGATTCATTAAATCCATAAACACTATTGGCGCATTTGTCAACCCAAATAGCATAACCAAGAACTCAAAATGTCCATATCGAGTCCTGAAAGCAGTTTGGGCACATCTTGTTCCCTGATCTTAAGCTGATGGTAACTGGATCTAAGATCTATTTTGGGAAACACCGATGCTCCTCGTAATTGATCTAACAAATCATTTATCCAGGGCAACGGATACTTATTCTTGATGGTGACCTTATTCAGATCTCTATAATTTATACATATGCGTATTGTCTCATCTTTCTTCTTTACGAACAAGACTAGTGCTCCCCACGGCGATGAACTAGGCCGTATGAATCCCTTTTTCAGCAGTTCCTCAATCTACACCTTCAACTCCTTCAGCTTTGTTAGTGTCATTCTGTAAGGTGCCTTATGAACTGGAGTCGTAGCCGATTCCTATTCAATTGCGAATTTCGTCTCCCGATCAGGGGGCAAACTAGGTAGATCATCTGTAAAGACTTGAGGAAATTTTTCTACAACTGGAATCCCTTTAATAACCTTGGCTTCCTCTAGTGAATTTAACGTTATTGCTGAAAATGCCCATGCTCCACCTTTCATACTTTTTCTTATTTGCCTCACTGTTATAATTGAGGAAATTGAATTAACTATTTCCCCCATGTAACATAGTTTCTTTTTCGTTGGTAAATTGAAAACTATCTCTCTCTTACGACAGTCAATCTTAGCATAATATTTAGATAACCAATCCATGCCTAAAATTAAGTCAAATTCCATCAAATGGAAAACTATCAGGTTGGCAATCAATTTCAAACCAGCAACCTCTAAAGGGCAATTCTTCACTATTCGATTGCATCCAACTATCTTCTCATCAGGTATCGTTACCAAAACTTTTTGAGTTAAATGATCCACATTTAGCTTACACCTCTGAACGCAATCATAAGAAATAAAAGATCTCGTCACTCCAAAATCAAACACAGCATATGCCACACTTTGCATCAATATAACCTTACCTAGAAAAGTCATTCTATCATTACCTCAATGAAAACCATCACATAACTAAATCAAAGTAAAGTTAGGAAATGTTACCAGTGATGATGCTGGCATTAACAACCTCATCAGTTTCCACATCCACATCCCCTGTTGTTATTGCATATACCTTAACTTTTACAAAGGTATTTGCTTTTCCTCCTGGTGTTGTAGCTCCTTCGAGAATATTCTGTGGATAGTCTCGAATCATATGACCTATTTGTCCACACTTGAAACATGCTCCGGTTACTAGTTGGCATTCACCACTATGTCTTCGCCCGCATCTTGTACATGGTGGCAGTGTAACCAATATTCTTTAGCCGACCACCTTCTCTTTTCCTTTATACACGGGTGGATGTTCCTTCTCTTCCCGGTATCCTTTCCTGGAAAATAAGGAAATCCTCTTTAAAAGTGCATTTGAGTTTGCATGATCAAGCTCCTCTGTCCCGCTTCAACAATACATGCTACGTTCACCAGCTCTTGAAGTTTCTCAATTCGTAGGCACACAACTTGATTGCGAATTCGCGGTTGTAGTCCATCTTGGAATTTCTGTGCTCGCATCTTCTCCATGGCTACCAAATGAGGGCCAAACCTTGCTAGCTCCATGAATCCAGCTATATATTGCTCCGCTGTCATATTGTCTTGCACTAAGGTGGTTGATTACGCCTAAAAAATAATGCAGTAATTGTAGTATAGCTTTGGGGTATCGATTCCACAAGAAGACAAATTAAAAGAATAGTAAAATAACAAAAATAACTAATGAGAAAAGAAAAATTGATTTTAAATGAAAATTAAAATTAAACAAAGTAATTAACAGAAAAATTAATCAAAGTTGACGAATAGTAGAGTTTTGGAAATCCCTTGCACATATCCAGTATTTTAATTATTCTTAATTCATTAATAACTCAATTGGGAATTCAATTCTGTAATTCTCAATTGGAAGATATTGAATTATAAACCAAAAATTAAATCAAATGTAATCGAAAAATTCATCACTTTTAAATCACGCACATTGACATCCACATTGAGAAAATCCAATGACGACAATATACCGAGGAAGTGATATTGCAGCAGAGAATTAAATCAATATAAATAATTAATAGATCCAAATATAATAAAAAAAACAAGTTCATTCAATAGAAAAAATATGACTGAATCTATAAATGAAATAAATTCTAAAATTATTCGAAAAAAAAAACACTAACAATATTTTGAGAATGATTAAATAAAAGATTTTTAATAAATTAAAATTAAATACATGAATTAAAAATAAATTAAAAATATTACATAGTGTGCAAGTTCATCCCTAACCCTACATGAGAATTTAGTTACCCATAAATATAATGGACAAAAAAATCTCAAGTGAAAAATCAATGAAATGGCCATAGAAATTCGTCTACGGTTTCCTATTTGTTCCAGCTCTCCTTCCTCCCCTGCATTCGTCCACATATATATATATATATATATATATATATATATATATCTGATTGAAACTCAAGTCCCAGTAGAAGTCTATTGCAATGTCCTTAATTGAGTTAATGGGCCATCCAAATTATATGAAGAAGAGTCCAAGCCAACTTTAAATGTCGTGCTGCTCTTTAATCCTTCCCATATATATGTGTAGCCGTGTATTTTAATTAATGCAAGTGGCCATTTTCTTATTTGATTTGACGTTGGGCCATTGTAATGTGTTGAAATAATGGGCCATGTAAAGCATGGAAGCCCAAGTGATGAAGTGTGGCCCATTAATCTTGAAGTATTTTTTGTCTTCTTCAACTACATCTAAGAAAGAAAAGAAAATAAAAATAAACATAAAAATAAAATAGAATGAAATAAGATAAAAATAAATAATAAATAAATAAAAGAAGACAAATAATGCTTAAAGATATCTCAATGTAAATAGAAATCTAATTAAATAAAATAAGTGAAATTCGATTCTTTCTATTTTTATTTTTTACAATTTAATCAAATATTAGGATATTTAGAGTATACTTTCGCGCACTCATCTCACCCCCAACTTACTCATTGCTAGTCCCTACCAATTTTCATGCAAAAATAATAAAATAGACCAAAGAAGATTA
Source organism: Platycarya longipes (assembly GCA_036559045.1). Taxonomy (NCBI): domain Eukaryota; kingdom Viridiplantae; phylum Streptophyta; class Magnoliopsida; order Fagales; family Juglandaceae; genus Platycarya; species Platycarya longipes. Next base: position 25,758,302 of record CM071789.1, on the reverse strand, counting down.
CACACAGAAGTCACCAAGTCACACCTTCAAGAATCACATATCAAAACAATATTAGAAATCCAGTAACCCAATCACAATCAATCCACATATAGCAATTCAGAGAGTGTATGTGTGTGCTCCAAACCATATCCATTTAACCACAAACCGTGACACATACAATATCAAGAACATCTCAAGCAAAAGGTTCAACTCCATATCTCACAGGTATAAAAGTGTTTCGTGTAGGGATTCTTTCTATGGAGTTGACAAGGGGTGTACACATACTCTCATGAAAAATTAGGCAATTATGTATAAGTAACAAACAAACATTGATCTTATGATAGGAATACTGACAATTGAGAATTCCACCACCCTTTCTACAAGCTTACCTAGGATTAAAAAGATCAACACAAAAATGTTGTAATGTGGCTTGAGTTATGGGCTATATGAAGAAAAAGATAAAAGAGATTCAAAAACTTCCAAGTAAATACTAAGGGAATCTTATTAAAGATCATAGCAAACCACACTTCTCAGTTGATGTACTTTTCAACTTTTTAGATAATCAAATAATAATTTTCCTTCTTCTTCAACTTTTTTTTTTCTCTTTTCTTTTCCATTTTTTTTGAAAAGAAAATATGCAAATTCCACACCTAGTACACAATTGAAAATAATAAGGGTAGAAAAAATTAGTGTATAAGCTATACTCCAATGAGGAGAGGTATGGATGATGTGGGCATATGAAAAGAAAAAGGTTATATGTATTTGTTGGCTCAAAATTGGCTGCTAAAGGTTTATGATGAGAAGTGTTAGCTTGAAAGACTCAAACGTTAATCATAAGTTGACTTTCGTCATATCCCATATCTACCATCTTATCACCAACCATGTAATGATATTCTAAAAAAAAATGTCCAATTCAACAGATCAATGAACGCGTATCACAATTTCTGCATTTGTAGGCTCTCAATCTTCTCCTAAAATTCACATAAATATTTAAGCAAATTAGTTCTCTAACTATATGTATCAAACTACCATCTTATCACAAAATTTGGATAAGTGTATTAAAATTTTTATGAATATCTCAGCAAAATGATTAAGATGGGTTTGATAAATTCACTAAGATAGCTATGAATAAGCATGAGTACACATGTGAAATGATGCCTATGTGATGCAAATTTTTTTTTTTTTAAATTGACACATGAAAATATGCCACAGAGTTTCAACAAGCATTATTCTCACCCCCAACTTAAATGAAACATTGTCCTCAATGTTTAAAAATCAAAACTGAATTAGGAGTAACTGAAAAGGGTAGAATACACCTGATGTAGGACGTGGGTGACTCACTAAGCACTAGAGATGGCAAACTGAAATGACAAACTTACACTGACTTGCAAACATAAAGAAAATAACAACAAACAAAAATAAAATAACCAAAAATAATAAAAAAAATAGAAAAAAAATAAACGAAAACAAAATAAAATAAAACAAATAAAAAAAAAAGACTGCATGGTGTGGTCAATGTGAAATGTCTTCCACTTCTGGAGCTGCCTCTCCTGGGTCAAAATTGAAATACTTGTTAGTCCAATAAGCTCGATGCTCGAGGTCCACAGGTAGATGGTAAGGTTTCAAGTCAACTCATTGTGCTTCTTCACTTGAAGGAACCTTTTCTTCACTTTTCTTAGGCAACTCCTCAAATTTTGGTTGCCAACTCTGTGTGCCATGATCGTGAGTTATATAAAAAATTGCACAAATATCAGCCATCAGATTAATCAGTAATAGAATTAAACTCAGAATTAATAATAAAATACTCAAAGAGAATCAGAATCATGAGTTGTAAGTCCCTGTCTATGAGTGAATTAATCATATATGTCTGGTTGCACTCATCATCCCTTTCTGGTTATTTTGCAATATAGAAGATGTTCACCTCGAGAGTCATGTTTCCAAAAGACAGTTTCATGAGCTCATTCCTGCAATTAATAAGTGCATTAGCAGTAGCAAGGAAAGGCCTACCTAAAATCAAAAGAATTTTAGATGTGGTATCAACAACAAAGCTAGTGTCCAGAATTAAGAAATCAACAGGATAATAAAATTTATCAATTTGAATTAAAACATCTTCTACCACACCCTGAGGTATTTTGACTGAACGGTCAGCCAATTACAATACTACAGAAGTTGGTTTGATTTCTCTCAACCCTAGTTGCAAGTAAATAGAATAAGGCATTAAATTCACACTGACTCCTAAATCTAGCAGCGCTTGCCCAAATTCTTGATTTCTAATGCTGCATGCGATGGTTGGACACCCAGGATCCTTATACTTGGGAATGATCCGTTGCTCAATCAGAGCACTAACTTGCTCTATTAGGAATGTCGTCTTCTTCGCTGGTGTTTCCTTTTAACTGTACACAAATGCTTAAGAACTTTTGCGTAAGTAAGAACTTGTTTAATTACATGCAAAAGAGGGAGATTGACTTTTACCTGTTAGAGATTCTCCAGGATTTTATTGTTAGGATCCAAAGTTAGCTTGCTTGACTTTAGAGCTTGAGGGAGTGGTACCTTAATAGGATTCTTTGTGACCTCTGGTTCCTTGGGTAGCTCGGCAGTACTACTACCTTGATCCTTTTCCACATTCTCTGATTTGTCCGTTGTTGGGATGTGTGATAACTTACCACTACGGGTCACAATGGCGTTCACATCCTCCAAATTCTCTTGGGCCATGTGTTGACCATGGAGTGTGGACTGAGCTTGGGAAGGAAACTTACCTCGCTGAAACTTACCTCGCTCAGTCATACTCAAGGAGCTCATCAGTTTGGTCACTTGACTCTTTATTTCCTTGTTTTCTTCCACAACCTGCATAATCAAAAATTCAAACTTTGGAGCTCATCAGTTTGGTCACTTGACTCTTTATTTCCTTGTTTTCTTCCACAACCTGCATAATCAAAAATTCAAACTTTTGGTTAGTCTTGCCATGTGCCTCAATAAAAGCATGCAAAGTGTCTTCTAAAGGACTTCTAGAATATGAAGGTGCATGATATGATGCAGGATATGATCTAGTGGGCTGGCAGGTGGCTGGCTTTTAGACTTTCAGCTAAAATTGAGGTGATTACACCACCCCGGATTGTAGGTCTCAGAGAAGGATACAGAAGGCTTCTGATACATACCTAAGACATTATATTGTTCCTCATACAACCCTCTCATCTTAGTAAATGTGGGACACTCTTGGGCGAGGTGATTTACCCCGTCACATACAAAACATAGTCTAGAAGACTCTGCATGATTAGCCAAGTGTATTGGCTTTAAGTTCTTAGCTTTTAACAATTCTAACTCCCTAGTAAGTACCTCAACCTTAGCCTTCAAGTTGTCTTCTTCTCTAAGGTAGTAAACTCCACCACCATTTTGATTTCCTGTAGGTTGTGACCTGTTTGTGCTCTCAGTAGCACTAGGTCTAGTCCAAGTGTGAGCTTTTCCAGCAAGCTCATTGAGGTACTTTATGATCTCATCAGGATTTTTTTGCAAGAACTTGCCATTACACATCATTTTCAAAAATTGGCACTCTCTAGGTGTAAGTTCCTCAAAAAAGTAACTCACTAAACGCCAACTCTCATACCCATGGTGAGGGCACATACTCAATAACTCCTTAAATCTCACCCGAAACATATACAAAATCTCACTGTTCTTTTGTGCAAAGGTGGAGATCTGTCTTTTTAATGCATTGGTCTTATGTTAAGGGAAGTATTTATTAAAAAAAGCCAGAGTCATCTTATTCCATGACCCAATTTATTGCAATCTCAGCATATAACCAACTCTTAGCTCTATCATTCAAAGAAAAAGAAAATAACTTAAGTCTCACAATTTCATCAGTTGCATTTTGACTATGAAAAGTCGGAACTACCTCCTCAAACTCCCTAATGTGCACATATAGATTTTCATTTTCTAACCTATGAAATGTGGAGAGTAACTGTATTATCCCCGTTTTAACATCAAGTTGACGCGTATTGGGTGAAAACATTATGCATGATGGTGTAGCTATACGTTAAGATGGAGGTAATCCTGAAGAATTCTAGTGGGTAGATCTTTGTATTCACTCATATTTTCAGAAGCAGAAGGACTATCAAACAAATGAATAAAGAAATTAGACTTTGAATCTGACTCTAACACAGGTCTACAAGCAAATCGACCTAATGCGTCCCTATACCTATTATGCATGCAAGATAACAATAAAAAGTAAAAATAAAAGAATAAAAAATGCAACACTTAAACAAAAATTATGAAAGAGAAAAATAAAAAAATAATAATTGAGCATGTAAAAAGAGGGAATGAAGTTACCGCCTTTACAAACTGCTAAAAAAAAACTATCTAACAATTTTTCTACCGTCTCCCCGGTAACGGCGCCAAAATTTGGCTACGCCCAAGGAATAACGCGGTAGTTGTAGTGCAACTTTGGGGTGTCGATTCCACAGGGAGATAAATTAAAAGAAGAGTAAAATAACAAGGAAAATAAAAAAATATTAAATGACTAATGAGAAAAGAAAAATTGATTTTAAATAAAAATAAAAATTAAACAAAATAATTAACAGAAAAATTGATCAAATTTGATGAACAGTAGAATTTCAGAAATCCCTTACACATATTCGGTATTTTAATTATTCTTAATTCATTGATAACTCAATTGAGAATTCAATTCCGTAATTCTTAATCGAAAGATATAGAATTATAACCAAAAATTAAATCAAATGTAATTCTTCGAAATATTATTCATTGCTTTTAAATCACGCACATTAACATCCACATTAAGAAAATTCAACAACGACAATATACCCAAAGAGTGATATTGTAGTAAAAAATTAAATCAATATAAATAATCAATAGATCCAAATATAATCAAAGAAAAAATTCATTTAATAGAAAAAGTATGACTGAATCTATAAATGAAATAAATTTCAAAATTATTCGGATAAGAAAACACTAACAATATTTTGAGAATGATTAAACAAAAGAGTTTTAATAAATTAAAATCAAATACATGAATTAAAAATAAATTGAAAATACCATCCAATGTACAAGTTCATCCCTAACTCTACATGAGAATTTAGTTATCCATAAATATAATGGATAACAAAAATCTCAAGAGAAAAATCAATGAAATAGCCATAGAAATTCGTCTGCGGTTTCCCGTTCGTTCCAGCTCTCCTTCCTCCACTGCGTTCGTCCACATATATCTATATCTACATATATATATATATATATATATATATATATGATTGAAACTCAAGTCCAAATAGAAGTCTATTGCCGTGTCCTTAATTGAGTTAATGGGCCATCCGAATTATATGAAGAAGAGTCCAAGCCAACTTTGAATGTCATGCTGCTCTTTAATCCTTCCCATATATATGTGCAGCCGTGTATTTCAATTAATGCAAGTGGCCATTTTCTTATTTGATTTGACGTTGGGCCATTGTAATGTGTTGAAATAATGGGCCATGCATGGAAGCCCAAGTGATGAAGTGTGGCCCATTGATCTTGAAGTACAACTACATCTAAGAAAGAAAATAAAATAAAAATAAAATAGAATGAAATAAGATAAAATAAAAAAATAAAAATAAAAGAAGAAAAATAATACTTAAAAATATCTCAATGTAAATAGAAATCTAATTAAATAAAATAAGTGAAATCTGATTATTTCTATTTCATTATTTACAATTTAATCAAATATTAGGATATTTAGAGTACACTTTCGCATACTCATCAGTGGTGAATTCCAAGAGTTTTCGCTGCTTCGCCGATTCTGGAAAGAAGTGATCGTCAAATTCTTTCTTGAATTGCTCCCAAGTGGGAACCACATTTTCTCCCAATTCTCGCTTCAACAATTTCCTTTTCGTATCCCACAATAAACCGACTTCTCCTTGGAGCAGATGTCCAGCATACTGAACCTTCTGCGTTTCAGGACAGCCGCTAATCTCGAAGGTGCACTCTAGGTCTATTATCCACTTATCTGCTTTCAGAGCTCCTTCCGTTTCCAAGAAATGTGGATATCGATAAACCAAAAATATTTCATATGGATAACCTGGAGTTTCTCCGCTAGCTTCCTCGTGATAATGGCATTGGCTCTGCTCTATTTGGTTTTGCACAACTTCCATCATCTAAAAAATTGTTCCTGCTGTCGCCTACCCACAAAACTCTTCGTGAGTTACTCTTGCCTTAGTAACTCCACGTCTTACAGACCAAGGATCCCTAGTTCCACACATCAATCGACTTGATCCGATCCTTCAAAAGATTCAAACCTATCTTTATAAGATCAAAGCCTATCCTAATACCATGTGATTTTCTTCCTAAGACAGTCGTGAGTTTATCCAAAGACGTAATGCTCTGATACCACTGCTGTCACGCCTCTAGTCTACGCTTGAAATTTAATATAAACTGAACCATCGAAATATGTAGCACTAGACTACATAGCCCTTCATTCATGTCGGAAATAATATGCATGCACTTAACTTATTAGCAGCATGCAATATATGTTACAGTAGAATAAGGCCAATTTCACCTAATAGGCAAAGAAATCTAAAACTTTGTGAACTATCACATGGTAATCTATAGTAAAATCCCATAACTTCACAATAACATATTGTATCAAATCTATAAAACCAAGTTCTCAAAACTTAACATTGTCTGGTATTCCCGATGTACAACTTCCCCCTTTTCACTACAATAGTTCTTTTTTAAATTCTTTATAGTTATTACCAAAGTCGAAACGACTCATACTAATATTATAGCCCGGTTGGAGATGCATTTCCGTTGGCGTCGCATAGACGCTATCAAGGGATAGTGAGCCATCTGGGCACAAAACCAAGCAACATCAAACGCGTCGCCGATCCTCTGACGACGTGGATATGTCTCGCCTCGTAATCTTCAACAGACAATCATACAAGGGCTGGGCTAGCTTGTCAAAAGGGGAGAATTTTGTAGGGCCTTTAGGGCTCTGTAGAATCTCTTAAGATATTGGGGTCCTGCCCTATGCCATTACATCTTGTAATCACTTCTATCATTTCGAAAAGAAATGATAGTTAAAATTCAAAAAGTGAGACTTTGAGAAATCTCAATAATATACAAATAACATAATAAAAGCATCATCAGCATATACCAATAAATATGACAAATGCATGTATCATGATCATGAGACTTGAGACATGACTTATGCATCACGCTTTTTCATAGAAGACTTTCGTGTTCTTCATAAAGAGATTTTCATGTTTTTAATGAAAAGACTTTTATGTTTCTTTGACTTTCGTCGACACATATATAAAACTTTTCATGTCTTTTTTTATTATTCATAACATTACGTGTCATTATTCATGTTCATAACATTCTTGAAGGCAGATCGAAACGCCTTCACCGTCATTTTTCTTTTAATGACTTTTCATATAACATGTCGGATACCTCAGGGCTCCCTTATGCACCGGGTGTTTCCCACTGGTTGCCGCATCACACAACGACTACTTTAGTCGATGCGACTACGTCATGATTATAATCATAGCGGTAGATCGAATCGTGTTCACCGTCATGATCATATTCTTAACGCAGATCGAATCGCTTTCACCGTCTATGGCACCCACCAGTTTTAGGTGCGATAACGCTCCGGAATCCTTTAAATAGGAACCGTTCATGGCTTGTCAACTGTTATTCATTGATCCAGGGATTTTACTCAACTTTATACACTCCTGAATGAACAGAGAGTTCTACTAAGGTAATACCCCGCCTTAGCAGTTGGAGTTCTTATAAAATCTTTATCTTATTTATTTTGAAAAATATGATAACTCAAAACATGAAATTTGTGACATGAACGGACATGCATGCAAACTTGGACTTTCTTTTGCATGACACATGGTTCAGTGACATAAGACATATGAAGCATGCATTTCTAAACCATGATTTTTACATGCTATATCATGAAAATATAATCCTTTTCAAATAATTCATACATAATTTAATAAAAAGAGATTCAAAACAAATCAATCCTAGCCTTAAAAAGTTAAAGCCGAAACTCATAGTGGGGTCAAACATTTTTTTTTTCCCTTTCCTTTTCTCTTGGCCAACTCATGTTTTATTTTAATATATTCCAAAACTTAATAATCAATCCCCAATAATTCACTAGCCAAAACACTAATATGGCTTATGCTGTCATTTTGTTTAATCACTTTTCATAATATAATCTTTCTCCAAACCAAATACATGTTTTCAACTATTTATCAAGAAAATCAAAGGGTATGTTTTCATAATTCCCCTAAAAAACTTAGGTTATAAATCATATCATCCATTATGAGTCAAAACCTAAAATTCTCTAAAAATTTTACTATGATCGAGAACTATAAATTCCTCAAAATACAATTTCTATCATTCAAACATATCATGCCATTGATTAAACCCTTAACCAAAATTCACAAACTATATTCCTTGAGTTGTTTCTTAAATTTTCACTATATTCCATCAAGTATCTCTTGAATCAAATCCTAAGTTATCATTTTAATAAAGTATAGAAAAACTATAACAAGAGCACCCATCAAGCAAGCGGACAATAAAATAAACAATTAATAACAAGTTTACCATATATATATACACAAGAAATGCTAAGATTAAGTTAAGAGTGTACTTACTAATTTTCCAAGAAATCTAACAAAGAAAATCTTGTAAGGAAGAAATGTCCCACAAAAGTCTTGAAGAGAATTACACATACCAGTGGGCAAGGGAGGAACGTTGTGGTGAGAAAATGGAAAGAAAAGCAATGGAAGAAGTAGTATGTCTTAGTTGAACCCTTGGAGAAAAAAAAAATAGCAAAAGGGGTGAAAAAAAAATACTCGAAGATGCCAAGTGTCACCCTAGACTTAGAGCAATCATTCTTATTTTTAGCCAAATTGACAAGATTTAATTGTTATCTAATCTAAGATTGAGACAAGCATGGAGGAGATAAAACAAAAAGAGATTTGGCTCTTCCCACTTTCTATCTATATCCCATTCGAAACCTCATAAAGAAAATCCAAATTTTTGCTTACATATCTCCCCCACTTGCCACTTGTCAACTATCTCGCAAATATGAAATCTTTGTATGAAGAAAAGACAAAAAATTAGGCATAAGTCCCATCCGTAGCTTACAAGGAGAAAAGATCCAAGTTTTTTTACATATCTCTACTTATCATTGGTTCCTTATTTCTTAAGAAAAGTAATCCTTGCATAGATAGACTAAAAAATGTATGCATGAGTTGGTTTCCCCCACTTCATAGCCAATCCAAAACTTACAAGGAGAAAATCTATGACTTGCTTGCATATCATCTTTTGCTATTTGTTCAAAAAATTTTCAAGAGATGAAATCATTGCATGGAAAAATCCAAAAAGCAAGCATAAGTCAGTACTCCCTTTATCCTTATCCAATACCATAGCTCACTCTCTCAAGGAAAAACCTCTGGCTTACCCCACTCAAATTCCTATACAATTTGCTCTTTGAAATTCCAAAAGGCATGAGTTCTTAGCATGCCAAGTGTCCCAAGTGGTCTCTCAAACCCTTGGGCGTCTCCTAAGCTCTCTCTCAATCCGATGTTTTCTCTTAAAAATCTCTTTGCTTGCACCTCTCAACTTCTCATGCAAAACTCCTTAGGAAATCCAAAAAGTATGCATATATAAATATATATATATATATATATATATATATATATATCCTAGTCTGCCAAATGTCCAAAAAAAATCTCACTAAGCACTAGGTGCCTCCCAAATCTTCCTATGGTTTCACTTATGTCTTATCTCCAATTTAGGCCAATCTCACATGTTTTTTTTAAGAAAAAAGGCCTACATAAATAAATAATGGATATATCTCCAAACATTTCTAAAGAATGACTAAATAAAAAGGAATTCATTTCGAATAGAAGAAAATTCAATAAAAGAAAAATCTGGGTTGTCACAATTAATTACTCAAAAGTGTCTTAATCGTACATCTTTGATTCTTAAATAGTCAACAAAATAGAATACTACTCTAACTAGGAAATAACAGTTGTAGATAAAATAAAATTAGAAAATACTAATCTAACTAGGAAATAGTATTTACTGATAGAATAAAACTAGAAAATATTAATCTAACTAGGAAATCAATAAACTCGACAATGACAATAATGGAAAAGATAACAATCAATTAAAACAACATATCCAATCATCTCCACTAATTACGGTGCATCCTCTTGATTCACATTAATTACAGATGGAATAAAATTAGGAAATACTAATCTAACTAGGAAAGCAATAAACTCGAAAAAGATAACAACCAATTAAAACAACATATTCGGCATCTCGTATCAGCTCCACTTGTTACGGAGCATTCTCCTAATTCGTATAAATTGCCGGCAAGTTTTGATGAGTGTAAGCAACTAATATATGTGGATGTAAATGCTTGACTTTTGATGCTTGCTACCAAACTAATTCTGAATTTGGACAATTTTTTCACTGCAATATAAACTTATAATACTTCCTCAACGACTTGTAACAAATTGATGATCAAGTATAGAGGTAATCTCATCTCGAGTAGTTGTATTCTCTAGGACACGAAGAGTTGGTGTCTATGATGCCTCTAAAGTTGGTAATGTGGAAAACACATTTTCATCACCCTTAAACTCAGTAAGATCTTCTATGTTAAAAATTGGGCTAATACCAAAATCAGAAGGCAAATCAATAACTTATGCGATGGTCCCTAATTTCTTAGTGACTTTAAAAGGATCCACTAGTCGTGCATGCAACTTTATAAAACTCATCGGAGGAAATCACGCCAGTTTTAAACGAATAAGAATCATATCACCCGCGCTGAATTGTTTATCTTCACACCTTGCATTTGCATAAGCTGTATAAGAATCTGTATGAAAGGTAAGTTGCCATTTGCATTCTTCATGAATGTCCTTCATAGAGCTATAAAAATCTAGTTTAGCTTTGCTTGATCTAGGGGCACCGATAAGGAGTTGTTATTGGAGTGTTGGGTTATAAACCATAAAGCACTTTGAATAGGGTGTAGTCTGTTGATTTGTTAATAGAATTATTGAAAACAAATTCTTCTTGTGGAAATCTATATCCCAGCTAGTGACATGATCTGCGACAAGGCAACGTAATAATTTCCCAAGATCCTATTCGTTACACCAGTTTGGCTGTCTGTTTGGAGATGGAATGCACTAGAAAACATCAGCTTCATTCCCCATTTCCATCCATAATATCTTCTAGAAATAACTCACAAATTGTACGTCCCTATCAGACATGATAAAAGCTGCAACATGATGTAATCGAATTACTTCTTACAAGAATAATGTAGAGATCTTTGAGGCATCGTAAGTCTTGTAACATGGAATGAAATACAACATCTTTGAAAAACGACCCACGACCACCATTAATTGAATCATGTTTCCAAAAAGTTTAAAGCAACCCAGAAACAAAATCCATGCTAATGTGCTGCCACAGCTTGTCCAGAATGGGGAGGGTGTATAGAGCCCCACTTGTTGCTTGGTTCCTTTATTTATCTAGAAAATCCAATAACAATCAACCACTATATGTATGTCTCTATGCATCCAAGGCCAATAGAACCTATCAAAAACAATAGCACAAATCTTATCATCTTTGAAATCCAAGCTAAACCCCCGCCACAGAGTTCCATAATTAGGAACTCACAGAAAGACCCACACGGAATGCATGGCCGTCTTCTGTAAAATAGATCCATATCTTTCAAAGAGTATTCACCACCATATATGCACATGAGTGGAAAGATTACTCCACACGTTGCCGAAGTCTTCGTCAGTAGCATGTTGCATTTTGAGACTATCAAGTCCTGCAAAATTAGCTGAAAATATATGCAACAAGTGAGGTCTCTTGCTTAGGGCGTTAGCCACTTTATTTCTAGTCCTCGACTTATGCCTAATAACAAACTTGAACTGTTGCAAATAGTCCATCCAATGAGCATGCCTAGCATTTAGCTTACTTTAGGAAGTTAGATGCTTCAAGGAATAATGATCAGTATAAAGGATAAATTCTCTATGAATCAAATATAGTTGTCAATGCTTAAGAGTTTTAAAGCATAAAATTCCATGTCATATACCAAGTATCGTTGGCGAGCGTCAATAAGCTTCTCATTGTAAAAAGCAATGGGATGACCCTCTTGACTCAATATGCTCCCGAATCCCACATGTGAAGCATCACAAGCCATTTTAAAAACTATAGAAAAATCGGGCAATTTAAGAACTGGTGTTTGCCCCATCTTTTCTTTAATTTCAGTGAAGGCCTTAGAAGCTGCGGCACTTCATGAAAAACTAATTGCTTTTAACCACTCGGTGATTGGGGCCATTATAGTGCTGAACCTATGAACAAATCATCAGTAGAACGTGGCCAAACCGTGAAAGCTCCTGACTTCTAAAAATTCTGGGGCATTGGCCAATTTTGAATAGCTCACATCTTTGTGGAGTCGGCCTCGACACCTTGATCAGAAATTATAAAACTAAAAAATCTAGCACTTTTCTTTATAAACAAACACTTGCCTCGATTGATATAGAGTTCTTCAACTCTCAAACTCTACAATACCTACTTGACATGATCTAAATGGTCCTGCAACTTCGATTAAAGATTAGGATATCACCCAAATAAACAACAACAAATTTACCCAAGAATGGCTTGAGAGCTTGTGTCATAACATGCATGAAGGTGCTTGGCGCATTGGTTAATGCAAAGGGCAAGTCACACCATTTAAACAAACCATCTTTTATTTTGAAGGTTGTCTTCCACTCATCACTCGGATGGATACAAATTTGATGGTATCCATCTCAAAGATTGATCTTAGTGAAAATAGATGTACCACTTAGCAAATCCAACATGTCTTCAAGAAGGGGAATGAGAAATTGGTATTTCACTGTTCTTTTGCTAATTACTTGGCTATCTATGTACATCCTCCAACTACCATCCTTATTAGGCTTAAGTAAGATCAGAACAACGCAGGGACTAAGACTCTCTTGGATGAAGCCTTTGTCTAACAATTGCTGAATTTTTCGATTGAGCTCTTCATTCTTTGTTGTGCTCATGTGACAGTGCAGTAAATTAGGCAAGGTTGATGGGAAAATCAAGTTTATAGCAAGCTGCACATCTTGCATTAGAGGAAGTTGCTTCGGCATCTCATCCGACATAATGTCCTGAAATTTCTCTAGCATTGTGGTGAGTTCCACTGGAATATAATCATCTCTTGCTTCATTTCGCGCCTTACTACCATTAGCACCATATCTTCACCATGTAGGAATCGAGAAAATCGACGCATGATCAAAGTTGATACAACATTCTTTTGAGTCTCAAATTCCAAAATCTGCAAAGGATCCAAAACAAATTTCTTACTCTTAAGCTTAAAGGATTAAGTGTTAGCATACCCACCATAGGAAACTTTCCGATCATAAAGCCATGGACGCCCCAATAACATGTGACAAACGGTCCTAGGAATCACGTCACACCATTCCTCGTCCACATATTTTTTTTCCCAATGAAAATTTAACCAAAATCAATGCTTTACTAGGATTGAGTTATCTTCATTAACCCTGTTGATCCAGTAAGGAGTAGCATGCTTCTCAATCTTTAGCCCCAAACATTCTATGGTAGTTTCAAAAATAACATTCATGCCGCTGCCATTATCAATAATGACATTTAAAGCTCGACCATCATATTCCATATGTGTGTGGAAAATGTTTGTATGCAACCACTCAGGATTAGCCTGGAGCTCTTTCTAAGTTCCGGTCAACACTTGGCAGCTAGGTAAATATGATGCGCTCAGGTGTTCTTCTTTATCGTGATTACCCCCATCGGTCTCCTCCTCATCCATTTCTTCAACAGTATCCATTATCAATAATTCTTTTACACATATAAAGGTTAACTTTTTATTCCTTGTAGGACACACAACAACATAGTGTCCAAAGCCTTTACATTTGTAACATTATGGCCCTTCACTAGAAACTTTTGCTTTTTCTTTTTGGTCTCCAATCGCCGTGCTGATGGGTTGATCTTTCAACAATGGTGGCCTTTGGAATGAAGGCGTTGGCACACCTTCCGGTCTTGGATCTGTTGACATCATTTTTCTCCCAGCCAAGATTCCCATTTGCTTTTCAATACGTAGTGCCAATTGATACGTCTCCTCCGCATTAATTAAATGTGCAGTCAACATCTCCTTGTGTAGATCACTACGTAATCTCGTGTGATATTGAGCTAAGGTTTGTTGTTCAGTCTTCAGAATCTTGCAACAGACAATCAACTCGTGGAAGCAGTCCATGAATTGATCAACACTCAATGACCCGTGTCTAAGTTGTAACGTCTCTTTGAACATCATTTGCTCATAATCAATTGGCAAATATTTTTCCTTTAGTTGTTCCTTCATCTCCTCCTACTTAGAAGCTGATGGATGTCGGGTACGGGTAATTATTCTTCCACGCTTCCCCACCATGCTTATGCATGACCTTTCAATTTCATTCGAACATAACGAACCTTTCAATCCTTTGATATAGCAAACCAATCGAAGTAGCCCTCAATACCCTTTAACTAGTCTTCGGAAGCGTTGGGTACTAATTTCCCATAAAAATTCGGCACATCAACCTTCATCATCTTAGTCAATTCATCAAGAAGTTGATAATTCGTGCCATGCCCATCACAACCTCAGTGAAAATTGTGTCTGTGACGTCAATTCGAGGCCCACGATCCTCAAACCCTCAATCTTCTTCATCTTCCCAATCCTCTTCATCATTTCTATCACTTTCGTCCAACACCTTCTCATGAACTAGGTCATGCCCTCTCTGATTGAAAGGCCTAAGCTCCCATCGAGCTTGACGCTCATCCATGAAACCTAGTCGATGAGTGAGTTGCTCCAAAACTATGACAATTCAATTGATTTGGTGCTGCAAATTGGGTTATCAAGCATCTTGGTTGTTCAAATTTTGGATGTTCGGATTTTGGCTATTCACCAAGGTGTACGAAGTACCACAACGAGTTATAGGCATAGGGGTGCTAAGCTCCTTAAGGAAGGAACCTCACTCTAATGTCAAAATTGGTGCCAACTTCTTGATTCAACCTCACGCTGATACCAAGAAGAGAAAAAAAATACAAGCACGTAATCTCTCTGTAAAGTTGGAATCTCTCTAAGAAAATAAATTAACAAGCTTTTGGCATCTCACCAGACTAGTCTAGACTCTCATCTCAGGATCAAACATGCAATTTCATTAATCATTCAAAAGTGCCTCTAATTGTACATCCTTGATCCTTAAATAGCCAGCAAAATAAAATACTACTCTAACTAGGAAATAATAGTTGCAAATAAAATAAAACTAGGAAATACTAATCTAATTAGGAAAGCAATTACTCGAAAAACTTAATAAGGGAAAAAATAACAATAAATTAAAACAGCATATCCGACCAGCTCCATTAATTATGGAGCATCCTCCTGATTCGCATTATAGACTTATTAAAGTTCTCAATGTTCATAAAGCCCAACCTTCCATCATTACACAACATGATGCCAATCTCATCTATGAATCTAAACTGCCATATCTAACATGTATTATGCCTTAATTAGGTCTAAATAAACCAATTTATAATACTTTTAAACTACCAAGGGTGAAACTACTGAGGGACTTGGAGTTTTTTTCTCCCCAAAAAATTTCAAAATTAAAAAATAAAAACTATTTTTGAAGGTTTTTTTATGAGGTAGACTATATCAGAATTAATTTTTCCATCTAAAAATTTAATTTTTTGCCACTCTCAAACATGGTTTTATGATTCTGCCCCTTCTCCTATCCTTCCTAAGATTACCAACATTGGTATAGTCAATGTTTTATGCCTTTTTTTTTACTCATATGCCATTTTTACATTTGAGCTTCTTTTGTTTTTTTTAACATTTGAGCTTATTTATTTAAAACTTAACCCAATGTTAGATTAGTAATCTAATAATGAGATATTAGATTACTCCATCAATTCATCTAACAGCAGGCCAATAAGAGCATAATATGTGGCACACTAAAGCTATGTTTGGTTGTTGGAGTGAGCTCAACTCATCCTAAGCTAATTATTGATCGGACTCATTACTTTTTTAATTTCTCATAAAAAATTTAAACTCACCTCTACCTACTTCATACATTTAAATACATCTCATTTCTATTTATATTCAAACACATTTCAATGGGAGTCACAAAATACTACTCTTCACAGATTAACTTAGATTAGTTGAGATCACATTAGCATCCAAACGCAGACTTATTAAATAATAAAAACCTAGAAAAAAATATAAAAATAGAATACCAAATTAGAATGAAATCTAAAGCAGTTGTAGAAATAGATTAAACATTAAAAATCAAGACAAGCATTTCAAAAAGTTTCAATATTATTTAGAAAATTGAAACTATCTTAAAGGGCTTAAAATAATAAAATGATAAAGAAAAAAGAGACTTAAAAAATTAATATAAAATATAAAAAGTGTTAAAATAAACAAATTAAGACTACACTTTTTTAATAGCTAATTTAGAAAATGATAAAATTAAACAAAACTTATAATTTTCAAATTATAAGATAATATTGAAACAAATAAGAATAGGAATGTAAAATTGTTCAAATTTGGGTTGAATTAGTTTTATAATTTAACAATACTCATTTATTTATATGATTAAAAACAATTCACGTCACTTTATAAAATTAGTTTTACATAATTATTTTGTAGTTAGAGTATTTTCTATTTGCAAAACCCCTCAATCATACGATAATGATGGACTTAATAAATATCAAGTACTAATAATCTTGATTTATCATCGATCGAGTGGAATTCTACATGGTCAATGCCAAGGATATTGCTTATAACAGAATACATCTATGGTGATTTCCGTGAGAGATATAGCTATATATCACCTTGACTTTAAAGAATTTGATTATCTAAGTCTAGGCATGCACGCATCAGAACTTTGGTAGAAAATATTAATATTTTCTCCCTTTGTAGAAATACTTATAGATGGTCGTGTTCTTAAATTTGAGTTGCAAAGATTAAAGTTGTAGTTTAAAAGAAATTATTTAGGTTTGTCTCATTTAATTTATTTCTATTGGAGGAAATCTTCTGGTAAAACTCAAAGTAACAATAGACCCATCTTTTAGGCCCAAAGACAAGGTCGCTCTTGAAACTATCATATGTTTAAAAACCTATTGGAAAAACCTTGCCATCCCGATTAATGTTAGATACTCTTGGGTTATATAAGCGTCGTGCACTCATTTTTTTTTTTAAAAAAAATGAAATTTATTATTAAAAAATTAATTTTTTCATATGAATCATATATTAATTTTTTTTATCATACGAATATAATTTCTTATATAGATATGCTTGCTAAAAAGTGTTTGCACAGGGATGAGTCTTCATCTACGAAAGTGCTCGCACAAGATCGAGTCTAAATCCTTGAAAGTGCTTGCCAGGATGGTACTCTCTCGCAGGAGGGGGTTCTTGTCATGGGATGCTCGCCCAAAAGGAGTACTTAAGTACCCAAGGAACGGTGCATGTAGGAAAGTGCTTGCCATTCCCCCGTAAACAGGGATATTTGTAAGTCATCAACAGCACGAGGAAAGGTTAGTCGAGATCAAATTAAGGAACAATTGGTTTATATGGGATGATTTGAGAAATAAGCAATTAATGCGAAAGTGACCAGATGTCTCATTTAATAAATGAATACACACAAGCCTGATAAGTATTAAATGAAGCACGTACCTGCTAATTGTAGAAGCCATTTATCAAACCAAGTCTTGAAGGAGGTATGCTATGGAAGCCATTTATCAAACCAAATCTTATCTCTTTTCCCATTTCTAATTCTCCAAAAAAGACCCACTACAAGCAAAGGTCTTGCTATTAACAAACTTCTCCAAATGAAAGAGGGTTATGTACCCAGCTTGGCTTGGTGAAAATCCCTTTCTAGAGTATTTATGAGTGAGAATTCTTGCATCTAAGGAATATTGTGGGTTTTGCACTTATCTCCAGCACTGCTAAGTTGAAGGTTTAAGTGTTTGAAACCAGGACCTCGATCTTGCTGATTTTGTCTTGTCCATTTGATGCCAATGGATCCAATGAATATTCCTTTCACTTATTTTATGTCCCCACTAAATTGTTGCATAATTCTGTTTATTCCCAACAAGATAGATTTTGTAATGAACGAACGAAATACAGCCGCCCCCTGTCCCACCACTAAATTATGTGAATGACCCCACCACTATTATTTTAAATTCTGCATAGTGACTTGCATAGTGACTTGCATAGTAACTTGCATAGTAATTTCAAAGCCTATAAATAGGGGCTTCAGTTGTAATGAAATTCATAAGAAAATATAGAGAGAGAAAGAAAGTTTCAGTTCTTAAGAGTTTCAGAGAGAATTTCTTATTTTTCTTTTGCAATAGTAGTTCCTTTCTTTAAGTTTCATAACACGTTATCAGCACGACGGTTCTACCAATTCTGAAGCTAGTGGCCTTATTCCTCTGTAAGTTTTTCAATATATTATTTGAAATCTTTGATATATTTTATTGATGATTATCTGTATGAATTTATAAATATATTTTCTGAGATACACATATTTATTATTTATATGTGTAGAAAATGGCAAATCTTACAAAATTGGAATTTGTTGCTCTTGATATATCTGGGAAAAATTATTTATCCTGGATACTTGATGCTGAAATACATCTTGATGCAATGAACCTGGGAGAAACTATTAAAGAAGGAAATCAAGCATCCCTGCAGGAACGTGCTAAAGCAACGATTTTCCTTCGCCACCATCTTCATGAAGAATTGAAAACTGAATATCTCACAGTAAAAGATCCCTATATTTTGTGGAACAATTTAAGGGAGATGTATGAACACCAGAAGACTGTCATCCTCCCAAGAGCTCGTTCTCAATGGATGCACCTGAGGTTGCAAGATTTTAAAAGTGTTAGTGAGTATAATTCCGCACTTTTTAAAATAAGCTCAGTATTAAAATTATGCGGTGAGAAAATCACCGATGAAGATATGCTAGAGAAGACTTTTACTACATTTCATGCCTCGAATGTGCTCCTGCAGCAGCAGTATCGAGAGAGAAAGTTCAAGAAATATTCTGAACTTATATCATGTCTTCTAGTAGCTGAGCAGAATAATGAGCTCTTATTAGAAAGCCACCAGTCACGCCCTACTGGCTCAATATCATTCCCTGAAGTGAATGGTAATAGGTTTGCATCATTCCCAGAAGTGAATGGTGCATCCTTTAGAAGAAATCGGAGGCGTGGACGTGGTAGGAGAAATTATAGAAATGTTGGTCCCAGGAATGACAACATTAAAAGGGATTATAATATACCATATCACCAGAAGTGGTACAATTCAGAGAGGGGTAAAAATCCTCAGAATAATTCTTCAAAGAAAAGTGAAGAGGTGTGCCATAGATATAGAATGACTGGACATTGGTCACGTACCTGTCGTACGGCCAGGCACTTAGCTGATTTATATCAAGCTTCTATTAAAGGAAAGAATAAAGTGCATGAAACAAATTTAGTAGAACCATCAGATGATTTATTAGATTCAGTAGATGTAGAAGTTACTCATCTTGATGTATCTGATTTCTTTAATCATCCTGATGGTAGTATTGAACACTTAATTGGAGATGGAAGTGTTCCACTCAATTAATGTATTTTCTTTCTATCAGTAATAAAAGTTTTGTATATTTTGTAGAATCATGGATCACATTGATGAGCTTTTTATCTCTGAGTTGAATGATAAAGATATATGTCTGGCTGACAGTGCTACAACTCACACAATTCTCAAAGAAAAGAAATATTTTCAAAATCTAACACTAAGTAAAGCCTATGTCCATACCATATCAGGTTCATCGGATTTAATTGAGAGCTCCGGAAGAGCTTATATTGTGTTGCCTAATGGCACCAAATTTTGTATTGATGATGCTCTATTCTCTTCACAATCCAGAAGAAATTTATTGAGTTTCAAAGATATACGTCGTAATGATTACCATATTGAAACGACCAATGAAGGCAGTAAAGAGCATCTTCTTATTACTAAAACAATATCGGGCCAGAAGCTCGTATTAGAAAAACTGTCTGCTCTATGTTCTGGATTGTATTATACAAAAATGAGAACAATTGAATCATATGTGGTAATGCACCAGAAGTGCATTGACCCTAAAGTATTTATGACTTGGCATGATCGCCTTGGACATCCGGGTTCTATAATGATGAGACGAATTATTGAAAATTCGCATGGGCATCCCTTAAAGAATCAAAAGATATTTCTACCCAATGAATCTCCGTGCTCTGCATGTTCTCAAGGTAAGTTAATTATTAGACCATCTCCCTCAAAAGTCATTGTTGAATCTCCATCATTTTTACAAAGGATTCACGGAGATATATGTGGGCCTATTCATCCATCAAGTGGACCATTTAGATATTTTATGGTTCTAATTGATGCATCTAGTCGATGGTCACATGTTTGTCTTCTTTCCACTAGAAATGTTGCATTTGCTAGACTTCTTGCTCAGATAATTAAACTACGAGCACAATTTCCTGAGTATCCGATTAAGACCATTCGATTGGATAATGCAGGTGAATTTTCATTTCAAGTTTTTGATGATTATTGCATGTCAATAGGAATAGATGTTGAACATCCTGTTGCCCATACACACACACAAAACGGTTTAGCTGAGTCTTTGATAAAAAGGCTTCAACTAATCGCTAGACCTTTACTTATGAAATCAAGACTACCTATTTCTGTTTGGGGACATGCTATACTTCATGCAGCATCTCTAATTCGTATTAGACCATCTGCATATCATAAATATTCTCCATTACAACTTGCATTTGGTCAACAACCAAATATTTCTCATCTTCGTACTTTTGGATGTGTTGTATATGTTCCAATTGCACCTCCACAACGTACAAAAATGGGCCCTCAACGTAGACTTGGGATATATGTTGGTTTTGATTCTCCATCCATTATTAGATACCTTAAACCCCTTACAGGGGATATGTTTAAAGCACGTTTTGAGGATTGTCATTTTGACGAATCAAATTTTCCGTTAATGGGTAAAGAAAAGTCGGTGCCTGAAGCACGACAAGATATTACCTGGGATAATAAGACCCTATCTCATTTTGATCCTCCTACAAATGAATGTAAACGGGAAGTTCAAAGGATTATTCATTTGCAAAATGTTGCAAATCAGTTACCGGATGTATTTACTGACACTAAAGGTGTAGTAAAATCTTATATTCCTGCTGTTAATACTCCAGCAAGGATTGAAGTCCCTGAAGGACAAATTGTCAAAGCAGCAATAGGTGAATCTAAAACACGCCTGAAGCGTGGAAGACCTATTGGTGCAAAAGACAAAATTCCCAGAAGGAAAAGAATACAAAATGAATTTGGTGTTCCTGAAGAACACGTACCCACAATACAGGCCACAAATATAATTGGTGCTCCTAAAGAGCTTAAATCTTCTATTCCAGAACCTCCTGAAGAGGAAACTCTTGAAGAGTATAAATCTCCTAAAAAGGGACCTCCTGAAGAGGTGTGTCATGAAATGTTTTCCCCTGAAGAGGAACAGGTACCTGAAAATAATGAGATCTCAATACATTTCATGAAAACTGGAGAAATTCTGGATAGAAATAAAACTGTTGTCGACAACATATTTTCATATAAAATGGCCCTTGATATTACCAGAAGTAATGAAGAAAGTGAGCCAAAAAGCGTCGAAGAATGTCGATGTAGAAATGATTGGCCAAAATGGAAAACAGCTATTGAAGCTGAATTAAATTCGCTAGCAAAACGAGAAGTATTTGGACCTGTTGTCCAAACACCAAAGGGTGTAATGCCTGTTGGATATAAGTGGGTATTTGTACGAAAACGTAATGAGAAAAATGAAATTGTGCGATACAAAGCACGGCTTGTCGCACAAGGTTTCCTGCAGAAACCCGGGATTGATTATGAAGAAACATACTCTCCCGTTATGGATGCAATCACATTTAGATTTTTGATTAGTCTGGTTGTTACAAAAGGATTAGAAATGCGGTTGATGGATGTGGTCACTGCATATTTATATGGATCCTTAGACCATGACATATATATGAAAATCCCTGAAGGATATAAGATGCCTGAAGCATCTACAAGTACATCTAGAAATATGTACTCAATCAGACTACAAAGATCTTTATATGGGTTGAAGCAATCCGGACGCATGTGGTATAATCGCTTAAGCGAATATCTATTGAAAGAAGGATTTGAGAATAATCCTATATGCCCATGTGTTTTTATTAAGAAATCAGAATTCGGATTTGTCATTATTGCGGTTTATGTTGATGATTTAAATATTGTGGGAACTCCTGAAGAGATCTCAAAAACCGCTATATATTTAAAGAATGAATTTGAAATGAAAGATCTTGGCAAAACAAAACTTTGTCTCGGCCTGCAGCTTGAGCACTTGCCAAATGGAATTTTTATTCATCAGTCCATGTATACTGAGAAAGTCCTAAAGCATTTTTATATGGACAAATCTCATCCCCTGAGTACTCCAATGATTGTTCGAACACTTGATGTGAAGAAAGATCCATTCCGTCCTTGTGATGACGATGAAGAAATTCTTGGTCCTGAAGTACCATATCTCAGTGCAATTGGAGCTTTGATGTATCTTGCAAATTGCACTCGACCAGATATTACATTCTCAGTTAATCTGCTTGCAAGATATAGTTCTGCACCAACTCGAAGGCATTGGAATGGCATTAAACATGTCCTTCGTTACCTTCATGGTACGGTTGATATGGGATTATTTTATCAACGTGGTTCAAGTCCAGAATTGATTGAGTATGCAGATGCAGGTTATCTTTCAGACCCACACAGAGGTAGATCTCAAACTGGATATTTATTTACTTATGGAGATACTGCCATATCATGGAGATCTGTTAAGCAGACACTATCTGCTACCTCTTCAAATCACTCAGAGATCATTGCTATTCATGAAGCAAGTCGAGAGTGTATTTGGTTGAGATCAGTTATTCAACATATCCAGGAAAAGTGTGGACTTCCCATGATCAATAATAGCCCAACAATCTTATATGAAGATAATACTGCTTGTATCACTCAAATCAGAGGAGGATATATCAAAGGTGACAGAACCAAACATATTTCACCGAAATTCTTTTATACTCATGAACTTCAAGAAAAAGGTGAAATTGATGTCAAGCAGATACGATCTAGTGATAATCTGGCAGATTTATTCACAAAGGCGTTACCAACTTCCACATTCAAGAAGATTGTGCATAACATTGGAATGCGAAGACTCAAAGATCTTTTGTCATGCACTTTTCAAGGGGAGTAAATGTGCTGATTTTACTCTTTTTCCTTTGCTGAGGTTTTGTCCTACTGAGTTTTCCTCTGCAAGGTTTTAATGAGGCAATCTTAAAGCACTTGTGGATACATAAGAAGACTGTACTCTTTTTCCTTCACCATTGGTTTTTCTTCCCACTGGGTTTTTACTTGGCAAGGTTTTAACGAGGCAGATTCCTTATTGGCGGTCATTCAAGGGGGAGTGTAATGAACGAACGAAATACAGCCGCCCTCCTGTCCCACCACTAAATTATGTGAATGACCCCACCACTATTATTTTAAATTCTGCATAGTGACTTGCATAGTGACTTGCATAGTAACTTGCACAGTAATTTCAAAGCCTATAAATAGGGGCTTCAGTTGTAATGAAATTCATAAGAAAATATAGAGAGAGAAAGAAAGTTTCAGTTCTTAAGAGTTTCAGAGAGAATTTCTTATTTCTCTTTTGCAATAGTAGTTCATTTCTTTAAGTTTCATAACAGATTTAGGAATTTTGAATACTCCTAACACAGTAGGTGGGACTAGCTTGTATGAAATATTTGAACAATATTTCCTTTCCAGATTGTGACAAAAATTTCACTTTCTAATTGCTTATTCTTGATCTCACTTTATCCAAAATACTTCTGAAACAGCTTGATCGAGATCTTCCCACTAGAGCATGTAACCCAAGGTACTTCTCACAGGTCTGTGTTGACCTATCCCAACTATGATCTGTATGATAATTTCCTTGTTTCTTCCCTTGTATTCTTGTTGAAAAGGGCTGATGTTTTTTTGTTAAGCCTTTGACTTGATGTTTGCTCGTAGGTATCCAAGAGACTCAACAATCTGCTCTATTCTAAAGAGTTAGTTGTGCATAAAAAAAGATTGTCATTAGCATGTAGATTTATGTGAATTTGATGTCAGGCTATAGGAAAACCTATTAATATGAGGCTTTTGCTTGATTAAGAAGATTATTGAGAGCTTCAGCACATAAAATAAATAAATAAAGTAAGAGAGGATTATATTGTCTAATGTCTCATCTTGGGGTGAATGTTCTTGGGGAGTCTCATTTACAATCAGGAACTAAAATATTGTAGAGACACATCTCATAATCATTTCAATCCACCTACAAGCAAATTCCGTCTTTGAAAAGACCACTCAATATTTTCATAAGTCTTGCACATGGTCTAATTTCAAAGTCATGACCTTGCATTTGACTTTTCATGGTATGCATGGATTCATATGCAGTAACAACATTATTTGTAATTAACCTTCCACGCACAATGGCGATTTGATAGGGGAAATGAGCAATGGGAGGATGGTTCTCATTCTATTAGCCAACACTTTAGCAATAATATTGTAGATCACACTACATAGGCTAATGAGTTTGAACTCAAAACCTTTGGGTTTCAAATTACGGCAATTTGGGTAGCATTGGGTCACTGGTCTAACCATCCATTTTAAAAGCTCCAATAATAGTAGAACATACAACAGACTACTATATTCCAATGACTTTGATAGAAAGCAGCTAGGGAACCATCAAGACCTAGCAAGCTTAAGGGATAGCAGCCTCTACTTCTGTCACAGCGAACTCTTGAAGTAATTGAGTATTCATCTCTTTTATAACAATTGCCACTAAGGATTGAAGGCAAACCTCTATTTTACCAGGTTGAGTGGTTGTAAATAACTTCTAGAAATAACCTTGGAACATGAGACTGATTTCCTCTTGTGTGTTTAAGGAATTCCTATCTAAAATTCACTTGATAGTATTGGTCTTTCCCCTTTGATTTGCACACATATAAAAAAAATTATATTCTTATCTCATTCCTTTAGCCATATTTGCTTTGGCTATTTGCTTCCAGTTTAGATCTTCTACTTCAAGCAAACTATCCAACTCATTCTTCAGGCAAACTATCCACCTCATTTAGCCATCTCACTGTGCAACCACCTACATTATTCTCTTGAAGTAGTTTGATCTAAGAGAAATTTCCATAATAAGACTCTTCTAGTTTT
Source organism: Platycarya longipes (assembly GCA_036559045.1). Classification (NCBI taxonomy): domain Eukaryota; kingdom Viridiplantae; phylum Streptophyta; class Magnoliopsida; order Fagales; family Juglandaceae; genus Platycarya; species Platycarya longipes. The sequence continues at coordinate 25,732,942 of CM071789.1, read as the reverse complement.
TGAATGTTCCCTTACTCTAGCTCATAATACTTTAACTCATCTTTTTAATCCATTTGTTGCAAGAAAAAGATTGCTTTGTGTGCAATTCCAAGCATTAGTAATAACAATAGTGCATCCATTCCTTTTAACCCATCTTACTTCGTGCCGAAAAGGCCTACTTCCTTCCTTTCTTCTCTATTTCTAGTTGACAATAGAATTAACATATATGTTAAACCATTTAGAAATTTTCAATGATTTCTAGTCTTTATTTAGTGAAATAATATATAAATCCACATAATATGAAAAACCAAATGTTAAACCATGTTGTTGCTATTGAATTTTGGTTTTTTATATTATCAATTAAGACAACATAAAAACCCAAATACAAAATATAGTATCATATTAAATCATTATTTTATATATTTATTCTTGCACTTGCTATATATAGATCTTGCCTATACATTCCTCCAGGTAAAGAGGTTCATTCTTCTATCAAGTAATATGCACATATTTGTGGCTTCCAAGAGAATGAATCTAATATTGGGAATGTTTGAAGTTGTACCAACCCAACTGATTTTATTATGTTGCATGTAGTAAAATAAGGGATTGAACATTGAGTCCTACTAGGGACACAAATGAATCTCTCAAACTGACTTGACACTACGCCACTTAGGTATTTTCTTTTTCACTCATTTGTTCGAGTTGTCCCGTCCCATTCCTAGGTTTCTCTTTTTCAAAGTTGTCGTGTTCTAGAGCTATCACAAGAGCCATTTGAGCTTCGTCATTCCATTCCTAGTGTTTTTCCCTATTCATTTGAGCTTCTTTGTCCCCTTCTATGTGCTTTCTATAAGTGTGTTTCTATAAGTTTTATTTGGTTGTCTACTGTTGCTATTGAAATTTGGTGTGCTTACTGAAATTTATGTGTGCAAAACCAAGAAGTTCTTGTTGGTTGTTGGTATACACTTGGATATATTGTGTATAGGAACAAATTATACATTGTAATTTAGGCCAGGGTCTACAACCAACAAAAGCTACCTGAAAAGTTATTTCTAGTGTATGCAACCAACAAAACTTGAAAAACTATTTCCCAATGTTTGCAACCAACAAGAAAGCTGAAATCTTATTTCCCATAATGTGCAACCAACAAGGGCAAGATGAAAAATTATTTAAATTATTCTCAACATAGAAAATTAGGGAATGTCAGCAAAACGATAAAAAAGAATACAACTCCTATCGCTTCCCTTACAGTGCTCTTCCTTTCTTTGCCTCAAAGACGATGAGCTTCATCTTGGCCCAAGGATTGGGACTAAAGGAGCTGCACAAACGTGTTGATAATCATCATCAGGCTTCTCCCCACCAAATGTTCATGCAATCTTTGTGGTTTTGCTGCTCTTGTTCAAAATTGGAGAGTGAGGAGAGACTTTTGGAAAAGGAGGGAAGGGGGACTAGGGCACAAAGTAATGAAAAGCAAAGAAAAGAAAAAAAAATGACTTGGCACATTAGTTTATGGAGCCTATTATGTGGAATTTATTTGTATCTATAGTAGTTTTCTTGAAGATTTTGCTAAGAGGTCAAAAACTATGTATTATGAACTAAATTCATTTTTTTTATTTCTTTTTATTCTTCTTTCTATCATGTGTTGATCACGTGTATTTTATTTCCTATGTACTGATATAAATACTTGTGTTTGCTTTGGTCACCATACACACACGATTTTAATTCAATTAAGGTATATTTCTCCGAAAGCTTCTCTTGACTTTTACTTTACTAGGGTTTCACCCTTTTGTATTCTCCTAGGGTTTGCCCTTTACATGGTATCAAACGTCCTTTTTTGGTTGCTTCCATGGTGCCATCTCACAAATTAGGATGTTACTTCTCTTTATTTCCTTCTTCCTAGTGATAGTCCTAATGTCCTTTTGGTCACTCAGCCCCTTCTCAAGGAGAACTATCATACTTGGTCTCGTTCGATGTCTATGGCTCTCTCAACGAAGAACAAGCTTGGATTCGTTGTTAGATCTATTAATCATAAACCTTTGGATCTGACATATTCTCTTATTTTTCCATGACTCCGATGTAACAATATAGTGATATCTTGGATCTTAAAATTTGATTCTCCTAAAATTTCTTCTAGTATCTTGTATATTACAATGGCTGGTCAGATCTTAAGGAACAATTTTCTCTAAAAAATGAACCTTGTATTTTTTAGTTGAAAAAATCGATATCCTATCTTTTTCAGGGTTCTATTTTGGTGAGTAATTATTTTACTTGTCTTAAAGGCCTTTGAGATAAACTTACTAATTACAAGTTTGTTCCTGCTTGGTCATGTGGAGTTGTACGAATGTTGAACTCCTATGTTCAACAAGAACGTATTTTACAATTTTTGATGGGATGGAATGAGTCTTTTGTACCTGCTTGTGCATAGATTCTACTTATGGAGCCTCTGTCCCACTTAATAAAGTTTTTTTCTCTTGTTTTGAGGAACAACAACGAGAAATCTCTTCTGTTTCTCTGCTTCCTGTTGATTTACATGTTTTTGCTTATCAAATCGATGGCACCAGATCTATTAATTCATTTTCTAAAAAGGATAGACCAGTATGTAAATACTGTGAAATTACTAGTCATGTGATTGAAAAATATTAAAAGTTGTATGGTTTTCCCTCAAGCTACAAACCAAAACAAAGGCAACAATCTTTGGGTAATAATGTTGTCCTTAGTGATAGGAATTCCTTGGTTGCTTCTCATTTTTCCTTGACTAAGGCTAAGTTTTATAAGCTTTTGTCCATGGTTCATCCTTCTAAATTTGTTGATGAAGTTCCTTCTATTGTTAATGCAGTTTTTTTGAGTTCTTTTTTGGTATTATTTTGCCTCATAATAATACTAACTTTGTTTTTTCTGTTACTCAGTCTGCTACATTTGATTCCAATTCTTGGATCCTTAATAATGGAGCCATTGATCATATGGTTCCTCCTATTGATTGTTTTACTCCTATCACCAGTTACGTTAATGCTTCTATAAAGCTTCCTAATGGTCAATTTGTATCTGTTACACATATTGGCTTTGTTTCTATTTCTGAACATCTTGTTTACATAATGATCTATGTGTTCCAAAATTTTAAATTCAAATTGATGTCCATTAGAAAATTAACACAATCACTAACTTGCTGCTTTATATTTTCTTTTGACATTTGTTTAATACTTGTCCTAATTCAATGGAGGCTGATTAGAGTAGGTAGATTGCAAGGAGGCCTTTATATACTCCAATAACCAAGCTTTCTATATCTAAACCTAATTTTTTTTTCTAGTACATATGTTGCTTGTTTATCTGATAGAATATCTTCACATGTTTGCTCTATTTCTTCCAAATGCTCTAATTATGAGCTTGGGCATAATAGACTTGGTCATCCTTCTAATTCTAGGATGATGTTTGTGAATAATTTCATTTCTAAATTTATTGTTCCATGCCATCCTTGCATGATCTGCCCTTTAGTTAAACAAAGAAAGTTACTTTTTCTAATAATGTTCATTTGTCTGTTGTCCTTTTTTATCTTGTTCATTGTGATGTTTGAGATTTATATTTTGTACCTACTATTGAAGGTTACAAATATTTTTTTGACTATTATTGATAATTCAACTCATGCTACATAGCTTTATCTTCTTAAGCATAAATTTGAAGTTTCACATATTTTTAGAGTTTTTTATAAAATGGTTAAAACAAAATTTCTTTTAAAAAAAAAATCACTCCGCACTGATCATAGCACATAATTTTTATTTGTTCCTTTTTGCATTCTACGAGCATAATACATCAACATAGTTGTGTTGAGACTTCTCAACAAAACTCTGTTGTGTGATAATTGGTAAATTATGCTATATTAATACTCTTAAATATCTTGGATTAAATGAGATTTATCTGATAAAATAAGAGTATTAGTCAAATAATGTGAATTAATTGTGTTTGGCATATGAAATAATATTTTACCCTCAATTAATATAGATGGCTTATATCTTTGGAGTGCCTAATATTTTACTGAAGTTAAGATTGTGTTACGACTTATTGCAGATTTTGGGTTCATAAAAGTGGTTGTCCAGTGCAGAAATAATATATGAAGTCGTGCCTTGCAACATGACTCAATCCCATGTGGATTTGCAACTCAATTGACTGCCCCTGAAGCACTTAAAAACTACAACATGTTTTTAATGAGAAGAATTGAAGAATTGAAGCCCATTTTCATGTGTGACTTAATAGAAGACCTGCCCTGAATAATTCAAAGCAACCTGTAAGCTGAGATTTTTTTAAACCCAAGAAGAATTTGAAGCCACACAAGTAAGGCACACACGTTCATGTGATAGCCCATTAGCCCATATGAAGAAATGAGGAGTTTGAGGCCTACGTACACGTTCGAAGCCACTAATGTGACTTAATTGGAGACCCGATAGAAGACTAATCCCGAGGGAGATGCAAGTATCGAGAAGACTGTGGGACCACGAGACCAACGATTTCGCATGATGGAGAAGCTGCAATCTGTGAAAAGGAGAGAGAAAAATTAGGAAAAATGGGAGTATAACATCAGAGGAAATTTTCAAGAAAGGGGGAGTTAGTTTTTATTTTTATTTCCCTTTATTGTCTTGCTTTTGTTCTCAGACGGTTTCTCTTGCATTTTTAAGGTTTATTTTCATTTTCATCTTTTTATTGGTTTTTGAGGATGATTATCGGCTAACTTCTGTAGCTTGGGTTATGGTAAAACTTCTAAGCTTTTCATTGTTGTGATATTTCTGTTGATTAAATTTCATACTTCATTTTGTTTGATGACCGATTGATTTAGAGGAATAGTTGATTAAATCTCTTGCTTTTATTCTTGTTTTGTTGTTGACACTAGGCACATCAAAACCTTGAATCTAATCAAGGATTTTATTCAGCTGAGTGTGATATTAATATTGGTTGATGCTTAGTGAGGTATTTCACTTATAGGTCTCGGCAGTTTTACTGAGTTTATGATTTTCACATTTTGTTTTATTAATGCCTTGATTTGATTAATAAAAGAGAAGTAATGCCCATAGATTTTGTAAATAATGGAAGAAAAGAATGTTTGGACCCATAACCCAAGTGTTTTTTCATTTTAGTGAACTTGTTAGATTTTAGTTACTATTTAGAAGCTTATTTCTGAGTTTGGATAATACAAAAATTGTAGTTTAATTTTGTTTTAAGCATTTAATTTTAAGTGATCAAATAGTCTACATTTTAGTTCTTTTTCCATACAAAAACTCACAATTCGAGACCTTCAAGTTCAACCATATATTTCATTTTCGTTAAGGCTTTCTTTATGAATATTTTACTATCCTTTTTACTCACTGTTTATATGTACATAAAAAATACCAAAAAGAATTTTATACTTCATTTTACTTCTTCCCACTTCTTATACATCATCATACTTTCCAATTAATTTTTATAAATATTTTGATAAACTTTAATCCCTGTGGAATACAATCCTGGACTTATCCTTGAATACAACTTGACACTTCTACACTTGGAAGCACATTCGAGAACACATTGAGAGAAAATATCAGCACATTTTTAATATAGCTAGAGCAATAATGATTCAGTCTCATCTATCTATTCATTTTTTGGGTGATGTTATTTTTTTTAGCAACTTATCTCATTAATAGGCTTTTTACTTCTCTTTTAAAACAAAAATCTTCTTTTTAGCTTTTTTCCAAAACTTTTCTCTCTTATGATTATTTAAGAACTTTTAGTTGTCTTTGTTTTGCTTCAACTTTATAAAAATCTTGAACCAAATTTGATTCTAAGAATCGTAATAGCATTTTTCTTAGTTGTCCTTTTGGCAGAATAGGTTATAAATTTCACAATCTTAAAACTAATCAATCTTTTATATCAAGAAACGTTGTTTTTCATGAACATACTTTTCCTTTTACTTCTCAAAATACCACTGATTTTTCTTCTATCATACCTTCTATTTTTCTTATTGAATCTTCAGCTTTAGATTCTTTAACTGTGCCTCCAACAACACCTTCTATTGCTTTACCTCTTAACTCCTCTTCACCTTCTCATTCAAATGATGCATTTGTTCAATCTTCTTCTTCTCCAATTTCTGTCACTAAACCATTACCTTCTTATCTCCCTAGAAGATCTTCTTGAATAAAAAAGGTACCTAATTATTTGCAGAAATATTATTGTAATTCCTCTTCTGCACACTCCACATCAGATCCTTCAACAATTTCTCATTCATCAGATTCTTCTTCCCTTTTGTCTTCCTCTCCTAAATATGATATTTTCAATTTTCTATCTTATGCTAATCTTTTTTCATCACATAAGTCTTTTGTCATGTCCATTTCTGTCAATACTAAACCTGAGTTCTATCATTAAGTTATTAAGCACTGTTATTGGAGAGATGTTATGTTAGTTGAGATTGCAGCATTAGAGACTAATAATACATGGATTGTTACTTCTTTGCCTTTTGGTAAGAAGCTTATAGACTACAAATGAGTTTATAAGATTAAGTATCGTACTAATGGTTCCATTGAAAGATATAAGACAAGGTTGGTTGCCAAATGTTATACCCAAACTGAAGGATTGGACTATTCTGAAACTTTTTCCATTGTTGCTAAAATGGCTGTTGTTAGAACTCTTTTGGCCATTGTTGCTGTGAAGGGTTGGTATCTTACATATCTCAATATAAATAATGTTTTTTTGAATGGGGATTATATGAAGAAGTATACATGATTTTATCTCCTGATTTTCATATTAAAAGGGGGTTCCAAGTTTGCAAGTTGAATAAATCACTCTATGGTTTGAGAAGGCTTCACGACAGTGGTTCTCCAAGTTTTCAACTTCTATTCTCAGTATGAGTTTTCAACAAATCAAAGCTGATTATTCTCTTTTTACTAAGACTGAAGGTTCATCGTTTATTGACCTTCTTGTCTATGTTGATGATATTTTCATAACTAGTAATGATTTGAAATCTATTGAGCCTTTAAAGACCCTGCTTGATTAGAAATTTAAACTTAAGGACCTTGGTAAACTCAAATATTTTCTGGTTTGGAAGTGGCTCAGTCTCTTGCTGGTATTTCTTTGTATCAAAGAAAATATTCGTTGGAGATTTTTCAAGATGATGGTTTACTTGCTTTTCGAAATCTGTTGTCTTTCCTATGAAACAAAATATTAACTTGAATAATGATGTGGGAGACTTGTTGCCTGATCCTACAGTTTAGAGAAGACTTGTAAGTCAACTTTTTTACCTCACGTTAACTCGGCCAGATTTGTGTTATTCTGTTAATAGGCTTAGCCAATATATAGCTCAGCCTAGACAGCCCTATTTACAAGCAGCCTATAGATTCTACAATATATTAAAGGCATTCTTGGTCATGGTATTTTCTTTCCAGCTGCCAATTCATCATCTATCAAAGCTTTTGCTGATTCTGATTGGGTTTCTTGTCCTGACAGTAGAAGATATACAAGTAGTTATTGTATTTTCTTTTTTGGATTCTTTGGTTTCTTTGAAAACAAAGAAATAGGCCACTGATTCTGGATACTTTGCAGAAGCTGAGTATAAATCCATGGCTTCAACTACCACTTATGATATTATTTGGTTTCTCATTCTCTTATTTGATTTTGGTATTTCACATACTCATAATGCTCAACTATTTTTGTGATAGTTAGGCTGCTTTACACATTGTTGCCAATCTAATCTTTCATGAAAGAACAAAGTACATTGAGTTGGGTTGCCACTTATTCGAGAAAAAATTTAAGCTAGAGTTATTAAGACCTTCCACTTGGTTTCTAATCATCAACTTGCTGATGTGTTGACCAAACCTCTTAGTTTTCAACAATTTCATCACTTAGTTTTCAAGATAGGAGTCTATTCTATATTCTCTCTATCTTGAAGGGGGTATTATGAATTAAATTTATGAGATCCCAGATTTACGTGTATTTTTACACATTATTTAATTCTCGGTGTTAATTATTTTAATTTATTTTAATAATATTATTAATCGTGTTTTATTTGTTTAAAATATTTATTTAAGCTATTAATTAGTTAATATTGAGTTACGTTATTTTTTTCATATTAATTTAAATGTGAGATAATTATTTTAATGATTGGAATTTAATTTCATTTATTTTATTATGTGAATTTATTTGATTTGTTTTTATTTATTATTTTATCTTAAGTAGTCTCTGTGTTTAAATTAATTTATTCAGCTCTTTGTTTTGGAATTCTTTTTATTGGATCAACTCTATGAACTAAGTTGTGGGGACTGGATCTCGTTTATTTCCTTCACTTTTTCTTTTTATCTTTTCTTTTATCATTTTCTTTTTCTTTTTCTTTTTCTTTCCTTCTTCCCCTGCTTCCCCAGCCCGTGTGCGAGCCCCCCTCCCCTGCTACCTCTCTTCCGCCCGTTTCTCGCATCTTTACCCAGCGTCGCCGTCGGCCACCCTCCGGCGACATTGCCCAGCCCAACCTTACCCCCACATGCCGGCGAGTCCAATGGTACTGGTGGTGTCACCTACGGCCATCCCACCCTTCCACGGCCACAAACCTGAAATGAGTATTTTGGTTTTTCTTGTATTTTTTGGCCACCGCCGGCCACCCCTTGGCACCGGCGACCTACCAGTAGCCTCCCCTCACTCTGGCGAGCATAACATACCGCCCAAAGCCACCCAGCTCCGCTATTTGCTTCTCCACCCGAAATAGGTACTTAAATGGATCCATTTTCGCCGCGCAGCCATCCGGCCACCGTAGGTATCAGCTCTGCCAGCAAAAGGTCCCCCTTGCTCACCCGACCAACTCCCTAGCTCAGCTTCCCCATCCGTGGCCACACCTTCCCTATACAACCCCAAACCCGAAAATGGGTTTCCACCTATGTTTTGACACCTTTTTGGAGCCCGATCCGCCACCTTCCGGTGGTTGTGCCGCCACATCACCACCTCCATGAGATTCCTCACCTTCCAAAGAGTATCTCCCTAAATTTTGGTGTCAAACCGAGCACTCTAGCCTAACGTACAAGTGACCGCTACGAACGTAGTGGATTGACGTTCGCTCAAAGGATTTACGTTTTAACCACTGTAAGTACTTTCCAAATAAACTTTAAGATTTAAATATATTTTTGCATCGACAAATATTGTATTTATTTGACGTTGGGATTTATTGGTTGATGTTGTAATATTAATTGTTGGTTGATTGAGTTGATTGAATATTGGATATTTTGTACATGGTGATATGCATTATGAAATTGCATGCTTGTTTATGTGTATATTGATAATTGAGATTTTAATGTGAGATTTGGTGTTTGGATTTTAATATGAGATGCGATTATTGGGTTTATAGATTTTAATGGTTTTGACTGAATCATAACAGGGACGGTGATACGTAATGCCCGTTGTGATCAGTGGGTGTGAATGACATAATGGGGACAGCGATACGTAACGCCCATTATGGTCATTGTGTGTGTAAATTATAATGGGGACGGCAATACGTAATACCCATTATGATTGATAGTGTGTGGATGACATATCGGGGACGGCGATACGTAACGCCCATTATGGTTATTGGGTGTGTATTTCATATCAGGGACGGCGATACGTAATGCCCTTTATGAAATTAGTGTGTATGAATCATAATGGGGACGGCGATACGTAATGCCCATTATGATTGGTGATGTATGTATATCATATCGGAGATAACGATACGGAATGCCCGGTATGATTGATTTTGCGGATATTATTTTTTGGGAAATGATGAATGATTTTTATTGGAGTTTTATTGTGATTAAAATGAGATTTTAGCATGTGTGATTATTTTATTTATTTTGAGGAAGGTGATTTTAAGCTTCATGCATACGGTATCATATTCTTAAGTGATGTTGTTGTTGTTACATGAGTATATTTTATATCTTGTGGTTTGGTTGGATTGTACTTATCTGTGATGCCATCTTGGCGTTGTAGATTTTGGATGCAGATGTTGAGGAGGCTAAGCCTGAGGAGGCTATGCCTGAGGAGGCGGCTTCGTTATTAGAACATTTATTTGTAAATTATTATCTTGGAAAATTGTTTTTCCCTTTTTATAAATAAGTATTTTATGATTTATCTTTCGAATAATTATATTAAATCTCCTGTTGGAGAATTTATGTTGAATTAGTTTGTAAAATAAATCTACAAATTCTGGTACTTAGCTAGTGACTTAATTTATCCCCTGCTTTTATTTATGTATGTCACGTGTTCACACACTTAGCACTTGACGTTGGGGGTGCGTGACCCATGTTGTCAGCAACCCGACGCCTTGATTTCCGTATTTATTTTAAGAGAAATTTAGAGGCGTCACAAAATTTATTCTTTTATTTCTTTTCATTCTTCTTTGTATCACATGTTACTCACATGTAATTTATTTTCCTATGTATTGATATAAATACTTGTATTTGCTTTGATAACTGTAAGCACATGATTTTAATTCAATTGGGGTATTTGTCTTCTGAAGCTTGTCTCGACTATTGCTTTGCAAGGGATTCATCCCTTTGCTATGCTAGGGTTTCGCCCCTTTGTATTCTCATAGGGTTTGCACTCTACACTGTAATAGTCTGAAATTTTTAAGATGAAATTTTATTTGAATTTATTTTTAAAATGAATATATATATTGGATATATTTTCTAGGAATATATAGTTGGAGACTTAAATGAGAATATTGAGTTTAGAATAAGTGAAATTATGTATTATAGAAAATATTATGGAGGAATCTTTGAGATTTAGAACAAGGTATCAACTAGAGAATTTCAAGTTGAACTTAGAAGGAGTTGTATTCTCAAAAATTAGGGTGTAAATTCAAGAGGAAGTGATAGAACTAAAGATCAAACACTTGTTGCCCGGAATATGCATTCTAAGATTAGTCTGTTGAGTTTTATTATAATGAGCATAAATTCTTTATATTATGTCAAAATGAGGTGATTCCAATTTGTATAGAATCCTGAGAGATATATCTAAAACTTTTATGTTTTAGGTTTTTGAGTATTTGGACTGGACCGATGACTTATATGAGAAAAGAAGTAGACTGTTCTGGATTAAGTTTAAGTGGAACTCGAGTAAGATGAAATGGACTAAATTGGGGCATGTGACGAATTATGTAATTGGTTTTTAAGTTTATAGGTATCTTGACATGTGTAAGAATAGTTGGCAAGTGATGAGAAGTTGATTTAGAAGTTTAATTAGTTTAGTTGTAATGGAAACACAAGAGAAACCAAATTCTGCTGATAGGTAACTAAGTGGATCAAAATGGGACTCAATCCTAACTAAACCAAGAAGAGGCCTTCTAGAACTTGTCAAGTAGAGTCTTAGGAAGGTTAACAAGTAACCAAATGGGTTAGGAGAAGGCTATAAGCGACGTGGCATACTAGAAGAAGGTTGGAAAGGAGGATTCATGCATAGTTAGGTGAGATGCTACCTCATAAGCTTCCACCTCAACCATTGATCAAATGGGCTGCAAAAATATCTCAAATATTAGCCACTGGATGGTCATTCTAGCTGCAAAGTCTACGATCTTAGAGGCTTAAGTGAAATCATGAGATTTGTATAGGATGACACCTCATCTCCCATGCAAACTGGTAGCCAGTTACCCTTAGAAGATTTCCCTCTTCTTTCCTTCATATGGGTCGACCACCACCCCTATAAATAGACATTTGAGAGTCTTCTAACTCTCTTTGGAAGCATAGCACACGGCCCCTTTGAAGAAAACCAAAGAAAAAAAAAACCCTTCTCAAGTCCTTAAACCTCCACATATACCTTAAGTGAGCTAAGTGAGAGTTGTTGAGGAGAAAGCTTGCAAAGGTTGGGTTGATCATCTCCAACAAGATTTAGAGGGTTGGTAAGTCCACATTCTATCTTAACTTTAGCATGGAGATGGTTTATTTAAGTGGTTGAATTATACATGCTAGTATTGAACTTTTAAATTCTTATATAAGTGATATAATGAATCTAAGTATTGTTTGAATTGGTTTTGGTCATAGGAATGTGTTAAATGAAGTTAGAAGAACCTACAATTATGTTATAATAAGTAAAAAATTAGGTTTATGTGAAAAAATTACAAGTCTTGGTTTGAAAAACCCCATGATCTATAACCTCACTCGACCAAAAAATTGAGCGAAGAACAACTATGAACCATCGCTTGACTCTCGTTAAATGTCTGGCTCGAGCGAAGTGCAACCCGAGACTTCGCTCGACACTCGCTCGATGTCCTGCTTGAGCGATTTCTAACTTGAGACCTCGCTTGAATCTCACTTGATACCTTGCTCAAGCAAGATACCTAGTTTGCTTGATGTTCACTCGATATTCAGCTTGAGCGAGTTTCAGCCCGAGATTTATCTTGATTCTCGCTCGAGCTCGATACCCTGTTTTGCTAAAATTTAGGGATCTGACTTGAATAAAAGTTGAAGTTGTAATATGGGAGAATTATACGTGTTATCTTAGTTTATAGCAGATACGTTGCAGGATTTATGATACATACATATGTAATTATATGACAAGTTTAAGGGTACATGTATTTTCTAGTATGTGATGAATTTTAAGAAAAAGTGGCATGGCATGTACTTGAGAAACATTCATAAGAATAATAAAGGAACAACTAAGAATAAGATCTATGAATAAGTTAGACACGTCATGACAGGGACGGCGAAACGTAACGCTCGAATAATAAACGTGCCGACAGGGATGACGATATGTAACGCCTGTCGTATTATAAGGGTGTTATTTGTTATCACAGGGACGGCGATACGTAACGTCCATGGAAATAACATGATTAGCAGGGACGGCAATCCGTAACGCCCACTAATGCTAAGTATGTTCCGTGTCAAGACGGGGACGGCGAGATATAACGCCCAGAAGACTGACACGAGACTCATCATAATGGGGACAGCGATACGTAATGCCCAGGTGACTGATGAGTTATATGCGATGGGGACGGCGATACGTAACACCTATCGGGGATAAAGTATAAATAAGTTTTAAAATGTGTAAATTTTGTTTAGAAAAAGAATATAAGTTATCATAAGAGTGCATACCTGTGTAAGTTAATGATAAGTCACATGATATATATTTTACACTATGTTTTCTGTTAGATTTTCTAAAAATGTTAGTGATGGTCTTGTTTATGCTTTATTAAGCTAATTGTGTACTTACTGATTTCTAAGGAAATATCACTCTTTTGTGCTTTTATATTTTTTCCTTGTACATATAAATTATACGCAGGAGACTCAGGAAAGTCCTGAGGAACTCTCTAGTTATAGTCCCTATGTAGATTTCATTTTTGCGTCTTTGAGACTTTTTATATATGATCAGCCAGTAGAGTTTTGGTACCACAGTGCACTCGCTTTTGCTGAGGAGGAGCAGCGTACAAGATGCTGCTTGACTTTGGGATTGGATGGTTCCCTGTATATATGTGGGGTCTATTTGACATCATAGGGACAATATCTTCAGCGAGATCGTTGTCTTAGCTTGTATATGTTCCGTTATGGGAGGGAATTTTTCGAAGTTAAGAAGGAACCCAAGTGACCATAAGGATGGTCTTTTGATATGTAATAGTATTTTGTTAACTTTGATAACTACTTTGGGCATATATATATATATAACAGTACAATGTTTTGTGAATGAATGAATGATGTGGAAGTTGAAAGCTAAATCTAGCCATATGTGATCTTTAGAAATTTTTATATTTATGACCTAATCTGCTGCGAATTATATGGTATATGTTAGTAGTTCCTGATGTATGCATTAAGTTCTTGATACGTACGAAGGTGAGTAGCTTAATGTTACTTATCCTGACACATTGATTTACATTAAATCTCCTATGTAAATTGAGGGCGTCACATATCAACAAGTACTTCCACAACGCTCTATATATAAGCCAAATTAATTAATTATATAATGTGGCACATCACTAAAAGCATAACTATATGTAGTTTTTTACAAAACTCTCATCCAATATAAGTTAGATAAAGAGAAAAGAAAATTTGATAGTCACAACATAAAAAATAATAATAAAAAAGTTCGAAAGATGTTATATGCCAAGTATGTGCCTAATCAAAAGATTAAATTTTCATATTTACATAAAAGGGAGGATCAAATTTTTCGTTTCGAATTTTGATCTTAATTTTAGAAAGAAATGAGCACAAGATTGGTATAAGATTTATTCTTTAAAGAGAAAAGCTGGAAATTGGTCCGACTGTTTTCCTTAACAAATAACCTTCCAATAATATTATGTCACATCAGCAATTCTATAGAATTTATAATAAACTCATTACAGATGACCCGTCTTCCCCTCAACCCCCCTGCTCGATTCTATTCCCCCACTCTTATGCAACGACATCGACCTCCCCACTCCCACCTCAGCACCGACGTCCACTCCCCCATGATGTGACCCCCCGACGAACCCCCTCCCCTCATAAGAAGTTAAGGAAACCTACTAGTGAACCTCCTCCCCTTGATGCGAACCCTTCCTCCCTCCCCTCCCCCCTAGCATGCGATGTGAACCCCCTAGGGCATAGAGGTTCTTGATCCTTTAAGGAAATTTGGCATTTGGCATGAGTTCTAAGATTAGGGGTATGTTTTTCTGATTAGATTTTGTAGGGTGAAGTCAAGTTTGTCTTGGATGGTTCTAGTTTTTGAAGATAAGGTTGTTGTGGGAGAATTGATGGAGTGTTTGAGGTATATTATGGTTTTAATGGGAACGAGAGATGGAGGATGTGAAGATGAATTGGTGAAAGTGAAGCAATGTCGGAACAAGTTGTACAACAACAAAGATGGCCTTTACCGGCAAAATTAAAATTGCCGTTAATTAATTCGCCGTGAGTGATGTTTATTTCCGACAAATTAATATTCACTGCTATATTTTGGCCTCAAACTTTTGCTTCGAGCTATCACGTCGATATTAGATAATATAACGGCGAAAATAAATAACGACTCTATTTGTTGGGCTTGTTACGGCGAATATTTCGCTGTAACATATCATGTTTAAATGAATTCAATAGTTGCAGCGAAATTAATAGCCGCAAATATCCCCTTTAATGAAAGTGATAAAGCCTTCCCACTTATTTTCCCCCCATGCATTTCTGCGATTTTCCCCCACACTTCCAGACCTTCTTCCCTACATCTAGGGCTGTTCCCCCGACCTGACCCGACCCTATAATCTCCATTCCGACCCGACTTGATAACTTCCGTATTCCGATTACGCAATACTCGTTTTGCCGATTACCCGATTCCAGTAGATTCTCTCAAACCTGACCAGAAGCATAATCCAAGCAACAAAATCAGAGAAGACTCAAAGCAAACCTCTCAACAAAATCAAAGAAGACTCAAAGCAAACCATGCGATAAAAACACTTCAATGTATGATCCTGAAGACTGAAAATCAGAGAAGAAGATTCAACAAAAGCAAACCTCTCAACAAAATCAAAGAACAAAGCAAACCATGTCACAAAAGTATTGTTGTTCTATATACATCCAGAAGATTCAAAATCAGAGACGAACCTTCAAAATCTCAGAATCTCGATCCTAAATCCTTGAAATCGCTTCTGGCAGTGATCCGTCGTCCTCTCGATCCTACAATCCTTGAAATCGCTTTGGGCTCTTCAATATCCAACAAGAATAGCGTACGGTCAAACCATTCCTCCAAGTGCTTCAAGGTGATAACATCCCACCCATCATCTTTGAGCTCAACAATCTCCGTCGTGTCACCCCTAGCCTCGTTGCCGAGGTGCTCAAACCCTAATAATCAATTTCGTGCCGCTGATCAATCACCCGAGTTGATGGAATCCCAAGGCTTGTTCAGAATGCACTCGGATGCCAAAAGGGGTCTTCAAATCTTCTCCATCGCTTTCATTGCTCAGACTTCATTGGAAACTTCTGGACCCATCTCAATGTAACGCGTAACAATGAAAAGAAGAAAAGGCTGGCAATCAGTTAACGGGTGATTCCGCTTCCGATTTCTAACATTTCAAGTCGGGTTATCGGGTCGGTACAAAACGGGTAAATGCGTCGAGTCGGTAGTTCGGCTTTTTTGTTCAGCCTTACCTACATCGCGATTCCATTTCTCCTCCATTTTTCCATTTCGCGATTCCACCCTATTTTTTCTCCATCTTTCTCCATCTTTCTCTCCAATTTTCCCTCTTTCTCTCCATTTATCTCCATTTCTCCCTCTTTCTCTCCTGCAGTTTCGATACACTCCAGCCTTTCTTATCAAAAACCCTAACCGTAGTGCATCCCCTATAAAAACAAGAGCCTCTACTCGAAAATCAGTGGAAGCCCTAGCTTAAGCGTGGTATCGGAGCTCAACGAGCTTCATCGCGGAGCTTGACGAGTCCTAAGAAACTGAGGTTTGGATTGAACTTGTTATGAGTCTTTGAATGGTCGTGATGATTATTTGCCTTTGGATTGAAACTTGTGACCACTGTAGTTTGTTTCCACACATTCTTTAGCTTGTTCATTTGTTATGAGTCTTTCTAACTATATATTTATTGTTCTATGAAGCTATTAGATTTGCAGGTTGGCTTGCAATTAGACCTACTAGTCCTGTATATATGTTTCTAGCATGGTTCAAGCTCCGTTTTTTTTTTCTTTTTTGTTTAAAATGATACTAATTATCTTTCACTGTGTTCTTTTACCATGGCTATTTACTTGTTTCAATAATATTTACTTGAAAGCGAGTAAAGATTTAAGGGCCATGAGCATTTTGGATTGTTTATTTTCTTATTTGTATCTTAAGTACGTTTTACACATTTAGTACATTTACATATATCTTGTGGTTTGCTTGAATATGTTTGGTCAATAATTTGTTCTAGAATATCTATTTGGTGAATAAACAAGGCCTTTAAAGCTTTTGATATCATAATAATAAGACTATCACCAACATAAACATAGCAAACTTAAGATGACAACACACTATTGGTTGATTTGTATATTAGCTAAGCTATAGCTAATTAATAGTAATAACATGTCTAGTTTTGGAACATGACTTGATCTTATGCAGGGTAGTTTTATTTTCTGCATGTGTTAGTATGTAGGGCAGCTACTATTGGCTCTTTATTTGACTGATTGATCCTTCTCTGGATGAAATGTCACAACTCATGAAATAATTGTGATTTTGGTTAAGAAATGTAGAGGATTTGATCAATTAGTAAATATTATTTTTTGAGGCAACTGCCTGGGGCTTCTTAGTTAAACATGATCTTATGCAAAAAATACTCCTAAATTTCCAAAAGCATTGGCTATAAACACTAGCCTACAAGTAGCAGTAAAGGCACCCTAAGGGACATGATCTATTAGAGAAAGAAAGCAATAAGAAATAATAGTCTTCGTAATAGTTAGAACAATACAAAAGGATGGGTTACCAGAGCAAACCTCAGAAGAACCATGAATGAGCAGCTGCATATTACTCTTGCCATAACGCAGCGCTTTAATCACCTCCGTGATTGTGGGGTGCGTTTGAAATTGATTCTCGAGTAACTGATAAGCCTCAGTCTTAGTAGCCTCTACAAGCATGAATTAAACAAGATATTTCATCAGCATTACTCCCTTTTCGTGACACTGCAATCTAGGTGTAATAAGATTACACATAAGATATTGAAGATTGATTCTGGTGTAAACAAAAACAGGGGAGGTTGAGAGGGTAGTCAAGGCAGGTAGAGAAGGTGGTCAGGTCGTGACAATAGTAGGTCCAACAACTCCACCGTGATACTACACCATAGTCCATGATAGAGATCTCAAAGGCTCCAGGATACTAATCATATCTTAGAATATTTGTGAATAGTAATGTGTTAGAATACTTGAGTGAGTTTTGTGTAAGAGTATGGGTCGCATTAAAAAAGTGAATAGTAATGAATTAGGGAGTTAAATGCTTACTGCTTGGGTAAGCATCTATATGTGTAAAAAGAGGTATATAATGCTTAATTAGAGAGGTAAGTATCTATATTGATATTTCTAGAAAATGATAAAAGGGTAGTATGGTAAAGAAAAATCAGGTCTCATTCTAATTTCTATGCAACAAATCATATACAGGATAAGAAGATGCATGCATTAATTAGCAAGATCTACAAATGCAAGCCATTTGGGGTTGGGATTTTGAGCAATCCAGCTTTTTGACAAAGTATGAAGAAAAATCCAAGTCATGATCATGACTATATAAATATTAATTCTTTGTTTGGTATTACAAATAATATTGCAAAACAACTATGATTATAGGTCTGAGATAGATTAGAATTAATATTGCATCTTTGTATGTCTGCAGGTTTGGGGTTTTGCAAGAGGAGTGCTTTGATTACAGGTATGTGATTGATTAGAATTAAGAGCTCTATTTGAGTGGACAGATTTACCTCTTATAGGGCATCTCGTTTTCCTATTGAATTGGAGTTTCTATTTTATGAACTTTTGAGTTGCTAGAGTCTGATTTGACTACAGTATTTTCACATTTTATAAGTTGGACAAGATGAATAGGTTGAATAACTTTGACTGTGATATGTCGGATGTCTAATTTGTGCCTAAAAATGAACAAACCCATGGTTATGGTTTAGAAAGTACCTTGGTTATCTCTTCAGGCAACAAAAATATTGAACAGACAAACTTTCTCGCAATACTAATGATGTGGTTATATTATTAATATTAGTTTTTTTTACTTGTTATTTTCAATTTTTAGATTTTTTTGAAGTTTTAATAACTTTTTGTTGCAGAATATATTTAATATATTTTATAAATATCTTAATTGAAGCCATTGACGTGGCAATGAAATGTGTTGCATAGGCTGAAGGCAACATAGTGAAAATCCAAAGACTATTTATTTATAATTAACCCTTTTATCTAATTGTACAAGTGATCACTTTGAAAGATTGTCTACCTTGCTAGATGCATTAGTATATATGTATATATATGCATTATCCCCAGCAATTAAAAGTAGAAATTAGTTCATTTAGGTGACAAGCAGTTTTATATATATATATATAAAGTATTGTAGTTTTATAAAAAAAAAATGTTTTTTTATTTATTGTGGCAAAACTTATTCACCGTAATAAATAATATCCTCAGCATGAAAGCAAATTTGCTGCTATAAACCACTGTTGCGACGAAAATAATCGCCGCAAATATGTTTGCTTGTTCCAATTTTGCAACGAATTCTCAAAAATTAGTAGTGACTCCTGATGCCAGAAAAAGCTTCTCATGGCAATTTAGTGTTCAAACATTGTGCTTATTTGCAACGAAAATTTCAAATCTTGCAGCAATTATTTTTGTTGGAAATAAAATTTTTATTGCGACGATTTTCTTCATTCGTTGTGTTATTTTCTAAGTAGCTATTTAATAGCGACGAATGTGCGGCGTATGAGAATCGTTGCTAATAGTTATTAGCAGCAATTTATAGTAGTATTTGTAGCGAAAATGTTTGTCGCAAATAATGTTTTTTTCTATAGTGTTGGTAGAGAAAAGACCGAGTGTGATGGTATGAGGGGCTCTGAAGGGAGGCTTGAGTGCTTGAGGGTGATGTTCGATGGAATGATCAAGAGGGTTTTTTTAAGAGGGGTTGAGTGCTCTGCAAACTGAAAGAGGGCTTTGATGGAGTTCAACCTAGTGATTCAGTCTAAATTAGTGTAACTTGGTAGTGATGTAAGAGCTGACGTGGTTGTTCGTGATTGAGGGACTATTTTTTTATGTTTATATAAGGCAGACCGGTCACTAGCTAGCGTCTTCCTTCTTAAAAATATAGGGTTTGATATTTTGAAATTAAGATCAGTATTCAAACATATATAATACATATATCAAAAATAGCCCTCCAAACATACGGTTTGATATTCGAAATTAAGATCAGTACTAGTATTCAACATAATCTAATGCTGTCCTTATTACGAGAGAAGAAAGGCAATGAATAAAATCCCATTAAAAAATTGTTGTAGTAAGAAAAACCCAAAGAAAACTATTTCCAAATAAATTAATTAGCAAAAACATATATATATATATATATATATATTTATATAATAGATAGAATATATATATAAAATATAGGACATTAAAAAACAAAGGATAAAACAATGGGCGAACCCAAATCATTAAGCCCCCCTCTGTCACATATATGATTAATTCCACCAACGTTCTGATTAGAAGAGACTTCCGAAATTGTTGTGGAAGCCTGCAAGGCTTCTGACAAAAGAAATATAAATTAGACTCAGAATTATAAACAACAAGAGCTTAATTAATTAGTTAGCCTCGTATGTTGTGCCAATGGACGAACCAGATGAAAACACGTTTCATTACAAGTGCAAAAAAACTGGAGTAATCAGGAATGCATGTGAAATCGTGTATCAATGATTGAAGGTCACGTTAGATCAAACAAAAGGGTTTTTTGCATGAATTCATACTGCCGACAGAGAGAAGGCCGGCATCTTTGAAGTTTGATCATATTGAAAAGCTATATATAATATTTCAAAACGAAAATGTTGGGCGGTGGGAGCTAACTGGTAACCAAAGAAAGCGATAAAAACTGTGAATGAGAAGTAGTTGTTGGGTTAGATCTTGACCTTAATTCTTTTGAATTCTTTTTTCTTTTTCTAAATATTTTTTTTCTTCTTTTCTCCTGACTTCTTCTGAATTCATTCATAACTCATGCATGCATGCATGCATGTCTTTAACTACTACGCACGTTGGAGCACAGTATTAATTTTTTTCGAGGTTATATATATATATATATATATCAAATAGTTTAAGCTTTTGTGCATTGGAATCCATGGAAAATTAAGATCAGGTACTAATCAAGACAGATGTCCACACTCAAAAAAATTATAACTAGGCCGGTTTATTTTTATTCTCTTGTCATTAACTGGTTTTTTCACCCTGCAGATCCCCAAAGATTATGATCATTAGATGCCCCTAAACTACTATATATAGTGCAAGTACTAGAAAACGCAAAAATAAATAAGAAACTGTAGAAAAAATGAGCCTTAGTTTTTTTTAATCACGAAAACAAGACTTTACAGCTGGGTGTATCTACATATATATATATATATATATATATATATATGTTGTTGTACAGTAACCCATTCTCATAGATTCCAGTTTGAAGACTGAAACACATGTTTTAATAATAAATGCGTCCAGAATCAGTGTCTGGCAGAGTGATTCGTCAATCTTTGCAGCTTTGCCGCCCCTCGTTAAATTAGGATGATGAGGTAGCTACAGTGTAACTCACAGAAAGGGCAGTGTCTATTCCTCCCCCTCCCACCCTGCCGCCCAACTTTGCTGCCAATGCATGCTATCTCTTGGCAATGAGCGCGTATCTTTTAGAGATAGCTATGCTGATTAATTCACATACAGCAGAAATTACAGGCTTCGATTTGAGTGCCTTAATTTCCTTGTAAGGAAAATGCATGTATCTCTCCTTTATGTGTAAGATAGGCAAACAAACAAACCGAAATCGGAAATCATCTCCCCTCTATATATAATATAGTATTTGAGAGGGTACACTCAACTCATATCTAATTATAAGCTACTACAAGAAAATTATTTATTTGCTGCATTTTTATTAGTCGCAAATAATTCATTTTAGTCGCTAATAGTCTGTTTTAATCGCTAATAGTCATTTTCGTCATTAATATTGGACCATTAATACCCATTTTTCTTGTAGTGAGCGATTAACTTAGTTTGAATATTAAATTAAGTTGAGATTAGTTGAGTTTTTTATGAATAATAATAAATTGAAATAGTACAAAAAGTTTTGTAAGATCTATTTAAAGATGAGTTTAAATGTATTTGGATATTAAAATGAGTTTAGATATATTTATGAGAATTTAAAAAAGATCGTGAGTCATATATGTAAAAATATATTTGTATTAAATTGAAAAAACCTGTGAGTCCCACGTATAAAAAAGTTTTAAATTGAGATGAGTTTGGTGATTTGAGAATTATATATTTAGATATTAGACTCAACTTAAAATTAAACTGAATTAAATTGAGCTTAATACATTTCAACAATCAAATAGAGCCTTAAATTCGGGTAACGTACGCACCTATATAGTTTAATAAAAACCATGCAACGCACCCAAATTGGATGCATTAAACCCAATTCACTGATGAAATTAACTGAGATATTTAAATAGATCAAACCATGCAACGCTACGACGATCAATATTGTTTAATAAAAAGCAGATGGTCAACTCTTTTTTTACCAAAATAAAAGAATAAAAGAAGCTCAGCTAACAAAAATATACTTCATTTGGAGATTGAACTAATAAGTTAGATATATATATATATATGATCCATCTATAACTTCATATATATATATATATATATATATATATCTTCTTTTTGAGTTGTTTTGAATTTATTTATTCTTTTAAAATAATCATTGAATTAAATTAAAATATAATAGATATCTATAGCCAAGGAATAAATCACCATAAGAAAAATAAGTATTTGTGACTAAGTATTTGTGATGATAATGACTATTGACGATAAAAATAGACTTATTTTGATAGAAAATAATCAGTTTGATAGGAAATAACAGACAATAAATAAACAATTTTTTTTATAGTGATTACACATTGAATAAAATTCCATACCTTAATTATGATTTAGTTATTGTCCGACTATCTTAATTCTTCTACTCTTGCTGATCAAACAGTTGAAGAAAAGACATTTATATGCATCTAATAATATTTAATTATGATGTCATTTTTAAGTAGAGATCATGCTCTAATTAGGTAGGGTAGAAAAACTACTTATTCTTTTTCTTTTAAAAGGTTTTCCCACAGTACTAGAGTCTCCCGCCCTTAATCTAGATCGACAATTAATATATATGTACGATATTATAATTTAGATATATGGTCGCTGTGGGATCGATTAATAGCTCTCTTATATATTACAAGGGGCGAAATAACAAATAATCACTTAACAATATATATAATTAATTTGTCGATCAATAATGCTGTAAGGGTACTTCATTATATTACGAGAGAGTAGTGGGAAAATACACATGCAGTACTGCTTATTTCATGGTGTTCTTCTGCATGCTTATTATAATTAATAATTAAATTTTACTAACTTATATTGAAAGTTGTGCAGCCCAGTATTTAAATATTTGTTTCTAGGCTTACAAATTAAAATAATTAGTCCCATCCCATCGCTACGACGCTACTGCTACATTATTAACTCGAAGCTAAGACCAATCCGAAAATATAATTTATGATTACCATAATTAATTAGAAAAAGCCGGCACCGACTCCTTGTGATCATGATCTCGCGCGGATGCCTCTTAATTGTAACTAAATCTCCTGCTCTGCGGAATTAACGCCCAATTCCAAAACTCGTAAGAGAAGAAGCCCCTTGAAAGTTTCTGATCAGTACTCTGATCGATCAACAAGCTGTTTAATTTCCTCCTCCAGTACTTTTCTCTCCTAGTTTCTTTCTTTCTTCATTTTCAACTTTCATTAGTCAACTATATCACCATACAATTACGTACCCTCTAGGTGGTATATATAAATTTTCATGACCAATTTATATATACAGTAGTTTCAATATTAGCTAAAAAACCTTGGAACTGAGACCAATTAATCCACTAGTCTCGATCACTAATTTCATCTTCATGTATATATTTTTTTATGTTTATCATCTCGACTCTTTAGTGCCTTAATTAGAAGTTCTCGAGATAATGATTATAGGGGTCCCAATCCCAACTTCTTTTATAATTGAATATTTCTATATGATAACTGTTATAAAGCCTTGAAAAGAAAATTTTAATGCCAATAAATCTCAGTACAATGATTTGACATTTTGTGGCGGTTTATAATTTGTGATGGACACAAAACTGTTACACGTTGGGCCCGTGCCCTTTGGCTCCACTCCTTTACTTAAAAAAAAAAAAAAAATTAAATAATAATAATAATATAGATTAATGTTTTTATAATTTAATATGATAAATATTAATTTTATCTTGTGTTGGTCTCCTCTCTAAAAATTATCTTGGCCCCCCTCTACAAAATTTAATCTCATATAAAATAAAATGATATAATAACATTATAACATATTTTTATTATAGATTAAAAAAAAATTTAGATGATTTCTAACGTATTTTTAATATTTTTTTATTATGATGGCATGTTCTTGATATATTATATATTTTTTTAATATATAAGTTATATTAGACGTCTTTTATTTTTATTGTAGATTTTAGTATCAAATTGTTCTATACTGCATAAAAAAATATATAGAAATAGAATAAAAAATATTTTATATATTTTGTGTTAATTTTACTTGGTCTCCCCTAAAACAAATTTCTAGTTCCCGCCCACTGAATGGAAGCACGCGGCGCGAAGGTAATATTTTATAATTATTTGTGTGAGGGAGGTCCATTTGGGATAGGCCAAGCCCTAGGGCTCAACCCCAGAATTAGCCTAAGCTTACCCCTCCTTCTTGGCGAGCGGTTTGGGATTCGAGAAGGAAGGTGACTCCCTGGACGGATAAGGCAGAAGGACGTCTATAGGACGAGTCGTACGGTAGGCAGAGCCAAATCAAAGAGGGACAGACATGCCCTTCATCGCATTGAATGCTAGAGCCTATCAAGACCGCGCTGCATTAAATGCAAGAGCTTGCCAAAGCCACAGCGCATTAAATGTGGGCCTGGCAAAAGTATGGCGAGCCTCCAGAAGCATTAACTGCACGGCAAAAGCCCTTCACCGCATTAAATGCAGATCAGGAGCCTAAATACGCTTATGTGATAAAGTAGACTGACACGATACAGAGAGTGGAACAACTCGCCACCAGCCCAGATTTTGGCAGGGAGGTTTGTTTGGACACGACAAATGGAATGATTGCATAAAGGACGGATAAGACAGTGACCATGCCCTTCAAGAACACACCCAATGCTATCAACACCTATAAATAGTCAGAGATCCCACGGTATACAGGTTAAGCTATCTATCTCCATACTCTTATTCATCCTAAGCACTCTCAATACATTCCTTACTGGTTTTGGCATCGAAGTGGCCACAGGCTGACCACCGTCTCCACCCTTTCTACCCTTATGCAGAATTGGATATCGCCAAATAACCCAGGCTGTGGAAAACGACTTCAACAATATGTATGTCGTTTGGTCACTTTTCTACCAATGTGCGCGGTTAGAAAATGGATGGTTTCAAAGTTTCAACCTTGACCAAATGAGTTTCACATAACACTCAAATGTGAACATAAAAAAAAATGAAAAAATATTGGTACGTACGCATATTGGTGCGTAAAATTGCTTGTATGTAACATTACTCAATAAATATAATAGATCAGAAGGGTGATATATAATCTGTTTCGATTTATTTCGATGGGATTTGAGGGCTTAATGGCGGCATTGATCATAGCAGTTTCTGGCAAAGTGGCGACGGTTTGGGTGTTTAAGAAATTATGAGAAAATGAGGTTTCGCATTCCTATATTCACATATTGGAACCTAACATTTGAACGTTATATGACAAACGACGTTAAACGTGCATGTTTCTTTCAAGTTCGTTTAATGCGAATAAAAATTGGAACTACTTCTCTGCGTACGAACATTAAGTATTGACACAACATGTATAATAATAAGAATTAATTAATTTACCTCTTTTGTTAGGGATAGTGATAATATTTCAAAAGAAAAATGCTAAATATATTTAAGAAAAACTTACAAAAAACTAATTTCTCCACATGTTAGTTAGAGAAAATCTATTGGTCGATCCGGTTTCTTTTGTCTAATACACAGCCCCCCAATAAGAGATCGCCACATATGCTTTCCAACTTTATTTATGTGTGATTGCATTGCACGAAACCATCCATTTCGCACTGCACTTCGCTCCCCCCCTCTTCCCCCCTTCTGCCCTCAGCGCAAAAGACAAACCAAAACCTTTGGCCCTGAACCACCCACTGCAATCTCTTTCGAAAGCCATCATAAACACTCTTCCATCATCTCTTCCATCCGTTTGAACCTCCGTCCACAACTTCAACCGCCACCATCAAAATCACTCCTTCAATCTCCTTTTCTATTGAAGTAGATGCCAAAATATGTGATAGTTCTTGGTGAAAGAGCTAAGCTTCGTGACTTAAATCTGGAGTTCGTGGCTGCCTACTACCATCACTTGCTTCCATCGCCGCTACACAAACTGTTGAGAGTTAGGATTTTTTGCAAGTTAGGATTTTCTGCAATTTCTACAACGATGGAATGCATGGACAAAATAGAGGATCCCACGTTTTTCCTTCAAGAAACCAATGACAACTTGTGCCGACCTACGATTTCTGTAGACCTGGGTATGGTTGCTCATCTTTGCATATGTCTTTGAAAAATAATGTTTTTTTTTAAAAAAAATAAATTTGGGGCTTGTAGAATTTTAAGATTGGAATCGCTCTTGAATAATTGTATATACATTAATTTTTAGTATTAAATTAAATGCAAGTCTTTGCTTGCCAGATGTAAAAATTCCATATTCAATTAGCTGAGTTTTAGTTTTTTGTGGAAGGGAGGCTCGAGTGCGACGGTGAATGGAAGGCTACTTCGATGGTGAGAAAGGAGGGATGTTTTGTGTCTAGAAGACTGGAATTCTAATCCAAAGGTGAAATTGAAGGACCTAGGACTATGATTCGGTGTGGGTGTGTTTAATGTCTATTTTGTAACATTTCAGACGTGGCAACGTACCATAGGAGGGCTATTTTATGTGAAAAGTAGCTAGATCGCTCCACAACATTTTCTTGTCAGTTTTTGATATGCAAAATCATGAAACTTGAAATTCAAAATTTGAATTTGAAAAGGACTAACAAAATGAGTCTTGTAAATAAAAGTGTAAGTAAAACTATAAGTACATGTAGTATTACTCTTTCAAAAAACGAATAAATGATATAACCAAAACAATTCATTTCAAATTTTCAAATGGAAACTTCTATAAGTAATTGTCAATTTAGAATGAATAATTCTTCTCTATAATTTTATTTATTTGGAAATAAATTCTAAATCATAATAGGGTTGCTGGTATTTTAACTTTTTAAAATTTCAAATTAGTTCCATAAAATTAGTTTAAAATATATTTAAAAGTTTAAATTGAGATTATAAAAATATAACGTACTTAATGTACAACTTATATGCTAGGCGCATATACATGGGATGAAACTTGACTTATGTGAGTTGTATTTTCCTAGATTTAAGTCACACGATGGATTAATTGTTGGAAGAAAACTGAAGAGCAGGTGAGTCAGTGACCTTCGCTTGACATCGCTTGACTCTTTACAGATAGGTTTATGTGCAAAAGTTATGCAAATACTAAATGTGACACTACAAGAAAAACAGGTATTTGTAACATTTTAATTGCAATCAGAAAGACTATTTACGATTAAAACAGTCTATTTTAATTGTAAATAGTCATTCTGATTGCAATTAAAATATTACAAATATATATTTTTCTTGTAGTGTGATAAAACTTGGTTATGAGCGAAAACTAGTCTACATATAGGTTGCTAGGCTCTTTGCTTGTCAATGACTAGAGGAAATCCAAAAAAAAAAAAGTTTGTTTGACACTCACTTGATTGTTGATTCAAGCGAAAATCAAACTGAGAGTTTACTCAATTTATCATGCGAAAGTCACAGATTGTTTGGTCGATATGCAGGCGACACTTTGCTCGAACAAATTAAACACCCAATTAATAAATGATATGTTGTTAAAAAAGTTTAAAAGAGTTCTCTCTATGATTGCTTTCAAAGAACATGAACGTATCACTTGATGTATCACATGAACTTTGTATATTACTCCTTGGCATTTTGATGTAATGTGAGTTAGGAATTTGACGATCCAAGCATTTTTTTTCCCAATATATATATATGTGTGTGTGTGTGTGTGTGTGTGTGAAGATGATCTCTTCACATTATATTATATAATCAGCTCTCTATAACTTTTTTTTAATATAAATCTTTGTTGTGAATTTAATTTTTTAGAGTATAAAAGCTAAGACGTGACATATTGATAAATTGTTTTATGATTATAAGAAAAACTCTAATGATCACAAGAACAATTAATCATGTTGTAATTATCTACTTACATATCCCTTCCCTCATTTTCTCTCTTTCAGATAATTAAGGACTCAAAACCTGATTTTTACTAGAGGGAGAGGAGGCCTTGGCTTCCTCCATCTCTTCTTCCTCCATTCACCAACCTTGTCTATCAAGATTTATTTTATTTTATTTTATTTTGCTTGCGTCAAGATCAAAAAAGACAGATTTATAACTCTATGGCAACTATCAAGAGACATGCACAAGCCAAGCAAATTCACATGTCAAAAATTGTTCAAAGGAAAGTGGTGGTTTTGCAAAAATGATCTTGTGCGGTTCTCACGCTCATCCTTTCCGACAATTCTTCTCGACACACGCATTAGATCACCGGACTCCCCACCATTAGACCTTTCAGATTTGATCTTTGTAGATAAGTGACAAGTATATTGTTTTCACAACAGGTCACAAATTTCAAAATCTACCGAAGATAGTCCAAATTCTTATCCCTCTTTTTTTGCATCTATCTATTGCTTTCCTTTATAATTTCCTTATTGTTACTTAAAAATAGAATATAAATTTGTCTCTCAAACATTTGTCTGTAGAGATTGAGTCATTTCTTTTTATGAAGAGTGAAATTGAGTCTCTACTTAGGCAAAAAATGTTATCTCTTAAACGTTTCTCTGTAGAGAGTATCAGCAATAGTAAAGATCATACTAGTCACAAAAAAATAGTATACTGGTGGATGTCCAAATGCATTATTTTGATTTATAATGTCATGTTTGATATGTGGACATCTTATCATGCATCCAATTATAGATGTAAGGGTTTTTTTTTTGAATGAATGATGAAAATTTCCCTTAAAAAAATTATTTACTTACATAGCTACGTACTTTGTGATAAGGCAACTGTACCATCAGGCAAGAGTACAGCAGGTTGCACCAAAAGCAAAGCTGGTTCACACGACATGGACCTAGAAAACTCTAAAATAAAATGTGAGAATATCCTTATCAAAACAAAATGAGAATCTGTGGTACACATGCCACAATGATAGAGAATATATTGTTATGTATTGAGTAGTATAAATAATGTAAATGACATGACAAGAATGATAGAAAAGAATTTCAGAATAGTAAGGAAGCCCTTTAGACATTTCAGCAAATACCTTCTCTGCGCTTTTTCTTCTTACTTTAGCATGAATCGAGAGCTCAGTGACCTCCATTGCAATATTCTACCGATCCAACTTAGATGGATTCTTCCATCTCTTTTGAAATTTCCTTCCCAAATCCCATCTCCACAATAAACACTTCCCTTCTCAATTCAGCTAGTCACTTCATTACTATAAAGCTTATAATTGATAATTACCTCTTGTGGAAGGTTCAGATTGTGCTTTTTCTCAAGAAGAATCATCTGTTTCATCATGTGGGGCTCATCTGTTGTGCCCCCTCCCCTGTTGATGACAGCCCCAATCCCGAGTACCTCAAATAGTCTCAACTTGATCAGTTGATTATGTCGGCACTAAACTCTTCACTGTCCGGAAATGTTCTTGCATAGGTTTTTGAGTGTAACTCATGACACGTTGAAGAAAGTCTGATCAGATCAAGAGGCTTATATAAAAGATGAATGGTTGACATTATGTCCATTCTTTAGATTGAGAAGTGATTTCAACACATCTCATTTCATCTCATCTTATCATTACAACTTCCTAAATTCTCACACAAAATATAATAAACAATTCAATTTTTTAAATCTCAGTTCAACATTTTCAAATCCTAAGATAATAATAATATTCTAATAATATTTTATTAAACGTTCAACTTTTATCTAAAACCATCCTATTTCTTCTCACTATCCAAACAAATTCATTTCCATGGGGTTAAGATATGTCTCAATCGATTAGAGCAGAATGTTGATTTCAGTACCGACCACGCTACTGTTGAGCTCTCTATATTCTTCCACATTGTATGATCATCGGGAGCACAATTAGGCTATGGCTTAATTTTTGGAGAATCTTATAAAATTTGGTATTACGTGTTGAATAATAGTCGTGAGATTGATAAATATCTCATATATTTACTCTTACAGTTTAAAATTTGATTCACATGTTAAGCTAACGCAAAAAAAAAATCGTATTCATTCTATGTACATCCATTTTGCATAGCGAGCACATAGACGAATTCAAACAACAAGGCATAGATAATATAGAGGCTAGTCATGAAGAAGGATATTCTAAATTTTTTGAACATCATTCATGCATTTGATTTATCAGTTAGGTCCATTTCATTTTTTTTTTCTTTTATTTGACATTAAAAATACTAGTATTTTGTATTTCACATTTTAGATTTTACAACTAAGTGACACCCCCATGGTTTCTTGAAAACTTCTTAACCTTTTATTCTCTACCTAGGGCTATAAGACTATCGGTCCAGACCAAAAAAATTGACCAGACCGCGCGAATGCTTTGGTTCGGACCAAACTTGATCGACAGTTATATTGGTCTGTAATCCCTATACTGAACCAATTATACTCCTAACTCCATCGGCCTCAGTGCCCTGCACTACCTTATTATTAGCATGGGGGCTTGTCATCATGCGACGCCATATAGGTCTGTCCGGCCTTTGGTTGTCTCTCATCTAGATGAAATCATCAATTTCAATATATATTATGTTGCTCAGTCTACGTGTTCCTCATATACTACTACAAATATTGTGTGGTAGAAGTCTCCAACATTTCTTTCTCTAAACTGCCCCTTCAAACCACCCATAAGGTGATACATATTTTCATGACCAATATGGTCGTTTAAGTATCGTCCAAGAAAGCATGGAATTGAGACTAAAATCTGCTTGTCTCGATCGATAGCTTTCATCTTCATGTATCTATTTTTTTTAACATTATTTTGACTATTTAGCAGTACCTTAATTAGAATTTATTGGAATGCTTGTAGGGGTCCCAATCCCAACTTCTTGTATATATTTAGACGTTATCGTGCCTTGAAAAAAGAAACACAATTCCAATAAATTCCGTTTAGTCCAAAGGTATGGAAAGGTACGTATAAATTTCTAATCTATATGTAAGGGCTAATCATTAAGTACGTCCAGTACCTAATTGGGTTATAAAATTATATCACTTTCTTGACAAATAATAATCAAAGAGGTTACAAAAATTCAAAATATTTACTACAAGAAGATCGAGATCAAGGGCCGTCATATCTCTCTAAAGCTAGCATTATAGTTCAATTATCAAGACTGGCATACTGTTTTTAATTAATTAACTGTTAATTATTGCATGAGATCAGACACCAACAACTCCTAAAATTAATGCAAATCTGAATTAAGTTTTATATTGATTTTCAACTGTTCTGGATACGTAAATCGGATATTGAGGGAACAAATAAAACGTGTTAAAAGATACGCGTGCAGCAACATGGATGATCATCATATATCATATCATCAACAACGTCAACAACAACGTATATATTCGATCTCCATTATTGAAAAAGAGAAATATTAAAGAGAAACTACGTTCAAGAATACTCACTCACATGTTACTATATTCTTTTATGTGGGCCATCGAAAATCTTATCTACCTTTTACTTTTAACGAGCTAGATATAGAAGTTAGAACCCTCCAAAATTGAAATTAAGAACTCATTCTTGCTTGAGTTTCAATCAAGGAAAGATATTTGGCCCGTACCTTTAATTTTCCTTTGTCCAATTAAATTGAATGCTCTAATTCAAAAGGAAATAAAAAGATATAAATCCCGTAATATTTGAAGAAAGTTTGGGTGAAGATTTCAGATATTTAATCATGTAATCCTATTTCTAATATTTAAAAGGGAAATGATGTACGTTTCTTTATCCTTAATTTTTGTCATTTTCAATCATACCAGTTGATGCAATATATTTTAATTGATTGTTAATTCAAATGTTTGACATGAAAATTAGAAACTTTAATTGCGTTATATCAACTTTTTGTGATTAAAAAGGAAATTTAAATAAAAAGAAACGTTAAGGCACTACTCGATCAATACAAAAAGGATAGCTAATGATTTATTTTTAGAAAAATAATATAAAATATAATAAAAAGAACAAAAAGGGCCATTCCAATATAAGCTGGCCAACAAACCTAACCTTCTGCCCAAGATAAATGTTTGAAGTCTGACCAGACTGTACTACCATAGTTACATGACCTTTATACAGAGGTTATACTTTAGAGTCACAAAAATTGATTGTTTGATGAAATAAATATTGTTAGAGCCTAATTAGAACATAACCAATCATTTGCAATTTTGATTCTCTCTCTTTTATAATCAAGTGATAACGGTTAGCTAGCCCATATAAAATTGTCCAAAATTGGCATCCCTTTTTATCCACCTTTATAGACAGATCGCTCAATCTCCACAATGTAATGACTTAAGAAAAGCCTCCATTTATATATATATATATATATGAGTAATTTTATATACAATCTTTAATACGTAACTGTCACGTAACAACTTTGAAAAATAGTAGAGTCTTTTATTAAAAACTTAAACCTTTTTTTCATGTAGGATCTATCCTTTATTCATTTTTTAAAAAATAATTACGTAGCGGTGTTCCAACTTACGGTTGTACATATAGTTTCTATATATATATTATATATAGAGAGAGAGAGAGAGAGAGTGGACCCAATTATCATGGAGTTATAATTATTTTAGTGACTAAACTCGAACAACAACGGTTGTTTATTATATGTTGGTTTTGTTTAATTAATAGTAGTTAGTGCTTCCATATTGCTATTGTGGGGCACATGATGGTAGGGTGAGGAATATAATTTAACGACTCTAATACCCCCCTCTTCCAAACTATGTATCTGGTTGCTCTGATGCATGTTCTAGCGGCCTGCCTTCTAGGCGTGATAATGTCGGTAGTTTTTATTTTCACCTAAATTAAGTTGAATCTTAGACTTCAAAGAAACCTCTCCAAATTCCAAGGCCTTAGCCACTAAACTGTATTCTCCTATAGGGTTTTGACTCAAAAATAGTGAAAGGATAGACAGGGATATATATAATAAGGATAGCATTATAAGCAATATTAATATAGCATCAAATTATCTATCTTCCCGAGCATGAACACAAAAAGCTCGCTAGCTAGCACGCCAATGGAATCTATTTATCCAGCTACATGTACAGTTATAATATATTTTGTGTAAAGTTATAATCTATTTATATTATACATATATATAATATATAAATGATACATACAGTTATAGTTATAGAGTACTATGTACAATTTTAGAATACGTAAGTTCTATACAATTTCTTAAAAAAAATAATAAATATGATGGTAAGAAGTTACGTTCAAGAGCACTCACTCACATGAATAAATTATAGATGTATTTGTTAGTTTTATCAATTGTATATTATATTATTATTTTAATGAGTCTAAAGATAAATTCAATGTATAATTATGAATGTGAAGGTGTTACTTTTTATCAAACTTATATTTTATATCAAATACTCTGCATCAAACCTTAGCCAATATCAATACTCTAAAAACCGTCAAAAATAGAGAAACACCAAAAATTGAAATTAAGATAATTTGAAAAATTATATAACTAATGAGTAATGATCTGTCTTTTGGTAAGAAGTATATTCTATCATTAAAAAGCATAAGAAAAATCACATTTTTTTAGTGGAGTTTACTTTTAATGAAAGGTCTTCGCGAGGGTAAAAGATTTCTACTTAACATTACTCATAAAAATAAAGAAGTTTTAATCCATTAAATGAGTTTGATTGAAAAATCCATTTTGTCCCACTCTTTGACAGTGAACTTATTAATTTGATAAATGTATATATATATATATAAATATATATATATATTAACAGACGGGATTTTTCACAAGATACGAAAAGTATACTTTTTTAGAAAATAAATAGTGAAGTGAATTAATAAATAATCTCCTACCTCTAACACAGTAATCAGAGTTAACAACTAAACTCTTTGAAAAAAAATATTAAAAAGAAAAAACACACTCCACCATTTTGGTGTGGATTTAATCATTGATGATTGGTATTGATTAGCACCATATATATGACTAAATACAGTGTCAGTATCTCGTGGTTAGCAGAAGTAAAGTTTAAAATCTTCCCATCCCTTTCCCTCACTCCGTCCCGTCCGTCCGTCCCTTCCCTCCCCTTCCATCCTATTCAAAACAAACGACAGGCAAAAAAGCATAAAACTACAACAGGCGAAAAGAGCATAAAACTACAAAGAAAGGGGTTTAAATTATTTAGAAATGATATTAGTCGTCGTATCATAATTATTTTTTAAAAATTAAATAAATAAGAAATTCACATAAAAAATTATTTAGTAACAATAAAATTCACTTTATTTTTAAAACAATTATATGATTTTTGCACACCATACGACTGTATATAATATTATTAGATAAAATTGTTTATGAAGTTTTGTTAGGCGCGATCTGTATATCAATATCGTTATCTTCATATTTAAAATTTAAATTTGTATCATTTTTATTAAAATCTGATTTTTTTTAATCAATCACGTGAAATAAATATGCGAATTGATACGTATAATCGTTTATAACTAAATTTTTTCTTCTTTTATATAGTGTGGCGGGCCAGCGGCTCTGATAACAGGGGCAGACAGAAACACACGTTGTGGATATTTCAAAAACAAGAGGAGACCGAACCTGGTTTGACGTTTAAGGCCCAGAATTACCACCCTCCTCCTCTTCACCCGTCTGTTACGGAGTTTTTAGGCAGAGGTGTTTGCATTATTAATCATAGCTAATAATCTTTTGAAAAATAAGGTCAAAGCGACAGCTCGTTGCTTTTATCTTTCTTGCTTCTCCTCCCTTTTTCTCATCTCCCTCTCTCTCTCTCTCTCTCTCTCTGCTTTTCTGCTAACACCACACCCATCTTTCTCTTTAAAGCTTTTTTTCCCCTCTTCCTCGTTCGAGTGACGGACAAGAACCACATGATCAACACTACACGTCCTTTATCACCGATTCACTTTTCTCAACCTTTGCTTCCTTACAAGTTAGAGTACAAGACACCCCACTGAAGATTTTTCACGCCCGAAAAGAAAAACATTTCTGGATTTTCTTTTCTGATCCTTGGACTGGGCTATAATTCTTGATCTGGGTCTCCATCTTCTCTCAGGTTCAGTTCCATTTTCTTCTCCAACTCCCCCAAGATTTCTTATGGAAAAGAAGAGCACCACACCTCCAAATTGGACTAGTTCCAGTTTTGGCATGGAACTCCAGCCCAATGAGCTGAATTGTGGACCTCCTGACCAACTTCCCAATTCCTTTTTCAATCCCAATTGGGACAATTCAGTAGATCAGAGTGATCCCTTTGAGTCTGCTCTGAGCTCCATTGTTTCTTCTCCGGCAGCCTCAAATGCTGCTGCCATTCCCGGCAGCGATTGTCTAATGATCAGAGAATTGATTGGAAGACTGGGAAGCATATGCAATTCCGGTGATATTTCGCCGCAGACTTACATCGCCGGCAACACCACTACCAACAACAATAGTACCAACACTTCTGGTTACAATACCCCTTTGAATTCCCCTCCTAAGCTCAACCTCTCGATCATGGAGTCCCAGATCAGAGGGAGTTTGCCAATTAACGGTCGCCAGCTACCATTTCATCCAACTCTGGTACCCTTTTCAGCAGACCCTGGATTCGCCGAAAGGGCTGCAAGATTTTCATGCTTTGGCAACAATACGAATTGTATCGGGTTGAACGAAACAGATTTTCCTTACGGATTAATGCCCGGAATGGAGTACGGCAAGATGTCTAATGCTTCGAACAACCAGCAGTTTAAGGTTGTTGGATCTCAGATGGGAGTTCAGGAAAACAACAATCATGAAGAAAATGTAACGGTCAAAAGGAAATTCATTAGGCTACCAAGGCCCTCGACGCCTGAAAATGCAGAATTTGGTGATTCCAGAGAGGGTTCTTCGGTGTCTGAACAAATCCCAGGTGGGGAAGTGAGTACCAAAGTCGACATTGATGCCAATGCAAGGAAAAGGAAATCTATATCCAGAGGAAAGGCTAAAGAAACACCTTCTACTCCCTCAGCTAAAGATCACATGGTAATGATTATACTAATACGTGTGAATTTGTCAGTTTCAAAATTTCCGTTATTTTGAGAATTATACGGAGATTTAATGAGCGAATTTATGGCAGACTGCTATGGAGAATGAAGAATCGAATGCAAAAAGAAGCAGACAAGATGAAGATGCTGGAAATGAAAAGGACTCAGCAAAGGCAAAGGCAAAAGGAGATTCAAAAGCTGCAGGGGATGGGAATCAGAAACAAAACAAGGATAATTCCAAGCTTCCAGAGCCACCAAAGGACTATATTCATGTCAGAGCAAGGAGGGGCCAAGCTACGGATAGCCATAGTCTTGCAGAAAGAGTACGAATTATGATAATGCTCTATGACGTGTTCTTTAGTTAGCAGAATAGTTAGATTCCCATTTAACATTTCCCTCTTGTCTTTCTTTCTTGGTCAGGTAAGAAGAGAGAAAATCAGTGAAAGGATGAAGTTCCTTCAGGATCTAGTTCCTGGTTGCAATAAGGTCTGTGTTAATATTAAAAAAAAATTGCAGCTTTTTAAAATCATACCCTGAGTTTCTTATGGAAAATAATAATAAGAATAAGAAATGAAATATAAGATTTGGACTGTACTTTGATTTCAGGTCACTGGGAAGGCAGTTATGCTGGATGAAATTATAAATTATGTGCAGTCATTGCAACGTCAGGTTGAGGTAAGCTGAAGTTTATCCACCATTTATCTAAAAATTGCATACTTAACAGCTCAGAATTTCTAAGAGTCCTGTGTTGGTTAATTTCATTTTCTGCAGTTTCTTTCAATGAAGTTGGCTACTGTTAATCCAAGGATGGAATTTAACATGGAAGCTCAGCTGTCGAAGGATGTAAGTTGTTCACTTCTTCCCCATTTTTAGTCTTGGGAATTGCTTTGTGAATATTTTTCCAGACATTATAATTAGTGGCTCAAACAATGTGAAATGCAGATATTTCAGTCTCGCGGAGCATTGCCTCCGACCCTTTATCCATTAGACTCGGTGATGCGTTCTATCCCATATGGATATCAGCCTCAACAAATGCAAGCTTCGCATGGCGGCATTGCCAATGAAACAGAGAATCGATTCTCGGTAAACTCTTTGGCTGCACTTTCTCGAAATCCAAGCTTGCAGTTGCCTCCGATGGATGGATATGGAGAAGCCGTCCCACAAGTAATTGAAGAGACTTTTGCTTATTTCCTGCATTTAAAATGGCCTTATCTTAAAATGATCTGAAAGGTGTACTATAAATTGATTTACAGGTTTCAGCACCATGGGAGGATGACCTCCAAAGCGTGGTTCAGATGGGTTTTGGCCAGAATCAGCAGCAGAGCTTTCATGGTATGGGAACAGATTCATGAGAAATCTGGGTTTGTTTTTGTTTTTTTTGGCCAGATAGCTCTTTGGTTTGAGTGTCTAATCCAAAATTTGTTTGGTGCAGGCTCTGGGGCTGCAGCTCAGATGAAAGTTGAGCTGTAATTAACATTGATGAACAAGAGAGTCTTGGATTGCTGAGGAGGCCCCCGGGAGTGAGATTCCTCTGTACATAGAAAGCTTCCAAGCTGAATTAATCCTTAGCTTCGAAAGGGAAAAAGAAAAAGAAAAGAAAAGAAAAGAGAAGCACTTCTTCTTTAGTATCTTTTTGGCTATCTTTAAGGAGACCCATTCTTTTGGAGAGTTCTTTCAAGAATTCCAGATTATAATATTCCAGAACTAATTGCAGCCAGTGGAGCAAAAATTGTGAAGCCCACATTGTAGAAGATCGTGTCAAGGAGATTAATTGAAAGCTGAAAGCAGAGAGAGATGGAGTATTTTTCATGTCAGCAGCTTTTGTTCCAACCATGTGTATTGTGTATTACCTTACCATTGAGAAAACACTATCATTGGTTCATTTAAGCCCTCATATTATTTGACTAATTTTTATTTCCTTCTAGTTTTTTCTGGTAATTGCTGCAAGTTTCTGTTGGACTCTTGATCTTTGTCCCACTTGACGTGTTGAAGATACCCAAAAAAAAAAAAAAAAAAAAAAAACAGAAAAGAAAAGAACTTAACCACCATTTTGAACTTAAAAGAATTGTAATGGATTTGCAAATCTTTTTTTATTTTTTTTTCCCCACATCTTGGCAGCAACCAACGGAAACAGTAGCTCTCAGATTTAGCTGGAACAAATACTTGTTTCTGGGTCCCTTGACAGGGATTGATATTTGGTTATGTTAAATCGCGTAACTTGTGGGAAAAGTAGATTCCTAATTGCAGCCAGCTGGTGAGTGGGGACAAATGTTATCTCTAGTCCAACTGTTAGATTAAGAATGATCAGTGGTTTTGAGCTGGAACCCAGAACTCATTTTCCCACCGTTTCTTTTTTCTCAACAACCTTGGAATTCACTGCATAACAGTTAGGCTCGGTTTGGATTGTCCCAATTAGTAGAGCTCATCTCAATTCATCTTAATTTATTATTATATTTTTTCAAATTTTTATATAAAATATAAATTTTAATATAATTTTTTCAAATTCTAATACACATTTTTCAAATCTTAAAATATAATAATATTAAAAAATATATATTTTAGTCAACTTTTAAAATTCAACTCAATTCATCTCATCTTACCTCTCAATTCAAACCACCCGTAAATTGTAATTTGATTTCTTCATTGTATCTTCATCACTTCTTTTGCTAACCCAATCCAGAAGATATTCTGCTTTTAGAATATTAAGCAGCGAAAAGGGCATTAGAGACCAGGTTGGCACTTGGCAGTGGTGAAGTTCTGACTTGGCTGAGGAATAAAAAAAACAAACTTTTTACAAATCCCAACTTCTTGTGAGCATTTTTGTAAAATGGAAACCTAAATATTGGAGGATAATAAGTGTGAGAATAAAGTGGTAGTGGAGCTGAGATGTAGATGGTAATATATATATATATATATATATATGTGTGTGTGTGTGTGGAAGGTAATAAAATTGGAGGATAACATATGTCTATGACTTTTCACAAATGCACTTTCATTCTCTATAAATAGAGAATCCCACCATGAATTTATTCACTCAAAATTCTGTGTAATTAGAGAAACATTTCCTCCTTTTCTTTCTATTTTTTTGGGTTTTGACTATTTTATCTCGGGTTTGAGAATCTCATTTTGTGTGTAGACAAAAAAATTAACAAGAACTAATGTTATTGTATCTTGAGAGTAAACTGTCAAAAAAACTATTGCATTTTTAAATTTGGAGGCAACAGAATCTATTCTAATAAAAGCGTTCATCACAACATACTTCAACATCGATTTATCTCAATCTAATTTTTTCTTTTTTGTTTTACATATTTTCTAATTTACAAAGAGTTTGTACATAAATCATTTATTATTCAAAATATTCCAAACAGTCGGATGGGATACCTTTGGCTTTGAAAGACAGCTAAAATAAGAAGTTGGGGTCCTTTCCATCATCAAAGGCTGTCATGCAAATACAGCTTCTAAACAACAACAACAACAACAAAAGTAATCTGCTGTACTATTTGCCTTTTTGGCCGCTATGTCTGGTCCTAAATTAATGGATTTTTGGTACGTTAATTACTTACTTTCAATGTGGTAGTTCCACTGTCTTTATAATATACAAACTGGTTTTGTTTTGGCCATAGATAAAAGTGAAACACAATGGACAAAATTTGCTTGTTTTTGGTCCATTTTTCTAGCTCAATCTGTCTGTAGTCAAGTACGGCTCAACATAAAGGAAATTCAGATTAAAATCGATCTGCCATGACATACCTACATTCTTTTTTATTAACAAAGGTGTCCGAAACAAAATCTCGACTAATCGAAACAAGTCAAGCAAGCCAATTCCCTTTATGTTTGAACTTTAGATCCCAAAGAAAATAAATTTCCGACTAATCCAAGCAAGTCAAGGAAAAACTCTCCACAGTCTACAGTTCTCTGTGTTCAAACTTTAGATAGGGAAGAAACATACGATCAACGTCAAAATCTTTGCCATTAAACAATCACAGGGAATTACAGTAAATTGTACATAAAACTGTGAAAAATATGCAACTATGTCATTAAAATTTACTGACAGAGCCGAAAATATGAGTGGGTGTTGATTGAGATTCTCTGGCAAAGTTGTTAACCACTCCCCTATATCTTTATCTTGTACTGCATTTTATTGTACCCACTAGACCCTATTAAATTCGTCCTTGAAAAGTTGGCTGTATGGTTAGTTTTATAGTAGATAGAACGGATAGTATACTCTTTTCCCATTTTTGTAAATTTTAGTTTTCAAAGAACTCTGTTGGTAAATCCTTCACGCAAGTTAAGATCAAGTATAGATGTGTTATAAAACCATATAAAAATTTCATAAAAGTAAGTTCGTAAATTGGTATAATTTTATTTAATATGTTGGATTTATTTCACAAAAAAATAATTTTATAATCTATTGTATTAAATCAAGTCATGCTTATTTGTAGATTTATTTTTTGAACAATGCTAGAAATACACGGCATTGCATACCTTTTGTGAAATCGATGATATGGATAAATAGAAAAATATTTTTTTTGTAACTAAAATATTTCAAAGCTCGTTCTCGCATTTAGAAACTAGACCTTATGATATCTTGTTCAAATGGACTTTGAATTTCTCTATACGTTAACCATCCCATTGCACCTCCATGGATAACGCCAATTGCAATTGTCAAAGCTCCTATTCATCCAATTATGTACTAGTTCTCCTAATCAAGGATCCAAAGCGTTGTCATCATTCTTGATTTAGTTTTAAATGCAATGAATTTCAAAAAAACTAAAAACTTTCTCAGAAACTGTTGGCACAGTGTAATTTGGGTTGGAAAATAGTGGCAGAATTAAAGCAATCAAGAAGGATAATTGCGCCATCTTTTCAGGGACAATGTCTTTGTTGTTAGTCAACTTGGAGAATTAGTGCCTGGATATATAATTCTCATGCACCCAATAAGATCCAAGGGTTGTTAGGTACCTGCCTGCATCTTCACCGTCACATCTGATGCTGACGTCCTCTAATATACTTTTCCAATATACCTACAAGAAAAAAAAAAATTCAACTTATTTTAATTACAGTGGCCTAAAAAAACTTACCCTCTTAATTTTGTTGGATTTCTCAGAATATTTAGTTGAAGTTATTTTAACTGTTATTTTCAGTTAAAAAGGTCGCATTACTATTGAAATTTGTTTGAGAGACGAAATTCAATTCTTTTTTATAATTCAAAAAAAAAAAGAATTGTCAAATTTTATCATTTGAATTAGACCCATTAATATTTAATATTTTAAGTGATTTTTTAGTTGAATTATAAATTCAATTAAAATGTGTAAAGCTACTTAAAACATAATTGGAGAGGAGTATAAGACTAAGGACCTATTTGAAAACACAACTATTATCAGATATTATCAAATTATTTCATTATTATTTATAAATATTCTGAAATATTTATTCTAACGAAATTGAAATTAACTCTCCGGATTAGATAGGAAGGTCCAATAAGGAAGTGAGAGTTAGAGAGAGGGGAAGGGGGGGGGGGGGGGGGGGGGGGGGGGGTGGGGGGGGGGGGGGTGGGTCCTTGTATAGGAAGTGTGATTAGGAAGGATTGATGGAAAGTGTTAGGTTATTGTGGGGTTATAAAGTAGTGATGATTTGGAGAGGGGTCCAATTACCAGGCTGTCATAAATTTCCATCATGGTGCTACATCTATTACCACCTTCCCTTCCCTTTATGTCCTTTTCTTTCGCCTAAAAGAAGCAGTCGCTTTAACTTCGGTTGGTACCAAAGGAACCTTTTTATGTGGGGGAAGAGAGAGAGAAACTATCATTTTGTTTCACCAACCATTACTGATCATCAAGCCCCAACTTTTACTCTTAACATTACATGCAACTTCATGTCTCCACAAATCTGAATTACTGTTTGGGAACCTGTAAAATATTCCAATCGTTCTCGATCAAAAGCTCCAAAAAGGGCAAAAAAGAACTCCATATTTGAGAAAATTCTATAGGTCTAGGCCTCTGAATTCATTACACCTCACACTTTTTGTTTCTCTTTTGTGGGTCAACCAGTTGTAATTCCTCTTGCGGACTGTTAAGATTTTTAAATGAATATATAAATATATATATGTAGATAATTTATTATGCATTTAAACACAATGTGAAGTAAATAAAATCTTTAAAAGAGTGATGATGTTAGCAATTTATCTTTAAATTAAGCAATTTAATTGGATATATTCATTCTTTATATTCTTAATGATATATATTATTTAGTATTTAATATAAGACTAACATCAAAGGGGAATAGTCATGATGTGGCTTTACAGTACTAATTATCACATAATTAATACCACAATGAAATAGTTGGATTACAAAGCTTCAGAGGAGCAAATATCCATAATATATAATAAAATCATAGATATTTTATGGTGTTATATAAAATGTCGTTTTCTTCGACCCTTAAATTGTGATGGCTAGGTTGCTTCTTGGTTTCTCTTAAATATTCCAAATGGGCAATTAATGGCTGGGGTTGAGAGGTCTCTACTGGTTTCCTTCCATGCCCCCCCAAACCTCACTGAAACTGCCCTTTTGGCATGAAAAATGGTCCACTGGTAGGGATATAGATTCATGGCAGAGAAGACAAGACCACAAGCTTCCTGTTTAATGGTCTCCATGACATGATAAAACTACCACATCAGGAGGAGGCTGCTTCAGTCTCAGAACTCGTGGAATGCTTGCTCTTATGCATCCAATATTTAAAGGAAGGGGTGGGGGGGCCATGGACATGCTTCTCTAATCCTCTTGAAGATTGCCCCCTATCCTCTTGACACGTAAAACAAACACATTAATGGTCTGAAGCTTGACCTGAACTCAGTTTCTTCATTGTTTTTGATTTTTTGATTTTATTTTTGGAGATCTTTCTGTAGTTCAAATGAGTCTGCAACTGGGGCCCACCATATCCATATACTCCACAGAAACTTCTAAAAAGCCCCATCTCCATGCAGACTCACATCTCCCTTTCCTTTCATCAATACCACAATTTTGAATAGGGGAAGTAAAATGGATAGCCACATTTTAAAATGAGTGGGAAATGGACAGCAAATCCATTGCATAGTGCTTGAGTGTGCGTGTGTATGTCTGCTGTGTTCGTAAACATATGCATGTGCGTGTGTTACTTGTTAGACAATAACCTGGAAAGTAAATGACAAAGGGAACTAGGCAAAAGAAAAGAAAAACACGTCAGATGGATAAATATGGGAGAAGAATACAAATAACCGGAAATGTAAGCAATAGTGGATAAAAAGAATTCAATCTTGACATCTTATGAACTCGGGAATCTGAATTGACAAAAAACAATATGAGAACACATACATTGGTAATCACAATTGCTACAAACTGCACGAACCGGATGACCAGTAAGAATATGCTACAACTTTGGAGCTATATCACAAAAACTGTTAGTGGTGCATACATTTAGGCCAGTAAATTTCATCTATATGTTGCATCGATCGTAACCAGAGAACCATGATGAGGGTTCTGTGGGTTTTGGCAACTCACCTTCTTCGCCATTATAAAATGGTTCAAATTCCTCTCTCCATCTCTGATCACTAGAATTGCGTGTCTCCCCTGCCTCATACGTGGCAATTTGAGCATCATCATAAGCTGGTTGTGTTGCTTCTCGGGGTAAACGACATTCTAGGAGGAGTTCATTAAGGGTTCCAATCTCCTTTTCGTGTTTTTTCTTCAATTTATCAATCTGTTTGGTCGCCTTTTCAGTTTCTTGTTCTGCCTCCA
The DNA here is from genome assembly GCA_036559045.1 of Platycarya longipes. NCBI lineage: Eukaryota > Viridiplantae > Streptophyta > Magnoliopsida > Fagales > Juglandaceae > Platycarya > Platycarya longipes. The sequence goes on along the minus strand of CM071789.1, from coordinate 25,689,081 downwards.
CAGCTCGCATCTGCATATTTTAATGAGAGTCAGTGGTCAATCAACAGAGACTGAAATTCCAACTTAGTCAAAGTAGAAAGTCAAGACAGCTTTTGGTTGGAGCAACATTAGAGCCTCTACTAACATATCCATACCAAGATCGAGATTTGGCTGTATATATTATGACGTTCACCATCGTCCAACACGTTCAAAGTTCACAACATTCAAATTCAATGCAATAAGTAGGAATGATTTTTACAATTTTAGCACATGGGTCTTTCACTTCCAAAGCCAGAATTCTAGTAAATTAGTCAAAAGTACATTTATCCTAATATATGTAGAGCTTGCCAAGAGTTTTTACAGGACTACATTTTGAATAAACATTAGCACTATTAAAAGTTAAAAAACAAAAAACAAAAAAAAAGAACTGCAAAATTTATGTCTATTTAAACAACTTAAATCAAAATTTTAGACAATCGAAAAGATAAGTAAATATCAAAATGGAATGTGAATTTAAAAAAAATGCACAAATAGGTGAATTTTGACAAACTTATGTAAAATGGAGAGAGTGAGGCAGCAAATCTGTTTAATTGAGAAAAAAAGCTTTAATTGTTCTATTGGCTTAAGCGTAATTATGTAACATGAGAGAGAGAGAGCATGAACATTATGAGAGATTATAGAATGTGAAAGGCAAGTTAATGTGATTTTGAAGAAGAGAGAAATCAGAAGATGCCATAAAGTTTCAAATTTAAGCCAGAAGTTGTATGGCCCTATAACAAGATTCATATAGTCAAGTGGTGTAACCTTCAATGAAGATGTAAATCTGTCGAAGGGTTCCCAATGATTTGATGAAATATTAGTTTACACCAAACCAAAACAATTCAATTTATATATTATACAACAAATGAGTTATGTAGAGATTTCCCTGGAATGGATGCTTTTGTTTTGCTGCAGATAATGTGCTTTAACATAAAACTTTATCTCCTTCCTCTTAAGAATATAATAGAAGTTCATATAGGGGTTCCAAGCAATGGATGCATGTGTTACCAATAAATTGTTGGATGCTGTGAATAAGTGGAGGATGAGGTCTGGCATTCCAAACCCACCAGGTGCTTGTGTACTTACCAATCAAAAGAAAAGAAGACAATGTTAAGTTGATGAGATGGATATCACCGTGTAGCATATGTAATCAATGCATAAAACCAATAAATAGAAAAATATGCATTTAAGCATATTTTCTGCAGCGTGAATCTCAACGACAAAAACTTGTAAAGCATCAATAAAACTAGGCCAACAAAAACTCGCCTGGGCAGCCGCGACAGCCTCCTCTGCTTCTTTCAGCCGCAAAAGTAATTCTCCGGCAGCCTGCACAGCTTCAGCTGTGTCCCTCAATTGAGCTTGAAGTCCTTTATTCTCATCCCTAAAATATCGCCTCTCCTTCTCTCTTTCCACCCTTAATGCGGAAATTTCAGCAGCCAGAGCATTTATGAACTTGGACTCAGCACCCTTAACTCCTGCTTTAGCAGCTGCTTTCTTGACATCCTCTATTCCTTCCTGGATCTTCCTATGCCTTGCAAGCAACTGAATATGTTTCTCTTCCAAATCTGCATACTGTTCAAGAATGCGTGCATGCCCCTCTATAGCCATATGCATTGCTTCCTTCAGCTCTTCGGCACATTTCCTCTCAGTATCTAGTTCTTCCTTCCTCTTTTCCGCTAGTGATCTGCTAGCTTCAAGTTCAAGTCTCAGTTCCTCAGAAAGAGAGATCCATCTGCTCTCTGCCTCTGTCCAACGAACTCTTTCCCGTTCAAGTTTCTCCTCAGCACTCTCAGTCGACTCAGGAATCGTATTAAGAGGTGGAGCCAATTGAGTTCCGCATGAATAAGTCAATTGAAGCAGTGGATTTTTTCGACATGCTGTGGATGAAGTATCTATGTAAAATTGTAGTTGGTTTCTTAAATCTTGAATCTCTTCCACCAACACTTCTCTCTCACCCATATCATAGAAATTCCGATAATGTTCCAGCTCATCTTGAACTCTTTTTAACTCAATTTTGGTCCTTAAAACTTCAGGATGATTCTCATATTTCTCCTTTAAAATCTGTGGAAAAGAGGTTAAAAAACATTTTTTTGACAGGAAATCATAGAAATTTCATTAAAAGAAATAGGCTAAGCCTAGGTACATAGGTAGTGTACGTGGGAAAAACTTAGCTCGTGGAATCATGAACATTAAGTCCATTACGGTATGGTTCCCGCCCATGAAAGCAAGGACTTATAGAAGAAACTTAGAAGTTCCTCTGTTAGAAACGGTTAAAAAACATGCCCACAGTCTACTGAAAAGAGAACTTTGAGAACAAATTTATACCTTGTGCTCCTCTGTGAGTGACAGTAGCTCTTCCTCCATGAACTCCTCTGTGGGTAAAACGCCATCCATAAGGTTCTCAAGGCGAAGGATTTTATCCTCCCTTGTCTGTGCTATTATGGCATTGCATTCCCTCTCATGCTTGTATTGTTGCACCTGTAAATGATCAGACGAAAAGGTCATGCCAATGCCAAAAGAATATTTTTGGTTACAGTTGTCTATCAATAAAACTTGAAAGAGACTCACCAAACGGTTGAGCTGCACAATTTCAGAGGTTTTCTTCGCACAGAAATCTTCTAGTGCCATTTCTCTCCTAATAGCCCCTGCCAAAACCTTCTCCACTGCCTGCATAATAGAGAATGAAAAGGGTTGATTAACTCATGCATACAAACAGCCCGGAATGCTATTTGGAAATCCAGCTGTCCTTAAACTTGCCTTGGTAACTTGCTTCTTTAGTTTTTCAGCAGACTCTGCACTATCAACAGGTACTAGCTGTAGGTTTGAACCATCATCGGCCTCTTTGACCCCTAGCTGCATTCTATTCTTGCAACTGGTACACATAAATTCAACTGAATCTTCTTCTAGTATATCACCAGGAAAAGTTTGCACACCCACATCAACTTTGTCAACCAGAGAAATTGGCTTAGATTCTGCAGGTTTGAATGAAAACCTGAACGCTGACCGCCTTAGAGCTGAACTTTGGCGATGGCTATCAATAATTTCAAGGCCATGACGGATGCTTGCAGCCAAATGTTCAGTTGGTGAAATAAAGTTTTTACTTTTTTCTGTGGACATAGAATTAATGCTGCTTCTTGTGGATTTCTTGAAAGATATATGGGCAGCCTCTGGGACTAACATACTGTCCTCCTGAAGATCTTTCTGTGAAGCAGTCAGCATTGATGAAGTCCTCAAGCTTTTCCTGCTGGTGGCGATTCTGGGTGAAACACTTGGAGCTGGAGACTTAAGTATTGGGGAGACATCGGATTGAACTACGCTCAAGCTAGGAGGAGATACACAATTCACTGAGCTATTTGAAAATTCATTTTGTACTTCTGCCCTGGAAATGCCGGCAGAAACTTCATTTAACATGATCAGTGACTGAGGAACAATTATCCATTACATTTTTGCTTGGTGATTCTTTGTTTAGCAATTTACTGACAGATGAGCTGAGTATATTGTTCCCATCAGTGGGCTGCAAATAGGAATCCCCATCAAGTGTGTTTCTTTCTCTGTTATTTTCCTCTAGGTGATTATGACAAGTCAGCACATTAACATCAGAAGGACATGAAGTGTCTTTAACAGGATCTGCCCAATCAACTATCACTATCTTATCATGTTCAGATGCTCCTTCTTCCATATTAATATCTGTATCCTCAGAACTTTGTTCCTTGATATATCCACCTCCAGATGTGCAGCACTCGGGTTCATTAAAACTTATATCTTCAGAAGTCACATGTTGCAAGTCTGAATCTACAGCTTTTGTTTTCCCCAGATCAATCCTACGGTTAGCTTCACTGCTGGCTATTTGCTTATCCACTTGAACACAGAGACTCTCGACAGCTTCCTCATCAATTTCCATCTCCTCATCACCGTCATCGTCAACATGATGTAATGTAGTTGGACAACTGAGGCTAGACTTTAGTAGACTCAAACTTCTACGAATCCATGCTGCTGAATGACCTCCACTAGAGTCAATGGGGTATCCGCGGTTCGACTTATATCTATCTAGTTCATCCTGTTGAAATCATCTACTTAAGTCAGATTTACGAGTTTAATTCGGAATAATGGAGAAACAAACAATTATTACAAATAAAAATATACCCGCAGCTGCCGTATCACTTCTCGCAAGTGATTCACATCATTCTGCATTACTTCATTAACAACTGCCTTGTTCTTAATAGCCTTGGCACGCTGTGCAAATCTCAATGTACTAAAAGTTTCACTCTTACAACTGCAATGTTGAGCCAAGAGAACTTCCATGACAAACAGAGAAAAAACAAGACTACTATGAGGAAAGAAGCGGACAGCAGTATTACCTTTGAGATGGAGAAATAGCACAAACCATTGCTAATTTTGCATTTCCCCCAAGAGATTCCTGCAATAAGAATGTCAACCTGGAGTCTCTATAGGGGATATGCCTTTGCTTTCCTGTTTGAGAAACTTCAGCAAGAATGTTGATTAAATTTCTGCACTCCAGCAATTGAACCCAATTAGAAAAGAAAGTCAAACAAAGACTTAAGGGTGGCACAAAATCTGTGTAAATTTAGATTTAGACAAAATAAATGTGGCACCGTCATTGGCACTAATTATGGGAAGATTATGGCTTTATTGCCAAAAACTACAACAGTTATACTTCCTTTTTGCCCTTCCAATTCGGCACAACTTAGGCCTTTTATCTGTTCAGCTCAGAATTATATGCCAGGAACAGAAGATAGTAACACCCTGACAATTAGTGTAGCATATCTATAAAAGCCCTGCTTTGGCTGCAAGCAAGTACCATGGGGAAATTGTAAAAATGCAAGTTCAGATAAGGTGGATTTCTCGAAAAGTTGTGAAACTAATTATATGCATATAACAGATTGATTATCTTTCATCCCTGATTTATCTACAACAATCTTTCAATGTTTCCCTTGTATTCTCTGACCCTCTAATCTAGATACCACCACCAATTAAGTGGCTCAAATGAGCTAAATTCCTAATCCATTCAGGGGAACCATACTCTGACTGTAAACTTTCAGTAAAAAAACTTCCATGCAGAAAAATCTTTGTCAATTCTGATATTTGTAACAGTTAGTAGCTTCAGGAAGAAATAAAGGGGGGTAAGTTTTTGCGTTAATCCATGCCAAAGACAAATTGTGTCATTATCCTATTCCAAAATCTCAGTCCTATAACCTATTCTACTAAAACGTTTATGCTCCTGCCTTTTGACAACTATGTTATGTTTGTCACTTCAATTTATCTGCTAATCATATAAATAAGTTGTCAACTTCCTTTCTCATTCCATCACTTAGTTTTACATATTTAAGATAAAATCCAGTGATCTTAAGTGTACCAGATAAAGCAAATCTTTGCATGTTACACATTAACATTTACATTTTCCAATTTTAAGTAATTATATTATCCAAGAAAATGATATGTTTGTGTATTCTGGCTGCCTAAATTTTATAGTCCAAAGCAATTAGATCAGCTTACAAAAGTAACAATGCACCCAACTTGGCTTCTGAGAACAATGAATTTTTAGGGGCACTGTGTGGCTTGATAGCTTACATATTTTATAAATCCTATTTGGAAATTTATTTTAATTATTATGATGTTTTCAAAAAATTTATTAGCTATGTCTCTTGAATGGTGGGATTTCTAGTTTATGGATCCTAGTGTATTAGCCTATTAGGCCTACATGTTGATGGACAGTGGATTTACTATTTATAATATCTGAAATTTTGTTTGATGCCATGGTACATATTTATTGGAGCGTATACAGCTCTGACTTATCTTTGGAGGACCCCACGTATGCTTAGGCTGTTAGTCATTCTACATATTGCGGATGTTATCAGCCACAGTAGAGAAATTTCTCTTCCTTTTTTTCAAGTTATCTTAAAAAGTGATGATTTTACCTTGCATGTGTCCTGGGAATGACATCTTTTCCACGTTCAAGTTCATTCTCCACTTCAGTTTCTTTTTAATTATTACTAATACTTTCCCTTCTTCACTATCTTCAAAAACTAACTTGTCCTATATTTTCCATTATTCTCCATCTAACATTGCATCTCCTTCAGCATAGTAAAGTGTTGATAACAGCATGCTTAAGCACAAAGCACCAAGGCTGAAGCACTTCACTTTTTTGAATAAAAACATAAAATATCAGGGTTGTAGATCTTTTGATTGCTACAATAAGATAATTTCTCATAAACAGGGGAATGACTTTACTTTGTCCATTAACTAAAATAATATTAATTAAGTTAATTAAATGCTATGTGAGTATAAAATTTGACATAGCTCTAAAAGTGAATAAATACTAATTGGTCAAATATAACCAAAATGCACTAGACATGAAACAAAATGTGCAAGAAGAGAAGTTAAACCATACCCAAGCTGGGAGAGTGATCGATTAATATTGCCTGCTTCCTTTAGACGTTCTCCTGCTGCACCAGTTAACTTTTGTCGCTCCGAACCGGCTAGATCGACAAGATTTATTCTGCTTGTTTTGAAGCTGCTTAAACCATCAGCCTTGCTCTAGAAAAATAATGGTTTACATAAGATCCTTTCAGCAAATATGTAATCCCATAACATTAAAGAAACAGAGGTATTTACAATTTCTGTTGTTTGTGAAAGAGGCTCAACCCAAGAGCTGTATGTGTGAGGAAATGGGCCAACCAATGTTGTCAAAGGTGATCAGGCACTTGGGCCAGGCAATGTACCACCCAACACCATTGTAGCCCTGAGGAAAGATGCCTTTAGTGAGGTGCTCACCTTCAATGAAGCGATTGCCTTTGATGCTCAGACAAGCACCTTATATAAAGTTCTAGTGGCTTGAGGCAACCGCCTCTCTAAAAGCTACTATATTTGAATGTGAACCGAACAATAATCTAGTGAAATGGCTTCTAAAACTTAAGTGAAGGAACAATTTCATCATGAGGAAAGATGTCCTATAAATCTATAAATGTGGCTATTTGGAAGGTCTTAGCCAAAGGTCAACAAGCAAAGACAATTCGGGAAAAAAATGCACCACAATTTATAGACCAGCTCTTATCCATTTAGCCGTCTCACTTCATTATAGATATTCCAATGCATCAAATAGATAACATTTTATTTTCACATGTATACTAATTATCTCTAGAACTTTTTTAAGGGAATAAGTTTACTTATAAAAAATGTCTAGAACTTGATACTTCTAGCCAGTGTTGGCACTTCATGTCTTAAGAATGCAGACACTAGGTGCCTTGAGGTCCACTTTTGCATTTGACAAAATTGGAGCCAAGAATATGTATTAATCACATTGACACCTGAAATTCCCATTTCGGGTAGGCCTTTTAAAAAACCAAGAACCAATACAGGGACATCCAATCACATACCAAAAGATCTAAAGGAGTTTCCCATGATTTTAACCAACAACAAACATCCAGAACGCTAACACCAAAAAAATAATCTAGACATTTTTGTCACATTTCTAATCAGCAAATTCTCTATAGAAAGTTGGGATAAAAGACTTCACAAGATATTAGTTTACTTGGCTAAAAAAAATCTAGTGGTTCTTATTTGTAAAATATTTATAAAAAATCCCTCTAACAAACATATCCTAACCACATTTAGTGTATTTCAGAGTAGATTATAAATAGCAATTAAGTACCCAATAATCTCAATAGTAGATACTATTACCTTGCATCTAGATTCAACATTACAAGTGAATACAGTATGCGAGCGGGAACTCTCAGAATTTATACTAGTTGCGCCTGTCCTCCTATTTGACATCCCCTGCATAATTTATTTAGTGCTTGTAAATATGATGCCTGAATATAATCAATCCATAATACAAGATGATTTTTAAAATAAAACCCATCATATTGAATTTGAAAGGCTGAAAATGAGGAAATCACATGGAGACTAATCCTTTAGATTAAATGGAATAAATTATAAAAATGTATGAACTGTTAGCTTAAAAACTTTCTATTCACTTATCAAAAAAATTCGAAAGGCTGAAAATGAGGAAATCGCATGGAGACTAATCCTTCAGATTAAATGGAATAAATTATAAAAATGTATGAACTGTTAGCTTAAAAACTTTCTATTCACTTATCAAAAAAAAAACTTCTATTTAAGTAAAATTCAAATTTTTTATATTAATCTTGCTAGTGGCTGGCCTTATGCATACACCTCAACACAAGGAAAGAGTCTGGATACAAGGCATGCCCTTCATGTGAGCCTTACCTTATTTATTATCTTTTTTATAACTTGGCCAAGTTTTTGAGGATTCAGATGCCTATGACCTAGACTGAGTCATTCACATTAGAGTGCTTGCCAAAGCCACTGAACTTTTTAATCCTTGAATGTCTCAAAGTGAAGAAGTAAAACTTAAATTGTCTTCATTAAGCAAGATAACCTACTTGGTGAACTTTTGACTGACATTCCTACTTGTGAATCAATACTTCTATCCTATATTGGCTGTGCAATACTCCACCTTGGAATGTTCCTAAATATTTTCGATATAATGTAAAATTGTAACGCAACCTTTATTTATTGAAAATTCAATGGCTTAAATATTTTGATAAGTTTGCTTGAGTTTTTTGGGAACGCAGTCTTGAAAACTCATACTTGACAGATTACGTAGAAATAATGTCCCTTAAAAAGTTTGATTTCCTATGGTGGAAAAAAACATGTTACACTCCATAAAAATTCTTGCCATCATAATGCTGGCACAAGTTCCAAAATATTGCAACACCTTGATTGGGAAAAGAACCTCCAATTGCATGATTCAAAGCTCTAGGTTAGGTCATTATGTCCCCCTTTTTCAATTATATGTAATTTAGGGTGCTAAAATGCAGTGGTCAATCTTATTCAAAACTACATCATAGGCCCATAAGACAAACACCATCGTGATCTTCAATTAATGCATTTTGTTTGCACCCTCTTTTGGTTCATTTAGAAATAGAACCTATGTCTGAGATTGCCATTTCTACAATTTTGATTTCTAATGGAACAGTCTAAAAAGACGAAATTTGAAAAAGAAAAAATTACTCACAAAGATGTATAAAAAAATTTCCACAACAAAAGGCTCTAAATATATTGAAATAAATGACAATGAAAGGATTTCCACCATTTGACAGTCTACTCTGACATTTTCCACCTAATTGATCCTTAACAAAAATAGTGTCTTGGAGGCAATTGTTAGGATATAAACTTATCAAACTAAAAACATACTAACCAAATGAATTTATATAATTTGATTGGAAATGCACATGTGGTTGTATGATCCAAATTAAGATAAATATTCATGCTATGCCTATAGTAGAAGCATATTAATGAGAAAACCTTTATCAAGAGTTGAGTCACATCCTTCATTGTACGTACAGACTCCTCTTTGAGATTTTCAACATAGACACCAGATTTAACATCTTCTCTTATCTGGGAGAAGAAGGCAACAAAAGACCAAAGAAGACAAGGTTTATAGCAGCAAAAAAACTTTAAAATATATGCATGAAGATGAAAGGATAAAAAATTCCTTTTACCTGGAGATTTCTTTGATTTGGATCCAACAAATCTGTAATTTGCTCGTTGTAAATCTGCAAAAAAAAAAAAAAAAATCAATTGGCATAAGCTTACAAGAGTAGTTTAGGTCAAAGATACCAAAGTATTTACAATCAATCAACCTCAAGAAAAGAACAGCAACACTGATACTCGAGCTGTTTATCGGCATGCTTGATTTGCTCCTATAAAGGAAACACAAAAGCACAAATTAGGACATTGTTCGACAGTACAATTTAAACTTCAATGATTTCAGTGAAGTAAACATAGCTCACCTCCTTTATGCGGGAAAAGAGTCGCTCAAAAACACGGGGAGTTAACCCTTGTTGATCACTGGACAATTTTTCTTCCAACAAGGCATTGGCTGGACCCCAAATAGTATATGTCTTTCCACTTCCCGTCTAAAGAAATCAAATTTTCAGATACATGGAGAACATTAATATGGTCATTATACTTGAAAAATAGTAATAAAATCAGAAAAGAAACAACAAAAACTGAAAGATACCTGTCCATACGCAAATACAGAACTATTGAATCCAGCCAAACAATTTTCAACAAGGGGTGCTCCTACAAGCTCAAACATATCTTGCTGAAAATAAAATAGAACTATTTAGCATTCAACACCAACAAACATCCTAAAAGCATGAAAATAATCTCATCAACATAGATCATGCCTGTGTTGCCTCAATGTCTGCGACTGAGTCAAATGTGAAAGTTTGTCCATTAATTGATAATGAATCACTGGAAGTTTTCTGAACTATCATATCGCCTTCATCCCTATCTTCATGTGGCGGCCGCATTCGGACCACAACCTGAAAATTTGTGACAGTATCCTCCACAATTAGTGAGATTCAAATGCCATGTTCAGCTACTGAGAAAGTGTACTAAATAAAGACTTCAAAATTTATGAGCATGGATGTTCCTAAAACAAAAATCATTAGGCCTCGCTTGGATTCGGAAATGAGATGAGTTAAGATGAGTTTAGTTTATTTTTTAATATTATTATTATTTTGGGATTTGAAAAAAGTGTGTTGAAATTTGAAAAATGTGTATTAGAATTTGAAAAAGGTGTATAGGAATTTGTGTTTTGTATAAAAAATTATAAAAATATAATAATGAAATGGAAGTGAGTTGAGATGAGCTCAACCCACTTCCGAATCCAAACGGGCCTGAGTTACTCCTAATAGATGCATCTAATATAATTAAGCTGAGTTGGTTATCATTAAAGAACCAAAATGAACTTTACGAAACGTGGCTTACTAATATGTTGAGGTGTCGTCTTCATTTGTTAAAAAGTCAGATTAGCATAAAATTTAATATATGAGATTTACACCCTCTTACTATATTTGTCAACTACAAAACAAAGGCCAAAGAACACAAAATCTAAGCTTTTCTCTTTTATTTTCGTTTATATTTTTTTCTCCACTTTCTAAGCCAAACATGATTTGATTCCACTATAGGTGACATGACATACTCGACTTCTGTAAACCAAAATCTCTATGCGTAGTTTATTGATATTATATCCATTCTCTTCAACCAAACAGCTCGATCAGAAGCCCCACGAAACATTTTAGAATTCATAAATAAAACGATCTGTAGAAAGATTACTTTAAATTAATTACGTGGTTTTACATTTTCTCAGTGACCACACTAACTGGATCCAGATTTTCTCGGCAGCCAAAAGATTACTAGAAACCAAATTGAAACCCCCTCGAGTGACAACAAGGAATACCTTGACGCCAGAATCCGAAGGTCCGAGCACCGAATTCTCAGGAAGAGTCTCCATGCTGAGCTTTCGCTTGAGAGGATTCGAAGACGGCGGCCTTGGCGGAAGCGGACTCTTCAACTTGGCCGGAGATTGCTTCGGATCGCACGGCATCACGTTTGGATCCGAGGGCGGGGCATTTTCCTTAGCCGATTTCTGCTTCCTCGACGGCCTAGGCTTGGCCGAGCTAGGGCTGGCGGCCGACGGTGGGTCCGTGGAATGCGTCTCCCTCAAGATCGGGTTCTTCGGTTGCATGAAGTGCTTCATTGTTAGCACAAATCACAGAGAAGTCCAGAGAGAGAGAGAGAGAGAGGACGCGTAGGGTTTGAGGAGACGAGGAAGCGAAGGAGATGGGTGGGGAAGAGAGAGAGAGACGTAGCCGTTGTAAGAGGGGGAGGGGAAGGAATTTGAATTGGGGGAAATGTGCAAAAGCACGTGTGTAGGTCCTTTGGTTATTTATGCTGTGGTTTTTGTTTTGTTGTTTATATAGAGCAGCGAGGGAAATAAACAAAACATTTTTTGAATTTGTGTTGGATCTGGAGCGTTTGCGGCTTCACTCTACTTCGCCAGTTTTGCCTAAGGGGCTATAAAATCTTCTCAAATATTTTTAAATATTTTTTATTATTTAATTATTATTTTTTATTTTTTTATTTTATTATTTTTTTTATTACTATTCAATATTTTATTATTATTTTTTACTTATATTTTACTATTATTCACAAATATTTTTAAACATTTTTAAATATTCTTGACATTTAAACATAATCTAAACTGTTTTTTTTTTTTAGAAGACTTATGCTTTTTTGTTAAATACGGACAGACGTGTGATATTTTTGGAGGAATAGGATTAATTTTCATTGTAAAAATAAATTAAGTGGTTTTTTTTTTAATTGTCTGTTTTTGAAATGTGTTTTTTTAATTTAGATAAAAGAGAAATTCCATTACTACCCAAAGAGAATAGTCAGAAAAAAAAAGTTGAGAATTTGTTTAAAATAATAGGATTTTACATAAAGAAATTAAAACTACATAATGCCTTTTCAAGATTATGTGAATGTAATCTAGATTTAAAATTAAAAAAATACCATCCAAGTTTAAGAAAATTACAAAATTTTCATTAAAAGATGTCTGGAATGCAAATACTGGCTGAAATGACTAAAATAGGTGTGAATGGAACTGAAATTTGGAAAGAAACAGATAATTGCAGCCGTTCTAGCCAAACTGAAACAAAATTCAAAACCATAGCTCGGATTATCTTGGTCATGTTGGATGGCATCAACCACCTGTTTTGCTTCTCCCTCAACTTCCACCATCTAAGAACAACTCAATGCAGAACATGATATTGATCCCAAATTTTCAGTAGGTTTTAGTGACCAAAGAACATGTCTTGAAGATTGTTAGAGCATTCACAATGGTATGTTTAAAATACATTTTTCTTTAAAATACCTAGAAAATGTCTCAAAAAAGCGCTCCAGTGGAGTCTGTAGTTTACAATGGTTTTACATTTTGCTACAATGATCCCACTTCATGTAGTAGGATCTTGTAGCACAAGGTAAAATTATTTTATTCTTTTTTTCTTCTCTCTCCAAACAGCATCTCTTGGTTCAACTAAAAAAGAGGTTCAATGCATCCATCGATGCTGCTTGAAGAAGAAGTTTGATGCAAGCCTCTGTTGGTTCAACCAATCTTGAAGATGAAGGTTCAAGACAATTCCTAGATGGGAACAAAGGTTCAAGACGAAGACCTAGCCGATCTTCAAAACGAAGACCAAGTCGCTGAATTTCAAGCCGTTCAAGATGAAATGGAGTTGGGGTTTGAGGTCGAGAATGACAAGAAGGAAGAAGACTGCTTTATTTAATATATTAATGAATATTTAAATGAATTAAAAAGAAAAGAGAAAAAAAAACTAAATGATATAAAGAAAAAAAATAGATTAACTGATAAATGATATATTATAAAATTGAGTAGATAAAATAGAAAAATTAAATTTTGATAGTGTCTTTTTTAAAAATATAGGGTCCATTGTGAGTGCTCTTAGAAGCCAGGACTACCTGACCTCTTGATTTTGAATAACAATACCAACTCTCATTCTCCTCCCTCTTTTCATATTTATTTGAAAAAGAAAAGTTATTACAAAAAATTCTATAGATAACTTCACAAAATCGTCTCAAAATTTCTCAAACAAGAGTGTTGATACCATGAAAGAAATGATAGAATAGTTTGTGGCAACAAGTGTGCGAGTTGGGTTCCATGTTTCTAGAGTAAGATCATAGGATCGAGTGGTCCTATGGGAGCTTTGATACCATGGCCAAAGAAATGATAGAATAGCTCAGTTTTGCACCCTAACCAATATGTATTTGAATGAAGATATATAGTGAAGCAGAGCTGCTTACATTAAGAATAGAATGTACACAGTGTTATCATGTCTCCCCAATTTGCCCCTTTGGTGTGCCTCATAGTGCAATTTGCACTTTTTTTTTTTTTTTTTGCTTTTTATTTCAAATATTTTAAAAATATATTTACACATTTTTAGAAAATATAATATAAATACACTAATAGTCACTTCTTTAACTATTAAGAAAAAAAAATTAAAATAAATAAATACATGAGTGGTTAAAATGAGTGGAAAGTGAGACATCATAATAGCATTTTCCAAGGAAATATAGAATACAACAAATCATGTACAACTAAGAGACTATTGCAGAGGATTAACAATATATTAAAAAGATCATGATATTGATTAGTTCTCATCTACAGACAATGAATAAGAGATGTCATTTGAATTAGATGTCGATTTTCCATCTATGGCTTGCTTATCTGATTCTCTTTTCTTGGAGAGGTTAGCTAAGAAATGTCTATTAACAATATGTGAGAAGAAATGATATTTGCAGTCATAGAGTGCACGAGTATCATGTACTCCTTTTAAAAAAATGAATAAATATGAGATTCATATGAAAAATTAATTTTTTAATGATAGAATCTACTCTTTTTCAAAAGTACTATGTGCCACTTGAACAATTCCTGACTATTTCTAGCATTATTTAGAACAGCTATGCTACCACCTCATGCTATGATGTCCACCTCTCTCATCCGCACCATTACTAAAACATATTAGATGCATTTTTTTGTCAAAGGAAGGTGCCAATGATATGGTTATTAAATGGCTCACAAGCTTGACAATGGTGTACGTCATGTTTGGAGTGTTTTTCTATTAAATAGTACAAGAAATATAAATATAGATTTTGCTTTTAAGTAACCTCATTCGATTAAAACATTAAACCATTGTTTGGATACAAAAAGGGATAGAGTCAATAGATATAACACTTCCTAGAATGCTCAATCCATTTCAACTAAGAGCATGGGCTACATTATTCCTCATTCTTACAATATATTGAACCGACCAACTAGTGAAAAAATTAAGAATAGTCTTTGCATCTCTTATTAGTGAGCCAACAAAACATTTGGAATCCTTGCTATCTTGTAGGCAGTTGACAACCTGGAGGGAATCACCTTCTAGGATTAAGTTTTGCCAACCTAGACTCTTGCAAAATAAGGTTGCTTGACGAGCTACGAATGCCTCGACCATTAGGGGGTCAGGGAAGAGATTGTGAGACATCCTCAGTGGAGCCTTCACCTGACTATTCCAATCACGGATCACAACCCCTATGCCAACTTTGCATTGAGTTGTCTCCAACTCTACATCCCAAGTCACCTTGAGCTTGCCATTGGGAGGTGCTTCCCATAGAAGTGTTGCACTGTTGGAGTCTGGGTCTTTCCTATTGGAGTTGCAACAAGTCGTCTACCAGAAGCTTAACTTGTCTAATGAGGGATGTAGGATCCTTGAAAGTTTTCTTAAACACCACCTCATTTCTTCTTTTTCAAAGCTACCAAGTTGCTATGGCAAATAGCATCATCTCCTTAGTGTCTAATGAATTGAAAAAGGAGTCCACTAGATTGATGAAGACCTGAGGGAGCAAATTGTGTTTTTGAAGTTTGCTGAGGCTGTTCGGCAAACATCCTATGCAGATGGGCAGGTCCAAAGTGCATGCTTGACAACTTCAAGGTGTATTTTGCAAATTGGACACGAGTTGTCTTTGAAGACCTTTCTCTAGGTTAGTCTTGTTTTTCTGGGTAGACCATTAAGGCAGGTCCTCCAGAGTAAATTTTTTGCAGCTAGGGGGATTGGTAGGTTCCATAGCTTAGTCCATTTCCTTGCTTCCCTCTCAGGTCCAGACGATTGGGCCTTGGACTTATGTATCATTTCTTTGCTCAGATAATATGCACTCTTAACAGTGAAATCCCCAAATGTTGTGCATCTCCATATAAGTCTATCAGGCTGAGGGAAATGATTAAGGGGAATCCTTGTAATGAGGACAACTTCTTCTGGATTGAACATGGAAGTGATGAGAGGGTGGTTCCATGTATTGGAGTGCTTGTCAATGAGTAGTGCAACTATGGTGTCCTTGGGAAGAAATCTGATAGAGTTTTGGGGCAGGAGAACTGCTGGAGGAGGGAGCCATCTATCCATCCAGATTCTTGTTGAATTTCCATCTCCTATGCGCCAAGTGGGGCCTTCATAGAGAAAGGGTATAGTTGTGACAAAGCTTTGCCAAAGGAAAGAAGATCAGGGACTAGACTTTGTTGTGAGGAGGGAATCTGTTTTGAAATATTTTTCCATGAGGACCTTTGCAGCAAGGGAGGTTGGAGAGGATATAATTCTCCAACATTGCTTTGCTAAGAGTGCTCTATTGAACAGTTCAAAGTTTTCCAAACCCAAACCTTCAGTTTTTTTGGATTTGCTAAGATGATCTCAAGCTATATAATGTACTTTATGCTGCTAGTCTTGTTGCCCCCACTAGTCTTGTTGCCCCCACTACAAGGATCTAACCATTTGGCGGAGTTCATGAAGCAACTTCTTAGGCAATTTGAAAATGCACATACTGTACGTTAGTATGGCTTGGATTACTGCCTTAACGAGAGTTTCTTTGCCGACCTTAGATAATAGCTTGGTTTTCCAACTACTAAGTTTTGCCTGGACCTTGTCAAGAATTCCCTTGAAACACTTAGACCTGGACCTACCTATAAGGGTTGGAAGAGCTAGATACTTCTTGCATGAAGTGGTGCATCTGACTCCAACTATTTCAGTCGCAATGCTTCTTGATTCAGCCTTTGTATTGCTACTAAAAAAGGTAGAGGTTTTTTTATCTTCGTTCATTCTCTACCCAGATGATTGTTCATAGTAGTCTAGCAAATGGTACAAGTTGCTCCATCCAATTGAGTTGGCTAATATGTAAACAATGTCTTTTAATAGGGAGACTTGTGATGAGACCAGAAGATTCATCATCATTGAGGAGACAACTTAGTATTTCAGTGCAAAAATGAAGAGGTAAGGGGAGATGGAGTCCCTTTGCCTTATTCCTCAGGTAGGTTTGAAAAGGGATTGAGGCACACCATTGATAAGGAGTTGATAAGAAACCAACGATATGCACTTCATCACAAGTTCAATCCAGCTTCCTCAAAAGCCCATTTTTCTCATAACCGAGGCTAAAAAATACCACTCAAAGTGATTATAGGCTTTACTTATATCAAGCTTCAAAGCCATATTCATCATTTCCTTTTAACCTGGACTTTAGGGTGTGAAAGGATTCGAAAGCCACTATCACATTGTCTATTATGAGCCTATCTGGAACAAAGGCTATTTGTGTGGCTGAGATGATATCAGGCAATATGGATTTGAGTTTGTTGGCCATCGTTTTTACAATAATCTTATAGAAGACATTGCAAAGGCTGATGGGCCTGAAGTCAGAGACCTGTGAGGGGTTTTGCTTCTGGGGAATAAGGGCTATGAGAGTTTCATTTTACTTGTCATCCCATTTGCCCCCGTTTAGAAGGATTGTTCATCTGGATCTGGATATTTGGCCATAACCGGATTCGGATCCGAATTTCAAAAGCCGGGCAGATATCCAGATTCAATCCGAATATCTGGATTTTTTGCTTTTTTGGCTCAAAATCCAGATATCCGGTTATATAACTGGATTTAATCCAGATATTTAATATCTTTTTTCTAAAAAATACTTTATAACTTTAAAAAAAATTATCATTTTTAAAAAGAATAATAATTTAATATCATATTTAAATTGACTAGATTAACAATTTAAGAAATTATATATATATATATATATATTTTAAACACTTCTCTTTTTTTTTTAAAACAAATCAAGGAACAAATCAAATAAAAATGTAAAAAAGATAATAGTGTTGTTACATCACAATGCAAAACATAAATTTAAAAAGAATAAAATAAATAATAATACATCACAACTACTTAAACTAATATATTACAATGCAAAACATAAATTTACAATCAACAAAATAAATAATAATACATCATAAATTTGGAATCTCCATGAATAAAGCAGGGAATGAAATCATAGGCATTAATCAAGTTGAGTGCAAATATGGGACTAATCCTCCATATTCTTCCTTTCTTCCTCATCAATCTCCTCAATCTCTTTTGCCTAATATGCCATGGCCTTCTGCAACATAAAAATTTTTCATTTAGCATTCATGACATCCTAATCAAAGTAGATTAATGGGCATGTGCAAAGGTAATAAAAGGGGGTGAAGAAATACACTTGATGATCAAAAGGAAAAACTGGTAGAAATCTTGAAAGATAAAAATAGAAAGAGAAATCTCAGTATAGTCAAGTATACTCTCATTCATGGGGATGTTTTTTAAGGTCTATCATTGGTGATGTTGAACTATCTTCGAAATTATTATCTTGTGCTTCGGAGTAAGGCCAAATGAATGTCCTCCACCACCAAACCTCAAAGGCTCTCTGAAGATTTGGGCACTTATCACCAGCTTTCAAAAAACTTCCCAACCAAGAAAGCAAAATATGCTGCTCCTCTAAAGGTCTTGATCAGTAAGGTTTCAAGTTCAACATGTATATATATTTAGGGAATTTTTAGAAGTAACTTTCTCTATTAATTGCAAAAACAATCCTTGGCATGTTTCATAGTTAAACCATTCATACTATTGATTTACTGCACCTCTCTCTCCACAGTGAGTCCTTTATTAGTTAAACCATTCAATACAATTTTTTTCCCATCAACACCAAAATCCATGGATAATTTTGAAAAGTCCCACATAATAAGCGTGACGCCCCCAATTTACGTTTGGGATTTGACGTAAACTGAAGCGTTGGAATAGGTAATGCTAGGCTACATACCTCTTCGTACATGTTAAAATAAATATGCATGCACCTAAACTTATTATCAGTATGCCAAAGTATTGCAGCAAAATAAGGTAAAATCTCTAAAATAGGCAAAGAATTAAAATTTTGGAAGTAAATCCCATGGTAAACTATATTAAACCCTAAGTTTCATAATATACATAAAGATACAGTTCAATACAAGTTCAAGTTTTCCAACATAATATACATATCATAGAAACACTAAATGATACAAATACCCCTTAAACTCACTGTAGGGGTTTTTCCTTCACTTCTTTATAATTAGGACCAAAGCAAAATTGGCCTATACTGATATTTTCTCCTTGACGGCGTCTTATCCCTATTAGCATTACATAAATTCTGTCTAGGGACAATGAGCCGTCTGGGCTTAAAATAACGCAGCATCCCATAGGTCGTCGTCCTTCCAACGACTTCGCTGCCTCTTGCCACACGATACTCAAAAGATGGTCATGTAAATGACCTACCATCTTCTCAAAAGTAGAATAATCAATGAGACCCTCAGGGCTCCTTGGAGCCTCCTGGGAAGTCTCGATCTCCTTCTGAGTCATCTAATCCTACAAAGGCTTCTATCATTCCAAAATAAATGATAGTGAAAATAAATAAAAGGGGTGAGATTTCGTAAAACCTCAATAAGTACACACATAACATAACAAAAACATCGTAAATATATATACCAATAAACAAACGCACATTCCATGATCATGTGACTCATGAGATGACTTATGCACGATGCATTTTTAATAAAAATGTCATGTTTTCATGAAACGACTTTCATGACATGTAAGCAAAATCTTTCGTATAAAAATCATGTCTTTTCAAAAAAAAAATTAACGTTACGTGTCTTTGTTCATTTTCTTATTAATCTTGTAATGACAGTAGTTCGAATTGTCCTCACTGTCATTTTCTTAACCACAACGGCATATCGAATTGCTTTCACCGTTGGATTTTCTTTGTTCATGTCAGTCATCCGGCAGATCAAATCATCTTCACCATCCTGGCACGATTTTACCTTAATCACGATGGTAGATTGAAACGCCTTCACTGTCAGATTTCTTAACATAACAGCATATCGAATCGCCTTCACCGTCAGCTTTATTGGTTTTGTCAGTCATACGACAGATCGAATCGCCTTTACTGTCATGACATAACTTCTCATTTTTTTAAGGTAGACCGAATCGCCTTCACCATCGGCATATCAGTCATCTAGCAGATCGAATCATCTTCACCGTCATGACATGACTTTTCATTTTCTTATTCTTGTTCTTTTTTTTTAAAAAAATCATGATAACTCAAATCATGAGACTTTTTACAAAATTACATGCAACAAAGGCTTTTTCATGCATAATGAATAATTCATGTGACATATAACATATGTGTTTACCAAATCATAACACATACATACTAAACATGTGCTATAAATATTCCATTAAAGAGGAAGATAAAATAAATAATCCTGGCCTTAAAAATAATCTAGACCAAGAGCTCTAATATGGTTTATAAAATTACTTTCTTCAATTCCTCAAATTTCAAAAGAATATTTTCCTATTTTTCTTTAAAAAACTAATTTATAGCCGTGTCTTCCATAAGGAACAAAAATTTAGAATTTCTCCCTAAAAATTTCCCTAGGGCCAAGAACTCCAAGTCTAAAAACATAAACTCCTAGTCTTTAACCATATCACACCATAGCCTGAAGTCTTATTCTACAATTTTTTCCACTTTAATCCTTGATTTCTTTCCTTAAATCTTTCATCATATAAATCTAAAATAACTTTTAAACTAAATCTTAAGCTATTGCCTTAGATAAGCATAAGGAGATTAAAACCAAAACACTCATCAATCAAATACTACTACAAAACATCCTTAGACTACTCCACCAATCACTATTAATAAAGATATTCTCCAAACAACCAAATAACTAGCAAAACACTAAATAACAAGTTTATCAAGTGTGTATATATATATATATATATATATAATGCTAAGATTAGATTATATGAGCACTTACTACTTTTCAAAGGATAACCAAAGCAACTTCCTTGTAAGCTAGAGTTTACTACCAAATTCTTGAAAGAACTCACCCAAATATGTTAGGGAAAGTGTTTGGAGAGTGAGGAGACGGAAGGAAAAAGACGAAGAGTGTGACGCCCCCAACTCACGTCTGGATTTAATGTAAGTTAAAGTGTCAGGATAAGTAACACTAGGCTACTCACCCTCATACGTATCAAGATCTTAATAAATAAAATATAAGAATTTTATTATACACAGCGGATAAGGTCAAGTATAAAAATGTCTAAAGATCACATATGGCAAATTTTAATTTCCAATTTTCACATTCTCCTTTCATTCACCAGACATTGTATTGTTATATATACATGTCCAAAATGGTTATCAGTGTTAACAAAATAATTATACATATCAAAAGACTATTCCTATGATCACTTGGGTTCCTTCTTAACTTTGGAAAATTCCTTCCCATAATAGAACATATCCAAATTAAGACAACGATCTTGCTAAAGATATTGTCTCTGTGGTGTCAAATAAACTCCACATATAGATAGGGACTCATCCAATCCCAAAGTTAAACAACAACCTATACGCTGCTCCTCCTCAACAAAAGCGGGGGCATTGTGATACTACAACTCCGTTGGCTGATCATACATAGAAAATCCCAGTGACGGAAAAGTGAAATCTACATAAGGACTGTATTTAAAGAGTCCCTCAGAACTCCTCGAACTCTCCTGCATCATCGGGGCTTTCCCCCTGTTGGCCATCGCATCCTGTATATAATTTATACATACAAGAAAGAAATATAAAATCACAAAAGAGTGAGGTTTCTTTAGAAATCTTAGTAAGTACATAATTAGCTTAATAAAGCATAGACACGCCATCATTAATCTTTTTTAGGAAAAGAAACTAACAAAACATGATCAAAAACATGTTTCATGTGATTTATCCATAACCTACACAGGTTTACACTCTTATGACATTTTATGTTCCTTTTTCTTAACCATCAATACCTTCTTAAAAATTTATTCAATTATTATCCTCAATGGCCGTTACGTATTGCCGTGCCCATCGCAGATAACTTTTTTACAGTATATTTATTTCTTATTCCTTATAGGTGTTACTTATCGCCATCCCCATCGCATAAAACTCATCAATCACCCAGACGTTACGTATCGTCGTTCCCGTTATAATGAGTCTCGTGTCAATCTTCCGGGTGTTACGTCTCGCCGTCCCCGTCTTGACACAGAACATATGTAACATAGTGGGCATTACATCTCCCCGTCCCCACTAATCATATCACTTACACGGAAGTTACGTATCGCCGTCTCTATGATAATACATATCACTCTTATCATATGACAGGCATTACGTATCGCCGTCCCTGTCAACACGTTAGTCATTTGAGTGTTACATCTCGCCGTTCCCGTCACGACGTGACTAATTTATCCACATCTCTTATTCTTAGTTGTTCATTTCTTATTCTTAAGAATGTTTCTCAAGTACAGGATGTACCACATTTCTTAAATCTCACCACATACTAGAACATGCATGTACTCTTAAATTATCACATGCTCACATATGTATGTATCTTAAATTCTGCAAAGTGTTTTACACTAGCTAAATATTTAGATAGCACATATAATTTCTTCTTATTTCAATGTCTACTTTTATTTTAACAAAAGCCTTGAATTTAAGCAAAACAGGATATCTCGCTCGAGCGAAGTATCGAGCGAGAATCGAGTGAAGTCTCGGGTTAGAACTCGCTCGAGCAGGGTATCGAGTGAAATTCAAGTGAACTGGGTATCTCGCTAGAGTAAGATATCGACCGAGATTCAAGCGAGTTCTTGGGTTAAAACTCGCTCGAGCAGAATATCGAGCGAATGTCGAGCGAAGTCTCGGGTTGCACTTTGCTCGAGCCAAACATCGAGCGAGAGTCAAGCGAGAGTTTACAATTATTCTTCACTCGATCCTTCGGTCGAGCGAGAGTCAAGCGAAGTTACAGAGTATGGGGTTTTTCACATAAACTTGATTTTTACTTATTATAACATAGTTTTAGGTTCTTCTAACTTTATTTAACACATTCCCATTAACAAAACTACTTCAAACAATACTTAGATTTATTATAACACTTTAAGAAGAATATAAGGGTTCAATACAAACATGTATAGTCCAACCACTTAATTAAACCATCTCCATACTAAAGTTAAGTTAGAATATGAACTTAAACGCTCTCTACATCTGGTTGAAGATGATCAAACCAAATCTTAGCAAGCTTTCTCCTCAAAATACTTACTAAGCTCACTTAAAATGTATATGGATGTTAAGGGACTAGAGAAGGGTTTTATTTGGTTTTATTCAAAGGGATTCATGTGCTACATTACCAAAGAGAGTTAGAAGACTCCCAAATGTATATTTATTGAGGTGGTGGTCGACTCATGCGAAGGAAAAAAGAGGCGCAACTTGGTAAAGACAATAGGTTTTTGATTTACATGGGATGAGGTGTCCCTCCTAAGCCTTTTTTCATGATTAACTAAATCTCCCAAAAATCTTAGGCTTTGCAGCTGAAATGATCATCCAATGGTTAGTATTTGAGATATTTTTGCAAATCATTTGATCAATGGTTGGGGTAGAAGCTTATGGGATAAGGGATGAGGTGACATCTCACCTAACCATGCATGCATCTCCTTTTCCAGCCTTCATCTGGTTAGCCACGCCCCTTAGCCTTCCCCTAACCCATTTAGTTACATAATAACCCCCTTAAGACTCGACTTAACAAGTTCTAGAAGGCCCCTTCCTGATTTAGTTAGGATAGAATTCCATTTGGATCCATATTCTCCAACTCGAGTTCTATTTATGCTCAGTCCAGAGTTATCCACTTGCTCCCGAAATTAGTCATCGATACTGTCCAAATATTCAAAAACTCATAACATGAAAGTTTTAGATCTATCTCTTAGGCTTCTATACAAATTAGAATAACCTCATTTAGACCTTATATGAGTAACTTATGATCATTACACTAAAACGCGACAGTTTAATCCGAGAATGTGCACCAATTGTTTGATCTTTGGTTCAATCACTTCCTCTTGCATTTACACCCAAATTTTTGAGAATTCAACTCCTTCTAAACTTAAAATGAATTTCTCTAGTTAACACATTTTTCCAAATCTCAAAAATTTCTCCATAATATTTTCTCTAATACGTAATCTCACTTATTCTAAATCCAATACTCTCATTTAGGTTTCCAACTCTATTTTTTTTTAAAAATATACCCAAAATATAATCCTTTAAAGAAATCCAATACTCTCATTTAGGTTTCCAACTCATGTTGCCTTGTACCAACGTGGCAAACTCTAGAGCTTTCTGCCGCTTCACAGATTCCGGAAAGAATCGATCATCAAATTCATTCTTGAACCGTTCCCACGAGGGCACTACATTTTCTCCTAACTCCATCTTCAGCAGCCTCCATTTCGTGTCCCACCATAATCCTACTTCTCCTTGCAGCAAATGTCCCGCATACTGCACCTTCTGAATCTTAGTGCAACCACTAACTTCGAAAATACGTTCTAAGTCAATAATCCATTTATCAGCCCTTAATGCTCCTTCCGTTCCTATAAAGTGCGGGTATCGATAAACTAAAAAATTTTCATACGAACATCCTTGGATTTCTCCTCTATTCTCATCATGCTGACGATAACGACTCTGTCTATCTGATTTCCCACCACTTTAGTCATTTGTCGAATAGTTTCGGCTATCGCTTGGCCTCCTTCTAATTGAGGGTTTTGGGCCTCCTGTCTTCCTTCCAAAGGTGGATTCTGTGCCCTAGGTTCCCCTTCCAAATGTGGGTTTGGGTTTGGTGCCATCTGCTCCTCCAGCCTTGGAAGAGTAACCAGGGGAGGATTTGGTGCTGCTGTTTCTACTCGTTTCGAAGCAGGACGACCTCTTGTCATTTTTATCTTCCTGAAACATACCAAACTCCATCATGAGCTATATTTACTTTAGAAACTTCCAAATTTCTAAAGTACAAATTATTCATCCATCTCACTCCCAATTCCAATCTTATAAAGAATTAAACTTTTTCTTGTGCCATGTAATCCCTTTTTCCTAGGACGACGTGGATTTCACCCAGAGATATAATAGCTATGATACCACTCTGTGACGCCCCCAACTCACGTATGGGATTTAACATAAGCTAAGGTATCAGGATAAGTAACACTAGGCTACTCACCCTCATACGTATCAAGATCTTAATAAATAAAATATAAGAATTTTATTATACACAGCAGATAAAGTCAAGTATAAAAATTTCTAAAGATCACATATGGCAAATTTTAACTTCCGACTTCCACATTTTCCTTTCATTCATCAGACATTATACTATTATATATACATGCCCAAAATGGTTATCAGTGTTAACAAAATAATAATACATATCAAAAGATCATTCCTATGGTCACTTGGGTTCCTTCTTAACTTCGAAAATTTTCTTCCCATAACGGAACATATCCAAGCTAAGACAACGGTCTTGCTAAAGATATTGTCCCTATGGTGTCGAATAAACTCCACAAATAGATAGGGAACCATTCAATCCCAAAGTCAAACAGCAACCTATACGCTGCTTCTCCTCAGCAAAAGCGGGGGCACTGTGATACCACAACTCCATTAGCTGATCATACATAGAAAATTCCAGGGACGTAAAAGTGAAATCTACATAAGGACTGTATTTAAAGAGTTCTTCAGAGCTCCTCAGAGTCTCCTGCATCAGCGGGGCTTTCCCCCTGTTGGTCATCACACCCTGCATATAGCTTATACATATAAGAAAGAAACATAAAACCACAAAAGAGTGAGATTTCCTAAGAAATCTCAGTAAGTACATAATTATCTTAATAAAGTATAGATACGGCCATCGTTAATCTTTTTTAGGAGAAGAAGCTAACAAAACATGATCAAAAACATGTTTCATGTGATTTATCCATAACCTACACAGGTTTACATTCTTATGACATTTTATGTTTCTTTTTCTTAACTATTAACACATTCTTAAAAACTTATTCAATTATTATCCTCAATGGCCATTACGTATCGCCGTCCGATCGCATATAACTCTTTTACAACATATTTATTTCTTATCCCCGATGGGCGTTACGTATTGCCATCCCCAACAATATAACTCATCAATCACTCGGGCGTTACGTATCGTTATCCCCGTTATAATGAGTCTTGTGTCAATCTTCCGAGCGTTACGTCTCGCCGTCCCCATCTTGACACGGAACATACGTAACATAGTGGGCGTTACGTCTCACCGTCCCCACTAATCATATCACTTCCACAGGTGTTACGTATCACCATCCCCGTGATAAAACATATCACTCTTATCATACGACAGACGTTAGATACCGCCGTCCCTGTAGGCACGTCAGTCATCTGGGCGTTACGTCTCGCTGTCCCCATCACGACTTGACTAACTTATCTATATCTCTTATTCTTAATTGTTCCTTTCTTATTCTTAGGAATGTTTCTCAAGTACATGATGTACCACTTTTCTTAAATCTCACCACATACTAGAACATGCATGTACTCTTAAATTATCACATGCTCACATATGTATGTATCTTAAATTCTGCAAAGTGTTTTACACTAGCTAAATACTTAGATAGCACATATAATTTCGTCTTATTTCAATGTCTACTTTTATTCCATCAAAAGCCTTGAATTTCAGCAAAATAGGGTATCTTGCTCGAGCGAAGTATTGAGTAAGAATCGAGCAAAGTCTTGGGTTAGAACTCGCTCGAGCAGGGTATCGAGCGAAATTCAAGCAAGCTGGATATCTCGCTCGAGCAAAATATCAACCGAGATTCAAGCGAGTTCTTGGGTTAGAACTCGCTCGAGCAGAACATGGAGCGAGTGTCAAGCGAAGTCTCAGGTTGCACTTCGCTCGAGCCAAACATCTAGTGAGAGTTAAGCGAGAGTTTACAATTGTTCTTCGCTCGATCCTTCAGTCGAGCGAGGGTCGAGCGAAGTTATAGAGTATGGGGTTTTTCAATAAAAAAAACTCGCAATCTTTTCACATAAACTTGATTTTTACTTATTGTAACATAGTTTTAGGTTCTTCTAACTTCATTTAACACATTCCCATTAACAAAACCACTTCAAACAACACTTAAATTTATTATAACACTTTAACAAGAATGTAAGGGTTCAATACCAACATGTATAGTCCAACCACTTAAATAAACCATCTCTATTCTAAAGTTAAGCTAGAATATGAACTTACACACTCTCTAAATCTAGTTAAAGATAATTAAACCAAATCTTTACAAACTTTCTCCTCAAAATACTTACTAAGCTCACTTAGGATGTATATGGATGTTAAGAGACTTGAGAAGGGTTTTCTTTGGTTTCCTTCAAAAGGATTCGTGTGCTACATGACCAAAGAGAATTAGAAGATGGGAAACTTGGTAAAGACAATAGATTTCTAGTTTGCATGGAATGAAGTGTCCCTCCTAAGCCTTTTTTCATGATTAACTAAATACCCCAAAAATCTTAGGCTTTGCAGCTGAAATAATCATCCAATGGTCAGTATTTGAGATATTGTTGCAAACCATTTGATTAATGGTTGGGGTAGAAGCTTATGAGATAAGGGATGAGGTGGCATCTACCTAACCATGCATGCATCTCCCTTTCCAGCCTTCATCTGGTTAGCCACGCCCATTAGCCTTCCCCTAACCCATTTAGTTACATGATAACCCCCTTAAGACTCGACTTAACAAGTTCTAGAAGGCCCCTTCCTGACTTAGTTAGGATAGAATCTCATTTGGATCCATATTCTCCAACTCGAGTTCTGTTTATACTCAGTTCAGAGTTATCCACTTGCTTTCGAAATAAATCATTGATATTGTCCAAATATTCAAAAACTCATAGCATGAAAGTTTTATATCTATCTCTTAGGATTCTATACGAATTAGAATAACCTCATTTGGACCTTATACGAGTAACTTATGATCATTACACTAAAACTCGACAGTTTAATCCGAGAATATGCACGAAATGTTTGATCTTTGGTTCAATCACTTTCTCTTGCATTTACATCCAAATTTTTGAGAATTCAACTCCTTCTAAGCTTAAAATGAATTTCTCTAGTTGACACCTTGTTCCAAATCTCAAAGATTTCTCCATAATATTTTCTCTAATACATGATCTCATTTATTCTAAATCCAATACTCTCATTTAGGTTTCCAACTCTATTTTCCTAGAAAATATACCCAAAATATAATCCTTTAAATAAATCCAGATAAAACTTCATTTTAAAATTTTCGAAATATTACAAAGAGCAAAAAGGGAGAGTTGGCCGAGAGATACAAGTGAAACAAAGTGAGTGTGTGCATGTATGTGTGTTAGGCGACACTTTTAAAATAAGAAGACTAAATCTTGACAATTTATCCCATGAAGCAAGTGTCCATTTAGATCTTAGGGCACTTATATCACTTTAAACTTAGGTGGCATATGATATGACAAAAATCTATCCAAATCTTGAGACTTCCTAGAAGATAATTCAAGGACTACATTTGGTTACTCTTCCTCCCCTTGGTGTTCTATCTCAGCCAAAATTTATATATAGATAACTCCAAATTTATTTCCTCAAATTTTCACACGCCACTCATCCTATTTTTTGCCAAAGATGTGAGCTAAAATATAGTAACAAAAGGACAAAGAAGAAAGTCGATTATACTTGCCCATCCTATTCTATTTTTAGTCGAAATACATCTAAGAAAAGTCCAAGTGTTCTTCTTCCAATCAACACCTACCACTTGTCTAGTATTTTGCCTAAGAAGTAAACTAAAGTATGGTAGCAAAAGACAATGGAGAAAGTCGGCGCATACCCTCCAATTTGCCCAATCCGATTGTCACATTTGACTAGGAATATTCTTCAAAAATTCCTTATTTGTGTGACTAAAACTCTCATATTATTAGTTTTCCTTGTTTTATTTTTCAGAAATATACATGTCACCTATTTTCCTTTGTGTAGAAGATGACAAAGTTAGGCAAACTTCACATCATCATCCTTATCTTAAAAAAAAAAATTGAAATACTATACACATAGAGTAAGACAAAGTGGTTTTTAGCTTCATCTATTTCAACTTCCTACCTAATTTTGAAAATTTCAAGGAAAGAATAGTTGAATCTTACTCATTTTTCTCTTCCATTCCTACTTGTCAACATCTCTCAAAAGTGGAGTTCTAAGATAGGGAAAATCAAAATATCCAATAAACATCCAACCGAAACTATCATGTGGAAATCTTAAGTCTATTTCCAATCAACACTTGCCTTTAGTCACTAATTCCTTCAAAAGAAAAGGACTGGCATATACAAATGAATTGGCAAAACTCTTAAGTCAATTCTCCCTCCAAACCATAGCTATCTATGTGTAACAAAATACTTTGTGCCAAGTATTGTCATTGGTTCGTCAAACATATATTCATATATTTTCAAAAAGCTCCAAAGGTTTACAAAAATAATTCCAAAGAAACATAATCATACTAAGCATGAAGATTAAAAATGAAATAAATAAAACAATTTGAGTTATCACATCCCCCCTTAAAAAAAGATTTCGTCCTTGAAATCACTAAGGTATTATTTCAAAACTAACAAATCCAATCAGAAAAAGAAGAATTTCATACCTCTATCACTCGTGGTTGTAGATTCTTCCGATGAGGAATAGGATGGTACACTATCTTCTAGGGTCACAGAGTCTTGTGAATAATAAAATACCTCATCCAAATCCGATTCATAGTACATGTTAACTTTCATTTCATTGATTTTACGCCAAATTTCTGACTCAGTGCCCTCAATGGGTTTCCTCTCTTTCTCGTAAACAATCATTAGATGTATCAGATAGCTCCAAGGTCTCTATTTTCTCATTTTCTGGGTCCAATCTACGTAAACGTTTTCTTTCTGACTTCAACCATTTACTAGGTGGTTGTCGCTCCTCATATGGTGATGCACGCCTAAAAATGGCATTTCATCTACTATTTATGTCCATAATATGTGTGCGATGTCATTCATTTTTAGCTAGTCTCTTGAGTCTCTCCATTCTCAATTGTCTTTGTCTCCTAAGGCGAATCCTGTATCTAAGCCTTTCCACTTTCTCTCTTAACTATGCTACTAATGATACGAACATACGTGGGGTGGTTCTAAATCGAGTCATTTCCTGCTCAAGGTCGGAAGACAAATTATTACGATTTCAAATAAGTTAAAACATGAAAGCTAAAAATAATAACAACAACAATCAATTCATACAAAGAATAAAACATACATACATGCAGTCATAACAAAATAACAATATACATCTAAGTTTCAAACAAATGAGGGTATTTAGCCCTCATCACACTTTCACGTTTCCATGTCGCCCCCTAAAAAGCAGGGTTATTCTAGAGTACTTTAACTATAGAAATTGTGTGATTTCGTAATGTTTCCTCATTCTAATCTTCGATCAGTTGGCCATTTTTCATAAGTTAAGTTAGGACGTGGCTTAATATTGCTTGGATTCATTACTGCCACTGGCCCTTGTCCAAGGCTTTTTTCAAAGAAGAAATGTGAAAAGCATTATGAACTCCTTGTAAATCCTTTGGCAAATCCAAACGATACGCTACTGATCCCAATTCCTCCAAAATTTCATAGGGTCCAACATAACGAGGACTTAATATTCCCTTTTTGCCGAATCACACTATGCGTTTCATAGGTAAAATCTTAATATAAACCCAATCGTCAACTATAAATTCCAAAGTTTTTCTGCATTTATCCGCATAACTCTTTTGTCTGCTTTGAGTTGTCTTCATTCTTTCCTGTATTATTTCTGCTTGTTCCCTGACTTCATGTAAATACTCGGGCCCTAATATCTTACTTTCACTCACTTCATCCCAATATAATGGTGATCTACATTTTCTCTCGTATAATGCTTCAGAAGGTGCCATCTGAATAGTGGCTTGAAAGCTATTGTTATAAACAAATTCAATCAAAAGTAAAAGATTTTCCCAATCGCCACTATAATCCAGCACACAATCCCGCAACATATCTTCTAAAGTTTGAATGGTCCTTTCTGTCTGCCTATCAGTTTATGGGTGATAGGCACTACTAAACTTTAAACTAGTGCCCAACATTTTATGTAGACTTTGCCAAAGATGAAACGTAAAACTGGGTCTCGATCTAAAACAATCGTTTTAGGTACTCCATGCAAACGAACTATTTCTTTAACATAGATTCGTGCTAACTTTTCCATTGAATCTGTGTTGGCTACAGGCAAAAAATGAGCACTCTTTGTCAACTGATCAATTATAACCCAATTGAATTCTTTCCTACCGACATCCTTGGCAATCCTACCACAAAGTTCGTGGATATGTCTTCCCATTTCCACTCAGGGATAGATAAGGGTTCCAATTCTCTAGCTGGCTTTTGATGTTCTACCTTTACTAGCTGACATATTAAGCATTTAGCCACAAAAGCAGCAACATACTTCTTAATTCCTTCCCACCAAAATCTTTCTTTAATGTCTCGGTACATTTTAGTACTTCCAGGATGAGCTGTATAGGGAGTGCAATGAGCTTCCCACATAAGCCTCTCTTTAAACTCTGGATCATTGGGAATTACTTTCCTTTTGTCAAATATAACATTCTGTCACCCGAAATTGTAAAGTATGGAGACTCTTTTCCTTCTAACAATTGTTGTCGAATCCTTTCCAGCTTAATATCCTTTTGCTGTCCTTCTTGAATTTCTTCATCTGTTAACAAGATAATCTCTTATACTACTGCCAACAGAACATCATTTGGCAGATTCCCAATTAACAAATCGTGCATCATTGACGACATTGAAGATTCTTCTGTTTGAGTTTTTCGGCTTAATACATCAGCCACCACATTAGCTTTTCCATGATGATATTTAATCTCACACTGAAAATCACTTATAATCTTAATCCACCTTCTCTGTCTAATATTCAAAGTCTTTTGGCTAAATAAATACTTCAGACTTTTGTGATCTATATATACTTCACATTTTTCACCAGCGATGCATAAGCAACTACTCACCCATCTTGCATCAAAACGCATCCCAAACCCATTTTCGAAATATCACTATAGACCACATATAGTTTGTGAGGCTCTGGTATTGCTAAAATTGGTATCGTGGTTAATCTTCTTTTGAGTTCTTGAAAACTTTGCTCACATTGATCACTCCAAACATACACAACATTTTTCCTTGTTAATGCCATCAAAGATCCAGAAAAATTGGAAAATCCTTCCACAAATCTTTTGTAGTATCCTGCTAGTCCAAGGAAATTACGTACTTCTTGAGCATTCGTTGGCCTCTGTCATTCTGTTACTGCCTCTATCTTCGTCGAGTCTATAGTAACTCCTTCACTGAAAATAACGTGGCCCAAAAACTTAACTTCTCGAAGCCAAGATTCACACTTACTAAGTTTAGCGTAAAATTGATGCTTTTGCAGGATTGTTAACACGATCCTTTAATGTTTCCGATTCTCTTCATCACTTCAAGAATATATTAAGATATCATCATTGAAGATGATCACAAACTATCCAAATATGGTTTAAATATTCAGTTCATGAAATCCATAAATACTATTGATGCATTCGTCAAACCAAATGGTATAACTAGAAACTTGAAATGTCCATACCGAGTCCATAAAACAGTTTTGGGCACATCTTGCTCTCTGATCTTAAGCTAATGATAACCGGATCTAAAATCTATTTTGGAGAATACTGACGATCCATGTAGTTGATCCAATAAATTACCTATTCGTGGTAACAGATACTTATTCTTGATTGTGACTTTATTCAATTCTTGATAATTAATACACATACGCATCGTCCCATCTTTCTTCTTTACAAAAAATACTGGCGCTCCTCATGCAGTGACGACCCAGAATTTGTGCTTTATTTTATTTAAATTAATTAATTATTATAAGGGTGATGGAGGTATTTTATTTATTTAAACACTTGAAGTTGGACTCAAAATTGAACCTTGGAAGCATGACTTAGGATATTGGCCCAATTATTGTATCAAAAGCCCATAAGCCCATGAGAATGATCCATGAGTCAACCAAACCCATGCATGGAGACACATGTCTCCCTAGGAAAGCTTTAGTAAGTCTCCAAAGACTAGTAGGTGTGAGGAAAAAAAAATACTAGTAGTTGGAGGGTTTGACTAGTTGTTTATAGGAGGAAGAAGTGTGAAAATCCAAGATGAGATTTTCTCATCTTTGGCCAACTAGGTAGGCGTGTAAGGCAAGGAGGAGTCTTCCAATTGAGTTTCCTTAGGTGGATATCAAATCTAGGAGGTTGACTTGTACTAGATCTTGTAAGAGTAGAGGATTTGTGTGTAGGGAGATCATTTGGAAGATGTGTGTGACAAGTGACAAGTGGAGTGGTTGTATCATTGGGAAGAGAAACATTGGTTGGAGAACAAGGAGTTTACGTAGGAAATGGAGAAGGAAAGCCAACCTTGCTTCACTTTGAGTCTCCCTATACAAGCCTCACTTTTGATGTGACAAAAATATATTTGGTGTAAGAAAATCTTTAGAGGTCCTGTAAGGATGTGATGGTGACAAGGAGGTGACTATTTTTGGAGAGGAAGAAGTCTTCCAATTTAGTCTCCCTAGGAGCATGCCATATCTAGGTGAGTGACACTTGTAAGATATGATGGAAATAGAGATGGGAACAAAGAGAGGTTTCGGTGGAAGCACTTAGCCGAACCCTTCATTGGGTTTTCCCATGCAATCTCATCTAAATCTAGATGAATGACCATTGATAGATCTTGTAAGTAGGAGTGACAAGGTGATTGACAAAGTGATGGAAGGATGTGTTATCATTGGAGAGAGGAAAAGAAGATGAAAAGAAAATAAGAGGATTTGGGTGAGCGAAACCGTAGGCCTTGTTTTTAGTCTTCCTAGAGTTTTGACAAATCTAGGTGAAAGGACATATGAGATTGTGTAGGAATGGCTTGTACTTGTGTGTAAGAGTGTGTAAGGCATGTGTGTAAGAGGAATGATTGATAGAACACATAAGAAGAAAATAAGACCATGGATGTGATGAGAAGATTCAGATGACACAAGGAAAATGGTGTAGCCAAATTGGTGCAAGTCCATTTCCCCAAAATTGATCTTGAGATCTTGGTAAGGGACATATGAGATGATGGATGAGTATGGAAGAGATGATGTGAAAGAAATTGAGGGGCTAAGCCCATGTGAGGCGCCGGACATGGATGAAAAAGTGAGGAAGAACCCAACCTAAGTGTAAGCTAGATTAGGCATGATGTGATCTAGTAATGGAAGTCACTCAAGTGTCTTTCAAACCTATCAAATGTCAACCCTAAAAAGTAGGGAATGAGTGGCCTAAGGGCCTAGAGTCTCACTTGGCCGAATGGCTTATGCCCTTGTTCTTTCCCACTTGTTTGTTTCACTTGTTCACCCACACACCTCCACCCTACAGACGGCAACAAGTTCTCCCATCTCACTCTCACTTTGCTTCTTATTCTTCTATCTTCTAAGCACCAAAATACCCTAAGTTCAATAGAATCAAGCAAGCATTCTTGAGTGGAAGACTACTTGAAGAGGTAATGCAAAAGCCTAAGCTATTTCAAGAATAAAAAGCTAGGTTAAATCACATGCACACACCAAGGCCTATATCCTTAATATTTTATTTTGAACTATATGCTTAGAAACTATTTTAATGGATTATTTTTATATATATTTTCAGATCAAATATTTGCTACTTGGAGTATTGTAAGTGCACTTTTATCTTGATCTTACCATTTCTTGTATATATATTGAGTAAATGTGTTTGTATTGGTTGTTGGATGTATGGAAATGCTAGATTAGGTTTTTCTAAAGGAAATGCTTTGTTGCTATAGTAGAAAACCCATGCTTGATTCATATGATTCTTCAGGCTTGAAATTTGAATATGTTGGTGGATTTAGCTAAGTTGTTGCAAAAGAAATGAAGCATGATGATATGATATATGATGATGGTAGAAATGCATGCATGACTAAGATTAAGTTTGTTAAGTGCTTGGAGATGCTAGGCTAGGTTCTCTTGAAAGAAATGTTTTGTTTATTTAGTTAAAAATCTATGCTTAGTCCATATGTTATTGTAGGATATTATGTTGATGGTTTTAGCTAAATTGATGCAAAGGAAAAAGAAGCATATTGATATGGTATATAGTGATAAGAAAATGCAAGTCTGACTAAGATAATATTTGTTGGATGATTGGAATGTTAGGATGAATGCTTAAAGAAATGTATTGTATGCTTAGTGATAAATCCATGCTAGCAAGGTGTATGATTCTAGGCTTGAGATTTAGATTTTTGGTGGATTTGATTACTTTGGTATAAAGGAAAAATAGAGCATGATTAGTATGAAAAATGGTGACAAAATGCATGCATGTTAAAATGACATTTGGAGTTGAAAAGAATTTAACTTGGTGCATATATGGGTTTCGATTTAAAGGTTTTAGGGTTAAGTTTTTAATTGATTAACTATTCTTTCATATGATGATTGAGCCTTGAATACTTGGAGAGATTTAGAAGCATGAAAAATTTGGAGGATTCCGTAGCATGATGTTTCGGTTTCACATGTATGATTTAGTGTGCTATTTTGGTGGAAGAAAAAGTTATGAAAATACTAATCCTAAGGACAATAAGGTTCGGTCAACCTCTCTTAGTGAGGCAAAAATGGTTTAGCTAATTTTACTAAGGTTTAGTGAGTATGTGAAAGGAAATAGAAGGAAGAAATCCTAGGTAGTAACCAAAGAGGGTCTCGACCCAACCTTAGGGGTGGAAGCTGAGCACCCCACTCAACTCATTAAGCCCAATTATGTGCTATATATGAATGGTGAATTGAATGATGTGATGTTTTACTTATGAAAGAAGATGGCTAAGTGTGCACTCGGGTTCGTCTCGGGTTTTTGCATGTTTAACGTTAACGGTTTGCATGTCACATGCATGAAGCACGAAAATCATGTTTTTGGAGTCAAACATGCATTCAAGGGAAAAGAAAAGAATTAAAATTTTTATAAGAATCCTAAAGGCTGGAACGGGGTAGTGTCTCAGTGGAACTCGCTGTTCACTCAGGAGTGTCTAAAGTGAGTGAAAACCCATGGGTCGACGAAAAACAGTCGGCGGACCATGTATGGCTCCAAAAGGTATCCGGAGCGTGGTTGCACCTAATGCTAGTGGGTGCCATAAAAGCGGTGTTGGTCTCGGCCTCACCATATGAAAAGTTTGTAGTTACTCGGATAGAAATCCTCGAGTGACGAAAAGCGCGAAAGGGCGCGAAACGTATTTACCTAGGTTGACATGGTCGTCGGGTGTGACGGTAACTAGCGAAGAGCACACGGTGCATAGGGGAACCGTGAGGTGTCCAAAATGAACAGTGACGGGGAAGGCAATACATAACTCCCGTATCACTGATAAGGACTTTCACGACATGACGGGGAAGGCGATATGTAACTCTCGTATGACTGATGTGACGACGGTGAAGGCGATACGTAACTGCCGTCGAGGTCAAAGAATGATATGAATATAACAAGTGGCGCCTAAAATAAGAAATGATGAAAGAAACGAAAAGTTTTTACGAAAAATGATTTTTAAAGCATGAGTCAAAAGAATTTCATATATGATGAACCATTTCTATGAAAAGCAAGTATATGAACAAAGATTGAAAGAAAGTCAAGTTTTTATGAAAGTCTTCATGAGCATATGCATTTGCTAAGTCACTAGTCGCATATGCATGACACATGTTATGTTTGTTATTCACTGATATGTATGCTTGAAATGATTTTATTAAGATAGTTGTGTACTTACTGAGATTTCTCAAAATCTCACCCCTTTATATTTCCACTATAGTTCCTTGTGGGGATGATAGAAGTTGTTGCAGAAAAAGATGACGTCGATGACTATGAGACTCAGAGAGACTCTCTAGACCATTGATGGTCTGGTGATCTCCCCACCTATTGACGTGGTCGCGAGGTCAGCGTTTGGATGAGGACGTTTATTTATGTTTTATTTAGATCTTAGAGGTTCCAGATGTTTTGGGAGAGTATATAGATATATACTTTGTGGAGACTGTTACACTTAATGATATTTAGTAATATGAAGTTTATTTTGGGATCTTAAATTTGTTATACCATGTGACGTAAGGCAAAATATTAAGTTCTTGCCTGATTATAGAATGGCTTGACCATTTCCGCTGCAAAAATTTCCTATTCACTGCGTTTAATCTTAAATGCATACTCGAACGTCAAGAAGAACGAGGGGTGAACTTCCTTGTGTCGCTCATCCACAACGCTTCCATTCACGTGCGATCCTAAGCGTGGACGGGGGCGTCGACACATGGCGACGAACTAGGCCGTATAAATCCCTTCTTTAACAATTATTCATTCTGTACCTTCAATTCCTTCAACTCCGTTGGCACCATTTGGTAAGGTGCCTTATGGACTGGAGCCATAGTCGGTTCCAATTCTATTGTGAATTCCGTTTCCTGCATCAAGAGGTAATCCAGGTAAATCATTTTTTAAAACTTGAGGGAAATCTCCTACCACCGGAACCCCTTTCATGCCCTTAACTTCCTCCAGAGCACTCAATGCTACTACTAAAAATAATCTTGCTCTTCCTTTCATACTTCTTCTAACTCGCTTTGCTGTTATAATCGAATAAATGGGACCAACTATCTCTCCCATGTAACAGTGTTATCTTTCATGGGTATGTCTAATACTACCTCCTTTTTACAATAGTCAATCTTAGCATAATACTTAGATAACTAGTCCATACCCAAAATCAAATCAAATCCCATTAAATGAAAAATTATTAGGTCGGCAGTTAATTTCAAACCAGCAACCTCCATAGGACAATTCTTCATTACTTAATTGCACCCTACTATCTTTCCATCAGGAATCGTTATTAGAACCTTTTGAGCTAAAGGCTCTGCTTCTAATTTACATCTTTGAACACAATCATAAGCAATAAAAGATCTCGTTGCTCTAGAATCAAACAAAGCATAGGCTATATTTTGCATCAATATAACCTTACCCATAAAAACTATTTTACCGTTACCTCAATGAAAACCATCATATAACTAAGTCAAAGATAAAGTCAAGAAATGTTACCAGTGATGATGCCAGCATTAACAGTTTCCTCTGTTTGCACATCTACATCTCTTAGTGTAACTGCGTACACCTTGGCTTTCACAGGGGCCTTTGCCTTTTCTCCAAGTGTTGCATCTCCTCCAGAGGTATTCTGTGGACAATCTCGGATCATATGGCCCATTTGCCCACACTTGAAACACGCTTCTGTTATTACCCGACATTCACCACTATGCCTTCTCCCACATCTCCTACATAACTGCAGCATAGTTGACGCTCCTTGACCAACCGCCTTTCTTTTACCCTTATCTGCAAGGTGAAAGCTTCTTCTTTTTTCTGTGTCCCTTCCGAGGAATATGGAAATCCTCGTTTCCTCTGTATTTGGGCTTGCACGATCATGCTCCTATGTTCTACTTCCGCAATTGAGGCTACGTTTACCAACTCTTGAGATTTCTCAATTCATAAACATGCAACTTGAGCACAAATTCTCGGTTGTAATCCTTCTTGGAATTTCTATGCTCGCATCTTTTTTGTAACACCAAATGAGGGACAAACCATGCTAATTCCATAAATCAAGCCGCATATTGTTCTACCTTCATGTTACCTTGCACCAAAGTAGTAAATTCCAAAGTCTTTCGCTGCTTTACAGACTCTGGAAAGAAACGATCGTCAAATTCTTTCTTAAATCGCTCCCAAGTGGGTACTATATTCTCTCACAGTTCTTGCTTCAACAACTTTCTTTTAGTATCCCACCATAGACCTAC
This sequence comes from Platycarya longipes, assembly GCA_036559045.1. Lineage (NCBI taxonomy): Eukaryota > Viridiplantae > Streptophyta > Magnoliopsida > Fagales > Juglandaceae > Platycarya > Platycarya longipes. Next base: position 25,650,572 of record CM071789.1, on the reverse strand, counting down.
TCCTCCTTGAAGTAAGTGTCCTGCGTACTGGACTTTTTGAGTTTCAATGCATCCACTAATTTTAAAGGTTTGCTCTAAGTATATTATCCATTTATCTGCCTTCAAAACTCCTTCTGTTCTTAAAAAGTGCGGATATCGATAATGTGTGGATCACGAGTTTCTTGGCCAATGTTGGAGAGGATTTTATGGATAGAGTTGATCTTTTTCCTTTGAGATGCACACTTGTGGAAATAAGCTATATTACTATCCCCTAGTTTTAAGCCAGGCCTGTTTTGCCCTCTATTGCCATTTCTTGTGCTCATCATCCATCACTACATTAATATCTTGCTACAATTGTTTGATATCTTTTGAAAGGGTTCCATCATTCTGGTCTTGCAAGTGGTGAAGGAGTTCAGTTTTCTCTATAAGTTGCTTCTTTTGGTCTCTATACTTGGTTCTACTCAATGCCTACAATTTTGTTGGCAAATAGTAAGCCCTTGAAGGGTAGCATGAATGGAGTCATGCTCTCTTGCTGAAAAGGTCCAAGCTGATTTAACAAGGTTGGCACATTCCTCTTGTCTAGTCTAGGTTGATTCAAATCTAAGAGGCCTCCTTTGTAATTGTGTTGGTTCCAGAGAGCTTATTTGAATAAAAAGGGGTCTATTATCTAATTGGGAGCTGAGTAGATGAGTCATTAATATCAAGGGAAGAGATATAAGCAAAGGGTGTTTCCACAGGCTCTATCCAGCCTTTCCTTGATAAAGGATCTTCCTTCACGATTTATAGTCTAGGTAAAAAATTCACCAAAGTACCCCAAGTCGAAGTGGTCATAGTCCTTAAGGCGTTTCTAAAATTAAGCAATTGTCTATATGGCCTATGTTAGGCTCCAAACTTCTCATTAAGGTGGGTAATTTCGTTAAAGTCACCAAAACAACTCCAAGCGGTATTCATTAAAGGTTTTAAGGCTTGCAACAGTGCCCAACTTTCTTGTCTCTTTGAAGTAATGGGTTGACCATTGAAGCAAGTTATCTGGCATGCATTGTTATCAAAAATTGCTTTAACATAAGCAAATATGTACCAAGGGGTGTAGTTAAGGATCTTGACATTAGTAGAAGAGTTCCATAATAAAGCTAAACCTCCACTCCTTCCTTTACTGTCAACATAGAAGCAGAGGTCAAAACCCAATTTTAGTCTAACTTCCGCCAGCTTGATTCTGTTGCACCTAGTTTCCATGAGGAACACTAAGTGTTGGATCTTTATTTTCACCAATTGGTGAAGTTCATGAACAGTTTGAGGGTTCTTAAGCTCTCGAACGTTCCAACTCAAGCAATCCGTTGGGGTAGGTAGGACTGCAAGGCAGGCACCACCATTATATTCTGACATGGGCTCATGTCAGGATTGAGCTTGTTTTGAGCTTCTTATTGGCATTATTGGCTCTACCTGATACTCTTTACATGGTTGCTCTTTTACCCAGGTTTGCCAAGGAGGAATTAGGGTGGGAATTGGTTATATCTGAGTGGACAGAAGCATATCCTCTAGTCGTTCTCTTCTAGGTGGTGGGTTTAGCAGAAGTGGGTCAATAGATTCGGGATCAACACTGAGAGGGTCAGTGGTGAGGTCTAAGAGGGTTGACTTAGGAGGTTCTTTTGGTGGGGGCTTGTTAGCCAATTTCATGTCTTGGTCTAGAAACGTAGATCATGAAGCGAAGAGAAGACTTACTTGAAGTGGTGTGTTTTTTGGTTCGATAGGAAAGTTGTTCAGAACTTTACATGGGCAGCCATCTAGGGGGGTCATAGTATGGAGCTCAATACTTTGTTTTTGAGGGACATGTTGGTTCTGGTCTGCCTTGGGTTGCCCACTTTGGATGCCAAATAGGAAAACATCCTAGGTATTTACTAGGTAAATAGGGGTTTGGGACTTTTGTACTGTTGCGGATGGGCTGTTCCATCTTTGGTAGAGCTATCGTCTCCTATCTCTGGATTCCATCTTCATGAAAAGCCATTAAAGCCTTGGTCCATGGAGCCTCTGTACCTTTTCAGTGTGTTTCTGTTGGACCCAAGTGGCTGAGCACGTAACCAAGGACCGTATTGATCTTTAGTATGAAGAGTTGAGATAGAGCTAGGCAACTTCCCTATCCATGCATTAGCAGACCACATTTAAAACAAATGGAAGGAAGTCTTTCATATTTAAAATCTAGCCAATATTGTCATTGGCCAAGCTAGGGGTGTTCAAAAATTTCGATTTCCGAACTCTGTCCGACTTTCGCTCCAATTCTGACTCCAATCGAAGTCGGAAGTCGGAGTTCGGAGTCAGGTTCGGAATTATTCCGACTCTAAAGTCGGAGTTTAGAATCAGAAATAGAGTCCAAGATAGCTCCGACTTCCGACTCCAAATTCCAACTATTTATACTTTATATATTATATTTTGTAAATTATTTAGCAAAACATGTAAGTAGCCTAGTCGTCACCTGCGTTTTGGCCCCTTGAGACTAAGTTCGAGTTTTGGCCCCTTCTCCCACATTTGTTTTTTTACAACACTTTAAAGATTAATTGCGTGAAAACCCTAACCCTAATTAGTTTTTCTCTTTTCTCTCAACTCTCTCCCCCCCCCCCCCCCGGGTCCCAACACCTCCACCTATCGAAAATACATTTTCTCTAGGTTCATTACAGGCTTACAGCAACTCAGCAAAGAGTATGTTTGTGACTATTGGAGCCCAGGTGTTCATGACTTCGTTTCCATCTTGATTCGACTTCGTTTCCCCAATTGTTCGTCAAATGCCGACTTTGTTCGTGATTATGGGTTTCCGATTTCATGAATCTGTCAGCGACAGGGTAAGGTTTTACTCATTTCTTTACCATTTTGTTTAAAGCCTTTCATTTTCTCAAATTTAGGGTTTTTTTTAACACCCCTAATGGAAACGAAGTCATGAAAAATAAAATTCCTTTAGATTTAGGAAAATACCGATGAACTCCGAACTCCGATCGGAGTCAAACTCTGACTCCATTTTGGAGTTGAAGTTAGAAGTCGATTTTGACTCCGACAGTTGTCGGAGGTGGAGTCGGAAACTTCGAACTCCAACACTATCGGAGTCGGAGCACAGCCCCAGGCCAAGCTTCAAGAAAAGACCATGTGGAAGAGGTTTTGTAATATTAAGATCAACTCAAGTTCGAAGGCAACTGTCAAAACCTAAGCCTTCATTGTCAACCTCTAACTCGAAAACTTTCTCAAGTGCTCTGGCAACCGATATGCCAATGTCCTTATTCATCCTTGCAAAAAGGAGGTTGTGTATTTAAACCCAAAAAGGTTCCAGCCTTAAATGGACTGCTGAGTGGGATAGAGCACCATTGACCTCGCTGAGGCAGACTAGGTGTCGGTCAAGACCATAGCCTACCCTATACTACCTTTTCTTTGCCAAGGGTTGATTGAAATTCCATAAGGAACTTGTTTATGCCAAATTCTTTGAAAGTTAGCCAACTTTCAAGGTTCCAAGCCTTTGCCATTGTAGATTTGAATGCCTCTCTATTAATTGCTCTATCATTCAGGATTCTTGCTAGCAGGCAACGTGCACCTTTTGCATTAGCTTAGAGAACTGCCTCATCTGGTAGGATGATTTCCTTCTACTAATCTTCTATAAGCTTGAGGGATTCTCACTGTTTTGTGATATCGTCTGCCATCCTTACAATCTCACCAAACTCAAGAATTCTATGAGATACTAGCTTTGCTAACAAAGCAGTAAAACCTCACCTTAGAGAGGAGAAGACCTCAACTTGCTGAGATGAAAGGAAAGGCAAGCTCTGCTGAAAACTACTTCAAGAAATATAAATAGAGATGAGATATAGTAGCTTGCATATTTCAGTTCTAAGGTCTACGTCCACAAGTCTTACAAAGGAAAATTCACTCTTTTTTAAAGCTTTTACAAGTTCTCATAGCCTTACTTTATTAAAATTATAAAAATGGAAGAGCAAGAACAACGATTGAATGTTCCCTTGATTGATGTCGGGGCTCATGGAATATGGTCGGCAAGATTACCCTAGTTTGGATTCAAGAGTAAGATATCTCATCATTACAATTTTCTCAAATTTTAACATAAAATATAATAAATAATTCTAGTTTTTTAAATCTCAATTCAACTTTTTCAAATCTCAAAATATTAATAATATTAAAAAATAATATTCTAACAATATTTTATTCACCTTCTGACTTTCATCTAAAGTCATCTCATTTCATCTCACTATCCAAATAGAGGAGTGTTTTATCCCACAAGTTGTTGAACTTGTTAGACATAGATACAATTTTATGAGATTAGTCATGGAAAAAAAAAATTCACCATGAAAAATATGATGGCAATTGGTTGTAATCTAGAGAAAAAAGCATATTCGACACAAATATTACATGAAAATTACTATTTCTGGAAAAAAAAATTAATTGAAAAGGTCTATTTGTGAAGGAATTTTATTGGGGGAAATAATCAGTTCCAGCCAAAAAAACAATTAGCCGCAAATATTATTTGTCACGAGTAAAATGTAAGAAAATGAGATTGAGCTAAAAATAAACAAAAGAATGGTGTAATATAGGGTAAATACACACACACACACACACACACACATATATATTATACAAACTCTAAAGATTCAAATTAACACTCATAAAATTTCAAAAAAACATATTCACAAGAAAAATTCCTAATGAGAACTCAAGAGCCAGAAAAAGTTTAGTACCCTAGTACTAATGAGAACATTCAAGTAGAAACACTTCATAAAAGAAAATACCACTTGGGATAACAAGAAACCTTCAATCAGAGCTTTAGTTATCAATCCAAGGAAAAACATGTAAAGAAAAAAAAAATATTAGAGAGTAAAGTAAAGCTGGAAATTCAAGAGTATTAAAAAAAATTGCCAATCCTCTAATATGAAAACGACCAAAATTATGAATAAACAGTGCTTTGAATATGTGAGAATGAGAAATAAAAATCCATAAAGCATCTTATATATCAAATCCATAAAGCATCAAGATTTTGTTGTGCTTTTTTTTCTTTCATTATGGCTCTTTTTAGCAGAAAATTCGGAGCTTCCTGCTAAATGCTTCTTGAAGATGAATATTTTGGTTTCTCTCTCTTCGCACAAAGGTTTGAAGATGAATTTTCCATTCTCTCTTTTCAATCCCGTGTTTAGTCGATTTGGTTTCTTTTTTTTTTTATAGTATGCTGATGTGGCACGGTGCCACATCAGCAGACTTCCCGTCGACTTCCTAAAGTCAACTCTCTATAAAATTATTAAAAAAATAATAATGATACCAAAGAACCAATTAACATATCTTTAAAGGAAAATGAACATAAATCTATAATGAAATAAAAACCATACCACAGAATACAAAATTATAAGGTTTTATTCATCCTAGCAAAGTTTAAATAAAGTCAAAACCTATGATGATCTACCAAAATTGAAGATGCAGAGCATACATAGAACTTATTCAAATATGCAGTGATAGTAAAGAAGAAAAATAAATTCTTCAAATATATAAAAATAAAAATACCACGCAACCTTCTAACCTCATTAAAGTATTTAATTAAAACTTTAAAAAGGGAATCCTTCCAATTGAAATGCAATAAACATCTTCAGCCTCAGATGGAGGTTTGGCTAATGGCCTTATTCAAGGCTAGAGGTGTAACAGGTCCGGTTTGGTCTTGTTTTGAACAAAATTAAAAATCGAACCGGTACTACCAGTTTTGTAATTCTCAAAATCAATTACGACCCGATTACCAGTTCCGGTCCAGTTTTTCAATTTTAATAAAATATAAATTTATAAAAACCAATATGTTTTTTTATTAAAAAAAAAAAAACTGGTTTGAAAATTCTATTTTAGTAAAAAGATTGTAATCCATTACAAAAATCTGTTAAAGTAAAAAAAATCTATTATATAAAAAAAACTACATTAAAAAAAACTGTTATAAAATAAAAAAATTATTCTATAAAAAATCTACATTATCTCATATGCAATTATAATTTATATTATTATATACAGTATAGAATGTATTATATAATGATAAAAAATAATAATAAAAAAAAAGTAAATAGAATCGGTCCAGTTCGATCCTGTCGAGTCTTAAAATGAACGGAACTGGAACCGGACCAATATTATCCGATTTTTCCATTTTTGAAACCGGTACCGAACTGGAACAATCCAAAACCTCCTTTCACTTTGCCACTGGAGAGTCAATCATGTCCTTTTGAAGATTTTCAAGAAGAGTTACTTAACCATGAGATCCTTTTGGGAAATCAAAACAACCAACAAATCCCTGAGTCTTAGTTTGGGAACTTTGCTCTCTACACTAAAAAATCTAAATCTCTAATTACAAAGGGAAGAACACTGGGAAAAGACAGCAAAGACATACCTTGCCTATAAGAAATATGAAGTATAGAGACCTAAAACTAAGATAAATCAATCCAATTTTCAAAGAGGACCTTGTCAAATCTATGGAAAGTTAGACCAAGCAATGAACTGTTATCACAGAATGAACTGCTCATACAGGCACCCTCCTTCTCAGCTGGCTGCAATGGCTGCTAGGATGAATACTCTAGTTTTTGAATTAGATGAGCAACCTTGGAAATTTACAAGGACAAAGAATAGATGGGCTCTATCCTACTAAACTATCCAAGTTAGCCAATAAAGTCAAGAAATTTACAACTTTTCTTGGAATCTCAGCCTATGCCACTCTTTCGCAACGTAGACTAGGACATCCAATTTTTCCTGTCTTGAATAAAATCAAAGAATTTGCTCATATTATTGTCATTGAGTCCTATAAAGTGTTGTCATGTGTGAAGCTTAACAATTGACGAAAGCAAAAACTCTTCCCTTCTTAGATTCTATTAATGTAACATTGGAACCATTGAAAATAACACATTCAGACTTATGGACTTCTCTTGTTATTTCTACAAATGGTTTCAAATATTATGTTGCTTTCATTGATAACTTGTCTACTTGGATCTATCCTATCAAAACCAAGTCTCAAACCTTTGTATGTTTTGTTAAGTTTAAATGCTTAACAAAAAAATTGTTGTCCAGAAAAATAAAGGCCTTTCAATCTAATGGTGAGGGTGAATTTCTCTCTAACCAGTGCATTCCTTCTCTCTAATGGCATAACCCAACGTGTATCATTCCCTTACACTGCTCAACAGAATGGTCTTGCAGAAAAGAAACATAGGCACATAGTTGAGATGGGCCTTAGCTCTTCTAGCTCAATCCAAACTTCCAAATACATACTAGATTGATGCCTTCAACACCTTAGTATACATTAAAAATAGACTTTCAAGTCCTGTATTGAACAATAGTTGTCCATATTTCAAACTACTCAACAAGGCACCTAATTACTCTATTCTCAAAATCTTTGGTTGTGCTTGCTATCCCCTTCTCGAGCCTTATAACACTCACAAGCTCATGTATAGATCCAAGAAATGCATCTTCTTAGGTTACTACTCAAATTACAGAGGGTATAGGTGCCTTGATCCTCTAATAGGGAAGATTTTAAGCACTCAAAAATGTTGAGTTTGATAAGCAGTCTTTTCCTGCTCAAGACTGGAAACCCATCTCTACTTGTGTCTACTACAAGAAAGGGCCCTCAACAAGTTAGACCTTTGCATTTTAATCATATTAGTTTGCCTTTACATCACAATGCATCAACACAAATTTTTGTTTCTGAAAACTCCCTCGTTGTTTCACTAAGTTTAGCTCCACCACAAAACAACGTACCCAAAAATCCTTCACCAGAATCATCACAAAAAGAACAACCAACAGCCTCTTCATTACTTGAGCCACCTCAAACATAAGAAAATAACCATTGCTGCACCTCATTTTGAATCCACAACAACACCTATACATCCCATGACAATCGGGTTTATGAATGGTTCTAGGAAACCAAAGAACTTCTCTAATTACAAAATTTACACAGCCACTAAGCATTTCCCATGGCCTTGCACACATTAGCTTTAGATACTATATTGCCAACCACACCTCATTTTTTCTCAATCTACCAAATCACCACACTAGAAAGTAGACAATGCAAGAAGAATTTGAGGCTTGTTTGGCCAACTACACCTGGACTTTTTTAACAAAAAGCGGGCGGTTTTTCGCCCAAGTTCATCACTGTTACCCGAGCCTCTCAAGCCAAGTTCAAGGTATGGTTCGACGACCCTAAGGTCCTTATCAGCCCTTGCAATTGGGCACTCCCAAGAAAATATTGGCATTGGGGTATTTTCAAAGAGCACATTCCTCCATTGAGAAGGATGTTGACTTGTTAAAGTCAAAGTCTCTCCCAGGCCGGATCCGGTCTCGATTAAGGTCACCTCATAGACCTCTAATTCCCGCTTACCTATGTAAGCCTCTATGTAAGCCTCCCTCACTACCATAATAGGGGAATTGAAAAACTTCATTTCAGGACTTTCTATTAGGGCATACTAAGTCCATCCAAAATCGAGTATTGTCTCGAAGGAGCTAGCCGAAAGGTTAGTCCAATGCTCATAGTGATCCATGGGCCCAAACGCGTAATCACATGGATCAACCAAGACAACGACTGGGTCCTCAAACCAGGTCTTCAAATCTATGGCCATTCATCATAGTTTTGCCTCGAGCTTTTTATCTCAAGACAGTCATAAGGTAAATTACCTTGACGTCTCCAGGATCTTTCTTGGAGTACTCATTTAACATAAGAGTCAACCTCTATATACCAATAGAGATTTAGCTCGACTTTCAGGTCAAGCTTATGTCCTTCACGTATAGGATTAATGAAGGACTCGAGGTTACTCTCTGTAAAAAGTAACCTCCCACCAACCTCATCAAAGGAAACTGGAGGTCGATGGATCATGCGCAAACCGAATCACCATCCTATATTCATTTAATCAAGGACATGAACTTTACTTGATTCTACCAAGTAATCAAGTTTAGTTTCAAAAGTAAACCCTAATTCCCTCCAAACACAGAGGAAGTGGCCGAAGTTAACTTAAACCTCGAACATCGGTCCATCAAAGACCGATTTGCCTCTAACTTAAGAGTTAGGGGTTCTCTTCCTTTCAAGATAGAGTCTTAATAATGGGCCCTCCAAAACCGGTAGAAAAGTTCTCTCAGGTGTCTCGACTCCAGGTATTTTAATAAACCTTAGAAGGAATTCATTTCCTTATATTCTTGTTGATTCGGGAATCAGTTGCTTCAATTCCTCTAATTTAGGAATTAACATGTGGTACTTATGTACCACATTAGCTAGACTACGGACACACCGGAATCCCTATTTGGATTCCAACAGAGACCTCATTCGGTACATGGTCTCTGACGTCGCCCTCGATTTACGAAGGACTTCACTGGATACTCAGAGTTGTGCAGAAACACACCAACACCTCAGATTTCAATTGGGAGATAAGGACAAAGTGTATCCGATGGTTGTGGCACATTCAAGTGCTGCAACAAACTAGATCTTTTTAAAGATGCCAATAGCACTAGATGAATTCTTGTGCACCCACTTAGTTTCTTTTCCAAGTAGGGAGAATCTATCGATAGCGGTATATGAATACGCCTACATTTATCACCTTCTTGCTCTCTTCTTGGAGGAGTATTCTCACGTCGATTTCGTGCCATAGATCCTTCTTCCTCCTGAAATGCACAAAACTTACATGGATCAATCGTCTTCGTAATTAGTCTCTTCATTGATGTCGCATGCGTGATATCCTTCTTCTTCCATTCCTTAGAGATTCAAGCCTATAAGATCACAACCTATAACTACAAATCTCAAACCTAGTTCAGAGTATCTTGTATACCTAAGATAATGTGTGGGTTTATCCAAAGATGTAATTGCTCTGATACCATGACTTCTGTGGCATCCCTAGCCTCTACTTGTTATTTGACAGTAGCTAATTGTCAAGATATGCAACACAATATTACACATCCTGAACGTTCATGACAGATAATATGTATGCACTTAGGAAACTAGCAGTATACAATATCTTTGTAGCGAAAAATATAAAGAGTCAATTAAAACTAAACAATGTCGTAGGCAATTGCATAGTACACAATAAACTTTAATATTTACCCAAACATTGTCACATAATCCATCAAGATATCATGTTCATAATCATCAAAATACAATAAGACATTTAGTCTCCCAAAATAAGGGACCAAAAAACCAAAATAGATTAAGTCTTCAAAATTATCTCAAAAGCCACTTCCTTATAAGGAAATGTGGTCCATATCCTTTCAATCATGGCTTAGTCCTTCTTTGATTCAAAATCCTCTTTAGTTCTTTGAAGAGTTTCTTGATATCAACAATTAAACGGCCGGCGGCTTCAATTCCATCAACCATAGTAGGATCTGCCAAGCCTTCACTACTAGTTGACACCTCATTCTCCTTCAGGGGTGCCTTCTTCTTCCGAGGTGGCATCTTTCTGACCCTGTCACAATTTCTACTATTCTGGAAAAAAATGGTAGTGAAAACTACCAAAGTGAGATTTCGAAAAATCTCATAACGTAATTATATAACATACCAAAGTTAACACAAGCATACAAAAGGCATACCATGTAATGCATGCGTACACATGAACTTGACATTTGACACTTGACTGAGACTGAACTTGACTTATGCACTGATACTTTCAAAAAACTTGTAATAGAAACTTGTCATTTTTCACAAGATTTGAATCATGTGATCCTTAACATATGAGCTCTTATTCTTGTTCAGAGGGTGGACACAATATGGTTTTCCATACACCGCGTTCTCTTGCTAGTTACCACACAATCACCGGTCTGTACACTGTGATGAATACGTCATAAACGGAGACTTATTATGTAAACTCGACAGTACTTCGTCAGGTTACATGCCACGTGTACCCACTAGCGTTAAGCACGTCCTCGCTCCAACATCCTTTAAAAAGAATCCATTCGAGCTTCTTTGACGATTCTTTATCGACCCAAGGGTTACCACTCCATTCTTAAGTACTCTAGAGTGGACAAAAGAGTTCCACTAGGACATTCCCCAGCCCTAGCACTTGGGGTCGTGACAAATAATTTTGAACACTTTTCTTTGAAAACATTTTCCTTTGAAAATCATTTTACTCAATACATGTGAAATAAGACTAAAGACTTGTACAACCTTACGCTTGACATATGACATATGAGATGCCATGCATGAAAATAGCCAAACATTAATTCATAGCATGATAATATGGGATTACATCACTTAACCATGTTCCAATCTTCACACATATTTCATAAGGATCAAAGTGAATAAAACCAAGCATGAAATCATACTTTTTAAGCAAGATCCGAAACTTTCATCACATAATAAAACCAAATACATGTGTACATCAAATAAGTCATGTTATTTTCATCAAGGCCGAAACGTATATTGGTTCCATTTACCAATTTCATGTTATCCAATCAAAGTATTCATTTCATATTTCGATATCCAAGATCATAGAACAAATACATAGACAATCAACAATCAAATAATATCATTCAAAACAAAGAAAAACGACCAAAAGGATATACACAAATATATGAATGTACTAACCAATACTAAGTTGAGTAAATACTTACAAAAATCCATGAATCAAATAGAAAAGCAAGTTGTAAGTTAAACATGCAACTTATTAGAACTTGAATCTAAAAACCTAAAATACGTTCTTGAGTGTGTAATTTCTGTAATTAAACTCTCAGCCTCTAGGGTTTTTCACCAAAAACAAATCACTCGATTCACTTCAAAATTTGCATCAAATTAAAAGAAATCACTCAAGCAAAAATGAGGGCTCAAAATAACTAGTATTCCTTCACCAAACTCTCGACCGTAGGGGTTTTCAACAAACGCTAATTTACTTCAACGACAAAAGTGTAAAAGTGTGTGTCTTTTATCGTTTCTAGAACTCCTATGAGATTAAATCTCATGTTTAAGAAAAAAATACAAACATAAATGTGAAAATCAAATAAAGAATCCAAGCTTTACCTCAATCTCTAACTCTAGAGGTTCATAAATTCAATCTCCATGTATTTGGTTGGCAAGAAAATGCGAGAATTTTCAAGAAAACTAGAGAGAAGTGTGTGGGGCGTAGGAGGACTCAAGAAAAATAGAAAATGGGCAAGAGAGGACCCTTGGGCGTGTTGCTCATGCCTTTTATACGTGGTCCTTTCACCTTGTCCACTTCCCATCAACATCTATGCATGTTCGACACTTGGCACAAGCCTTTTCACCTCCTTCCTTCTCTATGGCCAAATGTCCTTAGAATCCTCATCATTTGATTGTCTTGGAAGGAACAACATGGGTATGGCGTATTAGGGTTCCCATGGCTAAATCCTACATGAAATTCCCTCTTTGTCCTTCATTTTTTCAAACAAGCAAGTTCCTTTCAAGGGCGTAGGAGTAATTTGACTTATTTTCTTCTTTAGACACAATGCATGAGTGACAAGTGGTGTTTCCCTAGCCATTGCCGCCCATCACAAGTCTTTTCTTCTTCCATCTTGCCTTTTCACTTTTTCAAGAATATTCTCAAATCTCATTGGTCAAATAAGGAAGCATTTAACACATGGCAAGTGATGTGTATGTGTGTGTGAGAGTGTATTGGCCAAAAATTAGGGGGCAAATTTATCCAAATCCTTCCTTCCCTTTCCAACATTAGGCATGCTTGACATGTGGCATGATTTAGGGGATTCTTGAGTGCAATTCCAGAAAATCCCAAAATAAGAAAATGTCCATTGAGTTTCTTCATGCAAATCTCCTAGAATGCCTCATTTTTATTCTTTCTAGGCTCCACTTTCCATACCTTAGCATGTAAATTCAAAATTTGTCCACCAATCAAGTCTTAGGCGTGATTCAAAGGCATATGCATGACAAGTATCCATCTTATCATACTAGACGTGTAGCACACTCTTGGCCTTCTTCATGCTTTTCTTTCCCTCTTTTAGTCCAATATCCAGACTAGGTTCATGTGTCTTGTATGCATGACACATGGCACTTCAGATTAGGGTTTAGCTATGGGTTTTGGCCCATTAAGCTTGGGTTAACAAGCATGGGCCGAATCCACTAAGTATTCTAGGGCTAATCCATCACTTGGACCCAATCTCACTTTATTTCTAGGGCCTCTTCTTAAAATAAAATAGTAAGGCCTCTCAAAATACTAAGTTCACTAAACAAGCTACAAGCCATGCTAAATCTAGGTCATCAGATTTACCCCGTTTTCCCACCTTGTTTATGGGTGGACTCCAGGCAAGTACTAGAACCTGCTGATAAATGCACGGTCTCGCCACGCATCTTTTATGACCCTATCGGATATAGGACCAAGAACCTCAATTGGAAGTTGAGGCTCACCTTAGGGTAAATCCCAAAATGTGTAGTCTCTGAATATAGGACTTGTAACTTGACTTGGACGTCGAGCAGTTGACAAGGTTTTTTTAGCCTTGTCCAATGAATTACCATCACGAAATCTCTAAACCCGATGCTCAGGTCTAGGATCAACACAATATGTATTGGAAACCTCGATGGGGCTTCTCCCCATCGGTAGGGTAGAACTTTTCAAAATTTCTACAGTATGTCACTCAATCAGTAAATGACACACTATGTCGAGTCATCTCAACGTAATCCTTCTGAAGAAGGCATTTCAAGGACTTCATCCTCAAAATGAATTGAGCATAATTATTTGCACAATTCTCAAATCCGAACTTAATAAATTCATCTATTTCTTTATAATGGAGATTAGGATCCTCCACTGTCAAAAGGAGAAGAAGAACCAGACTATCTACAATCTGGTACCATCTTTTGATGGCTCCAATCTTTTGATCAGTACACAGAGTACCTAGCTTCCTTCGGAAATTGGTACTCATTGTCTAGCCCAAACCAGACATCACGTACTTACTTATAAAGTACCAGGCCAAGGAGATCCTCGACCATTGGAGCTTTTCCTTAATAAATCAAGGACTTAAATCTATGATGTATAAGTAAGTATCCTTAGAGAATCTATGATGTATAAGTAAGTTCCCAGCTATCACAACATCATGGAGATACCTTAGAGAATGCTACTGAGTATAGGCAGGTTGTTGGGGTATTGCAATATTGCACTTTAACAAAACCAAACATTAGTTTCTCAGTCAATCAACTGTGCCAATTCATCCACAATCCCACATATGCCCACTGGACAGTAGCTACAAGGGTGTTGAGATATATCTCAAACGCTCATTCAACCATGGTCTCACCTTTACTAAAGCATATCTCACAGCCAATGCCTACAATGACTCAAATTGGGCAGGGAATGCAGATGATAGGAGGTCTACAACAGGCTATGCCATTTATCTTGGACCATGTCTCATCAGCTCGAGTGTAAAGAAGTAGAATGTAGCCAGCAAATCTAGCACAAAAGATGACTACAAATCACTTGCACCCACCACAAATGAGTTATATTGGATTCAAATGCTTCTTTAAGAACAGAGTTATTTTGAATAAACCTTTGGCAATTTTAGCAATGTGTCAATTAGAGAAATTCAATTTGGACCTAGAAAAAAATAAATTTGTGAAATTTGAGGAAGAAATTCAAGAGGAAGTAATAGAACCAAAGATCAAATACTTGGCGTGCCCGGAATGAGCTTTCGGGTTGGTTTGTCATATTTTCGTGTAATGAGCATAACTTTTTCATATAAGGTCCAAATGAGGTGATTCTAATTCTTATAGAATCTTAAGAGGAAAATATATATAACTTTATTATTTTAGATTTTGAATATAAGGATTGGGTAAAGGACTAAATTGGATGTGAAGTGGACGGACAGGAATAGGAGTCAACTGGTAACCGACTTAAGCAAAGTGCACAGACCTTACCATGTGACGAAGATCAAACTGGTTTCTCAGGTTTCTAAACCTCTTGAAAAGTGTGGGGACATGTTTCAAGTTGATAATAATTCATCTAAAAGCTTTGGTGGGTAAGAAAATAAAGGAAAACAAATGGAGAACTCAGATTGGATGTTCTTGGGTGAGTTTTGACATATTTTGATGAATTAATCATATCTCTCTCATCGGATCTCTTAATGAAGTGATTCAAAATCCTATAGAATCTTAAGAGAATGATCTTAAACTTTCATATTTTTCATTTTCGAAGAATCAAGTTGTATCAAGGATATATTTAGACTGGAACGTGGCTGACCTCTAGGGGAGGCCAAGTGGCCAGATACACCCATTGGAAGATTTCCTATGATGTTGTTTTGTCTTTACCCCCATGTGTTGGAACTCTTTGAGCCCTTGATCAAGATCATTTTGTAGGTGAATTAATCTCAACCATGAGATTAAAATATCAGCAAATCCTCATAAGATTAGGGATGATCATGAGACCACAAGTGTAGGGGACACATCACCCCAATCAGCCAAGGGTGTTGCTGCAATGCCCAAGCTTTTTCCCCTTACTCCCCACGCCGCTCATGCCTATAAATAGATGCATGGGCTTTTCTTCTTTCCCTGTGAGAGATACCAGTCAGCTATAATGAGAAATAGCCAAGAAAAATACACAAAAACCCACTCACATCACCTAAGTACTAAAAGAGAGCTAATTGATAGTATTGGAGAAGAAGTGGTGCAAAACCTATCTTAAGCATCAAATCTAGCTTTGGAAAAATTTTTAAGTGCATATATTAACTTAATCTTGGCATAGAATAAATAGTTTGGTGATTGGATTATATTTGATATTTATTTGAGTTTAATCTTTGTTTATGTGTTAAATTGAAACATATTGAATTTTGGAGTGGTTTTTGCTATGGAAAAATGTTAGGAAAATTATGAGATTTTAGAAATATATTCTATGATATTATATCAAGATAATTATGTGAAAACATGAGGTTTTTCTATGAAAAAGAATAAAGTAATAACTCTAGTGAATTTCGGCCTTAATAAGATTATTATTGGCAGATTTGACACATTTTGATAAATCGGACATAACTTATTCATTTAATGTCGGATTTGAATGACTCAAGAGGATATGGAAATCTATGAGAAATATATACAACTTTATGTTTATGAGTTTTAAGAGATAAGAACTTAATAAAGGACTAAATTGGAATTGAAGTCAGAATCGAGTTTATCATAGTAGACATTGACTTTATGAATTAATGTGACGTAAATATATGTGCATGTGATGTATGATATTATGAAATTTTCTCACATATTTATATAAAATATGCATGTTATGAGTCTAAGTTTATACATATGTATGTCATAAGTCTAATTTTATGCATATGTTGTATTACGTCACATATATGTGTTGTCATAAGTCATGAAGTCTGTTTTAAGAAAATACGTTAAGAAAATTTTCCAAGTGAAAAAATTAATAAGTCAGTCACGTCATGACGGGGACCAGCGATACGCCCGTATGACTGACGTGTCGGCAAGGACCTAAGCCTGTCGATGATACAAAATCCGACAGGGACCTACGCCTATCGATGATACAAAATTTGACGGAGACCTAAGTCAATCGATGATACGAAATAAGTAAGATCCGACAGAGACTTAAGCCTGTGAATGATACAAAATAAGTAATATTCGATGGGGACACCTATCGATAATATGAAATAAGTAAAACTCATAATGTTACGAAAGAAAATAAGAGTTTAAGTATCATAAAGTGGGTCCATGGAGAACATAAGTTTAAGTCATGCATGAGTCACATGAAGCATGCCATAAATGCATACTCTGACTGTCTAACTTGTATGTGATTATTTCACGATGTCTATGCTTTTATTAAGTTACGTGTGTACTTACTGAGATTTTCAAGGAAATATCATTCTTGTATGTTTATTTTACCTTTTGAAACTTTAACTTCACTGCAAGGTTCGATGTCAAACATGGGCAAGGCCTAGTTACTCGAAAGACTCGGAGAAACCCTGAGGGGTCCCCGGAATACTCTCTCTCTCTGAAGAAGTTTTGACACCTTTAGTAGTAATAGGGATCGGCATCGATATAGAGAAAGAATTTTTTGAAGTGAAGAAGGAGCCTAGGCGGCCCTAAGTTGAAGTTTTGATGAGTTTGTATATTGACTGAGAAAACTAAATGGGTTATGTATGTAAGGATATAATATTATTATAAGAATGGATGGTGTGGATATTATGGTTTTATTTCATCATATGATCATTAGAAAATTTTATTCAGAACTTTTTTGCTGCGATTTACATTAAATTTTGATAAGTACGGGGGTGAGTAGCCGAGCGTTACTTACCCTGACATTTCAATTTGCGTTGAATTATGAATGTAAATTGGGGGCGTCACAACCAACCTCATTTTCCACGCAAGAACAAAGCACATAAATTGGATTATCACTTCATCAAAGAAAATGTTGCTGACAAAGACATCACAACTAGATACCTTCCTACAATTGATCAAGTTGCAGACAACTTTACTAAGGGACTCACCTCAACATGCTTCTTGTTACTAAGAGACAAGCTGAAAACGACTACTTCACCAATTAGCTTGTAGGGGGATATTAAAGTATCTTTAGTGTCTTCAATTGCTACTAAAATATCTTTAGCCTTAGATGGAGGCTTCACTGATGGCCTTATTCAAGGCCATATACAACTAGACAATGAAGCCTTAATGACTAACCTGAACAAGAGGCTACACACTTGGAAAGTCGGGCCACGATGATTAAGTCTTGATATATGTTTTAGTATGCTAGTTGAATGTAATTGATTTAGTTGATATTCTTTCCTAATCATACTTGTACACTTTTTTCTTTCTGTTCAGTGTTTGTATATTTTGTGATCTCCTTATTGAGAGAGATATTTCTATATATACATCAAGTTGTATTGTAAAAAATTAATCATCGAGTGAATACAGAAGAATATTTTCCCTTTGGTTCTTTATTTTTTTAGTATACACATGACAATAAGCAAGATCACACCCCAAATTGCACCACTCTTGTGATGAGCAAACTCTTCTCTCCAACAACCTAAAACCTCCCTAACTATCCCAGGAGTCACCTAGTGCAATCCAAGAAATGATAAAGCCAATGACCACAACCTACTTGCCACTATAAATGCAGTATCAGATGGTCAACTGTCACCACTACTCTCAAATGTATAAAACTAAGCAACTATAATATTTTTCCCACCATTCAACTATGTGACTTTGCACGCAATAGATATTTCCAAATCCTTTGAAATTAAAATTAGTCCATATCCCTATTCATTAAAATAACATCACTAAACCAGGTAACATGACCAAATCTTAGCACTTCTAGTTTTAGAAGACTTCTGCAATTTTAAAATCCACTGCAATCATTATTTGAATTAAAGTCTTTGTTAAGGTTAGGGACAAAGGCTAACAATCAGAATGCTGCCTCCAAGTAGACAATGAATAGCTTAAAATGTTGAAAATTAGTACTAGAACTCCCATCATTATCCAATGAAAATACAAGGTAAACAACCAAGATTAGTTGAGGGAGGGTATTGATGACAGAAACCAAATTCATAAATCACACGATACAAACCCTAGCTTAGTTGAGGGTGGCTATTGAAAATTGAGTCAAGATCCATATATATATTATATATGGCATGGATTTAGTAAATGGCCCTTTCCTTGTTTTTAAATTATCTTGATGATTCTAACAAAGTTGTTAGTATTTTTTTCTATTTTTTCCTAGTGGTAGTCAAGTCAACATTTAAGACCATTAATGAAGTCAACTATCTTCGACATAATTACACACACACACATGTCCATTTGCTCCTAAATTTGGGAGGATTATTAGTGAGCATATCAATCTATAAAAAAAATCATTATTTGCTAAAGAGACATTCTCAATAAAATGAGAGAATAGGAAACACTAAAAGAAAGAAAATTAAGAAGACCCCTTTTTTTAGATATGAAGTATCTAGGGATTATAAACTTACCACAACATTAATAAGTTAGGTCAACCTAAACTTCCAGTAATTATTAAGTACATGGCTAACTAGATCATCAACAAAAGATAATTACTCACTTCTTTCTAGCAGATTCATAATCAGAAAGGTTCAGCTCTGGATCAGAATAGTTGTAGTTGCAAGAATTTAAATCCAATGGCAAGCTGTAAAGGTCAGGATTTGTAGTAATCATCAAAACATTTTCTAGATCGTATCCACTCGATTCATCATTTAGATATTAATCATCAAACATATAGAAATTCTTATCTATGGAATTATTTTACACTCAACTAGGATTAAAGCCAATTGATTGAATCATATAACCGGAGAAAGAGATTCATAAATGGCCTGGAGATCATTGTCATGGAAAATAGTTGTACTGGGAGAAGCATTATTATTGTGTTGATTACAAGTAGATTCTTGCTAGAATCCATCTTGCAAGGATGACATCTAAAAATTATCAATGATATCAATAATTTGTACTCAACCTCACCAATGATGGCACCTTCCAAACCCGAATTCATCTGATTTATATGCTAAGGATCCCCCTCATCATTATCTTGCAAAGAAGTTGAATCAATTACCAAGTTAGGATCCCTAATTTTAGTTTGAGTTTTGGTGGATCTAATAGGTAGTTTCTTATGAATCCTAAGAAAGATCCCAGTCATCCAAACTCATGTTATTCCAGCATCTTTTTCTTGGAGGTGGATACTTGACTCCATATTCATGCATAATCTAGTTACTCTTATCACTCTTTCGAGGTCTTCCCTTATAAAAATCAATGCCTTCCTATACCCAACTATTGTTCCATGGGACTTGATTTCTCTATTAGCTTCGATGGCCTTCCAATATCCATCAACATCAATCTAATTTGGTTAGCTTCCATTTTGATACTTTCATTCTCTTTGGGAGAAAATGTACAATTGTGTTGTGTCATATCTCTGTAGTTTTTTTCGTCTTCAAGGAAAGGATGATGAACTCTTCGTCTATTGGGAGGAATTAATTTGCACCCGGGAGGAGTTTGGAAAGAACTTTTTTTTCCTTAATCTTGCTATTTCTGTTGAAATTGTTTGACTCGCTATCGATATCTGTAGGAAACTCTAGATCATGCGCATGAGATGCAATATTATTCATTGTAATCAATGAACTGTCATTTCTCTTTGGTGACGTAGTACTATCGAGGGCTAATTGGGGTTGCTCTCTAGAGTTATTGGCAAATGATTCGTTGGTACTAACAGCAGCCATGATCATCAGTTTAGGTTCCTTGCCATTCTCAACCTCCATAGTAGCTAAGGCTCTTATCTTTCATGATTTCAGCATACGTCAAACAATTTAAATTAAGAAGACCTTATACCCAAAGTTTTGAATACTGTATCGAAGGCCATTTTGATCAGGACACTGAAATGAAATATTTTGATACCAGTACCATTTTGTATACTGTTTCAGAATAGTTTATATATGAATAAATTAATTATATATACCTATCAATTTCTTATTTCATTTAAATATTTTTTAAACTTTTTTAATTAATCTAAAAAATACATTGTAACACCCCATTCCCATAGGTTAAGAAGTGTCACGTAGTTTTTCTAAAACTTTTAATCCAGCACTACAGTCTCATTTTTATAACAAAACAAAATAGCATTTATTTCATAAAACTGAAGTTTTAGTAACTGAAAGATTTTTTTATTTAATAAAAATTGGTTTAATAAGAAAACAATTAATGTCTAAATTTAACTACACCATCTAATCCTGGCCTGTTTGCTTGCATTGATCATATTCCTCACTTGAGTGGTTTAAAAATAGGAAAAAAAACTAAAATGAGTCGATGACTCAGTAAGAAATCTATCATAATGTGAGAACAATAATTATAGGAATTTTCATAAATTTTATACTGAGATCTGTAAACATAACTGTACATGCAGCTGTTTATGCTATGCATGACTGAACTATCTGAATTAACTGACTAACTAACCTTATTGACTGGTTTGAATTAACTGACTGATCTGACTGATTTAACTGAACTGATTTAACTTAACTCAATTAACTAAACTGATTGGTCAATACACTTAACTATGTATGTAAGGTTGTGCACCGGCTCCACATCTTGCTACAACAAGAAGAGCAGCTAATAATACTCTGGCATACTATGATGGGCCACGCTTAGGTCCATGACTTGTACATCCACCTTTATCTGAGTTGCATTGGTACCATGCATCTGAATGGTCATCTGAATTAACTGATTAACTGATTTATGATCTGATATAATCTTATACTTGAACTTCACATAACTTATATAACTTAATTATGCGACATGAGATGCATAATTTACATACTGATATAATTAACTATAACTTGCTAAATATGAACATAATGCTGAATGACACTATCGTATGTTGTGCTGTGCTGAATGACATACTTTTATGACATAAGGGGTATATGAAAAGGGCAATCAAAGAACTGACTCTACTAATAATATAAGCTAATTGTGAAGATCCTAATTTTGTGATCAAATTTACTTACCTCGTTGTGTTGCTTTCTAAATTATCCTTCATAACTCGTTACCTATACGAAATACGAATCATCACTAACGTTTCTAGAATACGTGTTGAAATATTCTACTGAATTAATACGTATCGTGGAGAATAATTTAATACACATTACGCTTCTTACAAAAGACATTAAATACTAATATCACACAACTAATAAATACTAATAAAATATTTTACTTTAAAAACATACTTTAGTAAAGTAATCAGAGCTATATTCCACAAGTCGGGTATTTTTACTGTGACGATCCGAGATTTTCATTTCATATTATTTTAACTAAGTAATTATTTTGATCAAGTGATTAATTAATTTAATTAATAATACTGAGAGGCGAGCATGAAGGCATGGGCTTAAGATTTTAGCCTTGAAAGTTTAGAGTGAGTCATTGGGCCTAGAAAGGGATAACAAGCCCACAAGCCCATGAGATTGACTCATGACTCACTCACATGAGACACTTGTCACCCATATAGAAACCCTAGTAAGTAACCTAAGACTAGTAGGTGAAAATGGAAAATTACTAGTAGGTAGGAATTTGACTAGTGGGTAGATGGTAGGATAGGTTGTGAAATCTCATGATGAGATTTTTCCATCATTGGGATATCTTGGAAAAAACAAATATATTGTCTATTTTAGTCTATCTAGTATATTCCATATTTAGATAAATGACACTTGTAGATTGAAATTGTAAGTGGAAGAGAAGAGAAGGAAGGGATTCGGTTGGGCATGTAGCCGAAACCCCTTTGGGGTGTTTTCCATGTGATCTTTCAAAATCCAAGTCAATGATCACACATAGGATCATGTAAGAAAGAGGTGACAAGATGATTAACAAGTGAGGAGAGGTATCGTGAGAAAGAGGAAAGGAAAAAGAAAAGAAAAGAAAGCCAAGGGGTTCGAGTGAAGCATGCCGTGAGCTACCTTGGCGATTTTGCTAGAGCATTTTCAAATCTAGTTGAGGGGACACTTTAGACATGTGTAAGAGGATGAAGTACAAGGTGTAAGAAGTTATGGTGATGTAATGAAATGATTGAGGGTTGCTTGTAAAGGAAGGAAACTAAGGGAGGAAGAGGTGAGGTTTCGGATGAAACCAAGGGAAGGCATGGCCAAACCAGGCATGCTCATTTTCCCAAAAGCATGGTTTTAGGATCTTATGGATTGACATGAGAGTGGTTAGATGAGTGTGTAATATGATTGAAATGACAAGAGAATGAGACAAGAGGGAAAGGAATTTCGATGGAGACAACTAGGAAGGCAATGAAACCGAATGCCTTAGGTCTTGTTGCTCTTTGAGGATTTCATTCTATAATGAGAAGATCTTCTAGAGGAATGGCCTTGATGTGATGTTAGATCTTAGGAATATCATTGGGATGGGATGGGACCTTGCCATTTTAGTCCATCTCCCATGAGGAATTTAGCTAACCTAAGGAAACACAAATCGATTTCTCACTTCCTCACACTTTCATCATTTGCTTTCTTTTCCCATGTAACCACCATTGTCTAATCATGTGTCTTTCAACCCAAAGGTATGGTGGAGTGTCCTTGAGCCCTAGGAAAAAGGGGTATGGCCAAATGACCTTGAGAAGGCTCATACCTCACCTGGCCATTTCACATTCTCACAAACTCTCTCATTCTCTCTACCTCTCGACCAACTTCATCTCTCTCTCAATCTTATTTTGTTTCACTTTATTCTACCCTTTAAACATCAAATTATCCTAAGTTTAGAGGAGTTAGAACAAATATTTTGAAGAGGAATTGCTCTTGAAGAGGTAAGTATCTTTTAAGTTGAGATCAAGCCTAGAAACCTAGAGAAGAGCACACACCACATCGATGTCCTTGTATAGAGTTTTCCTTTAAAAATGCTATGCTCTTAGATTAATCTAATGAAGTGCTTAATATGATTTCAGATTTTCATCTAAGCTAGCTAGGAGTGTTGTAAGTATATTCTTATCTTACCCTTAATAATTTTAGTATACTTTTGGATGAATTTGATTGTGTTGTTTGAATCTTTGTTTATGTATGCTAAAATGAAACTCCTTAGAAAGAAAAATTGTCATGCTTAGTTAAGTAGAAATTAATGCTTAAGTTATGATATTTTTCTAAGTTGAGGATCTAAAATGATATATGGTTTTAGTTAGTTTACTCAACATGAGGTGAAATGAAGGAGATGCATGCATGATCTTAGGTTAACTAGTATGATATTGGATGATGCCTTTAGTGTTGTTTATTTGGTGGTAAAAATCCATGTCTAAGTTTAAATATCTTACTAAGAGTAAAGATTATTTCATGTTGTGAATTTGAATATTTGATATAAAGGAAGAATGTGGTGTGATCAACATGATGAGTGAAGATGAAAATATACTTGTTAGATTTTGACTTGGAGGTAAAAAATGTTAGGTTTGTGCATGTATGTATTTCGAACTTAAGGGTTTTTGGGTTGAACTATTAGTTCAATTATTGTGTTTATGTTATGATTAAATACTTAAATATTTGGAGAAATTAGAAGTATAAAAACTAAAAGATCATACTAGCATGATTGGTGGTTTTCACCTAAATAATTGGGTGAGCTATCTTGACAAAAAAAGGGTGAATAAAATAATAACTTAAAGGACGTAGGATTTTGGCCAAGCTATGTTTTTAGGGTTAGAAAAAATATATTTAAGTGGTTGAAGTTAAATTGGAGTGCTTGGAGAAGAATAGGAGAAGAAAAAGCTAGGAATCACTAAGAGAGGGTCTCAGCCCAAACCTAGTGGGAAGGGGCCGAGCACCCCTAGGTGTGTAAAAGGCCCAATAAGTATTTTTGAGTAGGAAAGAAGTGGAATTATGAAGTGCAAAAATTGTGAAAGAGCTTGATGTAGAATACGTATTATGTTCATCTCACATTTCACATGTTCAGTGGTATGAGTCTCATGTCTCATGCATGCAGCATGAAAATCATGTTTTAAACATAATTTTAAAAGAAAAGAAAATAATTAAAGTTTTATAAGAACACCAGAGGCTGGGACGGGGTAATGCCCCAATGGAACTCCCTGTTCACTCAAGAGTGTCTAAAGTTGAGTGAAAACCCCTGTGTCAACAAAGAACCGTCAGCTAACCATGTATGGCTCTAGAATGTGACCGGAGCGTGGTCGCACCTAAAGCTAGTGGGTGCATACAGGACGGTGTTGGCTTTTGTCTTCCCGCTACAGAAAAGTTTGTAGTCGCTCGGTGACTGATCAATCATCGAGTGATGAAGAACGTGAAAGGGCGTAAAACGTAGCTACTTAGGTTTGATACAGTCATTGAGTGCTACGGTAACTAGCAGGAACACACGGTACATAGGGGAACCGTGAGGTGTCCAACAGAGGTCATAACGAAAAGATGGGATTTCAGGCCATATATGATATGCTAAGTAGTGCCTAAGATAAGAAAAAAATGAAAAGCATTTGCGAAAAGATGAATTTTGAAAAAAAGCTCTAACGTTTTGTTTTCTGAGATTACAAGCAAGCATATGAAGTGAATAAGAAAAGAAAAATGAATTGAAAAAGAAACGGCATGAGCATGAGCATGTGCATAAAGTAAAGTTATGAATCTCATAATCCATAAAGTATAACTAATTATTTGCTATTCATTTAATTGTATGCTTGAAATGCTTTTGTTAAGATATAAATATACTTACTGAGATTTCCCCCAAAATCTCGTTTCTTTTTATCTCTCCACTATCGCCCTCTTTCGGGAAGGTAGAAATAGTTGCAAGTGATGACAACCCAGAAGAACATTGTCCTAGGGACGACGTCTCTGACCCCCACGGGCCCAACTGAGTCCGTCACTTCTGAGTTGTGACTCTCGACTATTTGGGTTGATCGACGGCAGAGTCACTACCCTTAACTGCCTATGTTTTAAGGGACTTTCATCCTATCGGGTGTTGTTTGGTCCTTGACATAGACGATTCCCTTCACACGGGTTGCCTGTATGAGTCATCATTCGGGATGAGTTGTGAGGTGGAACCGACCTTGGATTTGGACCATCTTCGTTATAGCCCAAATTTCAAGGAGATTAAGAAGGAACCCATGGTTTAGGAAGAGATGGCAGGGGATCTTCTATGCAACTTTTGTATTTATTGCATATATTTTGGTCTTTTGTTATTTTAGAAGAATGAACAATTATAGATGATCCTTATGTTATGTTAATAGTAATGCAATATTTTGGGATATTATTTGTTAAGCCATGTGATATACGC
Source organism: Platycarya longipes (assembly GCA_036559045.1). Classification (NCBI taxonomy): domain Eukaryota; kingdom Viridiplantae; phylum Streptophyta; class Magnoliopsida; order Fagales; family Juglandaceae; genus Platycarya; species Platycarya longipes. Next base: position 25,624,939 of record CM071789.1, on the reverse strand, counting down.
TTAGAAATATTTGACCTTTTTCCGCTGCAAAAACATTATTTCTGTTAAAAAAAAAAAAGGCCATTGTACACGATAACATGAGGGGTGAACTTCCCTGTGATGCTCATCCCCGACGTCACAGTTTGCGTACGATCCCAAGCGCAAGTTGAGGCGCTGAGATCTACTTAATTAAATTCATATTGTATAAAATAATTAAATGAAAATCTGTTTAATATGGACACCAATGAATACTTATATTTTAAATTACTAACAACAAATTAAAACTTAGAAAAATACTTTGAACTATATTCAATTCTATCAAAATAGGTTGTGAAAATCTAAATCCTTAAAATAATAGTTGAAATACTTAGTTCATAAAATAACTTAATTATACTAAATATTAGGGCTGTAAAAAGACCAAATCAGACTGGTGGACCGGACCGAGACCGGATGGAATTCGATCCGGTCCGGTCCAATTTTTTTATGGATAAAAAATTTCCAGTCCAGTCCAGGGGAAGAACGAATGCATACATATTTTTTTTTATATATGTAAATATAAGTAATAGTATATAAATTTTAATATTAATATTAATATAGATTAAGAGTGATAGTATAACATATTAATATATAATATATATTCTTATAATATTAACATATTATAATGTATAATAGTTGTAGTATAAAAGTATAAATTATAGTATATTTATATAGAATATTAGTAATAACTTATAAGTAATAAGTGTATTATTATTATTTAATATATTATTACTAATTTATCACTATCACTAACATATAAATTTATAATATACTAATGTAAATTATGTAATACTGTTATTAGTTATAGTTAACCAACCTATGATGTATCACTAAATCACTATTAACTAATTAATAATTATTCTTCTTATGATTACATGTAGCAATTATAAATATTAATTATTAATGTTATTTTTAACTATATATGAAGTATGATCAATAATCATTAATATCATTGATTAATTGATATGACTTATTAGGATTAAATTAACTAATTAATCTATGGGCTATTTATAATATAGAATATTAATTATAACTTATAGTATAAGTATTAAGTCTATAGACTATAGGTTATAACTATATATTTTGTTTAATATTTAGATGAGATTAGAAATTGACATTTAGTAAAAATGATTATTTTTTTAAGAAAGTAGTACTAGCATATATTTAATAATTTATAAACTTAGGCCAAAAAAATATATTTAATTATTTCAAGATTTTGGATCAAATTTAGCCCATTAAATCATATGAGGTACCCTTGGACCGGACCAGACCTGGACTGAATTGGACTAGACTAGTATGGACCGAATCCTATTTGGTCCGGTCCAGGATGGAAAAAAATTTTGGACTGAATAGAATCGGTCCACATTTTTCCTAGACCATTTACACCCCTACTAATTATTAAAAAATTCTTATGAACTCATTATTATAACTTAACAATAATTTAACACTAATAATATACTATAATTTAGTAAGAAACCATATTTGGTTTAAAATCTATTAATAACACTGGAAGCTCGTTTCATAAAATATACTTAACAAATTAAAATAAATCAAACTCTATTTATAACTAAATTCACTGTAGTAAAATAGCAGTTCAAAATATAATTTGTACAGAAATAATCTTTGATATTAAAACTAAGCCTATAATGATCAAGGCCTAAAGTTCAATATAAAGATAAAGTGTAGCCCACGAAAACTAAGTGGTAAAAAGTAATATGATATTAAAAAGGCTTCAAAGCCTTTAATGGAGAGCTTACATAGCAAGAGCTTTAAATGGCATTTTGTAATTTTATAAATATATAGGCACTTTCTGAAGGCTAAAAACCTAAAGCAAGCAAACTAACACATATGCATCAACCAAGTCGCCGACTTCACCCAGGAAAAATAATAGTTTGCGGGACAAATCCTTACCGAACAGAACAGAGACACCGCGGCAGCAGGGCGCGACAGAGCTAGGCTAAGGATCGATGGCGGCTGCTTTAATCCATGGTGGCAGAGCTCCAAGGTGGCTCGACGTGAAGAAGATCAACGTCGATCACGTAGTGCCCCCGATAGCTGGGCAACAAGGTGGTCAGAGAGAGGTATTGGATCCATTTGAGGTGGTTTTTCCAGCACGGGTGACACTCCCCGTGGCTGGCTGCAAAATCGCATAAGGTGGATGACGTGAGGACAACTTGCATGGAGGAAGGATCGGAGGCAATGTGAAGGTTGTAGTCCCTTCATGGGCTGGTTTTGGGCTCCAAAAGTGGAAAGGAGCCTGGTGGCTTTGGTTTGAAGGCATGCGATGGTTTCATTGAGGAGAGGCCATGAGCTAGAAGGATGGAAGTGTGCTCTATTCTCTGGTTTGCCAAGTATGGTTTCTGAAATTTGAAGGGCTGCTAAGTGTGAATTTTAAACCTCACAGATATGTATGTATATATAGATGACCCTTAAAGTAAGAGACGGATAGAAGTGGTTTGTATAACTGCGTGGGAAACTAGGCAGGTTGTGTAACATGATATGCTTATGAATTTGAAGTGTTATCGATAACCCTATGGGATCAATGTGCATGCGAAGGAAACAATCGGGTATTCTGTGGACGTGGGGGAGGGCAACTCATAACGTGCATATCCGTGATTCATTTAGAGGAAGAACGTGAAACGGTTTTGGGAATGTTTTTTAGGAGAGAAGAAGAGTTTGAAAAGAAATACAAAAATACTCTGTGATTCCGTCAGTTATAAAACTCACTAACAATTGTATTCTAAGACGATAAAAGGAAAATTAATATAATGAAAAGATACGTACAAAATAATAGAATTTCGGCACTTATAATATGTTTATTCAATAATAATAATTATTGAATGTTTAAGAGGATAAAGACATGAAAGGTGATGGAAGCTCTTAAAAGTATTTAAACGTAATTAGGAAAAATATTATTAAAATAATTTAAAATAATAACTATAATAAAAATTCATTTCTATATATATGAACTCATTAATGCCATACCATAAAATGGATAATGCTAATAATATAATATTATATAATAATACTAAAATTTGAAAAATCAAATTATTCGCATTTAAACTCTAATATCTGGGTTGGGATGTTACATATACAAATTCACTAATAATTCAATGTCACACTAGTATCTTGTTTTTTTTTTTTCATGTAAATGCCCCATATCCGTGGAAACAGTTCATGTTATACATACATATAGTTTCACGTCAAAATGAATTAAATTGCAAATAGATAATCATCATCATGTTTACAAATATTTTGTTAAAAAAATAAAACTTCCCATCATCCTGAAGTCCATTGTGCTTGGTACATATAAATAGGATAGTTACTTTTATCTTTCATAATTATGGATAATAATTTTTTTTAAAGTTACCTCGTGCACCAGCACAATATTACTATTTTGATTGTGGTCGGATCAATTTTAGAAAGAAATCAGTTGTCAGTAGGAGAACAATAAATGCTAGAGCACAGGGACACAAATAAATATGCTTAATATTAAGAAAATCAATATGATACATTAATTCCATCAAAAAAAGTTTGGAAGCTTGGGTTGACTGTGACTGAGGCTTCAGCTCTTACGCATGTATCGGCCGTAACATTTTGACTGAAATTAAAAATATTGGCCGGTACCAGCCGAAACACATCGGTACGGCTGATATTTTAACCAATACGAAACACTAGCTTTCTCTATGCCGGCTATTGTTCCGGCACGGAATATTTTGGTCATATCTGGATGGTACAGTACGAAATTTAAAAATTTACTTATACATGTTTGAGTTGCTGGTTCTCATCCATCAGTTATGCACTCTACATTAGAAAAAATCAAATTAAGATGAAAGAGAGAGAAAAGAATGAAAGGAAGAGGAAGAAGGGGGGCAGATCTCAAATTAGATCAAGCTTTAACCGCATAGATATTTGATTTAGCATATTGATTACCTAACAAAATTCTCATCTTATTAGTATTCACCATAACACGAGTGAAACCAAACCCCTGCCATTTTGTAATCAAGGTAGCAATACGCTCAGCCAAATCCACCACTTAAGCTAATTAAATCCAACATTGGAAATTAAAAAGAAAGAACTAAAATCAAAATTATTTCCTAGAGTAGTTTAGCTTTTCTTCATCCATGATGGCATGCACCTAAATAAAGCATTAAGCATGGAAAGCCTTTTAAGATCTCTTGTTTTATTACCTGTGGTGGGCTTTTGAATTGATCATAGGCTGGCTATATTACAATTCTCTCAATATATATCATACCCAACAATATGCATACAATATTCTCAAGAAAGATTAATTTATTACCACCATATTTTATAGTAATAATCAATTAATCCATATGGATGAGGGATGTGGATATTTGTAATAGGATCGAAAAGGCTTTTAACTATTGATCAGCATGATTTGGATAGTCTTAACATTGGTACCTAGTCCAATGATGAAACAAATGGGAGTATTGAAGAGCAATTTGTTAAATCTATTAAGGCATTGACTAGCACCCAAATGAACAAGTTAATTAAGTAAAAGCATGGCAACTCCAGGACTATGCATCAATGCACAATGGAAATGAGAGATATTGCAACCCAATTAAAATCTTTTAGGATTGAGATCTCATAGTCATGTGTGTACAAGAAAAAGAGAAATTGAAATATAAAAATATTTATAGTGCTCATTTTGGCATTGAATTGAAAGAACAATAGAATAAAGACAAGTGTCAATATTAAAAAGTGTTAGAATGATGGAAAAGTGTCATCCAAATGCTATAGATGCAATGATAGGTACTTCTTTTGCAATACAAATGGGCACAGGAAAATGATTGCATAAAGTATAAATCATGGCTTGAGAAGAAAAGTAATCCCATTTATCTTGTGTGCTATTAGTTCAACTTGGTAGACTCTCATGATAATACATGGCTTATTGATTTAGGTACCTCAATTCGTATTGTTAATACCTTGCAGGCTTTCTCAGCCTAAGGAAATTGATGGAAGTGAACAAGACATATGCTCAGGAAATAGGATGCAGCTGCACATCGAGGCTGTAAAGAAATTTTATACATGTTTTGAAGAATGGTTATATTTTGGGTCTTAAAAGCATATTTTATGCACCTTCATTGTCTAGAAACTTTGTCTCTATATCTAGATTAGTACCTTTCAAACTTGAGTTAAATTTTCTAAATTAAAATGCTTATATATTTTAAAACTCCACATTTGTAGGCTTTGGGACCTTGTTCATAATTTATATAAATTAAATTTAGGTTCTATTTTTTTAAATAGTGTATTAACTCTACATGATGATATTGATACTAAAGGTAATGTTATTGATGAGTCCCTCTTCTATATTATAGCATAGGAGATTGGGACGTATCTTCATAAAGAAAATTAAAAAATCAGTACATGATTGAGTCTTAAAGACTTTATACTTCTCAAATTTTGATACTTGTGTGGATTATAAAGGGTAAGCAAACCGACAAGATTAGTAAAGATGCCAAGAGGACTTTCAAAATTCTTAGGATCACACACATGACATCTGTGGACCATCTAGTACCCCTTGTTTGAATGGTCAGTAATATTTTATCCTATTTATTGATGATAATTCATAGTTTATGTATCTTTACCTCCATTTTGATAATTCTAAAACATTATATGCTTTAAAAATATATAGAGACAAAGTAGAAAGATGATTTTAAATCAAATAAATTGTAAGGTCTGATAAAGGTGGAGAATATTATGATAGATACATAGAATTAAGGCGATAATCGAGTTCATTTGTAGATTTTCTCTAGGAATAAGGTATAATTACTCATCATGCATGCCAAGTTTACCACACCAAAATGTTGTTGAAAGGCAAAACTATATCCTTATGGATATGTTAAGAAGTACGCTTAATAACTATAATCTTCCTCTATGTTTATGGAGTTAAACCCTAAAAACTATAGTATATCTTAAATAAGATTGTTCCTAAAGCACCATTTGAATTCTGGAAAAGAAGAAAACCTAGTTTAAGACATATGTGCATATGAGATTGTCAAGTTAACGCTAGGATCTACAATCCACACCTAAAGAAATCGAATTCAAGGGCAATCAGTTGTTATTTTATTGGCTATCCATAAATCTCTAGGCATTATAGATTTTATTACCCCTTAAATACACTTAAAGTTGTGGAAGTCAGAAGTGCAAAAATTCTTTAGGACTTTGAAATAAGCTGGAATAATGTTCCTTGAAAGGCAAAGTGGTGGGAGATATGGAATTCAGATATTTGTAATGCAAAATCTATTTAGAGCTTTGAAATAAGTGGGAATAATGTTTCACGAAAGGTAGAGTAGTATGAGATATGGAATTTAGATATTACATCTACAAATGAAAATGAAATAATTATCATTCAAGAAAATCAATCTAATACCCTTAGAAGACCAATGAATACAAGAACCACCACTGATTTAAGAGGAACATAACAACTCTAATTCTACAGTCCAACGTTTACATTGTAACGCCCCGTACTCGTAGGGGGTCACGAAGCTCCACCTGTTTGGTATATTCCATCCTCAACTACAAATAATAATAGGTCTCCGACCGTATTCAAAATAAAAATATTTTTCACGAACCAATCCATATAACAAAGTCCACCAAGTCATGAATAAAAGAATATGAATAAATCATAACTGAGAGGGTTCACATTCTCCCAAAAAGCTTAACAATAAAGAATAACTAACATTCCATAAATCCAATGAAACTAGAACCCAAATAATAAATAAATTAAATTTTATTTTCTCCCATCTAGCCTAAGGCCCTAACAGCTTAAAACTTGGTAAAGACTCTACTCTTGGTCCTCTGATGGAACATCCAGATCATCTGAAAAATATATGAGATAAGAGGGGTGAGTTTTTCCACAACTCAGTAAGCGAAGAACCTATACAAGCATGTAAACATGAGCATTTACCAAGAAATAAAGTACGGAACAAAACAAAATTTTGCATAAAAGAAACAAATGATTTTCAAGACAACTTAAATCATAAAGTACTTTGGCATAAACAAACTGAGTATTATCACTATATCAATCGGAGCATCTCACAAAGCAAAGACCATGTTTAACCCCCGTGGTAGGGTTGTGCAAATCCCGGTGGCCAAACCAGGCAGAGACAGAGGTGGAACTTTCCCTTATTCGTTCTCGGAGCCCCGAGTGTGCACATAGGAAAAGCCCACAATAAACCACTTTGTTTCCAAAGTGGGTGCACTCAGAGATAGGAAATTGGTACCAAATCCAAACAGAGCAAAAACAGAGCAGAGCAGAGCCAAGCAGAGATAAAGTCAAATACTAACCAGAATACTATGCCAAAGATTTTCAGAGTTATTGAAGACACATAGATCCAAACTATTTTCAGAATAAAGCTTATGTAAATAAAACATAGTCAACACAATCAAGGCATAAATTTTTCTCAGATAGACAAAAATGTTCTTTTCACATTTCAGAAAAATAACACGACAAAACAACAGCTCATGTCTACACAATGCATGCCTGAAATATTTTTCCTTCTTTTATATAAGCTTAATGAATAATGCAAACAATCGACTGAGGTTGATTTTTCTCAAGTTTTCATTTCGTAACCAACAAATAACACAAATTTTTAAAAGTCAACCTCAGTTCCCTTTTGGTATAAAATCGAGCATACGAACTCCGCTTACCTGACTGCTGTAACGAAAAATCAAAACTTTGAGTCTCAACGCTAAGAGTTTCGTCACCTATACATAAAAATAATTTCTTTTATATTAATGACCACTCCAAAGGCCTAAAATCATAATTTATAAGTTAACTACAATGTCTGTCTAAAAAATTCACAATTTCCAGCAACCCAAGAAATATAGTATCGAAAAAGCTCAACGACTATTTTTCCAAACCCACAAATTTTCAGCAACTATTCATCATTCCAGCTTACCATGTATTTTTCTCAAAACCCCAAAATACCATAAAAATGATTTTCTTCAATACATACCGTTAGCCACCAAACACAGTATTAATATATGCGTTTCAACAGCACTTCACAAACTACAAATTTTCAACACCCAAAATCATGTTCCTTCATCCTGTATCAACCCCCAACACGCTCCAAACAACTCATTGACAGCACCAAAACAACAAAAAGAATTTAGCCAACCAACCCTTGAACCTCCACCAAAAATCCTTCAAAAATGGATTTGGAAAATAGAGAATATAACTCCATAAATATTTCGGTATACAAAAAGTACTCATCCGGGTATATACATTCAAATAAGTCAGATTTTCCTCAATCCACACAAGGTTCCGCAACTAATCACCAAAACCCAAAACCACCACCAACATATACATAAAAAAATATTATGCATAGCCAGCATACGAGTTTCCAATTGGTCTCAAGAAAAAGGTAGAAATTCTTACCTGAGATGAACCACGGCTTGCACCAAAGTGAAGTGACAACCCGAACGAAAACAGGGCACTAAAGGAAGAAATTTCTGGCTTCTCCACACTCGACTTCACCTACCGAAAATACACAAGTTTTCAGTGATTTCAAGTACCAAACCGAACCCATGGATAGAAGAAAACGTGGGAAGAAAAATTAGAAAACCTTACCGTGATGATCCTGCGCCGAAACCGAAACCAGAGGAGTGTAAATTTACGGAAATGAAAGAAATCCAAGTAAGAGATGAAATGCCGTATGGAGAGAGAGAGAGAGAGAGAGAGAGAGAGAGAGAGATTTTCATTTGAAACTGATAACCACCGAGATCATGGTTTGATGCGAGAGAAGATAGAGGGCTGCGCGAAAAACAGGGGAGATGAAACCGACGGGGGCAGGGGAAGGGAAGAAGAGAAAGGAAAAGGAAAGAAAAGAAAAGAAAGGCGGTAGGTTAAAGTACCTGGGCGAAAACGACGCCGTTTTCGAGCTGGGTCTGGGCCGGGTCACGGGCTGGCTGAAGGCCTTGGGCCGGGCCTAACATACATATTATGGATAAAATTGTAGAATTAAGAAAATCATCAAGATCAAGGAAGCTTGTTATTTCTTATGATTACTTTGTATACCTACTAGATTCTAACTTTGATGTAAGACCTAAAAACAATCCCATGTCATTTTCACTTGCCATGAGTGAAGTAAATTTAAAATTTTGGCATGTTGTTGTGATAGAAGAAATGCAATCCATGGTTAAAATCCAAGTTTAGGAAATTGTGGAGTTACCTAAAACATTTAAAACCATTCATTGTAAATGTGTTTATAAAAGGGAGACTTGAATGGTAATATAAATAGACATAAAACTATATTTATAGCTAAAAAAAATTCACATAAAGATAATGTATTGACTACGATAATACTTTCTCTCTGGTTTCTAAAAATGTTTCTTTTAAAGTGATCGTGATATTAGTTGCTCACTTTGATTTGGAATTACATCAAATGGATATGAAAATAACATTTTAAATGAGACTCTTGAAGAAGAGGTATATATAAAACAATCTAAAGAGTTTTATTCTGGTAAAGGTGATAATTTAGTTTGCAAGCTTAAGAAATCAATTTATGGAATTAAAATATATATATATATTGTCAATGTTATTTGAAATTTCATGATGCTATTACTTCATTTGATTTTTCAGAAAACATTGTGGATAAATGCTTATACCTAGTGGGAGTAAGTTTAATTTCTTAATCATATATGCTAATGACTCTTTGTTTGCAACCAATGATTTGAGTCTATTATATGACACTAAAAACTTTATATTCCAAAACTTTAAATTGAAGGATTTAGATGATACCTCTTGTGTCTTAGGCATAAAGATTCCTCGAGACAGATCTAAAATAATTTTAGGACTTTCTCATATGGTATACATTGTGTTAACATTGTATTTCTTGCATTTATGGGCTAAGTTCTAACAATCCAAATCTTCAAGTTTGGGCTTGCAGAAACAAAGTAGAAGAAGCTGGGGAGACGGTGGCCTCATAGGTCGAGGAAGCTTTCATGCTTAAATTAGTAAAAATCTTTAGAGGTTTACATATTATGAAAGCATAGAGGGACTTTTCGTACCTAGGGGATGTTATTTATACTTGGACCTTGGGGGGAAGACAAATCGTGTGTGTCCTTGTAGGATCCTTGTCCTTTCCTTTATTCCTCTCTTAGGATTCTTTCATGCAAAGTGGCCTTTGAGAAAGTATAATAAATGTGGCATGTAGTCCAGGTTGTGACGTCTTAATGCAGCATGGCCTTTACTTATTTTCCACCGCAAGCTTCCTTGGCTATCCATTGACGCTTTCTTGTTAGTATCGATGGCCCTTCCTTCCATGATGTATAGCGCGAGTTCCGATGCACATTTTGTAATTGGGCGATGTCAGGCGCTCTCGTCCTGTCAACCATCATTGCTTACTTCTTCCGCACTCAAATCACTTTATGGGCCGGGTCGAACCTTGGGCCAAATTATAGGTGAAGCCCACCACTTTCAAGAGGCTTGATGGGCCTTGAGTGGGGGGAAAATCTCATTAAACATTGAAAATATGTTAGAAATTTTCAGAATGAATGAATGTACATCCAACGCAGACCCATGCTAAAGGGTGGAAAGTTTAGTTTAAGTCAATGTCCAAAAAATGTTTTGGAAATAAAAATAAGTAGAAAACATAATATAAATATATATATATATTATATATATATATATGCATATGTTGTTAGTAGTTTATTGCATGCACAGGTTTGCATAAAACCTGATATTGCATATATTGTAGGAATCTTGAAAGGATGCCAAAGCAACCCTGTGTCTGGAAGGCTACTAACAAGGTTATAAAATATTTATAAAGAACCAAGACTCATATGCTTACTTACAAGTATGTGTCTAAAAGTCGTTGGATATTCAAACTCAAATTTTTAAGATTGACAAGACTTCAGAAAGTCCACATTAAGGTATGTCTTTATGCTAGCAAGAGGTGTCATATTGTGGAAAAGCACCAAATAGATAATTATTGCATCATCTACTATGGAGGCAGAGGTTATAAAATGTTTTGATGTAACTTCACAAACAAAATTGTTGAGAAGTTTTATCATAGAGCTTCAAGTTGTGGATTCAATAACTAAGCATTTAAGAATTTATTATGATAATTTGGCAGCCGTTTCATTTCCTAAGAACATCAAAAGTGGGAGCAAAAGCAAATATATTTATATAAACTATCTTGCTATCAAATAAAGTTAAGGAATAATAAGTCTCAATAGAGCATACAAGTACATATTTTATGATTACAAATCTTGTGACAAAAGGTCTCTCAATAAATTTTAAAAAAAAATGATACATGAAGAAAGCAAGAATTAATAAGCTCATTTTGTGTTTGATTTCATTATTGTAAACAATAGTTGTTGTCCAGAATAATATTTTTTACCTGTGTGCATAAAGTATTTGGTCCTAATCTATGACTTGTAATTAATAAGCTATAAGTAATTCACACAAAGATATATCATAAATGAAATTTCTTTAGAGAGAGTATGACATTGTAATCCATGGAAGGAAATGTTAATATAATAATATAACCATCATAATTCATGTATTATATCATTTTTTTAAAGGTTATGGTTTGAGTATTTTTAATTGAGACCATATTTGATTTTAATTACCCAAACGATTTTAAATGATTGATACATAAGTCAAGTGAGTGAATGAAAAAACATGTCTCTTTATAAGATACTTAAGAGTCTGCTTAGGATTGCTTTAAAGGAGTAAAAAGTACTTAAATAGTCTGAGAAACTCTTTAATAATATAGTTAGTTTGTTCTCTTGTTACATATTGAAATAAAAAAAGTACGTTTTAGGAAAAGATGTGTTCCCTCAAACATACATTTCTGAAATGCAGAATGTAGCTCCAACTTCCAATTTTATAGAAAACTATAACTGAATGAAAATACCATACAACGCGGTTTAGATAATTACGACATTTTCTTGTGATTTTATCGCAGGTACAACACTAAATAACCTTTTATGTAACTTCTACCTCAAAAAGTTTTTTTTTTTATATTGTTTTCAAATAAATATAACATATTTAAAAGTATTTTAGACATATGGTACTTAACAATCAGTAAATAAGTTTTTAATGGTGGAGCTTATTATTTAAATTATACGACTAAAAGTCATAAAACTAAAAACTATATTACACCGCAATTCCAAACATGCCCTTAAAATGGCTAAACATGCCCTTAAAATGGCTCACGTGTCACACTTTTTATAAATATATTATATATTGTATTATTTTAAAAGAGTTACTCTAGATAATCAAAACTAAATACAACGACTCGTTGAAACTAAGTACATATTTTATTTTAAAATTAACGAATGTTTATGTTTCTTGATGGAAGGAAATAACATTTAGAAACTCATGAATAAGGGTATGCCTATCTATATAAAATATGTGAATTTTCTATCGATCACAACATAAATGTAAAAATTAGATATAGTTTGAAAATTACCTCTATCAAACACTTTCCATATAGAAAAACTGTAAGGGTTGACAATTAACAAGTAATTGGTTCTATGAATACTTGATCAACAATGGTCAAGGAAAGTGTTCTAACTATTATTTTATTATTTGATTTTATCATAAATCTTTAACATATTAGATGCAGGCTCTAATTTAAATGAATAATATCCTTCACCTCTGGTTATGCAGCAGGCCAGGTGAATACGCAAGAAATTCAGTTAATGAGAACAAGAAAAATACTAATTTTGGACTGAACTAAGATCAATTATCCCGTTTGTTTTCAGAGATGAGATGAGATGAGATAAAAGTAAAAAATATATATATATTATTATAAAATATTTTTTTAATGTTAATTTTGTATGGGGATTTGAAAAAGTGGTATGAGAATTTAAAAAAGTTGAATTTTTTATTATAATTTTTATGGAAATTTGAAAAAATGTAATTATGAGTTTGAGATGTATTTTGAATTTTTTGTCTCATCCCCCAAAACAAACAAGGCGTTTAGTTTAATTTTAAGTTGGGTCTAATATCTAAATACACAACTTTCAAATCATTAAACTAATCTCAACTCAAAATCTGTTTATACGTAGGAGCTATGATATTTTTCAACTCGGCACCTCTTTATAAATAGAACCTACAACATTTTTCAACGTCCCATATAAAATACATATAAACTCATATTGACTTTCATACACATCTTAAATTCATCTTAGATGAGCTTCATATAACTCACTCCACAATCTCAACTCAGTACTATTCGTTAGGAGAGCTACCATACACCATATGGTGCAAGGTAGCCCTCTCCCCGCACCGGAAGGTGGGATTTTCACCTCCTCACCCACATTCCTGGGGCAGATGCGGGACGGACATCCAATCTGTCCTACCTCATATCTATTTAAAAAATTGACTACATTCCACTAAATTTAAAAATAATTCCTAAGTCTAAAAGTGATCAAAGATATATTTTTAAACCGAAATTATAAATTTAAATTTTGTAAATATAAATATAATTAAAAAAGAATGTAGTTTTTAAATTTGTTGGTTTATATTTTGTAGTATAATAATTTTTAAACTATATAATTTTTAAATTTATTAGTTCATATTTTATGGTTATAGCTTTTAAACTATGTAGTTGTTGAATGTGTTGTACATATTTTGTCAATAAGTCTAGCAAATTGTAATATATATTTATATATGCATAATTTGTAAATTATATATTTATGTTTTTGTATATATAAATATACGCAGGGGTGGGCCGAGAGAATGCGGAATAGAGTTAGGCCCTCCCCACCCCTTACCACCATTAGTGGGGCTAGAGGCGGAGCGGGGTCCCCCGCCCCTACATGGGCGGGGTGGGGGTGGAGTAGCAAATTGTGGGGTCTCGCTACTCACCCCTACTATTTATAAAGAATCTAACTCATCTTAATGTAACTCAACATTCAAACAAGGTTGACACGAGTTACATATCTTTCCTTAATAACTTCACAACAGGCCAAAAAAAAAAAAGAGTAGTAAAAAATCTAAACTACCATCTAATACCTATATTTCTTAGCAATCCATTCGATCAATTCATGACCTTATATTTCAAAGATATTTTTTTTCTTCTTTTTAAAAGTAAAGGGGTACCACTTTGGACTTGAAGTTGGCAGAACACAACCCAAATAGAGTTTCATAATCTTATTGTTTAAAGCACTTTTATTGGATTATTCAAAATTAAAAGACAGTTTTAGTTATTGTGAGAAGAATTTAATTTTTAGCTATTCTATTCACATAAGTTCTTACATTAAAATAATTATTTTTTTATTATATAATAATAAAATAATACAATAATAATTTTGTTTTGAATATTCACAACAAATGTTCATATTGAATTATCTATTTATTCATTATATAGTAATGAATAATAATTTAAAAAATATTTAATTATTTGTAATTATTATTTTATTTTATTTTATTAATCTACCTATTATATATTAATTAATAATCATATTCTAATTAAATTATAAATTTAAATAATTAATCTTGATGTGTACAGTTGAGAAAATAAATTCACACATATTTTCACCTTGATGTGTAAGATTTACACGTTCACACCCAAAAGAAAATAAATTAACCTGGAAGGCAGCAGTTAAGAAAGAAAAGAAAGAGAATAAATTAAAAAAATAGGAATTTGATAGAGAAATAGTGACCTCTAAATTTGAAATTTTATTTAGTATTATTGTTTATTTAGGTTAAAATATTTGATTTTTTGATAATTTAATATAGACTTATTTAAATCTTAATAACTAAATTTTCATTAAATTTACCTTTTACTCAATCCAATAAAAGCGCTTTACTAAAAGAAACGATAATTGACGGAGTGATATCTCCAAGTACATGAACACCTATAGATTGGAAGAGAGGAGTCACTCGTATTACGGATAAGCCTAGCCAATCATAACTCCCATGTGCTGTGCTGTGATGTGTTGGTTGTCCTCTTCCTAAATTTCGCACACAGTAAATTAGTCTCTGCCTTTATTGTGTAAAAAGGCTGACCCCGGAGCCTCCGTTTGTGAAAGGTGACGGTGGTGATGGTGGCAACGTGCCAGCAGCTTGCCACCATGCAGATGCCAGATACAGCCATCAATGTGGCACCTGCTCGCCCTATTATTACGTAACGGACGTTCAGTTTTCCTCCACGCTATCGCCAAGTAATGTACAACACAAAACCCAATCAGCAACAGAGTCACAGAGGCAGCAGCCCGAGACGATAAGAAGTCCCCTACAGGACACAAGTTCGAGAACAGATAAACATCATAAGCGACAGATCAATTAGAGCGAGAGAGAGAGAGTGAATCCCATCACTGTGTCTCTCGTCGTTTTCCCGCATGTTTCACTACGCGGCGAGCCGTTCATTGTTTCCATTCAATTTACGTGTCCAAACACCCTCCTCCTCTCTCTCCTTTATATACCCACCCAACCCATTTCATTCCCGTCCACAACACACACAAAGGAAATATCCGTACACAAGAAACAAATTCCTTTTCTTGGGATCGAAAAAGAAAGCGGTTTTTCTAGACGTTCATTAGTAACCAAAAGAACTAGTCCAGATTGATGGCGTTGATAATATCACCGGCGGCGAAGTTGGTAACGTTCAGCATTTTCTTGTCCGTGCTGTTTGTATCGACGTACGGTTACCGAGGATTGGTGGGAGGGAAGATGAAGATAAGGGACGTGAAGACGAACGAGGAGGTGCAGGAACTGGGGAAGTTCTCGGTGGAGGAATACAACCGGAGCTTGAGGAAAGGTGGCAATGGAGGCGAGCTGAGGTTTGTGGAGGTAGTGGAGGCGCAGAGGCAGGTAGTATCTGGAATCAAGTACAATCTGGTGATATCGGCCACACAGAAAGGTGGGGAGACGAATACTTTCGAGTCAGCAGTGGTGGTCAAGCCTTGGGTTGACTCCAAGAAGCTGCTCAAATTTGGGCGCTCCATCGACTACAGTACTAGCGAATGAACATCAACGGTTGGGCAAAAAAGTAAAAGTAATGCATTCTGGCTAATGCTTTTACGGGAAGGGTTAATGGTGATCGATGTAGTTTTTATCTGACTTTTTTTTCTTTTTTCCTTTTTTTTTTTGTGATTTCTCTGAGAGAGAGAGAGAGAGAGTGTGTGACTAATGTATCTTTTTTCACGGGAAATCAGAATGAATAAAAACGCATAATAAACGAGGGCTAAGATGGTTGATACTAAAAACATTAATTTTTGCTCTGAAAATCCGAAGAGCGCTGCAAGGGGCTCAGAACAGCTGCATGCATGGATATTGGTGAGAATAATTCTAATCCACCATCCTCGACCTTTAATTTTTTTTATTTATTAAATATGTGGTGTATGGATGATAAATAGAAGAAATTAATTAGTTTATAAAAAATAAAATTTAATAAATTTAATTTAATAATAAAATAAATATAAATATAATATATATTACTAAAGATGATGAGTAGCTAATTAAGCACGGTTGATAATATTTAGAAAATAAAATAAAAGAAATTTAATTTAATAATAAAATATATATATATATATATATATTACTAAAAGATGATGAGTAGCTAATTAATATATATTACTCAATATAAAATAAATAAATAAATAAAAAGAGCACGGTTGATAATAGATATGGTAGCAAATATTAGACACCAGTATCTGTGAAACATTAAGAAGAGATAGGATTTGATATGAACGAATTTCGATCAACTCGGGTTGATTTAATGAAATAAATAATAATAAATTTGGCATGCAATTACGACTTAATTAACCACTAAACTCACGATTAACTGGTATTAACTAAATAAAACTGATCTATCTTTAACAACATGAAACTCGATACTCACTTCGCTATTGGGACATAATATTAATGTAATTTAATTACATATTATCTTAAAAATTGTGTAATATTAATTTGGAGACGATAACTATCATGTGATTTGAAATTCTAGAAATTATTTTCTTTTATGTATTAATGGTTTGAATATTAAACATGAAATACTTTTATCATAAATTTAATCATATATATTTTTATTGATCTTGTATTATATATAGATTCTTGCTAATCAAATCAAAATAAATATATGAATCATATTCAATCTATTCACATTAATTGGGTTAAAACAGATTGTATTTGGATCAATCCACTCAGGTTTATTATTAACAGATCTTATATGCAGGTCGTACTGTGTAGTTCATTATTTTTTCAGTTCATTATTTAACAGGTTGAATCCGAGTGAGACATTCATTTAACATGTACATAGATCATGTTTATAGGTTGAATCTGAGTTGATCTACAAAGACATACTCGTAACTTAACATGAAGCGAATAGGTACGAACACGAGGTACCACCCCATAGCCATAGGTCATAAATACGAACACGAGGTACCACCCCATAGCCATAGGTCACAAATAGGGGAGAGTGAACATCTCTTGGTAAGGACGTATAAACTAGCAGAACAAAAAACACACTGATCCATTGGTAATAGCGGAGTGAACAATCTCCTGGACAACCAACCAACAGTAAACTAGATGATCTTTTAATAGGTAACAGTAAACTAGATGATGAATAACATAGGAGCACTCTTGGTTTCTTTTTTTTTTTTTTTTATGTACAATCCTGTCTCTCCCAACCCTGGCTCCTATCTATCACTTGGAAATTCCAAGTCATTCTCGGTTACTTTAAATGGTTGAGGATGCTGGCCAGAGCAATACAGATTCCACATCTTGAAATATGCTCGCTCAAGATTCCGTACCTGAATTTTCATTTTTTTTTTTTTTAAAAAATGCATTAACCAACTGCTTAATAATACCAATACCTCAAGGATAATACTAATAAGATTAGTGGAAACAAACAATGAGGTTTTCCAAAAAAATAATAACAATAAGGTTTCCAGCAGCTAATGTGGGGCAAGTTACTTGCCTCTTTTGTTTTTTGAGATGAAGTAATATTATTAAAATATATTTTTAGTATTATTTTTGTTTTGAGACTTGAAAAAGTTGAATTATTTATTTTATTTTATATGAAAATTTAAAAAAGATATAATGATTAAATGAAATGAGTTGAGATGAACTGTAAAAACAAACGAGACATAAATATTTTTTTCTAAAAACAATGTTACGAGATGGTGATCTGGTCCCTGTACTTGGTAATACAAATACCTTTTGGTCATTATATATGGCATCCGTCTCTGTGCATTAGGTCAACAGGTTCATGGCCTAAGGAATGCATGAAACTTCAGTAGAATAAAAAATAATGGACTCACCCAGCGTGCTGTGTCAAAGAGAGGGCAAGTCAAACGGACTGCTTTGAGTCTGTTGGTAAGATCTTGGAGCTTCGAGCGATTCAATGCAAGTGAGACGGCCCTCTCTTCATACTCTTTCATACTGTTTGGACATTTTGGAGGGGAAAAAGGAAACTAGTAAGTAAATGAATTAAGAATAACTAAGCCGATGCATAGAGGAAGCCCAAATGTTCTCTATGTTTGGTTATGTTCTTCCTTTTGGTAGAAAGGAGGGGGTAAAAATGGTATTTGATATTCTCATTCCCAGGCATCATGGATGGCATTGCATGTCCCAGTCCATCTACTGTAAAATGGGAATGCCACGCAACATGCACGTAAATCACATACCAAAAAAGAAAACAGCTTTTTAAAACAGCACCTCCTTTTGTATGCCTTCTTTTATATTTCAAACCCAAACACAAAACCCCTTTTTTCCGAAACAATGAAAGCTTGTGGGGGGAGAGAGTAAATAAACCCAATTCTCAACCTCAGCAGTTATGGAGACTACACTAGCAAGGGGAACGTACTTTATTATTTTTTTTTTTTATAAGTTACTTTATTATTTATTGGGAAAAAGAAAGACAAAATGAAAGAAGGATATGCACATGATTTCATACCTGCTAACAATCATCTCCTCTCCAACACCAGTGGCCAGACACAGGGAACCAGCAACTCTGGTAGCCATTTTCACAAGGGGAAGGGTAACCATAGGAAGACCAGCCCATAGAATATCAGTGCCTGTCGTATGCGCATTGCATAATGGTCTACACAACAAAGTCCAAATATAATTGCCATCAGCTGGGTCTCATAAATCTGATTGCCCATTAAAGGTAACAAAAACAAAAGATTGAAAAAAAAAAAAGGACGGGGAGAGGGAGAGGGAGAGGGAGAGGGAGGGAGAGATGAAAAAAAAAGTTGAAAAAAAATTGCCTAATGAAGAAAAGGATAGTTTATAGAATCCATACGTGTCAAGGAACAAATCTGCTAAAGAACTGCGTCTAATATGCTCATTTTTCATGGCAACATCTGTGAAAATAATCTGATCTTGTTGCACACCGCGTTGCAAAGCATCTAAATGTACAAAACAAGTTTAAAAAAATCAGAATGAAAATGTATTGCTGGCATTTTGCATTCATGGCCATACAATTTCTAGATATGAAGATAAACACAAAACATACAGGTGCGAAGTTTGTGTTCGCCAGCAGCTGGGAATCTGAGAAGCCAAAGTGCACTATTGGGGACACGTTTAAGAATATTGCACCTACGTTGGCCAAAACAAAGATAATTGAGTGTATTCCTAACTTTAGGAGCAATATTTCATTTAAAAAAAAGAAAAAAAAATCCATAAAAAATTACCATGCATTGAAAATGTCTGGATCCATCTTGTAAAGCTGATTGAAACATGCAAAGATAAACTTATCTTCTGGCAAGCCATAATCTGATCTCTTTGGTTGGCATTTTGGGTCCAATACATCACAATTTTTCTAACAAATGCAACAAAAACCAATTGAAAATATAATATGGATTAAAAAAATGATATACAGAGACAAGAAGTATTTACGACTGACCTGCTTATAATCATTTACAAAGTAACAATGAGGAAGGTGGACAAGCTTTTCTGAATAGATGTGTGAAAAACGAGAAGGGGATACAAACTGCAGGGGAGAAGCAACCAAGTCAGATTATAAACAAAAAGAAGTTAAGTCTGAAGTAGATTAAAAATTCAAGCCTCCAACCTCATCAGTGACCAAATAATGAATATAACTCGCCCCTGTGGTTCCAGGGAATCCCATGTAAGAAATCTGAATAGGAGCAGGCTGCATCGCAAATATTTCATTCCTTGCCCCCTGCAAAATTAAATATAAAACTCCGGAATAGAGAGAGGAATAGTCTCGGACAATTAAAGAAAGAAAGAACACTTGCAAATTGGTTCAGAAAAATTAATGGGCAACGAGGTTGTACAGAAAATCTTGAACCAAATTTCCATGGTCAAAAAAGCAGTTCCATATCTACCAAAGGAAACAGGCTTAAAGAAACTGTCCTTCCTAATCAATTAACTTTAAACTATTTATTGAAACAATCATCAAATATTAAGAATTAATACCTTAGTATAGCCATTAAGATTGACAAGTATTTGTATTTTATCTTCATTAATCAGCCTGGCAATCATATCAGATGACATGGATGACACATCTATGAAGTGCTCTGTTTCTGACTGAATACGCTGTCTCCATTCAGTGCCATCATTTGGACTTAATGCATAACAGAACACCTAAAATTAAACATAATAAGGATGATCAACGAAAAACAAAAACAGGAGGGGGGAAGAACTGAAAAGGTTGAAGTGGAAAACTAGAATTCAGTGTAAGACCAAACTTGCAAACCTCAACATTTTCTCTGTCATGCATGCCAAATACGGATCCCATGAGGTGAGAAAGAGGGTGGTTACCAAAGTCACTACTCACATATCTGTAAAGCCCAAGGATCAACAAATAAAATAATTGGGGGGAGAGAGAGAGAGAGAGAGAGAGATATCTCAAAACATACCCAACTCGTAAGCATCCAATTCTGCCCTCATTCTTTATGGGCAAGGGTGCAGGATAGTTGAAGGGAGGAAGTGAATAGCGGGATGCAATGATAGAGCAGTGTGCAGCATATTTACGGCTACAAGGGAGAAACAAGACAATTAACATATGGCAAACCACACGTTTTTTTTTTCTGAAAAGAAAATATGGGAGTGTATTCTCTGGGTTTGGACACCCAATAACCATGATAGTAATCACCAACTAAAGAAACATTCTACACAAAATCCAAAAGCACCATCAAATTTACCTGATTTCCAGGGCAAGCATTGGATCAATGGGATAGGCTATCGCATGGAAAGGCTGCACACTTGGAATAACTGACATCTGAAGAAAAAGGTGTAAACAATCGGTATATTAATTCTGGCAGATAAATCAACTGAAGGGGAAAATGGTACATCGGAAATAATAGAAAAGGAAAAAAGGCACACAGATTAATAGTGAACCTTTATTTGTTTCCTGAGTATCCCTTCAACTTCAATAAATTTGCTCTCCCGGTCCTCCCAGTCACAAACACACTGCACAATACAGAAATTACTCTAAGCCAATCCTTTGTAAGGCATTTCATGCACATTTTTTTTAAAATATTTTTTAACAATTTAATTGATCTACTAATATTCGGGGCTGCTCAGTACCATATATACCAGAAATGAATTTTAATAACATATTAAAACTAAAATATATACCAAAATAGAGATTTCAAAGCCCGGTAGATAGTATAACCATGTTTTTAGATGTTCTTTTGTATACTTCATGTGTACATAGGTTATACCTATATCATTCGTATTAATAAAATTCACTCTTATAAAAAAAATAACCATTTAGGATCCTCCCAACAGAAAAATAAACACATACTTCAATATTTATCTTTTGTACCTCATCATACCTTTAAAACGAAGAATTCTAAAGGTGTTCAAAAAATATAACGAGAAAACTGAAAAGACCAATGTATAAATCTCCAAATAATTATACATTTAAGTATGGTAAGTTGGTAACATTCTGAAGATCCTGAGCAGTGATACCACACAATTACATTTAAAGATTAACAATCAGAAGAAAACAACCACCCCCCACCCAAAAAACAAAAACAAAAAAAAAAAAGCCCCAAAAAGTTTTTAAAAAAAAATTAAGTATCTTAGGCCCCATTTGCTTATGGAGATGAAACCAAAAACTCAAAACACATCTCAAACTCATCATTACATTTTTTTAAATCTTCATACAAAATATAATTAAAAATTCAACTTCTTCAAATTCTAAAACACATTTTTCAAATCTCATCTCATCTCATCTCATCTCATATCTGAAAACAAACCAAGCCTTAAGATATGCCATGTCAATGACAATGTGACACTCCAATAGAAGACCCAAATCACATGACCTATATTCTAAAATGACTAGTCAATGATACAATTAGAACCTCATTGGAACCTTATATAGAGCATTAACTTCTCATTCCCAAGTAATGTGAGATCTCATACACTATCTACCCTTATCTTTATTATATGGGCTATCACAATGACAATACCCGACATTCTTGTCGGGCCTGTTTCTTGTAGGTGGCACAGTTCAAGTCCCACATTTCTAATTGGAATAGACTCTGATGTCATTTGTAACGCCCCAATAGAAGGGCCAAATCACATAGCCTATACTTCAAAAAGACTAATTAATAATACAATTGAAGTCACATTGAAACCTTATAAAAAGTAAGAAATTCTCATTCCCAAGTAATGTGGGATCTCATATACCACCCACTTTAATCCTTATCATACAAGGGGCATCACAAACAGGTTGCGAGGAAAAATCTCATCCAAACCCTAGGGATTGGCTTAAGTGGTGAAAGCCTTGGGATTAAGGGTATGCTCCCCCCATCTAAGGTTCAAATCTCCTTGGGTGCAAACATCTCATGGGCATCGAACTAGGGATTTTTTCTCCTTGAATTACCCGAGGTGCATTTGTAGGAAACTCCTTGCCAAAAGGGCTTGTGCAACCTTGAGATTAGTCAGGCCGTTGTTCTTGCACACCCGGTGCCAATCAAAAATAAAAGAAAAATCCCATCTCTTTGGGCATGTTGCACCCGCAATCTAATTTCCAACTAAAAATAACTTTGCAATCTAGCATCTCAACAATATATACCTGTAGTGTGTGAAGAAGGTTACAAGTTGCTTCTGGGAATTCAGGGCGTAGTAATAGTGCTTGCTTGTAGCTTCTTATAGCAGCTTCAACGTGTCCACTGTGAAGTGTCAAAATCAGAAATTTAAGTCATAATATAACATGTACGTTAAAGGATGATTCCGTATTCCATATAATATCTTCAAAGCTTGTTTAATATGACCTGTCCTTGTATGCTGAAGCTAGATTTGCATGAGCCTCGGCCATCGTAGGCCTGATGGTAATGGCCCGCATGTAGTCTTGAATGGCTTCACTAACTCTTCCAATCTCCTTGTAAGTGTTCCCACGATTGACAAGTCCATCCGCAGCCAAAGGATCAATCCGGAGAACTTCATTGTAGCAAGAAATAGCATCCGCATAATTACCCTGTGCTTCAGAAGAAACGGGTATAACAAGGATAATGACTATCGAAATACAGACGCTGGAGAACATAGTTTTCCACACAGAGAGAGAGAGAGAGAGAAGAGATGCCGCTACCTGCTGTTTATATATTATTGCTAAATTATTGAAAGGAGCAGAAAGTCCTGTTGTTACAGACAGCGTAGCCTTATAACATGAAGCAGCAGCACTCAGCATATTCCTACATCATCAGAAAGCCGTCCATTAGGACAGTTTACGTGCTTGCCACGTCTCACAAATAACTACTATAAACCTGAAATTCATAATCAGAATTCAGTAACATATAAGCGAAGGATACCATTCCATGTATATGTTCCCAAGGTTAGTGAGTGCTTGTGGATGGTTAACTTGTAGGGCAAGACATTGCTTCAGAAAACAACAGAAGTAGGGTGAGAAATCAAACTAGGTAGGCACGAAATGCAACTAGCAAAAAGTGAAGCAGAAAGGATAGGTAGCATGAACCCACATGGTAGCACTGAATTGCTTCTTCAACTCTTCCAGAATCCTTCAAAGCATTGCCCTTTAGATGACAAAAAAATAAATCATAATAAAGAGAGAAATTTGTACGTACAAAATATCAATGTCCTGCAAATAAACCAGCATAAGGAAAGAAACAAGATGACAAACCAAGTTATTGTATGCCTCCAAGAATTCTGAATCAAGAGAAATGGCTCGCTTATAATGGAAAATCGCCATTTCTAGGTTGCCTTGCTCGTAATATAAACTAGCCAAATTTCCTGCCCCGTGTATTTAATTGGAATAAATCATTAGAAATAATGAAATAAAGTCATACAAATGCAACAGCTTAAATTTCTATTCATAATATTCTTTTGACATAACAATATCACCAGATATGCAGCTCTAATTCTAAATGACAACGTGAACCCTTTGGAACAAAATATATTGGCAGCTTGGAAAATCAAGATATACAATAAAGGTCCTCCCGTGCCATTCATTAGGACATCTCCAATCAAAGAGAAGTACTTTGCTAAGGATCCACCATCATTTATACATACATCAGTAAGAAGAAACAAGATTAACCCAAAAAAATCACTAAACGCTAGCAGTTTACGTCCTATACCCATACATATGGAAGCTAATCCACCACATCTGAACAGTGACCAACCCATCTTTTAGAAACCTTAACCCTAGATTTTTTGCTCAACCTTTTTGGCATCTACTAACCCTTCCAAACCTCCTAAAAAACTCTAGTCTGTTGCGACAGAAAATTTCCAGCATCCAGTCTTGTCTAAAAGACAACCCACCACCCATAATTAGGTAAGGCACTATGCATTGAAAAAATACAGTCCTTTCTCAGTTTTTGGACTCAGAGCCAAAGGACCCAAAGTCCTAACAAGAAGTTTCTCACTCAACTTTCTTCCAACTGATACAAATTCAGATTTTCCAACCCACCCCAAGTATTAGGACACGTATATTATTTATAATTTATTACAAGTTTCTTCAGTCTCCCCAGGAAGCTCTTGATTCCTTGTTTTCAGTAGCAGTTGAGGTTTTCTAAGAAACAATCATATTGACTCTTTGCTCTTGTTATTTGATTAGGAGTATTTGAGTTTGTAAAAGCAGCAAATATCTCATATGAATGCCAATTGTCCTCCACATAATATTCAAATTACTTAAAAAACAAAAAAGGCCAGTTGTCTCATACAATTAATTCCTTAATTTCCTTTTTTCAACATCAGGTCAAACATCCCATTGTCATATGTTTATACGAGTTTAGAAATATTTCCTCTTGCACTCAAGAAAAAGTAAGAACAACCAATGCTGTCGGTGTTAACATGTAGCTATTCTGATGCTAGATAACATCACAATTATCATTCCATGTAGCTATAGTTTCATTATCATTCCATGTAGCTTTTCGGATCTAGATAAGAATATCACAATTATCATGGTTTTGGTAATGTATCTTTACAAAAGAATCAGTAGCTATGGCTGAAAAGAGAAAGTTTCGAGAGAAATCCAGACGTGTACATGAAGTCCAAACAGCACAAAATTCAAGAAAAAGATTTGTGAAGCCCCTAAAGCTAACTTGAAATATAATTTGATAGCAGAGTCGATAAATATTCTAGTAATTTTGTAAATGCTAGCTGTGGGCCACACATATGAGCCTTGCACTTTTTGTTAAGAGATGCGTCTTATTTAGCTCACAGGCTTTCATCTGTGGGCTTTGTTCAAGTATAATCAGGGGTTATTTTATTAGTTTAAGTAGGAGTTCTAGTCTGACCGACAGAAGCTAAGATCTGAAGAATATGAGTGAGCCATTGAACAAAAATAATCCAAGTTAAATAGCATTTTGTTTTTTTCTCTGCATTCAGAGTTAAAAAGTAAAAAGTGAGACTTTTGATTTATGGCAGGCGAGTATGCCTAGACTGCTTTCTTTCTTTCTTCTCTTTTTATTGATGGCTATTCACTTTACCAGTCATGCGCAGCGTTCATGCCCTACGACCAACATAAGAGACTTTGTTTCCTTCCTTTCAATTTCATCTCATACACTTTCAAACTCTTCACCCTATATATTTTCTCAAAGCTTTAAAGAATAACCAACCTTGCTTTTTCTTCATCGAAAATGAATAATCAACATTGAAAACCCTAATTTATTGCTGCCAGGAAAATTCCTGCATCCACTTTTGTCTACAACCACAATCTACCACAGAACTCACATAGGGCAGCCATAAATTGCAAAATAAAATAAAAAATTGTGCCAAGGCATAAAGCATAACTGCACAGTGAGAAACCCAGAAGTACGCATACAGACATGCAAACTATTTGAAAACACTCACCATAGGCCACAACATAGTCTGGCCGCACCTGAAGAGCACGCTGATAACATCCTATTGCCTCTTGAGGCATTCCCAGAGCCTGGAAAAGGCAAAAGAAACATCTTGTTTTCTCCAAATACCTGACCGAGCATTTTCAGATACCCGACCTTATTAGCATATTACAATTAGCTTACCTTGTAGACATTTCCAAGATTAAGGTAGGCATCAGAAAATGTTGGTTTGAGCTTTAAAGCTTCCTGGAAATGGGGAGAAAAAGGCACCAATGAGCTAAATAAGCAAGCCATATTGGAGGAACTAATCCATTCAGTGAGAATCCAAAACGAATTCCTATGCATTCATACATGCATAGAATTATAAAATGCATAGACATCTATAACTTATTTGCATGCATATATACGTACACATGCAGATACATGCCTATCAATGATGATCCTATGACTAGGAATGAGAATGATTATATACCTTAGGATTACATGGTAAAAAAAGTCAATACCTACAATTTTTGTGCTTTTCTGGTCATAGCCTTTGGGTGTATTTTAGTTCAACCATGTACTTCATATTAATAATGGCTATCAAATATTATCATTTTGTATATTTTGTAAAGCACAAGAAAATTATATAAAATGCTATGATTAAAATTTTTTTTTTGATAAGTAAAAATGCTATGATTAAATTTTATGTGATAGTTGACCACTTTAATGTCATGTTGCATAATACTCTTAACAAATTGAGTTAACAACTATTATATTACTATCTATATTTTGGATTTTAAATATATTTTGTTATTATACATATTTGCTAAAATAGGCACTTTGTGCCTAGGCTCTAGCCAGCGTTTGTGCATGCATTGGGTGCTTTCACCAACAATGATTGAGCCTTGACATGTGACATGCAACTTCATGTGCCATAACTCTCACAAATATGCACATTTGTAAATGCATGCACAAGCACATAAACACACATGAACCCACACACCACAAGCATACACACCAAGAATAACATAAAGAACTCCTAATTACTTACCTTATAATATTGAAGTGCCTTGTTAAGCTCACCAGCTTCCATGAAAAGGCCAGCAAGATTGGACCATGCAATTGCAAAATTTGGTTGGATTCGAAGAGCCTCAACATAGCAATTATATGCCTACACAAAGAGAAACATTCTCAAAGGTAGGTACTATATGCTAAAAGATTAAACAATTTGTCCATCTACAATAATATCCTTGTTTGTTCTCCAGCAACCCAATATCGAATGAAACAACTAAGGGGATGCTTGGGGAATGAGATGAGAAAAGAAATATGTGAATAGTAGTGAAATGATTTGAATTATGATGTTTTTTGGGGTTTTGGGAAAAGAGAGAAAAGTCAAATAAAAATATAATAAAGTTTAAATATTGTTATAATATTATTTTTTAATATTATTTTTGTTTTGGGATTTGAAAAGGTTGAATTATTTTTTATTTTTGTTTGAAGTTTTGGAAAAGTTGTTATTATTAGTTTGAAAAAGTTGTGATGATTAGTTTGATAGTGTTTGTGTTTGAATGATGTTTGGGAAGGAAATGGGATGGGATGAGATGAGATGAAAATTATTTTCGCACAACCCCTAAATCTCACCACAGACAGGAAAAAAATAATAATAACAGTAATTAATGTGATGATGATGATAATAATAAAAATAAAAATAATTAAATAGTCTCCCTTGTGCTACTAATGCTTCCAAAGTAAAATTGGTTCAAACTTCAAAATTCATTGTAAAAATAAGAAGTGTGTCGCTTTGTGGTTTCTTTTTTAAAAATACCATACTAATTTAGACAATAAACCTTTCTCTTTCTCCTGGTAGTTAGTCAATAATAAATTAAATATATATATATGCATTGTTCAGAACAGCATAACAACTCTAGTACACCAATTAAGCTGCACGAAACATATTAGTTTAAAAAGAGAGAGGGAGTGGGAGAATAAATAAATAATCTCTCAAATTCCCACCTCTTGCACTAAACCTTGAGCTTTCATCAAATTCCCAAGGTTACTATGAGCATCAACCTGCACCAAAAACAAAGAATTCCAACTAATACCATGTAATCTAGTGGTTCAGAATAGATTTCAAACTGTGATTGACCCTACCAAACGAGGATTTAAGGCAAGAGCCTGACGACAACATTGGGCTGCCTCATTGAATCTTCCTTTACGCATGTATGCACTTGCTAAGTTTGACCATGCATCAGCAAAATTGGGTCGAAGCTGCAAATCAAAATTTAAACCAGAGGAGGATCAACTCAGGATAAAGATCCCTGCTGAGCTTAGGAATTCAATATACATGAATAATGAACTAGCATATTCCAAGAATGTTGGAAATCACACTAAAGCATGGTGAAGGGGAAAAATGATGTGCCATTAGTGGTAGACACAGAGGTTTCTGTGTCAAAATAGACTTTGTATGCCAGGAAACTGAGTTTACAGGTTGTCAGTGACAAAAAGAAAACAAAACAGGCCACCTTTTGGGCTGAGAATCAACATACACTAAACAGCCAAATTTTGAAACCAAGATTCATAAATCCCTAGCCACTTAGCAGTGAAGCAAGAGATAAATGCTGAACCAAGACCATTCCATCTCAATGATGTGGTTATGGCTCTAAGTTATCTAGAGATAATATCTTTCCTGAAGGCTAAACCTGTCATCTATACAAAAAAGTTACTCTCAAAGATCCCTCATTACTTAGACAGTAACAAAAAATCACGCTTTTCTACTTTCCTAGAGTAGCTTGATGTCATGCACCTCTCTGTGATTTTGATTAGAATAATTAAAAAAAATTCTAGTCTTTCACTAGATGATCAATATTTAAAGAATAAATAGTAAAACAAAACAATCAGATCAATGATACTTAGTGACATGGAACCAAACATATTAAAGTTATGATTTTGAACCTAAGTTTGGATTACAACCGAGGGACAATAATGATGTCAATCACTACATTTATTCTACTTTCAATGTTTGAGAAAGATTTTATCCCAAGAAATTGATGGTTAAAAAATCACAGGAGAAAGACAAATAAAAATATTTTAAAATACCCCAGTCTTGCACTTGTTCAAGAGTAAGAGAGAGACTTAAATGCTTGGATACTAGATTGACAGTTTAAAGTTGTCACAAACCTCAATAGCAATCAGATAGTAGCGGATGGCGAAGTCAATATTTCCTTTCTCCTGTTATAGAAAAAACATGTAAATATCATCCATTAGACCCTCCTACGTGAACACTTGAAAATTGACAACCATCTAAGTTGCCCAGAAAGTACCTTCCAAGCATTTGCCATATTTCCATAGCACTCAGCAAAACGGGGGTCAAGTCGAAGTGCTTCTTCATTTTTTGTAATGCACATATCAAAATCATGCAACTAAAAAAAAGACATTAATTAGGTGGAGAAAAACGAATTCTTAATACCACCTCCCCCCTTTTTATTTGCAAGATAAACACAGTGTGATCTTGGACACCAAAGGAGTAATAACTATACAACCTAAAAGAAATAGAGCCACATTAAAAATTTTGCAAACAACCTGATAATGGATTGCACCCAATAGAAGAAGATTATCAGTACGCTGTGGGTTTCGCTCATAAACAGCATTGCTGTGTTCTAATGCCTGCTTAAAATTTCCAGCTTTGTACATCTGATGAGCAAGGGCCATGAGCATACCTTCATCAACTGCAGCACAATTCAAAAACAAAAGTTCTAAAAATCACTATAACTCAATATATATGTATATCAATGCCATTAAGAGGATTATGGTGTGGGGTGGCCTTGGAGAAAACGGACGAAGCCACAAGAAAACGATCAATACATTCCTCAGATACACATGATGGGACCTATAAAGACCAATCTATTAGCATTGCTCTTTTATCCCAATTCCCCATGATGGAAGGTGGTCTTTTAGAATGTCCAAACCCCAAAGGGAGTGCCCTTCTTCAGTAATAGTGGCCACCAAGATTTTATTTTCCATGTATGGGTTTTTTTTAAGTAGAATTTTCCACATATGCATTGATGAGAAAATCAAATGGAGAGATGCTAAAATATAAAATCAGATATTGGAGAAATAGAGAGCCTCCACAGGGCTACACTCTGGGAAGATCTGGCAAAACTTTTGAAATCTCGGATATTTTCAGTCTATCTCAGACCCCAATCGGTTGAGGTTGAGATCCAGTTGATTCAATTTGAGTTGAGTGCATACTTTGAGCCTCTATTCTACATATAGAATTGAGTAAATACAGACCTTAAAATTTGAGGAAACGTTTTATGGATTTAATGTCAACTCAACTCAATCCAGATCTTCTCCATAGAGAATCAATACTACAACGAGGAAGCCCCTGGGATTTAAATTCAACATTAAAATAGGGCCAATATCAGTGCGAGGAACGATTCAGTTTTGCGGTGGGCCACTCCTTCCAAATAAACCCCAAACACAAACTGTAATAAAGGATTCCGCTGGGAACGAGGGAATTAATCAAAAAAATCAAGCTCTTGAACCACCAGTTTTTCCAAACCTCACGAGTCACAAATCAAAATCAGGATCGCTGTCCCGTATGCTTATTGATTCAAGGAAGTTTTTCCCAGGAAAAATCTTCCCGGAGAAACAGAAACAAAGATCAAACTATAAAATAGAAGATAAATGGAGAAAAAAAATCCCTAATATGAACTTTTGGGGAAAAAAGGACTAGAAAGCATCCAAGATATTAGCAAAAAACATGCATTCAAACCCTAAATCTATAAAATCACGTATCAAAAACCCAAATGAGAATTCCGCAAAAATACAAAAAAAAAAAAAAAAAAACCTTCATGGGAGTTCAAGGCCTGAGAGCGCTTAATATTGGAGACAGAAGAAGAGGAGGAAGAAGAAGCGGCAGCAGCCAACGACTCATCGCGGAGGTCCGAGCTGTACGGAGCTAATTGGAGTGGTGGATGGTGGTGGTGGTGGTTCAGTGGATCGCCCTGTAGCGAGAGCATTGTAGCGATGTTTGGATCAGAAGAAAATCTGACCGAAATGCGTCACGGGACCGTCAATGCAACGAAGATTTTCTCGCGAAAGAAAAGGAGGGTTTTTTTTCTCGAGAAAAATCTCTCCTCTCTGAACCCCTTTTTTATCTTTTCTTGAAGTTTTAGGAGTTTTTTTTTTTTTTTTTCCTTCTATTTTTGAGAAGAGTTTTAAGGAGTTTTTAACTTTTAAGAATCCCTTCTTGTACGTCTAGCTGGCCCTCTCTCTCTCTCTCTCTCTCTTTCTCCCCCCCCCCCTCACTACTGTTCCGAGTTATATTCCAGTACGAACACTCCATGCATGTGTTACCAATTTCCAATTACATCGTACCAACTTATATTTAACGACGAAACTTCAGGGGTATTATAGGTATTTTGAGTACTAAAGTCTGTAGCTTTGTGCTGCGTGGAAGGTTGTTTGTGGTCTTTAGATAAAGTTGTATGGAAAAGCAGTTTAGACTCCGTTGTGTTCGATAAAAAGCGCACGCGGCTACCCGACACGTGGTAAAAAAATACATGGAAGGAGATGGTTGGTGACGAGGATGTTTGGTTGATGAGCACTTTGAATTTCTATGGTCTTATAATTCTATCGTGGGTAAACGATCTTCGTGCGATCTCCAGATCACACATGGACGGGATTTCCACCATTTGTGGGTCAAGATCACAACTTGGTATCGATTCAAGTCAATATTCAGAGCTGAAAATCAAAATATGCCCACATGTAATTCAAAACAACACGTTACCCAAGACAAGTCTTTCTTCTACTCCTTCATTCGTAAGAAGTGAAATTACTGTTTTTGTCATCCGACCAAACTATCTAAGAAATTTTTTTCTCCTATCCTCATATATACTACATAGAAATTTGTTAATTTTTTTCACTTATCAAATATATGGTGAATAGATAACGAATAGAACAATTTAATTCATTTTAGAAAAAATATTTAATTAGAATAATTAAAATAAGTGTTATGTCTAATAATGTGAAATTGATAAATATATTTGTCTATAAAAATTTTATCATAAACTCTTTACAACGGAACATAATCCTGTGGATTTAACGCCCTCTAATAATTAGTGCATGACACCTTAGTAATCTATACAGAAGATTTATAAGCTGCATTACAGGATATATAGTAAAATGAAAATAAGAACCCGCCGTTTATCTGTTCTGAAAACTAAACACAATGATCCTGTAGTTGGCCTTCAGACATTTGCACCCACCCCTGACCGCTGCACAACACATGAGCTCCATATTGGCGCATGAACTCTAGATCGGCACCCCTCTTTTAGATTAGGAGACCCCTTTAGACCAACGCATCCCATCCAAACCTAGGGGCGGGCCCCTTCAGATTGGCACACGAGGCACACCATTTAGACCACCGTACGATGTCTATCACCATATTCATATCTGCAATTTACATGGTTTGGAGGTACATGTAGATTTTATATTTTATGAAGAATTTTCTATTTTTATTGACAATATATTTAAAGTTTTATGGAGATTATCTGTAGATAAATGTTTTTTTTTTGAGCTGTAGATAAATGTTTTATTTGTAGAATGATTTCTCTGTAGAATGATTTCTAGGGTTTCTTAATGAATCTCTATAGAATGATTTATATGGTAGTGCACTACCCATTTTAATTTGGATGAATTTCCAGTATTCAGTCTTCATAGAAATACATAATATCACAAATCTAACTTTAAATTTGATCGATTTCAGGAATCTAAAAGGCTGCAAAATCTTTCCAAACGTTCAAACATGTCTATAGTTTGTTTAGTAACACTACACTTTTTGTCATTGTTATTGTTTTTTTTTTCTTGATTTGGAATTGTTTAAGGATATTATGTTATATTTCTTCATTCATTTGGCAATGTTATGGTAGTGTTTTGGGAGTGTTACTTTTATTGATTGATTTCGTGTTGTTTTATGTTGTAATGAAAGATCCTATTTAGAGTTTAGATAGTGACGAAGTTAAAATAATAATAAATAGAAATTGTTCAAAGGTTGAAAATGAAAGTATTGAGATTGAAATTGTGGAAGAATAATGTGATGTGAATGTAGAAGATAGAGTAAATATGATTTTCTCTTATAGTAGCGGCCTTTTGGAGCCATTCATTGGGAAGTAATTTGATAATGTAGAAGATGCCCAAATATTTTGCAAGACATATGCAAGACAAAGAGGTTTAGTATTGAGGACCAACCATACCCGATTGTCAAATGAGGACAAAAAATTAATTGGAGTAGAATATGTTCATTCAAAGGAATGATTTTAGAGTGAAAATAACAAATAAAAACAACGAAAAGTTCTTGAACCTACTGAGACAAAAATTGAGTGCAAAGCAACAATGTCAATAAAAAATAATGGTGAAAAGTGGATAGTATACAAGTTTGTGTCTAAATACAACTATGAGCTACTCACACCAAGAAGTACTAACTTGCACCATAGACATAGAGGAGTGACACATGTAAAGAAGAAAATTGTTTGAAAATGGAAATGCACAAAGATTTTATGCCTACTTTTTTGATCGACGGTGTAAATAATATGGATTTATGTACTCCATGCAAATTGATGAGAATGTACATGATGGAAGTTATTTTTGGATAAATGCAAGATCAAAGACTACATATCAATATTTTAGAGATGGTATCATATTTGATGTCACGTACATGACAAATATTTATAAAGTATCATTTGCATTGTTTTCTAGAATTCACCATCACCACCAAATTATAATATTTGGTTGTGCGTTGTTAATTAACGAAACAACTAATCCTATATGTGGTTATGGAAAACATCAAAAGCCAATGCTTGTGTGTGTCCTTTCAACCATAATTATCGATTATGACAAGGTGATAACCAAGGTCATTGTAAAGATATTCTTAAATACAACTCATAGCTTGTACTGTGACATATTTTATAAAAAATATATATATAATAATAAATTAAAAAATTTGGTACAAGTATATTACAAGTTTCTAGACATTCAAAAAGAGTTAAGTCATTGTATCTATTAAACAATAACGACAGATAAGTTCGAGCATAAATCAAGTTTAATATTAGTGAAGTATGGTCTAATAGATAATGATGGGTTGAAAAATCTTTCCAACCGACGGAATAAGTAGGTTCTGACTTGCATACAATGTTTGATGCCAGTATGCCAACAACTCAAATGAGCAAATACATGAATAAAATTTTCAAGGATTATGTTTATTTAAGCACTAAGGTGAGTGACTTTGTACCTCAATACAAAAAAACCTTAGATGCATGTTATTTCAATGAGAAAAATAACGGTGTGCAGACAAAATATACATAAGTCTTTCATGATCTTCTAAGATAAACTATTTAATAGCTAAAGGTACAAACCAATCAAATATCACAAAAATGGTGAAAGCAATGTATGTAGAGTGGTACCTCAAGGCAAAGAAACTCATATTTATTATGTGACCTTGAAGAGTGGAGAAGTAAAGACAACGGGTAAGCATATTCTATGTTTCTTCGGTAAAAAGTCAAAATTAGATATATTGCCGCAATATTAGATTCTGGAGAGATGGACAGCCAATATTAAGAGTCGATTTATCCTTAATATACCAAATTATGATGACCATATAATGACTAAGGATGATCCTATGATGAGAAAAGGCAAGTTGATTATGTAATTTTATGACATTGTAAAACTTGGGTCACAATCGATACAAAAACTTAACCACCTCTTTCTTGCCTTATACAAGGTCCACAAAAAATTGATTTTGATCAAAGATATTCAAGAAAAAAAGTTAGAAGGTGGAAACGTGTCAACCATTGATTCTCATATAAGAAGTCAAGTTATATCAAATTCTTCAAAAAAAAAAAATTCACAAGATCCTCCATAGGTGTCAACGAAAGGACAATCAAAATGTTTTAGAATAAAAAAAAAAAAACCTAGATGAGACTAAAGCAGTCAAAAAGGGCATTATAGAACTTGCAAGAAGGAAATACATAATTAGAACAATTGTCTTTCAGTAAGATATAGTAACATAAAAAGATTTTGGCATTTTATTGGTTTTAATCTAATAACGTGATTTTTGATGGTTTATTGTATTTTATGTAGAAATCTTAGAAATACATGTGACAACATATATCAAAGTTTGGATCCTTAAATCAAACATGAGATTGGTGTTTAAAATATTCTGGGTATGGAACACGATCATTTTCATCCAACTTTTCTAAACTATTTGTTCATTGTTCATGAATTTAATTAAGTTTTTTTATAATGATTATGCAAACTATATTAATAGAAAGATTTTGAGTTTACGAAGTTGTTTGATTGAGGACATGACTGCATCTAGAAAAATTTTCAATTTTTTAAATTCTGGAAAGAAACAGTGCTTGTAATAGACATATATAGACATATTTTGTGCTTGTTAGATCTTGAAAAAACTTTTGCCTTCCATGTCTCCATTCTTCAGATTTTGAGTTTTTGGAATTTTGGAAAGATGTTAACAATGCTTATATGTTAAAACTTTGGAAAGATATTAGATTTTGGCTTTTATGTTAAGTGTCTGGATGAACAATAATATGCTTGTATATTGAATTTGAAATTCTAAAAGATGTTGGATTTTGACTTACATGTTGAGTATCTAGATGCAAAGTAATATGCTTGTATGATGAGATTCAAATATTGACAATGCTTGTATGCTAAATCAACAATAACATGCACAAAAGCAACTACAAATATTTGTCAAAAATATAGATTGATAAAGCCATTAAATTAGCATTACATTCCAAAAGTTCTAGTTTGGAGCATTACAGAATCTTGACTTAAATTTAATAGAACATAATTACAAATGACCTAATAAACATAACATAATTACAAATGACCTAATAAACATAGGTTGTTAGTACTAGCTGACCTACATGATTGTTTCTCATATACACAAAAAATACAATATAAATCACAACAAAACAAAATCATGACAATGACAAAACTTCCAAGTTCTCCTTATACTTATTCTCCATGACTTTAAATTTGGCTTTTTCAATCACTGCATGTTCAAAATTTATCCTTTTGTTCCTTTTTTAAGCTAGCTCGAATGTCATCTTGCATCAAGTGTTTTGTTCCATTTCAAGATTAATTAATTGAAAAAATTCGTATTATTTGTTGATCCTACAGTTTGGACAGTTCTGCAAAAACTATTAGTATTGCCTGAAATCCTTAACTTGGATGGAATCCCAGAATAGCAAAATGGTGTCTCTAACAAAGTTTTGAATATTGTATCGGTGAGCGTACCGGTCAAGGTACCGGAACGAAATATTTCGGTACCGGTATCGTTTCGTGTACCGTTTTGGAATAGTTTATATATAAAAAAGTTATACATATAAATACATATATAAATTATATTTCAAAAAAATAGTCAATATATGAATAGATTATATATAAATACATATATGTAAATAATCTATTCTAATTGAGGTAAAAAAAGCAAGAAATGAAAAAAAAAAATTAAAACCTGGTATCGGCCAATACGATTGAAATACCGGTTGGTATAAGTCAGTATGGTTGGTATTTGAACCGATACGATACAGGCAATATATATGTACCGGTCAAGTGACTGGTATAGTATGTACTGGATAGTACGGTACGGTACGATACGGTATAAAAAACAATGATCTCTAAGCCAGATTGATCTTTTGCTCTTGCAATCAAATAACTTGAACTAGAATGACTTTCAGTATATTTCTTATTGCTTAATTATGGTTGTGTAACTGCCACGGTAATATGAAGAAATAGATATGTAATAATAGTCAGCAAAGTCAATTTAACATATGTCCTGAAAATTAAAAGGCAACAAAGCCAATTTATGTCTCTAGAATATCAAAAAAATCTACGACCACATTTGTTAAGGAATATGTAAATGGATCTATGCTATGATGGTCGAAACAAATGGTCGCGATCCCGCGAGAGGGAGCTAACCCCAAAAACCTATTCTTAGTCATCTGTTTCATATATCTAGAATATGAAAAAACCTAGAAAATTATGAAAATTAATATGTAGCAAAACCAACCTATCATAGCATTGTTTATTATGAAAATCATATAATGTGGAAGAACATAATATTGCATAGCTTGATATGAAACAATATAATATTGACAAATAAACAAGAACATTAATGAAAAATTCATATGGTAACTACTATACAGCTTGAAAATTATGAATTTCAAATGAATCAACTAGAGGAACTTCAATCAGGAGCTCACAAGATTGAAGCTTATTTAATTTTAAAATTTTAAATTTAAATGATTCAACTAGAGGAATTTCAAATTATGAACTTCAAACACAAACTCACAAGAGCTTATCTAATTTAATAATTATGAATTTCAAATGAATCAACTAAAGGAAGCAATAACAATTAAAGAAAGCAACAGCTTCCAACATGGAAATTAGCCATAAAACTTTGTAGTTTAGATTATGAATATAAATCCCTACCCATTTAGAATTGAAAAAGTATAGTTGAAAGATATAATAGAAAACATATACAACCACGGCATCAATTGGTGACAATTTGGACAAGACAAATCAGAGCTCATTGATTATCATACTTGATAAGGTGTAGTATAAATAAAAACCAAACATAAGCTACATAACAAATTAAATTAGATGAAAATCAAAGTAACTTGCTAAATCTATATTTGTTATTATAGACAAACAATAGAAGTTATTCAACAAACATTTACAAAAAACAAGTTGTACAACAAAATGTTGAAATAACGACATTTTGTTGAAAGGATAATGACACGCTGTCCATGGAGTCATCAGCGGCTGAGAGCTCACAGATTTAAGGGTTACATCAGTTGAAGTTAGGGCCATTAAGGAGTTAGAGTAGATCGATTTTGAGAGAGTGAGAGAGAAGATTGGGGAGAGCTCGTATAGGATTTCCTGGGAGTGAGAGTGGGAGAAGAGAGAGAGGGTTAAGGGTGAAATTTTTTTCTTTTGTTCCATGCCACGTCTATCTACAATGCGATCATATGGTAACTAAAATAGGGTGTCTACATGGAACGCCTTCATTGGAAGGTGTTATTTGGGAGAAAATGGAAGAACTGTCCAAAGTTATCTCAAATTTTATGCAAGAAAATTTATATGCTGACTTACTTTATATAATCCATTAAATTTTAAAATAGATTTAACTTATTATACTAAACCAAACTAGCGTGTAAAGTTTCTTGTGTAAAATTTGTGTGCATACTTGACACTTTTGAATAGTTGTCGCCATCAGGCCCATTGATTAGCTTATCGATCTCACAAAGATTCAACAAAGTAATTGATTACGCCCAAAGAATAACGCGGTCATTTGCAGTATAGCTTTGGGATGTCAATTCCACAGGGAGATGGATTGAGAAATTGAAAAACAGTAACGAAATTAACAAAAAGATTTAGATGAGTGCGAAAAGTAAATTTTAGAGTGTGGCGTAAATTAAAACTAAATGAGTAATTTGAACAGTATAAAAATGAGACGAAAAGTAGAGCATTGGGAATCCTTTATATATAATTGGTATTTTAATTATTTTCGATTCATTAATAACTCAATTGAAAATTCTATGTCCAAATTTTCAATCGAAAAATAAAACATTAATAACCAGATTTAAATCAAATGTAATCTTTTGAAAAATCATTCGTCGCAATATAAGAACAGCAATTGTTATCGATATTAAAGAAATTCAACGTCGACAATATACTCGTAGAGCAATATTACAGCAAAGAATTAAATTAAAATAGATAACCAATTAAACCAAACATAATCAAAGGATTATTGCATTCAATAGAAAAAGCATGACTGAATCTATAAATGAAATAAATTCTAAGATTATTTGGTGACGAAAATATTTACAATAAATTTCGAATGACTAAACAAAAGAGTTTAATATTTGAAGAACACATATATGAATAAAAAACAATTACAAATAACATCATATATACAAATTCATCCCTACCTCTACTAGAAAATTAGTCACACATATTGAAAATATGCAACAAAAATTCTTCAAGGGATAATATGGAAGAGCCAACCATTATTTTCTTCTCTCTTCTTTGGTTTTTCTTTTCTTTTCTCAAGCTCTCAAAAACAATGTTTCTTCCAAGGCATCCAAGCACACTAAGCATAGTCTTAGAACACACACCCCTCCCTTCTATTTATAAGCATCCTTCATGCAAGTTGTCATGACAAAATAATTACAATTTCAACTTGTTTTACCATGTGCCATTCTTGAATCCAAGTGATTTGTGAGTTGTCATTTTGATCATTTGTTTTCCCACTATGCATGAGCTGGATTTTGCTTGTAGGTTGAGTGTTTCAATTTTGCTTCTCTATCCATTAGTTGTCTTGTATGACTTAATATCTTGTGGTCAAATAATTTGTCTTGAAGAAACTTGAGTGCACTTCATCTTGTATATGAATTGATCATTGAATTTCCAAGTTGGTGTAGGAGTGCTTGCTGGAAAATATTATGATAACATTTGGATTTGATGCAAGTGGCTGAAAAATATCCAGGAACGTCAAGTGCAGGTGCGTCCACTTGATGGTCGATTTTGTCTTGGATTGAGTGGATATCTCTTAAAACATAAAACATAAAAGTTATAGATATTTCTCTTGCGGTTCTATATCATCTTGAATCAGCTCAATCAGAAATTGGATGAGAGAGTTATGCCCATATTACAAAAAGATGTCAGAACTGTCTAAAATTCCGCCATATCTTCATTTGCTCCTAATGCCTCTATTTGTGTCCTAAATCAAAATGTAAGAATAATGAGTATATTTAGGCATCAAATAAGAATAAAATATTAAACATTAAGAGAGAAAAATATGGCATTTTATATTCTCATCAATATATTAAATCATACTTATATCTATCTCAAGATAAATGACCATTAATTTTAATAACATGAGTTATATCCATTATTTTTTCATTTCTTTTAGCAATTAAATAGAGTATTTAGAGTGCATTTTTGTGCACTCATCAGTAATCCTCATTAAATTGAATTGGTAAAACTATTTTATATTTGGCATTGGTGCATTTTTACAAGAAAAATGCTACAGCTATAATGAGTGGCTAAAGCATTTTGTATTTTTAAATACCAACATTAGAGTTGTGCATCCATGCTATTTTTCCAGTCTGACCCAAAACTTAGAAAACTGGTACATCAGGAGGGTATCCAAATCGTGTACTCACCTCTATTCGGATGTAGGGTAACTGAGTTCACATTAAAAAATTGTCTTAAAAATAAAATCAATTCAATTTACATTTGTGGTTCTCCTTTTCAAAATGGTTTTTTGACAAATTTGAGTACCTGGTTACAATAAATATAATCAATGATCCAAATTTTTATAATCAGGTACCCACCTTGATAAACATAGATGTAGATCCAAATATAGTCGGAGATTCTCATCCTAGTTTATAGCAAAATCTTAAATTTCGTTTTACTGATTGTTTTGATTGAAGTACTAAAATGGTTTTTGTACTCATACATTTCAGTGTACCATGTGGGGATAGTATTATTTAGATAAATTATATATAATTATATAATTATATTTCAAATCTTAAAAATACAAAGTCTTAAGAAAATAATAAGAAATGAAGACACTAAGATAGTATACTTAAAAGCAGTAAGTGAACATAATAAAGTGAAGAGATTCACGAGATCATCCATTAGTATTTGTAGGAGTACATAGAAACCTAAGAGGGAGAATGAGAGACAATATTTTTCATTTGTCTTGTAATGCAATTCTTCACATAGAATGTTAGGACTTCATTTCAAATATCTCAAGTTTCAACACCTTTAAAAGTCATAAATTATCAACACACGTAGACCCATCAAGTAAAAGTGGTAAAATGCATCACACACATACACATTAAAAGCCCTATTTTGAAAACTCCTTCCATAACTAAAGTCTTTACAATATCGTAGTTATTGTTGTTTGAGTTTAGAAGTTGTAGAACATGATCACAACGTGGATTAGGTACTGAGCGCCAATGCCACCAACATCAGCATGTAGGCAAAGTTAGCCTGTTGTAACGAGCCGTTTTAGACCCATTGAGGTTCCTTGGGATGGGTTCTCTATTTCAAACCAAAAGAGTAATTTCGGTCAGAATACTAGAGCCTGGCGAATTGGACCAAGTTATGGCCAAAATTTTAGCCGATATGGACCATCAACTTAAGCCATGCTGGTTACTGTTACAACATGACGAATTTTGCCCAATACGGAACAAAAATGAAAAACACTAGTTTATAGGCATAGCCAATAGTATGGTCTAGTGACTAATGGTGATGATTGATGATGATTAAGGAACTCAGAATACTTATCGATAACTAGTAATATGATACAAGAAATATAAAAAGTGAGTGAGACACTATGTATTAAGTGGTTCAACACTAAAGCCTACATCCACATCTTTTAAGAGTGAAATTCACTATATTCTAGTGTGATGTCATCAACCTTCGCTTAGGATCTGATAGTAATTGAAGCGTCGGGACAAGTAATATTAGATTATATACTTACCTTCATGACTAGTTAACATAAAATGCACCTACCATGTTTCTAACAACATGAATAATGGTAGCGAAAAGTGACTAAGGTATGATTTGCATAGTGAGTTGAGATAAAAGTTGAAAATTGAATAAAATATTATTAGAATATTATTTTTAGTACTATTATTATTTTAAAATTTGAAAATTTTGAACTGTTTATTATATTTTGTATGAAAATTTTAGAAAATTGAAATGATAAGATAAGATGAGTTGGGATAGTTTTTTGATCCAAATGGAGCGTGATCATTAATACCAAAGGGAAACTACTTATCATAAATTTAACATGCTTTCCAAAATACCGTTCAATTATTTGGGTACCAAACTTAACCCATCATCCAATTAATATCCATATTAATGTGTCATACTTCAAAGATTACAAAAAAATATCACCAAATCATTTCACTAACGTCTGCAATCAATAGCATGACAACTTTTAAGTACAAAATGATCAGTTCTATTCTTTTATCAAAAGTGAGTTTGTCTTCAACTACCTTCAATCAAGATGGTGCACCTCTCCCTCTTGCTTGAGTTTGTCTAATTATTTAAAACTATTCACATGCCATGCTCATTTTATATGTTTTGATTATTTCAAGCCATTCACATGCCATGTCATGATTAGATATCATCATCACATGTCCACGCTAAGAAGTGTATGTCATACATTAAAAATAAATTGATATCACGACATCAATGTTAGGATGGAAGATTATTCTCGTGAAATTCCTTTGTCTACTTGAAGAATTATTGTATATGTTCTGACTATTTCAAGTCATTCACATAGCATGCATGATTAGATATCATCATCATATGTCCATGCTAAGAAGTGTATGTCATGCATTAAAAATATATTTTTATCATGACCCTAATGCTAGGATGGAAGATTATCCTAATGGAACTCTTTTATCTACTTCGAAGTGATTAAAAATGGAGTGATATCCTCTGAATTGATGAAAAAATCAATAACTTTTGGATGGAATTATAATGGTCACAAAGCGAAGGTATGAATACTCTTGCTAATGGGTGCACTGGAGTACTCATGGGGAAGGACGTTTCGTGAAATCAGAGCATTCTTAAAGACAAAGCCAAAGGCAATATTGATCGTCGTGTGGTGAAGATAAGTGAACGTCATTTATTTGGAATCGTGAGGTAACTACTAGTATGAATAAGAGATGCCTAATGAGGTCGTATGAAAATTTTATGAATAATAGTAAGATAATTTGTGAATAGTAGAGGGATAGTTTGAGTTAGATTTTTATTGGATTTTGGAAAATGAGAAAAAAATGAATAAAAGTTATTATAAAGTTAAAAATATTGTTAGAATATTATTTTTTAATATAATTTTTGTTTTAAGTTTTTATAATTTAAATTATTTTTTATTTGAAAATTTGGAAAAGCTATAATGATTAGTTTGAAAAAGTTGTAATAATAGTTTGGATGTTTGTATTTGAATGGAAGTATAGTTGTTGGTTTTCATATTGGAATTTTTTAAACTATCATATGAGTGAGGCATCAAGTAATGACCCGTACATTGAAGGCGAAAATGATTTGATTGACTTGGACGTGCTGGAAAATGTTTAAGCAAGTTTTGCACGTGTAGGAACTGAAACGAATCGAAAAAAATAGATAAACATGTAGAGTTTTTTAGATGGTTCCTAATTCTAACAAAGGTGATGGTAATCCACGAGCCAAAAGCAAGATGTGTGGAGTTATATACTTGGCAGCGAGCAAATATAGAGTCAAAAAATCAAAGCATCACATTGACAAATGCACTAAAATAAATTCACAAGATATTGGTAAGTTAATGTTAGTACAAAATAGTAAATCTGTGTCGGTAAGTGCTCCTAAATTTGACATTAAAAAATTTAGAGACGTCTTGGTAGGCATAATTTTTTTTATATAGGAAAGATTGCATTGCATTCCATTAAATCGAGATTACAACTGTGACCTATAAAACAGAACAAACCCAGATTACAAGCCAAATCAATCAAACTGATTGATGCACACCCGCGAACAAATTTCTTGTAACAGAAATTGTATAAACCTCTATACATTCTCAAGTGACAACACTATCAGAGACTTTCATCTCGAGTTGTCGGAGGGTATAATTCTTTGTAAAATAGAAAATAAAATCAATCTCCACCCACCATCATCCTCCAAAGAATGAGAGGAGATCGACACCATCATCTTTCTAAGGAAGAGTGAGACAAACAAATTA
The DNA here is from genome assembly GCA_036559045.1 of Platycarya longipes. Classification (NCBI taxonomy): domain Eukaryota; kingdom Viridiplantae; phylum Streptophyta; class Magnoliopsida; order Fagales; family Juglandaceae; genus Platycarya; species Platycarya longipes. The sequence goes on along the minus strand of CM071789.1, from coordinate 25,580,916 downwards.
ATAATATTTTCCTTTTTATTAATACTTAATACAAACTACAAGACTAAACAAAAACAACAACAAACTGATAACAAAGTTAATGAAAAACACGAATATGTAACCAAACATGGTTGTGATGGCATGTATAGCACACGCGCCACCTTGGAAATGACCGGACCAGCAAGTTCGAAACCTCCAATGTCACAAAGTTCAGAAAAATTGCACGTGGCGGTATCAGAAACTTCCATTTGGAGGTGAGTGGGGTCCATGCACACTTGCCTAACCCGAGCATGTGCTTCACGCGCTGCTTCTTATGGCAGAATCTTCAACCTGTTGGAAGATCGGAGCTGGATGAAGCCCCTGGTGGGGCGCGTGTTTGTCCTTCACCGCCGGAGAGCATCGAACCAAAACCTTGCTAGAAACGGAGAACGAAAAATGCAAACAATAAAAAAAACTTACCGAAAAACGAAAGGAGGAGGGAGGGTGGGAGGGAAGAGTCGGAACTCCACCCCCCTCCCTTGGTGGTTTTCTTCTTAGATTTGAAGAAAGTGACGATTTTTTACCTTGGTAGGTATAATTGTGAAGCATGGACTGCCTTTTCGATTTGTTGAATATTCCTATGTATGATATTTATATTGAATTATGCTCATTGAGAAAGAAATAGGGTTAAATTCATGTTAAATGACACTCATGCTAGAAGTAATTTAACATCTAACTTATGGACTTTATAATTACTAATAGTTAATGTGCATTACGGAATATTTTTTTGATAAGAATTGGGTTTTACAAAAAAAGATATTAAACTTTTCTTTTACACAACAACCACATAATGTCATGTCTTTTGTCTGAAAAAAATTTATAATTTATTATGTGAGTGAGGAATTAAAAAAATAAGTTTTTTACTTTGACTTTAGACAATACTTCTTCTAATTAAATTTAAGTGTAGACGTTAAGAATTTTATTGAAAATTAAGATAGCTATTGAATTTTATTAAATTTAACTTTTTTTCAAATCTGAAATTATGTCTAAAGTATTAAGTCTAAAGACTATAGATTATAAGTTATAACTATATATTTTATTTAATATTTAGGTGAGAATAGAAATTGAAAAAGATGATTATTTTTTATGGAAGTAGATTAGTAGTACTAGTATGTATTTAATAATTTTTATACCCATGTAGCCCGCCGAATGACAGCAATATATTATATGCCAATAACTATTTATTTATTTTTTTAGATTTTTTTTTTATATAGATTTTTTTTTTTAAGAGTAAGTTTTTTTTAAAAATATTTTTTTGCTTAAATCTGTGATAAATATATAAATTGGGCTGAAAATAATTAAATTTGGGTCAGAAAATATATTTTATCATTGCTAGATTTTGGATCAAATTAAGCATATTAAATCATATTAGGTGCCCATAGACCGGACCGGACCGCCTTTGGACTGAACTGGACCAGACTAGTATGGACCGAATAGGAGTTTAATTCGGTCTAGGGTAAGAGAATTCTTGAACCGAATGGAACCAGTGCACAAATTTCTCGGACTGGACCAGACCATTTACACCCCTAAACAATAGTATTGGATATATAATTAATTGTATTTATTTTACATTTTTTTAAATTGAATAATCACACACACACGCACACACACACATATATATATATTACATTTTTAATATTGTAAATTGACCATGAAATATTTATTGATAAAGTGAATCATTTTATATATGCATCTCTATTTTATATATATTTGATATAAATTTTTATAATAGCAGTGGTAGTGATTATGTATAATAAATTATTTAGATTTATAAAATTTACCATAAATAATAGTTTGCGCATTGCACGAGTTATGTGCTCTTTTGTATAAAACATGACAAAAATTGGTTATATCATGTCAACCAATTATTTTAGTGGATCGATTTAAGGTTTAAAAGTCTAGCCCATTTGGCTTAACATGGTGTTCTGATTAATCTATATAATATAATATACATGACATAATACAAACACAACCCACTAACACCATTTGTCTCCCTTAGGTATATTGGATGTATTAGAAAGATGGTTATTTAAGCCGTACAAAGAAAATACCAACAACATTTACACGTTTTTTGTACCAAACTAATATAAACAATAATTATGCGCTTAATGTACTTCATGCCTTAAACATACAAAAAAACTAACCATCTATTTCTCTACAAAAACCAAATATTAAACTCATTCAAGAAAAGTTACAAAAATGTATACAACCTATGGATGTCTAAAGACAACACTCAGTGCCAAGAGATAAATTATACCTCTATAACTCCACTTTTCCTTTGTCAATCAGATCTATAATTCCATGTTTAATTATATAAGTGAAGTGAATCTAATACTCTATATTAAAATTTCTATTATATGAATTCAATACATTTTAACAGAGACATCATAATATTTTCATAAATATTAATTAGTGAATTATTCCTATGACTTATGATGATATTTTATAAAAATAAATTAAAAATATTAATATTAAGATAATATGGGATAAAGCTTCTTTAAAAAACATTATTTCAAAAAAATAAATGTTAATAAAATTTGCTATACATCACCTCACTAAAAATTTGAATAATTTTCTTAAATCAACTAAAAAACATTCAAGATCAAATCCTCTATATTTCTTTTTTAATTGAGTTTATATTTGCTCAAGATAATTACACAATCACTTAGCTTTATTAAAAGATGACTAAACTTAATCTAAGGGCAATATGATGGAAGGTTGCAAATTCATATTATATCAATCCGAGTGTGGTGTAATAGTTATTTTATGCCATAATTCACTTATAACTAATTTTTTGGTAAGTTATAACAGTGCAACGTAATTGTTCTTTTCATACAACTCATAGCATTGCAATTTTGAAATATAATACTTTGAACCTCACAATTTTTATAATGTTAGCTCTAAAATGATAATGGATTGCTTTGAAAATGTGAAAATTAAATTTGAAAATGCTTTCGAAAAAGAAATAATGTCAAATAATATTTCTACTCTAATTATCTGTTTGTTTCAGAGAAGAGATGAGATAAAAATTAAAAAAAATAATAATATATTGTTATAATAAATTTTTTTACATTAAATTTGTATGAGGATTTGAAAAAATAATTTTGAAATTTGAAAAAGTAAAATTTTTTATTATATTTTGTAAGAGAATTTGAAAAAATATAATAATAAATTTGAGATGAGTTTGGAGTTTTTAGTTTCATCCCCAAAATAAACCGGCCCTAAGGCCTTGTTTGCTTTGAAAGATAAAACTAAAAATCTCAAACTCTTATCAAACTCATTATTACACTTTTTCAAATTTCTATACAAAATATAATAAAAAATCCAAAATTATCAAATTCCAAAATCATTTTTTCAAATCTCAAAACAAAATTAATATTAAAAAAATACATTACAATAATATTTTATTCTTTCTTAACTTTTATCTCATCTTTAAAAAATAAAACCAAAAACCTCAAACTCTTATCATACTTATCATTACTTTTTTTCAAATTTTCATATAAAATATAATAAAAAATTTAACTTTTTTAAATTTTAAATTCACTTTTTCAAATTTCAAAATAAAATTAATATTAAAAAAATATTTTATAATAATTTTTTATTTTCTTTTTAATTTTTATCTCAACTCACACCACTCTAATGTCTAATTTTAGAAGGTCCAATCGGATTGAGAATCTGAGATGGTGAGCCAAAGAAGCCAGAGGCACTGAAGAAGAATAAGAGCTCGTTCTCTTCGATCTCCCTCTCCAATCCTTAACCATGGGTAATGAGACAATGAAGAGGCACTTTATCTTTTCTCTCTCTTTCTTTCATGCTTGAGCTAATGGACTCTTCTGTTCGATGAATGTTAGGTATCTCGCGTGACTCTATGCACAAAAGGCGTGCCACTGGAGGCAAGAAAAAGGCATGGAGGAAGAAGAGAAAGTAATGCAATCCACACTTTCTCACTTATTTATTTGCTTGTGTTATTAATTTGTAAATTATAAGATTCTCTCCCGTCTCTGTTTGTTTGTTCAGAAAGAGTATGGAAGCACTGCTTTCTTTCCTTTTTCGACTGTTATACTCTTTGTTACATTTTCTCAACTTCCTGATCGGGGGTTTTTAATATCTCTTATCGGATCTGTCAGTGCTGTGGTCTTCATTTTTATCAATTCTCAACTTTTGGTTATTCGAGGTTGTTTGATTGTTAAACTCAATGAGTGCTTTTTACCCTGATATAAATTATTCCATTTATGCTGTTGTCCCAAGCTAAACTCTCATTTTCGAATTTTCACATTTTGATAGGTACACTGCATTTCAGTCACAAAACACATTTTGTAATATCCTTGCTTGATTCTTTTTGGTTTTCTAACTTCTCTTTCTTCCTTCTTTCCATTGTCCTAATGTGGAGCCATGTGAAAGTTTTGGTCAACGGCTCTATCTAGTGTGATATATCGAATTTGGTACCTTAGGATATTTGTGGGAATCTTATGTTGTTCGATGTCACTGAAAATTACCTTATTTATCTTAGGGTCATTTGATCAAGTGTTACATGCTTAATATTCTAACATGAACTTAATCCCTAGGAGTTGGCTTAAGTGGTGAAGGTCTTAGGCCTAGGGGTATGCTCCCCCCAAGTCTAAGATTCAAATCCCTTGAAAGGGTGCAATCAATGTCTAGGGGCCATCAGACTGGGGGTCACTTGAGTTTCCCAAGGTGCATTTACGGAAAATTCTTTGTCGAGGGCCTGTGCACTCCTGAGATTAGTCGGGACGATCTTCCTGAACCCAGTGCCAATAAAAAAGTATTCTAATGCGAACTCAATTTTTTTACTCAAATTTCCCAAGGAGAAAAGCTTTCTATATCTATACGATACTTCTTAAGATGCTAGATATTTTACTGTATGATTATCAATATATGTATGTGTGTGTGTGTGTGTGCGCGAGTAGAAAAAATAAAGCAGACATTTCTGTGTCATGATGAGATATTTGAGTTGGCTTCTTCAAATTTGCCTATGTTATCACTAATTTTCTCTCCATGCAATGTTGATCACTTTTTGGCTTGTGCAGGTATGAGCTTGGCCGCTAACCTGCTAAAACTACGATTTCAAGCAACAAGACGGTGAGGCGAATTCGTGTGAAAGGACGCAATGTGAAATGGAAAGCCCTCAGATTGGATACTGGGAACTTACTCATGGGGTAGTGAAGCTGTCACCCGCAAAACACGTATACTGGATGTTGTTTACAATGCTTCAAACAATGAACTTGTGAGGACACAAACTCTAGTGAAAAGTGCTATTGTTCAGGTGGATGCTGCTCCATTCAAGCAGTGGTACCTTCAGCACTATGGAGTTGACATTGGTAGGAAGAAGAAGGCTGCTGCTAAGAAGGAAACACCAGAGGTACCATTAGTCATTCTCTCTAAATTGTTTGCTTTCATTTGGATTCGTATATTGCTTCTGTACAGCCAGACGTGACGGTAACTGAATGTTCAGAGGAAAATGCTCATTGTATTTGTCTTAATTTTGTTGTATTAACATGGGAGAGTCCTAAGGGCTCTGCCATTTGGTGGTTCCCCCGTCATAAAAAAAATGTGTTGTATTTCTAATGCACATGGAATGCTTGCAAATGTGAATGTTATATAAAATGCATTTTCTAAAATATGTTCTTCCATCACACTGAATATTTTTTATAGCAAATTCCAGTGCATTTATAGCATTTCCCTCCTCATTTTTCGTTTGCAAATGAAAAGGTCTTGAAATTACTGGATCTAATAGAAAGGGGCATTTTATGATAATTGGCAAAACTCGGTTAGGTGATGTTAGTTTCAAAGCTGTAGAATTTGACTGAATATTTTGGTTTCCTCCTTGGTTCGTTTTAATGATGGCTAGCATTCATGTGATAATATTTTCTTCATTTCTTGTATTTGCTTTATAAAATGCCATATGATAGGTATCCTTTTGGTTGGTGGGAAGCGGGTTAGTTAGACCATTCTAGTGTAGGTATGGTGTGTCTTCTGCGTCTAAACTATGATCAATATAGCTTGTGTGATTTTGGTACAGTATTTTCTACCAATTAGGTCGGACAAAAATGCATAGTCTTATATTTGCTTTTACATATATAACTGAATGTTGTGCCTTTACAGGCAAATGCTTGCTTCTATGTATCATTTGTAGTCCTTAGGATTAAGTGAGAGAAGTTTATTGGGACCAGTGTTCTTGGATTATGTTATTGACAAGTTTTGTAGGATGATTTTGCCTCATTTACTTGATCTGTATCACAAGATCGATTCGTTAGGGTATAAGGTCTGGAATATCATTGCCTGAGCATCAAAATGGTAGAACTCTAATATTAATACTATGTATTCAGTTTAAAGATGCCATTTATGTGGGGGTTGCTTCTTTTCCATTGTCTTCATTGTTTCCAATAGTTGATCTACTTATCGTGCATGAATACAATTCTGGCTATTTTTTCTGGATAGAACCGATGCCACGTCATTGCTTTTTTCCCTCATAAGTAAACGGTGGTTCCTTCTACAATGTCTTCTATCAGGCTGCAATGGAAATCTAGGTAGTATTTTCTCTGTACATTTGTATGTTGTCAGAACAGTTCATGGTTTGTACATTATCAATTTGAAATGACAAGTTTCATCATACCAATCAGCAGGAGTAGAAACAGCTACAGAGGAAGCAAAGAAGAGTAACCATGTCCTTAGGAAGCTGCCAGCAAGGTCGTAAATTTGATCTCCACATTGAAGAGCAGTTTGGGAGTGGTAGATTGTTGACTTGCATCTCTTCTCAACCGGGACAATGCGGTAGAGCTGATGGGTAAGTACAAGGTCTACAATTTTTTTTTTACCCATATTCAATTTTCTTGTCATCTTATTCTGTTTCTCACCAATTTGTGTTTTCATAGATACATCTTGGAAGATAAAGAACTGGAGTTCTACATGAAGAAGATCCAAAGAAAGAAAGGGAAAGGTGCTGGTGCTACTTGAGCAGTGTCGTTATGCGGAGGCTTGTCTTTTTTTGATTGTTTTAGTTGCACTTTTTTGGCTTGCCTAGATGAAAATATTGCCCGATATATCGAGTTGTTTCAAATTAAATGCTTTGATCACGTTTTGATCCACAATTCAATTTATCGACTTCAATATCCTCATTGAAACACCATGATATGATTTGCGAGAGAATTTAATTTAAAGCTCACATTTTCCGTTAAATCATGTTAGCTATGTGGAGACATGTATGATGTGTCTTCATATATGCTCGGAAATACAATTTTCCTTATTTGATTCTCCGAAAAAAAAAATCGTTTTCACTGATCGATCTTTTTGATTATCACCTCTAGTCGTCATATTTTTTTTTATCGTAATAGTGATGAAATGATCATGCATTACCTTAAAAATGTGAGATAATATTAAATGATTTATTATTTTTGAAGAAATTTCTATAAAAAATGTTAGATAATTTCTTTTATTGTAATTAAACTTTGCATCGATTATGGGTTGCATTTTGGTTAATATATCTATGGTTGCAATTTCTTATGCTTTGATGGATAAACGTATTATTGCCAATTGATGTAGCCGGTTTCCCTATATTACATCAGAGCACTTTCATTGGATTGGCTAAAAGTCAAATCTAATAAGATTTTGAACAATCAATCTTATTTCCATCCCACGTTGAATTGGCCAAAAGTTAAATCTTTTGGCCAAAATGAATAGTAAAGTAAAAAATAATGTCAAATATAACAAATCCTAAGATTGACCTAATCTTTATTTTATTGTTTTTTTCTTTTTATTTCTTAGTTTACTCTCTCCTCCTTTTATTATCAAGTTAGTAAAAAAATTATTTGAATGAGGAATAATTAGAAATTATTTTTTTTAAATATCGAATACTAATTTAATTTAAATATAATATGATTATTAATTATTTCTTTAAACTCATAATTTAATTAAAATATGATTATTAATTAACATATAATAGATAGAATAGTCAAATATAATAAAATTAATTAATTTCATAATTGAAAATAATCAAAAAAATAAGAATTATTTATTATTTATTATTATGAATTTTCATAAATAGATAATTCAATGTAGAGATTTAATATCAATAACCAAAGTTAAAAGTTAGTTATATTATTTTATTATTATTATTTAAAAAATAGTCATTTCAATGTGAGACTTATGTAAATGAATGGTCAAAAGCTAAAATTTAAGTCATATTGGCTAAAATTGTACTATAGCAATAATCAATCCAATGAGAGTGCTCTAAGTAAGATTATTTATTGGAAAAATGATAGCATTCCTACTCCTTTACAATTTATTTACTAATTTTATTATTATTTTTTTAAAAATTTAACTGAATGATTAAAAAAGTGACTATTAATAAAGTTATATATTTTTTAATTTTTTTGTTAATGATTAAAGATGCTAAAAAAATATTTAAAAGAAAATAATAAAAAAATAAAAACATTATAAGTAGTGAACAAGTAGTAAGAGAATTGTAAAGATATCGTTACTCTATTTATTGATGTTCATAATTAGAATCTCTAATCTCCTCAATGAGCCTTCTCTATTTTGAAAACGTCAATTCCTCTCATATTCCATGTGCACCACACACGATATAATGGCATCATCTTCCCAATAGCAGCTACTTGATTTTTCTAAATTTTACACCAATGAGGCAAAAGATCTATCACCCTCTTGGACATTAACCCAAGTAATGTAATGTCCAGTCTACAAAGATCTCGTCATTTACCATATCGCAATGGAGAAATAGATTATTTGATAATTCTCCATTTTTTTTACACAAAATGTCAATCCATAATATAAATACATGCTTATGCAATTTATTAGTGGTCAAAATTTTCACATGAAAAGTCAACCAACAAAGAGAAATACCTAGAGGCACTTTACTTTTTCAAATGCACTTCCAAGAGAAAATAATAGATAAATGGGATGACATACTATGGTATAAGGATTTGGCTTAGAAATTTTTGTTCCCGTGGTGACAACAATTTATCCTCCCCACCACCCTCCAAATTTCACTGCTTACAAGGTGTTGTAAAAATGAAAAATATCCTCCATTTTCCAATCTTGAATAGCTCTAATGAACCTCAAGTTTCACTGCACCAAGCCATGCAAAGTGTCCGTAGATTTATTCAGCTATAGAAGCTCAACATTTTGCTAAACATATTTACAACTCAAATCACGAAAAATGTCAAAGAACCCCTCAAGAGGACTATTAATCAGCATCGACCGAGAATCTAGCAATAGTGATGTAATGGTTCATGCAATTGCATCGCCTCTCCCCAAAATCAAATCTACCAAGAATATAAACTAAAAAGTTCTAATTAATATCATCAAAGGCTTTCTCTATATCTAGTTTGCAAAAGATGCTTGGAACATCGAAACTGATTCTACAATCCAAACATTAATTTGCAAAAAGACCGAATCAAGAATTTGTCTTTCTCTAGAGAAACACAATTTTGTGGCTTTAAAATAGTCTTTCTCCATAATTGTGCTCATAAAATTGGGAAGAACCTTGGATAAGATCTTCTTATACACCCAAATCATAAGATTGATGGAAAGAAAATCCTTTACCCCTACAAACTTGACCTTTCTCATAATAAGAGTTTTGAAAGTTGCATTAGGTTTTTTCTCAAATTTCATATACGAGTAAAATTCAACAAAAAAGTATTCATAACATCCTCCTTAATAATGTCCAAATGTCCCTAGCATTTTATCATCGTCCATTCCTCCTAATGCATTATGCACCACATCCTCTCCAAACATCCTCTCTAACCAATCAACACTCGACTCGTCAATTGTGTCAAAACCCTGCCCGTCAACCTTAGATCGCCAAGGGCATTGCTCTACAAGAAATTTATCAAAAAATGGTACAATATGTTCTTTAATCTCATATCTGTCTAAAGTTTTCTTTTGAATGCAGCACTCTATAGTATTAAATCTTCTATCAAAATTAGTCACTCTATAAAAAAATCTGGTTCATTTTTTCACTTTCCTTTAGCCAAATAGGTCTTTTGTCTCTAAAAAATCTATTTCATGAGAGAAAGTTTTTCCAAAGAGAAATTTCACTCACCAGCCACTGTTCACTCTCACACACTGCACGCAAGACGTGGCATTTTTTCCTTACCCAGTGAAACACGCCTTCTTCTCTTCTTGCTCTTGTCTTTTTTCATTTTCTTCATTTTCATGAATTTTTCTTAATTTCTTGATGAACAACTCGAGTATCTAACATCAATGCATGCCAGGATATTGCTCTTGTATTCTCGCGGCAAGAGAGCTCTAGACTTTTACATAGTCCTACTCTATACGTAAAGAGAGGATAATAAAAATAACCAAGACAAAATGGATAAAGCTCCCACCATACTCTACCTTCCTCTCTCAGTTTGGAAAGGTTTAATTCAAGAAAAATAAGAGATAACAACTTGAGAAAAGCAAGAAAATGCAAGTAGGTGTCTTTCAAAATAGGAGGTTGGTGATTCAAGTCAAAGATTCAAGGAAGAAAGAAACTAAATCTTAAAAAGGAATGTTTTTAGTAGCAAGAAAGATTGTGTGCAAAAGAAAACATGAGGGAAAACAGTGGATTTGGAAGGTCGGTGAAGTTTGAACATCCTTAACAAGAAAAAAAATCTAAGGTTCGAAATTCTCAACCCATGAAGGCTTAAGATTCAAAATCAAACTCATCTTCTTTATTTTTTCAAGAGAAAAAAAAAAGAATAAAATCTTATCATCAATCTATAGGAAGAAGAGACAAAGATAGAGATGAAGACGAAGATAAAGTTGAACAAAAGGAGAGAATGTGGCATGAACTGCAAAACTAGGCAAAGTACAAGAGTGGGGAGGGAATAAGGCGTGTTTCAGTAGTTGAGATAAAAAAAATGATGGCACGTGTGCACTATGTGAGAGTGAATAGTGGCTGATGAATATAAGTTCTCTTTTTCCAAATCACCCGCAACAATAGTCTCCATTGCCTTCTCCTCATCCGAAAGAACCTCGGCAATCTTATTTTCATCAAAACAAGAAAGTTCCTAAAAAGAATCTTTCTTTGATCACCAATCTTCCTAAGTTCGTCATCATTCCACATTTGAAGTCGTTCTTCAGAGATTTAAGCTTTCTAGCCAATACAAAACTAAGCGCATTAGAAAAATTAAAGAAGCACCACAATCTCACCTTATTCACAAATTCATCAACTTTTAACCACATGTTTTTATATTTTAAGTATCTACGTCCCTTATAAAGACTCCCACAATATAATAAAATGGGGAAGTAGTCCAAACATAGTCTCGAGAGTATCTTTTGGCATGACTCAGAATAATAGACATCCCAAGACGACGATACAAGATATATGTCCAATCTTAACCAAATCATCTTGTTCGGCATGTAAATAAGATAAAATAAGATAAAAGAAAGATTTTTCCATAGTTGGGTTAATACGAGAATCATTCGACCTTTTACTTGAAAAATGAGTGATATTAGAATCGCCCTTATTACACCATGACCCATCCTACCAACTACACAAACCAGGAATATTTTCCTAAAGAAATCTTCTATTACTATCCACATTAGGTCCATATGTACCTATAAATGACCACTTGTAACCATCATCTACATTTTTGAATGCACAAGCCACCAAATATTCCCTATCATACTCCTCCACGAGAGTAATGATCCTTATATCCCACAACAGAATAATACTTCTCAAAGCCCCTTAGAGGCAAGATAGAACCAACCTATATAAGGACATATCTAGGCGCTTCTAATAATATTTTTATCAATAAAATTCAACTTAGTTTCATGGAGACAAATTATGTCAACCTTCAAAGTAACCATGTAGACTATATAGAAACCTAAGGGATGAGATCGTTTCACATAAGTTGGTAAGAAGGTGTTTATCATTGAGTTTTAGCATGAACAAGATCTTGTGAAGGTAAAGAAGGGAAAGCCTTAGATTTTTTATCGTAATTTGCTACGTATTAAAGCTTTTGATGGTCTCTCTTCACCAAATGATGTGATCTTTAAAAAGGAGTTCATGTGGATTCAACTGCACATATTCCTCTAGGGGCTATGACTATGGAGGTTGGCAAGCAGATAGGGAATGTGATTGGAGATGAAGAAGAGATCGATGTTGATGGAGATGGCACTAGGTGGGTCCCCTACTTGAGGATTAGGGTTGCTACTAATATAACCAAACCATTGATGTGTGAAATTCAACTAAATGTGCATGGTCACAGATACTGAATTAAGATAAAGGCTACCCAACTTTTGTTCTAGATGTGAGGTCATTAGACACGGGAAGCAAGGTTGTTCTAGAGGGTTAGGCAGTCGATCCTTGCATAATGATAAAGGGAACCAATATGTAGCATGGTTGTATGCTACAATTAGAGAGACTGCTATCAAAAGCCATTCAAGTAATCAGGACAATGGGACCAAACTAGACTCTTATTCCTCAAGGCAACAAGTTGAGGATGAAGTTGTTTATGAAAATGTTTCTAAGTATGATCAATTTGCTAAGATGCCGTTAAGGCAACATATTCTCAAGAAGCTCTTAATGGTGAGATGATTTTCAGGATTCTTTCCTTCCTACTAAAGAGGCTATATCAAAAAGTCATAAGTTGTCAATGGAATCATATACTCAATTTGAGGCTCAATTGCAAGAATATGATGGCATAATCATAGGAGAGAATAATGTGATGACCAAGCCTAATATGGGAATTAAGATTGCCGAGGGTTTGGGGTAGGTGGGAGAGACACAATTGAAGACTGATCAATTTATTCAAGCTCACCCTATTACAGCATCACAACATAAGGAGGAAAATAGAAAGAAAAAAAACTAAGTAAAAGAGGAGAGCAAGAAATAAGTAGCTCAATGTTTCACATAGCAAGATATTGTCTAATAGTCATAGAAGGAAAGATCCATGTAGTACCAAGGATGTGCAGGAAGCAGGTTCTACTCCAAATAAGCTTAAATCCAAGGCACTTGATGGTCTGGTTTGAAGTGAAGTTTTGGCAGAGGCTAGTGCACAGCCCTACCAACCCCAATGAGTTTCCTAAGTGGAGCTACCGAGGGTTTAGAAACCTTCAGCCAGTTAGTCATTAATCTTTCGATTAAGGAAAAGATCCTCAAACTGATTTTGTCTTATAGAAACCAAATGTTGAAAGGAAGAGATCGAAAAGGTTAAACCTCAATTGAAATTTGACAATTGTATGATAGTAAACAGCAAAGGAAGTATTGAAGGCGTGGCTATGTGGTGGAAAAGTAAGCTAGATGTGCAAATTTGTGATTACACCAAGTGGTATATTAGTGCATTTGTAAAAGGACAACTCCTGGATGATCACTGGCTTTTATGGCCACCTTGAGACCTCAAAAAGGAATGGGAGCTAGAAATCGCTGAAAATGCTAAGAGATACTATCTCAATTCCTTGGATTTGTATAAGTGACTTTAATGAATTTTTTTTACTAAAATGAGAAGGTGGGTCCAGCAGTTAGGCCTTTCAAAAAGATGAAAGCTTTTTAAGAGGCCTTAGATTATTCTAGTTCGCATACTCTTTTAACCAAAGGTCATAAATTTATTTGGTCCAACAATTGACAGGGGAAAGGTTCACAAAGAAAAGATTGGACCGTGCCTTGGCAGATTCAGATTGGAAAGTGCTATTCCCCAATGCAAACTATTAGGTACTACCAACCATAAAATCAGATCACTCCCTTATTTTTTTATCCTTTACAAGTGGCATTCATAGAGCGGGGAGAAGAAAAACACTTGTCATGTATGAAGCCACTTGGTCCCTTAGGCAGGAGTGCCCCATTATTATAAAAGAAGGACTAACATGAGGGATGAAGTGTGCTTTGGAGCCCTTATCAAAAACAAGTTGGAAATGTGCAGCAAAGCTCTTCAAAACTAGAATGTTGTTAACAATAGAAATAGCCCTACCCATATTAAGAGAAAGTTAAAGGAAATTACTAAAATGCACGGAGGGGGAAATGTAGAGCATCTTCCCAATGTTAAACTAATTCAAGAAGAAGTGGAACAACACCTAGCAAAGGAAGAATAAGATGAAAGAAGCAGACCAAGCAGCATTGGTTGCAACATGGTGATAGAAACACTAAGTTCTATCACATTTTTGCCAACCAAAGAGGGAATACAAATCGTATCACCGAGATTGTGGATCAATCTGGTAATTTGGTAACAAATAAAGACCATAATTCAGAAGTTATTTTTTTGCTTTTTATTCCGACCTTTTCATTTCCTTTAATCTAACTGCCACTAGAGTGTTTGTGTAGGATGACTATTTGAGTTACTGCAGAAATGAACTCCAAATTATTGAGGCCCTTTACTGAACTGAAAGTCAAGGATACAATTTTTCAAATATCTCCCCTGACTTATTTGGCCCTGATGGTTTCCCTGTCCAATTCTGTCATTCAAATTGGGATACTATAGGACCTGATGTTAGTCAGTTTGCTCTCCAAGTTTTGAATAAGGGTGCCACTTTGAGGAATGTTACTGAGACCTTTATCACTCTAATTCTAAAGAAAAAAGAGCCTAAGAATTTTACTGACTTCACCTTATTAGCCTTTACAATGTCTGCAACAAAATCGTTACAAAGGTCATAACAAATAGGCTTAAACTTGTATTGCCAGATATTATATCTCCTAACTAAAGTGTTTTTGTTCCTGACAGGTTGATCTCAGACAATATATTGGTGGCATATGAAACTTTACCTTCTTTAAGCTCACGAGTTAAAGGACAAATAGGCTATATGACACTAAAGCTTGACATGAGCGAGACCTTTGATCGAGTAAAGTGGAGTTTCATGGAAGCTCTTTTGTGTAGAATGAGATTTGATGGGAGATTCATATCTCTTATCATGTAATGTCTTACATCAGTATTACACTCTATTCTGGTCAATGGTGAAGCATAAGGATCCTTCAACCCAACTCAAGGCCTTAGAGAGGAAGACCCCCTATCCCCTTACTCATTCATCATATGTGCTGAGGCCCTAACTTTCCTGTTGAAGTAAGTTGAAGATAAAGAAAGCATCATTAGTGGTCCTATTGGTAAAGTCTTTATCAAGATGACCCATTTCTTATTTTCAGATGATAACCTCTTGTTCTGTAGAGGTAATTCAATGGAGTGGAGTCAAGTACAACATATTCTTAAAATTTATGAAAGAGCCTTAGTCAAATGCTACATAAGGAGAAGAACTCGATATTTTTTAGTAGAAACACACCAGCTGAGATACAAGATAACTTAATCCAAAGAGTGGGTATTAAATCTAGGGGTATTTTGAGAAATATGTAGGACTTCTAGTAGTAGTAGGGAGATCAAAAGTGGCTCTAATTGATAGGACATGGGCTAAAGTTTCCAATTAGAAGACTATATTTTTATCCGCAACAAGAATTTATTTATTTATTTATTTATTGAAAGCTATTATTCAAGCTATCCCTACTTACACCATGGGATCTTTCTTCTTCCTCACTCTATTATTCATAGGCTGAACAAACTGTTGAAAAAGCCTGTGGGGGCCTTTAATCAGGAGTATTCAAAGATACAATGGGTGAAATGAAACAAGTTGGGCCAATCAAAAGAAAAAATGAGATTTGAGATTTAAAGACTTTAAAAGCTTCAATTTGGCCATGCTTGTAAAGCAAAATTACTCTTCAAAATCCAATCCCTTTTTTTGCTTAGGTTCTTAAACAGAAGTATTTTCTTAAAGTTGGTTTTCTTGCATCAAAACTAGATTATAAATCCTCTTTTGCTTGGAAAAACATGCTTGATAGTCATCATTTGTTGAAATAAGGTCTCATTTGGAGAGTGGGTAATGGGAAGACAATGCAAATCTGGGAAGATAAATGTCTCAACTCAACTCAATCTCATAAGACTAAATCCCTAAGAGTGGACAATAGTGAATTCAAGGTGGTAGCTGATCTTATAGAGGCTGATATAAGTGAGACATGGAAGGAAGAATCCCTCACAATCATCTTCTTTGATTCAAAAGTGAAACTTATTAAGTCTATTCCAATAAGCTTAGCTGATAGGGAAGACAAGTTGGTATGGTTTCACATTACTAATAGAGTGTACTCTGTATAAAGTGCATACCATCTTAACAAGGACATGGATCTCAAGTAGAAAAGGAAATCCTCAAAAGAAAACCAACACAATATTAATTTAAAAATCTATATGGAAGATGAAGATTTCTAACAATTTGAAGATGTTCATTTGGAAGGCGTGTTGTGATGCCCTTCCCATTCTTGAGAATCTACTGAAAAGAAAGGTGATCATAAAGGCTTTGTGTTCTATTTGCAAACTGTTCCCAAAATCAATGGATCATGTACTTTGGTCTTGTGAAGCAGTTCGAGATGTGTGGTACCAAGGTTGTAGGAAAAATTAAAAAATGAAAGACTTTAATGCTTCGTTCCTTAAGGTATGGTCCATACTGTCTGTGACGCCCCTAGATTCCACTTGAGATCGGACAAACATTTGAAGTATTGGGACATGCAACACAAGATTACTTGCGCCCATTCATGAAAAATAAAGATGCAATCCACCTAACATACATCTAACAGTATGTAAAAATCGCAGCGGATAATTTTTTTCTTTAGCAATACTATGCACCAAATTAAAAATATCTTAAATACTTAAAACATAATCCATACACAAAATACATACTAAACAGCTATAATCACAACATTAGTCCAAAATAGTTGTAATCAAAAGAGTATTGGAAATCAAACTCCATAAGTACAAAAAGTGATCTGAGATAACTATCATGTTATCATCTACGTTGCATCGTTGCCTAGTCAACCGTTTCCAACTGGTCGATTCACGATTCTCCTTCAAGTTTTGAGACAAGATCTACTATATGGGGAGAATGGTAGTGGGGACTACCAAAATGAGATTTGGTTACAAATCTTAACAAGTTAACAGAAAATCTCCACACAAGATGCATGCATGGCAATAAAAGTATGTATGCATAATCAAAGTCATAAATAATCATAACATAACTTGACATATAACATGTCATAATTGACATAAGTTAAACAAAAACATGAACTAAATTAGACTTGACATGACATAAATTTGAACTTAACAGACATAAACTTGAAACATGATTGAGCATGAACTTATATATAGCATGAACACGAGCTTAAAATACATGAACTAGGAATCTTGTTCTTTAAACTTGATAAATAAACATGAACATGTGGGTGCTATACGGATCCCTTTGAGCCGTGTGTCCCTGTCGATTACCACATCACAACACATATATTTGCACCAACTGTGAGTGCGTTAACATACGCGCCAGTTCAAAGGTGTCTGCACCTGCTATGGGCACACATATTGTACGTATCCTGTGACAAGTATCTACACCTGCACGAGTACGTATAACATGAAAATGAAATAATGGCACCATCGGTGTTAGTGCCTATTGCGCTCCGGTAACCAGTTACTTAGACCCCATTCACACTAGTTTAGACACTCCAGCATGAATAAAGAAGTTCCACCAGGATATTACCCCATCCTAGTACTTAGGGTTGTATTAGACATAAACAGATTTGGCATGACTAGGGCTGCTAACGATCCGATCAAAGACGAGTTTGAGTCGAGTCGAGTCGAGCTGGACTCAAATAACTCGAGTTCGAGTTCGAGTCGAACTGAGAGTTTGCCGAGTCGAGTCGAATTCGAGCCGATCAAAGACGAGCTCGAGTCGAATCGAGTTATTTATCGATCTTTGTTTTTACTTTCTAACGAACGAGCCGAACTTAGTCGAGTAATTACTCGAGTTTCTTACTCTTTATAAATATTTGACTTAATAATTTTTTTATGAACTTAATACATTATTATTGTAAAAAAATAAAATGCCACTTCTATATAAAGTAACAAAATATATTACTTATACAAAATATCAAAAATAATATATATAACACAGAAAATACATATAATAAAAGAATATATGTAAGAATATATGCAAGATTATATATATGTATATAGAAATATTACGAGTATTGTTACGAGCTCAAAACGAGTCGAATCGAGTTTATACGAATATTGTTCACGAACACAAACCGAGTTTATACTAGTCGAGTCGAAATTATACGAGTTTAGCTCGTTTAATATTCGAACCAATATTAGTGCTCACGAACAACTCATTTATTAAACGAATCGAGTTCGAATCGAGTTTATACGAGTCGAGCTCAAATTGTTCACAAGCAGCTCTGTTCGTTTGCAGCCCTAGGCATGACTTGAAAGGCTGCTCTTGAGATGTACAAACTGTACTCGAGATGAAAAGTGACATGAATGAAAAGACAGGCGCCCTGACATAACATAATGTGACATCAAGATGAGATAGAAACAATGACGTACTATGAGACAGAAAATATTTCATCGCGTGACATAACATGTAGCAGATAATATTTCATAATATAGCTTAATAGATAACATACAACATTTATAACATGTAACATGAACATTATGTTACATGACTTGCATGTAATAGATGACATACATAAGATGACATACTTGTAACAGATAGCAATACGTGACAGAATATATTATGTAACGACTAAGTATTTCATGACAGAATAATACGTGTAACAGATAAATATATGATGACATAACATGACATGACATATATGATAACATACATACATAAACTATAGTTCCTTTGCCCATCACACATACACTATAAACTGCTAGTAAGTTAAAAACCAACTTACCTCGGTTATTGCGTTCTACAAAAATAAAGTGTGAAATATGAAAAACTATAAATAGGATATTCTAAAAATTAGAAATTTAATTACTAACAATTAAAAATGTGAAAAAGAGACAACTTATAGTAAAATTATCATTTTATCCTCTATATGTGAAAAAATGATCATTTTACCCATAACTTAAGGTTTTCACATCCTAACTCCAAAAATTACCAAAACTTACATTTCACATATAAATCTTGTCATAAACTCAACTATCAACTCAAAAAAATTAAAGCTAAATACAATCATGAAAAATCTATAGGAACCTAAAACATGCATAAGTTTTTTCCTTTATTTTTGTTGCAATTCTTCTAATTATAAAACTTATGGTCAAACCAAATTTTGCAATAAACATCTTCCTATCCTAAGTTTAAAAACATACATAAGATATCCACTAAAAATATGCTAGTCATTAACACCAAAATTTTTAGAAAAAGATCCAACATTTTTAACTAAAAAGAATAAGCTTGAGTTATATGATTTGATCTATTTCAAAACATCTCCAAGAACTTCAAAAAATCTAAATTTTATATCTAACATATTCATAACATATTTATAAGAACAATCATGTTTTGAATCATCAACCAAAAGTCATCAAAATTACTAAAACATACTTGAAGTTCTTAACTTTCCTCTAAGTCCAAAAACAGATTTTTAATTCTAATTTGTTTTGATTAAACTCTTGATTCACGACTTATAAAGAGGTGATCTTCAAACCCAAATATCACACAGTTTAAAAAGGTGTCCTAAAATATTTCTAAGCTTCAAACTCAAGATCACATAGTTAAAAATCAACCAAAACATAAATTTAGTCCAGAACTCAACACTTTGACCTCTATGAATATCTCTTTGAATAAAATTTCATATATTTCAAACTAATATCAAATATCTTTAAAATAACATCCTAACATGTATATGAAAGGCTCAGGGTGCTTCACTAAAATGATCAAAGTCACTGGAATAGGATTAGACCACAAAATATTCAAACTTACTCAAAACGGAATCTATTTTTCCACTTCCAGTTTTGAAGTTTCTTGATCCAAGGGAAACTATCATCAAAAGTTTTAGTCATGACAAAATTACAATGATCATTCATAAACACGTGTTAACAATATTCCATAAAATTTTGGACCAAGATATGTTCATTAGCTTGGTCAAAAATCTAAAGTACAACTCAGTCTCCAGTTTAACACTCAGAATGACTTATTCATGGTTAAAACTACTCTTGACCAATCAAATGACTATTAAATGAAACGACCAATATATCCACGGAAACTAAACTCAAAGAAGAACAACTTTCATGATGAGTTATAGCAAGAAAATACTTACAAATGGTCCAAAATTATCACACAAGAAGACATAGAAATTTGTCCGAGAGAGTTGTTTCTGTCTTTAAGAGTGAGATAAGAATGTGATGAAATGATATTAAGGGGGTCTTGCACGACTATAGACCTTTGGAAGGGGAAGGTCTTGAATGACCTATGATTGAAGGTGATTAGATCACATAAAATAAGTAATGATAAGGAGTAAGACTGGCTGCTGTAGTTGTGAAGCATAGAGGGAGGTAAGGTAGATTTGTACTTCACATCATGATACTATTGAGTGCAGCCAAGAGCAGGGATGGCCTGACATGTAAGGAAGGAAACTTCCTCAAGAAGTTTTACCAATTTGGCTGATTTTCGTGGGCCTTAATGGGCTCTCTATCAAATGGGCTTCAATTTGGGGTTTAAAAGGAATTTGGTTAGTGTTTGGGATGCTATCAAGCCCAAATTAATTTTTCTTGGCCCAATCGAATTTACAAGGTTTAAAAGATTGAATATTGATGTCATAACATAAATTTGAGAAATTAATAGCATATGGAACTAATTTAATCAAGTGATTAAAGACAATACTAGAAATTGAATAAAAAGGGTTTGGAGGCCAATTTTAAGATTTGGAAAAATCGTTTAAGATTTTGATTTCATCCAATCTTTTTAAGTTTCAATTGGATTCCAATCATTTGGTATTTTACTGTGGTTGAAATCCTCTTTGGTTTGACACAATTTAGACCGGCAGATGAAAGATAGGGTTTTGCTTAAGTTGCACAGTTTCACACATTGATTCCTTCTCAAAACATCTCTTGGTTCCTCTTGGTGCCAAGTATCCAATACTACTCACCAAGTGTGACTAAAATCTTGCCAAATATCCAAATAAAACTTCACCAATTTGATTTGGACGTCTCACACTGTGATTCTGAAAATACTATGCTGGGTACTACTAAGGAGGTTACTATTATTTCGAGAAAGTGAAAACTAAACTTTGCACTGAAAAAAATTATAAATAATAACACTAAGCTAAAAGTGCAATTCGTTTAATGAAAATCAATCTCGAAGTGCCTTGAAAAAAAAATGTGAATTCTAACAAGCGTATTGATCGAAAACTGAAAATAAAATTTTTGCACCATAAAATCATAAATAATCAACTGAGTCTAATGGCGCAAATCATAACACAATCTGGAACTTCTAACTATCTCAAATAAATAAAAAGACACTTCTTGCATCATAGTAAGTAGTCACACTGTCAATGCTGATAGGCTAAAATATACGCGATTAGTTTATTCGTAAAAACTTACAGAGTTTTCATGATTTTTCTTATAGCCTATAGGAATTCCACCATTGAATTTCTAACAGACTGTTACATTATCATAGATACTGAGCATAGAGGAAATGGAAGAAGCTGTTGTGACTACTAAGCTAATATGGTTAAGGAGAAATGAACTGGTGCATGGCAAAGCCTTCTTGCATCCTAACTCAATTTTATCCTAGGCAAAGGAGGATCTAAATGCTTTCACAGAGGTAAAATTTCAACATTCTCATTGTGTCTCGAGTGATAATAGTAGGGCATAACATGGCAGAAACCTTCAGTAGATTTCTTCAAAGTGAATTTGAATGCTACAATCAAGAGAGAGGAAAGGAAAATAAGTATTGGGATCATCATCAGGGACTCAAATGGATGTGTTATTGGTACACTAAGAGCATTACGAGAATTAACAACTAATCCATTTACATTAGAGCAAATGCATTGTTGCTAGTTGTCCGATTCTATCGAGAAAGTGGTCTGAGTCGTCTTATTATGGAAGGAGATGCACTTTAGATGATGAACACTCTTAATAAAGATGTGCACTTCAGGTGGCAAACACCCTTAGAAAAGATGCTATTGATTGGAGTCAAGGTGGATGTCTAATTGAAAATGTAAAAATCATACTCAATGGCCTTGTTAGTGGTCAATCAGCCATACAAAGAGAGAGGCAAACCAGGCAGCTCACACATTGGCAAAAAAAATTCTTAGAGCCTTCACAATGACTTCTTTATCTTACTTTTAAAATACATTACCAAAATCTACTTTTTCTATCTTACATATTGATTTTTACAATATGTCATCCATCAACTTATCTTTTTTTTATATCATTTAAATATTATACATGTTAATATTTTTTAGTCATTGCAAATATTGTTTCTAACTATCAATAATATCTTCACATCTTTTGATAGCTTTTTAGTGGAAAAAGAAACTTAAAGAAGAGAGAAGTTAATTTTTAAAATGTTTGAGTTGTGAATAGTATCTTCTACATCTAAATTATTACTGTAGCAAAATGTATAATGAAGATAGAAATACAAAATCCATTGTAATGGACTTTTGATCCACTTTCTTTATATTTTACAAAAAAAAATTACAAAAGACATTGAGAATGCTCTTAGTTAGTTAGTTAGTTTACATGAAGATTTGTATGTTTTGAAAGATTTTCCTTCATGTATTTAATCCATTGTCTTAAATGGCATGGTGTAAGTCTTTTCGAGTAATAATATTATTTTGAGTAATACTACTCATTATTTATTTTCTCATCATCTTTTTATTATCTCTTTATGTGGTATTAGATCATTGGAGATTATTTATTATATTTATTTGTGATTCAATCATTTAATATCATTTCATAGAGTGATGAGAGGATGATGAGAAAAAAAAATGATGAATATATTCTATTTTTTACTTTTACATATATATATATATATATATTAGGGTTATGCAATGGAAACTTTTTTATACATAAATTGCAGATACACTTTATACATAATTGACATTCTTTAACTTGTTTGAGGATCTAATTTAAAACTCCTCTAACCTATCAAATCATGTCACGTTGGCTAAATGGAGGGTGTGTTCTCACATCTACTTGTAGAAATAAGTTTTCTTGATATCTCTAAATGAAGTTTTCTTATAGTATTAGTTGTGAAATGATCGTGACTGCTTTAAAAATGAGAAAAACAATTGTAAAAAATTTATTATTTTTAAATAAATTTTCTATAAAATTATGTTAGATAATTTTTTTACTGTAATTAAGCTTTACACAAAATAAAATAAAATGCTAACTCTACAAAGATAATAATATATCCATAGGTTTTGATTTCCTATACTTGCATAGTGCGGCCTTATTAGGGCCAATGTATTATCACGATGTGGCCGGTCTCTCTATATTTTTATTTTATACATTCAAGTCTGGAGTAGTTATGTCTACCATCCAAATGAGTGAAGTACAGGTGCAATTAGAACTATATGGATGTTAAGGCAATACAAGAGTCCCATACTATAAGATGAAATTGGCTAAATGGAAGAGTTATGTCATGATACATAACTACTATAGTATCAATTTTCTTATATTATACTATGTTGTAGCTTTCTCGAGCAGCAACTTCAAACTGCTTATGCTGCTTGGCAGGACCAAATGCATGTGAGACTGTCTCAAGCTGAAACATACATATAGGGCATTTAGAAGAGTCCAGCACCTTCCTCTTGTGAAGGTTGACATTAGTGGGAAGGATATCCTTGGCTGTCCTCCACAAAAACATTTTTACTGAGAGGGGTAAGTTGAGCTTCTAAATCTTATCCTGAACTGCAGGAGGAGAAGTTGGTGCTGAAGCTTGCCCTGCTTTGCCTACACTCAGGGTCCTTGAAGGTGATAAGTTGATCTTATTGAAAATCTGCCATTGCTTGTGCATCTCTAGGTCAATGGATCTGAACTTCTACAAGAGCTAATTGGGAGTTTAGCAATTGATGCTGCTTTTTCAAGAATACACACAGAGTTGAACAAATGAGAATTCCATTTAAGAGTGTCTTGATCAATAAGAGCATCAACTTTAGCATAAGGGTTCATAATTATTAGGGAGGATTGGATTCTAAAGGAGTTAGGAGTTGGTATCCATTTATCTAGCCAAATCCTCACACTTTCCCTAATTTCTATTCTCCACAAAAGACCCTCAAGCAAAAAGGGCCTGGCTGATATGATGTTTTGCCATACAAAAAAGGATCCCCTTTTCAGTTTAGCAATAGTGAAGTTTGTGTAGGCATAGTATTTGGTTTTAAGCACTCATGTGACCAAAGAAGAATGATTTTGAAGGAATCTCCACCCTTATTTAGCAAAGAGTGCTAAGTTAAAGTCCTTAAATTCTCAAAAACAAAGGCCTTCTTCCTGTTTTGATTTCCCAGCCCCTTCCAACTTACCCAATGCACTTTAGAATGTTGTTCTTTTTGTCCCATATCAGAACTCTTGCATCAGTTTGTTGATGGATTTGAGGATGTCTTTTGGAAATTTAAAGATGCCAATGCTATAAGTGGGAAGGGCTTGGATAACAGACTTTAGTAGGATCTCTTTTCCTGACTGTGAGAGTAGGTTTGTTTTCTTGCTTCCCATTTGAGTCTTAATTTTATCCAGGATAGGATTAAAAGATGCTTGCCAACAAAAGATGGTAAACCAAGGTATTTATCAAATGTACTTGAGGCTCGAATACCTATTGTGGCTAGGATTGCATGTTGGTCTACCTGGTTTATATTTTTACTAAAGAAGATGGAAGTCTTCTTTAGATTTAGCCTCTGGCTCAATGCCTTTTTATAAGCATTGAGAATACCATGAAGCCTCCTCCATTATGTGGGATTAGCCTTGTCAAAGACAAGTGAGTCATTTACAAAAAATAGATGATTCAAAGTCGATGAACCTCGAGCTAATAGGAAACCAGAAATGACTCTTTGTTCTTCAACTTAAGTAGAGAGTGGTTGATGATTTTTGAACAAATGATGAAGAGATATGAAGAGAGGAGGTCTCCTGTCTTATGCTCCTAGTTGGTTTAAATGAAGCTTGAGGGGAACCATTCAATAAAATTGAGTAAGAAACTATGCTGATGCATTGCATAATGAAGTCCACCCATGCATTGTCAAATCCCATTTTTACCATTACTGCTTGAAGGAAGCACCATTCCACCCTATGAGGCCTTACTTATATCAAGTTTAAGGGTCATAAAACCCTCATTGTGGCCTCTGGGTATGTTCTGCATTGAGTGAAGCAATTCATAAGCTACTATGATGTTGTTAGAAATCAATCTTCCACGAATAAAGGCACTTTGAGTGGGTGAAATTAAATCTAGAAAAATTGATTTCAGTCGATTGGCTATAACCTTTGCTATGATTTTATAGAAAATATTGTAAATGTTGATTGGTTTGTATTTTGAAACTAGTAAGGAAGTTCTTTTCTTGGGTATAAGGGAGATGAAAGTTTGGTTTATGGAATGGAAGCTCGATCTCGAGTTGAGCATTTCCAACACTGTTGCAATCACATTAGCTCCCACTATATGCCAATGGTTTTGATAAAAGATGACAGAAAAGTCACCAGGGCCTGGAGAGCCAAGATGGTTCATCTCAAATATTACCTTATCTACTTATTCCATAGAGAATTTCTTAGTTAGGTGATGGTTCATCTCAGGTGAAATAGAAGGTTCTATTTGGGCCAAGAGTGCCTCAGCACCAATGGGACTAGAGGGGGGGAATAGGTTCTCATAGAATGACTGAAATTCCTTTCTAATAGCCTCAGGAGTTGTCAAGCTAGTGCTTTCCCCATATTGTTCTTTACTGATCTGGTTTCTTTGTCTTCTTTGGATTGCATACTTATAAAAATACTTAGTATTTCAATCCCTTTCTTGTAACCACCTTTGTTTTGCTCTCTGGCACCAAACCAAGCCTTCTTCCTTTAAATAACCATCTATCTCATGTTGAAGGGCTTGGATTTGTTCAATTAGGTTACCAGTATTCAATTCTTGTAAATATCTCATGGTCTCCCTTTTCTGTTTTACAGTGTTATGCTTTTTCTTACTTGAAAGTCTATGCCACTCTTTAAGTTGGAACCTACAGCTTTCAAGGCCCCTCCTGGCAACGTTAGCTTGAGTGCCAGTTTGCATGGAGCCACACCAGGCTCTTTTAATCACTGATTCATAGACCTCATGCTTGGATTGTGCTGCCTCAAACTTGAAACCCTCCTGGTTGGAATGAAACTAGGCTTATCACCCTTGTTAGAAATAAGTAGTGGGTTATGGTCAGAACACTGAACTAGTAGAACTAAAATTAAGTTGATAGCATACAGGTTTTGCCATGAGCAATTAACAAGAGCTCTGTCAAGTCTTTTCATAGTAAATTTAGGCCCCTTTCAATTATTACACCATGTAAATTTTGAGTCTTCAAACCTGAGATCTCCTAAGTCACAATCCATGAGAGCCTGCCTAAATTCATTCATTTGTCTAGGGGGTCTGAATGAAGTGCCTGTTTTCTTACCTTGGGATATGATTTCATTAAAGTCACCCATGCACATCCAAGGTTTATTAGGGGCTGGTTTCAACAACCTTAGTAGGCTCTTACTCTCTTTTCTTTTAGCAGTAATAGGTTGGCCATAAAAACTATTGTTGCCATAATCATTTATGAGTTGAACTTTGACTTTTAAGGAAATGTGACTTAGGGAATAAGTCATTAATTCAGCAGAGATGTCCTTAGTCCAAAAAGCAGCAATACCACCCCTTCTCCCCACACAATAAACAACGAAACTACTTGTGAAATCCAATTGATTACGAATTAACTCCATCTTATTTCTAAGACACTTGGTTTCAATTAGAAAAACCATGTGGGGGTGACTTCCCTCTCACCAAAAAGTGGAGTTCACGAACTATCTGAGGATTTCCAAACACTCGGCAATTCCATCATAGAGTTTTCATGGTGAGTGACAGGGCTGCTGAGCAACCTCTGCCAATACCAATTTTTTGGCCAGTTTTGAAACATTTGCAGGCTTACTTTCAGGATCAGAGGTTCTTTTCTTACTTCATTTCCAGTAGGTGGCTTTAGGAGTAGAACTCAACAGTTCCATAGAGGAGTGAGCCAACCTATCCCTAGCTCTCCTTTTCCAGTTCGAAAACTAATTCTTTTTGGTTTGTCTTCCAGGAATTAGGGGAGTAACATAGGGAGAAGGACTAACTTGGTTGCTATCTTCTGCAGGTGGCATGTCTTGATCGATGTTTGGAGGTGCTACATGCTTGTTGACAGGGCTATTATGAGCAAGGTACGCTAAGTTCCCTTCACAGTTGGCACCTCTTGTGTGGCATGTCTAAAGACAAACTAAAGTTTCCTCATTTGGAATTAAAGGGGACCCTCGAAAGTCTGAATTCATAAAGCCACCAACCTCAGAGCTATTCCCCAAATTGCAGGCCGAGTTAGCAGGATCAATGGGTGATGATCCCAAGGCTTGAGCTTTGATTTGAAAAAGGGTTTTCCCACCAAATGTAGAGCCCTTGTCATCAGACATGCTATGACAGTCATCGGAATCCTCCACACCCTTGTCTTTGCTACTTGACTAAGTATAAAGATGTTCCAGCTTAAAGGGGAGACCTGCTTTAAGTCACAAGCCATACTAAAGCTTGTTGCCATCACTAGTTCTTCCATTTGAGACCAACCTCAAACATATTACCTTGTCGTGCAGAATGGTGCCAAAGTGGAAACAGAAGTTAGCTAAGCGCTCGTACTTGAATGGTATCTAATGGTGTGAATCCCCCATTGTGAGAACCCTGCCTCTGGGCAATGGCTAGGTTATATCAAGCATAATTTTAACTCTAAGAAAGCTACCCCAAGCTCTCCCTTTCGCATCCACATCCATGTGTAGAACCTTGCCAACTGACTTTCTAAGCTTCTCCCCAATAGTCTTGTTCATCCCAACAAAGGGAATATCATGGAATAGAACCCAGAAGGTTCTTGAGAGAAGGCAATATCCTTCAAACCTATGTTACCTTCTAATTCCTGCAGGTTGACTAGGTTTCTGTCAAATGATGAAGGGTGACCAAGGAGCACCCGATTCTTATTGACTCTAGACTAGAACTCAATGAGGAACTTGGCTTTGCCCACTTCCCTGAAGTGCACTTAACTTGTTGTTTTCTAGATCTTTACCATTGTCGCTTTGAATGTCCCTTTGTTAACCTCTTTATCAGACACCACCAAGGTAGCCAAACACAATTTGGTGACTTCCTTGGACTATAAGACATCATCTTCAAATAGACTAATCTCTTGTTGTTCCTCCTTCATGAGTTTGAGGCTTTCACAAAGATTTGTTAGTTCTTCCACCATTGTTAGTACCATACTAGAAGATGTTAACCTCCACAAATCAAGAGATCTAAGAGACTTTGTTTTATGTTCTAGAAGGATACATAGAGAGAAAACCCCACCTAGCGCAAGAGGGGACCAAGCAAGTGGTCCGTTAATATGTTATCTCAACCGTATACACGAATTGGATTATTGATCCTTTTAATATTTTATATGCAATTGAGCAAACAAGGAGCAACTAGCATGCCAATTCCACACTCTAATTCAACTTCTACTTGTCAATTAAAAGAGTAATGTTAAATATAATTATAGACTGCAAGTATCAGGTAATTTTTTAAAAAAGAGTGAAGTCTATAATTAAAAAATTATTTTTTCTCTAAATCTTGTATTTATTAATTTAAAAAAAAAGTTACACGACACTTAAATATTTACAACAGTAAATATATTTCTCTAAAAAAAATAATAATATCATGTTAGGCATACTGGTGATCAAACGATAATACACCCCATAAAAAATGGAAAAATAAATTGTAATCAACTTATTAAAAGTGGGCATGAGAATTCTTATTAGTTGATCTAGACTAACACAGTGAAGCACACACTCTTTTACTGCGACTTTCAGCTGCAAGCTAAAAAATTTGTTCATCAGACTATTTCAAAACCGTCTCCAAACGGTTTTCCCTTTACGGGAATAGGTGAGAGCGATTCTTTCTTCTTTGATTATTTTATTTTTTTTACTACGTATTGTATTGTGTGTTAATTTTTTGAGATAAATGTAAAGGATTTTTACCCTTATTAAATTTGTATCATTTTATTCTTTAATTAATATATGAAGCTTACTTTAAAAAAAAAACAGACAAGAGGAGGCGTTGTGGCCTGCTGGTGAGCCGAAGAAGCCAGAGTCGCTGAAGAAGAACAAGAGCTCGTTCTCTTCGATCTCCCTCTCCAATCCTTAACCATGGGTAATGAGACAATCAAGAGGCACTTTATCTTTTCTCTCTCTTTCTTTCATGCTTGAGCTAATGGACTCTTCTGTTCGATGAATATTAGGTATCTCGCGTGACTCTATGCACAAGAGGCGTGCCACTGGAGGCAAGAAAAAGGCATGGAGGAAGAAGAGAAAGTAATGCAATCCACACTTTCTCACTTATTTATTTGTTTGTGTTATTAATTTCTAAAATATTATATTCTCTCCCGTCTCTATTTGTTTGGTCAGAAAGAGTATGGAAGCATTACTTTCTTTCCTTTTTCGACTGCTATACTCTTTGTTCTTACATTTTATCGGCTTCCTAATCGAAGGTTCTTATTATCTCTTATCGGATCTGTTAGTGCTGTGGTCTTCATTTTTATCAATTCCCAACTTTTGGTTAATCGGGGTTGTTTGATTGATAAACTCAATAAGTGCTTTTTACCCTGATATACTTTATTAAATATATGCTACTATCCCGAGCTAAACTCTCGTTTTCGAATTTTCACATTATGATAGTTACACTGCATTTTAGTCACAAAACACGTTTTGTAATATCCTTGCTTGATTCTTTTTGGTTTTCTAACTTCTCTTTCTTCCTTCTTTCCCTCGTCCTAATGCGCAGCCACGTGAAAGTTTTGGTCAACGGCTCTATCTAGTGGGATATATTGAACTTAAAACCTTAGGATATTTGTGGGAGTCTCATGTTGTTTGGTATCACTGAAGATTACCTTATTTATCTTGGGGTCATTTTATATAGTGTTACATGGTTAATATTCTAACACAAACTTAACCCTAGGGGTTGGCTCAAGTGGTGAAGGCCTTGGGCCTAGGGGTATGCTTCCCCCAAGGTCTAAGGTTCAGATCCCTTGAAAGGGTGCAAACAATGTCTAGGGGCCATCAAACTGGGGGTCACTTGAATTACCCAAGATGCATTTACGAAAAACTCCTTGTTGAGGGCCTGTGCACTCCTAAAATTAGTCAGGACACTCTTCCTAGACCCAGTGCCAATAAAAAAATTCTAACACGAACTCAAATTTTGTACTCAAATTTCCCAAGGATAAAAACTTTCTATTGTATCACCTTGTAATATGTATACGATACTTCTGAAGATGCTAGATTTTTTACTGTGTGATTATCAATATGTGTGTGTGTGTGTGCGCGCGTGAGACATTCCTATGTCATGATGAGGTATTTGAGTTGACTTCTTCAAATTTGCCTGTATTATCACCATCTATGCATGCTGATCACTTTTTGACTTGTGCAGGTATGAGCTTGGCCGCCAGCCTGCTAAGACTAAGATTTCAAGCAACAAAACGGTTAGGTGAATTCGTGTGAAAGGAGGCAATGTGAAATGGAGAGCCCTCAGATTGGATACTGGGAACTACTCATGGGGTAGTGAAGCTGTCACCCGCAAAACATGTATACTGGATGTTGTTTACAATGCTTCAAACAATGAGCTTGTGAGGACACAAACTCTAGTGAAAAGTGCTATTGTTCAGGTGGATGCTGCCCCATTCAAGCAGTGGTACGTTCAGCACTATGGAGTTGACATTGGTAGGAAGAAGAAGGCAGTTGTTAAGAAGGAAACCCCAGAGGTACCATTAGTCATTCTCTCCAAATTGTTTGCTTTATTTGGATTGATTTGTTGCTTCTATATAGCCATTCCCTAAGCATCCCCAAGATATTAGGGTTTTGGCATTGTGATGCTCAGGCAGTGACATTCCATACCTGATACACTAATGAATCAATTTTGTGATACAGATCAAGTAAATGGGGTGAAATCATCTAACAAAGCTTGTCAATAACATAATCCAAAAACTCTGCCCCAACATACTTCCTTCAATTAAGTCATAAGGACTACAAATGATACATAGAAGCGAGCATTTGCCTGTAGAGGCACAACATTCAGTTATATATGTAAAAGCAAATTTAAAGACTGCCCAATTAGGCTGACAGGGTGGAGATGGAGGCCCACAGCATTGGCGCTGGCAAAGTACCTTAAGAGAACGAGGAGACGAAAAAAATGCATCATGATTTGTACTACCTAATGGACAACGAGGTAGACTTGAGACCATTTAAGAAAAGAATGAGCAAGTTGTTACATATATAAAATTTAAAACTTTGTTATCCCCACCTTGACGACAATGTGCTATGATGGGAAAGGTATTGTAATGAACTGGCATGGTGAAGGGAAGAGACAACAGAGGGAGGCATGATAGTGAGAAGGGAAACGTGCAAAGTGAAGGAGAAACTAAGTTAGGGTTTGTACTTTGGCCTAAAGGAGCATGTGCAACATGATTGAGTTCAAGTGTATGGGCCACGATTAAAAGCATTCTCATTAAATTGTCTAAAATTAAAGAACAACTTTAACCATTATAAAGAGTAATTTAACTTTTGACTATTCTATTCACATAATTTTCTATATTGGAATAGCTATTTTTTATTATATAACAATAAAATAGTATAATAATAATAATAATTTGACTTTGACTATTCACATCAAATTTTTATATTAGATTATTCAGTTATAAAGATATAGTAATTAATAATTAATAATTAAAAAATATTTATTATTTGTAATTATTATTTTATTTTATTTTATCATATTTTATTATTCTATCTATTATATGTTAATTAATAATTGTATTTTAATTAAATTATGAGTTAAAAAATTAATTAGTAATTATATTCTTTTTAAATTAAATTATTAATAAAAGTTTGGCAAGAGAGATAAACTCATAAAAAATTAATTAATAATTATATTCTACATGATGAGGAAGGAAAGAGAGAGATAAACTAATAAAATAAGAATTTTACTATTAACTTGAAGCTTTCAACTTTGAAATTTCTTTTAGCATTATTATTAATTTGGGTAAAAAATTTATGACTTTTATCTAATTTTATATAGATTTTTTTAAAATTTTAATGACTAAATTTTCATTAAATTTACCTTTACCTTCTAATTAATTTAATAAGAGTGTTCTAAGCGAGTCTACATTAGCTTAGTCCAGTCTTTTATTTTAACGAGTGTTGTGGTAGGATAGGCCATGGGCCATCCGCCGTAACATTGGTTTTGTAAATTCTTATTTCCTGTTTTTGATTACAGTAGTGTTGTACCCGACGAGGGCATTAGAATATAAGAGTAATGATATTGACTTTATCAAATTTTTAAAAAAAATTTGAGAAAACATATAATTTTAATAAAAAAATGAATATTTTTATATTCAGAATCTCACATTAAATTTATTATTAAAATAATAATATAATATAAAATTTTTAAAATTAATAAATATATCATTTATTTATCTAATAAATATATTAAAAAATAATAAAAAATTATTTTAATAAGTGAATAATAGACTTTCATATTTAATAAATAAAATAAAATTATTATAACTCAAAACTTCTTAAAATTTTATTTAATAGACCTAATATAAGAATATTTTAAATAAATACAACAAATTTTCATTAATATTGAGTTTAAGTTTTGTTTAAATTTAGAGATTAGATGAATTAAGATGAATTTAATTTATTTTTTAATATTATTATTATTTTAAATTTTAAAATATATATATTTAAATTTAAAATATATATATTTTAAAATTTAAAATATATATATATAAGATATAAAAATTTAACTCTTTCCCGACTCATTTCTAAATTCAAACGAGAGCTTAGTCTATGCTTGATTCTGTTTTAGGGTTTTAACGAAAAAATTTCAAAATTGTCAACTTTTCTCACTACTTTCTTCTGGAGACACAAAGTTACAAACCCTCGAAATGACATTTGCTATCATAGATTCTGTCTGTTACACCCTCTTCTCCTTCATTGAACCCTAACTTCACACCGGTCGCCACGTCGGTAAGTACTCCGGAATCGTCCGTATCTCTCTAGCTCTCGCGCTCTCTCTCCAACCCGTTGTCGGCATCTCATTTAGGACCTCTCCGGTGACCATCGAAGGCCGCCGGACGCCACCAAGGTATGTATCAGTTCCTCTCTCTCTCTTTTTTGTCCCGGAATTTATTTTCTCTCTCACTCTCGGTCTCTCCCTCTTTCAGACGTTCTCTCTCTCCACCGTGAGTGCCGCCGTCCTCGCACCTTAAGCACAGATCATTAAAAGTGAAGCTGAAATGGATGAGGAACCGGATAATACTGAGAAATGTGTCTTTTTGGGAATGCAAAAGAACCTCCGAATCTCCTCGCTTGATGGCGACGACGGAGAGGAAGAACAACCGCCACCACAGCAGCAGTTAGAAGTATTTGCTGCGTATGAAGAAGACGAGGAAGAAGAAGAAGAAGATTTCGTGATTTTAGGTTTTCTTGAGAAGCCTAAGAATCGCTGGTCCCTTCTCCGTCAAATGTTTCCTAGCAAGGCCGGAGGCGTACCGGTACTTATAAATATTTCATTTTATCCGAAAGATTTAGAAATTCTGTTTTTTGTTTACTCTAGAAAATATTTTTGGCCTCCTTTTGTGATTGTAGGCTTGGTTGGATCCGGTGAACTTACCATCCGGAAAATCTTGTGCCTGTGATATATGCGGTGAACCTTTGCAGTTCCTGCTTCAGGTATATATCTTTTTGAATTCACAAGTTTTGACTAATGTAGCTCGAATAACAAGGGTTTCATAGGATCATATGTTAGATAAAATTCTTATTCATTATACAGCGAAAAAAGAATTCTGATTCATTGTATCCGCGTGAGTATGACTTTGTAATATGGTATCTGGATATCCGTATTTGCATTTACTTCTTAAAACAATCATTTTTTTCCACGTGAGTATTGTTGGGTTTATGGGTTGAACAGTAGTTGATGATAGTTACCAATAACCGTTGTGTTTTTAGGTTTATGCACCAATTGAGAAAGAATATGCATTTCATCGGTCATTATTTGTTTTCATGTGTTCATCAATGAACTGTCTTCTTCGGGATCAACATGAGCAATGGAAACGCCACCCAGAGAAGCCATCCAGAAGGTATTCTCTATTATACCTGTTAAACTATGTTCTCAAAAATAATGACATGTCGGAATTAATACATTACTGGGAACAAAATGAATTAATACTTACATCTTGTTTCTGAATTCAAATGGATTCTAAAGTGTGAAGGTTTTCCGTTGCCAACTGCATCAATTTAATCCTTTTTACTCAAGTGAGCCCCCACGACATGATGGGACTGAAAAACCTGCTAGAACTGGAGGTATCCTTCATAATTTTCTTTCATTTTCTGGTGATAGGTGTACTACAAATGTTTTTATGCTCACATTTGCAGAACCCTTATCTGCACTTTTTGAGTTGGATACATAATATTTTTTGCTTGTATGTGCCTCAATATCAGATTTTAAGTTTCAGGATGTGCAAAAAAAAAACTAATAAGACTGTCTTTGGATTTGGTGAATTTGGCACTTTTGTTCTAAGCTCCAAATCAAAATTGTTGGGAAGACTCTCTGACACTGCATGCTGTTGCTCAGAATTATCTCACTGTGTTAAATTATTTATTTATTGATTTCAATGTACGTTATAATTTCCATGTTCTTATGATATGTGTATCCTATGTCTGGTATGTGTAATTTATCAAAGAATGTCTTTTTCTTTTAAAGTTTGATTTGTAACTATCTGATAAATAGAAGGTAGAATGAATTTTGCTTGCAAGTAAACCAATTGTGCTTGTTAACAATATGACATCCACTTGTTTATATTAAAGAGATCTTTTAACCTGTGAAAAAATTTATCATATTGATTAGATTGGTATATATGAAACCAAGAAGATTGCGTTCGTGTGGCCTGAAGCTTGTTTGGATATGGTCATGCACATGTACCTATGTTACATTAATACACTTGCAAAAGCTCACTTGGTGATCTTTGATGTTTCGTTGTGTTAGCTGCACTGTGTGGTTGTTGTGGTACCTGGAAAGGAGATAAGCTGTGTACCCATGTTCATTAATGCACTTGCAAAAGTTCACTTGATGATCTTTGATGTTTCCTTGTGTTAGCTGCACTTTGTGGTTGGTGTGGTACCTGGAGAGGACATAAGCTGTGTAGCAGTTGCAGGACTGCTCGTTATTGCTCAGAGAAACACCAAGTAATTCAGTTTTTTTCATTTTGGGTTCTTGTTATATGCTCATTTGTTTTCTAAGTACCTACGAGCTCTAACTCAAAGTGCCTTCCTTCTAACAACTGGAGGGTGTAGTCCATGAGCTCAATACCCTCTAGCTCTCTCATTAATCATCTCTCCTCAGAAAAGGGGGTGCTAGGGTTCCAAGATGGATTCTGTGGCATAAGTTTTTGAGGGAGCAAGAACCGTAGGGAGGAGGGAGAGGGGAGAGACTGGAGGTGGAGTTAGAAGTGGAGTGGGTGGGAGAGGAGGGAAGGGAAAAACGGTTATTGTATATTTTTTTTCCCTTTAGCTATTGATTACATGGAATGTGCTATCTAGTTCTGGTAAAAAAGTAATTAACGTTTTCAGGAATTTCCATTTGATAGAAGAATGGTATTGCTACATCTTAACATTTTGAGGACTAGATTGGAACTTCTAGGATAAAATTTGAAACTGGTGTATATCTTTAGGACCAGAAGAAGGGTCTAGGTAAAAAATTGCATGCATTCATAACTTTTCTGAGCTATGCTTTTCTTTTTGCAGGTCATGCATTGGCGCTCTGGTCATAAGACTGATTGTACACGGATTAACAGTTCTTCGCAATCATTTGATGCCCCTGATAAAAATGAAACTACTTCAGCAAATTTTCATAAAGGCCAGTAAAACATATGGTTTCTATGATTTTATGACTGGAAATATAGACTTAAACATGAGATTGTGTGTTTGTGTTTTTTTTTGGGGGGGGCAGGGAATATATTTTTTATTGGAATATTAAAAAAATAACAGTTATGTTTTAGTCTTAGACGGCACAAACGTGGTGGTTTCTTGATCTTGAATAGTAATGAAATAAAAGAGGTTAATTGGTTAGAGAACATTAGTCACATTCTGGCCTCTAGATGTTTGTTTGATACTTTCCTGTGTAGTCTGAGAATTATTTTTATTTAAGTATTAACATGCACTGCATTATCAGAGGTCTAGTCAATTTCTAAATAAGCCTTTTAGAATTCCACATCTGAAAAGTTCTGCTTTTGCAAACAGTTGCAAGCAACACTCTATGGCCAGAATTTGAGATGATAATTGAGAATGAAAGTGAGTTCAGCACAGAAATGATTGAGGATAATGCCAGTACTGATTCATTGATCTCTAAGGGCAAAATAGATGGTGCAATGAAGTCGCTGTTGGACACTTTTGAGGTATTTATTATTTGTGCTGTTGCTGTTGAAACTTATGTTTACTTATCTTGGTTCTAGTCTTTACATGCTTATATATCTTTGTCGGTCTTTACTTGCTTGTACCTTTGTTGGCGAACAGGGCGACGATGAGAGGAAAAGTTGGGCCTCTTTTCAAGAGTGCATAGCCAAGGCCCCTGAACAGGTGTTAAGGTGATTGAAATATATTTAATTGAGGATTCAAACTTCCATTTGTGATGCTGTTTGAAATGAACAAGCATTGGCTCTCTCCCTCAACATAGTCTTTTTTTTTTTTCTATAAAAAAATACAGAGTCTGGGGAACAGAAAGAAAAGAAAGAAAGATATCAAGTTTCTTTGGTTGGGGGACCTTAATTGACCCCATGCTTTGTGTTTGGCTTGCATATGGAGAATGACAAAATAGAAGCAAGGAGGAGGCCTCGACGCTACCTATTTTTCAGGCCTTGTTACTGTCCAAATAAAAAATGACACGTCTTATAACACTTATGTGATCGAATAAGTATTATTATGGTTATAAGTTAAAATATCAGATGGACACTCCCAATCAAGCTCTATGGATTGAACACCTCCTGGGCAAGCAGCACCTAGCATTATTATGGTTATAAGTTTGCTCTAGAAGCCAAGCAAACCGATTTAAAACCTTAATTTGTTACTTGCTAAAGATGGTAATGTAAAATTCAATTAGATCCAAGTTTAAAGAATTTGTTGCTAGAAAGATGCTACTTCTGCGTCATCTATCAACATCTTAGGTAATGCTTACACTAGTAATCTAATAGAGGCCTAACTTTAAATGCATGCTAAGTCATGCTGGTCATTTATTTTTGTTAGTGTCGGTGTATATCTATTTGAGGCATGTTACTGATCTGGTTATCATTTTTAATGGGAAAATTTATTGTAGTTTGGTTGTTAGTTGAGAGCAGGCGTACCCTGGGACCCTGGGCATTGTCAACTCATCATTTGTCATTTGTCCCTGCTGTTCTTTCAATCAAATCCGCTCAGACTCATCTTCCTTGCTGCAATGGTGGATGTATTTTTATCTTTATTTTTTGTATTTTTTTTTTCCCCAAAACATCAGGTATTGCAGGGAGGGTAGTGCAAAACCTCTATGGCCCATGTCAAGTGGCCGGCCATCAAAAGCTGACATTCCAAACTGCAAATACTGTGGTGGTCCACTGTGTTTTGAGTTTCAGGTATGCACATTTACGCGTTGAAAAGGTTTATATATACCATGGTGCTATCATTCACTCTGTGTACTGTCTTTTGTGTTTTGGGTTGAGTGAGAGTTTGTGTCCTTTTGTGGGGTCAGCTTCATGGTTGAAAGATTTTAATTTTTTTTTTTAATCGGTAAACAAATTTTTATTGATCAAAAGTGTAGGCAATAGCCCAAAATATAAGGGACATATACAAGAGCAATACGTAGACTTACTAGTTTAGTGATACAAGGAAATCATAGGTCAGGCCACGAAAATCAATTACAATTGAACAGTGGATTAAAGTATTGAAAAACGAAGTTCTAAGCTCATCCATTGACTGCTTTTGATTTTCAAACTCATTGGTGGAAAGAAATTGCTTGCTGTTTTGTTTGTATGTTATATTTATGACCCCTGGAATTAATGTGAACTTCATTGGATATCCGGGATAGAAAGCTTTCATTGATGTCATTATTATGTTGGTGGCTTCAGATACTACCTCAGCTGCTTTATTACTTTGGTGTGAAGAATGACGTCGACTCTCTTGATTGGGCAACTCTCGTTATATATACTTGTGAAGCCTCTTGTGAGGGAAGTCTTGCTTACAAAGAGGAATATACTTGGGTTCAACTCTCTTCGCAATCTGCTACTGTACCTTGATGGTGTGTTTTGACCGTTTATTTCTTTATAGTAACTCTGTTCACTGTTCTTTTACTGAGAAGTTGAGAAGAAAAAAGTTTTCTTATTTACTGCATCAAGCGACAAGACGATCATGTATTTCTACATTGTAAAGAATGTGAGTTTTTTTCCACAAAATATATTGGTAACTAAACGGTATCTATCGATAGTGTTCATACGTTGTGGATAATCAATCCTCCACCAATTTGTCATCTCTCTTCTAAACGGTATCTGTCAGATATTATTGATTGCAATACTAGGGGCATGTCTTTGGTTCATTAAAATAAATCAAGTCTTTGGTTCTTTATTTTTTTCTTTTTAATTCTTTATTCCACAGCTGCTCTTTCAATAACAAAGTTTCGGACTAATTTGAAATGTAATGCTTCTTTATTAAAACATAGGAGCCACTCCCCCCCCCCCCCCCTTTTCCGGATCGACCTAATCACCTGATTCACAAAACTCTTCCTAACTGTTGTTCTGAAAACAGTAGAAGATAGCTACAAGGCCACTACTAAATTTCTAGTTCTGAGTGATCAGGAATATATAAACTGTTCAATAGGGGTGACAACAACATATGACATGAACAATATATGTAATTAACGGGTTTGGATTTAATATAAATAGATTTGGATTAAAATGGTTTTAACTCGATAAGACACAATTAATAAATGGATTATTTGCGGGTCAATCTATAAATACCGCAATCACCCCATATAACTCAAATTTTATTTTCATATTTTTTTTAGTTTTATATATCTTTTTGTTGTTGAGATGTGTAATATATGTTAGTATTTGACTACTTAATATTTCAAATTATTGAGTTTCTTTGTTAATATATATTGTTTTATTTTATGAAAATATTAAATTTATTTTATATATCATTGGTTTGGATATTATAATAAAATATTTTATCATGAATCCATTTGTAATTATAAATAATTTTATACAACTATCCTTGTACTCTCTTTATGGCAAACCCTGTCTGCACACAACTTCATGCCTATCACGCATTGGAAGATATAAAGATCAGCATGTCTCGTACATATTGAGAGGAGCAAATCAACAAAACAGAAAAAAATAAAATAAAATAAAATTTGAGCTAACTGCGAAACAAGAGACAGAAATCCACTCAGAGTGAAAAAGTTGTTACATGCCAGAAAAATGGAAAGTCAAAATTGTAGGAACCCATGCAGCACCTATCAATAGGTGAGCTATAAATGGAAACTTGAAGATGATACTTTGATAATAAAATTGTGTTTTTTCTCATTCTAATTGATAATCCTGAGTTTCTAATGAAAAAATCGCTATATATTATCATCAGGTGAATGAATGATTTAGTGTATCTCGACAGAATTAAGATGGCAATAAGTGGTGTGTATATATAATTTAAACTATGGTGAAAGATTGTAATATTTTGGTTGAATATGATATCTTGGAAGCGCTTCAGATCAATTTTGTGTAGAAATTAGAAATCCAAATCCTACACTTTCATACACACATCCCGAGGCAATAGGGTAGGATTCATCTCGTCTTGTTGTCTAGGCTAGCCTCTTAATTTGCTGTAGTTCGTTAAAAGAAAGAGCGTGCCGTCAAGTAATGATTGCTGGGCATGCCCTTAGGTCGATTTTTTTTTTTTTTTAATTTTTGTCATTTTTCTATTCAATCTTTTTAATATATTAAAAAAATTTTAAAATTATAAAAAATATCAATATACTAATAATTATATCCTTAATTAATAAATTAATTAATTAATTAAACAAAATTAATTACTTAAGCGATTAAAATGAAAGGATAAAATAGAGGGACATATATAATAGTTTTATTTTAAAATGAAAAGTTGTCTTTAAAAAGAAATAAATGATCACCTATTCATGAAAATAAGGAGTACGTTCTCAGACAAACACATATTATATGTCTGGTATGAGAGGTTAGGGAGTACGTTTTCAATATACATTATAATTTTCGTGTTCTTATGAATTTTGCATCCTATATACATGTCTGGTATGCGTATTTTTGTAAAAGAATATATATCTTTTTCCAATTCAAGTATGATTGGTAGCTATCTGATGATAAATAGAAGGTAGCATGAATTTTGCATGCATGTAAACCAATTGTGTTTGTAAGCAATATGACACCCACTTGTTTATGATATTGAATAGATTTTTATTTTTTATTTTTTAACTTAGGAAAAATCTGGTCTTTGCAAAACCAAGAAGATTGGATATGGTCATGAACATGTAACTATGTTAGTTGTTACATTAATGCACTTACAAAAGCTCACTTGATGATCTTTGATGTTTCCTTTGTGTTAGCTGTAGTACTTTGTAGTTGGGGTGGTACCTGGAAAGGAGATAAGTTATGTAGCAGTTGCACTAGGACTGCTCGACGTTATTATTCAGAGAAACACCAAGTAATTCATCTTCTTCTGCCTTTTTTCTTTTTCTTTTTTGGGTTCTTGTTATATGTTCTTTTGTTTCCTAAGTACTTACCTACGACCTCTAACTCAAAGTGCCTGCCTTCTAACAACCGAAGGGTGTAGTCCATGAACTCAATATCCTCTAGCTCTCTCACAAATCGTCTCTCCTCAGAAAAAGGCGTTGCTAGGGTTCCATAATGGAATCCGTGGATTAAGTTTTTGGGGGAGCAAGAACCGTAGGGAGGAGGCCAGATCGGAGAGGGGAGACTGGAGGTGGAGTTAGAAGTGGGCTGGGTGGAGTACATGGGAGGGAGAGAAGAGGGAAGGGAGAAACAGTAATTGTACTCCTTGTGGGCAATAGAAATTAGCAAGATAAAATCATCAGCCAACCATATAAGCAACAAATCGTCATAATCCAGTTGTGAAGGTCAGCAGCTATTGCCGGAGCCTTTTATTTTTTTATGCAATCAGTCAGTTACAACTTAACTTATCACAAAGATACATTGCATCATGAGCCAGATGAGAACCTGTTCGATTATGGCGTCATGAATAAAAATATAACAAGTACATGAGTGGCAATTCTTTGCAGTGGCACATCAAAGAATATATTAATAGCTATCCTACAGCCAAGCTACCCTTTAAATGGCAGTGGCATCATATACCCTCCTTGGATAGAATGGCATGCTGAACAAGCATCAGAAGGCTCATCAGCAGAATTTATAAAATGGATCTCAACGGCCAGATCTGACCTTTATAAGAAACAAAGAAATCTCAATCAAAAATTCTCTCCCCTGTTGAAAACAGTATAAACACCAAAGAACTGAAGATGCAGAGAAACCCAGGTATGTAAAACACTGTTCTCCAGATTTCTGGACTTGAAAGGTCTGTCGCAGCTTCAAGAAGCCTACCGGTGAGATCAACTCCAATGATGCCAGCCAATGTGCCAGCAGTATTAGAAACTCCCATCAAAATCCCTGCATATCTCGGAGCAATATCCATGTGGTTTACTGCAAACCCAGCTCTTCCTAATGCCAAGAAACCAAGAACCACAGAAGAACAGAAGATGGCACCACCAGCAGTTCTAAAAACGGGAATTGCCATCAACGCAAGAGCAGCAACTAAGAATCCGACAGTGTTCAACAACTTCCGGATTTTAGTCACCGACATAATTCTCTTGGTGATTAAGTGGTCGGCAATCACTCCCCCAATATTTGAAAATATAACCATGTTACAATATGGCATCATTTTAGATGATCCCATCTCCTGAAGGCTAAGCTGCAGGCCTTGCTCAAAGTATGTTGGCAGCCAGTTCATCAACACATACAAGGCATAATGGAAAGTGAAATTATTTACAACAATAGCCCAAACTGGCAAGCTGAGTAAAATATTCTTCCATGGGATGCTGAGAGTTCTGGCAGACAATCCACCATTCTCCACTTTCATTTTCTGGTTTCCTTTGAGTGGCAACAAAGACTCACCAAAACCAGCAGCGGTGGCTTTCGGATGTTCAGACCGAGGAGGGTCACTAGCATACTTGAACCAAAGCAAGCACCACATGGCACCTAATGCTGCCTCAACAAGAAATACAGATTGGGGCCCTCTATACTTCACCAGGCTTGGAAGGAGAAGCATTCCCACAGCTGCGCCAAGATACATCCCAGACATTGTTAGAGAAACGGATCTAGATCTTTCATGGGGAGGAACCCACTGTGCTAGAACTGTGTGGATGGAGGGGAAGATGAAGCCTTGTGCCACACCAACAAGTAAGCGGGCAATCACTAAAACCACAACTTTACTAGGGTCTAATGGGACTAATGCACAAGTCGACGACCATAACACAAAAGAAATAAGGAGGACCTTCCGTCCCCCAATTTTTTGAGCTACCCATCCTCCAGGCACTTGTGAGCAGGCATATCCATAATAGAACGTAGAAAGTATCACTCCTTTAGTCGATTGGCTTACGTTGGCGCCATCAGCTGCAACTGTATATGCAATAGAGAAGCCCACACGTTCTATGTAGCAAACAGATGTGCTGATGAAGGTTAAAATGACTATCAAGTAACGCTTTGGAAATGTCATCATTCTCATACTTCGCCTATAGTCTTGTCTGGATCATATACTCAGTCAATTGTCTTTATACAATCCCATCCATCAACAGCTTTTAAACTACTACCTAGTGGTCCCAGAAAAAATGGCAATAACTTCATGCCTATCACAAATTGGAAAATGAAAAAATCAGCATAGCTCATACATATCGAGCTGAGCATATAAACAAAATAGGAAAAAATGAGCAACTTGCAAAACACAAGACAGAAATCTACTCGCAGAAAGCAATAATTATTGTCCCAGAAAAATGGAAATTAAAAATTGCAGGAACCCAGCACTTATCAATAGGGGAGCTCTAAATGAAATTCTGAAGCAGATACTTTGATAATGAAAATCGAATTTTCTCATTCTAATTGAAGATCTTGAACTTATATAATGTGATCCCGAGTATCTGATGACAAAAATCGCTTTTACCAGGTCCATCAGATGAATAAATGATTTGGTGCATCTTAGTAGAGAGACAGCAATCTGTGAGTATACAATGCAGCTGCCCTGTTAAAGACTGCCATAAAGGCACCCCCTTATAAATATGGGCTCTAGTAGAAACACCATACAAAATAGCATGAAATGAAATGGAAGCAAATGCTAGAATATGCATAAAAAAACCACACGTTCTGCCAGGTAAACGCATAAAAAAGGGACAACTTTAGCAGACAATGCTGTTACGGTTGGTGGCGAACATGCTTTGAGAGTATCAGTTAGCTTATATTGCATGGAAGGGTTACAGCAATACCATGTTCAAACAAGAAATTCATTCAACACTGAGATCACATGAGACAAAACC
Organism: Platycarya longipes; assembly: GCA_036559045.1. NCBI lineage: Eukaryota > Viridiplantae > Streptophyta > Magnoliopsida > Fagales > Juglandaceae > Platycarya > Platycarya longipes. The sequence continues at coordinate 25,537,263 of CM071789.1, read as the reverse complement.
CACTTTACAGTCAATATCAAATCCCAGGGACAGAAGCATTGATAAAGAGATCATTTAAGGCATTGACTTGGCCATGTTTGAAACAAAACTATATTTTTTGTAACCTCATATATCAAAACTAACAACAATTTACTTCGCAGATATTCATTTTCAACTCTACTGCAAGTGTATCATCCAGCATATTCAAATCCAACTCAATAGATTTGGAAAACCTCGTGTTTTTTCTTTTGCCTCCTCTCTTTCCTGGAAATTAACCAGACCCAGGTCAAAATATAATGCAGAGAACAAAACACGCCAGAATTAGAAAAGACATATAACATCTACCAAATCCGCCAGACTCTTCGAACACAAGCTAAGATAGATGCAAGAATCCAACAGTTATAAAAAGTTCCAACATAGAGAGAGAGAGCGAGAGAGAGAGAGAGAGTGAAACAGATAGAAACTAACCTTGGGTTCTTGTCACCGACGAAGGAGAGGCTGCATTACGATTGGCGGAGCGCCACAGGGTGATGAAGACGAGGGCCACAAGTCAACGAAGCTTCGATCGGGAGAGGAAAAGTGGCTGGGAGCCTAGGGTTTCGGCGCGCGCGAGAGAGAGAGATCGCCGGGGTGGGTTAAGTAATTTTCAACACTCAAATTAAAACGACATCGTTGTGGTCAATAAAAAAAGTCGGCCTTTCTACTACAAACCATAATTCCACACATTACCTATCATATAATTTTTTTAAAATTTTTTCTTTATAAATTAATTAAATTCTCTACTTATTATTTATATATTAATTATTTTTTGAAATATATATATATATAATATATGATGTATAAACTTACATATAAATTTTTTCTAACATTAAAAAAAAATTGCTAAATACAAACGTCTTGGGCAAATGGCGCCATTTAATAAGATTTTCTTTTCCTTTCTTTCGTTTTCTCACTTGTCGATTTGTCAATTATTCTCCTCTTTTTCTAAGGTAGATTTGGATTCGAAATTCAATTTATTTTAAATTTATTATTATATCTTTAAATTATATTTTAATTTTTAAAAATTTTAATATAATTTTTAAAAATTTTAAAATTATAATAATATTAAAAAATAATATTTTAAAAAAAAAAAAAAGCTGAAATCAAACTAGGTAATAAGGATCTTTAGTTTTTTATTTCTATTTTTTTTTTTAATTTCTTAAGTATTCAAAGATCAACGAGAATATTATATTTCTGTATGGACAATAGAAATCAAAAACAAATGCAGAGGCAAAGAAACGTTCTTGGCCGAAAGCAAACGCAAGAAACTCAAAAATCTGAATCTACGTATAGTGTGATCGTTTTTGGTAAATTTAGCGAACTTTGCTAAAGAAAAGGGTCAAAAGAGAAAAATGGAGGAAGAAGCTTGGAAGCTGGAAGGTGAAGTTGCTTTTTCAAGTTGCGAAATTTTGTGAGATTGAGGTCGCTTTTTCAGGTTTTTCAGCAAGACTGGAGCGTAAAATAACTGATATAAGAAAGGGAGTAGAGCCTAGAGGAGTGATTTACAGATGTTGCTTTTTCAGATTTTTCACCGACTCACAAGCCATCTAAATATGCATCTTTTTGTTTTGTTTTATTTTCTTGTTTCTAAAGTTCAGTTTTTTGTGCATTTTGTTTAGTAATTTTTTCTTGGTGTTGTGGATCTTCGAATTCTTCAGCCAAATCAGTAACAAGAATGGTTTTCAAATTCTTCAGCCAGAAATCCCATTTTGCAACTCCTAAACACCGAAAATCTTGTGCTTTAGAATAGTGTCGACGATGCAAACTGCCATGCTTGGTAGAGCTTTGATCATCCTTGCGACACGTCATTATCGGGAATGAAGCTTGGATGGAACCTAATGACAAACCAGAACTCTCTTCGCAGAGGATGGTTTCTGACTTCATGGAAGCGGGGTCATCCTCTAGAAACTTCACCTACAAAATAGACCCTCTTGTACTTCCACAGATCTCTCTTCGCAGAGGATCCCAGATTCAATTGAGAAGTGGGACCTAGGATGGTGTTCGTTCGGTAGGGATCCTCTGCTCCACGAAAATCCGGTCTTCAAACCCATCTTTGTTTTCCTGTGATTTTTATTTTTTATTTTTTATTTTTTATTTTTTATACCTGGGCTGAAGTTAGAACTTAGAAGTGGTCCCACGCCACATCACCCGTTCGTACAACGACTGCACCCCGCGTTTATCCGTAGCAAAACTGGAAGAATAAACACTCGTACTCTTGGATCTCCCTCTCCAATCCGCAACCATTGGTAATGAGACAATCAGCAGGCACTTTCCCTTTTCTCACTTTCTTTGATGCTTGAGCTAATGGAAGCTTCTGCTCGATAAATATTAGGCATCTCACGTGGCTCTATGCACAAGTGGCATGCCACCGGAAGCTAGAAAAGGCATGGGAGGAAGAAGAGAACGGAATGCAACCCACCCTTTCTCACTCATTAATTTGTTTGTGTTATTAATTCGTAATATTCTCTCCCGTCTCTGTTTGGTTGGTCAGAAACAGTATCGAGGCCATGTAGTCTTTTCTTTCCCGACTGCTATACTCTTTGATCTTGCATTTTCGCAGCTTCCTGGTCAGGGTTTTTCTATCTCTTGTCGGATCTGTTAGTGTTGTGGTCTTCATTTTTATCAATTCTCTCGACCTTTGCTTATTCTGGGTTGTTTGATTGTTCGTATAATCTTCCGAGAACAGCATCTTTGGCTAAAATATGAGCAGCCCCCTTATTGGCTTCCCGTCTCACGTCTCACGTCCCAGTTTTAGAATTAAACCATTGAAGTTGTCAGTTTGTCTACTATTCTAAAATATAAATTACAATGTCTCATCTGATTAAAACTTTGACCCTCAAAAATGGGCACAAAATAAGTGAATTCGTGTGATTTTAATAGGTGAATTTTAAAGGATAATTGATAGTAGTCTAAAATAAAATGACATCTTTGATAGTCTGATGCTCATATAGCAAAAGGAATGATAGTTTTAATATCATATAGCTAAAGGAAGACATTTCTTATTTGATTACATAGAACTCTGACTTACAATCCAAAAATCTTTCACCAACTCCAACAAATAACCTCAATTCTCGTACTGTTTGTTGGTTTTACAATAGTGGCTAGGAGGGAGGGAGGGAGGGAGGGAAGGAAGGAGGCCGTTCTCAACCGACAATAGACATTGGCTCATGCTTTGCTTCTACTTTCTGTGTAAACACGAGATAGAAAAAGCAATTATTAATGATTGACCGCAAAAACAAATCAAACCATGGCATTGCAATCAGATAAAAGACGATGTTTATCAAGTTCATATTAGTGAACTTACTGACGATCTGGTTTGTTCTAATTTGTTCATCTTCGAAAAGATGGCGCCATAAAACTGGGCATCCTTCTTATTATATTCTCTGACTTTCTCCTTCAAAATCTTGTATTCAAGTTTTACATCCCTGACAATGAGTGATAATTTTTTTTGGGTAAGTCGCAAATAAGAATATAATACAAATATTAAAATCTACCCATTCCCATTAATTTAAACTTTTAGAACAAATAGTGATCTAACATGATATGGTCCTAAATTCGAATTCTAACTTTACATTTTATTCCATTTAATTAAATATACTACATGTTATACCCACTCATTGGGAAAGAATCTAGTCCACCCATAAGAGGAAGTGTTAAGAAGAATACAAATATCAAAATATACCTCTTTCCATTAACTTAAATTTTGAGATAAATGATAATTTTATATAGTACCAAAATAGATCCACAAAACACAACATTCAATGCATCGATCAGAAGAAAAATTTGTTCAAACAACATCTTATATAGCCCTATCTTATATATATATATACTAGGTAGAAATAACGTGTAAAGCACGTTTGCTTAATTTTTTTAAAATTTTTAAGAATTATTTTTATTAAGAATTAATTTTTGATTAATGATAATCCAATACTTTTGCATTTAAATTTAATTTCTAACTTGAATAAAATAACATAATCCCATAAATACAATAACAAAAAATACAATAACATAGTTTCATAAATTCAATAACATAGTCTCATAAACACATAACTTAGTCTCATCATGTTTCTTTTTTAACTTTATTTTCTTCTATATTCCAGGCACATGAATTTTAATTAAATCAAAAAAATATTTTTATTTTTATTTTTATTACATAAAGTGGAATTATATGTGAATTTATTGTTTTAATTTTGTTTCTTTTATATTAATGATTAATGTAAATAATATTTTCTTAACCATTCAACTTGTTTGTTAAAAAATTATATTATATAAGACTATATTGATTAACACATTATGTAATTTAATAAATAAATAGACATATCTAAATTGTGAATAAAATATATTTTCTTATTTTATGGTAATTATATTATATATTAATAAAATAATTTTTATTTTAGTACAGGTAATGTTATTAATAACAACATTAACATTGTGACATAAAGTTAAAATAGAGAAATATTCTTAAAATTATTATTTAAAAAAAACATGTAATAAGAAAAAACAGATTAATAAATATAATTATGATATATATGTATATATGTGATCTACCTTCGTATCAGAATGGGTTCATGTTAAGGAATTGATTTAAAGCTTAGATTATTTACTGTATTGTTTGGATTTTTTTATCAGATTCTATGCTATGTGTTGAACGGAAAACACATGTTATAATAAATGTTATGATGTTTTCATCAGCCTATCAGGAATTCAGGCTTATTCTCAAGGTAAATGCTCATGTATATTATAATATATATATATATAAATACTTCTTCCTGAAATGAAATTAACAAGTATCATAAAATTATAAGAGATGTTTATTTATGAGACTATATTATTTTATGTTATTGTATTTATAAAATTTTGTTATTATATTTAAGAGACTGTTATTTTATGTTTATTTATGGGACCGGTCCGGTTTTGTTTTTTGATTTTTTTTTTTTTTTTTTTTACTTCAACTTCTATTTTGTTGTTTCTTTAAATTAATTTTTAATAAAAATAATTTTTTTAAAAGAGAAAACATTTAATTCAGTTCAACGTAAAAATTTTACCAAATAAATAATAAATGTACGGACGGAAATTTTATCAAATAATATATATATATATTATAAAATGATTATAATTATCAAATAATTATTTATATATATTATTTATAATAGTAATAAATAATATATATATATATTATAAAATGAATTGGGAAGCTTAAGCGTACGTAATATAAATAACTAAACTTTGCCAATTATAAAATGAATTGAGAAGCGGAAGCGGAAGCGTCCGTCTGTACATTTATTATTATAATGTTTTTACGTACGCTATAATAAATATATGTAATTATTGATATAAATCATTATAATTGAAATCATTATAATTCAATTTAACGGCGTTAAATAACTAAACTTTTGACTGAAAATTTTAACGGTAACTATTAAAACAAGAAATTTCGTTACATAAGCTCTTTATATATATAGAAAATATATATATATATATATCAGAAAGCAGTGTATATCATCGAAATTAGGAAACTCACCTGTTGTCTGGGTCTATCTCAAGAGCCTTTTTGATATCCAGTTCAGCCAGATCCAAATCAACAAGTTGTATACATGCTTGTGCCCTCCTGTATAAAGCTTTCACATTCCTACTGTCAAGTTCTAACACCTAAATAAAGATAATCTTGCAGATATCAGGACATTAATTAATTCCACACATACACCAGCTGGAAGAAGAATCACAGGAGCCATCATACTTTTTTTTATAACTAAAAATGTTATATATATCAAAAGAAGTAAACAAGTACACTGGTTGTATACAACAGGAACCATCATACTAAGTACAAAGAAAAGACAGACCTTTGTGCACAGCCTCTCAACCTGCTTGTAGTCTTTAAGTTTCAGCTTGCAAGCTGCATTATTAAGATTGCATGTAATTTTGAGCACCTTAGCCTGCTTCTTCTCTTCATCACTGAAAGAAGAGTCATGGTCAATGAACCTTGCAGCCTGCACGACAGACACGCAGAACGATTATATGAGCACATCCATATCACAAGCACGTAATCTCTTATACATCTTAAAGCTTAGATCTAATCACAGATGAACTTTTATGTAGACCTTTTCATATCGTTTTGATGCTCTTTCATATTTAGCAGCCTTGAACAATGCATTCCCTTCTTCCTTCTTCTTACCAGCTACTTCAATCTTCTCCTGCGTATTCATCTCCCAAGATTCCTTATCCTGCATTCCATTTATTTATTACTCCCTATCGTATCCCCAAAGTATTTGAATGATGATAACCTTCATCCAAAGAGAAGTATATCACACAGAAAGCAACACCTCACACCCACCTTCACAAAGGAGAGCAGCTCAACTTCATAATCCACAGTCGCATTTGCAGGAATGATTGCCAATTCTTGCTGTGTTTCGGATGGCCCGAAAGCATACTCTGTTTGAATGGTCACAAGAGCAACTTCCCCCTTCTTCATTTTTTTCACAGCTCTATCAAGTCCGTCAACAACTTGTTCTGGACACAAATCATAATCCAAGCATCATCTGTAAATAACTTTCGAGAATTATGTGCAAAAGAGTAGACTTCAATCTGGGAAGATAATCACAGAAGCAAAGAAATTTGAACAAATTGCAAAAAAGTTGTTGTACCTTCATCTACTTTGAATTCAAATGGCTCCTCCTCATGACCCTTCTTTGTGAAGATAGTCCCATCATCCAACTTGCCAATTAGTTTCACTGAAAAGTTGGCAAGGACAACAAGAAGATTTATATGGCACAGTAGCACAAAGAAGTTGAGGAACTTAAAACGCCACAAATCTACTTATTGCTTCTAGCCATAATACCTTGGACAACTGCTCCATCATTTGGTCGTTCATATCCCTCTCCCTCCTTCAAGATCTTTTTCAGAACCTTCTTGTCTTTGGTTACATCAGAAACAGCCTTCCAAGAGACCAACTCAATAGTTATCTGGAGGGTAGCATTTGGAGGCACAGCACCTTCGTCACCAGATGCCGGTCGACCTGACTTCCCAAATGCATCTAAGAAAAAAAAAGTATATATGACGAAATAATTGCCAATGTGGTTATCAAAATATAACATAAAAATTAAATTTGCAAACGAGATCTGAACTCACATTGTGACTTCACTATCAGGAGGGCTTTTTCCCCCTTCTTCATTGTTTTCACAGATTTTGATAGAGCAGGACAGAAATAGCCTGCAAACAAAAAGACTAACACACTGAAGTAGCTAATTTGTATGGTGTAATAATTACTTGCCAATGTAACATGCACTTGTCTGCATATAGTTATGGAGACAAACCATTTCCAACATTGAACTCGACCCCATCAGATTTTGAAATGAGAGTTTCATCTTCAAGCCAAGCTTCATATTTAACTGCAATGCAGAGAACAAAAAATGGTCAGAGAACGATAAAACACGTCCATTAAAAGTTATATCAGTGACTTGAGATGTGACTCGAGAAGTACATGATTGAAGACATACCAAAGGCTTCATCCAAGTCTTTCGGATTCTCCCATTTATCTCCTTTGGTAAGTATTTTCTTCAAAATTCCCCCATCTTTGCATATGTCCTTGATACTAGTCCAAGACAGCAACTCCACGTCAAACTGAAGGATGGCATTCGGTGGAATAGCTGGGGGGGAGCCCGACTCACCATAAGCCAACTCAGGAGGAATGGTGAAAATGGCTTTCTCGCCCTTCTTCATGCTTTTTATGCCTTCATCCCATCCCTTAATCACTTGTCCTGAAATCAAGAAACACAATTATGAGCTTGACCTTGACCTTGAAAGCAAACCAGAGACAGACACAAGAAATAACGGACAAGACCAAAGAAACATTCAAGGAGCTACTGAGCTGACTTTTGAGTGCAATAACTGGGTAATAAAATCTTCCAAACCTAAAATACTCCCCATCTATATAACATACAATGGGGGACGTACAACATAAAATACCTTCAATCTTGCATCATGAAAAATGGTCCTCAATTATTCTAAAATACATTACTGATGAAAAAATACAATTTTTTTTCTTAATCCAATATTCCTTAAGTTGCAAATATTTTTTGATAAGTAAAAAGGATTTGCAACTTGAGGAATATTCAATAAGATTTGCATATCTTATTGAATCTCCACCTAGAGAATGGAACAGAGAAACGATCAGACTTTCTTCTATTTACTAAAGGCCAAGCTCAAGAAATCTTATTGAATGTTATGTTGTAATTTAAAAGAGAATATCAAGTGTAACCCGCCTATGTACTTGACTAACAGAAGCACTACATGTTTTGAAGCGCCCTTAATCCAAAAGAAATGATGCGTGTATTGAAAACAAATACTTCTGGTAAAGTTACATATAAAAAATCACTTGATGCTTCTAATCAGCAAAATCAAGATTTTGCAATCCTACGTACATCTGGATGAGCAACATTGCCAAACTTCTTTATGTAAGAAGTTCGAAAACATCCATTTTGACCTCTCTGCTCGTATTCAGATGACATCAACTAGTTAAAACCTTAAACTTAACCCAGTTTTACGCTTCAAAGTGAACTCCTTGAAGGCTTCCTTCAAATTGAGAAGATACTTTAGCTTTAATAGATACCATTCACTCAGAAAGTTACATCAATAAAAAATTTATTGAAATCATTTACATTTTTCATTTAAAACTGTAAACAAAGATTATGAAGCTTCCATCTGTAATAATTAAATCTTAAATCCCTCCAGTAGAACTTTGTCCATGAAACAAACAACAGCTCCAACAACCAATTCATAAAAGGGTTTAAATTTTTCGATAGTTTAATTCCATACACTTCCAGTTAAACGAACAATGAAACTAAACACAAGAAAGTTTCTTCATACATTACTTTGAAACCGAAGGCTGACAAACAGGCTAGGCTGGACAAGTACAAATGCAGAACACACGAACCCAAAATCCATGTATATAAATTAAGAAGGAAATTAATTACCTTGGCCAAGCTTGAACTTGAACGATGTGCCCCTGTCACGGCTAGAGTCGAACTGCGTTCCATCAAGTAGCGTCCCAGTGTAATGAACTGCAAATGCAATGCCAACCCATCCACAACATCACCTTCCATAACCAAAGAAACTCAAACAAACATATACATATGCAATCCATCAAACAACATACGAACCTTCAACTTCATCTCCTGCACAAGGAGTCTCCCAACCTTCGCCTTCCTTGACCAGCTTCTTCTTTAGCCCGTTCTTCCCAATTTCTTTCTCTTCACCCTCCTTGAGAATCTGATTAACTGGATCATCCATGGGAATGCCCGTGTCCTCGTCCATATTCACGTCGCCGGATGTCGGGAACTCGAAGTCGTCATCCATATCTAGGTTATGAACTGATTTTGCAATGAATCAGATAAGGATCAATGTGTGAGAGCAACGCTTGATTAATGCTTTCAAGATGACTGACCTCGTGAGAGGCTGGGTTTTAAGTTTTAATGGTGGCAGAGACGAGGGAGGTAACGTGAAATATCTACAGAGTTCCAAAAGCTGAACAAGTCAAGATTCTTCCTTCCGTTTTGGGCGCCATTTGTGATGTGGTTTTTCGAAGGTCCTTGAAAAATGGTACATTTGGCATGGCTGTAGAAGAAGCTTTGTTCTCTCATGGTATTGGACATTGGCCCCAAGCACCTTAATTTTTAATCTTTTATTAAAACTGAAATTAATTGAAGTTTATTATCCAATTATGTTCTACCTTTTCTCACTTCCCATGCCATTTCATCTGGAAGCATTTTAGAGCATTCTATTTCATATAATTTTCCAAATCTTAATTAAAATACATTATTTCATAAATTTTATCTTAAATTTTATTAACTTTTTAAAAATTTCATACATCTCATTTATTTTTTAAAAATTTCATACATCTCATTCCTTAAATATTTTTCATTCTTTAAAATACTATTTCCTTAATTCTTTTTTTATTATTTTTTTCCTCTCACTTCCATTTACGATCTTAACACATATCTATTTTAACTTTTTTTAAGTCTCATTTGTATTCGAAATTCACATCAACTCATCTCAACTCATCTTCATCTCATCATTATATTTTTTCAATTTTCTATACAAAACATAAATTCCTATACCCTTTTTCAAATTTCAATACACATTTTTCAAATTCCAATACATATTTTTCAAATCTCAAAATAATAATAAGATTAAAAAATAAATTAAACTCATATCAACTCATCTCATCTCCCAATCCAAATAAGACCTATCGAGTTGTACATAAATTTAACTATTGAACACAAAGATTATTTTTTACAAATTAGTATGAGAATAATGACAAAAATATTAAGAATTTAGTAATAATTAATATTCACCATTTTAAATATAGTCAAAAACACAAATTACATGTCACATGAATGGAAAAAAATTATAATTATATACACTTAAAATGATTCAACCCCAAAAGTCTACTAAGTCTAAACATAAGATTACTCATAATTTTTGAAAATAAATTGTTAAAAGAAATAACCACGATATTAAAATCACAATAGTCAAACTCGTTTTCTCCAATTTTTTCTTACGTCTTTTCAATTCAATTTCGAGTCGATGTCTAGCAGTTTGAATGTCCATTAAGACTTGTATCTTATGAAGGTCGATTTTGAATCGATAAATTGTCATTTTGCCATATGTTGGTATTTTATGATCGTGCAAATAGAAAAAACCCGCAAGTTTGGCTAGCTTGCACGAATGACAAGTATTGAAATTTGCCATCGTCCAAGGTACAACAATAATAGTATAAAATTCCATAACGAAGATGATTTGGATTTTTATCTCATATTTTACGCACTTGAAAAAGTGGTGGCCTTCATTATTCTCAATATGAGCAATTCGTTAAGATATTTTAATACTACAGTATGAGCTATTCGTCAATATGTTTTTACCTCATATTTATTCGTAATAGTTGTTTCTCATCAATCTATTGCTTACCAATTTTCTTTGACCCACACGCGCCACCTCTTTAGCCTTTACCCTACAACTATCGATCTTCAAATCTAGGAAGAGACTTTGAGGTTTTGATGGGCGCGTGCGCCGCACGCACGTAGTGGCGTCCTAGTAGGGGTAGGCAAAATTTCTGACTTCCGACTTCCGTCTGAACTCCACTCCGATTCCGACTCCGATCGGTGTCGGAATTTGGAATTCGGAGTCAGAAATTTTCGACTCCGAAGTTGGAGTCGGATTTCGGAATCGGAGTCAGTTTCTATACCGAATACCGACTCCGAACTCTGAAGTTTTTAAAAAATAAAAATAAAAATGCAAAACGACGTCTTTTTGCATCTTTCTTTTTTGTTTTTTAAATTTAGCTAAACGATTCTGTTCCAATTAAATAGGAACGGCGTTGTTTAGTCTAGGGTTTCTTATACCCCAGCTACCAGCGATTCTTCTTTCTTCTTCTTCCTTCTTCTTTCTCCCGTCCGCGGCTGAGACTCCGAAGTCCATCCCCCACTGCAGCGCTGCTCGTCTTCTCCAACGGCGATTCCGAACCTCCGGTGGCTAGCGCCGCTTCCTCCTTCACTCTCTCACACCGCCATTGCGTTACATTGTCGCCCGACGCCCGCTAGCCCTCCAAATCGGCAAATCCGAGATTAATTGGGGTAATTTCTTGAGGCGTTGCCGCGTTATGGTTTTTAATTAAAACTAATTAAATGTGTTATTTTAATGTGATTCTTTGAGTTGGTTGGCTTGTGAGTTGTGTATACTATTATATTGTGAAAAATTCGAGTTTATATTGTGTGTTTTGACAGTATGTGTAAACTGTTTGATGAAATGTCATTGAGAAAAAAAAAATTCGAATTTTAGCCTAATTAAATGTCATTGTGTATTCTATTTAAATATAAAACTCAGCAAGAAGGCTTACTTAAACGTGGACCATTTTTATTAAAAAAAACAATATATATAGATTGTAGGTAAAAAAAAATACACTACTTGTTCTGTTATGTACTTACAAAATGAAGTTTACTTAGTTTAGGACCTTTAGGTTGTGTTTGAATATTGACGCGATCTCAGATGATTTGAACTTATATATAAATAGTAATATTTGTACTTTGTAGGTTATATTGAGATCATGTGTTTGAATATAAATATATTGAAATATTTGTTGGAATGTATGAAATAGGTTGAGATGAATTTAATTTTTTTATAAAATATTTATTATATAAAATGAAATAAAATAATTTGATTTTATGTAATCAAACCCGCTCTAATTAATAATTTTTTCCAAGAATAGATCAAATCATCAATTAGAACAGCTGGAAAGGGAGAGATCAACTCATCCTACGAGTACTGGTCACATCATGAAGTATTAATAATGAAAGCTCGTGGTGTTAAGGAACCAAAGCATAATTAGGTGATAATACCATCCAACACCTTTAGTTACAAAGTTATTGAAACACAACGGGAATCGGGATACCACACTTTAGTTACAAAGTTAGGCAAATGAGAAGTGGAACTATCTACTACTTATATTATTCCAAAAAACTGCACATACACACATACATATATATATATATAGAGAGAGAGAGAGAGAGAGAGAGAGAAAGAGAGAGATTAATTAGGAACTAGCAAAGCTAAAACAATCTATAACGATTAGCTTAAAATGGATCATTACAGGTAAGCGTTCTAATCATGAGCCCTCTCCTATAATTGAGATAATTATATTGATCTATGCCCTACATGCTTGGCAACTTGCTGTGTTCCAATTTTCAAACATTTTTTTCCAAGTAATTTTCAAACACTCTTCAGAGTATAAAAACTTATAAATTTATAATTACATAATTGAAGACTCTAATGTGCCTTGTTTTGTTTCTAGAGTATTTATTTTCTCTCTTTTCCATTCCAGTTGTTTGCCATTAAAAACCATCACCATTCACCAAACAAGATGCGTATATTCAATTCCACAAGTTTTTTTTTCAGAGAAAATTAGATTATTGGGTCAGAACCTCAAACTTTGATTGCAATGGTTGGATGATTTCTTGATAATTAAATAAATGTGTGTGTAAACACTTAGATAGAAATATTTTACTCATAAAAAAAAAATACTCTAGAAACAAGTCATGATTTCTCTATTCAGTACAAGTCATGAACGTTCACCTAATAACAGTTTCCTAATATTGTATTTTGCTACACTATAACATTATAATTTTTAGGAATTTACTAACATGTTTTATATTGTTATACTTGAATTCTAGGTCTACAATTACAAACATATGGATCCCTCACGCAGTGCTAGTGGGACTCCGACTCCACATGAGGCTCCAAATCCGGATGGTAGGACTCTTTCGGCGCTCCACGCTGCAGCTTCGAGCCGTAGTCGGCTACCCTCCACTCGAGCACAAACCTCGTGTGCTAGCAGTGGATTTCCACTTCCAGTCGACATAGAATTGGAAGTGAAAGATCCCGACCAGTTTATAGATGAGGAGGAGATGGGCCTTGGGGACGATCCGATTCAGGATCCGGATGTACCAGTATACCCTGTAGCTGCGAAGCCACCCCGTCCACGGTCAAATAAAAAAAGATCGTGGACATGGGAACATTTTGAGAAGGTTGAGGGTGAGGATCTCTAGAACCCACGGGCTGAGTGCAATCATTGTGGTACTCAAGTTGGGTGTCATTTAAAAAAGCAAGGCACTTATTGCCTTTCAGTACATCTAAACGGTTGCAAGCGCTACTAAATAGCATCAAGAGGTTAGTGTCTTGCTTTATATGCTACTTAGTTTTGTGATTATGATCCCATTTAATTTTCATTTAAGACTAATATTGGTAATAAATTATCAAACGCAGACGCAGGTGGGTCTCAAACTAATCTTAGCTACGAGACTTTTACAGCCACTGATGGGACAGGGACACAGATAAGGAATTTAGTTGTCCCTCAATACAGTGAGAAGATGTTTCATGAGGCGCTTGCGATGATGATTATAAAAGATGAGATGCCCTTTACCACGGTTGACAAGGATGGGTTCCGATATTTTGTGAAGCTGCTTGAGCCAAGATTTCCAATCCCATCCCGTTATACAGTGATGCGAGATTATATGAAGATGCATCTAAGGGAAAAGGTAGAAATGAAGAAGATGTTCTCCACCACTGGCCAGAGAGTGTCATTTACGACCGACACATGGACGTCGGTACAGAATACCCCGTACATGTGTATCACAGCACATTACATTGATAGTGAATAGAATCTTAAAAAAAGAATTATTGGATTTAAAGAAATAGTTGACCATAAGGGTGCATCGATAAGAGCGGAGATAGATGATTGTTTGGTTGATTGGGGCATCCAAAAAATATTATGCATTACAGTTGACAATACCGGTGCAAATGAAACCGCCATCGAATAGTTTATCCGAAATACGAGAGCGAGAGAATATGTTATTAAAAATCACCAGTATATCCACATTCGATGCACTGCTCATATAATCAACCTTATTGTTGGTGAATCTTTCTGGTTTTAATTTTGTATTTTGTATTTTAATATTTTTATGATTAAAGTCTTTGAAAATAGTACTATTTTTTATATTATTATGATAATTAGATATTTTTCAATGATGAAACAGTTAACCGATTGGAAAATGTAAACGACTCTATCAAGAAAGTCCGCAATATTGTGCGGTACGCGAAGGCTTCTCCCCAAAGGCTGCAAAAGTTCAAGGCAATAGCAGAATAAGTTGGGATTGAGTCTTCAAAGATGTTGTGTCTGGATGTTCCCACTCGATGGAACTCCACATATCTGATGTTGGATATGGCACTAAAGTACCAAAAAGCATTTGAGCGGCTGGAGATTGAGGATGGAGGTTTGATATATGCCCTACTGGAGCTTGATGGAAGGGGACTCGGTTCGCCAGACAACATCGATTGGCAACATGTATCCGAGTTTATCACATTTTTACAAATCTTTTATGACATCACGTTGCGGGTTTCTGGATCTGCATATGCAACGGCAAACATGTGGCTTAGCGAAATCTCCATGCTACACCACCACTTGAAAGAAGGTTGTGCTGACCCGAGTGGATTGTTATCTGGTATGGCATCACAGATGCAGTCCAAATATGATAAATATTTGGGGCAAGTTGAGAAGATAAATAGATTATTGTTCATAGCGTCAATCCTCGACCCCCGATTGAAGTTGACAGTGGTAGAATGGTGGGCAACAGCGGTTCTCGGGGCAGTGAAGGCTAAGTCGTTTATCACAGCACTCAAGGCAGATTTGAACGAGTTGTACACCCATTACAGTGCCAGTAGTCCTGCTTCATCCTCACGAGCCATGGGTACCTCACGTTCGAGTTCGAGCTCAGGACCAGCCACAGATGCTCGTTCGAGTCAGGCCAGTGCAGCCAGTCGATCCCGAGGCTTCAACGTCATGACGTCGTTTCATGCATGGTCAACGAGAAATCCATTGCAGTGTACAAATGAGGTTGAGCGATATTTACTGGCAAAGGTCAATGAGCCTAGTGAGGAGTTTCAGATCTTGATTTAGTGGAGAACTAATTCACCCAAGTACTCGAT
Organism: Platycarya longipes; assembly: GCA_036559045.1. Lineage (NCBI taxonomy): Eukaryota > Viridiplantae > Streptophyta > Magnoliopsida > Fagales > Juglandaceae > Platycarya > Platycarya longipes. The sequence continues at coordinate 25,521,714 of CM071789.1, read as the reverse complement.
TCTCTCTCGCATTGCTCAAGATGTACTAGCCGTTCCTATCACTACGGTTGCATTTAAGTCGGCATTTAGCACTGGAGATCGGGTGTTGGATGCCTACCGGAATTCATTGTCACAGTCAACCGTGGAGGCCTTCGTTTGCACACAAAACTGGCTCAGTGATGTACCTACTGGACTAGAGAGTATTGGCATCGATGCCGTGAGCTATAGACTTGAGTAAGGTAAACTTAAATTAATTTATTTAATTCTTTTTAAATGATTAAAGTAACAAAGTTTATATAATTATTAAATTATTTCAATAATCTTTTTATAATTTCATTTTCATAAATCTATTTAAATTTAAATTTATACTGTTTATGATTTCACAGATTTAGTTATCAACCCTACCATACTTGCGGATGACTGATGGAGTAATTATCGGTTACGTATATTTTTTCTCTAATTTATAGTTACTTGTTTCATATTTGGTTAATTTTAATTTTTTTTTATATATAATAATACATTTTAATTTTATCTTAATTTCAGGTACGATTCCGTATAAGTTCCAACAACAAACTACTTTGCTGTAGCAATTATTATTATTTTTTTTGTAACATCGATACGAGTCTCATTGAATCAGAGTCATCAGACTATCAGTGATAATTTAATTTATATTTTGTATTATTTTTTGTATTAATAGTCTAGAGTCCTGGACTATTTTTTGTATTACTATTTTTTGTATTATGCTATAACACTATTGGCTGGCATTAGCATTGTAATTACTACTTAGTACTTTGTATTTTTTGTTTAATTGTTTAAGGCTAATTAGTACTTAGTAGTGAAAACTGAAACCTGAATAAATCAATAGTTGTGGCAACTCAATTGAATCTAGTATCTAAATACTTAATTCTCATATCATTAAATTCATCTCAAGTCAAAACTTATTTACATATGAGATTTTAATTCAACATTTCTTTATACACAAAATTCATAAATTTTTAAAATTTTATAACTATATCTAAATTTATTATAATATTAAAATATATTAAAATTCATTTGAAATAAATCTCATAAAACTTATTTTATTATCTTAATTTATTTTTATTTATTAAAAAAAATTTATTCTATCTCAAATCAGCTTAAACCATTAAACGCAATTACGCAAGTTAAAATATAAAAAGTTACTTCTTATCCATGCGCGGTAAACTCAGAGAGATTATGCGAGAAACTCAAATATTTGGCTCTATTATCAAAGATCGTGCACGTCAGACAGCTGTATGACTGATGGATTGATTACTTGCCAGTTGCCAAGTCTACCATACATGTTAAGTAAGCATGGTTAACTTATTTCTTCACAAGAAATGCATCTCAATTGAACAAATGAGCTCGTATGGAATTAATATGGCCCAATTTGGATCATTTAGTTTCGGAATGAGTGTAATTTGGCCCATACCGAACTCGCCAAAGAAATCAAAATTCGGAGTTTCGATCGAAACTCCGATCACGATTCAGAATTCGGAACTTCCGATCTGAACTCCGATCGGAATTCGGAATTCCGAACTCTAATCGGTGTTGGCCTCCGATAGTGTTTCGGAGTCGGAGTCGGAGTCGGAATATTTTTTTGGCTCCGATGATTTTCGGAATCGGAGTCGGAAACTCCGAACTTCAACAATTTCGAATTTGGAGCACACCCCTACGTCCTAGAGTGGCTACGGGGAAGTCATGCACTTCCTCTGGGGGTATCGCGACCTCAAATCTCCTTGATCTGGCCGCCTAATTCCCTTCTCTAGTAGCGCGTGGTTTACACGCGCCACTACGACCTTGGATCTTTCGCTGGTGATTTGGTATTGATTCCGGCTTCCCTATGTTCTTGCTTCCAATAATCCTTGATCTTGCTCGAGAAATCTTGGACCTTTCTTTCAATTTATTCCAAACAACAAATAATAGTGCACTTGCCACCCATGCCGCTTCCTATGGAGGATCAACTACCCTCAACAATGATTCAATTGTTCGTTTTTTAACGAACATTTTTTATTCACTTTACTATAAGATAACGTCCTTTGGGACATGGGTAGATGGACCAAAAAATTGGTCTCAAATAATTTTTATTTTTATTTTTATTTTTTTCACTTTTTTTTCACTGGTTGGGGTGATGGTAGAGAAATCCCCCCTCTTCCTCGTATATCATGTTTTCAATGTAATGAAATATGCTTGTTTAAAAAAAATTGCAAAATTGTTATAAAACTAAAAAAAAAACTACTACTATTGTAAGAGAAATATAAAAGAAACTTTTTTGGAACTCTTTGAAACTTTCTTCCTTCTCTATATTTTTTATGAATTTCATTACAACTGAATCCCCTATTTATAGGCCTTGAAATTACTATGCAAGTCACTATGCAAATCACTATGCAAGATTTAAAATAATAGTGATGGGGTCATTCACATAATTTTAGTGGTGGGACAGGGGTGACAACCGTCCCTCCACTTACGTTCTTACGTTCTCTTTTTATTACACTCCCCCTTGAATGACCACCCATAAAGAATTTGTCTCGTTAAAACCTAATGGGAAGAAAAACTAATGGCGAAGGAAAAAGAGTACAGTCTTCTTATGTATCCACAAGTGCTTTAAGATTGCCTCATTAAAACCTTGCAGAGGAAAATCCAGTGGGATAAAACCTTAGCGAATATGAGAAATATTTGGTTGTTAACCAAATGCAAGCTGTAATAGAGAATATTTATGATATGCAGATGGTCTAATGCAAATTAAAGATGCTGCATGAAGTATAGAATATCGCCAAGCAGAAACATGTAGTCTTGATTTCATAAGTAAAGGTCTAGCGATTAGCTGAGACCTTTTATCAAAGATTCAGCTAAACCGTTTTGTGTATGTGTATGGGCAACATGATGTTCAATATCTATTCATATTGACATGCAATAATCATCAAAAGCTTGAGATGGAAATTCACCTGCATTATCCAATCGAATGTTCTTAATTGGATACTCAAGAAATTGTGCTCGTAGTTTGATTATCTGAGCAAGAAGTCTAGCAAATGCAATATTTCTAGTGGAAAGCAGACAAACATGAGACCATCGATTAGATGCATTAATCAAAACTATAAAATATCTAAATGATCCACTTGATGGATGAATAGGCCCACATATATCTCCGTGAATCTTTTATAAAAAGGATGGAGATTCAACAATGACTTTTGAGGGAAATGGTCTGATAATCAACTTACCTTGAGAACATGCAGAGCATGGAGATTCATTGGGTAGAAATATCTTTTGATTCTTTAAGGGATGCCCATGCGAATTTTCAATAATTCGTCTCATCATTATAGATCCCGGATGTTCAAGGCGATCATGCCAAGTCATAACTACTTTGGGGTCAATGCACTTTTAGTGCATTACCACATATGATTCAATTGTTCTCATCAATTTCCTTTCAATATTTCTTACGATCAACATATGAGGTATCATTCACCTCAATTACAAATTATTTCTGCATTTTCAGCAGGTGTCATGTTACAGCAAGCGAATGATCTGGCTAATAAGTCAGATCGTGAAGCTGTTTGTGAGCTGGTGATTCTCGGCACCTGATACTCCTCCTCTATTGTCGAATTTTCCAACCGATTACAATCCAAAAATCGTAAGATTGAGGAGTTTAACGAGAAAGTTTCCGTACCTCAACGACTCATTTAAGAGTCTGACAGAAAAATTGCAGACTTAAAGCAAGAGAATAAGAATTTAAAATCTTTACTTACATTTTCATTTCGACTGCCTAATCCTTTAGATAAGGATGGTATGTTGCTTTATGAAGAGCAAATGCATTTGAGAGATGAGGCTAGAAGTTTCAAATTCTTATAACTCATATATCAATTGAATAATAAGATCTTTCATTTTCAAATGCATTCCTTGAATTTTTAGCAGCCTTTGTGATCTCTTCAGGAGTTCTAATAAGGTAAATCATCAACATAAACTGCAATAATGGTAAATCTGGATTCTGATAAAACACATGGGCATATACGATTATTCTCAAATCTTTCTTTCAATAGATACTCGTTAATTTAATTATACTACATGCGTCTGGATTGTTTTAACCCATATAAAGATCTTTTAGTCTGATTGAGTACATATTTCTAGATGTACTTGTAAATGCTTCAGGCATTTTATATCCTTCAGGGATTTTCATATATATGTCATGGTTTAAGGATCTATATAAATATGCAGTGACCACATCCATCAACCGCATTTCTAATCCTTTTGTAACAACTAGACTAATAAAAAATCTAAATGTGATTGCATCCATAACGAGAGAATATGTTTCTTCATAATCAATTTCGGGTTTCTGCAGGAAACCTTATGCGACAAGTCGTGCTTTGTAACGCACAATTTCATTTTTCTCATTATGTTTTCGTATAAATACCCATTTATATCCAACAGGCATTACACCCTTTGGTGTTTGGACAATAGGTCCAAATACTTCTCGCTTTGCTGGCGAATTTAATTCAGCTTCAATAGCTGCTTTTCATTTTGGCCAATCAGTTATACGTTGACATTTTTTGACGGTTTTTAACTCACTTTCTTCATTACTTCTGGTAATGTCAATAGCCAATTTATATGAAAATATGTTGTCGACAACAGTTTTATTTCTATTCAGAATTTTTCCAGTATTCATGAAATGTATTGAGATCTCATTATTTTCAGGTACCTGTTCCTCTTCAGGGGAAAACATTTCATGACGCACTTCTTTAGGAGGTCTCTTTTCAGGAGATTTATACTCTTCAGGAGTTTCCTTTTCAGGAGGTTCTGGAATAAAAGATTTGAGCTATTTAGGAGCACCAATTATATTTGTAACTTGTATTGTGGGTACGTGTTCTTCAGGAACACCAAATTCATTTTGTATTCTTTTCATTCTGGGAATTTTATCTTTTGCACCAATAGGTCTTCCACGCTTCAGGCGTGCCTTAGATTACCTATTGCTGTTTTGACAATTTGTCTTTCAGGGGCTTCAATCCTTGCTGGAGCATTAACAGCAGGAATATAAGATTTTATTACACCTTTAGTGTCAGTAAATACATCTGGTAATTGATTTGCAACATTTTGTAAATGAATAATCCTTTGAACTTCCAGTTTACATTTATTTGAAGGAGGATCAAATTGAGACAAGGTCTTATTATCCCAAGTAATATCTTGTCGTGCTTCAGGCACCGACTTTTCTTTACCCATTAATGAAAAATTGGATTCGTCAAAGTGACAATTCTCAAAACGTGTTTTAAACATATCCCCAGTATGAGGTTGAAGGTATCTAATAATAGATGGAGAATCAAAACCAACATATATCCCAAGTCTACGTTGAAGGCTCATTTTCGTACGTTGTGGAGGTGCAATTGGAACATATTTCACCTAAATTCTTTTATACTCATGAACTTTAAGAAAAATGTGAAATTGATGCCAAGTAGATACAATCTAGTGATAATCTAACAGATTTATTCACAAAGGCGTTACCAACTTCGACATTCAAGAAGATTATGCATAACATTGGAATGCGAAAACTCAAAGATCTATAGTCATGCACTTTTCAGGGGGAGTAAAAGACTCGTGCTGATAACGTGTTATAAAATTAAAAAGAAAACTACTACTATTACAAGAGAAATATAAAAGAAATTCTTTTGGAACTTTCTGAAACTTTATTCCTTCTCTATATTTTCTTATGAATTTTATTACAACTGAAACCCCTATTTATAGGCCTTGAAGTTACTATGCAAGTCACTATACAAGATTTAAAATAATAGTGGTGGGGTCATTCACATAATTTTAGTGGTGGGACAGGGGGCGACAGCCGTCCTTCCACTTACGTTTTTACGTTCTCTTTTCATTACAAAAATTAATATATGAATTTTTTAATTTTTGCAATTTGATATCTCAGTTTTCAATTTTTACAAAATTGATCATAAATTTCAAAAATTTAAAATTATATACATATTTCGAATTTTTATTATAAAACTAACATTGTCTCATGCGTCAATTTTTAATTTGCTGGATGCGTGACACCAGTATCCATATTAGCTAATCAAAAGCTATGGTGCCTTGTGCTGATTAGGACTGGGGTTTCGACCTGGGAATCTTGGTATATCTGATCTGAATCTTGGTTTCAAACCCAATCCATAACTCGGGTAAAATCGAAATATTTAAATTTTGAATAATTCGAATTTCCAGCTGTGCCTACATTAGTTTTTAACAAAAGGCCATATTATTAATTTCTTTTGAGAAAAAAAAAAATAATGTTGAAAAATTTATGTAAAAGTCTATATTTTATAAATTTTCTAAGAAGTCAGGTAGAAAATCATAATACTAATCAATTGAACATTTTTTAGAAAAAAATCCAATAATCTTTTTACTTGAGGTTGAAGTTTTTTTGTTAAATTATTTATAAAAAAATAAACCCGATAACTAGATTTTAAATCCAAAATCTAAATTTCATACCTAAACCAGATCAGATGGGTCTAAATTTTAAAATGCAGATTTCGGAAAATAAATTGCAATCGAGTTCTGGACCGAATTGAGCTAGGCCAGGCTGGAAAAAATGCATTAATTATAGTATTTTTTTTTAATGTGATGAAAAGTATAATCTCGTTTGTATTTAAAATCCATTTCAATTCATTTTTATTTTATTATTATATTTTTATAACTTTTTATACAAAACATAAATTCCTATACACATTTTTTAAATTTTAATATACAATTTTCAAATTCTAATACACATTTTTTAAATTTCATAATAATAATAATATTAAAAAATAAGCTAAATGCATCTCAACTCATTTCAATTTCGAATCCAAATTGAACCTAAATTTGGTAAAAAATCAACATTTTCTTATCTATAATTCCATATTAAATTTATTAAAATAATAATATAATATATAATTTATTAAACTAATAAACACATTTATAATTTATTTATTTAACAAATATATTAAAAGATAATAAAAAATATTTTAATAAGTGAATAGTAATCCTTCGAATATAAAAGATATTATTCAAGTATTATATCTCAAAATTTAAGTTTGTGAGTTTTAATAAATCTAATGTAAAATTATTTTAAGTAAAACTATCAAATAATTTAATAATAAATTCAATGCCAACACTCTTAATACTAAACTTATCATTAATCATGAAAATTAATAGAGGTACAAAAACATATATTCATATTCTAATTTTATTCAATTAATTATAATTTTCTTTTAATTATATCAGAGCTTAGATAAATAAAATCAGTTAACCCTCCAAGAATTTTTAAAGAGTAATGTTAGTGGTATCATTGTAACATATAGTTGTAACATATTATTAGTGTAATTCTTCTCTATCATTTTAAAATATTTTAAAAAAATATAAAAATATCAATATATTAATAATTATTTTTTTAAATATTAAATAAAAAATTAAAATATAAAAAAAATATCAAATTTGATAGACATACTAAAACTACTTTTGGGAAGTGAGAGTTTTTCAAATATTATTAAAATATTTTATTATTATTTATTATTTTATTATTATTTTTGACATATTATTATTATTATTTATTATTTTATTATTATTATTATTTAATATTTTATTATTAATTTTCACATATTATTTAAAACACTTCTTAATATCCAAATCTAACCTAACAGTTTTTTATTTTTTAAGGTATAGGAAAAATAAGCGTCCCCAGTCCCCACCCCACCTACGACTTTGGCTCTGTTGGCGTTACAGTACAAGAAAAAAGGTTGTAGCTGCTCATCCCTACACGATTGGAGGCCAAATAATGCCATCGTCAGTCACAACCTCAATTTAGAATTTCCCCGCACTGACTCATAGAATCATAATTTCTCCTTCAAACCCGAGGATCCCCTCTCGATCGATCGACTCTCCGTCGTGACCCCTTTATCTCTCATCTCTCAAGGGGTTGCCTCTCTCCCTAGAGAACACAAAAATCTCGAATTAATTTCCAATCCTATTTCCAATTTCCTCTAGAAACCGCAGAGTTCGAATCCTTTAGATAAAGAGAGATGTCGGAGATGGCCAACACAGATCCGGAGGGTCTCGATGGAGTGCGGATGAGTTGGAACGTCTGGCCTCGCACCAAGGTGGAGGCGAGCAAGTGCGTGATCCCACTCGCGGCCTCCTTCTCCCCGATCCGCCCGCATCCGGACATCATCACCCTCCCTTACGCGCCCCTCAGATGCAAGACCTGCTCCGCCGTCCTCAATCCCTTTTCGCGCGTGGATTTTGCCGCGAAGATCTGGATCTGCCCCTTCTGCTATCAGCGGAATCACTTCCCTCCTCATTACTCCATGATCTCGGAGACCAACCTCCCTGGCGAGCTCTATGCCCAGTATACCACCGTCCAATACTCCCTCCCTCAAAACCCTAACCCTAACCCTAATCTCCCTCCTACCCTCCCGCCCGTGTTCTTGTTCATGCTTGATACGTGCATGATCGAGGAGGAGATGGGGTTCGTGAAATCGTCGCTAAAGCGCGCCATCGGTTTGTTGCCGGAGAACGCGCTGGTTGGGTTCGTTTCGTTTGGGACCCAGGTGCAGGTCCATGAATTGGGGTTCTCCGACATGTCCAAAGTTTACGTGTTTAGGGGGAACAAGGAGATTTCCATGGAGCAGGTTTTGGAGCAATTGGGGCTCGGCATTTCGGCCAGGCGAACTGGTGGACCGGGATACCAGAAGGGCTTGCCGAATGGGCTTCCTAATTCAGGCGTCACGAGGTTTTTGTTACCCGCTGGGGATTGCGAGTACACTCTTAACGCGGTGGGTTTTTGGACCGTTCGGTGCGATTTGGTTATGTCGAGATGGTCTTTGATTTTGTTTTTTGAGCTCAGCTGTGAATTTTTTGTGCGTTTCAGCTGTTGGATGAGTTGCAAACGGATCAATGGCCTGTCCCGCCTGGTAGTCGGGCATCGCGGTGCACAGGAGTGGCTTTAAGTGTTGCCACGGGATTGCTTGGAGCTTGTTCCACTGGCACTGGTGCTAGAATTATAGCTCTGGTTGGTGGTCCTTGCACGGAAGGGCCCGGCACGGTAAAAAGGAAAAAAAGAAGAAGAAGAAGCTATTTTGGACTCCTGTTTATTTTGCTATCACTGCTTGTAACCTGTGTTTGATGTTATCTTAGACTTGAATTGATCTGCAGTTTTTTTGGCTCTTATAGTTTTTCGTCTTTACCTTATCCTGTGAAAGTTACGCTTGTTCATATATTTTTGTGTAGCAATAGGAATGCATGATATTATGAAACCAAGTCTTAGTTAGCGAGTGGTTGGTAAGGATCTGTACATTATTTTGCATATGACTGAATTCAGCTGATATTATTAGGGTTTTATCTAGGCGATGCCTCACACCATAAGAATGGGACCAAATAGTTCAGGCAAAACAATATGCGACTTCCTTTCTTGATTGCTAAGTGGTCAGATGAAGTGTTGTTTGTTGGGTCTCGCATTATAATGAACTGTGTTCTTATTTCCAGTCCCATGTTGGTCTTCAAAGTTCATATGTTGACATATATTTTTCCATATTTTCATTATCTATTTATCGAAACCTAATACCATGCCAAACCCAGACCCATGCAATTATGTTTGGGTTTGTAATTTTTCTGTTGCCTTTGTGTTTTGTCTCCACATGTCACCTCAATCACGCATCACCACAATCTGGACGAAGTCACATTTCAAGTTCACTGCCTCTGTAAATAGTTCATGGTCACCTATGCAGCATGATTAATATTAGGCCAAAAAGTTGGCGTAAAAAGCTCCTTATTTCTCTTAAAACTGACAAAATTTTAAGGCCTTTTTTTCTGTTTATGGTAAAGATATTGATTTGAATAAAGTCTTGCAGATTGTATCAAAAGATCTCTCAGATCCGGTACGATCACATAAAGATCTAGACAAGGATGCAGCACCTTATTTTAAGAAAGCAGTTAAATTCTATGAAAATCTTGCAAATCAGCTGGTCAGCCAGGGTCATGTTTTAGACCTTTTTGCTTCTGCACTTGATCAGGTAAGTGTCATTTGGATTTTTATTTCTGTTACAACCTATGAGAAATTTTTGTGTGGGCTTTCAAACAAATCAGTGATTATTTATTTCATTTTTGTCTTTTACAGTTTCTTTTTATTTTTTCCATTTAGTCAAGAAATCTAAAAACCCTCCCTTTTTAAGTTCTTTTTAGAAGGTCAAACTTTGGTCCTCTCCTTTTCATTAGGGTAAGGCTGTATTAATAACTTACATGTGGAATTATTGGTATTGTATGCAGAGTTAGTTTTACAAAGAAACTCACACAGGAAAGAGAAAGGGGGGATTGGGGTTCCTGTTTAAGCATTGTAATAGGCCTGTTCTGGCTTCAAAGAAGTCATTTTATGCTTGTAGGAAAAAAATATTTATTATTAATTTGAAATGCCTAATTCTAGTATTCATAAAAAATGAAAGCCTAATGCTAGAGATTTTTATAGTTTATTTTTCAGGTGTAAAGCATTTTTACATAGTTTTTAGTATGCTCTTTATTTTTCTCTCATGTTTAAAGTAAAACCTAATGCATTGTATGAGAATTCCACGTGTTTTTGTTGCCTTTTGATTCTTTTGTCGGGTGTTTTTGGGGTTTTATGGCATATTTATGGCCTCTATCAAGAACGCTTATGGTGACAACCAACTAGTACATTAGAGTCATGATATTTACTTGATTAATGACAATTTCTTTCTTTCTTTCTTTTTTTGCTTGATTGAAACTCGGCGTCCGAGAAGAAAGTCCCGACTAATCCTAGGAGTGCCCTGGCCCTTGACAAATTGACAACTTCTTTGTTTGATACATAAATCACAAATCAGAACTTCCATGCACTGTAGATTGTACTTATGCTTTGACTCTTGGCATTTTAAATATGTAGGTTGGGGTAGCAGAAATGAAAGTTGCAGTCGAAAAAACTGGCGGCCTTGTTGTTCTAGCTGAAAGTTTTGGTCATTCTGTATTTAAAGATTCTTTCAAGCGTATCTTTGAAGAAGGGGAGCAGTCTCTCGGCCTTTGTTTTAAGTGAGTTCATCATTGTGGAACACGAGGTTTCATCTTCTTCTACAATGTCTGTGACCTAGTTATTTTCTTAAATTTGTGCTTTGAATTTCCTTTTATTTAAAAGTGAAATTGTTCCTGCATTTTTGAATTTCTGTTTTCTTGTAACTTGTTTCTTTCTCTAGTACCACTCGAGCTTAGTAATACATTCCATACCGTTGATGTTGCAGCACCAGGAACACGGTCCTTCAATTTTTTTTTTATCAGTAAATAATAGATTTGTTAAAAATACGCATAGCCAAGTACATGGGACATACAAGAGCAACACCTATGCATGAGTGTCTAAAGATACAATGCAGTTCTTTGATTTTGACTTCCCTGGTTGTAGATGTAGCTGTTTTCTTGCATAGGCCTCTTGTACTTGGGCTTTGTCCTTTTCATTTTTAAAGTAAAATCTTCAATTACTTTTTGGAGAAAATGGAGCCATTTTCTGGCTTGGAACTAGTGGTTTTTTTTTAATAAGAAACTGTTAAGATAACTAAATGAGGAAAAACTCAATTGGAAGAATGAAGCATCTCTTAAGAGGAAACTTAAAAAAGAGATGCAAAACATGAGAGAAGGTACTTCTACGCAACAGAGAAAGGAATGCAAAGAAAACATTCGTGTCAACGCTTGTAATAGTGCATTTACAATAAAAAAAGAAGCTTCTCATCGTGCGTCGCCTCATGGTGAAATGGCTATTAAACTGCTCCTAGAAAAGGAGTGAACTCTTTCATTTTCTTATTTGAGGATACAAGTATCCTCTTTCTTTAAGAGCAGGAAGGTGTATGATCTATTAAGGAAAGTGGTGCATTTTTTCTTGAATGCGTGTATATCTTTAGTGCCTCCAGACAAGGGCTTCACACTGGGGATGGGTTGGAGGAGAAATAAATACTTTTGAAGCACATTTCGCTAGAAAGAAGAATAATAATAAGAAAGAAGAAGAGGAATGGAAGGGAAGATGAAGCAAGTTTTTTTTTTTTGGGGGGGGGGGGGAATTTCACAAGTTCTAGCATTTGTGCCTTGTACGATTGCTTCACTGATGCAGATCCTTTTTAACTTGTTATTCTTTTTGTTTGGCCTTATGCTGTTGTTTGCACCATTCATGGTCTATAATTTGCTGTAATTAATTGTCAAGCTCATTTGTGACTACTTTGTTTCAGTGGTACACTTGAGATCAATTGTTCCAAGGACATCAAAATCCAGGGGATAGTTGGACCTTGCACATCATTGGAAAAGGTTGGACCCTTTAGTACTAAAAGCCAGATTTTATTCAGAGGCCTCATATTTGGGGTTTGTTTATGGTCCATTGAAATAAGACTGACCAAGCTTTTAAATGGTGGTCTTGGCACTGGTATTTGCAGAAAGGACCTGCTGTTGCTGATACGGTTATTGGGGAAGGGGGTACAACAGCATGGAAAATGTGTGGTCTTGATAAAAGTACTTGCTTAACAGTGTTTTTTGATCTTTCCTCAAGCGATCGGTCAAATGCTCCGGGAACTGTAAATCCAATGTTGTACTTGCAGTTTCTCACAAGGTATGCCTGTGGATTGCGTCGATGTGGGACTACCATGTATATGTTCATGTGTTTTCATGCACTTACAGGCCTTTTTTTCTCTTCATATGGAATATAATCGAATTTTGATGGTCTTATATGTAATTGCAGTTATCAAAACCCTGAAGGTCAATTAATGCTTCGGGTCACAACTATTAGTAGAACATGGATAGATAGTGCAGTTAGCTCAGAGGTTTGCTACTTCAATTTCTGTGTCTTTTTTTATTATGTGAAGGTCATTTGTCTGCTACTGTTCAAAAGATGACCTAACCCTTTGTCCCCTTTTTGCACGTACACACGCTTTTTTGTATATTTTAAGCCCCGATTCTTCTAAAACTATAAATTTATGTGGGATTCAGTGGGTTCAGTTTACTGGCTAAGATAACCCCCAATTGTCAATTCATGCGAGATTCAGTTTGTCAAAATTGAATGCTGGGTATGTCTTTCAGCTAAATGATTGCTGGCACCTCCCCTCCTTTTTTCTGATTGTTGTATAATAGTTTATTAAATTGTTGCTGGAGGATGCATTTTTTGATATCTCATTTGGACTCTGATAAAATAAACCAATTTTTGGAAACTTTTTTTTATAAGTAAGAAAAGATTTTGTTCCCAAAGAAATGTACACAGGATGCATACAAAGGAAATACCTACAACTTTCCAAATACAAAAGGAAAACTAAAACAGAAAATTAAAACTGATTCTGAATATTTTCTTCCATTACAAAAGCTTTGGCCCAAAAACTCAAAGTACTAAAGAAAAGGTCCCTAAGATCTCCCAATGAGTGTCTTAGTTTTTCTTTTCTAGCTTGTAACTAGGTTTTATCTCTTGTACACTTCCTGTATACTTGGTTTAGCCGCTTTACATAAATAAAATTCTTATTACCTATATAAAAAAAAGGATCTCCCAATGAGTGTTCTTTGTCTTCGAAGCATCTCCCGTTCTTTGCTTTTGGGAACTCTTGAGGTCAATTTCACTGTTATTTGTCATTGTATTTGATATGGCTTGGGAAAATATTTGGTAAGGAAGATTGGTTGACAGTGGAGTTCCTTCTGGATATCTATTAGGCATGTGTATACAGATAAGGATGGTGTAATGCTTGTAACAAAGAGTGTCTATTGCACAATTTTTTTTTTCCTCTCAAGAAGAGCTTTACTTATATTAAAAAAAAGAGAGTAGAGCTTAACTTAAAAGAAAGTCTTGTAGTTGGAATGAAACTATGAACAAGCTTTATACCTCTTATGGCATTTTTGTTTTTGTCCTAATAGGGTGAGTGAAGGTTTTATTTGTGGATGTGTTTTCCACTTTGGACACACCTCCTGTGCCTGTGTGCACACAGTAGCACCTACACATGCATTTTGTACACGTGTTTGGACATGTATGTGCAATGTTATAATTACTTTTAGCCGTTCTTTTAAATAAAATGGGAGGGAATGTGCATTGCCCTGGCCAGGATGAATGTTTCTAAAGCATGCACATATTAGATGTGTTTGACGTCTTAAGTCGGGGAAGACTAAATGGAGGGTATTATGATGATGTTCTCATAAAAGGTGTTTCAGGTGGGGTTTTAGTCTATGGGAAACATTGGGTTGGCATTGGGGAGGTGTATTTTGGGTTGGAGTTGGGGGGTGAGTTTTAGTCTTGGGCTTGATGTATGTTGGGTAGTATTTCATGGGCTTTTTGGGGTCATTAGGAGATCTTTAGTATGGGATATGTGTTTTCTTGTATATATCCAGTGTACTCGGTTACTCCTATTGATATATATATATATAATATTTTTACTTATCAAAAAAAAAAAAAAAAAAGATGTGTTTGACGTGTGTTCCATGGTGCTGCCACTGTGGTTGAAATTTTGAGGCCTTGAGTTTTCAATAACAATGTGGAAGCTTCAGCAGAATGGATGCTTCTAAACATGGCTATGTCTTATTGGATTTCGGGTTGCACATTTTAAGTTTAGATTCATGAATGTCATGTGCTTGGTATGGGCTAGTGACTTAATGGTCATGTTGGGATTTTTTTTTTTTTTTAAGAAATTAGTATGAAGTGAAAAGTATGTTACGGGCTAATGGAAACATTTTATAGACTTGTATAATGGAGTAGGGCTTAATATGTCATCTTTTGTTTACAGACGATACTTCAGTATTTTATGAGGCAATTGAAGATCGCCTCCGTTACTTGAGCTGCTTATAAGCCTTCTCTGGTTTAAAAGTTAATTTGGATAAGTTGGAATTGCTTCTAGTTAGTAGGGTTAAAAACATACATATGGTGCAATCCAAGTATCTCAAATCATGGATAGAAGTTTGAAATATGAATTATTGACTACCTTCAATAAGAATGTGAAATGAATCTAAATAGTTTCGGTAGGCCTGCAATTCATGTATTTGACCTCAAATATTCTCATTTTTTTTTGGCCTCAAATTAATCTCGTCTATGAAAAAGATAAATACTCAAGTTATAAGCTCATGACAATGGTGGTGTTTTGTTCAGAGTCAATTTTTTTTTGTAAGTAACAGTCACAAATTTAATACAAAATACTCATTGCTCTTTTTTTTTTTTTATTGAACTGAATAAAGTAAAGAACTCTTATATTTATCTTTCAACTTTTGTATTCTTCTTACAAAGCACAAAGATGAAAAAGTCAATATATGATTTTTTTTTTGGACAAGAAAAAAAAAGGACACTCTTATCTAACAACCCAAAAAAGAAACATAATTTTGAATGAGTTGGAATCGACTCAAATCGGTTAGAATCAGTTTGATGGGCTGATTGAAATGGTTTTGTGAACTTTTCAAAAAATGCACTGAAATCAGTATGTTTTCAAGAAAAGAATGACTCTTTTTCAAGCCGTGTTCGAGGGTATTTATCCATTATTACTGTATAATTTAAGAATATGTTTGAAATCCATGAAGTGGAGGTTCATGTTGACAAAAAAATTATTGCTTTTAAAGGAACTGGTGCAAGGATTTGATCAGGAGACTGCTGCTGTTGTAATGGCAAGGTTGACTTCCTTGAAAATGGAGACAGAGGTATTTTACAGGATTTGTTATCAGCTGTTGATTTTTCATATATTCTGTTTGTAACAACCCTAGGAAAAGCTAAAGCTACATTTGAATGTATACTTCCAAATAACTAGTCAATGTACTAATTGGAACCCATTAGAATCATTATAAACCACAAAGACTCCTCCCAAGCAATGAGATCCTCCTCCACCCCACTCCTTCCTTCAATGATCTCTTACAAAACTTGGGGTACAATGGATTAAATATGAGAGGATTGTGAGTGAGATCTCATGTTCATGGTAGAGAAAAGTTATTGCATTATATAATGATGTCATGTGGTTTATAATATTGACTAGTTATAAATACAGTAGTGGTTTCGGCTTTCCTTCAGCTGTTACACTTATTAGTCAAGTATATTTTGCTATCTGTTCTATGCCTACTTTTTTGCTGGTGTTTATTTCAAGGTTCATATATATATTTGACACAGTTCTATTCTGGTTGGAATAGATGGTTGTGGGGAGTTTAATGAGAAAAGAGAGAACAACAGATATATGAAACTTGATTTTTCATTGTAGAATAAGGCTGCATCCAAGCATTTAGTTCATAGGAGTTATAATGATCTAATTCCATTTTAATCAATTCATTTTCTTATTAGCTTTTACAAGATGTTGGCCCTGAAGTTTTTGGGTAAAAAAACACATTAGGATTTCTAAACTCGTCCCTTAAAGTATTGCACCTGATGATGGATCTTGTTTTAATCAGGAAGGGTTTGATGCTACACGGTGGTTGGATCGGTCTCTTATCCGTCTTTGTTCTAAATTCGGTGACTACCGGAAGGATGATCCAGCATCTTTTACATTAAATCCTTCTTTTTCATTGTTCCCCCAGTTTATGTTTAATCTGCGACGATCACAATTTGTACAGGTTTTCTCTCTCTCTAGTCTCTCCCTCCCTCGTTCCCTCTCTCTTGATACATGCGCATGCTCACACACACACATGTATATTGTTCTGAGCGATCTCCCTGATATGGTAATTGATGTGTGCATTTGCATCTAACATACTTTTTGGGGGTTTTGGTGGGGATGTGGCAGGTTTTTAACAACAGTCCAGATGAGACTGCCTATTTCCGCATGTTGTTAAACCGGGAAAATATCACAAATGCTGCTGTTATGATTCAACCGTCTTTGATATCATATTCATTCAATTCGCTGCCTGCTCCAGCATTGTTGGATGTGGCTTCCATTGCAGCTGACCGAATTCTCTTGCTGGATTCCTATTTCAGTGTTGTAATTTTTCATGGAATGCAAATAGCTCAGTGGCGTAATGCAGGATACCATAACCAGCCAGAACATCGGGTATCTATGCATAATTCGTCTAGGAACTGTGCATAATTCGTCTAGGAACTTTTGCCATTTTAGAAGTTGGCTTAGAATTTATTGTCATAAGTATATGTTCTGCAGATACTTGTGTTCCCAAGCCTCTTAAAATGTTCTGAGCATTTCTTTTGGATTGTTTGATCAAATCCATTATTGAAGTCTTTACAAGTTGTAAGCTTAACTTCCTTCTTTGCTTAGGTAGGGGCCTATATGGCAATCCAAAAGTTGCAGCAATATGGAATGTTGCCCGATTTGCCTTTTGTGGTGCCTTTGGAGGGAAAGGATCAATAGACAATAGATGAGCTTTGTGTCCACAATATTCTTGTATTGGTAGTCGATCATGCTTAGGTGTCTCTTATATATAATATATCCCTGTGTATGTGGGCTATGCCTATTGTTTTCTTTAATAAAATCATTATTACTCATCAAAAAGTTGTAAGCTTAATTTCAGCGATTACTTGCCTGGGTTTGCATTTGTGAATAAGCTTTCTCCATCTAACTAAATATTTGTATATATGTGCTTTTATCTTTCAGGCATTTGCACAGCTATTGCAAGCTCCTAATGATGATGTCCAGATGATCATTCGAGAGCGTTTTCCCGTCCCTAGATTGGTGGTATGTGATCAGCATGGCTCCCAGGTTAGTAATTTATTCAAATCTCAGTTTTTTAAATTTCCGCTGATTTAGTAATTCTTCTTCCAGAAAGAATTTCGTCTAACAATCACTGGTGCTCAACATTCCTTAATTGTCTCTAGTCAATGAATGTTGCTAGAAGCTAGATATGCAATTGTTACATGATTGAAAACTGCTTCTGTAGTCTGTAGAAGCTAGATATGCGATTTTTTTTACTTATAAAAAATATTTATTCTCTTCATAACATCAATATGTCTAATAGAATGAATTTAGCTAGAGGAGATTTTCGTAGGGGATATGAAATGCTGCAACTGCCTTTGTTCCTTTGGTATTAAAAAGGGCCACGGCCAGGTTTCATGTCTCGACCCCAGTATAACAAATGTAGCTAGAGGGGCTTCTCACAGGGAGATGAAATGCTGGAATTGTCCTTTTACTTTGCCATTAAAAAGGGCTGAGGCAAGGCTTCATGTCTTGCACTTTCATAGTGACAAATCTTTGAATGTAATGGTGAATTATGTTGCATTTGGTTTGGTCAAATTACACTTTAAATGGAAATGATAGCTAACCATTGACTTCTGCCACTCTCTTCCGGAAGGGCTGGTGATTTCATTGCAGTTAATTCTGCTCCACAGTAGACTTAGGAACTCATTAGCATTTGTAACATGTTGGGTCCATGGTTATTCAGTTGACGATTAATTTTTATCTTCTACAATTTTAATAATGAAGATCTTTACCTTCTTTTTTTCATGATGTTACAATTTGGGATGGTTGAGGGTTTTTTTTTTTTTTTTTATTGGGGGGGGGGTGTTCAATTACTGGTCTATCTCTGTTGTCGGAACTTCGTTTATGCCCACTTTCTGGCACATTTGACGTTACCCTTTTAAGGAGTCTCATTCTATTATTGTCTTTTGGCTTGGTCAAGTAAAGCTTCTATCCTTGGCCTCTGTTTTACATTCTACATTGTAGTTGTTTTGTCCCCAAATTACACAACAAATTGAACCTTGATTTAGTAATTGTAATAGAGGAATCAAATGATCTATAATTTGCACGTTAAGTTTGGGCTTGAATCTTGTCCATCCGTTAATAAGATTTAGTTGACTAAGGTGAAATACTCCCTCCTAGCCATAATTTGCGAGTTCTATCTTGAGCTACCCAACAAATACACGTGGCTTTTAAACAATGAATATTTATACATTTAGCTTCTTATATTGTCCCTAAACTCCAACCTTATTCCTACATGACCTGATTGATTCAATCAGGCACACACCATGTTTTCATTTATGCTCTTCTGGTGGATGCTTGTCAAAACAAGACTGACATTGGTTTTGGCAGACTGCAGTACAAGAAATCCCCGTCAGACTTGACAAACATGCAGAAACATTGCTCTCATGCCCTTTCTCAATTCACACCAATAATAATTCATTTTTTATTTTTTCATTCCTCTTTCTTCTAAAATAAATTCCTTTGTTTGAATTTCAAACTAAAAAAAAAAAGAAGCTAATTTGGGGCCTGTTCTTTTCACCATGCAAGTCTTCCATCTTCCACAACTTAAACTGTCTCTTGCAATGTCCATGGGATTTCCATTCTGAAAACAATTACGGTTATGAGTGTAAGCATACATACCGTTCATATCAATCAACTCATTTTCTCCATGCACTCACTGTTTGTTACCTGGACCCTTTTGCTTTTCTATGGGGTACCTATGCCCTAACAAAAAAACCAGTAATTTTAGCATATAACTTGAAGTAGCCTGGTGTTGGCTTAGGTGGTAAAGGGGATTGAGGTGGGCTAGTACTAGGTCTTATGTTCAGATCTCACAGAAAGTAAAACATCAGTTTCTGATTTATGCATATGACTGCAGTCTTCAAATCCACGGCATGTCCAATACGGTCAACTGGTCTTGTTGATGCCTGATCTTGGTCCCCGAAATTTTTCATGTGTAGTTGAAGCAGTGTGGTTGATATGATGCCTTAGCTTTTGTCTTATGTGAAGTGTAATATAGTTTGTTATCCCATGATGAGCAGGCTAGATTCTTATTGGCAAAATTGAATCCATCAGCCACATACAATAATGCTCATGAGATGGCTGCTGGGTCAGATGTGATCTTCACAGATGATGTGAGCCTTCAAGTCTTCTTCGAGCATCTTCAAAGGCTGGCTGTGCAATCTTGACAGCAGAAAAAGGGTTGAGAGTTATACACTTGCTCTATGGGTTCTGTTTTGAGGAGATTCCCATTCCTATATCCTTCTGTTCATTCTGTTTTTCCCCTTTCTTTCCATTGTTTATTTTAAAGGTGAGAGATCAGACCCCGGATTATTTGAAAAATAAAGAAATCATGTGTTATTCTTTGGGGAGGGGGGGTTTGGGGGGAGGTGCTGCTTCCTTGGAAGAATAAGGGGAGGGAGACAGATGTCGGTTGAGTTTTGAGTTAGAGGGAAGGAAAAGGTATGATGGTAGTGTAATTTAGAGGCTTTCAGTAGCGGAGCCAATCAAGAAGATGTATTGTCTAAAGATTTTCTTTTCCATCTTCACCTTTTTGTATTAAACCAAGATCAGAGAAAGTATGCCTTTTGTATCTGAATTTTTTTTTTTAAAGTTATATACTTAGAGATGGGATTGATACTTATCAAAAGAGATGGGGATTGATACTCTTAGGTAGGAAAGTTTGGAAACTCTGGTCACTTTGTTCATTTTCATCTCTGTGTGCAGCACCTTTACCGATTGTGGTAACTCCATAATTTTATCTTCTCTTTCTATGCATTGGAGAGGGACGTAATTGACACATTAACATTAACATCTGATGTGGGGATTTGTAAGTGATTTCGTGTTGTCAAATGTCAATTAGAGTTGTATGGTTCTGATTTATTTATTTTTCTCAGAGAGCTGTAATCCTAGCAGCTTAACCCTTTTTCAAAACTGTCATGTTCCCTATAAATGGTGTCTTCCTTGGCATTATTTTGAGTAAAATCGCGTCCACGGATGTTGGAATAATGACTTCTTTTAAGAGACCTTTTGATGTCTTGGGATTCCAGTTCCCTACCATTTTAATGGAGTTGAGCATCTATTTTGACCCCATCCCCCCCCCCCCCCCCAAAAAAAAATAAAATAAAATAGAAGTCTCATATGGTAAATAATATTTTTGAGCTTTATAAATATATACATATAATCATAAGTTATATATAGATATGTGGGATTTATAATATGTTTAATACATTAACATGGTGATGCCATCTAGAGTTATTCTATCTCTCTAGACACATTGTATTCAAGTTGTACAAACTTACAGATATAATACTTTAAATTAGTATTACCTGATTAACATAAATACTATGGAAATCTCAGTTATTGAAGGCTAAGAATTATTTTGCACCCCCAAACTTTTGGCCTGTATTATGAGAGTCGGAGAAAATTCTACAACAAACTGCAAGTCCTAAATCATAGGATGAAGTAGTTCTCCAGGTAGCGAGAGTTTTTAAAAGTGTTTTCAGAATATTTTATTATTATTTATTATTTTATTATTATTTAATATTTTATTATTATTATTTTATTTATTTTTTATTATTATTCACAACTCTTTTCAACATTTTTCATTACCTAAATCTAACCAAATGTTTTGATTTGCTCGGTAGATTGTATTGACCTGTGTACTCTTAAATCGATCATTTTATAATATTTTATCCTGACCTTTCAAGTTTGATCAAATGGTCTCATCTTAATCTTGTTAGAATAGTCATGTCAATACGTACGATTGTATGAGGCAATGTCCTTCCATAGACAGCATATGCCTCATGTATTACAAAATTAAAAATAAAAAATAAAAAATAAAATCATTTGAAGAACTAATGGGTGTTTGGTGTTTGGGAAAAAAAATCTTAAAAAGAACAAAGGCAAAAGAAAAAAAAAAAAAAAGAAATTCAGTTTTTCTTGCATATTTATTTTACGTTTACTAATTTTTTTTTAGTGTTGCATTTTTTTTATATTACATATGACTGAATTAATCAAATCAAATTATTCTATTTTCAAGTTAATTTATAAAGTACACTATCCACATAAATAAATGATAACATTTGATTGATGAGATTTAATTTTTAAATAAATCATGTCAAATATAGTATATTAAATAAATTATGTCAAATATATGTAGAGTTGGCGAACCACGTGACATCACAGTCACCAATCCCCGTCGCGCCAAAACTTCAAAACCGAAGGGCCCCCTGCCCCCTTTCTCTCCCTCCGTGAGAAGTTGAGAACTGACAAGTGAAGTGAGCTCCGGGCACAATGTTCTTCAACGATTTACAGGAACCGGACCTTGATCTTGAAGAAGAAGTAGAATCCTACTTTGATCCATCACAATCATGCCCTCAAGGCCATCGATCTACACTCATCCTCCGAACTCAGCAGGGCGGTTCCATCTGCCTCCTCTGCTTCTCCAACCTCGTTTCCAACCCTCTCTCTCCCACTCTCCATGTCTCCTATGCCCTTTCCCAGCTCTCTCATGCCCTCTCTCAGCCCCAATTTCTTCACTCCATTCGCTCTTTCCACTCTCACCTCCTCGTCTCCCCTCTCGTCAAAGCTCTCTCCTCCTTCGACGACGAGCCCATTGCTGGACAGGTCATCGATCTCATCGTCAATATCTGTGGTTCAGATGATGGATCGGTGTGCTGTGAGTTTGTGGGCCGGGTTTCGGATTCGCTCGCTTCCGGCGCGTTGGCGTGGAGTCGACGCCAGGTTTTTATGGTAATGCGTTCTCAATTTTTTTTTCTTTTTTTGCCTAATTGTTGGGTTTTCTGTCTTTATTTTGGTTTTGATTAGAAGTTGTTGTGATAGTGGATGATATTTTTCCTGCTTTTCTGCCTTGTCGCTGGGAGATTGAAAGAAAAGAAAAGAAAAGCGAATTTGCAATTAATAAATAATAACCGTTGCTGGCAAAGACAGTCGTTTCCGGTGAACATCATTTTTATTTGACATAAGCGACAGCCTGACTTGGCCTTATATGGCGTTACCGAACCCAGTTGTTTTGGGACACGCTTACCTCTTACGGTTAAGCTGTGATGATTTCCGGACTCAGCCTGCACGAGCTTGATAACGTGTTAAATATCGGTCGATCTTGCGATGGTGGCACAAAGATGTATCTACCTTTGTTTTTGTTCTATGCAGAACCAGACTCGGTGATTGAGATTGGAAGTTGTTAGTCTGCATGTTTGACCGATGTGATTGCATTTGGATTTTCCTTCTCCGAGCCATTTCATTTTTGTTAAAATTGAAGCTCATTTTGATTTTGGTTTTCTTTGCTCACTTCTTAGCGGGTGGAATAAAATAGTTCAAAGAAGTAGGTTCCTTAAACATTTGCAAAAGAAATTTAAGTCATTATTTGATGGCTTATGGTAAAAATTTGGCCGAAATATCATAGTTGTATTTATAATTATAACTCAGTCAAATCAAACAGAGAGGGATTTGCCTTCCATCATGTGGCAGCATATAAAACAAGATAATGATCATAATAGTGATGATTGAAGGAATGAGATCGGGTTGGCCAAAATGATCACATAAAAAGTTGTTCTCATATCTTTTGGATTAGTAGGTTCCCCACCCCACGCAAACTCCCAGTGGACTGTCCAATAAAAATAAAGTTCGAGTTAGCCTAAGATAGCTGGTAGCCGGCCTTTACTACTGAAGTTAGCCTATGTATTTGAGGAATCTGAGTCACCAGCCTACATTTGGTTGGTTTTGAATTCACTGCTGTTAGACAAACTGTGTATAGGTGGAATGACCCGAAATCTTAGTTCCATACTGGGGTCTCCCAAATAAACACATTTCAAATGAACTCATCCTTGAATCAGTTATTCTTTTGTACAGACACCTGCTCATTTGATTGATTTTTTTTTGTTCATTTGATTGGTTTTTTTTTTTCACCATTATAAAATATTTTGCATGATGTACTGGAAACAAAGTAGACAGAAATTAAACAAAATTGACGCATCAACCAGGCCATGAGGGTCTTTGCACTTGGTTGAAGGGTTAAAACATCTGACTGACCTTCACTTTTGGATTCTTGAGTGCAGCTTCATTGCTTAGGGGTTCTCTTAAACTGTCAGACAAATAACCTCTACGCACACATCAAGGACAAATATAACCTTGTGTCCAACCTTGTTGTGGGTCTTCAATTGCCCAGGTACAAGCAAAGTAACCTGGGTTGTATTTCTTTTTGTCTCGACATATCTGTCACATTATACTGCATCATCAAAAAATTAATGGTATTATTTTAATGTCCTCAATTCCTTTGACCCAGTGAGGAGATCCGAGGAGAGATCATTTTTGTTCTGTACAAAGTATCTATTCTCCAGTATACATCAGAGGATGGTAATGGATCTGATGTTTTATTGGCCTTTGGTTCTAAGATCTTGCATCTGGTAGTGGATGCCCTTATGAAGACCCAGATTGATGATGTCCGCTTGAATTGCCTAGGTTTGTCATCCAGTCATTTATTTCTCATTCATTGGAAAGTCAATTATGATGTCTATTCATTTCCTTTGGGAAGTCTAGTTAGAGATGCCAGATGATGTGACCAACATCTTGGTCAGATGCCAAGAGCATTTTCCCTTCTAGGCTCCGCTTTTTAGGCTCTGCTTTTTAATCCATATGTACAAATGAATTTCCAGAACAATTTGAGAAGGAACTACACAAGCTAAGCTCACTTAGATATTCTTAAAAACCCTTATAATTTCCTTCCCAAATATCACTCAAACATAGAACACTTTTCAATTTCAAATCTCTAACTTTTTCATGTAATCATTATCTATTTATTATCCAAACACAAAATACAATACAACTTTCCCAAACTTTCAAATAAAACACAAAAAACAATACAACTTTTTAAGATTTCAAAATAAAAATTATATTAAAAAATTATATTAAAATTATTTTTAACTTTATAATATTTCTAGTCAACTTTTTCACTCCTTTCTCAAAATTCAGTAAAACATCTTAACTCAAATCATTTCACTATTATTTGCATAATTCTGAGATATTCTAGTTGTCCAAACGAGCCCAAAATCATCATTTACAGAGAACACCTTAGCACACATACCAATATATTGTCTGGGAAGGTAAAGCCCCTTGTTAGTAACATCAATATTTAAAGCAGTTATGAAGCAATTTGAGTCAACTGACTCATGAGCAAGTACTGAGGTTCATCACGGAGATCACTTAATTGCACAATATGGCAGTAATTCTAAAAATGTTCCTTTTATAATACCAAAATATATTGTACCAGCTCTAAGAAACTATTGTGAAGTGGAAAAGACCTACTGCCTATATCATGGACTTAACTATTAGGCGAGACTTCAAATAATGAATGGATGTAGCAGGCAGGGATCATGCTACTGGGCATCACAAATGACTACCCATTTGACCGAATTTGCCAAATTTATTTTTATTTTTTACTCTCTTTATATATTCAATAAATTTCAAAAATAGGAAAAAGAAAATGAAAAAAAAAAAAAAAATCAAAATTAACTAACTTTACTTCTGAAAAAATGTTAGAAATTGTTATGCCAACTAGCATTTTTCCTGTAGCAGTCATTATGACAGCATGGAAAACTCATGCATCCAGATCACATGATCATTGTTGAGTCATTGTCTTCATGATCATCTTCATCAGTATCGCTATCCTTTTCTATCAACTAACAATTTTCAATTATACTTGCCTAGCACTTTTGATGGTGTTGACTCAAAGAGGGTGGTTTTTCGCTAGTGCGAATGCAAATGACACAAGCAGCATGAATTTGTACGAAGCAGATAACTTCATTCAAGCAGCTGAAGATAAGAGAGATGGGCCTTATTTGAATATCAGTTTTGCTGAGGCCATCAAAGGCCCATTGCTTTCATCAGACAGCCAAGTCCAACTGAGCACATTGGATTTACTATTTCATTATATGTCTTGTGATGGTGCTTCAGAAAAGCAGATCCAAGTCCTGGTAGAAGAAAATGTTGCGGATTATGTGTTTGAAGTACTTCGATTGTCAGGTGAAGTGTATTAATCGAAGAAAAAGGTACACTCTGCATTATTCAACATGAACATTAGAGTAGCCTCTGGAATCAGAGGTGCTACCCATGATGTAAGGTCCACAATCCTTTCGAATAAATTCAATGGAGTCCATTCTAGTTTGCCCCAATTTTGTCACCATAAAGTTGTTATTGGAAAGATTGATATTGATTGTGTTATTTGCTGAAGGTCTTGCAGATAAAGGGCTTATGCATGTGGGCCTTAACACCACTATATGCACTGTGTTCATATATCTTTTTTGAACTTTGAAAAATAAAGTTTTTGTATTGCAAACCCTAGTTTTGTGCTGATGAATTTTGTCTATTGGTGAACAGAATGCAAGGATCCGGTTGTTAGCTCTTGCATTCGGGTGCTTGATCTTTTATCAACAGCTGAGCAAGCCTTCAAACAAAGGCTAGCCATTGGGTTTGGAACTCTGATTTCAGTGGCACGTTACATATCTGAAGTTCCCTTTCATCCTGCCCAAAGTCAGACTCTAAAGCTCATATGGAATTATATTTCTGATTGCCCTGGGATGCTATCCACTTCTCAACTAGAGGAGTTAGTTATTATTCTCAAAAGGATGCTTAAAATGCATACTGAGGCGGAGGTGGGCATGCTTCCCGAGGCATTTATAACGGTTTGCTCAATCTTTGTAGCTCTTCTGAAGTATTCATCTTCTCATGGGACTTTAAATCTGGCAACATCGGTTCAAGAAGCATCAAAACATGCCATTTTAGCCTGTCTAGATCTCTCCAAAAAACATTCTGGACAAATTTTGCATTCATTGTACCTACTTAAAGAGACATATTTGTATGGTAATAGAGAAAACTTCAATGAATCCAGTATCATTCAACTACGAAGTTATGTGGTGGAAGTATGCATAAAACAATTATTACCTTGGATTGTAACAGCCATCAATGAACTGGAGGAGGAAATTGTCCTTGGGGTGCTGGAAACTTTTCATTCATTACTGCTTCAGGATTGTGATATCCAAGCCATTAAACTTGCAAAGACTTTGGTTTCATCATCTTGGTTTTGTTTCTCGTTTGGATGTCTAGGCGTATATCCTACAGAAAAAATGAAATGCAGAGTATATCTGTTGCTTAGTTCACTTGTGGATGTTCTTTTGGGAAATGGCTCTGGGCAACCCATCAGAGATGCTGCTCTATATCTGCCAGCTGATCCTGTGGATTTATTGTTTTTACTTGGGCAAAAGAGCTCTCATAATTTGGAATTGTCTTCTTGTCAATCTGCCATTTTGCTGGTATTATACACCAGCTCTTTGTATGATGAAAGGTAATTGACTCATCTTTCTACATCTCCCTCCTATTATTCTTTTGGTAGTATGCATGTCATGTTCCCTTCCTTACATCTTTAGTATCTTCTCAAGACTTGCAGATGAGAAGTTGGTTTTAGCTTCTCTGGATCAGTATCTTCTAGTCAATAGTAGAGATTTACAATATGGGGCTGCTGATTCCCTTGCAGTGATGCGATTAGTGAACCTTTATGCTCTTTTTAGGGGTCTTGCCAAAATGAACTACCAAATCCCCTACAGTTCAAAAGCAGAGAGCATACTTTTTCAGCTGATGACTGAAAATGAATGGGATTTGCCTTCTGCAGGAATTCACTCGGTGTCATTAAAATGGTTGTTTCAACAAGAGAAAATCAGCAAGCTATTGTCTCATCAGATTCTCAAATTCAGCAGAAGCACTAGTTCAAATGGGACTGACATCATAGACCAGGGAAGAAATGATCGAGTTTTAAGCAAAGAAGCAATTGCAAAGCTAGTAGCAGCAGGAGATAACTATGGCGCAACAATTTTTATATGCTTGTTGACAGATCTTGCCAAGGGTAATGGCCAAGAGCATGACATAATCTCAGTGGTCACTCTCATGGAAGCTATTGTTTCCATCTTTCCAGCTGCTTCAAACCAATTATGTTTGTGTGGCATAGGGAAGGTGATCTACACCCTTTGTTATGACACAAGCCACACATTTTTCCCACAGATATTGAAGGCCATCTCAGTTTTGATTTTTAAGATTTTAAGGTTGGTGCAGCCTGAAATTCTTTCTTGTGATGAAAATTGGCTTGGAGTGACTATGAAGGTGATATTTTCAACTTTAGCCTACTCTAATCTGCTTGATCTTGTAGGAATTAATTGAATAGTTTGTTTTCTTTCGTAGTTGACGGAGAATTTAGACACCTCGGAGGCTGCAGATAGGTGGAATCAGGAAAGCCTTGTTGTAATTGGGGTTCTTTCCCTAGTTTTGCACCACTCCACCAATGAAGTACTGTTAGAAGCTTCAAAAGCTATTCTTTTTAGTACTTCTCTTGTATCTACAATCAACAGCATAATTGACGCTGCTCACTTAAAAGGGCCTGCTTTGGTCGACCATAATGAGGAAACTGGCATTGGAGAAAGTTTGATATTTGTGCTTTTACTAAATTATTTCTCTTTAAGAAGGTCAGTGCCTCCCACTAAAAAACTAGTATGATGACAAATTGTTGGCGCTAACTTTTCTTTTGTTGCTTCAGTTTGCCTGCCGTCCTACCTGAGTTTGTGGATTGGAAAAGTTATTTTAATCTACCAAATAGGATGCAACCACTGTCCTTCATTGGAATTCAATGTCATGATCTATGCAGACTGATGCATTTTGGGTCCTCTTTGGTGAAGCTTGTTGCTTCCTACAGTCTGTTACAGTTACTTACCAGTTCATCAGACCAGAGAGATAAAAATCACTTTGAACTGAAATGCACCTTGGGTTATCTAATGTCTGTAATTGATGTTTTAGAAGGCTTGATTTTTTACAGTGATGTCAGAGTGGCTATGAACTGTGGCCTCTGTCTATCCATAATTTTGGGGTGGGAAATGCTGGACATGCAGAAGACAACGTTGTTTGAAAAGAACAGTTGGTGTAGGTTGATTGTAGAAGAGCTAGCAATGTCTTTGGCGGCTCCTTGTTTAGCGACGAAATCTTTTATTAATCATCACAAGCCTGCAATTCATGTAGCTGTGGCACTTCTAAAACTCCAGAAGGTTCCTGGGTGGATGAGATCTGTGTTCAATGACACATGCATATCTAGCATAATTGAAAACCTTTCGGCGACTAATGTGAATACGGAGGTGGTGTTTTTGTTTCGAGAGCTACTAAATTCCGAGTACCTGAATACTGTGCATATTGCTAACCTGAATCGGGTGCTCCAGGTGACAAGTCCCTGTTCTATATCATGTTTTTTTCTGTTTCTTTGCCGTCTTTTGGTTGCCTTGTCGGTCCAAAATGCACTAATAAATCTAGCATTAAAATGGAAGGATTAGTTTTTTTAACGCGTAGCATGCACAAACAATGGTTTCATTATTCATCATTTCTTGCGTTTTAAGCCATTATTTTCTAACCAGTATCCCTTTT
The DNA here is from genome assembly GCA_036559045.1 of Platycarya longipes. Classification (NCBI taxonomy): domain Eukaryota; kingdom Viridiplantae; phylum Streptophyta; class Magnoliopsida; order Fagales; family Juglandaceae; genus Platycarya; species Platycarya longipes. The sequence goes on along the minus strand of CM071789.1, from coordinate 25,492,648 downwards.
TTAACTTCATTATTATTTTCTTTCCCACTGCAGGCTTGCAGACAACATTTGTATGCTGACATTACTGAAGATGATGAATCAGATGAGCATGTGAAGAAGACGGCTACCACCCCAAACGATGTGGAACAAGTTTGTGAGTTTCTCATTTACTTGATGTCATCCGAATCATCTCCAGATATGGATTATAGGGGATCACATATTTGCCTTGCGAATAAGCAACTGTTAGAAGAGATAGAGTTGTTTTGTAGGACCTTGACAGTGTAAAGATGACAGCTAATGGAATCAATCCATTTTGTGGCAATACCACTCGTGATATATATGCACACATACGCTTGCATATACGAATATAGTCTATATATATGCACGCATACGCTTGTATATGATGGAACATTTGAAGAAAAACAAATGATATATAGAACATTTGAAATGACGTGATAATTTAGTAGGTAAGGAGCACTGCGTCTTCATTTCAAATGATCCTGGAAAATGCTTAGAACACTAACAAAGTGAACCGATCTTTTTTTTTTCTTTTCTTTAAAGCATTTGTGTGTATTTATTTTTAAGTATTTTTTATATAGAAAAATATAAATGATTTTATTGTTAAAAAAAACGGATCAATACACTTTTAGATACCAATTATCTGTGCATGTAGCACCGTCCTAGGATCCGTGATGTCTTCATTTGAATCCACTTTTTGGTGCAAAAATCTCGGTGCCACATGGAATTTAACAAGTTGGTACTACTACATTTATTACGTCTTGGTACTACTTGGTAGGCCCCCTACTATCATGCTAGTCACACTAAAAACAGCAAGCAACCCTATCAATAAAAGTCAAAAGCAAATGAATGTTGGCCATAACTTCAGTTTAGGGTTTTAGAAAAAGATTAATTTTATTTGCAATCTTGAGCGTAAGATTATATGTACAGTTTTATGAAAAAATCTACTCAAATTTTTATTATTCATATAATCTCTATATATCATATTTTATAATTTTTTATTTTTAATTAAATATTTAATATATAAATAATGAATAAAAAAATTAAATTAGTTTAAAAATTCAAAATTCAAATTAAAAATATTAAAAAATTATAAAAAAATTATAAAAAAAATGATGGTACGTGGAGGATAAAAAGTTGTATAGAGATCCTCACAATTTTATTGATGAACGAAGATAAAAAAAGAAAAGAGTATTAATTTGAAAAGTGATTATTGTACGAGCATTTTTTTGAGAACTCTACTCCCTCATGTGTTATATTTTTCTTATCTAAGTGAAAACTTGCTTAGAAAAAAAAAAACAACATAAAAAGAAAGATCAAATATTAACTATATATATATATTTTGTATAACTATAACTTATTTAGTTAGTTAAATTCAATAATATATTAGTATGAACTACTTATTGTAAAATAATATATATGTACTATAATATACATAAAATAAATTGATAACAATAGCTTAGTATATGTAAACATCATATTTTATTACTACCATCTAACACTAATGTATAAACACTAATGTATGGTAACATGTAATACTAATGCATAATAACTAAAATATAATAACATGAAATGGTAATGTATGAAAACCAAGGTAAAACAATATTTAATAGTAATGAAAAACAACTAATGTATAATAACACTAGTATATAACATATAATATTAAATCTAGCATATAATTAAATTAGAAATAAGTTAGAAAGTAATATAATAACATGTAATACTTTAGTATAATAATATGTAATTAAACACTATAGTACAAATCATAGAATTAGAATAAGGTAAAAAAAAAGTCTCCTCTCTAGAGGTCACAAGTTCCTGCTTGTATAGTGGGGTTTTGATTGAATTTGCAATGTTGAAGATGTGGAGATTGATGAGGATGATGTAGGATGTGGTTGCTGCTTAAGAGTTAAAGTCAAGTTAGATTTGACAAAGCCTCTTGCACGAGATATGATTGTTTCATTGCATGGATTGAAGATTTGGAGTCCACTACAATATAATAAGCATCCTCGATTTTGCTCACTTGTGGAAAAATAATTCATGAGGGTGTAGTTTGCCAAGGTGAAAAAGAAATCTCATAGCAATATGGGTCATAGTTATGTGATGAACTTAATTCACGAAGAAAGTGAGAGTTTCAAAAGGAGAATATTAGTAAGATGGCTTAGCCTGTGTCGATGGAGATTGAGTTGAACACGGTGGGAGGAGGTGTTGCTGATACTCCTGGGAAGATGAAATCTTACAGTACTCAAACATATTGATGGGGGTGATTAGATTTCAGCCCACATGTTAGTAGCTAATAAAGAAAATACACTTATGGATAGAATGGAGCATTACATGCAAAAACAGTTACAAAGGAAAGTTTCAATGCTACTATTTTGCTTACTCATAATTCATGAGTTAATGGGAGGACTATGGAATCTTATGAGAAATATGCTATGGGCATGCTGCTGAGCTTGCTGTTGTTGGGTCTGTTGATGGGCATGTTGATGAGTTTACTGGGAAGCCTGTTATTGATGGGCCTGCTAAAGACATTCAAGCTATCAAAGTCCATGAACTTGCTGATATTCAATCTATACTAGTCCACAATGTAGAGTGTAACTCAATAGCTTACCACTTATTTGATATAAAGCATGGAAGGTAGACTCAAAGTACATGGACTGATATGCAACACCATGCCCTAAGAAGAGTGGAATTACTACTTACATAGCCTCTACCTTTTTAGAAAATAATTTTAAAAAAGGATGATGGGAATTATTGTTTTTAAGACTTTTCATTTTATACAAAAGGTGCAAGGCTCTCTCTATATTATAAATAAAATGTGCTTTGATGTTAAAGAGGTTTACAACATAAAAATAATTAATTTTAAAATAAAGGCCTCTCATATATTTTAACTTTTATATCTAGACTTTCGCGCTCTTTCCCTTGGGTCGTGTCCATCCTAATGCGTTTTGCCCATTTAGATCTTTCAAATACTCAGCAAACACTACTTCATACTATAAAAATATTACAACATAGATTTTCAATCATGCATTCATCACTCATACATACGTACATACATGCAAAACAATACAAACTTTTATTTTCTAAAACATCACCAAGTAGGGATTTTCTAAAAATGACAGTTTTCTTTCCGTAAAACATTTTCTCCCATCCATTACACTGCCTTCATTTCTTAAAGAATACAAAAAACTCTTACATTCTCTTACCACTTTCCATAGGCCGTTAAACACCATTACACCATGTGTGCTAGGGTTAGCAGATCTACCTTTAGACCCTGATTCTGTTCGTGGCCGCAGGTTGGGAACCTATCGATTTGGGGGTAGTACTAGGTGCACTATCAGCACTATGTCTCGGCATTGCAATATGCCCATTCATTGGTACCCTCATGCATTTCGTTTGATCGTTCGTTCATCACCATGACCATTACATATTTTCATACATCACAACATACATTTATTCAGTCATTTCTTCCATATCTTTCTTAGTCAGTTCATTCAATCAAAAACGTCATTTAGAAAGCATAAACTTAAACATCATTGTTGGGACATCATACCATCAGTTTGTGGCATCCATAAAGCATACAGTTCATAGAGACATCTTTAAAACACTTTCGTGGCATCGATTAAAAGCAACATGTAAAATATGAGACAAAAATCTCACGTTTTTATTTTATTTTTAGAAGGCTACATCCAATAGCTATTATGTATAGACATACATCACATGCATACGATTACATACTTGGGTTGCATAAAAAGAGGCTACCAACAAGCACTCGTACATACATATAATTGAAGATTTATACTTAGCATGTTTTTGAAACCTTGACTCATTTTCATAAAGTATCATAAAGAGAAATATTTTCATTTTCATTTCGTTCGTACTTTTAGAAAACTCTAGAAGCATATGAACATAATACTTACCTGATCTCCATATTATTCTCATATCATGCAGTTCATTCACATACGTGTCAGATGGAAACCAACCTTCATGCATAAACATAACTTAGCGTCATTCTATATCTAGTACATAAGCAATTAAATTAGAAATAATCTACCATTCCCTTGGGATACACTCATTCTATCTCCATATCCTATGTTTTCACATACTATACTAAAACCTTCGGGGATCCTTTTACGGTCAATACCTCTTCCAAACTCAATGCCCTACCTTGAGTACTTATCTATTAAAGTGAACCCCATGATTCACCTAAGGGTTAAGACACTAGGACCTATACCTTACTTTTCTTATTAACCTCATCCCGATGCATGACTTAAACCGACCAACTCATGCGTCCCAATTCTAGTCGATACACATGACATTTCCTGCATCCAGGCTTAATGCTTCATCATCATCCTCATCCATGCATACCACATGACTTTAAGCCAAATCTAAGGTCTAAATATCGTGTAACCATGCTTAGGATGGATTTACAACATATAATAGACAGATTACCCATTACATGATGTAATTTCATCTTGTGCATGTGTCTCAGAGCATTAGCATTAGTCTCACAAAAACAAATATCAAAATTTGATGAAAAATACAAGTTTGATGAGAAGCTAACACTAAAATTATCCCATATTAGACTCATCAGAAAAGTTGATGATTTACTATTAAAAAATAAATCAAAATTACTTTTGATTTATTCTTTCCACTTTCTTTTCCTCATTTTTGATCAAATATGATGAAAGCATTTTTTATGAGTTCAATGTGAGATTATTTTGATGATTTTTTTTTTTGTGAGACTAATGTTAATGCTCTTTAGATACATATGTACCTTACCTCTTTATCACCTAAGATCAACATACAACACATTAATCACTTACTTGTGTAAATAAGCACCATAGCACCATAGTCCGATAACAATATTCTTTTAAGGGCTAGAAGGACTCAACCTACTTCCTAACCCGTGAAAAGTTCATCCCAATACTTTACATAGCAAGGTCCTTTTCAACTACACCTTGTTGTGTCGCGTAGTTCGAGATAACTCTCGAGCTACACCATATCCACCACTTCACATGGTATCATGCCACGTTACTTCTACATCAACTTTTGACTTAACATGAGTATGGTTCCTTAGTACTCTTGCCACATCGTGACATCTTGAAACGTTTCCACTATGTCACTCTTACACCACTCTATCGCTTCAGATGTACTACCAGTCATAACACGACTACAAAATGACATCCATCACTGGAACTACTAGTCACATCATAACTACTCTGGGGCACTTACATTAGATAACACCATCACAAAAACTGAGTGGACCTTAGACACAAGAGCTTCAAATCATATGACAGGTAAGCTAGGTATGTTAACCACTACTCATGAATATCTTGGTATTGACTCGATTCTTATTGGCGATGGATCCTCTCTACCAATTCTCGGTGTTGGTGATTCTTGCATTAAACAGAAAAATACTACCTAACCTGTTCATGATGTCCTACTTGTTCTTGACTTAACAAAAAATGTACTCTCTGTAGGTCAGCTAACTACCCAATTTCCTATCAATTGTGAATTCTTTAATGTTGATTTTTGTATTAAGGAAAGAGAAATAAGACACTTAGTGATAACAAAGAAGCACGAGGTGATCTCTATGTTCTCCCCATTTCACTAGAGTTTAATTTCTCCCATCATTTCAAATCAGGCTCAGTAGAAGTTCTACACCAATGCCTTGGACATCCTCAAATTTCAGCCTTACAATTATTGAAAAATAAGGGGTTGATTGATGTCATAGGAACTACAAAATCTGAACATCTTTGTGATAGTTTTTAATTAGGGAAGCTTAGTAGATTACCTTTTTCTAGTTCTGAGCATTCGAGTTCTAGTATTTTTGAAAAAATACATTGTGATTTGTGGGGACTTCCTTCCGTATTGTTTATTGGGAAGTTCAAATATTATGCATGTTTGTTAGATGATTTCTCTCAATATATTTGAATCATTCCCTTACAACATAAATATGGTTTTTTGGCTGCTTATATAGCTTATGAGAAATATGTGACTAGGTAATTCAACAAACAAATTAAAAAGCTTCACTCTAATGGAGGAGGCAATTTCATCAACTCGACACTATAATCCCATTTTCTCTCCATAGGAACCATTGATCAAGTATCTTGCCTATACACTCTAGAACAGACAGGTATGGTTGAAAGATGTCATAAATTATATGAGAATTATGTATGACCATGCTATTTCACAGTAGTGCTTCTTTTCCTATGGGTAAAAGCTTTTACTACAGCTATCTACCTTATTAATCACTAGCCTTCATCTACTTTTAATTTTAAGACCCCATATTTCATACTGCATGGTATTCATCCTATTTACTCTTCACTTCGTGTCTTTGGATCTAAATGTTTTCCTTACACTTGGGACACCTAACTCCACAAATTTAATTCTAAAACTATTCATTACATCTTTGTACACTACAGTGAGAAACATAAAGGTTACGAGTGCTTTCACCCCTCAAGAAAAAAATTCTTTATCTCCCATCATGTTGTTTTTTATGACTTAATTTTTCCCTATAAAAGTGCTCATACTTCCAACATCATTACCACTACATCATACATCATTAGCACTTTTGATTCATGGTTGCCACAGACTGACTCAATTCCTTAAACAGAGACTCCTTCATCAACATCTACTTAGCCATGCTTGAGTTCCTTGCCATCAGTAGCTCTCCAAGCTCCAATCTCACAATCCACAGAACCTTCCATTAGACCACCTCTTGCATCTCTTAAAGATACAACCTCGACCCCTCATTAATTTTCACCTTCACATGCTTTGTCAACCTCACCTACTTCTATCCCTTTATCACCTTCAACTCCTACTCCTATTAGCACACCATAGCTCGAGCAACCATCTCAAGCACAATCTCAACAAGCACAACTGGCATAAGTTCCACACCTTAAGCTTATCTCAATCGCTCTGGCCCCATAGCTTAAGCTTAATCATTTTAATTTCTCTCAGCCAACTCAGCCTTCATAGATCAAACCTTAGCTCGAGATCCCACAAGCATCAATTGATGAACCTGAGGTCCCCGAGTTCCCACGAGCACCAACCTCCCACTCCATGGTTACTCAATCTTTGAGTTGTTAAACCCAACCCAAAGCATGTCTTGACTGACACAACCTCTTATAATATCCCTTGTGAACCACAGAGTGTTAAACAAGCCTTAGCTCATTCTGGATGGAAAGCTTCCATGGACAAAGAACTTGCAGCTCTACATCCAAATCAGACCTGGCAACTTGTTCCTTGCACCCTTGACATGCATTTGGTTGTAAAGGGGTACTAAAACCAAAAATCAAACATGATAGCTCTTTAGATCGTCTCAAAGATCGAGTTGTTGCAAAGGGGTATCATCAATTTGATGGAATGGATACACTAAGATTTTCTCTCTAGTCATCGGACTAGAAACCATTCGAATGATTATCACTATAGCACTTATTTAACAATGGCCCGTTCGTCAACTTGACGTAAAAAATGCTTTCTTGCATGGTCTTATTTTAGAATATATATATATATATATATATATATGGAACAACCTCCAGGAATGGTTAGGGGTATAACCGGTCCGATTCGGTCTGGTTTTGGACAAAATTAAGAACCGAACCGATACTACTGATTTTGCATTTCTTAAAACTGATTACGTTTTGATTAATCCCCAAAATTGATAGTACCAATTTTACCGACTTCGGTCTGGTTTCAATCCCCTTTTTGTCCAGTTTTTCAGTTTTGATAAAAGGTAAATTTATATTAGGAAAAAAATTGTTTTTTTTTTAAAAATTGGTTTAAAAATCTATTTTAGTAAAAAAAATCTATTATATAAAAAAAAGTGCAATAAAAAACTGTTATAAAATAAAAATTATTTTATAAAAAAAAAACTTCTATAAAAATTTGCTTTTACAAGTCCAAGAATCTCACATTTTAAAGTCTAAATTTCAAAAGTTTAAAGTCTAAGATTATATTTTTATTTGTTATAACATTCTCTTATATCTAATTATAATTTATTATTATATATAATATAAAATACATTATATAATTATACTTAAAAATATAAAAATAAATAAAAGTAAATAGGACCGGTCCGATCTTAAAATGACTGAAACTGTAACCGGACCGGTTATACCTGGTTCTTCAATTTTTAAAACCGGTACCGGATTGGACCAATTCAAAACCAAAATTTTTAGTCCGGTTCAATCCGGTCCGAGCTAGTCCTCTGATTTTCCGGTTTAGATTTACACCCCTAGGAATGGTAAATCCTTAGTACCCCACACATGTTTTCAAGCATCAAAGAGCTCTCTATGCCCTCAAACCAGCACCACGTGCTTGGTTTGATTGATTTAGTGCATTTTTCGATTTATGATCATGGCTCGCTAATCTTACTTCCTTATGTAGATGACTTACAGGGTCCATGTAACACTCCCTTCCTGTAGGCTAAGAGATATCACTTAAATTTTATAAAACTGTTAATCCGGCACAAAATTATTGGTTTAATAATAAAATAAATAACATTTATTTTGTAGAAATAAAGTTCCAAAAATTTAACTGAAATAACTAAAATGAAACTCGTGTCATAAAGACACTTATTTCTAGAAATACTAATGTAACACCCCGCTCCTAAATTAAGCATTTTTTGAAAACATTTAGGGGACCAGTGTGCTACTGAAACTTTTCTTTACAAAGACGCACTGGATGTGAACGCTTTATAATAAATGAAATAATTTTTATAAAATTAAAGAGAGTCAGCGGAAGCATATTGAAATCACACGTATTTATAAAAAGAATTTATTCATTACAACTAACACATTGTCTAGGCCTCTGTATTGCCTCCCTGAGTCAAATATTGCCAGCTGTGTATCCTCATCACCTGTGATGATTTTAAAAGAAAGCATGGAAAACATAGAAATAAAAACAAAATAAGTCGAATACTCAAGAAGCAACACATCATACGGTAAAAATAATAATCATCGTTTTTTATGCATACTTATAGATATATATATATAATAATATGAAAATGATCTTTTCAAAAATGCTGAACATGACTTTTTTCATAAATGTTGGAAATATGAGATTTTCGTAATTTCTAAAAAAACATGAGTGTTTCATAAAAAACATGAACTTTCTTATCATATCATATCATATCGTTTCATATCATAGGCCGTTACACACTATTGACTCCAGTGAGTTAGGATTAACGAATCTAAAAGATTCTGATTCCGCCCGTGACCACGGGTTGTAGAATCCATACATAAGGAAGACATACTGGGTGCACTATCAGTATGTACGACCTGACAATGCAATAAGCCCATACATAGGTATCGACTTCATATCATACATAGGTCGCTTACATATCTTATCGTACTTGTATACTTATCATAATATAGATTTTAAAAGAAATCGCATACTTTTATAACATGTCTTGATGCATGATTCCTCACATGAATCCATGTTTTTTCATAAATAATTTTATGCACTCTCATATAAAACCATGACTTTCCACAAATAACTTTAATACATAAAATCATGATGTTTCATAAATATCTTAATGCATAACTCTCTTATAAAAATCATGACATTTCATAAATGTTTTTAATACATAAACCATCTCATAAATCATGCATGAATTTTCATAATTTTTGTAACATTATTGAGTACATAAAAAATGGTTAATAATGGCCATACATACAAAATATTTTTATAAAACATGTTTACCGTACATGCGTGAAAAATATTATCATGCTACTTACCAGTGCTGCTTCCTGATTTCACGTCGTAGCTCGCAACCTATACGATACACTAATCGTTACTAATGTACTAGATAAACGGCATGACAAATTCTAATAAAATAAAATAATTAAATAGACTAAGCTATATTTTAAAAAATACTCTAAAAACTTTAATACCTTGTAAAAATAAATCTTTGAGCTTATATTAAAACTCAAAATACCAGTCCATTTAAAATTAAGCCCAACTAATTGAAGGAAAGCAGTTTCTAAAATATTGAAACTGGGTCCAACAAATTTAAATCACAAGCCTATAAAACTAGGCCTACTAATTTAGAACACAACCATAAAATAATATAAAGGCCGAATGGACTTAAGGCCTGCAAGGCATGATTGAAACTATAACATTTTGAAGGGGCACATCTAAGCCCATGGAAGGGACTGAAAGTGAAGACATGCAAAGGAAACAAAAAGGAAATAAAAGGCAGACTATTAGATTAGTATACGGGAGAACCCAAAAATAGAGGGAAGAAACGAGGGCTCATCGAGAGAGACGCGATCGATGGGGTTCTAGGGGACACCTGGTCGACGGTTTCTGTGCAGGTAGAGGTGGTGTTTTCGGCAAGAAAGGGCCTCAGTTAAGGGGAAGAAGTGGCTCGAAGTGGAGGACGGTTGGTGCTCTGATTTCAGTGAAAAGAAATAGGGGCATTCTTCTATGGGTTTTCGTGTCTAGCAATGGTGGTTTATGGTGCTGAGAAATTGCTCGAGATGGTGGGTGGCAGTGGTCCTTCGATTGCTAAAGGCTACTTCGTTGGTTGGGCAAAACAGGGGCTTTATTCACTGGGTTGCCGAGATGGTGTTTCCACTTATGGTAATACTTGTGTTTAATCTGGCCGACACCATCAGAGGTGGTCGGCGTGGTTGGGAATTAGGGTTGTTCAAAAATTCCGATTTTCGAATTCCGTCTGACTTCTGTTCTGATTCCGACTCCAATCTGAGTCGGAGTCAGAATAACTCCGACTTCGAAATCAGAGTTCGAAATCGAAAATGGAGTCCAAGTTAGTTTCGACTTCCGACTTCCGACTTCTGACTTCCGACTTCCGACTCTAAATTCTGACTTAATATTCTTTATATATGTTTTATATTATAATTTAAATATGATAAGGCCAAGTGGCCTACTGGTTTAAACGCAACTTTGGTTCTATGAGAACCTGAGTTCGAGTCCTCAGCTCCTCGCGTGGTCTTACAATTTTTTGTTTTGTTTTAAGCAGCCTTAATTTTAAACGAAACCGGATCCTTCAAAACCCTAAGTCTCTAAGTTCTACTTCTAACATCTTCAACTTTCTCTACACAGCACTGCTACGACACTGCCTCTCTTCTCTTCTCTCCTCTCTTCTCTCTTCCCCCAGCTGCATCTTAACTCTCTCTATTGTTTCCAACCATGGCCGAACTCTATTCTCCATTTCTGTCACCATTGTTGTTGGTCTAGGAATCGAAAATGCCGTCATTCCCTTCTCCATTACAGCAGTCCGCCGAGGAGTACCTGGGCTTGAGGTTTCACGGCCGGAGTTTTCCCTTCTCCATCAACGCACGGATTTTTTCCTTCCCCATCATCACCGTTGATTCGCAGTGATGGTAAGCCTTCGAAAATGCGGATAAAATGGTTGATTTCTATTTTCTAGGGTTTCTGATTTTTAGGGTTGATTGCAGCTCAAATCTGTCGGAGTTCGACTCCAATCGGTTCGAAATTCCGAACTTCGGTCGGAGTCGAACTCCGACTCCATTTTGGAGTTGGAGGCCAATTTTGACTCCGCGGGAGCCAGAGTTGGAAAATCTAAACTCTGACTCCATCGGAGTCGGAGCACAGCCCTACTGGGAATCACTTGGGTTATTTTATCTGGTGCTACCGAGGGGAAGAAGTTATGGTTGCCATCAGGTGAGTTCCAGTGTTTCTCTAGATTTTTGTGTGCTTAATCTAGAGGGTTTAAGGGGATTTTATAGACGAGGAAGGGGAAGAACGTAGTTGATATAGAGACTGATATTGCGGTATGACCAGGAGTTTAAATTTGAAGTTGGGGTTGGATTCATATGGGAATGATGATCGAAAGATTTAGTTGCGATTTAAATCTCAGATTAAATTCTAGGATAGGGTTTGTAATTTGAATATTTGAAGTTGATTTGAATTGAAGATGGAGATTGTTCAAGTGAAACTGAAACGAAGAGGATGAGAATTTTGCAGTGTTTAGGGTTGGTTTTGACAGAGATATTCTAAGTTGGAATTTTGAATCAAGTCAGGAGATTATACTAGAATTTGATATTGAATATACTTTGGGAATCCAAATTTGGAGATGCTCAAACTGAAATGTTCACCAGATTTGAGGAAATCTTATTTCAAAATAACTTAAACAAAACAAATAAAAGAGGCGTTTAAAAAAAATCTATTTAAAATTGATTTCCACCACAAGACATATCAAATAAAAAAATTTATAAAATAATAATAATAATAAATCCAAATTTTGGGTCGGGATGTTACTGCTGAAAATTCAAATAACTGGACAATCTACTCCTGGGTTGCCTACTCGCACTAGTCATCTTCCTCACTGGGTGGTTTTAAAAACGAAAAATAAACTAAAATGAATTGATGACTCAGTAAGGAACCCACCACAATGTGTAAATAATAATTATAGAAAATTTTCATAAAATTTATGCTGAGATCTGAAACAGGACTGTATATGCTGATGTTTATGCTATGCATGATTGAACTATCTGAATTGATTGACTAACTGACTAATTTGACTAAACTTACTAACTAATTTAACTGATCTAACTTAACTGAACTGATCTAACTTAACTGAACTTGATTGATTAACACACTTAATCATGTCTGCAAGGTTGTGCACTGGCTCCATATCCCGCTACAGCAAGGGAAGTCGCTAATAGTACTCTAGCATACTATGGTGGACCACGCTTAGGTCTGTGGTTTGCACATCTACCCTGATGTAATATGCATTGATACCATGCATCTGAATGGTCATCTGAGTTAACTGATTTATTGAACTGATTAACTGAATAACTGATTTATTGACTTCTGATCTGATCTAATCTTATACTTGAACTTAACATAACTTATGCGCCATGAGATGCATAATTTATATACTAATATAAATAACTGTAACTCGCTAAATCTAAATATGATGCTGAATGACATGATCATGTGCTGTGCTGAATAACATGCTTGCATAACGTAAAAAGTATATGAAAATGGCTATCAAATAACTAGCATTACTAATAATATAAACTAACTGTGAGGATTTTAATTTTGTGATCAAATTCACTTACCTTGATGTGTTGCTTCCTGATACTCATTTTGCAACTTGTCACCTATACGAATTACGAATCATTACTAAACTTCTAGAAAGACTTGTAGTACTATTCTACTGAATTAAATACATGTTGACAATAATACATATCGTGAAACTAATAATTCTTTTTTTTCGTAAATTATATTATTAAAAGTCAATTAGTCTTTCAAGAATAATATTAAATATAGCTGAAATATTTAGTTCAAATAGTAAACTTAGTAATACCTAATATTTAGAATTTCTTATAAAATATAATTATAACTTCACAATAATTTACCCATAATTTAGTAGAGATTCATATTTGGTTTAAATCTACTAATAACACTAAAAGTTTGTTTTCTAAAATATACTTAACATATTCAAATAGTCAAACTCTATTTATTATTTATTACTGGAATCTGTAATTATTAATACAAGTATTTCTCTTAGCATCTCCAAAATAGATAGATTAATGTAATTATCTACTAGAAGTCGAAACTCAACTTAGAATATTAAGCTTAATCTAAATTTAAAATAGTGTATAAAACTTGCAAGACTAAGCCCATCACAGATTAGAATAAAACAAACCTTAAGTTCCTATTTGATAAGGCACTAGGCCCACAGCTTAAGGCCCAAGGCCCATTACAAAACACAAACTCGGCAACAAGATAGCAGGGCATTTCATGTGCTTGTTAGAAATTAAAATAGGCTAAATGGGAAAGTTGAAATAAGTGTTACAAGCAACACTTGTTATTTCATAAGAAGGCTAAAACACGAACATGGGAGGGGTCTACACAACTCACCGAGAGAAAAACGCCTCTGAGAAGGGGAGATCGACGATGAGCTCAGGTGACTGGCCGAGGTTCATGGAAGGGTTAATGACCAGAGAGGGTGGCGTGATTGAAAGATGAAGAAAGGTTAGAGAACATTTGAGGCTGTCAAGACGAAACAGAACGCAAGAGATTCCGTTGAAAACTTACCGAAAAACACAGGGGTGGTGGTTGGTGCTTGGTCTGCGGTTTCTATGATTCTTGCGATGGTTTCTGATTGGTTGAAAATTTTTGGGCATTGATGCAGTGCTTTCAGTGAGGTGAGTGGTTGCTTGGCTCAAAATTGGGTCTCGATTTGCTGCCGAGTGGTGATTCTGTTCTTTGTAATTTATGTGTTTAAAATTTGGGGTTCAGGAGAGTTTTTGTAGGTGAAGGAGAGGGAGAAACATGGTTGATCTGGTGGTTGAGTCTTCAATTTTGAGAGTTGAATCCGCTTGGTGTTTGTTTTGAATTGAGTTTTGAATTAGGAAATAGAGAATGGTTTCTGAAAGGTTTGGAATTAGATTTGGTTTCTGGTAAAGATTGAGATAAGAGTTTGAGTTTGAAATTTTAGTTTGAAATATGCTTGTAAATCTGGAGATAAAGAACGGGTAAGATGGGAGACTAAGTCATTAACTTGCGTGGAGAATGAATTCAATCTGAGAGTGTTTCCAAACAGTGAGAGGACACGAGATCACTACAAATTTGAATTAACATTGAGTTTCAAATCTGGATAAATGAAGTAGAGAGAGTTGGTTTCCGGTTAGAAATGTGATTCATCTGGATTTTGAAAGGGATAAACGTACGAGAAACAGAGAGAAGCATTGTGATTTTACCAAATCTAGTTAGTTACTAAATTTTGAAACTTATAATTTATCATCTCAAAACATATTTAAAAGATTATTAGTATTAACAACAAACAAAAAATTTCTATTTTTTTTTTAAAGGTAGAAATAATGGTAATCTTAATAATACAATAAAATAATCGATTAATTAAATATAGAGTTTGCTACAACATTTTTTCAAATACTAAGCAATGAGTTTGCAATGAAGGACTTGGGACCAAAGCATCACTTCCTTGGCACCAAAATCTCCTAAACACTGAATCTCGTCTCAGTCTCATTATGCACTTATCATACTCGAACATTCCAACATGATAGACTACAAGCCCATGAGTACACCACTTGTGACGCCCCCAACTTACGTCTGGGATTTAACGTAAATTAAGGTGTCTGGATGAGCAACACTTGGCTACTCACCCTCGTACTTAACAATACTAAAAAGCATAAATCATCTAATTCGCAGCGGATCAGGTTATAGATATGAAATTTTCTAAAGATCACACGGAAAAACATATACAACATTCATTAAAACTTAAACATTGTACTTTATACATATACACATCCCAACTGTAGCAAAATATATTACATTCATCCCAAAAGAACTTTCCTTCACCTCACTCTTTCTCCCTCTTAACCTCAGGGTATTCTCTCCCATAGCGAAACCTATCAATGCTAATACTAAAGTCTCGCTGGAGCTGTTGTCCCTGTGGAGTCACACAAACTCCACACATGGACAAGGAGCCGTCTGCTCCTAAGGTTAAGCAGCATCCAGTACGTCGCCTCTCTTCAACAAAAGTGGATGCGTCAAGACTCCCTGCTCCGGTAGGTCTGATAGGAGGTCCGAAGGAAACAAAAGAAATATCCAAAAAGGGACTATAATCGGAAAGTCCCTCAGGACTCCCCGAAGTCTCCGGCCTCGTCGGGGCTGTCCCCCGGCTGGTCATCAAATCCTGTATGAAATAATATGCACAAAATACATGGAGCCACAAAAAGTGAGATTTCGAATGAAATCTCAGTAAGTACATAAACAGCTTAAAGGAAACAGGGAAAACAACCATAAAGTTATACCACAACTGACAAGGGAAAATTACCCTAACATACCCCTCACAAGACCACTGTCTAACTGACACTTTTCTCGACTCTCCCATGATCTTATATTAAATTACCCCGTTTTCCCTTAAGATTTTTATATTCTTTCATATCACGACAGGCGTTACGTATCGCCGTCCCTGCCGGCACGTCAGTCATACGGGCGTTACGTATCGCCGTCCCCGTCATGACGTGACTAACTTATCAATCATATACTCATCAATCATCCGGGCGTTACGTATCGCCGTCCCCGTTATGATGAGTCTAGTGTCAATCATCCGGGCGTTACGTATCGCCGTCCCCGTTATGACACGAAATATATACACATAGTACTGCGGGCGTTACGTCTCGCCATCCCCGCAAGGATCAATCACACGGGCGTTACATCTCGCCGTCCCCGTGGAGATCACAATTTCATATCACGACAGGCGTTACGTATCGCCGTCCCTGCCGGCACGTCAGTCATACGGGCGTTACGTATCGCCGTCCCCGTCATGACGTGACTAACTTATCTTTTATACATTGTTCTCTTTCTTTATATTCCCCTTTTATACACATGAGTCATCTCACTTATAACCCTTCCCATTTGAAACACCACTTCCATTCCAAGAAAACCCTAAACCTAAGCAAAACAGGGCATCTCGCTCGAGCGGCCTGTCGAGCGAGTATCGAGCGAAGTCTCGGGTTGGGACTCGCTCGAGTGGGGTATCGAGCGACAGTCAAGCGAGGGTTCAGATTTTGCCTTCGCTCGACCACCTGTCGAGCGAGAGTCGAGCGAACTCACGGCTCTAAGGGTTTTTCCACTCAAAACATGCCAATCTTTTTCATACACTCCCTTTATCTTCCTAAAAACCTAAATCTAAGTTTCCACAATTTTATTGAACATAAAAACAAGACAAATACAATCAACCCTACTCATATGTCCATTTCCACTCAAACATGTTCTCAAGTGTTCACTACTATGAAACATAACTCAATCATGCTAATAAACCAGTTCCATGCTTAATTTAAGCTAGAATGTGGACTTACAATTTCTTCCAAGCTCTAGGGAATTGATCCAACCAACTTCCTCCAAGTTATCTCCCACACACACTCACTTCACTCACAAGTGATCACTTTGAGGGTTTGGGGAGGGATTTCTGGTTTGGCTTCACAAGGCAAGTGCTCTCTCCTTCTAAAGGAGCTTAGGAAGCTCTCAAGCCTCTATTTATAGGGTGGTGGTCGACCAACATGAGGGAGAGAAAAGGAATTGCACCCAAGGTGCCCTAGTTGGCAGATTTGCATGTGATGAGGTGTCCATCTATGCAAAATCTAATGATGAGGATTAAGCCTCCCAAATCCTAGGCTTTGCAGCTGGATTAGTCATCCAAGGGCTCACAATTGAGGTGGTTTGGCTGCCCATTTTGATCCATGGCTGAGAAGCAAGCTAAAGGGATAAGAGGTGAGGTGGCAATTCACCTAACCATGCATGCATCTCTCATCTCCAGCTCTCCCCCTTGTGTCACACGCCCCTTCCAGATTTTCCAATCCATTTGGTTCCTTCCCAACTCCCTTAGGTCTTCCCTCAACAAGTTCTAGAAGGTCACTTCATAGTTTAGTTAAGGTAGAGCCAAATTTGATCCAATTAGTCACCAATCAACCAGATTTTTGGCTCCCTTGAGTTTCCATCACCCCAACTATTCAATTGACTTCCAAATCAACTTTCCATTCATTCCTAACTATCCCTACACATGTCCTAATCCCAGAGAATCCTAAAACCAGTTGCCTATTTGGTTACATGCCCCAATCTAGTTCAATTACCCAACTCGGGTTCCATTTAAGCCCATTCTAAAGCTGCCTACTTGATTCCCAAATAAGCTATTGATTCCCTCCGAATCTCAGGGAACTTCAAACATAAAAGTTTTAGATCTATCTCTTAGGGTTCTATACCAATTGGAATCACCTCATTTGGACATCATATGGCTGACTTATGATCATTTTCCTAAAACTCGACAGATTAATCCGAAAGTGCATAATTCTAATACTAAGTGAAATCTCACATTCCTCAACTAAATCTCCCATTCTAATTTCCTAATAAATAAATGCATCAAATAAATCTCCTTAAAATAATATCCATAAATAATTTACCTTAGAAAAAATTTGGGCTATTACACCACTTGAAGCAAAGACCAAAACCTCTTCAAATGACACCCCTCTAGAAGATCCAAGCTACTTTCAGGGCCTTGTTGGTGCTTTACAGTACCTTAGTCTCACACGACTTGAAGTTTCATACAGTGTTAACTATGTGTCCCAATTCATGTATGCTCCTACCATCATACACTTAAAAATGGTTTAATGTATCTTACGATATGTCAAAGCAACTATTGATATAGGTTTACATTTACATTCAACACTACACTTAATTCTATGCTTTCTCAGATGTAGACTGGTCAGGCTGTCCTAATACCAGGCACTCCCCCATAGCCTACTACACCTTCCTTAGAGGAAATCTTATCTTCTTGTGTGCAAAGAAACAACATACGATCTCACTTTCAAGTACCAAAGCTGAATACAAGCAATGACCAACACCGCAGTAGAACTCACGTGAATGACTTTCATTTTAAAAGATCTTCACCTTCCAATGGCATTTCTCCCAATCCTCTACTGTGTTTACCTTAATGCTCTTCATATGATGGTTAATCTTGTGTTTCATGCCCGAAGCAAATGCATTGAGTTAGATTACCATTTTGTCCGTGAACAAATTGCACTTAGACTCCTTATCACTTGATATATCTCCACTAATGACCTAGTTGTAGACCTCTTAACAAAGCCAATCTCAAAGGTTGCCCTCAATCATTTTTTAATTGAACTTTACTTCAAACCCCAGCATAGTTTGCAGGAATGTATTAGGACACCACAGCTAGGCAACAACAATTATTGTGTGAGTAAATGGAGTGATAAGGTGGCCTAAGATTATAGGAGTGATAAGGTTGCAAGCTCACATAATATGCCCAAATAAGTGGAGTGACATTGGGTGATAATGAAGTTCAAATGTCAATAAATTCAAACCAAGATGGGAGTCTAACTGTTGTGGAAACTCCAGCCATGCAGTCCATAAATATTATATCCAGATAAAGCAAATGAATTCTAGTGAAATGCATAGAAGCCTCTTCAAGTCTTGGCGCATTAGAAACAAATCATTCAAGGATATGAAGAGTATATCGACCTACTGATTTTATGAAAATTTGTTACTTGTCATTGTGTTTAAATGTGTCTAGTGTATTACCTTGTACTCACGTTTAAAAAAAAAAGAAAAAATTACAAAAATAATCACACAAATCAATGTGACTTGATCCGTTAGTAAGGGAGTGATCGATCTAGTTTAGTCTTGATTTAAAAAAATTTTGAGATTGAACTGGCATACATCGATTTTGTATTTTTAAGAACTGATCTCGCACCAGTTACTCTCTTGAATCAGTAGTTTCGTTTTTACTGATTTCGGTCCGGTTCAGTCCTATTTTTCGATTTTAATAAAGTGTCGATTTGTCATTAAAAAATATGCTTATAAAAAAAAAAATATATATATATGTTCTATTTAAAAAATTAGTTGTATAAAAAAATCATTGATAGTATTAGTATTACTATAATCTATATTAATATAAGTTATAAATATAGTCTATATTAGACTTTTAGTATCCTATGTTTCTGGTGAGGTAGGTCCCCTCTCTCTCTAAGAAATGTGGGGATTTTCTCTCTATGCTTCTATGGAACACATAGGATAGTCTCTTAGATCTTTTTGATCTATAGAGTGTGATGTTTGTCATAGTGGTTTTCCCTGCTACTACCCTCGATCAACTATGGAAGAAGAACATTCTCATCTATGAAAGGGCCCCAAGTTAATAGAGAAGGAACAACAAGAAATCTATTTCTCTGAAGAAGAGGTGCTGCTATCACAGGAAATAATTAAGTCTTATCTTGTTGCACTGGTGGTAATAGATAAGGAAGTGAAC
Organism: Platycarya longipes; assembly: GCA_036559045.1. Lineage (NCBI taxonomy): Eukaryota > Viridiplantae > Streptophyta > Magnoliopsida > Fagales > Juglandaceae > Platycarya > Platycarya longipes. The sequence goes on along the minus strand of CM071789.1, from coordinate 25,472,859 downwards.
AAAGGGGGGTCCTTCAAAGCAATGATTGTGACGACCCGAGATTTTTATTTCTTATTATTTTAATTGAGTAATTAATTTGATTAATAAAAATAATATTGAGAAATGAAGATGAAGGCTTGGGCTTAAGATTGAAGCCTTGAGAGCCGAACTTAGATTAGTGGGCCAAGAGAGGAACCACAAGCCCACAAGCCCATGAGATTGACCCATGACCCATCAAGCCCACACATGAGACACATGTCACCTCTAGAGAAACCCTAGTGAGTCAACCAGGACTAGTAGATAAAAGTGAAAAATTGCTAGTAGTTGGAAGTTGACTAGTGGATTTGTCTTATAGGATAGATAGTGAAATCTTATGATGAGATTTTTCCATCATTGGAATATCTTGGGAAGAACAAAGATATTTTCTATTTTAGTCTTTCTAGGATATATCATATCTAGATAAGTGACACTTGTAGATGAAATAGGAAGTGGAAGAGAAGAGACAAAGGGTTCGATTGAGGCTTATAACTGAAACCCTTAGGGGCCCTTTCTACGCAATCTTTCACAAATCCAAGCTAATTATCACAAAGAAGATCATGTAAGATTGAGTGAGAAGATGATTGACAAGTGAGGGGTGGTGTCATGAGAAAGAGGAAAGAAAAAAGGAGAAGAAAAACCAAGAGGGGTCCGGGTGTGAGCTTGCCGTGGGCCTCCTTTGTGGTCATCCAAGGATTTTACAATGAAAGGACCTCAAAGATTTGTGTAAGAAAGATGTTAATGACATGCGTGAGAGGTGACTTGACAAGTAGAGTAAGTGAGGAGACTCATGAGAAGGAAGAGGATCCCTTTGGATTAAGGGAGGGTTCGGTTTGCACTAGATGGCATAGCCGAACCCCATCTTGTCCATTTTCCCAAATTAAGATTTGGTAATCCCCTAGAATGACACTTGAGGTGATGGAGGGAAGGTGTAAGAGTGATGTGAAAGATATAGGAAGAGAAACCCCCTAGGGAGGCGCCAGCCATAGCTAGGAATGGAAAACAAAATCAACCTAAGTGTTGTCTAAATCTAGGCATGGGATAGTCATGAGATACAAGTCAATCAAGGTGTCTTTCAAGACCTATCAAGGGTCAATCCTTGGAATAGGGAATGAGTGGCCTAAGGGGTCTAGAAACCCATGGCCGAATGACCATTTTTCCTTTGGTCTCTCTTTCTTTCTTGCTCACACACGCACACACCACTCCATTCCCCACCTCTCGGCTTCAAGCTCTTCTCCTTACCCCCACTTTGCTTCATCTCTTCTAAACACCTAAACATCAAAATATCCTAAGTATAGAGGAGCTAGAAATTAGTATTCTTGAAGAAGAGTTGCTCTTGAAGAGGTGAGTAAAATCTTTAAGTAGTTCAAGCATAGAAATTTAGAAAAGAACACACACCACATCCATGTCCTTGTGTAGAGTTTTTCTTTAAAATGTTATGTTCTTAAAGTAGTCTAATGAAATGCTTAATATGATTTCAGATCTCATCTAAGCTAGTTAGGAAAATTGTAAGTATATTCTTATCTTGCCCTTAGCAATTTTAGTATATTTTTGAATGAATTTGTTTGAATTGTGTGAATCCTTGCTTGTGTATGCTAAAATAAAACCTCTTAGTAGAAAAAGATGCCATGCTTAGTTAAGTAAAAATCCATGCTTAGGTTTATGATTTCTTTAAGTTGAGAATCTAAGAGGATGTATGGTTTTAGTTGATCTATTTAACATGAAGGGAATGAGGAAAATGCATGCATAACTTTAGGTTAACTAGTAAGATGTTGGATGATGTTTTTGGTAATGTTTATTTGGTGGCACAAATTCCATGTTTAAGTCTAAATATTTTTGATTAAATATTGTGGATTTTAAATACTTGATACCAAGAAAGAAGGTGATATGACCAATATGATGAGTGATGATGTTATACATGCTTGATTAAAATTTGACTTGGAGTTGAAAAAGTTGGGTTTGTGCTTATATGTATTTCGGATTCAAGATGGTTGAGTTATCTCTTTTTAGCTATTGTTCTATGTTATGATTAACATTTGAATATTTGGAGAAGTTAGAAGTACAAGAGTTAAAAGAAGTTAGTAGCATGATGATGAGTGCATAAAAATGCACTCTAAATACTCTATTTAAATGCTAGAAGAAATGAGAAAATAATGGATATAACTCATGTTATTAAAATTAATGGTCATTTATCTTGAGATAGATATAAGCATGATTTAATATATTGATGAGAATATAAAATGTCATATTTTTCTCTCTTAATGTTTAATATTTTATTCTTATTTGATGCCTAAATATACTCATATTCTTATATTTTGATTTAGGACACAAATAGAGGCATTAGGAGTAAATGAAGATAATTATGGAAGTTTAGATAGTTTTGATGTCTTTTCATAATATAGGCATAAATCTCTCATCCAAGACAAAATCGACCATCAAGTGGATGCACCTGCACTTGACGTTCCTGAATCTTCTTCAGTCACTTGTATCAAATTCAAATGTCATCACAATATTTTTCAGCAAACACTCCTACACCAACTTGGAAAATCAATAATCAACTCACATGCAAGATGAAGTGCACTCAAGTTTCTTCAAGACAAATTATTTGACCACAAGATAGAAAGTCATACAAGGCAACTAATGGATAAAGAAACAAAATTGAACACTCAACCTACAAACAAAATTCAGCTCATGCATAGTGGGAAAACAAATGATCAAAATGACAACTCACAAATCACTTGGATTCAAGAATGGCACATGGCAAAGCAAGTTGAAATTGTGATAATTTTGTCATGACAACTTGCATGAAGGATGCTTATAAATAGAAGGGAGGGGTGTGTGTTCTAAGACCATACTTCGTGCTTGGATGCCTTGGAAGAGCTATTTTGAGAGCTTGAGAAAAGAAAAGAAAAACCAAAGAAGAGAGAAAACAATGGCCGGCTCTTCCATATTTTTCTTTAGAGAATTTTCGTTGCATATTTTCAATATGTGTAACTAAATTCTCTAGTAGAGCTAGGGATGAATTTATATATATGATGGTATTTGTAATTATTTTTTATTCATATATGTGTTCTTCAATTATTAAAACTCTTTTATTTAGTTATTCGAAATTTATTATAAATATTTTCGTCACCAAATAATTTTAGAAATTATTTCATTTATAGATTCAGTCATGCTTTTTCTATTGAATGGAAAAATCATTTGATTATGTTTGGTTCAATTGGTTATATATATTAATTTAATTCTCTGCTGTAATATTGCTCTATGAGTATATTGTCGACGTTGAATTTCTTTAATATCGATAAAAATTTCCATTCTTATATTGCGACTAATGATTTTTCGAAAGATTACATTTAATTTAAATCTAGTTATTAATGTTTTATCTTCCGATTGAAAATTTAGACATAGAATTTTCAATTGAGTTATTAATGAATTGAAAATAATTAAAATACCGATTATATACAAAGGATTCCCAATGCTATACTTTTCGTCTCATTTTTATACTTTTCAAATTACTCATTTAGTTTTAATTTACGTCATACTTCAAAAATCACTTTTCACACTCTTCTAAATCTTTTTGTTAATTTCGTTACTATTTTTCAATTTCTCAATCCATCTCTCTGTGGAATTGACACCTCAAAGCTATACTGCAAACAACAGCGTTATTCTTTGGGCGTAATCACATGATATATGGTTTTCATCTAAGTAATTGAGTGGGCTATCTGGAGGAGAGGAGAAGTGATCAAAATAGTAATCTAAAGGTTCTAGGGTTTCGGCCAAGACATGTTTTTGGTGTTAAAAATGTTTAATTATTTTATTGGAGCTAAATTGGAGTGTTTAGAGAATAATAAGAGAAGAAAATGCTAAGAAATACCAAGGAAAGGTCTTGGCCCAACCCTAGTGGGAAGGGGCCGAGCACCCCTTGGTGTGTGAAAGGCCCAATAAGTGTTCTTAGATAGAAAAAAAGTGAAATTACATGGTGTTTGATTTGTGAAAGAGCTTGACGTAGAATACATGTATGTTCGTCTCACATTTCACACGTTTAGTGACCTGAGTCTCATGTCTCATGCATGAAGCACGAAAATCATGTTTTAAGGCAAAGAATTAAAAGAAAGAAAAGAATTAAAGTTTTATATGAACCCCAAAGGCTGGGACGGGGTAGCGCTCTAGTGGAACTCTCTATTCACTCAAGAGTGTCTAAAGTCGAGTGAAAGCCCCTGAGTCTACAAAGAATCGTCGGCAGACCATGTATGGCTCCAAAAGGTGTCCGGAGGGTGCTCGTACCTAAAGCTAGTGGGTGCACACAGAATGGTGTTGGCTTTTGCCTTACCGATACAGAAAAGTTTGTAGTTACTTGGTTTGAGTGGTCACCGAGTGATGAAGAGCGCGAAAGGGCGCAAAAAGTAGCTACTTAGATTTGATACGGTCGCCGGGTGCTATGGTAACTAGCAAGAACACATGGTGCGAAGGAGAACCGTGAGGTGTCCAACAAGATATCATGACGAAAAGATGGGCTTTTGGGCCATATATGAGATGATATGATAAGTGGTGCCTAAGATAAGAGAGAAAATGAAAAATATTTGTGAAAAGATGAAATTTGAAAAGAAGTTCAAAGATTTCGTTTTACGAAGTTACAAGTAGACACATGAAAGAATAAAGAAAACAAGTTGAAAAGAAATGATATAAGCATGAGCATGTGCATAAGTGTAGTCATGAGTCCCATAATGCATAATGAATACAAGATTGTTTATTATTCATTTAACTGTATACTTGAAATGCTTTTATTGAGATATAAATGTACTTATTGAGATTTTCTCCGAAATCTCACCCCCTCTTTATCTCTTCACTATCGCTCCTTTCGGAATGGTAGAAGTAGTTGCAGGTGATGACGACCATGTCGAGTACGATTCCAGGGATGAAGTCATGGACCCCCAAGGGCCTAACTGAGTCCGTTACTTCTAAGTCGATGACTCTCGGCTTACTAGGCCAATGGGCGGCGGAGTCATTACCATTAGCGACGTATGTTTTGGTAGACCTATGCCCGACAGGGTGTTGTTTGGTCCTTGGCATAGATGATTTCCTCCATGTGGGACGCCTGTATGAGTCATCCTTCGAGATGAATTGTGAGGTAGGACCGACCTTGGATCTGGTCCATCTTTGTTATGATCCAAATTTCAAGGAGATAAAGAAGGAGCCATTGGATTTGAAAGAGAGGGCAAGGGAATCTTCTATGCAACTTTTGTATTACTTATTATATTTTGGGCTTTCGTTATTTTGGAAGAAGGAACAGTTATGGATGATCTTTATATTTATATAAATAGTAATGCAATATTTGGGATATTATTTTGTTAAGCCATGTGATGTATGCTTAGAAAAGTTTGACCTTTTCCGCTGCGAAAGTATTTATTATTTGTTTTTTTTAAATGTACACGAAAAGACGATGAGTGAACTTCCTTGTGATGCTCATCCTCGACGTCTCCGTTTGCGTACGATTCCAAGCGCAAGCGGGGGCGCTGACAATGATGGTAAGGGACTAGAAATCTGAAGGTGGCCTGACTTTCAAGAATGTAGGAAGAAACAAATTCCTTATTGAGTTTCGCAACTCCATTGTTAAAACTAGGGTGCTAGGGGGTTGGACATGATCTTTTGACAGGAACTTGGTATGTCTTTAGGAATGTGCAGGCATGATTGCATTAAAAGGCATTGACTTTTCATTCGAACCTTTCTAGATCTAGCTCCATGATCTCATTTTTGTTGGCATGAACAGAATAATGGTGTCCCACATGTGAAGGTGCTGCAAGACATATCAAAACCACTAGCTAGGGAACTATTATTAACATGGGGGACTCACGCATATGGGTACCTATCAGATACAAATGTCTACCATCTTTCTGTTATCACTATGGAATTCTTTTGTTTACACAATCTATGTAACACCCACATCCTCGAGGAGCCAGATCCTTATCCGACATAGTTTTAACGTGTGATTTTTTTTTATTTGTTTGTTTATTTATTTCCAACGGTTCTTCCGTTATATATTCCATTGTTTAAATTTCCTTCCTTTTCCGTTGAGTTTATTCTCACCTTTCCTTCTATACTCGGATATTGCCCTTTTCCGTTAGTTTCCTTTCTAACCCACTGTGGCCATATCTCATAGAATCAGGCATCACGGGTAGCAAATCTCAGACCCTTCCGCGATCACGGCTCTCACTTTCACATCACCATGCACGTATCTTCTTCCATTAATTTTGGCAACCGATCAATATCTTTGTAGATATGTATTTTTGGTGCATCAACTTCCTTTCCAAGCCAAGTCTGCCCCCAACGAGTTCGTTTCTTCCGCTTTCACGTTTTCGTTTAGGGCTCTCAGTGTCACCTTATATATATAGGCATGTTTCTGACGCTCCCGGACACGCTATAGTGAAAAGCCGCAGCCTTCTTTTCCGTCCAGAGCACCCCTCCTCTGCCCCGCATCACTGCTCAACTGAGCCGAAAGCCAAAGCCCCTCCTCTAGCTCAACACCGCACCCTGTATCATGTAGCAGCCTCCATACTAGCGACCGAACCGTGAACAACGGTGCCCAGCCACTGAAAGTCTTCGCATAGCTTAGCCACACCCAGCCTTGGCAGCCTTGAACCCATGACGGAGGAAACCAGCCGCTAGCCATCACCGAAAACATCCCCTGTTTTTTTATTCCCGAAGCAAAGCATCAACGTGCTGCCCCACCTTGCAACCATATCAACTGAGAGCCATATACCTACCGGAAACCACCCATTGGCTTCAAAACTCTTCCACCTTGTCGCCACCTGCACAGACGTTGTTGCCAGGCACCCCCGTCATCCAAGTTTAATCTCTCGTCATCCACCCAGCTCCGCCCGTGACCCCCCGCCAGCTCACAGCCTTCGCTCGGTGAACCTTGTAAGTCGCGTTTTTGAATTCTGGGTCTATGTTTGTTTTCCTCGTATAGCTAACTCCTTGTTTTTTGCCTAAGTTACGTAAAGTTCTTCTTAAGAAGATGGCCTTGATTTTTCAACCTTGCCCTCTTGGTTTTAAAGCAAAGCATGTGTTTTCAAGTTATATTTCAACGGACTTGGTCACTTGGATGTAAATCGATTCCTGTTTATTTGGGAGTTTTATCGTTCTTACTTTGAGCCGCTTGGACTTTCGTTTGGGCTGCTTTTGTTTTTTCAGGTGTCTTTTAAGTTAATTTTGAAGTTAAGATATTCTGGGGTTTAGACTTGGAGTTTTAATTTATTTTTGTGGATAAGCTTTTAAAATATTTTAGAGCGGGTTATGGGCGTGGCATTATTTAGTAAGTTGAGTTTTTGGTTTATGAAGGAGACTGTTTGAGTTGGTAGTTGAGTTAAGTATTTTTATTGGATATCAATGACTATGGAAGATGACAGTAATTTTAGATTATGAGAATTCTCGAGAATTTGGAGGAATTTGGAGGAATTAGTATAAGGCGATTTTTAGTACTCTAGGTTTTAATATCGAGATACTTGTTAAATCAGAAATTTACATAAAGTGCATGTTTTTTTTTAGGTGATGCTTGATTTTGTTCAAAACTGTGGAGAAGTTCTAAAAAGCTAAGGAGTTCATGTAAGCGGGGTTCATATACTAGACTTTACATTAAAAATATGAACTAAGGTTTATTTTGGAAAATATGCATGTTTTAGTTACGAAAAGAAATTTTGAAATCACCTCAGTTTTTGTTTCGCATATGCATAAGAAATCATATAAGAATAAAATATTTTCTGGCATGAACTGGTGTAGACATGAGCTATTTTGTTGCATTTTGTTTTTCGAACTGAAAAAGAGCGAATATGAAAGTTTCTGTATAAATGATATTTATGATCTGATTCTATTCTGTTTTGGAAAAATTCTGTACTCGAATATGATATGATATGATTTCTGAAACCTCTGGCATGACATTCTGGTTCTATTTCGCTTCATTCTGTTCTGGATTGGTACCAACTATTCTATTTTCGGTGTACCCGCTTTGGTTGCAAAGTGGTTTTCTGCGTGGTCTTTCCTGTGTGCACACTCGGGGCTCCGAGAATAATAAGGGGAAGATTCATATTCTGTTTCTGCTCGGTTGGCCGTCGAGGTTTGCACAACCCTACCACAGGGCTTAAACATGGTATTTCTGTTCTGATAAGACGTTTCAGTTATGCTATGCCAAAATGATTTTTTTGTTTCTGTTTATATTAAACTTTCGCTCTGATTTTTGATAATATAATCTGCTTTTGCATTTTTCTGAGAAATATTTTGTTCTGCATTCTGAATTTTGGTAAATGCTCATGTTTGCACACTAGTATATGTTCTTTGCTTACTGAGTTGTGGATAACTCACCCCCTCCTCTAATAACATTTTTCAGATATTTGAGATGGTTCAGTGCAATCTCAGCAAGGGTAGCCATTACTAAAGAGGTTTGGTGATCATAGGAGAATGAGTGCTCGTGGATACAAGTTTTCTTGAGTCTTAGTAAAAATTTATCCTTGTTGATTATTTTAGTATGTCAAGTTTTGGATTGTTGCAAGTATTTGAAGTCATTTGATTTTATTAAAATTTATGTTTAGTTTTTCTTGAAGAGTGTCATGAATATTTGTTAAGTAATTATGAAGTGTCTTTTTAATAATAGTTGGTTATTGGAGAATTTGGAATATATGAATTGGTGTTATTTGAGTTGATTCGAGGAAAAAGGACCAAACTCTCTGGACCTTCGGGATCGGGGCGTTACAGTCTAGCTACTCAAGACAAGTCTTTGATGGAGGAACACGTGAGAGTTCCCAGCTTTAATATGGACCGTGGCTCAGAGCTGGTCCTACTCCAAAATATGATCACTGTCACCCTTAGTCAAGCAATCCAGAGGGGAGGGATTCAAGTAATGGCCGACAAAGTAGCGCCAATGACAAATGGTCTGATTTTTACGGGACCAGGAACTTTCAAAAGTGAGTAAAGAAATTGGAAACAATTCCTTGTGAACTTGTGCAACCAGGCTGTGATTAGGAAATAGAAGCGCGAGTTGATAAAATTTTGTTCCAAAGGTGCTGATGTAATTGTCAACAACCATTTGAGGAAACCTCAACTTGTCTCGAGGACACCCTAACAACAGCTGTCAAGTTTACTCCTACCAACCTGCAGACAGGTCCTCAGCCTTCTAACCTTGATATGGCGCCTGTAGAAAATAGTCATAGTGTAAGCCTTTCTTCCCTTTGTACCCAAAATGTGCCACATAGATATAACAAGGCTTCTCTTGTGTTTAACTGGAAAAGAAGGTCCATGTGTAGTCATGGTTTTAGTCTTGAGGAAACTACAGTTAACCCTCTTGTTATACTCAGTAACTACAAAAACAAAAACTGTCGGCGCCCCAGCTTGCGCTTGGGTTTGTACGCAAATTGCGACGCCGGGGACGAACGTCACAAGGAAGTCATCCCTCATCTTTACGTGTGAGAGCCTTGTTTTATTTCATACACAGATATATATATATATATTTTTTTATATATATCGCAGCGGAAAAAGGTCAAGCCATAAATAAACGACAAAACGATACGCTTGTCGCACATCACATGGTTAACGAAATAAAACCCAAATTAAACGTCACATGCATATATATATATATATGTATCAGAATAAAGTCACCCATGTAAACTATTTTATACAAAAGTACTTCCCAAAACAGCGGGAAGATTTTTCCACAAAATACATCGGTGAATACAAAATAAAGGTGCTGCCAGTCCACTCCTCCCTCCGCCAACCATACTAATAGGCGGGTTCTTCTTTTATCTTCTTAAAAGTCGGGCCATAACGAAGGCTGTCCAGACTCAATCCTGGGCCTACGTCACACATCATCCCAGAGGATGATGTAAACAGGCGTCCCATGTGGAGGAGCCAGTCAACTCCTAGCACCAAACAGCACCCTGTAGGGCGTAGATCGTCAAAAAAATACGTCGCCATAGGAAGTGACTCTGCCGCCCACTGACCCAACAGGTCTAGGGTCACTGGCCCGACAGTCTCAGCCTTAGTCGGGCCCATAAGGGTCCGACCCATCTTCTCGAGAGTCGTAATCCGGGGATCCATCATGTCCTGCAATGACTTCTATCGTTCCCAAGGGAGCGATAGTAGAGATAATAAAAGGGGGTGAGATTTCGGGAGAAATCTCAGCAAGTACACTAGCACTTAAACCAGAACATTTCAAATATACAGATAAGTGAACAAAACATTCTTAACTAATGCACATGCAATGAATGACTGACTCATGCACATGCTCATGAAAACTTTTAAACAGACATGCTTCTTTCGGACTTCTTTTCATAAAACTTTCATGCAGATTTCTTCTTTCAAACTTCTTTTCATATCATTACTTTTCAAATCATTTCTTTAAAACATTTCGTATCTTTCATTCTTTCTTAGGCGCCACTTATCTTGAACAGATCTTTCTTATGGCTCGAAAGCCCTTCTTGTCATGACTTTTCACTTAACATGTATGAGACACAACACGGTTCCCCTAGCACCGCGTGTTCCCTGCTGGTTACCGCATCACCTTAAGGTGAGTGCGTCTTATAACTTTAGAACGGCAGGTTCTTACACCATATCCGTCCTTGGCACCCACCAGCGTTAGGTGCTACCGCGCTCCGGACACCTTTTGGTGCCATACACGGTCCGCCGACTGTTCTTCGTCGACCCAGGGGCTTCCACTCGACTTTAGACACTCCTGAGTGGACATGGAGTTCCACTGGGGGCACTTCCCCGTCCCAGCCTTTGGGGTTCTTATAAAAACTTTACTTCTTTTCTTTTCCTTCAAAAATTCATTCTTTTCTTTTCTTTTTCTTAAAACATGCTTGACTTTAAAAACCTTCTTTTCATGACTTATGCATGGGACATGCATGCTTACTTATTTTCATGCAAAAACCCGAGACAAGTTCGAGTGCATTCACATTTCATTTTCTTTTCTCCCTCATTGGGATAACTTCACAACTTCCTACTTAGTCATCATGTTCTATACTCAAATTTGGGCCTAGGATTGAAGTGGGGTATTGGGCCCATCTCCAACCCATCATGGCCGAATCTTCCTAGGGAGTTCCTAGGGCTTTCCTTCATCATTTGACTCCAATTATCCTCCAATCAATTTTAAAGTGTCAAATTAAATCATGTACCCTCCTTAGCAAGGGGTAACCGAAACCTTAGTGTTTCTCCAAGTAACCATCTTCACCTCCAAACTTAGTTATTTCTATTTCCTCCATTCATCTTTCTAACTTAGGGAATTCCTCCCATTAGTCTATTCAAACTTCCTTTTCTAATAGTTTCTTCTATGAGTTTAACTAAACAAAATCACCACAAAGCAATATAATTTTAAATCTTCCAAATCTCAACCTTAAATATCATAAAATTCCAATTAAACATTATTATACATCATACACAAGTGGTCACTTCTTCCATATGCAAGTATATACCATTTCCATTTCTATCAATCATATAATTTATTCTCATGTCCATTTTCATTTTCTCAAAACAATATGCTCCTTGAATAAATCAATTTCATCACTAGTTTCCTCAAGTAAACTTCACCTTAGCAACACCAAATTTAATGTTTAACACTAAAATCCTTCATGCATCAATTTCATCATTTCATAAAATAATCATGCTTTTCCTTTCTTTTTGCAACTAACACTTGATCCATCATCTCTACTCACATTCTAAGCTTATTTCATCATATAGATTTACACAAAAATATTCATATCACAAACAAATAGAATCAATTCAATCCAAACATGGCAATGGCAACCATTAATCCAACAAGCATGATCACCTCTCCATATACAAGAATTGTTAAGGAAAAGGTGAAAGTATACTTACCACACTCCTATTAGACTTTAGCTTAAAATCTGAAATTACACATATAAAATCTCCCATTAGGCTAGCCATGAACATAAAACTCAAAGGAAACCCTATTTCCTTCTAACCAAAACAAAGTGTCACATGTGTGTGTGTGTTCTTCCTAAACTTGTATGGATTTAGTCACTAACCTTCTCCAATGAATTGATCACTTCCACACTCTTGCTTTTTGGTTCACTACTATAGGGTTCTTCAAATTATGTGGTGAAAGGAGAGGAAGCAAAAGTAGGAGTGACTTGAGTGAGTTTGGCCGAGAGGTGGAGAGGAAATGAGAGTGTTTGCATGTGTCCAAGTGAAATGAGCTTAAGGGAATTGCCTAAGGGGTCACACGGCCAGCTCTCTTTCCTAGGGTCTTTGGTACACTTTCCACCATACTTAGGTATGGCTAATGATAGATGGAGTGATTGACAACTCTAGGCCACTCCAAGATCAAATCTTGGCCATGCTTTGGTGATTTTCCTTTCTCCTTCTCACTTCCTATGGCCGGCGACTTCTTGGTGCTTCTAGCATCCATTTTCTTGCTTTTCACTCAATCATCATTCCCCTATCCTCTCATGTGTCCATCCAAGTGATCTCAAAGCCATGCTTTTTGGAATTTGAGCAAGGCATGATCCGGCCAAGCCAAGCTCCACTGAAAATCCACTTTGTTCCTTTTCCTAGTTTTTGTCATTTCAATCACCTACATCCACACCATACCTCTCTTCACATCACCATACTCTCTTACACATGTACTTTATTCACTTACACACTCTTCCCCTTTGTCCTATCACTTGTTGGTGGCCATACCCCATGAGATTCTCCAAATGCACCCCACGGATGGCCTTCCACCGAAACCACCTAGCTCCCTTTCATCCATGCTTCTCCTCATGCCATTTGTCACTTCCCTACACACCATGATCTCACTTGGCAAGTCAAGGGATGGTGTCTTGTACCTCCAAGATTCCATGGTAGGAAAATCATTCCATTAGATCCTACACTCAATCCTACATGGCATGTATCCAACTACTAGTCAACCTCCACCAACTAGGATTTTCCTACAAGTATTTGGATAATTTTCTAGGATTTTTCTTCAATTGACAAGTGTCCCTACTATGGGCTTGATGGGCCATGGGCTCATTCTATGGGCTTTTGGACTCACCATTGCTCTCTTGGCCCATTTACTTGATCCATTCCTCAAAAGTCTCATTCCTAAGCCCATCTCTTCAAAGCCTATTTTGTTCTTTCACCAATTACCACTAATCTTGTGTATTAACCTTTAATTGACTAATTAAATTAAGATGAAGATTTTTAGGGCTATTACAAAAACAATAGTGGTATGATGACAACAAAACCTACAAGGACTTCAAAGAGACTCAAACAAACAATCATGGCAGAGGCTATTCAATAGTCTTGCCCCTCGCCATGAACACACTATGTTGGAACTGCCGAGAGCTTGGTAACCCTTGGACAGTTCAAGAGCTCCGCCTATTAGTGAGAAATAAGTCCCCATCTTAGGTCTTTTTAATAGAAACCAAATGCAGAAGAGAAAGAATGGGAACTATCCATAACAGACTAGGCTTTGAATGCAGCTTTTTTGTGGATTGTTTAGGTAGCTTTTTCTTGGAATAAAGATACCCTTGCTAATCTATTATCTTCTCTTAATCATATTTCCTTAGAAGTCCAGATTGAGAACTTAGACAAGTTCTTCAAAATCACTGGCTTCTATGGATAACCTGCTACATCTAAAAGAAAAGCAAGCTGGAACCTTTTAAGACTTCTAAAACCTGACCATAATGCTCCCTGGTTGTGCATGAGAGATTTTAATGAAATAATCTCTTATGGTGAGAAAATCCTCCCCAGAACTTTTAAACAAATGGATGATTTTAGACAAGCTCTCATAGATTGTGATTTGGGAGACCTTGGATTTTAAGGTTCCCAATTTACTTGGTGCAACAACCGAGAGGTTGGATAGGGCTCTAGTCAGTACATGGTAGCAGCTCTATGACACCAACTCAGTTACCGCATTGCTTGTCTTATGTTTTGACTACAAGCCTCTCCTCATCTCAAGCAAATCCTTTGAACCATTTCACTTCCCTCAGAAGAGAGTCTTTAGATATGAGACTTCTTAGGCCAAGTAGGAAGGTTGTGAGGCTGTGATCAAAAAGGTCTGGCAGGATTTACTCCAATTAAGGTCCAAAGCAAATGTCACTAGAAAGGGCCTTGAAAGGTGTAAATACCGGTTGAGAGAGTGGAACAACACCTCTAGAAGAAATTACCAGCAGACTATCTCTAATACAACGGAACTGATAAGATCTCTTCAAGCTCTAAATACTGGCTTGGATAATGAACATATTCAAACCCTACAGATGGAATTGGATGCTTCTTTACAAGAGAATGATCTTAAGTGGTGCCAAAGAGCCAAACAAAGATGGCTATAAGATTGTGATAGGAACACCAAATACTTCCACAAGTGTGCAACTCTAAGAAAACAAAAAAAACTCTACATTAAAGCTCACAACTAAGGATGGTCATAATTTGACAAAACCTGAGGACATTGGGGAAGAGTTCCAATCTTTCTATTTGGATCTCTTCTCTTCTTCTATCCCAACAAGCACTGATGCTTTGCTCGAAAATTTCAATGCCACTGTCACCACTGAGATGAACTCTACCTTAACAAGGGCTCACACTAGAGAGGAGATAGAAAAATCCATTTTTGAAATGAATCCACTTGGATCCCCTGGTCCAGATGGCTTCCCTGCCATTTTCTTTCAAAACGATTGATCCATTGTGGGTGATGGTGTGGTATCTACTGCCCTAGAATTTCTCCAACTATGTCAGGTTCTCACTCAATTAATTACACCTTCGTCACCCTCATTCCTAAGAAGAACTCTCATGTGCATGTCATTGATTACAGACACATTAGCCTTTGCAATGTGTTCTACAAAATCATTGCAAAGGCTATTGTAATCTTATAAAAATCATCCTGCCTCACTTAATTTTAGACACCCAAAATGCGTATAGGATGATTTCGTATAACACCATTGTGGCATATGAACTCCTTCATTTCATGCAAAACAAAATGAGAAAGCAAAAAGATGGTTTCATGGCCCTTAAGCTCGATGTGAGCAAGGCATATAATAGTTTAAAGTGGACTTTTTTACAAGCTGTGTTACAAAAGATGAGTTTGGACAAGGGTTGGATTGATCTAATCATGCAGTGTATTGGAATTATGTCCTACTCAATTATCCTAAATGGCTCACCTCAAGCAACCTTCAAACCTACAAGGGGCATTCGACAAGCGAACCCCCTCTCTCCTTACATTTTCATCCTTTATTCAAAAATGCTAAACTTTGCACTGAGCCAAGCTGAACACAAGGGTCTAATATCTGGTTTTCCTATAACACGAGGTTCTATGACTGTTAATCATATGTTTTTTTTAGATGATAGCCTTGTATGTTGTAAGGCTTAGTCATTGGAATAGAGCAGGCTGCATAGCAGTCTTAGTTCTTATGAACTAGCTTCTGGTCAGAGGCTTAATCTCTTTTAGCACGCACCCAAAGCAAGACATCCCAAACTCCATTTTGGCTATGGCATGTATCAAAGTCTTGGGATCTTTTGAAAAGTACCTAGGCCTGCCTTCATATGTAGGCAAGAACAATTCAAGGGCTTTTACCCTATATTTGGGACATGATTAAAGTTCATATGAATAGGTAAAAAGCCAACATGCTTTCACAAGCAAGTAAGGGAATTTTTTGAAACGCAATCATCCACTCCAAACTTACATATTGCAAGGGAATTTTCCTAATTACTAGAGCTATCTTGAGAAACATAAACAAAGTCATGCAATCTTTTTGGTGGGGTTTAAGAGACCAAAAATTCAAGATATATTGGCTTAGCTAGAAGGGAATTGGAAAGTGCAAACAGGAAAGGGCCTTGGCTTTAGAGACTTTGAAGATTTCAACGAAGTACTACTAGCAAAACAAATCTGGAGTCTCATCACCAACCCCTACTCATTGGCAGCTCGAGTCCTTAAAGCAAAATACTTTCCCTCAGTTGACTTCTCTACTGCAAAAGTCAGGAATGGTGACTCCTTTGTCTGGAAGAGTATCACAACAGTTAGACCTCTCCTCTTTGAAGGCCTTATATGGAAGATAGGGAATGGACATCGTGTTAAGATCTGGTCACATCGATGGCTGCCCTCTCACTCATCCTTTAAAGTATAGTCTCCTCCCAAGCTTTACACCCTAAGGCAACTGTGGCTTCACTCACTGATCAAGAAACACAACACTAGAATTTACCTCTAGTCCAGAATATCTTTAATCTTGATGAGGTTTCTACTATCTCAAAACTTCATATATGTCCTAGCAACATCAATGATAAGCTGGTTTGGAGATGCACTAATAATGAAGATTTTTCAGTAAAGTCTGCATATCACCTTCAAGTGTCTCTGAATGCAATTAGCATGGGGCAAGCCTCAAAACCAGCAAACAACACTGCTTTGTGGCAACACATATGGAAACTCCTAGTCCCTATCTTCGTTAAAATGTTTCTCTGGAGATCTGCAAAGGATATCCTTCCCACAAAGGTGAATTTGCACAAAAGGAAGGTTATTGATTCACCTATGTGCCCCATCTGTCTAATTTACCTCGAGACCACCTCTCATGTCCTTTGGTCTTGTAAAGCAGCTCAGGATGTTAGGAGCTATAGCTCGAGAAGGCTCAAAAAAAGCAGGCCAAAGGAGGTTCCTTTCAATGAATTCTGGCTCATCTTCAATCTACTCTGCCTATGGAGGAACATGTTGCAGTGGCCTTTACAATAAAGCAGCTTTGGCATAGGAGAAATAAACTGGTTCTCGAGTCTCAATTCTCCTTACCCCAACAGGTCACTAACCTTGTATCCACATGCATCTCAGAGTTGCACTTGCTAAAGGACTATCAACTAACCAGGTTCAACCTCCTCCCAAGAGATGCAAGCCTCCTTTAAACTATCACAAAGTAAACTGGGATGCAGCCATTAACTTGTTAATTGTAGGGTGGACATTGGTGTGTTAATCAAGGATTGGGATGGCCAAGTTACTGCCACTCTAAAAAGCTCTTGTGCATCCTTCCCTAAATGATCATTTGCTAGGAAAAGCCCTAGTAGCCTTGAGAGCAGTCCAATTTGGTATCAAGATTGGCCTTACCGCTGTTATCTTCGAAGGGGATTCCATGCACATAGTGAATTGCAATAAAGGAATGGATGAAAACTAGAGCTCTGTTGGCTTAATCATCCAAGACATTAGGAAATTGTTAGCTCATTTTCAATCTTGGTCCATTTCTTACGTACTTAGACAGGCTAATGTAGTGGCTCATTGCCTGGCCAAGAGTTCTTTAGACTTATCCGAGGACTCAGTTCATGTAGATGATTATCGTCACTATATCCACAACCTTCACGGTTGAGTTTATTAATATGAAGCAATTTTTTTCTCAAAAAAATTAGACTATTAGTATTAGTATAAGTATTATTGTTAGTTATAGTGATGATCATAACTATATGTTAGTATTTATTATAATGATTTTAATTTAATATAACTATATAATAGTATTAATTTAAATATTAGTAAAATGTATCACTGATAGTATTAGTATTAATATATATACATATATATATATATCACTGTAGTTAATAGTATCATATGGTGATATGCTATTAATATAACTAATACTATAGTTATTTATACAGTAATTTATGAATAGACCTAAAGTTGATTACTAATAGTATATTAGGCCATACAATGTAATTAAGATACTAATATAAATTAGTATTACTAATGTATTTATCAAAAAGAATATATTTAAGATTTACTAGGCCAAAAAATATAATTAATACTATATATTTTATATTTAAAACATATGATCAAATAAAATCACATGTTAAGATTAAAATTTATGTTATAAATTATAATCTAACATTATTTTATAGATAATTATAATTTATATTAATAAATATGATATATAGAAATATTTAAAGTAATTAAATATATATAAATATGAACTGGTCCAGTTCGATCTAATCTCAGAAAATGTAAAACCAAGATCTGTTCAGATTTGGCTGATTTTTAAAATAAAGGAACTGGTCCAGTCCCTTTTTTTGGTTAATTTTTATAGCCCTATCGATAGGTCTTGGCCAAATCACATCGGCTATCTAAAGTGGTCATTTTCATCCTTTTTATCTCATGAACTCATGCATCCACTTACGATTTCATCCAAACAAACACATAAAGTTATCATACAAGGTAAAACCAAAACCCTTAAGTCTACCAACATGCTTTTCTTTAATCAAATAATCACAACACATCTCCTAGTTTCACTTCTTCTCAAAGCCGATTATACAAGTCATGTGATCTTACAAGTTTACGTCATTATCATGTGAAAACAAGTATAAGCCAAAACATGCATGTCACAAAATATCATATTCTCATCAATTACTCAACAAGCAAATCTCAATGCATAGGGCCGAGTCATATATCTTCATGGCATAGCACATATGCATTCAAATATCCAACCAAAGCATAATATATCATATGGCCGAAACACATAAATTACCGAACATCATATTTTTATCAATATTCAACTAACAATGCTTCCATACTCATAGGCCGAATCACTTGTTCCATAACTTAACTCTTATAAATTCAAATATTTAACCAAGGGCATTATGTATCACATGGCCAAAACATATAAGTCACTATACTTCATATTTCCATCAAATAATCAACAACCATATTTCCAAATACATAGGCCGAAACATAAATACAGTGATTGTAACAATATTCAACCAAATAAACAACCAAAGTTTACACAATATATACAAATTATATCAAAGATAGGTTGGGAGTTCACTTACAAAATTTCAAAAGTAGTTTAGCAAATGAAATTTGACAATAACCAAGAGAACTCATCAAGATTCAACAAATAAATCTTAGATCCGAAACCTTTAGTGAAGGTGAGTGCTTGGTGATTGTAGAAAATGTTTCTTCACTCTAAAAACCCTAGGGCCAATACTCATAGAGGTCCAAACCCTAGTTTTTTTTCTTACAAAAATCGAATCTCTCCACTCTCTAAACTTGCTTTTCTACATCCAAAATATTAAGAATACCTAGGATTCTACTTCTAAGAAGAGAAAACCCTAGTTTCTAGAGTAAGAGTGGGTGTTAGTGTGAGAAAAACCCTAAATCCAATAATACCAAAGGTGGTTTTCATTCTAGGTTGTGCGTGGTGTGTCTAAAGAAGTAAGAAACTTACTTACCTCCTTGTAGTAATCTTCCACTCGAAAAATGATATTGTGCTCTTGAAGTATAAGAAAATAGTGGTGTTTGGCTAGTGAAAAAGTGAAGGAAAATGATGACTTGGAGAGAAAACCTAAGTGGCGAAAACTGTAGGCTTGAGGGAAACAAAAAACATATCAAACAGGCCCACTCATTTTAGCTCCTACTATTTGATTGTAACAATATTCAACCAAATAAACTTAAGTTGCCAAGTGGCGCTTCCTTGTTCCTCCAAGGTTTATTTTGGTCTCTTAAAGTAAAAGTCCTCATGGGCCCACTCATTTGGGCCTAATTCTTTATATGCCTTAGCAAAGATAGAAAGCCTTGCACAAAAATGACCAAAATCAAATAAGAGTTGAGAAATAGTCAAAATGACTTTCTTACGCTTAGCCAAATATCCAAATAAACTATTATTCATTCTAAACATAAATAAAGTTTCTTAAGAAAGATCCGGAACGTCACACATTACTTGTAATTTTATGTTATTGGATCATAAGTATAAAAATCTAGAATCTTAGAGAAAAAAATAGTAGAAACAAATAATTTTAAGTAAAAATTAATTTATTAATTAATGAGGGCTACTAGAATTACAAAAAGATCCCACAAAGAGATTCCACAAACTGACCTAGCATTTATGCTATGTCATTATTATTATTATTATTTTTCAAAAGAAACTGAACCGTTGGCCTTACCCTCCCCTTTCCCGCGTCCATCTTCTTTAGCATTGGACATACTCCTCCAACATTCCTTCAACCCAGCATTGGATGTATTTCTTCAGCACAATTTTTTGCCCAATATTTCAATTCGCATGACCTAAAATTTGTATGTTGAATGCATATTCTCTCTTTCTCTCTTGCATTCCCTCTCTCTAGCAATTTTTTTTCAAGTATTACAATCTCTATTGTCAATCTGGGATCAATCTTTTACTATTTCTAAAAAAATGTTTTTTTTTTAAATTTCTGTTTGTACAAAAACGAAGGTTGCATAAATGTCTATTTATTTTTTGAATTTTGTTCAATACAAAAATGAAAGGGTTTATGATTGTCATAATTGTATTCCAATTCGCATAGCTAGTCTAGGTTGCATAAATGTAGCATACATTTTTCTTTTCCTATTTGGCTTGTTTTGTGTTTCTACGAAAATAATTTAAGTTATATAATTTCTTCTTAGGCATAAGAGGTTTACATATTATTTTAGTTTGGGAGCCACGTCCAAAATATTGTTTTTGTTTGGGAACAATCGAAAATATAATTATTTATATATATTTTTTATTATCTTATTTGTAACTATCATCAAGATGGAACCGTGTCGATTGATATTTTTCGAGGAAGAACATGATCTTGATGGTCTTGACACTCCATGAGATTAGATGTTAATTATTGAATTTTTAATGATACTATTTTATGGTCTTCTATATTGATTGTTTGAAAGCATGGTTAACGGATTCTAAATAAATAATGTTTTCCTTAATATAGACTAACAAGAGTAAGCTGGATCTTAGTATATCGAGAATCAAAAAGTTGCAGAACCGAAAATTGATATGATATTTGGGACTCAAGCAGATGTTACTGAATACTATACAAAGTATGCTAAACAGGAGATATTTGAAGTGTTGAAAAGAACATTGACTACTGGGGATTATGGGGAGGTAAAATATTTTACCATAACATGTAGTCGCTATCACAAGCCAATAAGCAAGTCATCAAAAATTGATCAGCCAAAACCAATAGGAGGGACAGATTGTAAGGCTAAAATCAATGCAAAGCAAATAGCTGATGGAATATATCAATTTTTGATGACTTGCTTGTTGGCTTGCTTGCCATAAGAAATTATCAAGATGGTTGAAAAAAAGAATTGAGATAATGAGTAAAGCCGAAATCGGTCTGGCTAAAACTTACAATACTATGCTTGTTGAAACGGGTAGACATGAGAATCTCACTTTTGGAGAGAAAGATTGCAGGAATTATATCAATAAAGTTCGTAATAAATTGCTTGCAGAAGGAGATGTAGAGCCATTTCACAAGTATTTGGTACAGCAACAAGATAAAAATAATGGTTTTTTCTATGCAATGGATCTAGATGAAGAATGGAGGTTGAGAAATGTATTTTGGGCAGATGCCCAAAGTAGGGAAGCATATAAGTCATTTGGAAATGTCATTACGTTTGACATAACATATTTGACAAATAAATATAAAATGTCATTTGCCCCTTTTGTAGGAGTTAATCACCATGGCTAGTCGATACTTTTGGATGTGGCCTTATATCAAACAAGGACACTGATACATTTGTGTGGTTGTTCGACTTGTGGTTAAGGTGTATGTCAGGACAAGCTCCTAATTCGATTATAATCAACCAAGACAGGGCAATGCAAGCTGCAATAGCAATAGTTTTTCCAAAGGCTAAGCATAGATTTTGTTTATGGCACATTTTATGCAAATAACTCCCAAGCTAAATTCGTATTCACAATATGAAAAGTTTAAAATCCCTTTATTAAATTGTATATATGACTCTTTGAGCTGTGAAGAACTTGAAGAAAGGAGGCACAACATCGTTCAAAACCGGTTTAATAGATAGTGCTTGGTTGAGTAAGTTGTATGAAGAGCGTTATCAATGGGTACCTATATATGTGAGAGGTACGTTTTGGGCCAGAATGTCCACAACCCAACGTAGCGAGAGTATGAACGCATTTTTTTACGGATATGTAAATGCAACCACACCATTGAAGAAGTTTGTTGGGGATTATGACAATGTTTTGGCCAGGATGGTGGAGAATGAGAAGATAGTTGATTTTGGTTCATTCCAAAGAAAGATCCCTTACGTTACGATTCATACAATTGAGAAACAATTTCAAGAATTATATATGAATGCCAAGTTTAAAAAGGTACAAATAGAATTTAAGGGAATTATGAATTGTTTGTCTTCCTTTTAAAAAAATGAAGGTGCAATATCGACGTATGAAGTTGTTGACCACTTGAATATTTATGATGATTTTGTAAAAGAGGTGAGATACAATGTATATTTCAATGACGAGGAATGTGAAGTGATGTGCACCTGTAGACTATTCAAGTTCAAAGGAATTTTATGTAGACATGCACTCATTATACTCACTATGTGGAAGAAAGTCATGCAGTTGCCATCTAATTATGTTCTTGATCGTTGAAGGAAGGATTTGAAAAGAAAGCACACCATGATACAGAATAATTATGATGACCTCGGTGATAATCATGAGGCACAAATGTTTAATGATTTGTGTAATGATCATTGTAAAATAATTTTACTTGCTTCAAAGAATCATGAGACCTACATAAAGTGGAAAGATCATATGCATAAGTTTAAGGAGAAAGAGCTAAGTCAAAACTGTACAATGAGTGAGTATGCTATGTATCATGATGGTCCAAGTGAAACCAAGCAAAAAAAATCCCGCGATTCACAGTCTTGTTGGTATTAAGAGTAAGGGTAGGCCTCCATCCAAATGCCGAGTCTTTACAGTGGAGTGAATGCTAAAAAGAAAATAAAGAATAAAAAAAGAAACAAGATAGATGAGGTATCGTAAAGTGTGCTTTTAGCAAACATTTTATACATTATCATGTCTAAGCTTCTATACTAATATTTCTTTTTGGTGATTTGTAGGTGAAGAACATATATGCTGAAGTAGGGAGTCAAGATAGTATACTAAACCAACCATGAGTGCTTTGTAATTTTGAGATTTGAATGTTGAAGTGTAATTTTGAGATTTGAATGAAATTACATTTCACTTCAATGCAATAGCTAGTCTAGCCTTGCAGCAATGTCCATTCCAGATTTGTACCTTCCATGAATTATTGAACAATTGAATATCAAAGCAGGTGCTTATACTGTTGGTCCCCAAGCAAGTGACATCAAATTTCAAACTTAGTTCAAATAATAAAGTCATAAAACACCGAAAAAGTACAAAACACAATTTTGGAGTTTCTATATAATCTCAATAACAAAGTATAGTTTCCATCATACGAAATCTTAATTCAATTTAAACATTAAGAATTCTTGTACAATTTGCGCAGCTACAATTATGCCTTACATATTTGACAGCAAAATACAATGTCAACAACTTCATTCTATAAATAACTTCCTTCATTACAAAGTACGAAATGCATATCCTATGAAAGGAACTAATCCCTTGTATGTCCACCAAGTTGTAAGAGCATCCTTAATTATCTCATGAGATTCTTTTCCAAACTGGCAATAAATCCAACTCCACAAGCTCCTCTTTCTAATGTTATATCTGCCAAGTTTGCAACCTGCTAAACAAGAAAACTATATTAGAATTGAAACACTATACTAATAACAACACTCTCTAAAGTTAAAGGCTTATTATGAATTGAAATCTACTAGATAACAAGAAAAATTCATGCATAAAAACATAAAACAAGTTCTAAGAGAATGCATAAAATCCACATGCCATCATATTTCAAACAATTTATTTCCAGGATGATGTTCCACTAGAGCATTTAGCCAATCTCTTGCTAGAACATCTAATCAACCCAGGTAATAATGACTTGTAATCATATCAATATAAAAAAAAAGTTTATGTCCATGAGGTGAAAGACCAAAGGAAAAAATAAATAAATGAGAACAAGTCAATGAAAATTCAAAAAGGTAACATGAATCTAAGCAGCATTTTATAGATAATTCATTATAGAAAACTAAGTAGCACTTTATTTGAATTTTAAAGGTGTGTGTACAATATCTCAAATCAAATCATTATAGTGTGTCCATATACAGAGGTCAAATATTACATATAGCAACAAAATTTTTCCAAAAGTAAGGTCCACATATGCAACGAAGCCTTGGCCTGTCCATTACATATTGGTGATAAGAAAATTGAGGAGCTTATGGTCCATTAATCAATGGCTAGCAGTTGCTTTCTACAATACCTCTACTTTGCAAGGTAATTGTAAATTAGAAAAACTTAAAAACATGATTTTAACATTGAACGATCGAAGAGCACACAGAGGAAAGACACCTTGGACACAATCAAAACTAAAATATTTTTAACATGGACGGTGGGTCATTGACGATGGTATAATGAGGCCCATGAAGAAAATGTTGATTCTTTGAGGATTTCCGTCAAACACGGTGTGCCACCCTTGTATTCTTGCTTCCACTGTCCATTGCCATCCTCTTTAGCCAATCCGTTGCAATCACCACAACATAGATTTGTTTCACCACTTTATCCATAAAAACCCATTTCAAAGACAATAGAGAATAAAATCCTTACAAGAAACAACAACAACAGCGATGGGGGTTGGAAAAGAAAGGGGGGAGGGAGATGGGATGGGAGAGCAACGGTGGAAGAAATTGAAAGTAGCGGAGGATGCGATTCCCATGGGTTTTGAGAGAGCAGCCGGGAAAGCGGGAGAGCAGCGTAGAAATGAGAAAATAAAATTGTCGAGGGGAAAAAGAGAGAGCAGGGGAGGGAGAGGGGGGAATCCAAAAAGAAAAATAAAATAAATACTAACTTACCACGTCAGTTTGTAGGATACTTTTGTAAGATCCCTTTGTGACTCTAGTATTTTTCTTAATTAATATATGGAGTGCTTTTTACAAAATATATAAAAAACATAATATTATAATATTATTTTGACTTTAAAATTCTTAGTCCAAATCTAAATTAACATCTTCAATGGCTTTGGTTTTAGCCCAAACCTCTACTTTTTAGCTAAATTTTAGCTTCGGCAATAGTTAGAGAATTTTCAATACTCTTATAACACCAAGTGAAACTAGATTCCCCTAACAAGGGGGATTTTCCTCCTGCTACATGCATTCACGCGTTATCTTAAATGATCAATCACATGCTGTGCATCGTGTCGTACGGATGCCTTATATATAGAAAGGAAAATGCTTGTTTGTCCCATAAACTTCTTTTCTGGGTTTGACTGCTTATGCATTTTATTTTTTGTTTTTTAAAACGTTATAAAAATTAAAAAGTTACTATAATGAATTTCTGTATTATTTTTTTTATAGAATTTTTAATAAAAAAAAAAGGCAAAATACCTTACGGCTATGCCTAACAGTATGTACTGGGCGGCAGAGTAGCCTGGTACATATAGAAATCAGTTTATCAACTTGCTCTGTAAAACAGACTATTTTGCTTTTTGGAGTCACAACTTATGATTTTTAAGCTTCAGATTAAGCTTGCATCATGATCCAGCTCGTTACAAAGAAACGTTACATCTCGTACATAACCTTCTTCGCTCCACAACAATAATAATAAGGCCATCACCATATCTCCATCATCCAGACAAAGAGTTCCAGTCCACCTTCTCAAGTACTGAAGTTGGTGACCAAAACTCCCATTTCGGAATAAGACATCCTTATTCACACTTAAATGCACGAGTTATCTCCCATGACACATCATCATTTTCAAGGATACGACTACCATCACCAATTGCATAACCCTGCCTCTTGCAATTTACTACTGCAACTACAAACCTCTCATTCTCTAGCGACGAAGGATACATCACTTGTTCTTCCTGGAAAATAGATCGAAATTTGGAGGAAAAAATAAATGAGCACTTTTCTACTCTAGAAAAATCAGTTTCTTTAACATTGCAAATATTATCTGCCCAAAAGGCGATACGCATAATCAGAGCAATACGGAGCTATGCTTGCTATTCACGCTTTGTAGATCACAACCTCGTTTACACAGTACAAATATCATATATTTATTGTGAAGTTATGTATTGTAGCAGCATTCCTTAACTCAGAAAGATATCGTCAGTCTAAGGACAATACTTTGGTTAGTGATGCAAAATAATTAAGAAAAAGCTAATACTGGACAGACTGGTAGTACCATATATATTATATGGATAAAATAGTTATAACATGCGAACACTCAGAAGTGAGATTGCCCAAAGTTTTTAATTTGTAGTGGGATCCTCCCGTGGTCCTCCTCTTGAAGGGTGAGGTGGTCTGCTTTGTCTCTCGACAAAGCTTGAGTCTCTTGGACTATAGTCCATAGAGTTCGTATCAATGGCAAATGATATCACCAAATGATGGGATTCTTTGAAGTTAACAGACGAGTAACAACCACGTAGTCACGTTAACTGATGAAACCAAGCTCAGAGACAGTCATTGACTCCTTGCTTTGATCCTCAACAATAGAACTGCCAACCGCAAAGCCATCAAGAGTACCTTGGCAAAAGCGTGGAACTCTACAAGCTGGTTAACATTCATAGAACTCAGGATCAACAGGTTCCTTATGGAGTTCCAACTGCTCTTAGACAAGAGGAAGGTCTTGCAAGGACATCCCTAGTCCTTTGATGGGCACCTCATTTGCCTAAAAGAGTTCAAGGGGGGACTTGTCCCAAGCAAGGTGCAGTTCACCTCGGAACCTTTTTGGGTGCAACATAACCTCCCTTTTGCAACCATGAATAAGTTGATGGGAGAAAGTATTGGTGCAAGCATTGGCAAGGTGCACATGGTGGAGGTTGACAAACAAGGATACGGATGGGTAGTTTTCTAAGGTTTCATGTGGATGTCAATGTTAACAAACCCCTGATCCATGGTCGAAATCTAAAACATGGAAGTAAGAATGTTTGGATCCACTTCAAATATGAGAGACTTCCTAGTTTCTGTTTCAAGTGTGGCCAGCTAAAGCACGATCAAGGGAAATGCCCAAGGTTTAACCAAGGTCCACAGGCACAAAAACAATATGGTCCTTGATGCGAGCAGGATCCACGTCCTCCCAAAAGTTTCTTGTGAAGAGGTATGGAGGGTCATCGGAATCCTCTTAGAGAACCACTTTCCGGGATCACTCAGGTGAGGGGCCTCAGGATGCTGGCCATGCCAAGTCCCCATCAGATGTAAATGCAAAGGCATCGAGTCATGAAAAAGCAGCTTTGTTTAAGGAGACAACCACGGACCAGATGCACCTTGACAACAATTCGATCTCTGAGGATTTTCTTCCTGCGACAGCATAACAAGCCTGCAATGCCAAATTTTCTTTGGGGATCATTAGACACTTGGGACAGTTGCTAGAAATACTAAGGGACAAACTTAATTTTCTTTGGGGATCATTAGACACTCGGGACAGTTGCTAGAAATACTAAGGGACAAACTTATCGTCCAGAGGATGCTGGACTTAAGTAACAACTATACCAACTTTCCTTTTCCAATGAAAGTGTCGAGTTTGGTAGCTGACAGCAACAACACTGACACAACAACTTCCCTTAGGATTTCAACCTCCCCTATGTCAGTTTCTCCTTCCTTTGACCTACAAACAAACACCCCTCTAGCTCCTAAAGGTAATACGTGGAAAATAAAAGGGAAAAGTCCACTGTCCTCTCAAATGTTACTAATCTCTCATATGCCCCTTAAGTAACAAGAAACACCAAAAAAACTACTCTAATGAAGACTCTAGACAGCAACCCTGTCCAAAAGGAACTGAAAATACAACTCAAGCCTGCAAAGAGCATACCTCAGGATCTAGTGGGGGAGGCTGCTCAACAACTCTATCTGTTCAAATTAGGGTTGTAATCAAGGCAAATTTTGACTTGCCGAGCTCAGCTCAAACTCAAATACTCGAGCTATAGCCTGAACTCAACTCATTAAACTAAACTCTCAACTCGAGCCTGTCCCACAAACGAGCTCGAGCTCAAATTGTTTTTTTTTTTTTGAATAAAATTTAATAACTAATAAATTAGATTAATTAAAAAATAAAAATCTAATATTGAATTTGTACAATTAATAAGTAGAACGTTTATTAAATTATAAGATTTTAAAATTTTAAAAATAATTAATATCTAACTAGTTAGTATTTATCTATATAACTATATATTATATACCTAAATATATTATTAATACATATAAATAATATGATAGCATATATCTATTTCATATCTGATTCTCACATATTAATATATAAATTTTTTAAAATTTTATCAACTTATTATTGTACAAATTATAAAATACATTTATAAAGTATATTTAATATATAGACATAAATAATTAAGTTATATATTATTTATTTAACTATGAAAGTGGTATGCTTATATTATTAGCTAATACATATATATCGATATATGAATGAATTTTAATCGAGTCAAACTAACGAGTTGACTTGAGTATAAATGAGCGAACCTTAACGAGTCTTAACCAAGTTGAGCCGAGTTTTGTCAAGTATGTGTCATTTACTAATCGAGCGGATATCTGCTTTCACAGACGAGTTTTTTTTTTCATGAGTTGAGTTCAATTCGAATTTAACCGAACGAATACCGAGTAGGCTATCGAGTAGACTGATTCATTTACAGTTCTAGTCCAAATGAATGTTTTAAGTTGGGATTGTCGGGAGCTTGGGAACCCCCAAACAATTTATGAACTTCACCTTTTTTGTGAAAACAAAATCCCCACCCTTGGCCTTCCTTATAGAGACCAAGTGCATCAGTGAAAAGATGGATAGAATTCAAAACAAGCTGGGTTTTGAATACTACTTCAATGTGAGTAGTAGACGGAGAAGTGGAGATTTGGCCCTCTTATGGAACTTCTCAGTGGACCTTAAAGTTATCTCACACACAAACTGGCATATCTGTGTTAATAAACCAACTAAATGATGGATCCACCTGGGTACCAACTGGCTTTTATGGCCACCCCAACATAGCTAAAAGGAGTGAGACATGGCAACTCCTAAGAGAGTTACCCCCCCCCCCTCTTTCTTCAAAATGTTCCCTAGCTGTGCTTTAGGAATTTTAATGAGATTACAAGCAATCAGTGAAAACTTTGATGGCTGTGGGGAATTGATAAAACAGTCTTTAGAGAACTCGAAAAGGCAACCAGATACACTCCAAATCACAATGCAAGGTTTAAAAAACTACCAAGAGAACTTGAAATGGTGGAGTAGGAAGATGCATAGAAGCCAAGGAGATCTTCTGAAGTCAAAAATCAAAATGCTTAACTCTTTAAAAGAATCGAATGAAGGGCACTTGTATGCTAAGATAAAAGCACTTTAGAAAGAAGTGGATTTCTTTCTTGAAGCTGAAAACATAAAGTGGGAGCAAAGAGCCAAGTGTACCTGGCTTATAAAAATGGACAAAAATACCCCATATTTTCACAAATGTGCCAGCCAAAGAAGAAAGCACAATTCCATTAAAAAGATCCAAGATGTTAATGGACAAGAGTTCAATAGCTAGGACATAAGTCAAGTGTTCCAACAATTTTTTCAGAACCTTTTCATATCCATGAACCCTACTAATATTGCTAAGTGCATTGCCCCCATGCCAAGAAAAATTACAGTAGAATGAATCTAATCCTCTCTCGACCTTTTACTATTATGGAAGCTAAATGGGCCTTATTTAGTGTGAATGCTATGGGCTCACCAAGACTTAATGGGTTTCCAGCTGTCTTTTATCAGGAACATTGGGAAATAATATGTGCAAGAGTCACTAAAGTAGTGTTGGAAGTGCCGAATGAGGGAAATTGGTCGAACACCATGAATGGCACCCTGATTGTTTTGATTCCAAAGAAAACCCCCCCTTCCCATGAGATTGACTTCAAGCCCATAATAAGTTCATGCAATGTCATTTACAAGATCATTGCAAAAACTTTGGCTAACAAGATGAAACAAATCTTGCCTAACATCATCTCACCAACTCAAACAATGTTTGTTCCTGACAAACTCATCACAAACAACATTATTGCGGCATTTGAGTCTCTTCATACTATGAGGGCAAGACTGAAAGGTATGGATGGTTTCATGGCCCTCAAGCTCAGCATGAAGAAGGCCTATGATAAAATTGAATGACCCTTTTGAAATCTATAATGCAACAACTTGGCTTTGAAAGTAAATTGACATTATAATGAAGTGTGTAAGCTCAATTTCCTACTCCCTCAATACTAAATGGAGTCCTCAGAAGCCTTTCCAGCCTACAAAGGATATTAGACAAGGATATCCTCTCTCCTCCTACCTATTTATCCTATGCTCAGGAGCCCTAAGCTGCATGTTAAACCAAGCTAAGAATTTTGGAATTATAACTGGTCTGCCTATCGGAAGGAAAAACTCTCCATTAACCACTTGTTTTTTTGCAGATGACAGATTTCTTTTTTGCAAAGTAAACTCGACTGAATGAAGCAACTTATTCTTTTTAATGGAGACCTGTGAGACAACTTCAAGACAAAACAAAGAGAAAACCTTTATCTATTTTAGCAAAAACACTGCGAGGAAACCAGAGAGGCCATAACTAGTATTGTAGGGATCATGGGTACCTATTCCTATGAAAAGTACCTTACTCTACCAGCTTTCATTGGCAAATCTTGAACCCAATCTTTTACGAACATACTAGATAGGGTGCAGGCTAAGCTTACAAACTAGAAGACTAAATTCCTTTCCCAAGCAGGTAAGGAAATCCTAATCGAAGCTGTCATTCAAGCTTTACCATCCTATTGTATGGGTATTTTCAAATTGCCAAGGCAGCTTATCGTTGAGCTAAACAAACTAGTTAGAAGTTTCTAGTAAGGGCAAGAAACACATGAGCATAAAACCCACTGGGTTAATTGTGACCAAATGAAAAGAGTTAAGTGCTATGGGGTCTTGGCCTTAGAGATTTTGCTAACTTCAACTTAGCTCTCCTAGCTAAACAAAGCTAGAGAATTGTATCAAAACCATGTTCACTTGCAACTCAAGTCTTGAAAAGGAAGTACTTCCCAAACAGATCCTTCCTATCAGCAAAACTAGGCTAGAAAACATCATATCAATGGCAGAGTTTCCTAGCTGCTCGACCACCTCTCAATGAGGGCCTAATATAGAAGATAGGAAATGATGAATCAACTGAGATATGGATTGATAGATGGCTTCCCAGACAATCAACTTTCAAGCCTCAAAGCTCTATCAAGTTCTTATAGGCTGACACCAAAGTCTCTTGTCTTATTGATAAATCAGCAAATTAATGGACAGTTGACATGCTTAATGCTATCTTTTCAAAGGAGGAAGATAAACTCATTAGAGAAATTTCTCTAAGCCCTAATCCCAAGCCCGACAAACTTATTTGGAGATGCACAAACTCTGGTGAGTTTAGTGTAAAGAGTGCTTATCACTTGCTCACTGAACTGGACAACCAACAACTAAGCCAATCTTCTAACCAAGCAGCTCCAATGTCCCTTGGACCAAGCGCTGGAACCTGAACATTCCCAATGCAGCAAAAACCTTCCTCTGGAGAGCAAGTCTTGATGCATTACCTACTCGAACAAATTTACTCAAGAGGAAGGTTCTGGAGAACCCATGATGCACAATTTGCAAGCAACAACCAGAGATAGTGGAGCACATCCTATGGGACTACCCCTTAGCCAGAGACGTGTGGATTCAATGCACAAGAATACAAAAAGCAAGCTCTTAGTTTCACCAATTTAAAGATTTAGTGGAAGTTTTTATGGAGACCCTGGAGCATGAGGATTTGATGTCATTTACCATAAACTCGTGACTCATATAGAAGAAAAGAAATGATATGGTGTTTAAGGAATAGTTCCTCCACTCCTCAGTTGTTGCCCAACAATCAGTTCACTAAGACCCGGTTTGGATTCAAGAATGAGTTCAACTCATTTCAACTCATCTTCATTTCATCATTACACTTTTTCAATTTTCCATACAAAACACAAATTCCAATACAGTTTTTTCAAATTCCAATACACATATTTCAAATCTCAATTCAACTTTTTCAAATTTTAAAATAATAATAATATTAAAAAATAAATTAAACTCGTTTTAACTCATCTCATCTTTAAACCCAAACGAGGCCTTAGTAGATGAACTGCAACAACTATCTTAGCAACAGAGACCATATGTCCCCATCAGGCAACAACAACCAAAGTGAGAAGCTCCACCTCAAGGAAGACTCAACCTAAATTGGGACGTTGCACTTTACAAAACAACATGCAAGGTAGGTGTAGGTGTTGTTATAAGGAATAGTGAAGGTAAGGTCCTTAAAACCTTCATAATGCAGCATAACTTGTTTCCTAGTCCCTTTATGGCTGAAGCTCTTGTTGCTCTGCAAGCATCCCTCTTTTGCAAGTCTATCGATTATCACAATGCTATCATGGAGGGAGACTCATTGGAGGTTGTTAATGTATTGAACTCAACATCCAAGTTACACACCTATGTAGGTTAGTTGATAGCAGACACATGGACTACCCTTGACTCCATTGGTATTTGGTCAGCAAGGCACACTGTTAGAGCAAACACTTCTATTGCTCATGCCTTAAACAAGGATGCTCTTAGCATCAGTAGTTATACCACTTCTTTTAATTTTGTCCTACATTGTAATCAAGTTTTAGTTTAAAGCATCTATCCATATATGGTATCCTTTTATATTAATACAAAAAAATAAAAAACTGATTATAGCATGCATGCATGTATTATTATATTATAGCTATGAAGCACAATTATTCAAAAATAATTCAAATATATCACTAAAATCATCGTCTTCCATAACCAAATCATTAATCCTAGAGGTGTAAATAATTAGGTCAAGACCCGCAAAACCGACTTGACTGAAATTTTTGGTCTGGACAAGACCAAATTATGGATCGGCTGGTCTTGTTTCTATATATATAAATTCATATATACTCTATTATTTACACTAAATTAAAATAATTAAATCATTTTTTTAAAATATTTAAGCAGTAAGCAAGCATGAATAATCTATATATAAATAAAATTATTTGATATTCATTAACCATATATAAAATGTATAAGATTATTAATAATTATGCATACTAAATAGTAAAGTCTTAGTAAATAGTAACTATCAACATCATAAATATAATTATAGTACAATTTTTTTTTAATGAGTTAGTTACATAATCCACATTAATAAAATAATGAGGTTGGATTGAAAGACCAACCAGACTGGACCGATAGCTATTGGTCCGGTCCAATCCGGAGAAAATGATTGAATCCATCACCAAACTCGACTGATTTACAATCCTAATTAATCGCTTCTATCAGTCCTTGTAAGCTCAATCCAATACAAATAATTCTTAAATCAATAAATGGGGTAGGTCGTAAGAACTTTTGATTTATGAAAAAGAAATAAAAAATCATAAAAAAAGAATGCAAACATGATTTATACTCTAGTAGAGAATGTATATTTTCCAAGTGCATTCCCCAAGATCCTTTTAGATAATTTATGATGAGCAAGCAAAAAGGAAATGATGTACATGGTTTCCATCCTTGTGCACCTTAAATAAGGATGCTATTGTTATTATATTCGTTACTTTTTGAAGCAACCTATCTCTCTTTAAAGAATTTACAGTTACCAATTTGGGTTATTATGAAGCTGGTGATACTAAAACGTAGGACCTAAAAAAACATATAATGAGTTCATATATTACCTCAGGCAGTTCATAGAATTCATCAGCTGATATTTGAAGCAACTCTGCAGCTGTTTGACCAGTACACCATGCAAAAACTTTTGCACTCTCATCTGCAAGAGTGATTTTCAGATGGAAAGTGCGCACAACTTCGGTATCACAATCGTAACGACATAAGTTGCATTCCAAAATCCCACCAGGGGTCTTGGTAACAAAATGACCACAAAGAGAATGTGACATTTTAACATGACAATGAGCGATTTGGTCAAGCCACACTCGACATATCTGTCAACATGTTTGGGAAGAAAATAAACAATAATTAGAAAACAAAAAAATACCACATTTTAAGAAACAGAGCAAGAACATGAAATTACATACAATAGTGAACATGAACTCGATGCCATACTGTATAAGCGGAAGTGACAAATCAAAATTGTAAGAATAATACATGCCAAAGAAGTGGCAGGAAGATGAAGTTCATCTGTGGTATACACCTGACTAAGATAAGATCCTTAATTCTCTCCTTTTTGTTTTTTTGTTTTGGTTTCTTGTGGGATTTAGTAACTCGAGTAGGGATCCATAACCATAATGTATATGTATGAAAAGCCAGAAGTTGAAATATGATCTTCTGCATGTCCAACAAGGTTGGCCCCAGGAGCTATGGGTTCACAAAAAGACCTTAAAAGACAAAACAGAAGAACATACAAACTTAAAAGTTTATCATCCAATAAAATTGACTTAGAGCTTCCTCATACAGTACACATGCACACACATGCACGCACATGCACCCACGTATATAGATCTTTGGGCTACTTGATCTCCAGGGATTCTGTCTAAAGAAATGAATCTTTAGCCACTTGGATTCACTTTATATTTGTATTCTGATATGTGTGTATTCTGATTATAGAAACACCAAATATAATGCTAGTGCCTAGCTGCTCAAAGACCGTGCAGGAAGGTTATTTTCTAATACTCCCCAATCAAACTGCTGCTGTAGGATCTTTCTTTATTATAAAACCAAGCATCCAGATATAACTTTGTCCAAATTGTGATCAACTGACCCGAAAGACCGGCCCAATTTTATATATGCAGGATTTCTAATAAAAGTCTAAAGAAGTCGATCTTTAAATCTTAAAAACCATTCCCATTATCTTGGTCTTGGTGGTATGCTCCATCCAAGTCTAAGATTCAAATCCTCTTAGGTGCAAACAATTTTTAGGGACCATCAGATCGTGGGAACTTCCCCCTGAATTACTGGTTCACTTGCGGAAACTCCTTGCCAAGAGTCTATGCAACCCCGGCATTAGTCAGGACTTTGATCTCAGACACCCAGTGTTAACAAAAAATAAAAAAAAATCTGAGTAGGGCACAACTCATGCCTACTACCTCTTCTATCATTATAGTTGATATTTTTTAAGCACAAGATTATGCATGGCATCTAATCGTTCTCCCTGGTTGTCCCAGAGAGAAGAAAAACACGTTATATCAACTGCCTAACATTGGCACAGGATACAATAAGCATATGTAAACAACATTTAATTATGAATCAATTATAAAACAAAACCAAAACTCATGAAAAACCCATACTTGTGTGCTGTTAGTCTGGCTAGATAAATCACAAAGGTTTGAGACTTTATGAAGGCAAGAAGAGTTTATCAGTGTGGGCAAGCAACTAAGGATGAAGAAAGAAGATCTGATATCATTCTCAAACCATAATGCTTCCAGGCTGTCGAGGAAATTAAATAAACACATGATTAGAAGTTTTCATAGCACTCCATTGAAGTTCAACAAGTTCTGAACCAAACTTGAAAACCACAAGAATTGAGGAAATAATTGAATAATGTATAAACAGTAACTACAAACAATAAATACCAAGGTTGGACTGACCGTTTCTGCTTTGTCATAGAGCATTTTAAACCAGAAATATAAACCGTATGACCAAAGCTTAATCGGCCCAATGACCTGAAAAACCATAATTTGAGTGAAACAAATATATGAAAGTTTAATATCTATAATCTCATTAAATTAATGGAAGTTAGTTAAAAAAACTAATCTACCAAGATTTGGCAAAATGTAGCGTCACCCAAATGGCTCCAGTAGTATCTTCAATTCTCAGAGAGAAGAGAGCTTCTGCTGCATGTTTCTCTTTGATAATATCTGTAACAACACCATAGAGGCTGATGCCTGTCATCTTGTCATGAAGGTCTATTACAAATGACTGCAAAACTTTGCACAGGTGAGAATGTAAATTATAAATAACAAAAAGTGTAAAGTCAAGTTAGTGAGCACAAGATTCAAACTCAAACTAGGATACAAGGGTGAAAATGCAGATGGAAATGCCATAGTATTATCGCTTAACAAGTATGTCGAACAAGGAACGGGTCCATATGATTGCATAAAGCACATCCATGGTGATTTATCCCAATGGCATGTAACTTTGGCACCAGAGACGCACTGTAATTCAAAATAGGTCAAGTCTTGATGGAAGAATGAAAAATGTAAGTATATCCAACAATCCAACAGATGTTGGTCATCGTGAAGCTTGAATCACGCCTCAAGCAAGCGAACCAGCAATCACAGCCTTTAACACATTAGAAAATGACTCTATAGATAAAACTAGAAGGGTGATTTTAGATAGAGTTAGAAAAGTTTATAAAATTTAATGATCACTGAGGTATAAAGACGACAATAGCATGATGACATTTTGAAAGTTGTATAAAACTTTAGTGTAAGCTAATATTCTGGTTGCATTATAGTTAAAAAATGTAACCATATTCAATCCTTCAAATAATACAACATTTTAAAATCAGATGTCAGTGCCATCAAACAGAAAGAAAAGGAAACAGAACTACATCTAAATAGAATCTAGGATAGCAAGGAAGTAATAGTGAACTCACTCGATAAGGATAACTACTGAAGTCAATTGAACCCAGTGAATCACAGGGTAGGGAAACTTGTGAAACGTTAGGATCCTGACTAGGATCCAATGTATTCAGCAGCCTTGGTCCTTGATATCGATTTTGTGTCAATGCTACACATACCTGTGTAACACACAAATTAATTGAATATCCTATATGGTAACATCTTGTCACACCGTAGTCGATAACTTACTTGCTCCTCTTGTTGAATGGAAGGAACCAAATATAATTGTGTCGCACTACCGTATTCAAGGCAAAAATTGTCACTTGTTTCAACTGTAATCTCTGTGGAATTTGAAATAAAAGGTCTATCCAATGCGAGCATACTTGAGACACTGAAAAGGTAACAAGTTATAAAACATGGGAAAAGGATGGGAAGAAAGGCTCAATCCTGAACTAGAGTTTACCTGAAAAGGTTAGCAAGGAGAACCTGTTCACCCCACAAGACAAACTTTAACTTGACACCGTCATTATCAACAAGTGTAATTTGTCTCCTCTGTAGGCTACCAAACCTTCCCTGATATTCCAATGACCCAAGAGACTCAATCCTGCAGATCAAAAAAGAAGGTATGAAATTTCTAAACAGAGGAAACTGACCTTCATCAGGAAGTAAACACATGAGAGCATGGAACATAATCTTGGTTTTGGTATTTTCAATTGATGCACCGCCGTATAAATTTTAACATTTTGCCCATTACCTCCACTTCTCTGTTTAACATAATTATAATTTACTAGTTCACTACTTGTTTGGTAAGGCTGTATGGAATATAATAATTTGGGCACGCGGGGGGGGGGGGTGTGGGGGGTGGTGTTCTTCTTGAGGGGGCGAGGTGAGAGCAATCCTGCTGGTGAATAGACCAGTCCCCAAACCAACACAGGTGGAACCTATCTAATACAACTAAGAGATCATGTAAGGGAACTTTAATTGGAACAATTAGCATAAGATTGACCCAGTAAGAAGCAAAAAAGGCATGGTTGTAACTAATTATATTTTACCTAGCAAGCAATGAAAAGGAAACCCCTTTTTTTACCGCATCAGGCGAAATGGAAGAGAAAGTATCCGAACAAAACTGAGCTCCTAGCAGCATTGCATCGTCATCTTCCTCCTAGATTAAAAGATATTGAAGATGTAATAACAGCAGGAGGAAGGATCCTGAAGGTGAGAAGATAGGTAATAGAAACGTGTCAGTTACCTCATCTAACAATATCACCAGATACTCTGTAGGCAAAAGTCTTGGACATCCAGATCCTTCAGCAGCTGTACGAAGATAACATCCAGTGAGTAAAATCTCCCTCCCTTTCTTCAGAATCCCATTCTGAGGATCCACCAAATCATAGTATCTGCTACAGACAAACTCTATTTTAAGTTCCGTAAGAATGTTAAAGTCCAAACAACCTAAACGGATGCAAATAAACATAAAAGTAAACGCACACGTAATAGTCAATAAAACAAGATCCACTAAACGTAATAGGACGCTGGGGATTAAGTAAAGAAAGTAAAATATTATGGCAAGGAGAATGTTGTTCCGATTCATGGATACTCCACCAGTGCCTAGCCAGACTAGTTTAACTAGAAATTGCCAACTAGGAGGGAACTGAACAACAACTTCAAACTCAAAAACGCAAAAAGATAATGGTTTAACTGCAATACCAGCAAGTATATGTGGAATAAGCAAGGTTAATCCCACAGGAAAACAACAATAGAGAAACGCAGTTCTTGTGGCCTGAAGTTCAGAGTCAAGGTATCAAAACAGATACTTATTTTAAATCTCTAAATACCAAAAACTCATGGTATTGCCTTGCGAGCATTACTTTTCTGATAAAAAATCAAATGGTGTCCTCTTTTATTAGTAAAGATGTATAATTGCAAGACCTACAGTAGATTGCTTTTGAGTCCGTGGCTTACCTACGGTGGAGATAAAGGTCTATGGTGTTGGAGCTTCGAAAATCCCCCAAAGTAAGCATGTAGATGTTTGTACCTGAAGCACAGTCCATAATAACAAAAACATCAGTCAACAGAAGAAAAAAGGACATCATAGCTCAGGTTTCATAACTATAACACAGAAGAAAATTTGATTGAACACTCGAAACGAAACATGAAGAGGAGGCATGAAATTTAGAAATTGTAGCATCCGCCACATAATAATCCACATGGACAAATGACAATGCTAATTATATTAACTCGTAAATATAGGTTACCTGGGAGAGAAAAGGCATCGACAATAACAGCTTCCAAGACGCTACTCAAGGAAAGGAAGTTTCTGTCATATATAAAGTCAATCGAGACCGTGTTTGGAAGCTTTGTTCTCCGATGGTTCTTTTTCAACTGATTTATACAGTCCGGCCTTTTCTTTGGAGCTCCAGCCCTACATTGCTCGTTCCAAGCCTTAAAAATGGGATAAAAAAGCAACAAAGATGAAATTAAATACTTCTGCCTTGATTTTCTTGTCCCCCGCATAAATGCATATGTTTTTTATAATTTTTCGGCGGCAGGAAAAAAAAAAAGACTGTAAAATAGTGATACCTGAGAGAGATCAGAGAGCAGAATCGCAGCGGTGACACCGCTCGAGTAGGCAACGCAAGTCTTGAGAATCCGAGAAGCGATCCAGCTCCACCCGGGGCCACTGCAGTTTCCATTAGGATCCGAAACATCGTCTTCGGGACAAAGCACATACCTCGCATAATCGATGAACGCGAGGAACCGATCAACGTCCATGGCTGAGACACCGTCAGCGTCACTAGCATAGTTTCCTAGAGAAATCATTTTTATGACCGATCGGAGAGGGAAATTGACAGGACTTTTGGCGCTCTTTTTCAAAAACTGGAAACCCTACCTAATATTTGGATGGCTTGGGATTATGGATGTCAAATTATTTTAAAAGATGGTGTCGTGTCTAAATATATATATTATATTATATAAGTCAATTTTAACCTTATTTATTAAGTTTATCATATCAAAATATCAAATTTTAATACGATTCGTTAGTATAACGTGTCGTGTCAACCCATTATGACCCATTAATAAATACCACAAAATAGATTAACACAACACAATATGATTCGTTTCAATTTACTTATGTAAATAGATTGAATATATCTGAAATTAATATGTTTGACTTGTTTAAATTTAGCATAATTTTATATAAATGTTAAAATCACAATATCTATAAAAATAATAACACTAACTACAAGTCTGAATTACAATCTAAACAATAAAAATATTAAAATTAAAATTCTAACGATTTTACTTTTAAGTATAAGGATATAATTATAATTTTAACTTTCTTAACGTGTCATAATGGGTCAAAATGTGTTGATCCGCTATCAACCCGTTAAGCAATCGTGTCGTAATGGATCAACCTATTTTGACTCGAAATCTGTTAAAACTAAACTCTAATTCGCTATTATCGTGTCGTGTTCGTATTGAATGAACGAATTGTATAATATATTGTCCCCCATATTTAAGGCTAATTTTTTTCTTTTGATGAAAATCATAACTATATTCATTAGTTAAACTCAATATCAAGTTACATAGTTAACAACCATAAAATATGTAATAGAAAAACAGAACAACATAATTACACAACTTCAAATTCAACAACTTGGGCAATGTGATCAGGGACATGATCTATCCAAACTAGGCCTATTCATCTGGACTGGGTTTTATCCGATTTGGTCTTAAAATTTTCTTTACTTTTCAGTAATTTTGACACTTTCACCTTCGAATTTAGATTTCTAAATTCGAAATTCAGATGAACAGGCCTATCCCAAATTGCTAAAATATTCAAAAATGTGCATGCTTTGCCAAACCATCTGTAGCTCCATTTGCTAACCGATTGATATGCTAAAAGGAAACTTTAGGCAGCTACTTCAATAAATCCTTTACTACATATATCAGATTACCCTACATAGACATAGGTTCATGCCTAGTTTGATGAATTACTTGCACACTTAGTAGAGATTCAGATTCCACTATTAGATCAAGAATGCCCATTGGAATACATAATTACAAACCTCTCAAGATAGCTAGCAGTTCAAGTTTAGTCTTCTTACGAATCAAAGATATAAAAGTATGGTTAAGATCACTAATCATTTTCCCTTTATTAAGAGCATGAAGAATTGCCTTTGTAACATCACTTCCTACCACCTCCCAATATTTTTGGTAAAAAAGAGAAGGCATGTCATCAAGACCAAGAGTTATAGAAGGATTCATCTATAACAATGCTACCATTACTTCTGCAGCTATAAAATCTCAAAGTCAGTCTACATTCATACCATCAAAGTCCTTGCCATGTAAAGCCTCTAAAAAGTCCATATTACCTTGTTGTGATGAAGCTGTAAAGAGAGTATTGAAATAATTGCAACCTCTGCATCTCTACCATCTTTTGTATCCCATACATGATTAACATATTTAATTCCTAATATAAAGTTTCTTTTCCTCTTCTGTGAAGCGTTATGGCGAAAGAACTTAGTGCTTTTATCACCATCCTTAAGCTATAAGGCCTTGGACCTTTGCCTCCACAGTATCTCATCTCTTTCAAGCCATTTGTTCATTTTTGTTCTAGTTTCTTTGTGTAAAATAGAGTCTGAAATTAGAAGTGATTGCATCCTGTTTCGAGCAGCCTTAAGTTTTCTTTTGACATTCCCAAAACAACTATTGCTCCATATCTTCAATTTTTCCCCACTAGAAGTGTAAGAAAAAATCGGTGAATCGGTAAACCAAACCGGATCGGACCAAACCGGTATAATCGGTCCGATTTTGGGTAGGTACCAGCTCGGAATTGGTTTTTATAATGTTAAAACCGGTAGATACTGGTTTGGTTCCGGTTCTAAATTTTTTAGAACGAGATCGGATTAGTTCAATATGATATATATTTTAAATTAATTTTTTTAATATGATACATAATATAAAATATTTTCTTAATTATATATAATATGTTATACATTAGTATATAATATAAATTAGTTACAATTTATATTTTATGACCTAATACTAATAGTATAATACTATATTACTATTAATAATATACTTTAAGTTTATATAAAAATTATTATATTGAACAATTACACATGAAATAATGATATAGTAATACTAAAATAATTTTTTTGAGCTAAAACTAATAATATTAGTTATAACTATCAATGATATAATTATAAAAAATTAAACTTATTATAAAAAAATATTAATATATAATTATTTTAATCATTATAAATGATACTAATATATATTAATAGTCTAATAAATTAATATAAACTAATTTAAAATCGAAAAATTGGACCAGAACCGATAAAACTAGTACTACCGATTTTGGAGGATAACCGGTACATAATCGATTTTAAAAAATAAAAAATCGATGATACCTGTTATATTCTAGATTTTATCCAAAACCGGATCGAATCAGACCGATTACATCCCTACTCCCCACAGGTCTTGATCTTCTTCATTACTAAATGCAAACCTGAAGTTGATTCACCCTTCCATGCCTTTTCAATAATCTGTTTGCATTCATCAGAACTTGTCCACATTGCCTCAAATAATAAAACTTTTTGACTAAACTGATCAGGACTGCCAACTTGTTGTTTTATAGAAAGTGCTAAGTGATCAAAAGAAGCAACACGTATGTGTTCCACAAACAACAAAGGAAAAGCTTTTCTCCATTCCTTATTTGATAAAAAAAAAAAACAATTCAATCTTTCTCAGATGATGTTTGAATGTCTCTTCCATTCCACCATGTGAATTGGAGGCCTTTAAAAACCAAGTCAGCAAGATCACAATCTTGAAGAACTGATTTGAACTCTTCCATAAGTTTGATTTCTCTGCATCGCCCCACTCTTTTCTCCATCACGGAGGATCTCATTAAAATCTCTTGCTATTAACTAAGGTTGACCTGCATCCACTCGAATAAATCTTATCAAGTCCCAAGTCTCACTTATTCTAGCAGTAACTAGTTACCCATAAATGCAAGTAAAAAACCAAACTATATTACTGCCATTGTGTGATTCACTGCTAATCTCAACATGAGTATGAGACTTCGAATATCGCAAGATCTTGAGAACAATCTAAGATTTCCAAAGTAAGGCCAAACCACATTTTGCAAAATTGAAACCAAATTTTAATCTTTTCATTCTACTAACATTCAAATGGGTCTTTTGTAAAAACAAGCGATCGAGATCTTCACTTCGTACTAAATCACGAAGGATATGAATTCCCTATGGGTTCCCAAGCCCACAGGAATTCTAACTTACAATATTCTTGGCATTCGGTAGGTCTAGGGTCCAGCCTCTGCCGATACCAAACTGTTTCTATAGTGCTTAATACCCGTCTCAATAGGTAAAGGTGCACCCTCCCTACAATTTTCCACATTTGTTTTGAGTTCTTTTTACTCTCTCCTGCAGCACTCCTTCGTGATTTAAGAGGTCAGCGTCATGCTTCCTAGTCTTAATGGGGTTTTCAGTGGTTGGAGTAGTAACTCAGGAGTGAGCTCTAATCTTCCATCTCTTTGTTTTGAATGAAGCCTATTTACGTTGGTCTTGCGAAGGAACATCAGCAGCAAGTTTAACAGGAAACTGGGCCAGCACCATATTACTCTTAGTTCCAGAGAGACATTGGCCCATCGACTCTTCTTTTGAGTTAAAGGACTGAACACCCTTAACTGAATTAAATTTCAAGGAGTCACTTTCCATATCTGCAGCACAACTACCCAAATTAATAGGAAAGCGGTTATCAGAAATATCTACCCCTGGCTATTGAGAGATAATGTATGTTCGTGGCCCATTTGAAAGTTGATTATTCCCTTGATTACCTCCTGATTTCTCCCCTTGATCTCTTTTAGTTAGCTTTTTTGAATTAATCGAACGTAACTGCTTAGCTTGGCCTCCTCCACCTTCATCCTCCTCTTACTAGTGTTTACCTCAATGGTACTGGGAATCCCCTAAGTCCTGGCTACCTCCAAATCCTTCTCATCGTCGCTTACTAGGAATACTTGCACGCATCCATAATCCAAATTGCTCCCTAGAAGAGGTTTGAGAAGTAGATATTGGGCACCCCTGGTTTGCATGCAGGACACGTTCACATTGAAAACACATTTTTGAAAGGCGCTCATATTTGATAGGAATCCAATATTGCTTCTCATTAATCTTTACAGTACGTCCTCTCCCAAGACGCTTGAGCAAATCCAATA
Source organism: Platycarya longipes (assembly GCA_036559045.1). NCBI lineage: Eukaryota > Viridiplantae > Streptophyta > Magnoliopsida > Fagales > Juglandaceae > Platycarya > Platycarya longipes. The sequence goes on along the minus strand of CM071789.1, from coordinate 25,429,225 downwards.
TAGTTTTCAAACACAGAAAAGGACCCCAACCCACCTCATTTTCATCCACTTCAACCTCTACAAACCCCTAAAGTGTTACCAATTTGAATACCATATTCCTTTGACATAACTGCAGGGGTAAATTATGCAATTGCACCCATAAAAGAGCCTTATCAAAATGGAGATTACTGAGTTCAATGAAACGATCAAAGTGGTTAATCACAAATAGGGAATTATTTAAAAACCATGGGCGACCCTCCTCTATCCAACTTTTATCAGAATGAGTAGCAAATGTAAGTACAAAAGTGTTATCACCCATCTCTTTAAACACTTTTGGCTTACTCAATTTCCAAACTCTCAACATTTTAGATTCAATAACAACTTTAGTGATCACGCAATCATTCCATATTTTTCCAATCAAACAAAGTTCGCCCTTTTGTTGTGCTACCCTCGTGGCTGTTTCTTCTAAAGCAATCACATTGCCTTCCGCCTTCCTCCTCTATTAAATTCAACATCTTCCATAACTCCTCAAGTTGATCCATGAGAAGAAACGGGGATGAACTATACTAATAACAGCTAAACCAGACTAAAGAAAAAAACTTGACTCTCACAAGACTATTTCTACCACCCTTTTCCTAGAGAGAAAAGAAGGAGACTCCCCTAAATTAGAGATTTATTTATTTGAGAGCTAATTTGATTACACAAAATCAAGTTATTTTATCTCATCTAATCTTTTATAGTTATTATATTTTTTAAAAATTTTCACGTAAAATATAATGAATAATTTATTTTTTAAAATTTTAAAATAAAAATAATATTAATAATTATATATTATAATAATATTTTATTTAACTTTCAATAAAATATCTCATCTCATATAGTCTGAAGAGTTGCTATGGGAGACTGAGACTGTGGAGTTGAAGGTGGCAAAAGTGGACAACTTTTGAACAAACAAGGATCCAAGCACTTGTAGCCAGCATGCCATTGAAGAGTAGCCAACGAGGACACAGGCTTGGATCATAGCTCTAGTTTAGAGTGATTATACAAATGCAAAAACGGCTAGCAAGTAGAGTTGTAGACTTTAAGGAAAGAGGAGATGCACGTTGGAGGCAATTTCTGAAAAATAAAGACAATGGATCTTAGCTTACAGACAAGATGTATAAACGGAATAAGCCTTATTGGAAAGTACTGAATATTGAAAACAACAAAGGACTTTTCAAACAATTCTAAGCTTTGGATGACCAAGATGATCATGCCAGCAATCAATGGTGGCCCATTCACCAAGGAGCATAGTGAGTTGAGGTTGAGAATTTGGATAAGGCCATGATAAAGACAACCTTTACTCATATCTTTGAAGAGGACAATCCCTATGAGGTGGTCCTTCATAAGAAAGAAACTAGAGCAAAATATAAGGCATACATCAATATTCTTAGTGAATTTAGAGGCACAAACTTTTGAATAAGATGAACATGCAAAAGATTGAGTAAACGAAAGTTGCGAGGATAGTTAGGAAAGTGTAGAAGAACTAATATGAGAGAGGCAAACCTTGACCATTACCAACAAGAAGTTGGTCTTGTCCTCTGTAATTTTATCTACACAAATATTGAGGTTTTGGAATTCTGGCTTCAAGTGGCGGTGCCCTAATGAGCATCATTGAGCGTCGAAACCTAGTATAGAGGCTGCAGTGTGACCAACATCCTTGTGAACCTCAGTGTGAAATGATTGGTCGAGTCGCTAATAGTATGAGAAAGCAAGATGACAAGCTTTGGAGCAGAGTTGGGAAACCGGATAAAGGGAAAAGCCTTGAGGAGAATAATGTTGAGAAGAAGTGTCAAGTCCATGTCCACACCCTTTCCCATAATTATATTGACCTAGTGAGTGGAGTGAAACTTGGAATTAGCTCCATGTTGGTTGTGCTCTTGACAGTCGAATTTGCAACTGTATTGGAAAATGTCTAAAGAGGAAGTATGTTGTATGGGTGGGTGGCGGCCCCCTACATTCGCCCCCACACTATAAAGGGTCGGGAACAAGGTCAGAGCTGAGACAAGGCCAGCCCCTTGTGTATATATATATATTAGATTTAAAATTAAATGATATCGTTTTAAGTATCCTAAAACAATGTCGTTTCATTACAAGATTAATACAATCTTTCACCGTGTCTTGAGTTCTCTCAGTCTCTCTTAGCTCTCTCTCAAAAATACTTAGCCTCTCAGACCTTCTCACTCTACTCTCAGCCTCTCTCTCTCTCCTCTCATTCGTTGTCGGTGCGGCTCACTCTGTCGTCACTGCAACTATCTCACTCTCTTGTGCTATGTTTTGATTAAAGAGCCACACATTGATATCAATGTTGTCTCAAAAAGCATACAAAGAAACATTCAAAAAATTGAATTAAAAAAATAGAACTGTAATGATCCAGCACAATAATTCTAATATGGATAATTTTTATAGGGCCATAAATTATTTTTACTGTGCCATATTGGATAAGCCTACGAGTAATAAATTATTGAGGTTAATTACTAGTTTTAATTAGGCTTAATAACTAGAACGAGTTAGATTTCTTTTAGAATTAAAATATTGGCTATAGAAATTTATTTTAATTTAAAATCAGCAATGATTGAAATCCCTACACAGCCTCAATCACTACAAATCCTACATTGAATAAACTACAAGATCATGTATTTAAATTCAAACTATCTTTTTGAATGATTACGACTAAGTCCAACTCAAACTTTAACTCATCGGCACCCTCTCCAAATCTCTATAAACATCTCCATTCAATGTGTTACTGGGAAAAAAATCATAAACCTCAGTAATGCAGCGGTCGAATCTAAGATACCCAATCCAACACCCTAATCAATTTTGTGTCAGAAGTTTTATGAAGCAACACTACAAGGTACATAGCTTCATCATAAGTCATGGTACCAATGCAATGTATAGGTGGATGTGCAAGTAATAGAATTAAGCGTGGTCCACTATAATATGTTAAAATACTATTTGCGACTCTCATTGCAGTCTTGGGATGTGAGGCTAATGCACACATGATAAAATGTTTGGGTCAGTATGATAAGTAAGATAAGTCTGATAAGTCAAGATAATTCATGCATGTTATCAACATATATATGAACTACCTCATATCAAAATATTTATAAAGGTAGAGCTACATGACGGGACTTAGTCTGAGGTGGAGTGACGGTGACCTAGATCATGTATATAAATTTTAAGTTGTGATTTTTATGTCACATATTTTAAAAAATTTTAATAAATATTTTTGTGCACTGTCAATATTTATGATTTCAGTATTTTAGTACAAAATGACTATTAATTATAAGAAATTTTTGTACTTGAAGCTTTCTTTAAAAACATATATATTAAAGTCAGGTTTAGTAGTAGCAGTCATGCTCCCGTGATTTAAAAAAAAAAATGATAAATCTCTTACTGTGGAGAGGTGGGTGTTACGTACAATTAGAATAATGAATCCAAATACGTGATGAAGTACATATGTACGTACTTGGCACGAATGCCTTATTTTGAAACAAGGTAGATAACTAATGTATGTTAAGGACAATAGGAGAAAAGCATTCATGTTTTGGATGGATAGTTTTTTTCGTATTTTTTTTTTAAGATACAATTTGATAATTAATATACACATAAACAAAGTTCTGATGTTAGAAAAAAAAATGGACAAACTCAAATCTCATTGATTAACATATATAACAACATCAATTTAAATCTAAAAAATAGTTAGAATACATAAAAAATTAGTATACAATATGATCTACAATCATTGTGATGGTGCTAAAATTGAAATGTTATCAGATGTGCAATGCTTCCATTAAATTCTACTAGGATAAGAGCATGATAAACCACCTCTTTCTCTAATGCCCTAAGGGTGTGAAAGCATGATAAATTCTACTAGGATAGGATAGGAGCATGATAAACCACCCTCTGACATCGGTAGGATTATGGTCCTACCGATGTCAGAGGGTAGTGAAGTCACTAACCATGTGAGTGGATGCAGTGGACGAGGATGGAGGATCTCAAAAGAATTTGGGAGAAATTGAGACTGAACCAAGAAGAACACTTAGCAATTAACATCAAGCTGGATAACTCCGTGAAAATAAAAAATAGAGGAGAATGTTATATAATTGGGAAGTTGTGTTCAAATTAGACTAAGGAAAGGATGTGGTACGTTATACTATGATTAATATTTGGAAAGTAAGTGAATCCCCTACTCTTATTGAAATTTGTCCAAACATTTTCATCATACGTTCATGAATATAGGAGATAAGAGTCGGGCACTGGAAGATTGTCCTCGATTGTCTGATTGCCAGTTGTTTCTGCTGAAACTGTTCGGTGGAGTGACGTTGTCAAATCATATTAGCTTTTATTACGTACCAACGTGAGTGCAAATGCATAATTTACCATTGGCTTGTATGATGTATCAAATAGGGGTGCAAATTGGAAGCTCATTGGGTAAAGTACTGGATGTTGATGTTCTAAGGAGTATGGATGATGTTAGCTGGGAGAATATTCTGCGTGTAAAAATTGAGATGAATATAAGCAAGGATGGAATAAGGATTTGACATTTAAGAAGCGATTAACAAAATATATTACACGTGTGAGTATAATTAATGTGTATTTTTACAAATAATTATATATAAAAATAATAATCATATATCATAAAATCGTATAAAAAAATACATATCTATAAATCATCTTATAAAATAATTTTTCTTAAAAATTTAGTAGTTTATTAGAGACCATTACAAAAAAAATAATAATAATGTATTCTCATATGCTCAATTAAATATAGGCCTAAATATAACATAACTCCAGAAATCTAAAGAATAGAAATATGGGTCTGTATATGATATTCAACTTCAAAGTATCTGCATGCAGAATAGAAAAAAAAACTTCAAAGTATCATGCATCTTTTCGCCCTGTGGAGATATAATTGAGCATACCCTTTAATAACTAGCATCATAGAATTTAGTAGCCTATATGGCCAGCTAATATTTTTCCAAGTAACAAACATCATGATAGCTACAGTTTGTATATTTAAAAAAAAAAAACAAATAACAGATTAAAATTTATTTGCTTCTATTAATTTTTTTTATTACTAGGAAAGCTTGCCACTAACATAGACGTATAAATTAGTAATTTATAAATACCATATTCAATCCACAAGATAAAATGTAGGCAAACAACTAGCTAGCAACACTAGTGACTACTGCAAGTCTACTGCGAAACATATATCAATAACTACTAGCAACACTTCTATGTAAATACCTAGCATCACAAAAACGACGCATGAACAATTGGTCTTTAACTATAAGTCTATATAGGGGCAAACAACACTTATAGTCTATAGACCAGTATATGTCAACACCAATGCATGGACCAGTATATGGCAACCCCAACGCATGAACCAGTATATATGGCAACACCAACGCATGAACTGTTGGACCATATGTTGGAAATATGGCTTGAATTGAGTTCAGTTAAGCATATCAAACAGTTCTCGCTCAAGCGGTAGCTCGAGTGAGCCTCAACCCATAACTTCGTTCGACATCCCACTCGAGCGAGGCTTCAGACAGAGAGTTTCGCTCGACCTTCATTCGACTTCCAGCTCGAGCGAGATCATAGAAGATTCAGGTAGAGACTTCGCTTGACTCTCGTTTGACGTCCCGCTCGAGCGAGATTCAATTCTAGGGTTACATCGCTTTTAGGTACTAGGGTTAGTGCCGTCTGGAATAGTGTTCCGCTCGAGCGAGATAGTTTCGCTCGAGTGAGCTGCCTGAGGAGCTCAGGATTTCGCTCGAGCGAGAAGAGTCCCGCTTGAGCAAGAAGATGAACATAGCGAACATGAAGTTCCAGAAGCGTGTTTATTGTTTGATTTTATGAGTGGAGAGCTATTTGTAAAGATTTGAGTGTTGTGAGAGAGAGTTTTGCAACTTGTAAGTGAGATTGAGTGTTTCTAGTGTAAGAATCACATGATTCAATCTCTGTACTCCATCTTTGTTTTACAGTGGAATTCATTGAGACCGACCCAATAGTGGACGTAGGCTTGTGTTAAGCCGAACCACTTCAAATCTTGGTGTCCATTGCTGTTATGTGCGTGTTTGTTTTATTTCTCTTTGTTGCATCAGCTGCTTGGTTTCAGATTTATTGTTTGTCCAACGGCCCGAATCCCAACAAACTGGTATCAGAGCGGTTGCTTTGAAGATCTGAATGGATGATCTCAGTAATATTTGGAGTAGAGAAATTTGACGGACAGAATAGTTTCAGTTTATGGCAGATCAAGATGAAGGCGTTGTTGCGACAACAAGGTTTGTTCAGTGTTCTAGAGGTACTGGGGAGTCTCCTGCGCCATCAAAGGATGAGGAAGAAAGGGCTCACAGTACAATTCTGTTATCACTATCAGATGGGGTCTTGAGGGAAGTTGCTGAAGAGGAGACCGCGGTTGGTCTGTGGAACAAGCTGGAGAGTTTCTACATGAAGAAATCTCTCACTAATCGATTATATTTGAAACAAAGGTTATACACTCTCAAAATGATGGAAAGTACTCCTATTTCTGTACATCTAGATGAATTTAATAAAATCATTATGGATCTGAGGAACATAGACATTAAGATTGATGAGGAAGATCAAGCCTTAATTGTTTTGTGTTCATTGCCTATTTCGTTTGATAATTTTATAAACTCAATGTGTTGTATGTTAGAGATATAATCTCCTTAGTAGATGTTAAGTTTGCTTTGAATTCTAAGAAATTGAGAACAAAATTTGAGAGTTTAGGCATGGACGATCAAGCTGATAGCTTGTTTGTGAAAAGTTCCTCTGGTGATAGATCCGAGGAGAGATGTTCAGGGAAGGATAGAGGTAGTTCTAGTAGTTCCAGATCTAACAAGAAAAAGGTTAAGTATTACCACTGTCATAAGTTTGGTCATTACAGAAGTGAGTGTCCTCAATTGAAAAATGTGGAGGGAGAGGAAAGTTCATCTAGTAGTGATGACAGCAAAGAAGATGACAGTTAGTCTCTACTTCCTTAAAGGCAATGTGGTGACAGGTGGAGTATCCTCACATGCTTCAAATTCAGATGTTCACTCGCATTCAGCACATGTGGGTTTGCCAGACAGACGTGGTCATAAATGAGTCGGCAGCTTTTACTTGGTGTGATCAGAAGACAGTAATTTTGATTTTTTGTTTGCATTGTATACTCAGAAAACAGTATAGAATCAGGTTTTTTGCAGTATTTTTTTTATAAGGATACATCTTGTATAAAGTCGTGCTTTTGTTTTACTCATATTTGTTTTATGATCATTGGAGTTTGGCTTTGTCTATCTGTTTATTTGTTATGTGTTTGGTGTTCAAACACTTGAGAAAACAATTGATCTACAGACAAGAAGGTAGAGCGTTACTCAGACCATACAGTTTTGTTTTACTCCCGATGGAGTCGCTGGATGGAATGAGGTGGGTTCGTGTTGAGTCCACAGTTTGCTCTTTGGGTTTGCCAAGCTTGTCTACAGATTGGCTGAAGCGGTCAACTACAGCTTGCTATTGGGTGAATTTTTCTTCGTTTGTTTCCACAAGAAGGAGAGAAAGTTATAGCAAGAATATGGAGTTGCTGGGAGAGCTTCAGAACGGAGTACGTGTGGTACTCTATATCATGTTTTTGTGATTGAGTATGATTTTGTCCATGGCAATGGTGCACAGTGAGAGCAGATCTATAGTTCGTAGATAGAAGAGGCAGTTTGGCAACCTTTTGTGTATGCTCATGCAGGCTTTGTTGGATTCTTACTTTGGCAGAGAATATTTGGTTGTCTTTATATCCAAATGCCGTTTGTTCAAGTAAGCAGTCTATATTGTAATGCATTGCCGTTTGTGTTGGGTATTCCCTTGAGGGATTTGTGGGTCTTTTGAGATTTGTGGGGCTTGTGACAATTCAAGCCAAAATGGAGATTTGTTGGAGATGTGGTTTGAATTGAGTTCAGTTAAGCACATCAGACAGTTCTTGCTCAACCCTCGCTCGAGCGGTAGCTGGAGCGAGCCTTAACCCGCAACTTCGCTCTACCCTCACTCGACATCCTGCTCGAGCGAGACATCAGACAGAGAGTTCGCTCGACTCTCGCTCGACTTCCAGCTCGAGCGAGATCACGGAAGATCCAAGTAGAGACTTCGCTCAACTCTCGCTTGACGTCTTGCTCGAGCGAGATTCAATCCTAGGGTTGCATCACTTCCAGGTACTAGGGTTAGCGCCGTCTGGAATAATGTTCCGCTCAACTAAGAAGAGTCTCGCTCGAGTGAGAAGACAAATACAGCGAACGTGAAGTTCCAGAAGTGTGTTTTCTTGCTTGATTTTGTGAGTGGAGAGTTATTTGTAAAGGTTTGAGTGTTGTGAGAGAGAGTTTTGCAACTTGTAAGTGAGATTGAGTGTTTCTAGTGTAAGAATCACATGATTCAATCTCTGTATTCCATCTTTGTTTTATAGTGGAATTCATTAAAACCGACCCAACAGTGGAAGTAGGCTTGTGTTAAGCCGAACCACTTCAAATCTTGGTGTCCATTGCTATCCTGTGCGTGGTTGTTTTATTTCTCTTTGTTGCATCCACTGCGTGGCTTCAGATTTACTATTTGTCCAACAGCCCGAATCCCAACACTATAAGTATAAACCAGACAACTACATAAACTGATCATTTGAAAAGAAAGATGTGTAGCAGGGGGGCTAGATCTTTCAATAGGGGATTGTAAGAGAAAAGCTTATACTAATCTATATAATATATTAAAATTTTCAAAAATGTTGGGACCACCTGGTTCTGCCCCTGGATATAAGGGAAGCAATAGCTATAGGAAAAACAATAATATTGGATTAATAGAAGATGTGGGTTCCTTTCACGTATGTGAAGTTACCCAAAATGCGTTTCAAATGTGGTTGCATTATTCATAGGGAACAGGGATGCATGTGAGGGATATGGTACAAAATGAAGCTAGAGTGGTGAGGTGAAGAATCAATTTGGTCGTTGGTTGAGAGATACTATGAGTTATTGAGGAAGTACTGTGGGGGAGAATGAAGGGATATGAAAGTAGTAATGGAGGGATGGGGAGGGTTGTATTGCAGCAGGGTGGTGTAGAAGTCTATTCTAAAAATGAGGAAGGAATGGTGGAGAGGGACTAAGGGAAAGAGCTGGGAAAAGATGGGAGCTTCAAAAGATGCGGGAGGAATGGGATTCAAAGATGTAGACAGTTTTAATAGAGCTCAACTTCAAAATAGTGTTTGAAAGTTTTGACCAACCCATTCTCTCTATCAGCAAGACGAGGATTTACTTCATACTAAGCTAGGCTGGAATCCTTCTGTAATGTGGAGGAGTTTGTTGAGCTCTTTAAAACTGCTAAAAATGGGATTAGTGTGGAAAGTGGAGAATGGCCAAGAAGTCAAAATATGGGAGGATAGATGGGTGCCTTCACCTTCCTCTTGGCCATGTGTAAAAGCACCTGTAAAGATTTTTTATAAGAGTTCAAGGGTGGTGGTGTTTATAGATGCACAAAAAGGATAATTGAAAGAAGATGTAATAGAGGAAGTGTTGGGGGAAAGAAGAAGCTGAAATAATACAAAATTCCTAGTAACAAGCTGGGCCTGAGTGATAAACAAATATGGGGATATTCGAAAAATGGCAATTTTTCAGTCAAAAGTGCATATCACTTGGAAACAAGTCTAAAGAGGTGGAAAAAAAAAAGGGAATCCTCAAGAACTTGTAATGATGAACTAGTGTGGAGGTTGAATGTCCCTGCAGTAGTAAGGAACTTTTTTGTGGAAAGCAGTAAACAATTGTCTCCCTACCAAAGAAAATCTGGCCAAAAGAAAAATTGTTGAAGACCCATCATGTACCATTTGTAATAGAGAAGTGGAATTATTTTGTCATTCACTTTGGAGTTGTGGTACCTCAACATATGTGTGGGCAGAAGTCTCTTGTCCTGTCTAGAAGTGGAATAGTGACGAGAGGGAGTTCTTCCCCATTTGAAAGATGCTAGTGCAAAAGCTGAAACAAGAGGTACTAGAGAAAGTGGTAATTATTATGAGAAACTTGTGGCTGAGAAGAAACATTGTAATTTTCAAAGCGAAATTTTTGAGTCCTAAAAGGGCCATCAGAAAAGCTTTGGAGGATCTAGAAGAGTATCAAATTGTACAGTAGGTACAGAAGGAACAAATGGTGCATCATTCAATGACAGGATCTTCTACAGCTGGTGTTAGATGGAAAAGGCCAAGAGCCATTGAAATAAAGGTGAACTGGGATGTAACTTTTGATTCTAAAACATGAGAATTGGAGCAGACATTACTAAAACAGATGTGGATGGAAAAATGTTAGCCTCTTTGTGCATGACCAAGATGAAAGTCAATCACCCAATCTTAGCTAAAATTAATGCATTGTGGCGTGCAATGGAATTTTGCATAAAACTGAATTTCTTCAATGTGGTTTTTGAAAGTGATACCTTAGTAGTAATAGAGGTTGTAAATAGTAGAAATGGAGTCTGGATTCGGTATGGTCAGCTAATGTAGGGTTTGAGGAGAATGTTAAGAAGAGGAACATATTGGAAATTACAGCATACGTATAGGGAGAACAAAAAAGGAGCTCATGAAATGGCCAAAGTAGCTCTAAAAGTAGGGTGTTAGAAAAAATCGAAAAACTGGACGGATTGGTCCAAACTGGTAAAATGGGTCTGGTTTTGAGTCGGTACTGGTCTAGAACCAGTTTTCTTAATGTCAAAATTGGTCAATACCGGTCCAGTTTTGGTTCTAAGCTTTTTAGAGCCAGACCGATTCAATATAATATATATTTTAAATTAATTTTTTTAATATCATATATATATATATTAAATAATATAAAAAATATCATATATATTAAATAATATTTTTTATATTATATATAATATTTTATTCGTTAGTATATAATGTAAATTAATTACAATTTACATTTTATAGCATAATACTAATAGTCTAATACTATGTTACTATTAATAATATATTTTAAATCTATATATAAATTACCATTCTAAATAATGGCATATGAAATAATGATATAATAATACTATCACTATAATGATATAGTTATAAAAAATTAAACTTCTTATAACAAATATTAATATATAATTATTCTAATCACTATAAGTAATACTAATATATATAGTAATTGTCTAATAGACTAATATAGACTAATTTAAAACTGAAAAATAGGACCAGAACTGGTAAATTGAATTTGGGAAATAATCGGTACTTAATCAGTTTTAAAAAATATAAAATCGATAATACCAATTCGATTCTAGATTTTGTCCAAAATTAGATCGTGTCGGACCGCTTATACCCCTAATAAAGAGTGTGTGTGGTAAGATGGTCCATTAGAGATCTTTACACTTGTATTACATGATAAGCTTTTTAACACTCATTATGATGAAATTGAAAGTCTACATGTTTACTTAAAAGAAAAAGGGACAGCAGCATGATCGGCACATTGACTATTAATTAGTCTACATGTCAAGTTTTTGTTAACTCTTAAAAGAATATTAATATAACTTACAAATTAGATATATTATTTTTCATTCGATTACTCTTAACATAATTAACCATATTATTTAATTTTCTTTTAATTTCCTGATAGAGGAGTGGATGATATACATATACATACATATATATATATATATATATTATATATGGCTGGACAATAGCTCACTCACATGAAGCACACTCGCCACTGCCAAGGAGGTTTTTCCAGCTTCTCTGGGCGGCACATGTCCCCCAAGTTGAAAATGCGGATCCATCTTTTTAAGATGTATTCAGTTTTTTCCTATTTTATTAATTGCTATTTGTATTCTATTTTAGTATGATAAAAAAAAAAAAATAGTCTCTCAGACTTTAGGTTCGTAGAGTGGGTCTCTAAGACGTTTGTTCTTAGAGTATATCCTCTTTTTCATCTTAAAATGGGTAGGAAGTTTGTTTACAACTCTATCTTGAATAGAGTGGTGTTGTCTCTCAAAGGATGGTTTGGAAAAATTTGAACAAGGGCTAAGTCATGTCAATTGCTTGTGTATCAAGAAGCTATTAAAGTTATAATAGATTTGTAACGTGTATTTCAAGTCTAGTTATAATATTCAATTTTAATGAATACAATATGCTTTTATAAAAAATAAAACAAAAAAACTACGCTTCTTACTTTGAAAATTAGTAATTACAATTAATTTTTCAATTAATAGCATTATAGACGACTAGAGATGATGTGACTGAATGCTAACATTAGGCAACTAATTACCAAAAAAAAAAAAATCGGCGTCGAATGATAATTAAGAAGGAAAGCACTAAGCAGTAAATTACAATCCAAATAAAAAAGTTCTCTACCACATGCTCAACGTACCAAAACAACTCAATCTAGATTCTAATTAACATGGTTGCAAGAAAATTACTTATTATTTGTTGTCAGTTATAATTTTCTATCAAAATAATTATTTATAATCAAAATAAATATTTTCTAATCATAAATACTTATTTTTCTAGTAGATGTTCAGTTACTGGCAATCTCGAAGTACTGGGCGCATCATGTTCATGATCCTCAAAAGAAAAAAACAAAAAACAAACATATTACCAAGTAGGGGAATATTCTGAAACATATCTTTGCAACTGTAATTCCCATTCCTCTGGCTTAATTACTGAGCCAGTACTGGCAGAGGAGCAACATGCTAATCGTCCCCAGAATGATTTTCGCATGATCATGATTGAACTGATCTTCTTTCTCTCACACCTCTTTGAGTTTGCAGCTTTGAGTAAGCTTTTGAGATCAACCTCATCCAGAATTCCTCCCAAAGGATTTGGTTGCCTCTTACGCAAGCTGCTAAACTTGTCAAAAATACCATCAATAGCCTTTCTCCAATGTGGCTTTTTAACTACATTAATGTTGTTGCTCCTGTCTTTGACTTGAAATAACGGTGTACAAGTTCTACGCTCATAATCATCCAAAATGTCCTCATGATATTCTTCAACTCCAGCATTTGGATTCTTCAAGATTGTGCATTTTTTTGGGGAGGAGGAGAGATCACCTGTTCAATAAATAAAGAACGAGCATCATGCATTGTTAATAAATAAAGAAGTACATTTAGCAATTTTCTCACCTTCATATCCTGCTGCAGTATTTTGAGCTGAAGATTCATCTTCCGCTGCAACTCGCAAAAGCTCTCCCAAAGTCGGTTTTGGAGAGAGATTTTGGCTTAATTTAGGCACCACACCGATTTCATCAGCACATGATGAGCAATCTTCCAGTACAGCAACCTCAATTTCAGCAGCAGAACTAATTTGGTACTTCCTTGGAGATAATTCATTCATTCCAGCCATATCACATTTTTCAATCTTATTTTTTTCATCATCAGTACGGCTAGCATTCAATTCATGATCAGTTGTTTGATTAACTTCAGAATATCCGACTAATATTGTAGCATTTTGTAGCAGTAAGTTTGGTGTTATAGCAGCAGCTTCTTCCTTAATTTTATCGTGATCATCTTCATGGTCACTAGCATTCATGTCACCCCCAATCATCTCCATATAGATTAATGAACAACCTGCTTAATTAATTGGCATTCTCAGGATCAGCAAAACTCTTTTCGCCATATATCATATACCGCGTACATGATCGAAGTAGTTCTGAGATTTTGATCCAAGACATGCATGTAACGCATAAATTCTATAATAGATCAATTAAACCGGAAACTTTCAAACTTGGAAATACTATAATAGACGGAGAAATATTATAGACACAAAAACATATAAAAAAATAAATTTATAAAATAGAGTGACATGATTTGATGTGATATATAAAAAATATAAAGATAAAATAAACCTAACTTTATATAATTTCGTAATTTTTAAAAGAGAAAACAAACAAAAGAATTTTGATTTTATCTTATATCATCTCATTATTATAATTTATCTAAATTCTCATATATATAAAATAAAAATAACTTCATTTTTTTAAACAACAAAATAATAATAATATTATAAAATAATATTTTATTCAATTTTTAATTTTAATCTAAATCCATCTCATATCATGTGATCCCTGTTGCCCTAACCAAGCACTATTGTTTTTGTTCACGTATATAATATCCCCCGTCCCTTTTTTCTTCTGTGATTGTAAAGTTTACACGTATGATCAGATCACGCATACGCAAATACATTATAAGAAAAATAAGTATATATAATTTGTAATAAAAAAAAGATTATTTATAACCAAAATATATTATTTTTGTTATAATTAATTATTTGAGTTACAATTAATTGATTATATATACACTTTTTTTTATAGTGACGTACAACTTGTTCTAGTCCGATTGAACAAATAACGACAGCTAGTTCGTACTTTGAAACAAATTAAGTAAATAATAATAATAAAAACATGAATTCGGATTAGTTACCAAAGCAAACAAGCTAGAGAACGCAAAATTAAGAAAAGAAAAACGAAACAAAAAATTAGGATCACCCGAAAAATTAAAAACTAGATCAATACAGTATATATGCACATATATACCTCTATATATAGAATCCTTATCCCAGAGGCGTCGAAGCATTGATCATCTTCTAGTGGTTCCCATGAAAAATGAAAGAAGGAAAAAAAGAAAAGAAAAATCAGAACCAACTCTTTGTACTGTTGATCTTATGGCGTCAGTATTAGGGGAGTTAAGCAAGGAGGCCGTCATGGCGCGCGCGCGATATATATAATACACATATATAAAACGGCGGGATGGGAATTCCTTAATTAGCTGTTGGCAAGTGATATAATGACGCGTGAATTTTCCTTCGAAGGTAACCTCTCCTGGCCGGTAGCTCTTGCATGGGCTCAATAGTAATTACGCGATTACACTGAAGTCCTCAAGTTTCCCAGTTCAGAGAAAATACATAAGAAGTCTTTTTTTTTTTTTTTGAAAGAGGGGGGGGGGGGGGGGGGGTTCTTTTTTTTATATTACTTTTAAACAATTGTGATTTCTAATTTTTGGAGTTATGATCCTTGGACTGCCCAAAACGATAGGGCGCTAAATCAAATTTCTTGTCATGATTCATGTAATTACGGACGTCCATTATAGATCATGATGATCAGAACATATATACACACGATCGACTTCTGTATTGATTTTAGAAAAACACAAATTTCTGAAGTAAATAAAACGGTATTAACTGTGGGCGGTGATATAATATATTTTTATATATATAGTCCCAAATTAATATTCACTTTTTAAAATCCCAAATTATACGTAATTTCTTTCCTATAATATTGTAAGTTTTTCTTTCGAATAAAATAATTATTGTAAGTTAATATAATAACCTTTAAACTCTTAAAGGAAGCATCAATATATATCCCTACTTTATGTGTATTCTGACTTAATAATTAGCATAAACAAACAAATAAAATAAAAAAATCCTCAGTAGATCAATCTGCTCAGCCGCAATAATATCACTTCTCTTTTTATATTTTGGAAAGAAAATCATTGCCAAAATACGTACCCCGTGCATCCTTAGGCCTTTTTCTCCACTAAAACCTAGGCCGCCAGGCTAGGCTTCCACTTTTTTACTTTTTTTTTTTTTGTCACCACTATTTACAAAGTGACTCTAGTTACAAAGTAAAGTTTGGAGCGAGAAACATAAAGAGGTATATATAGAAACATAAAAATAAAGTGACTCTTATAACACTTACTTATAAAGTCCTAAATTTCCTAATTAGATCAAATTTCCATCTCTTATCGGTAGTTTAATATTGGTCCAAAAATGTTTTTCTATATTTCTATATGCTTTTGAGGAGGAATTGAATAAAAAACATAAGAAAAAAAGGAGTTTATATATATACATCTAACACGATCATTACTCTTATGTATAATACGATCATGTGTGCATATATACATCTAATTAAAATTTAACGACAGAGTCAAGAATTCAATTTGTTTTGTTTTTAACAAAATGTAATTTTTTGTGACTTGCGTGCAATAAATTTAAAAATAAAAATGATTTATACAAGTTCAAAATAGATAAGTTCTGAACAATATTTTTGTAAAAAAATTAACCACACTGCTTTAAAAAGTGTAAAAAAAAAAAAAACTATTGTTTTGAAGTGAAGCTTATTTTTCTATAAAAGATTGAATGCGATTTGTTTATTTGAAGTGTGTATATAATATTATTCAATAAAATGAAATATTAATATAGTTCCGATTTGGAATTGGTCATCTGTTATATGGGATTTATCAGAAGCCAATAAGATTGTGACACATCAAAGAGATTTATTCATTCGTAATGTATTGCACCACGCTATAGTGGAAACCAATTAACTCTAGAACCCATTCGGAAGAAGAGAAAATATTCGCACAGAGCCCTTGCCCCTCATCGCATAACTAGAAATATCAAATGATGAAATCCACTTCTTTACACTTCATCACAAGAAAGACCCAATTGTAGGGAAAACTTAGGGGTGTTCAAGTGGGTCGGGTATTTTCTTGGTCCGGTCTGCAAGCTGGATAACCCGATTCCGGTTCCAATTTTTGGGCTAGGTTTAACCCAAAGCGGGATCCGAATTTTTGAAATCTAGATTAAATGCGATCCGGATATGGATTTAAATCTGGATCTTGTATTAAACATCCGGTAACTGGATTTGTATAAATTGAAAACATAAACTCTACTTGCTTCTCTATTTTGCATTCTCCCCATCTCGCATCCAACTTTGGTAATTCCATTCCCCTTCTCTCTCTCTTCTCATCAGCATCACTTCTCTCTCTCTCTCTCTCCCTCCTCATCAGCATCACCTCTCTCTCTCTCTCTCTCTCTCTCTCTCTCTCTATTCTCGCTCAGTCTCCCATCCTTCTCTCTCGCCTCTCTTGGTCTCTAGGTTCGATCGAAGAAAACCTAACATTTATCTCTCAATCCTCATTGCCGATCATAGAAACCCTAGCCTTCCTCCCTCAGTGCCGATTGAAGAAACCCTAGGCTCCCTCTCTCAGTACTAATCGAAGAAGCCCTAGCCTCCCTCCCTCAATGCCGATTGAAGTAACTCCATCATCTTTGTGACCCCATCATCTTCGTCGCCGACTCGCCATCATCTTCGTGACCTCAAGGTATAAATTTATTTATTGTTTTTCCTTTTATTACTTTATTGATTTGAGTCTTCTTTGTGCTTGGATAAATATGCTAGATCTCTTGAATTGGTGAACTTGTCCAATGGGATTTTGCTTGTGTTATCTCTCATCGAAGTATATTTGATCTTTCTCTTTGTTTTCGTTGACTTCATGTGTGATAGTGAGTAGGTAGTGTTGTTTGGCCTCTGGTCCCTCTTCAACATCTACTTCAATATCTACAATAAGCAAGTTCAGGCTCCAGTCTTTTGTTTTGCGGAATCTAGGATTTTTTTTTGGATTGGTTGATTTTGTTATGAACCTGATATAGTTTTGACAATCGAGTTAATGTGTTGTTATTGCTCTGTTGGCGATGATTTTCGAATTTGTCGGTGGTGGTTATGCATTTTGTTGAGTTTGAGGGTGACTTCTTTATTCGTTTGGTGAGGATGAGTTTCTATTACACTATAAGCTTTTGGAAAAGAAAAATATTTCTGGAAAGAAGTTGAATTATATTGAGTTCCGTTAAAAATAAAAAAGCAGTTTCAACCCGGATCCAGAATCGAAATTTTAATAAAACTGAATTAATACAGGATCTTATCCAGATCTTAACCTAGGTATATCTAGGCTAGAAATCAGCCCGAATTCAGAACTTGAAATTCAGATTGGTTATATCTAGATTTCCAGTTTGATATCCATATGAACAGTCTTAGGGAAAACATATACAACTTATGAATATGATATAATTGACAGAGGCTTCGGCATATGCAATTTCATAACGCAGTAAACATAACCTTGATTAAAAAAGTATGGGTATTTCTCTCAGTGAAACAAATATATATATATATATATATAATTGATCCTCACTTGTCAGTGGTCCTCCGTCTTCTGTTTTTGGAATATTTCATTTTTTCAAAGAATTACTACCCCACTCTTTAACCTTGAAAAATATAATATTTCAAAAAAAGAAGAAAGAAAACCACTGATAAGTAATGATCGATGTTCTTTTTTTATTTTTTGTCACTAAAAGAAAGATGCATGCTTTTTTAGTCAAGGTTATGTTTACTTTATTCTGAAATTGCATACGCCGAAGTCTTTTTCAAGTATATTATATTCAAATAGTGTTATAAATTATTAGGGATGGTCATCGCCTCTCTTAATTATTTTTATAAATAATCCTATTATTATTATTTTAAGTCTTCCATAATAACTTACATAATAATTTCAACGCCTATAAATATGAGTTTTATTCATTCTGAAATTCATAAGAAAAATTTATATAATGAATAAAATTTCAGTTCTTAAGAGTTTCTTTTATATTTTTCTTGTAATAGTAATAGTTTCTTTTTTAATTTTATAATACGTTATCAGCACGAGGTTCTACCGATCCTGAAACTAGTGGTCTTCTACTTCAAGTAAGTTTTTCAATATATTATTTGCAGTCCTCGAGATAAATATTAAAGGTAATATTGTTGAATATTACTTGATAAAATTCTACTTTTATTCTCATGATTATGTGAATATATTTCTTAAATTCACATATTTATTTTTGTGATTTATATATATATATAATGTCAAATATTGAGATTCATTACTATTGACATTTCTGAAAAAAGTTATTTATCTAGGATCTTTAATGAGATCTATTTGAATATGATAAAATTGGGAGATACAATCAAACAAGAAAATATGTGTCCCTATAGGACCGTGCTGTGTATCTCACGGTGAAAAATCTTCTTATTTTGTGAAATGATTTAAGGGAGAGATATGAGTACCAGAAGATGTAATCCTCCCAAAAGTTTATTATGATTTATTGCACCTGAAGTTGCAAGATTTTAAGAGTAGTATTAAATATTCTGCACTCTTTAAAATCAACTCAATATTAAAATTATGCAGTGAGAAGGTCACTAATGATAATATGTTAAAGAAAATATATACTATTTTTCATACGTCGAATATGCTCCTGCAGTAGTAGTATCGAGAGTGAAAGTTCAACAAATATTCTGAACTTTTATTTTGTCTTCCAGTAATTGAGCTAAATAATGAATTTTTGTTAATAAATTACTAGTTACGTCTTATTAATAATATTGGATTTATACAATTCCCAGAAATGAATGGTGCATCTTTTCAAAGGAACCAAAGGCATAGATGTGGTAGAAAAACTATAGAAGTGTTAGTCCCAAAAGCAACAACACTAAAGATGATAATAATATACCGTATCACCAGAAGTGATCCAACTCGAAAAAGGGTAAAAACTCTCAGAATAATTTTTCATAGAAAAATGAAGATGTTTGTCATAGATATGATATGACTGAACATTGGTCACATACTTGTTGTACGGCCAAACACTTAATTCACTTATACTAAGCTTTTATATATAAGCTTATTAATATTTCATCATGTTTTAAAATAATGAAATATCGGTGCCTGAAGCATGACAAGAAATTATTGGGGATAATAAAATCGTGTCTAAATTTGATCCTCTTATAAATAAATGTGAACCAGAAGTTTAGAGGATTACCTATTTACAAAGTGTTGCAAATTAATTACTGGATGTATTTATTGACACTAAATGTATTATAAAATCATATATTACTGCTGTTAATGCTTAAATAAGAATTGAAGTCTCTGAATGACAAATTGTTAAAATAGTAATAGATAAATCTAAGACACACCAAGTGTTGAAGACTTATTGGTGCAAAAGAAAAGAAATCGGTACTCCTGTAGAGATCATACCCACAAAACAAGTAATAAGATTTATCCAAACTTTTTGTACAGAAAAAGAAACTTCTGAAGAGAAAACCTCTTGAAGAAGTAACTCCTTAATAGTATAACTCCTTAAGAGGTAACTCCTAAAGAGTACAAACCTCTAGAAGAGGTAACTCCTGAAGAGAAAACTCTTGAAAAGATGTTTCATGAAATATTTTCCCTTGGAGAGGAACAATGAGATCTCAATACATTTCATGAGTACTGAAAAAATAATGAATAGAAATAAAACTGTTGTCAACAACATATTTTCATATAAAATGGCCCTTGACATTACTAGAAATAATGAAGAAAGTGAGTCAATAATTGTCGAAGAATGTCGACGTAAAAATGATTGGCTAAAATGAAAAGCAGCTATTGAAATTGAATTAAAACCGCTAGTAAATTGAGAAGTATTTGGACATGTTGTCCAAACAGCAAAGGGTCCAATGCCTATGAGATATAAGTGAATATTTATACGAAAGCGTAATGAGAAATTAAATTGTGCGGTACAATTTATCGCACAAAGTTTCCTGCAGAAACTCGAGAATAGTTATGAGGAAACATATTTCCTTGTTATGAATGTAATCACATTCACATTTTTAATCGGTTTGGTTATTATAAAATGATTAGATATACAGTTAATGAATGTGGTCACTGCATATTGAATCATTAGATCATTACATATATAAAGATATACAATACTTGAAGCATTTAATCCAAGTACATTTAGGAGTATGTACTATATATAGTTTCAAAGATTTTTATATGAGTTAAAGCAATCCAGACGCATATAGTATAATTGAATCAGCGAGTATTTATTAAAAGAAGGATTTGAGAATAATCCTATATGTTCATGTGTTTTATCAGAATCCGGATTTGCCATTATTGCAGTTTACGTTGATGATTTACCTTGTTAGAACTCCTGAAGAGATAGATCACAAGGGTTGATATAAATTTAAAAAATGCATTTGAAAATGAAAAATCTTATTATTCAAATACTAGATGAGTTACAAAAATTTGAGACTTCTAGCCTCATCTCTCAAATGTATTGGCTCTTCATAAAATGACATGTCATCCTTATCTAAAGGATTAGACAGTCGAAATGAAGAGGCAAGTAAGGATTTTAAATCCTTATTCTCTTATTTTAAGTTTGTTATTTTTCCGTCAGACTCTTGAACAAGTCGTTGAAGTACGGAAACCTTCTCGTTAAGTTCCTCAATCTCATGATTTTTGGATTGTAACCGGTTGGGAAATCCAACAATAGAGGAGGAGTATCGAGTACCGAGAGTCACCAGCTCATAAACGGCTTCACGATCTGACCTATTAGCCAGATCATTTGCTTGCTGTAACATGGTACCTGCGGAAGATGCAGGAACAACTTGTAATTGAGGTAAAGGATATTTCATAAATTGATCGTGAGAAATATTGAAAGGAAATTGATGAGCCATTGAAAATTTGTAGAATAAGAATGCAAATACAGATGAATTATAGATATGAGAAGAAGATTTGATGGTTTTTATAGAAATGAAAATAAGAACAAGACAAACCATCATCTTTTCAAATCTCACTTAGTTAAGATTACAAGATATGCTGGATGCATAATTTCAAAAGCCAGCAAGATTAATTGCAGCTATCTTGATTTTATTGTAAACGCTGAACCTCTGCCTTTAGTTGCTGTTATTGACTTTGTATTTGAGCTCTCCCTCATTCCAATTCTTCTATTCGTATTTTTAGATCACGAAAATACTAGTCTATAAATTTCTTCAGCTCCTTGTTTTCTTGTCTTAAATTTTTATTTTTTCTATCTTTAGTTGCAAGTGTTTGATGCAACTCAGATATTTCATTTTTAAGATGATTAACCTCACTCGTTCTTGCCAGTAGCCTCTGAGACATGGTTGTAAGAGAGGCAGCATATTGAGCACTGATGGTTCTTGATGTTGCAACAATTTCAGGATTAGTTTTACTAGAAAGATATATCTCTGCTCCTATTATGGTGTTTACAGTCTCAGAAAAAAATATAAGTGGTTGAGGTATAAAATGTTCATGATTCAAATTTAGAACTTTAAAAAAAGAATTTCTATCAGACATAATATCATTCTGGATGAATAACAACTGAATCTATGAAGAATGTGAGATCTTTTTGCTAGAGTAAACCAATGGTAAAATTGGTTATATTTAAACAGCAATCTGAAACCTTTAAATCTCTTCAAGATCTCATTTGTCAACAATGTCAAGCGGATTTGATTTTCTGCTGAATCGATATATAGATGGTTTCAAATGTTCTTTCCGCCATACATAAACAAATTCTCCCTGATAATGCCGAATGAGGAGGAGAAAATTTTAGATGAGAATATTATCATGTTTTCTCTAATGCATTATTTAGATGAAAATTATATTTGAATTCTTAACCCTGTTATATATACTGGAATCATGTTTGTTTATTACTTGAAAAGCTTACGCATATTCTCAGGGGGAATTTAAGTATTACTGCAAGTCTCAGATTTCCACTAAATATGTCAAGCGCCTTATATGTGGGGTTCCCTCTACCTTATCCGACGCATTTTAAACTTATAAGGCCCTGAAGTGCCAAAGCGGATAATATCGGATAGGGATATGGAACTGCCTGTATATATCACATCTTCAAATCATTCAAAGATTATTGCAATTCATAAAGCAAGTCGAGAGTGTATTTAGCTGAGATCAATAATTCAATATATCCAAGAAAAGTGTGGTCTCCCCATGATCAATGATAGCCCAACAATTTTATATGAAGATAATACTGCTTATATCAGAGGAGGATATATCAAAGATACGATCAAGTGATAGCTGGCAGATTTATTCACAAAAGCATTACCAACTGCGACATTCAAAAAGATTGTGCAGAGCATTGGAATGTGAAGACTCAAAATTCTATCGTCATATACTTTTCAATGGGAGTAAATGTCTTGAAAACTTATGCTGATTGTACTCTTTTTCCTTCGCTGAAGTTTTGTCCCATTGGGTTTTTCTTTGCAAGGTTTTAATGAGGCAATCTTAAAGCACTTGGCGGTACATAAGAATATTGTACTCTTTTTCTTTCGCCATTAGTTTTTCTTCCCACTGGATTTTTCTTTGGCAAGGTTTTAACGAAGCAGATTCTTTATGGGTGGTCATTAAAGGGAGATTATTATGAATTATTGGGGGCGGCCCTTGCTCCCCTTAATTATTTTTGTGAATAGCCCCACCACTATTATTTTAAGTCTTGTATAGTAACTTGCATAATAATTTCAAAGCCTATAAATATGAGTTTCATTCGTTCTGAAATTCATAAGAAAAATTTATAGAACGAATAAAGTTTCAGTTTTTAAGAGTTTTTTTTATATTTCTCTTGTAATAGTAATAGTTTTCTTTTTAATTTTATAACAAATATATTATATTCAGAACATTTTTCTTTATTTTCCTTTTCATTTTTTCTTTCTAATTTCTTTTATAAGTTGTATATGTTTTCCCTGCAATTGGGTCTTTCTTGCAATGAAGTGAAAAAGAAGTGGGTTGCGCCAGTTTGACTTTTCTGATTGTGCGGCAAGGGGCAAGGATTCTATGCGAAGTGCGGGTGTTTTCCCTTCTTTCAGATGTGTTCTAGAGTTAATTGGCTTCCACTATAGTGTGGTGCAATGCATGACGGATAAATAATTTTTTTTGATGTGTCACAATCTTATTGGCTTCTGATAAACCCATATAACAGATGACCCGTTGCAAATCAAAATTGTAAGAATCAAGCAAGAGACATGTTGAGAAAGAAATGGGCCGGGGATCGAAAATTCGTACACGATCTAATTATGGTGTGTTAAACGGTCTCGTTTATTTTTGAAATTATTTTCATTTCGTATAATTTAATTATTATAATTTTTTAAATTTTCACATAAAATATAATAAATAATTTAATTTTTTAAATCTTAAAATAAAAATAATATTAAAAAAATATTTTAATAATATTTTATTCAATTTTCAATTTTTATCTCAACTCAACTTATCTCATATCATCTCATTTCACCTTATATACAAAAACAAATGAGATCGTGGTTGATGTTGATCTAGAGAGCACTCCTAATGAAGTAGCTAAAATGAAGTTTTTATGTCAAATAAATAGAAAAAAATCTCAAAATCATGCTCCAATAGAGTAGCTAAATAGAGTAGTTAAAATGAATTTGCTACAGTAATGAATGACAGACTCGCTACATTAGGCGTTGGCACTGTTCATCCATAAACATATTTGATTATTTTTTTCATCTTCTTCATTCGCCCCCACACAGGTTTTATGTTCAGAAGTGCTTTTAGGTGTTCATGCAGATCCACCGCCGGCCACTACTAGCTACACCGTCCCTTCACCGGCATTCTCTCATGCCGGCGACCAACACTCGACGATCACAGTTCCGACAAGTCCTCCGTCGTCTCCCACATGCAGCTCCAACTTTGAAAATGGATTTCGACAACAATGGATTTCATTTGACCCACTGCCGGCCACCACTAGCCACATCGTCCCTTCATCGGCATCCTCTTACGCCAGCGACCAACTCCTGACGATCCCAGATCCGGCAAGTCCTCCGTCATCTCCACGCCAGCTCCAATTTCTGAAACAATGGGTTTCGCCTTCGGGAGTTTTAGACTTTCTCACGTTCGGGAGTTTTAGACTTTTTTTTTTAATTTGTGAAATAAATATAATTAGAATAAAATATGAATATTTTAAAGGATATAAAGAAAAAATAGAGAGGCTGATAGATATGGTAAATTGTAAAAGTTAATAAGTAAAATAGAAAAAGTGGATTTTTGATAGTCTATTTTGAAAGAAAAATAGCTATCTCTGCCCCACCTCCAGTCGGTTCCTCCCCTCCCAGCCTCAATGGCGTTCCCAGGATGAGATTCTCAGTTTTTTTATTTTATTTTTTGTTCTTCTTTTCTCTTCACTTGCATATTTAAGTGCTAAACATAGAACGACACATGCATATCTTGATGCTGTACTTGATGTTGTCTCCAGTTCACAACATAAAACAATGGATTGGAAACCACCAATTAAGGGCGGTTACTCATTATGCCTTGAATCATTCCCAAATGGTTTGACATATACTAGGTTTGAGTTACATTCGAATATGAATTCACCTTATACTATTAGTATTAGTCACCTAAGATATCATTAATTAAGAGCATATTTGAGATTGTGAGGGTAAATCATTTTTAGCTTTAGGGATTTTAGTTGCAAATTAGCTTATGTAATAAGCTTTGCTATAACAAAAGTATTACTATTTAGCAATCATATGTCTAAAACAGTTTCAAATATATCATATTTAATTGAAAACAATATAAAAAATTACTTTCTGTTCCAAATATAAAAAATTACTTTATGAGGTAGAAATGATAAAAAAAAAGGTAATTTGAGGTAGTGCCTCATGTGAATCAAAGGATAACAAAATCTTATTAGTATTTTAATCCATTGACAGTCTAATTTGAAATTGGAACTACATTTCACATTATCCCAAAAAGCAAGTAGGAGGAAAAACATTAGTTGAAACGTACTTCTAGTCTTTTGTTAGATTAAAAAAATATTTTAATATGTAATAACCAAACCTAATTTTATCACTAAGAAAGTTTATGGCTATTGAAGATTTTAAAATTTGTTTGGATAGTGAGATAAAATATTTTATGAATAGTAAAATAATTTGTAAATAATAATAAAATGAGTTGAGTTAAAATGTTTTCTAAAATTTTGAGAAATGAGGGAGAAAAAGTTAAATAAAATATTATAAAGTTAAAATTTTGTTATAATATAATTTTTTAGTATTATTTTTGTTTTAGAAGTTAAAAAAAAAGTTGAATTAATTTTGTATTTTATTTAGAAGTTTGAAAATGTAATAATTATGTAATGATTAGATGAAAGTTTCAAAAATTAAAAATTAAAAATTAAAAAATGTTTGATTTTGTGGTATTTAAATATTAAGATAAAATAAGATGAGATGATTTGAATGAGAGATTTTTTCTATTCAAACTAGTCCTTAAACACTTTTTACGACTCGTAGCGCAACTCCCAAACATGCCCTAAATTTTCTTGTGGGATTGCGATCTAAGCAAGGGGTGGGCAACGGGCCATTGCATCCGGCTTGTCCACCACCCCTATCTAGCCCCTGCCTAGATGGGGCAAGAGGCCCGTCTGCACACATGCTCTAGCGGATGCACACATGCTTGGGATTGGGGACAGGGTCGGGTCTCTCTCTCTCTCTCTCTCCGGGTTGGTTTTGTTTTTTTTGCCGTGAGCAGACATCGATGGGGGCCAATCATCCCATCTACAGCTTCCTACCTTCTAGGCCCTCATGTATGGTTCCCTTCCATCTAATTCCAATAGGTAGAATGGTTTTATGTTCACGTCCAAGTAGGGAACTACCACTAACTGCTCCCACCTACCATTTTTACCAAACAATAGTACTGAATATAAGACACAATACACGTGTGGGTCTTTAGATCAAATAAATACGTGATTTAGTAATAAATCACAAACTCCAAATCATACACAAATAACCTTTCACAAATAAAAATCATAGACAAATAAAAGAAATATGAAAAATTATATTTCAAAATCGGAATAGGGGTGTGCCATCCACTCACACCATCCACACCGTGTCATCTACACTACTATATAATAGGATTCAATTTACGAAAGAATTCAATTTTAAACTTTTCTTATAAATCAAATCCTTTTCCGCTTTACCTCTAATAAATACTATTAGTAACTTAAGGCCATGCTTGGACACTTACATGAGATGATCATCATCTCAATTTTTCGAAGTTTTCTTTCCAAAGATCACTCATGCATAAAACACTTATCGCTTCTCAGTTTCAAGTTTTTAATTTTTTCATTAAATCATTGCTTAATTATTATAACTTTCTAAAACTTACAAACAAAACAAAAAACAATTTAAGTATTTCAAATCTCAAAATAATAATAATATTAAAAAATTATATTCAAATAATATTTAAACTTTTTTATGTTTGTTCAACATTTTCTCTCTCATTTCTTAAAATTCAATAAAACATCTTAATTCAAACCATTCACTACCATTCACAAAATAATTCTCATATCATTTCATTATTCTAATTTTTCATTTAATCATTACCTAATCAATACAATTTTTTCAAACTTCCAAACAAAACACAAAAACAATACAATTTTCTCAAATTTTAAAACAAAATTAATATTAAAAAATTATTTCCTAACAATATTTTAACTTTATAATATTTTTGTTCTAACTTTTTTCCTCATTTATCAAAATCTCATAAAAAATCCTAACTCAAACTATTTCACCACATAATTTTCAGTTCATTTCATTATCCAAACTTCCCCTAAAGCTCCCCCACTCCCCAGAAAGTGTGCTTTTGATTAACTAAAACCGTACATTCGTAAAATAAAAGTCCAAAAGGCAAGAACTCATATATATATATAATACAACTGACAAAATATATAACATATGTACCTTAAAATCTACACAGGTATAAAACTAAAGCTACTATCACACAAACTAGTTTCCATTGACAAAAGGTTTTCTATCACAAATTTTTACCATTAATAGTGGCATAATGACAAGGCACGTAGTTAAGATTCTAATTCACAGATGAGCAGCAGACAAATGGTATCCAATACGGTTTGACTTTCCTCTTTTCTCTCTTAATTTCAGAAGGATACCTTGCTGGAGAGTTCCATTCTTTTTTTGTTTCTGTCCTAGCAACCTGAGTTGTGTTCGAATAGGGACCTAAAACGGAGTTTACTGTTGTGACGCCAGCACCATTATCTTTCGGAGATGTTTCATCCTTTTGTGTTGCAGGAGCTGGATTTTCTTTGGCTTTCTTTAACTTTTGTTTGCTCTCAAGGGAAGCCTGGCCCAAAAGGCTTTTTAAAGGAGTGTGTTGCTTTCCAGTACTCCAGTTTGTTACCTTGGCAATAATCTCTTCATTTTTCTTTCTCCCTTGTGATTCATTAACAACATGAGTAAGAGAAGGAAACCACCCAGCCTGCAAAGATGCAGATTGCTGAGGTGGATTCTGTCCTGTTTGGACTTCAGAAGCAGTAGTTTTTTGGTCATTCCTATCTCTAGGTTCAACTAATGTCATGAAAGATGGTGCCTCAAACATATCTGATCTATCAGAACGCTGTCTCTCAGAGACTCTCTCTGGTGCTGCTTTTGGCTTCTCCAAGAGGGCTTTCTCTGCTTCTGCCAATGCTTGGGAATCTAATGATGGCAATGTCTCGGTATCAATTAGCGCCGCTGTAACCGATTGGGTAGAAAGTACTGTTCCAAGCATAAAAGCCAATCAATGAGACTGAGCGTTTGTGTATGATTCTTATCAAAACAAACATATTGCATATATGCATATAGAATGAGTAGCATAATAGAAGAAATGGGGAGGTTTTCAGAACAAGTTAAATAGACATGTTCTTGAGTGCTTGCTGATTCACCACAAGATAACCTTAGGAGATCATCCATTGAATTAATCAGAGCAAAATATACGTAAAAGTGGTCAAATTGAGTATGAAACATGGAAGCTAGAGACTTTCTATTGCATGGCACAGAAATTAAATAGGTAAATTTTTCACACACATACATATATAATGTCTGCTTCATGCGTCAATCCTAGCATATAAATAATGAAAAGAATCATCTGGTCATACCAATTCGTAGACGCAAATGAAACATCAACCATTGTTTTTTAAGTCTAATTAATATGCAACAAGGCATTAGGAGTAGCAAACAAAATTTTATCTTACGCCAAGTTTAAAAAAAAAAAGTTTGTCTCGCAAAGAGCTCCTCTCGCCTTAATTCAAAGAGGTAAAGAAATATACCTGAAACAGATCCCCAATTGCCGTCCAAACTATCAGTTTGGCTGTAAGAGTCAACTGAAGCATCAATTGCAGATCCAGCAATCTGTTGCTTAACAATGTTACTATCACCTTCCAAAGACTTGGAAATGATTCCAGATGCACTCCCATCAAACTCTGTTACATGGTTATCTAACTTATCTTCAACAGCAGCAGAACTTTGAACAGAAATTTCAGTTACTAAATCAGAGGGATTCGACTCATGTCTGATGTGGTCTTCTGAAGTCTTTTGCAATGAATTAACATCTCCACCATGATATGACTCATTAGCAGTACTTACTCCAAGAGATGCTGCTTCCACCTTTTCACTGCCATTGAGTTCATCTTTTAGGTTAGCATCTAAAACAGTATCATCGCCAACTCTGCTTGAATGTGAAACCCCATCCAAATGCATGAACTCATGTTCTGGTAACTTCTTCAGAGACCCATCCCTTATATCATCTGCAACAGCTTGTGATTCATGAAGACTGCTAACGGACTCAGAAGTCATTTTTGGCTTAATTGACAGATCATCCTCTTTAGATCCTTCCCTGTTGTCAGTTCCATCTATATCATACTTCTCCATTTTTCCCTTTTCATGATCACCAGCTTCATCATCTTCAGGTAAGTCCATTGTTGGATCAACTAAGGATTCAGAGATATTACCTGTTGATTCAGCATTTTTGCTAGTGATTTCGTTACAATTTTCCTCTGTAGCACCTTTTCCATCGTCATCTCCAACCATGTCAAGTCTTTCATTCCTAGCTTGCTCATGACTGCCCACATCATCCACACCAACTAAGTTAATTGCTTGGTTGCTTCCAGCATCAGATAGGTACTTTATAGCACTTTCTGGAAAATTCACCATTAATTCATTGCAATGAGTATCATTAGTTTCTTGTTCTTCATGAGACTGGACCATGTGATTTTCCTCAATGTCAGGGATCACCACCTCTGAAGGGGATCCTATTTCATTAATTGCCACCTTCATCTGAGACACCTCAGCTCCTTCTTCAGCAAGTACTTCATTATCCACCTTGATGCTCCCACCTTCATGTTCACTGCTGTCTCCCAAAACATGAACTGAAGGGACCTCAGTTCCTTCACTCAATTGCCTTGACTGGAAAATGGAAGAATTCTCGTCAGAAGCAGAATCTTTAGCACTGTCTTCCTTATCCGTGATTGTTCCACATGAATCGAGGATTGCATATTCATGTAGTTTCACTTCTTTAGTGTCTTTAAAATGTTCAACAACCATCTCAGGATGGTTGACTATTGATGCACCATCAGTCACAGAAGTGACACTTACATCTCCATCTTCTTCTACATTTCTATTGCAACTCTCAATCATATGGCCAGAATGGGCATGGTGTATTTCATCTGTAGCATCCACCTTGATTTGAGTACTATCAATAGAAGCATTCACATGATTATCAGAAACACCGGACACAGAAAGGTCACTTACATTGTAATTTCCGTCTTCCTTTCGATTGTCACTATCAACCATACTGCCAGAACTGGCATGGTTTCCTATCTGTGCAGCATCCACCTCGATTTGAGAAGAAACAAAAGAAGCATTCACATGATCGGCAGGATAAACTTCAGGGGGAGGATCATTTTGATTCTTCTTAGAATTGGACCCATCATGATGATCTTCCTCTGACTGAAAAACCCTATCAGCTGGCAAAGGATCTAAAGATTGTTTGTCTGTTTCATTATAATTTCCCTCCTCCTTTCGATTGTCACTATCAACCATACTGCCAGAACTGGCATGGTTTCCTATCTGTGCAGCATCCACCTCGATTTGAGAAGAAACAAAAGAAGCATTCACATGATCGGCAGGATAAACTTCAGGGGGAGGATCATTTTGATTCTTCTTAGAATTGGACCCATCATGATGATCTTCCTCTGACTGAAAAACCCTATTAGCTGGCAAAGGATTTAAAGATTGTTCAACCGTTTCTTCCAACTTCGACACAGGCTCAAATGATTCGCCAGAAAATCTACTGGGTGAGACCAGAAAGTCCGTAAAATTTCTATTACTTTCTTCAGTTCCCTTTGTATCAGCCTCCTGCACAACACATTGCAAAGAGCATTCTGTGACATCCTCCCTGGCATTGACCTTCACATTGCCTTGTGATGCATCTGTCAGAGTCTCGGGCTTGATAATATTTGAGTCATCGGGTGGACATGTCCTATCATGACTATGAATAACTGATTCCTCAGTTATATAATGTGAAATAGAACTTGCCATTGAACTGGTCGTAGAGCTTGACATATAATCTTCCAAATGTAGTTTACTCCCCAACTGATTAGCTGTACTTTGAGGAACTTCAGGATTTTCAACTTGGCTGCTGTCTGCAGAAATACTTGGTGGTTGAATAATATCTGCACATTTATATAGACACACTTTAAAACTGAAAAATAAAATTTAAAATCAAATCATATATCAAATCCTAAAAGACATGACTACTACAAGATTAATCAAATCATTAAATTTGCCAGTTGAGGAAAAGAATACAAAGATTTAACACATGAAACCATATGGAGCGATGCACTTGTATGTCTCAGGGCTCACGAACAAAGCAATGTACAGTCAGACTAAAAAAATGGACAGATATAAATGCAGATGGGAAAAGCAGAAAATCAATGATAATACGTGAAGCATAGATGGGAAATATTCTGTGTCTCACATCTCCAGCGGTACTTGAAATTTCGTTGACTTAATTTAATGTAGTAGAGATAATGATGACCTAATCTTTATCGTGACTAAGGTTGACCATTATCTCAGAAGAACAGAGACAAATTGTATAAACAAATGCTTAAAATTATGGTAAATTATTCGTATTGATTGGTTGGAAAGGGCATTCAAGGAGAACAAGGTGTTCAAAGCAGTCAAGAAAATGGTAAAAGATAAGGCTCCTAGGCCAGACCGTTTTTCTATGAGTTTCTTTCAAGAATGTTGGGATGTGATTAAGGAAGATTTAATTAAAGTGTTTCAAGAGCTGCATTCGGTTGGGAAATTTGAGAAAAGTTTAAATACAAATTTTCTTGCCTTAACACCCAAAAGAGTTGGGGCCATCGAGATCTCGGAATTTTGGCCTACTAGTCTAGTAAATGGTGTGTACAAGATTATTTCAATAGTACTTGCGAATCGATTGAGTGAGGTAATAGGGTAGATTATTACCAAGCCCCAAAACACCTTTGTCAAAGGTAGGCATATCTTCGATGCAGTTCATATCGCTAATGAATGTCTTGATGGTAGATTAAAGGCGGGCAACACAGGAATTATGTGCAAGTTAGATATGGAGAAAGTATATGATCATGTCAATTGGGATTTCCTCCTGTATTTACTTGGTAGATATGGTTTTGGGGAAAGGTGGAGAACATGGATTAGATGGTGCATTTCTACAACAAGGTTATCCGTTTTGATTAATGGTTGTCCAGAGGGATTTTTTCCGAGCTCTCGAGGATTGAGACAAGGAGACCCGTTATCCCATTTGCTGCTTTGTCATAGTCATTGAGGCGCTGAGCAAGATGACTTCGGCTTTGGTCAACAATGGTGTGGTAAGTGGCTTCCCTATTGGAACTCTGGATAGAGATATTATTAATATTTCTCATTTGTTTTTTACAGATAATACGCTTGTGATGTGTGAGCCAATCAAGATCAGGTGTGGGCATTGAAGGCTTTGCTGCTCTATTTTGAAGCCATCTCCGAGCTAAAAGTTAACTATAATAAATCTAAGATGGTGCCGATTGGGGGTGTTCATAATATGCAGGAGTTGGCTAGATTATTGGTTACAAGTCAGTTGCTTTCCCTAGTAAGTATCTGGGGCTGCCATTGGGGATCACTGCAAGGACAAGTTCGATATGGGATTCGGTGATAGAAAAGATGGAAAAGAAATTGGCTGGGTGGAAGACAATGTAGCTGTCAAAAGGAGGGAAACTAACTTTGATCAAGGGTACTCTTTCAAATCTATACACATATTTCCTATCCCTGTATCCGATACCAGCAAGGGTGGCAAATCAACTTGAGAAGCTACATTGTGATTTTCTGTGGGGCAGCTTGGGGGAAGAGTTCAAGTTCCATCTAGTCAAGTAGGAGAAGGCATGCATCCCTATTTCTGATGGTGGTTTCGGCATCAGAAATTTGGGGTTGTTTAATCAGGCACTTCTTGAAAAATGGATATGAAGATTTAATAAGGAATTTGAAGTTCTATGGAAAATTGTGATAGAAAACAAATATGGTAATTGAGGGGGTGGGTAATGTACTAGAGAAGTAAGAGGACCTCATGGAGTAGGGCTATGGAAACATATTAGAAGAGGGTGGGGGGAGTTCCATTGTCACACAAGGCTACAGGTGGGTACAGGATCTAGGATCAAATTTTAGAAGGATGTTTGGTGTGGTACTAGGGCCCTACAAGATTTGTTTCCATTACTTTTTCAAATTGCAAGTGCACCAGATGCAATAGTGGAGGTGGCTATAGGGAGCTCGGGTGGTAGGGTACATTGGGACATTAACTTCAACCAAGCAACACAAGATTGTGAGATGAGTAGTTTTGCATAGTTCTATAGGCTCATCTATTCCATCCGTCCGAACAATCAGCATGAAGACGGGTTGTGGTGGTTACCTGCAGTGAGAGGGGATTTTACTGTTCGATCCTTTTATAAAGTCCTCACTCAAGTACTTGACACACAGTTCCCTTGGCGCCGACTTTGGCGACACAAGGAACCACCCAAAGTTTTTTTTTGTGTGTGTGGATAGCTGCTTTAGGCAAGATTTTCACCACGAATAACCTGAGGATAGTCATTGCTGATTGGTGTTATATGTGTAGACAAGGGGGGTGAGTCGGTGAATTATCTGCTGCTACATTGCGACAAGCTAGGGTACAATGGAATGAGGTTTTCAGAAGACTGGACATAGCTTGGGTTATGCCAGAGTCCATGGTGGATACTCTAGCATGCTAGACTACTATCCACAGTTCGCTACCGATCAAGGCAATCTGGAAGATGATCCCTACCTATATCCTGTGGTATTTATGGCAGAAGTGCAATGAGTGGACATTCAATGACAAGGAAAGATCATTGGAGAAGCTTAAAATTTTCTTTTTAGAACTCTCTGTACTTGGGCCATTGTCGTGGACTTTAATGGCATGGACCTACATGATTTTCTTGTTTCTAATGTTATTACTTAAATAGGACATATGTACTTTGTAATTGGCGTTTTGCTGATTCTTTTATTAATAATACTTGTTTACTTATATATAATATATATATTCATATTGAAGTCAGTAGATCTGCTTTAAATGATCACTCCAAACTTTATCACTGAACAAGAAAACTTGATATCCAGGCTTAATGCAGACCAGAATTTTATTGAGGGCTAAGAGTTGTTTTACTGAACCATGCAGTGTGTATATGATTGCAATTATCCCATCACAAGTTGAGAAGTTAATGGTGATTTCCCAATCAAAGTAGGTCAACAACAAACATTTGTTGCCACTATCCCATCACAAGTTCCTTGTCAACAAATATTTGTAATCGGAGAAAACTAGGGGGAAAAAACCCAACTCTATAGGTTGTTTACATTTTAAGATTCACTTTTCCAGTATCCTATTATCTCCTAAATTTTTTGCAAAATTTTTGGTAATTGGCAAAGGCACATGAATTTCTAACATACAACTTACAATCCCCCAAAGCTGACACATTTATTGGCAACAAATGGCCAAATAATTCTGACAGAGATATACCAAGGAACCTTGCAATTACAGCATAACTGTCACACTCTTGAATTTTCTTGGCACACTATTTATTCTTCATCCCTTGGATGGCATATATTCTATAATGCTTAAAAGGCAGTACCTGTTCATTTGTTAAGCTTTTAAAATCTAACTAACCTCCCAGCCCCCCCACAAAGGGGTGGGCAGCAAGGGCCTGCACCCCGGCACCCTGCACCCCCCCATGCGGGGGTGGGGGCCTAGAGGGGGCCCCCGCCCCGCAAGAAGAATGCCTAGTGGGGGCGGGATGACCCCAGAGGGGCCCCGCCCATTAAATCTCACATTGCTTAACTATGACTATTATATTGTATTGGCCTCCTATATAAATGTTGGCCTAGAGGCTAACACAATCCAAAATACAACTCTAATGAGTTTAAATTCCTTTTGTATTTATAAACTTTAATTTATACTTTAAATTATATTATAATTTGGGTCTAAAAACTATTTTTGGGTCTTGTGGGTCATGGGTAAGACCGTAAGGGGGGCAGGGCAGAAGATTTTCGACCCCACCCTGCAGCACCGGGTCGGATTGCGGGGAAGGGTCCACCCCACCCTGCACCATGTGGGCATCACCCCTACCCCCACATGCTTGGAAACACTGAACTAAGTGTGTGAATTCGGTTGTTTACTTCTGTTTTCAAGGAAGATTTGTTTCCTATTTTTCTAAACTTGCAAGCTGACTTTAGGAGAGAGGTAACAGAAGAAATGCCACTTCCATTAATTTTCTACTTTTTAGCCTTTCTAGTAAAGTAAATTTCAAGAATTTCTACACATGTTGATTTCATTTTGGGAACAATATTCCACTAGAATAATCTAAATCTCGCTTTTGTAAAATGAAGATACCTCGGTATAAACGAGCATCTCTTCCTTTTTGTTTTCTTCTATAAAGAGTCTTTAAAAAAAATGATATTTTAGAAAAAACTTTTCCAATTGCAATTAAATATCTCAACTACCTGCACTAATTGGTGAAACCTTTATTCAAGACGTAGTGACAATAACAGCTAATCAATTAATATGAAGGTCTACTGCAGGCATACCAGCTACGCCAACATCCTTAAATGATTGGGTAATTTTTGGATCATCCTTGGCGACCTTTTCCACATCTTCGTTTCCCGCATTAACTCCACTATCTGAAAATTCCGCAACAGCATCCGTAAACAGATCATCCTCTGATCTGTTCGATCTTTCCCCAATTCCACGGCTACCCTTCTCATTGTTTGTTTTCTCCAGAACTCTGGGACCTTAAACACCAAAATTAAACAAATAGAGCAAATTAAATTCAAGATATATATAACTTCATTCTTATCAGGAAATTAAGGAAAAAGAAAGTGTTCAATTTGTTTTTAATACCCAAATTTCAATCGTTTGCTTTCAGTATAATTCCCCATCAACCAAAACAGAGCACACTTAACCGAAAGGGGAAGTCATTTGTGTGTGTGTATACATACATACATATATATATGTATATATATATTATAAGCAGAGAGTTCTCTCACTAGGGAGTGCGTGATCTTCATCAGATAAATGGTCTTCATCGGAAATATCCGAATCAACCAGCTTGTAGCCTTCAATAGTTCCGCAAATCTTCTTGTGTGCTCGTCTGTGCCTGGCACTTGGGTGCGGGTTTGGAAAAGGCCACCCACATTTGTGACAAACATGGACTCCATGGCCCTCATGCTCTGCAAAATCAAGAAAAACAAAGCCCAAACTTATTTCACCTAGAAAACAAGGAACCCAGAAAATCCTCCCCAAAAACAAAAGAAAAGAAAATCTACAAAGCGACAGATATCAGAAAACCCAAGAAAGGATCCAAGATCTATAAACATACATATAGAAGCAAAATATGAGAATAAGGCCAATAAGAAGAAGATACAAGAAGAATCAAACAAAACCTGGTTTTTGAAGCTTACTCTGATCTTGGTGATCCATCTTTGAACGATGTAAAGCAAGAGTCCCCTGCAGAGAGAGAGAGAGAGAGGGCGCAAGGGTTTAGAGAACTAAACACCACAGATGACCATCTTGAGTGAGAGAGTCGTTTGGATGTGGGTCCCGGAGACTGGTATGTACGGTGACAGACAGCGATGGCAACGGATTCAGCGTCACCAGCATCCCCATGTGCGCGCATCCCATTTTCATTTTCCTATTATAAAGCTTTCAGCTTCGGTTCGGATTCGTAATCTCACGTTTTAAATTTATTATTATATTTTTTAAATTTTTTTTATAAAATATAATAAATAATTTAATTTTTTAAAATTTTAATATAATAAAACTCATCTCATCTCACCTCATTTTTTTATTATAAACATATTCTTCTAAACCTCCCCTTTATTTTTCGCGTTAGACATATCATACAAGAATGAGGGTGTAATATATAACGAAAAATGAGGGAGAGAAGTCACATTCAATACACTCTTTCTCATATGAACAGTATTATAAACAATGCATAACACTGTTCATGTGAGGAGGAATGTCTTGAGTGTGACTACTCTTTAACATTACCCATATATAACAGTCTCATAATTTACTAAAGAGCAGTTATACTTATACATATACAAATTTTTTATAATATTTTATATAATTATATTTTAAAATATGGATACTTCTGTAAAATGATGGTATTTTTTATCAGTTATTTTAGCCTGCCTCCGTATGAATGAAGGAAATTTCGACATTTTTTAACTCTTTTTTGGCCTTTGCGGATACTTGTTTCATCTTTGCCTGTGACATAAGGTTTACCACGGCCAATAAAATAACGAGTTGACACACGAAGTCAAACCTTATAAATGACTCAATCACTGCCCTTGTTTTATATATTTTTTCATGCGTTGGTTTCCTGTCTTGCTCGAATACCGGTCAACTGACCTACTTGCCCGCCAGACACGACCGCGAGACCTTATGACATTCTTTTTTTTTTTTTGTGCAAGCTTATCCTTTGCGTCTTCCAACAACATAATGATAGTAATGGAGAACTTTTACTAAACCAGGTTTACAAAGATTAAGCTAGATTTTCTTCCTCCAAGTTATTTTCTTCCTTTTTTTTACATTTTAATATATGTCAATTTATTAGAAAAATTGGTATTTTATCTTTACTTTTCCTAAGAACCAAACTAAAAACATTATTATTTGTATAATGATGTAAGCCTTACGATGTCTAAGAACCAAACTAAAAACATTATTATTTGTATAATGATGTAAGCCTTACGATGTCTAAGATGTTGAGGGAGTCAAAATTAATGAAAGAAAAGGTGAATCTTTTTAGCCAGATGAGTTGTTATATTTACAAATAAAACAGAAGACCTTACTATGCATTTTGACGAGGATAGCGTGTTTAATAGTGTTTAAAAGGGTGCAGCTAAAAATCATGGAACGTTGCTTCACTTTGTTGGATGCGTCGGATCCCTATAACAAGCGAGCTTTTTACTCTCAAATTCAAAAATGTGCGAAATAATGCGAATTAATAATCAAGAAATGAAGTGATCCGTGGATATGGGACACGATCGAGAACGCCATCACAATGATTAGCACTTACATCCCTACTTGTTGCTTTTCAAGCCAAATGGGTCTTCTTTGTAGGGGTTTGGGGGATGTGAATCATTCCTTAGGCAAGATAAATAGACAAATAGGTAGAGAACAAAATGACGACACGAAAAATAGGCTAATCGGAATGACGACATGAATTCTTTACTTATTGTAAGACGGCATGATAGCTCACCAATGTCAACACCTACTCCTCCTTCTAATACAGCTATAGTCCTTACATCAGACATTCCAGTCGTACCAATATCAACACATACTCCTCCTCCTAATACAGCTACCACCCTTACATTAGATTTGCCTTGCTTTTAGACAATTCTGTTTAGCCTATACCCAATAGCCCGATAACATTCTGATACCGTCTTATCCTACGCATGCTTGCATCTCAGAAAATCGTGACCTCACAAAAGCTTTTGTAGGATCACTCCAAGGTACTCGATGATAAAGAATTTGGAGAAATCAATAGGGTTGGCCTAGGAATCGATGTCGGTGGAAA
Source organism: Platycarya longipes (assembly GCA_036559045.1). Classification (NCBI taxonomy): domain Eukaryota; kingdom Viridiplantae; phylum Streptophyta; class Magnoliopsida; order Fagales; family Juglandaceae; genus Platycarya; species Platycarya longipes. The sequence goes on along the minus strand of CM071789.1, from coordinate 25,390,692 downwards.
TATTAATCGGTTAGAACCATTCTTGCATCATTAGGGCTTCTCGATACCCTTAAGCAATTGAGCGACGAGAAGCGGGCAATCAGAGGTAATTTGTCCGATGATGGAGATCTTGTGTGACCAGAGTCACTTTAGCATTATTTACTGATAACCCTAAGCAACTGAGTGACAAGAAGTGGGCGAATCGATGGTTTGGGGCGAAGATGCAAATAGAAGTTACTTCAGCATTGTTTACTAAATGATCTACTGCTATGAAAATGGGAAAAAGAGATAATCAAACCACGTTGATTGAATATTGGAACTTGAAAATGAAAGTCGAATGGGAAAAAAAGGCTAAAGTGGGTAACTGAAAGCAATCGAAAATTTGAGTCGGAATATCAAGTCAAAAAAGCCAGTCGAAAACAATCGAAAATTTGTGTTGGATTGGGTTACAACTAATTTGTACAGCCCTAGCCTTACCCTCTTTCTTCTTTCCTTTCTTTTTAAAAATTTGGGCTTCCAGATCATGTGCTTTTGAACATAGTTCTTTAAAAATATTAAACGAATAGACTTGAGCAACTCCTAACTTAGACTAAAGGAAAATAAAGGATAATTTTAAATAACACTAAACACAAGGAACTTCTCTTAAGGAATTTTTTCAGTAATCCTCGGCATGGAATATAATCTCAAGAGGAGTGCGATATGCATAAAGTAATTACACAAAAATAATCGTATAAATTGACATAGTTTTATATGATCCGTCGGATCTGCTTTATAATAAAGATAACTTTACAATTTGATAAACTACATCAAATCATATTAGTTTGTTAGACTACTTTTATATAATTACTTTGTGATTAAAGTATTTTTCTAATTCCAAAGTACTCCAAAGATTCAAATATATTAAATCAAGAAGGTGGTAAGACCCTTGCAGAATTCTCCAACAGCGTAAAGCTTGGAAAGCTCAGATCGATCAAGATCTGAACAATGAGGAGGGAATGCCATCTAGAAATCATAGTACATGGAGAAAGGAGAAAAGCAATATTTTGGCTAAACTCTGTTAGACTAAGATATTCTGACGTTTGCTTTCAATATTACTCTTCATGAGATGATAAGTTTAGTCATTCCCATCTCAAATGTGCCTTGTATGATTGTTCTTGATCTTTAAAGAACAAACTCTTCTTTGAAAAATAGTAAGTCTACCATTAAAATTGGAGCTTTTTCATATAAATCTTATATTTATATATTTTAAAAATGTAAATATCATTTCTCTTCATCTTTTAGTTGCATATATTATCTTGGTTGCTAATGACCAAAAACCTCTTAGTAGCTTGTATTTTATGTGCTCTTAATTCTTATTATATCAACGAGCGACATTATCAAGTCACGAGTCCCAAAGAAATAACAAACCCACTAAAAATACTAAAGAGTGATATATATAAAATAGAAGTTTTATTTGTAGTTTTAAGTAAAGGATTGTATGTATACAAAAATGATTTTGTATGAGGGTGAGTGTGAGGGCGAGTGTGACTGTTTATATTATCGTGAGTGTGATGAATGTGGATGCTCTCTAGTAATGCTCACATTTACATGAACAATAATATGTTACTGTTTATATAAGGGTGAGTGTGATTAATATGGATGCTCCTTAGTAATGCTCGTACCTATAATCTTATTGATATATAAAAATAAAAGAAAAAAATTATTTTAAAAAAATTATTATAATTTTAAAAAAATTAAACATAATTATATAGACTTATATGAGCAGTTTCTATTTGAAAACTGTATATATCAAACTTGAGGTCATGGCCATGCAATTCCCAATCTTTAACAGTGCATATCTAGAAGCTTTAAAAGAAAATTGCTTGTTACAAGGGCTTAGTGCAAACGGCGTGCAACTGGCCATTTAATTAAAAAATATATATTTGTTTCTCCCTCCCTCTCTACATTTTGTTCCCGCAAATAAAATGCTAAACACGGATGAAAAATGCATATTGTTTTTATGTGGTGAGGTTGTCAGCCTTTTATTCATTTATTTGAAAAAACATGTGATACAAGGGGCAAATTGTACAGAAAGAGCATCCTGCTTTTGGATCTTCTCCCATCTCTTGGTCTCTTGAGCCCTCTCTTAATTTTCATTTCAGCTAAAATAAATGACGCATGTACAACAAATGAACAGAGTGGTTTTTCCATCTGCACGCTTGACATCAAGCATGAGAAGTGTATCAAGCTTGAAGTCATGACCACGTGATTCCCAATCTTTAACAGTACATATCTAGAAGCATAGGAAAGATGAAAAGAAAGCTGAAAATATTTGAGTACCGAATGTCTTGTTTAGCAAAATGTTTGCTATCAATGATTCACCACTGAATGGCTGGTGTACATAAGTTTTTGCAAGGTGACAAGAAATGAGTGTAGAGAACTGAAAGAAATGGGTGTTTGTTTTTTTAAATAATAGGAAACTACATGGTGGTGACAATGTCATGCGGATGTGTAGCAAGACTCTAGAAAGCTATGTCCTAGAAAACAAGCAACGAAAAAAAGTGAGATGATAAAAGAAGAAACAGAAGCAGAAAGAGAAAGAGAGAGGTCTGCTTTTTTGTCCTTTTTTTTTATATATTTTTTTATCCCACATAAGTCTCACATATAGCCCGAATACCTCCCGCTTGCAGATCCCCAATTGTACCTAGACTGAACTTGTATATAACATGGGGGTGCCTGGGAGCTCGACGTGGTGTAAAATTTGAATTTATACTATCTAACAGGATGCTGACACATCAGACTCTCATTTCTTTAGAAAAAACCCTAGATGTACTAAATCCTATTATGTTATAAGGCACAAGAAGACGAAAAATTGGATGGTGAAATGCTTTAGGAAGGTGTCTCCTATAAGGAGCTGTTATCGGAATAGGGAGCTGCCATGTAAGGGGTTTATCAAGGATTGGATTTTGATGCAATGCAGGGGATTAAACCGAACTGCTCTCCTCACTCTCCCATTCCCACTCTCACTCAGCACTCTTTCGAACCCGATCTCCCATCCCCTCTCAATCTCCCATTCCCTCCCGATCTCCCTTCCATTTCCTTCACCAAAATCCTAACCTTAACCCACAGGCCTTTCCAGCTTCTTCCCGAGTCTCCCATTCCTTCTCCCTCACAAAAAGCCTAACCCGAAATCCTTCACTTCTTTCTCTCTCGTTCCCTCTCCCTTAGAATTACGTGATGCAATAGAGGTGTAGTTGAGAAAGACCTTGTTGTGTCAATTGTTGAGATGAGCTTGTAATAGGTTGGAAAGTAGGTTTAGTCATGCTAACCCCTTAAGAAAAGGTTGCTATCGATCTATGGTACTTGTTTACACAAGTAGGTGATCAACGTATTATATGTTGATTTTAGATGATAAAGAATGGAGGTACATATGTGTCTGGTGAGACACGTGTGCTAGACGAATTTACCATATGTAATAGATAATTTGTCCTAAGTATGGTTACATAATGTTTAGGCCTTAGAGTTGGTTTAAAATTGTGTGGCAGCATGGATGAGGATAAGGATGATAATGATGAAGCATATGCTCGAATGCAGTAGTGTTGTGTGTATTGACTAAGATTGGAATGTGTGACTTGATCGGTCTAAGTTATGCATTGGGATGATGTTAATAGAATGAGTAAGGTATAGATTCTAGTGTCTTAATCCTCAGGTGAATCAAAGAGGTTCACTTTAGTGGATATATACTCAAAGTTAGACGTTAAGTTTGAAAGAGGTATTAACCGTATGTGGGTCCCAAATGTGAAGCATTGTAAGGGTCATATAAGAGCCCAATAATAGATGAAGAGTGTCCTAAGTGAACAATATAATAGACTTTTTCTAGTTTAGTTGCTAATGTACTAGATAGAGAATAACGCTAAGTATGTGTATGTATGTAGGTATGTTGCCATCTAACCCGCACGTGGATAGACTGTATGGTATGAGAATAGTATGGAGATCAGGTAAACATTATATTCCTACACTTCTAGAGTTTTCTAAAAGTATGAAAGAAATGAAAATGAAAATGTTTCTCTTTATGATGCTTTATAAAAATAAGTCATGCTTTATAAAAATATGCTAAGTCTAAGTCTTGAAGTATATGTACATACGAGCTTTTGTTGGTAGCCTTTTTTATTGCAACCAAAGTATGTAATTGTATGTATGTGATGGATATCTATATGTAGTAGCTATTGGATGTTGTCTTTAAAATAAAATAAAAACATGAGATTTTTGTCTCATACTTTACGTGTTGTTTAAAATGATGTCAAGAAAGTGTTTTTAAGATGTCCATATAAACTGATGCTTTATGGATGCCATGAACTGATGTTTATGCGATGTCCTTACAATGATGTTTAAGTTTAGCTTTCATTATGACTTTTTCCACGAATAAATTGACTAATGAAAGAACGAAAGAAAGAATTGAATGAATGAATGTTATGCTGCATGAAAATACGTAATGACCATAAAGATGAATGAACGAACGAAATGCATGAGGGTACCAATAAATGGGTAGATTGTAATGCCAAGACATAGTGTTGGTAGTGCAATTAGTACTACCCCTAAACCAATGGATTTCCAACCCGTGACCACTTGCAGAATCAGAGCCCAAAGGTAAATCCGCTAACCTTAGCACACATGGCGTAATAGTATGTAAAGTCTTAAGGAAAGTGATAAGAGGATGCAAGAATCTTCGGATTCTTCAAGAAATAAAGGCAATACACTGGGTGGAAGAAAACGTTTTACGAAAGAAAGCCATCATTTTTATAAAATCTCTACCTAGTGATGTTTTAAAAAATGAAAGTACGTATTATCTTATATGTATGTACGTATTAATGAATGATGAATGCATGATTGAAAACCAATATTGTTATATTTTAAAGGTATGGAGTATTACTTACTGAATATTCGACTAATTTTAGTTTTTATATATGGCCCTCCCTCCACAGGAATTAAATGAGCAAAACGCGTTAGGACGAATACGACACAAATGGAAGAACATGAAAGTCTAGACATGGAAGTAAAAAAGTATGAGATGCCTTTTTATTTTATAAATCAAATGTTTTTTTCACTGTAAACCTCTTTTATCGTAAAAGTACATTTTATTTTATAACGTAAAGTCTTGCATCGTGGGTGTGAAACGAGAAAGTTTTAAAATGAATGTAATTTCCGTTGTCATTTTCTAAAAATGCAGGTCATGTAAATAGAGATTCCACCCTTGTTAAGATGGGGTTGTTACATCAAGGTATATACAAAATTCCTTATATACAAAGTCAAACTCTCTTAGATACAAACCCAAGTTCTTTATATATAAAATAAAAATCAAGGTATATACAAAACTCCTTAGATACAAACCCAAACTGTCTTTAGATACAAACCCACATCCCTTATATAAAAATAAAGATCGAGGTATATACAAAACTCCTTAGATAGAAACCCAAACTCTTTAGATACAAACCCAAAGTAAGGATTTGTATACAAGAGAGTTTGGATTTGTATATTCTTCCAAACTAAATAATTGGTAGCAATAAATGTATATACCAATAGAAAGTAGCCATTTGGTCTGGAAAATACACGGTTATTGCATTGGTTTGGTAAATTCCACTTTTACCAATAGAAACAGCTTCCCTTCTAGACCAAATTTGGAATTCTTTTTCCATTCTCAAGTTTACCAAGAACCAAAGAACCATCATGAAAGATACAAAACTAATTAAAAAAAACGATATGAAACAATTTAAATGATTATATAATAAAGAAACCCAAATGAAAGAGCAATATAAAGAAAAACTGATAAGGAATGTCACTGAATATAGATAAACAAATTATATGTCAATTGTCTTTTTCTTACTAGTTGTGGAACACTTTAACAAAAGCAAATTGACGTTTTTGCTCATATTCGAGGATTCCTGTTCTTAAGATTTGGTTGCAATTAACTAATTTTGAGAGAGAGAGAGAGACAGAGAGAGAGAGAGAGGGCAACGAAGAAAGTGAAACAAAGATATTAATTTTGCAAAATATATGGTTTAAAGCGATTGTTTTTTTTTCAATCAATGCCATTTCACTCTGTATCATCTCAAATACATTTTTTAAATAATTTAAAATTTGCTTGCAGATGGTTATTTTTAGTCGATTATTTTACCATGCACTTGGTGTCCACTCAGGAAACCGGTTGGATGAAGTCGTGTGAGTGGGGGCGCTCGACCTGTTGAAAAGATGCAATCTCTTGTTAATCACAAAGCAAAGACGTGCATGGAAGAAGTGGCGTCAATGGAGTGCAAAGTCGTGAGGGACTGAGGTTGGCTGAGATGTGGTGGTGCTGTGATAAAATTAGAGCTGAATCTCCTTAAAGTGAACTATTGTGCATGGGGTTAGTAGATGCCGTGATATGGTGTTCTAGCTAGTGTTGCAATGTACGTGAAACATTGCTCCTTTTTCTCTAGTGGTGCACAACAGTGAGAAAATCAAGAGGCCCAAGGATCCAATGGATGCTAAACGAAAAATGAGATTTGACAGTTCACTCCTTAGATAAAGGAATAAACGGAAGATATATCAACAATATTTCAACTGAGATGCACTTCCACTACAGTCTAGGGGTGTTCATTCTGATTTCTGATTTAGGAATCCGGAATTCAGATTCAAAATTTTTTAAACTTTTAAAAAATAAAAAATAAAAAATATTAAGAAATAAATAAAATTTTAAATCGGGTCAGGTATAATCCAGCCCAGATGAACAAGCCTACACTACACAAATCCCACTGGCTACCCTTATGGACTTCGCATTTCCCCTATATTCACAAAGTGCTTCCGCTTGAGTTTATAGGATGTACGCTAGTTCGTTCTGGGAGACAATGATACAAAAAAGAGTAAATATATGTATCACCGGCATTTGGATCCCGCCGCAGCCCCATGGGGGTTTTTAAATAGAAAAAAAATTAAAAATTAAAAAAATTATATATATTTTATCTCCACATATTATTTTATTGTTTTTGTAAAAAAAAATGAAATAAAAAAAAGTGTAAAAAAAATTTACACTATGTGGTCGCGGCGGAGATTTCGGGAATCCCTGACACTACTCATTAATACCAAGAAATGCAGTGTAAATATCAGGTAGGAAGTTAAAACTTGGCTTTTATATATGATAATGTATACTCGACTAATCAAAAATTTTATAGATTCTAACCACACTTTAAAATTAATAAAAAAAACTTCACCATGCATTACATCGAGTCAATTAATACTACACCGCATACTTGATGATGTGGGTTTTTTTATTTTTTTTATTTTTTCTCTCTCAGTGTGTATAGAGTATGATTGTAGAGTAGAAATTTTCAAACACTAATTTCTAATAACAGATCCTCTTTTCATTGGATAAAATTTGAGACTACTTATTTATTGTTTAAATAAATTTGCATTAAAATTAATTGAGTGAATGCAAGGTATAAGGGTGGAGAAAATCTCTAAGATTAAGGGAAATGCTTGGAAAATGAGATAAGATGAAAAATTTGTGAATAATAATGATATAATTTATGAATAATAGTGAAATAGTTTGAATTATAATATTTTCTATATTTTGATAAAAAAGAAAGGGAATGAATAAAAATATTATAAATTTAAAATATTGATAGAATATAATTTTTTAATATTATATTTATTTTAGGATTTAAAACTTCTATTTTGTTTTTTTTGTGTGTGTATTTTATGCTGAATTAGAAGTTTGAAAAAATTATAATGATTAGATAAAGATTAAATAAACAAATTAAGTATTAAAAATTAAAAAATATTTATATTTGAATAATATTTAAAAATAAGACAAGATCATAGAAGATGAGATAAAACTCTTCCAAACAACCCCTAATAAATATTTTCGGTCATAAAGATAGTACAATAGTTTTGTTTTCTCTCTCCAATGAAAAAGCTCTTTAGAGAAGGTCTAGAATCTTACCTCCTCCTGTCTATATTGTCCAGACACTATTTTCACATGTTTTTTTTTCTTTAATGATTTTTCCTTAGTTTTCTGACCATAGCATAAAGAAATTCCGATATACTACTTTCTGGCCACCCCTGACTATCATGCCATGCATTGCAAGACTCACTAGTTGTTGATCCTTTAGACGATAGGAGAAAATAATTAAAAAAAAATGGTGCGTACATCTTACTTGTGGCTCAAATCATGTGTGGATCTCACGTGTTGTCACACCAATGTGAGTTTGCCACTAACATAAGCGGAATTTTTGGGGTTAGCAATCTCAGATCTTTTAGATTCGACCAATCTCCTCCCTCCTAATAGCAGTTGCCTATTTACGATTTAACACTTCCTTCACTTACTATCTTTCTATATTATCACTCATTCTAATTAAAGATGGTAAGAAAAAGGTAATCAAAGTCTATTTCAATCAGTCCAAACCATCGACATGCAACATAGATCCATTCACTATGACTTCTAGTTGTAACGTTATAGTTCGTTTATCAGAGTTCAAAATTGCTTCAGGAGAATTTCTTTCGTGGAAAATGGGTAGAGGTCAAGCCATTGATTTAATATCTTTTTGTTTTTTCTTCCTTTTTCGTTTATTGTATTAATTGATTTGAGATGAATATTTGAACCTCCATGCTATTATCTTTCTCTCTTTTTTAAAATAAGTAAATTTCATTAAACTAAAAAAGATGATACAAGAGTAGTGACAGAATCAGAAATTTGTGTTAGAGAGGCCAATCAAAGCTAAAATAAAATATATAAGATATTTTTTGTTCTATTTATATATAATTTTTTATGCGGTATAGAATAATTTGATAATAAGATTTACAATAAAAATAAAATATATTTAATATAACTTATCTATTAAAAAAATATATAATATGATAAGAACATATCATCATAATAAAAATATATTAAAAATATATTAGAAATTATCCAATTTATTTTTATTTTTATTTTTATCTATAATAAAAACATGTCATCATGTTATTATATCATTTTTTTTATATGAGATGTATTTTATTTTTAAATTAGATTAATTTTGTAGAGAGAGACTAAGATAATTTTTAGAGAGGGCCAGCATAAGATAAAATTAATATTATCTTAAAAAATAAAAAAAAAATAAACATATTTTATTTTTTTCTTAAAATAAAATATATATCTTTTATAAATAAGAGTAGGAGTCAATTTATTAATTTCAAATAAACTTTTTTTTTTTTTACCAATATTGTACTATATTTTTTGCTCTGGGATGTTTATTAGGAAATATCACCCCTTTCTCTTGTACAGCGGGCAGAGGGGCTATGACGCCCCTCCCACGAGCTCTATCCTTATTCTTTAAAAAAAAATTGAAAAAAAAAATATATTTTATTTTAAGAAAAAAATATTGTCGCTTATTATCTGAAAATATTTGATGAAGAACTCCCAATTATCTTTTATATTTTGTTAACTATTTTGCATGGTATACTTGTCTTTCTACGTGCATAATATATATATATATTTTATTTGAAAATCATAATATAATTTTATTAGAAGTTATTTCCCACCCAAAATGCCAAAGGCCCAAAACCATTAATTGTCCTTTCACCCATAAACCCTCTTCGCTTCGCTTGAAAACCCTTCTCTCCTTAGTCACTCTACGTCGCAGCTCCAACTCGAAGTTCCGTTGAACTTTTACAAACCCTCTTCCTTTCCCGAGAAAATGAGCTCCGAAAACTCAAACGCCTCCAAAATCTTCCCACCACCTCCACAGCTTAACCTCCAACAAGCCTTCTCTAAGCTCCAACACCATTGCTCTAACCTCCTACACCACCTTCCCAACCCCTCTTCCTTCAAAATCCACCTCCAATCTGCTCTCTCAGACCTCCAACAACACGCAAGACATGGCCTCGACCCCAAGATTTCGGGATCTTCTTCTGGAAAGAACAAAGTTTGGGCTCGGGTAGCTGGACCCCCTAACACCCAGCCCACACCGGTTCCCCAGTCTCGTGGTGGTGGGGGTGTGGCCCTGTCGACCGAGGCCATTGAAGAGCGGCTGGCGGGCGTGCCTGTGTACGCACTGAGCAATGGCAACGACGAATTCGTGTTGATTTCTGGCGTATCAAACAAGAAATCTCTTGGGTTGTTTTGTTTCAAGAAAGAGGACGCGGAGGCGCTTCTTCAGCATATCCAGAGCATGGACCCATCATCGCAAAGTGGGTCCAAAGTGGTGGCCGTTGCTCTGAATAAGGTTGGCGGTTATATCTCGGCTTTGTAATTAGTGCTTTGCTGTGTGTAGAAGGAGAATGAAATTGGGGTTCTCTAAGAGGTTTGGATACTAAGATGAATAGCAGTAAAATGATTTATTGGGTTTTGGAAAATGAAAGACAAATTGAATAAAAATATTATAAAATTAAAATATTGTTTGAATAATTTTTTAAAATTATTTTTGTTTGAAAGTTTGAGAAATTTGTATAGAAATTTGTATTTTGTTTGGGAGTTTGTAACAGCTGTAACGTTTAGGTAATAATTTGATAACAATTTGAAAAGAAAATATTTGATAATACATGAGAGCAGTTGTGTTCTTCAACGGACCTTAATTATTTTTATGCTTTCCGACAGGTTTTTCAGTTGAAGCATAATGGGGTGGCCTTCAGGTTGATCCCGGAGTCTTTGCAAGTTGAAAACGCTCTTAGGGTAAGCAATTTAGTTATCTAAAATTGATGAAAAAGCTTATGTTTGTGCTTTGGGTGATTGACTTAATTTGTACATTTTTATTGGAAGTCTACCTATGCTTGTATGTATTAGGCGAAAACCATAGGAATTCTTATGCATGTGTTTCATGGAATTGATAACCATCTGACCTGCCTAGTTTTGTATTAGGACAAGTTTGGGAAGTGAGATGAGATTAGAATTTTGTGAACAGTAGTTATATAGTTTGTAAATAATAATGAGATAGTTTGAATTAGAGAAATGAGTTGTACAAGCTCCAAATAGACAAGCCTTATACAAACTTTTGTGACAAGTGGGAGGCTCGAAACAACTACGATAGTTTATGTTGAGGGAAAACTAAAGGAAGGAGATCTTGAAAACGTTATCTTTGAGGGTATTTTGGGAGGTTATTAGTCTATGGGAACTATGGGTTAGGGTTTAGGAGGTGGGTTGTATTCCATGGGTATTTTGGACTTGGGTTTTTTGGGTATTTTTATGGGATAGGTGTTTTCGTGTATTCATGGGCTAGGTGTTTGCTTGTATACAACCAGTGTACTTATTTACTTCTATTAATATATTTTACATTTTTACTTATAAAAAAAATAGACTCCATCTAAAAAAGTGTAAAAAAACTATTATTTATTAGTGGGACCCATTTTTTTATATGGAGCTTGTCTATTTGAGTCTGGATATACTTTTTAGTATTATTTTTGTTCAGAGATCTGAAAAGACTGAATTGTTTTGTTATTTTTTGTTTGAAAATTTAGAAAAATTGTAATGATTATTTTGAAAGTATTTGTGTTTGAGCGATATTTGAGAATGAGATGAGATGAGATGAAATGAGATAAGATGAGATGATATGGAACGATAATTTTGAGATGAAATCTTTTTCCAAACTAGCCCTTAGCCTATAGTCTATTGCTATGACTCATAGGAATAATGTTCTAATAAAAAAAGATCGAAGATCCTCAAATGATCGCTCCTTGTCTTCAAACATCCTATCATTCACTCTTGCAATAAGCACCATAGAATACAAATAGAAATAATCTCCACACGGCTTTGATTTGTGGAATACCTCTTAAATTTGTCCAACAAGCCAAGAGCACCTTCACTTTGGTGGGCATAACCCACGCTTCCTCTAATTTGCTGAACACGCAACCTATAGTGCTCTAGCAACATCACAATGCAGTAGAAGATGATCCACAGTTTCACCGCTTTTCTTGCATATGTAGCCCTAGTCTATTATGGTCACCCCACGTCTTTGCAAATTATCCTTCGTCTAGATTTTTCCCAATGGAGTTGTCCATGCAAAGAAAGTCACTTTAGATGGTGCCTTATTAAAGCGACTTCCAAATCCCCACTTCGTGAGGGCCTTTTACCACTCTACTATACCAACCTCCTCACACACTTTTTTTTTTATAAGTAAAATTGTATTAATAATCAAAGAATGGGCAAACGCCAGTTACAATGATCTAGTACATCTGAGACTAGAAAAGCAATTTAAGCTACAAAAACTATCCGCTTATTACATTAGAAGCTAGAAAAGTATGAAGGTCCATGCCATTACACGCAGCAATGGACCATGTACAAAGAGTACTAAAAAAATGCAGTTAGTTCCTCCAAAGATTTTTCCTTGTCTTCAAATGTTCGGTCGTTGCACTCCATCCAAAGATACCACATAACGCAAATGGAGATCATTTTCCATATAGCTTTTATCTGTCTCGTGCCTCGGATTGATTTCCAGCTTGCCATTGTTACTTCCACGGTTTCTAGCATAACCCATGCAAGATTCAATCTGACAAAAACCTCATTCCATAGTATTTTCGCAATGTCACAGTGCAGGAGGAGATGGTTCACCGACTCACCCCCGCTACGACACATACAACACCAATCTGCTATGATAATCCCTCTTCTTCTTAGGTTATCCGTTGTGAGGATCTTACCCAACGCTGCTGTCCACACGAAAAAAAGCCGCTTTTGGGAGTGCCTTACTACTCCATATCTTCCTCCAAGGAAATTGGGTACCAGATGTGTTAGAGAGGGCCTTATAAAAAGAACGGACTGTGAAATACCCTCTCCTCACAGGGATCCACCACAATCCATCTGTGGTCCGGATGTTAAGTCTTTGAGAATAGATGAGTCTGTAGAAATCTACAATTATGTTTACTTCCTAGTTTTGTGCTGCACTAATGAAATTAACGTTCCATAGATTCCTCCCCCCTTCAAAATCCACCAACTCCGCCACAGTGGCGTCCTTGTCTCTCGCAATCTGATAAATAGGTGGAAACAACTCCTTGAGTGCCCTATCTCCTCTCTAGACATCCTTCCAAAATTTAATTTTATTTCCATCGCCCAGGATAAGTCTTGTGTGCCGCTTGAAAGTCCCCTACCCACTTCTAATATTTTTCCACGCCCCCACCCCACCAGCCCCCCTTACTTCATTAGTGCTCCATTCCCCCCCACATACTACCGTATTTGTGCTCAATTATCACTCTCCATAGAGCTTCAGGTTCCTGATGGTATCTCCATAACCACTTACTAAGTAGTGCACGGTTGAACCTTCTCAAGTTTCAAATACCCAACCCGCCGTCTGAGATAGGACTACAAACCTTCTCCCACTTAACAAGATGAAACTTGAATTCCTCACCCAAGCCACGCCACAGGAAATCACGTTGCAGTTTCTCCAGGCGTCCAGCCACACTTTCCGGTATAGGAAAAAGAGAGAGGAAATAGGTAGGTAGATTGGAAAGGGTGCTTTTGATCAGAGTGACACGCCCCTCCTTGGACAGATACATCCTTTTCCAACCTGCAAGTTTCCTTTCCACTTTTTCAACCACTGTGTCCCATATTGCAGATACCCTTGAAGCAGATCCCAAAGGAACCTCCCCACACACTTCTATATTTATAATTAATCACCAACTTCCATAGAGCTTTGGGTTCCATGTTATATTGCCACAACTATTTCCCAAGTAATGCCCTACTGAAAGTCCTTAGATTTCTAATACCTAACCTCCCATGGGAAGTGGGGAACACACCTCAATCCATTTGACTAGATGGAGTTTAAGGTCATCCTCCATGCCACTCCAAAGGCAATACCTATATAGTTTCTCAATTCAAGTCGCCACACTTGATGGAATTGGGAATAGAGAGAAAAAAAAATACGTTGGTAGATTAGATGTAGTACTTTTGATTAAAGTGATCCCCCTTTTCGACAAATACAATTTCTTCCAATCAGCCAATCTACACTTGATCTTTTCGATCACTGTATCCCTTATTTGTATAGTCCTTGAGGTAGCCTCGAACAGTAAACCCTAGTAATTCATAGGTAGGGCAGGTACCTTGCATCCTAAAGTGTTAGCCAATTGTTTGATGATACGAACATTACCAACTGGCACCAATTATGATTTTTCAAGGTTCATTTTCAAACTCGATGCCACTTCAAAACAAGGTAAGAGTGCCCTTAGTACCCGCAATTGGTTTTGTTCTGCCTCATAGGATATAAGCATATGATGTATCATCTGGAAATAACCAATGAAAAATGTTAATGGTACCCCTAGTGGGGTCACCAACCGAGAATCCAGCCATGAAACGATTGCTAACTAACACCGAAGTCATTTTGCTTGGTGCTTCCATAACAATTAGGACTGTACAAATAACCCGATTTTCGATCAGACCCGTTATTTCGATTACTTCTGACCCGATAACAGTTAGAATCGGAAACGGGTATACCCGTTATCAATTAAAACCTCTTACACTTCGATTGTTTTCATTCTCGTTCAACCTCCGTCTCTCTCTCTTCTCTGTCTCACTCGGTCTCTCGCTCTCTCTCAGTAGCAATGTTGTCGCCATCACCGGATAACATTTCGGCGGTTACGGAAGATGACCACGAAGCCTCTGGTAGCGGAAAAATTTCGACGGCAAGGCCACCAGAGCACATTGTTGGGCTTTGCGCAACGTTCCCTCGATGAGTTCGCTCTCTGATTCAATCTCGGTTGTCTGAAAAATAGAAGGCTCCAAAGACTCGAGTTCATCGTCGGATCGGGTTAATCAAGTTTGGTTAATTGATTTTGGTTAATGGAGTTCATCCGATCGTTCGGTTCACTTCTTAGATCTAGGGTTTATCTCTTACTTTTCTTGGATTCTGGTTATTAGGGTTTTGCATTCTTAGATTCTTGTATTAGGGCCGGTGTTCTTGGATTATGCCGCTTGTTTCAAAAAAAAAAAAATTATCAGGTAATCGAGCTGGGTTTGGTGTTCTTGATAACCAATAAATTTTAAAAAAAAATCCAAGAACACTAAACCTAATACAAAAAACATTTTTTTTGCTTTTATTCGAAGAGAGGGCTGGTAATTTTTTGCTTTTATTCGTCAAAAAACAGTTCCAATGATGTGTTTGTCTACTGAGAAAATGAAATTATCGGGTAAATCGGGCGAGCGGTTAACGGAAGGGCGGAAGGGCATCATACACGGGTCGGGTCGGAAATGCCCGATAGCGTTTCGGTTCGGGTCGGAGAACAGCCCTAATAACAATAACAAAGAGGAGCGGGGACAATGGACTACCATTTACTAGCATAGAGAATCTTGTTGTTGCTTTGCACTATCAAATCCACAAGCACCATCTCTCCCCAAACCCACACCTCCCAAGCAAGTATAGTAGGAAATCCTAATTAACATGGTCATATGCTTTCTCCATATCTAATTTACAGAGGATTCCCAAGTTACCAGATTTTTGTCTACTATCTAGACACTCATTGGCAATAAGACTGAATCTAGGTATGCCTTGTATAAATGTGTTTTAGGCTTCTTTATAATCTTCCCCAACACCTCCCCTAATCGGTTTGCAAGCACATTAGAGATGATTTATACACCCCACTTACAAGACTAATGGGCCGAAAATCTTTGACATCCAATGCTCCAATCTTAGGAATTAATGCCATAAATGTGGCATTAAGCATTTTTCAAAAATTTCCAGCCATGAACAACTCTTGAAACACCTTCATTTTAAATCCCCATTCATCACTTTCCAACAAGTTTGGAAGAATCCCATAGAAATTCCATCCAACCCAGGTGCTTGTCTTTGGCCATATTCCTCATCACATCATGAACCTCCATCTCCTTGAAGGGCCTTTCCAACCTTGAGGCATGGGTCAATAGAATCAAAAGCTATACTGTCGAGCTTGGGCTGCCACCCCAAGCTAAACCATCAGATATAAGAATATTTGAACAGCTCTTAGAACGATTCTTATAAATTTTCGTGGATAATTCTCTTCCGAAACCTAAGCTCAAAATCATATGGTTGATCTTAGCCAAAAATGTATATTTTTTGTTCCAAGCTTTAAAATAATTTTTTTTTTTGCATGAATATTTGTTGATTTTACCTAATTTAATCACTATATAGGGGTGTCTGCATTGTACATGAATATATACATATATTTTTTTTTCTGTGTAGGTGATGGAAAAGGTTGCTATTACTGACGATGGCTTCCCTGGAGTTCCAGTTTTCCAGGTTCTGTTCTAGCAGTACCCATTTCCCACTCTTTGAGTCATTTATATATATATATATAATCATTATATATATATAATGATTAATGAGATAACAAGGAATTTTTCAAGTATGTAAAAACTACTAAAATAATTGAATAAAATATATAAGCATACACAATAAATTTAGTAAAAAAAAAAATTGAATTATTTGCCACTTTCGACCTTAATAATGGCAATTGAGCCAAATCAGGTTTAGAAAGTTGCTTCTTTTATTTTTCTGATTGGCTCCAGGAACAAAGTCCCGACTAATCATAGTTGAAGTGTAGGAAGATAACACACTTATCCAAAAAAAAAAAAAAGTCTAGGAAGATAACACACTTCAAAATACCTACCATGGCCTTATCTGATACATGGCTGACATGTATTTATTTGGATATGGCAATTTGTGTATTTCCTTTTTCATAGAGTGCACATGTATGGCAGGGTGCCAGGAAACCAATGCATACATGGAGTTATGTTTAAAGGGTCTACATTATTATGTTTATGGTCATCTTAGTTATCAAATTTGAGTTAATGTGAGAATGGTATGCGATAGATTTGATAGCCACTATGGTTTTGTAAACTTTCCTTTTATTGAACTGAAAAGGTTGGTCAGAAAAGAATAAGAAATCCTGCAGTATCTGTAATGCACCATGGTAAGGTACTGAAAGTGGCAGTTGATACATGGGGTCTCCTATAGGCTAGGATTTCCAAGGGTTGACTTTTCCAAAAGGAAGGAAGATTCTAACTGTTGGAAACCAAAACCTTGCTTTTTCAATATTTATCAAAACATAGAAATATGCTGTTAAGGATCTAAATCATAATGCAGTTGGGATTGGTTGACAGCATTCTGTGATCAGTATTTAGATTGTATTGCGTGGATATGGAGAATGATATTATTTATCATTAATTTAGTGGTGTACAAATGATATGTTAAATGTAGCATGTCCACCCAAATTGGCATATTTTTTGTTTATGCCGTGTAATTTTATTTTTTCCTCAGTTGGGTTTTGGCAGAATAGCAGAGCAAGTACAGTTGTTTTTTCCTCAGTTGGGTTTTGGCAGAATAGCAGAGCAAGTACAGTTGAGTTGGCATGCTTGTTCCCATATAGGGTCTACATCATTTTTTTCGGGTTCCTAATCTGTAATTTTATGTGCTCTATTGTATACTTACTGTGTACTCGAGCTTTTCCTACTTGATTCAATGAAATTTTCTTTTACTTACCAAAAAAGATTCCAAAAATTGGGTCCTTTTTGAATTTGCAAATTTGAAATTGGCCCTTCCGTTCTCAATGCTTTGTGTTGCACATGATCATGACTTTATTGTCAATTATGACACAAATTTTATTTTTGGCATTGAACAACCGGGTGTTTCTTACTTGTCCAAAAAAAAGGGCTGTTTCTATTTTGGAAGCTCTGGCCTGAGAAATTGGTAAACTATAATCTCAAAAACTGGCTGCCCAGGGTTTCAGGCAGAATAACTTTTTTTTTAAATATGAATTTGATAATTCTACTGAACACAAAAGGCTTAGCCCAAGTATAGAGGAAGCATCTGCAAATGGATGACATGCACAAATCGAGGAATGGTCCTAAACTTTTACCCATTTAAAAAAGTATAGAGGATGTATACAAGAGAAGCACCTGATTAGGAATATAAAAAGGTAGAAGAATCAAGAAATTCAGCCCATGAAAATTCACAGCAGCTGTCCAAAGAAGCAGGGGATTTCATAAGAAGGTTTTAAGCTCTTCCATTGTCCACTCATGGTCCTCAAAATTTCTATCATTCCTTTCCCTCCAGATACAATAGATGGAAGCCGTCTTCCATATTGCTGTCCATTCAGGTTAAATGAGTAATTCAGATTCAGATGTCTGTAGATGCACAATACTTCACTTGGTTAGAATTGTTCTGCCCGAAGTTGCACGAATATGGGGTGTTTTGGTTCATTCTGTGGGAAATTGAACACTGCTATATCTGTTACATGGCACACTCGGGCTCGTCATGTTGGTTTGCTATTTCAGATCATGGTTCATTTCAAAAAGTTTACGATTGATTTGGTATGGCTGCATATTCATACATAGACATAGTATAGACACATGGACAAGTCTATAATTCCATAAAAAACACAGTATATTGGCATTACTAGTTGCGTAAATTGGAACATGGAAGTGCCAAAATCCATTAACTGTGGCTTTTAAGATGTGGCTCTATTGTCACTATGAGATTTACTTTGGTCCCCAGATGTGTACATTCAAGCTTGATTTTGTTCTTCTGTTTTAAATCTTTGGATTTCAGTCAAGGAGCTTGATTCTGAGGAGCAAAAACAAGAGCTATCGTCCAGCTTTTTTCAGAAAGGTTGATGAGAAAGAGAGCCACTTCAACATGCAGTATTCTAATTCTGTCATGTTATAATTCTTTTCCTTATTATTTGTAGGAGGATTTGGAGAATTCCCTTCTAAGGGCTGCCAAGGAGCAGAATCAAATAAATCCTGCTTACAAACGAGGGAACATTCAAGTAGGTTTCCTAATTTCTATGCCTTGCGAAGCTTGTTCTATTCACTTACTTAATTTTATCGTGTAGGTTGCTGTTTTTGAGGAAGTTCTCAAGGGAATGAAGGTAAGGGGCCTCTTTATGGAAGTTTTGCTTTTTCATCCTCTGGTCAGTCGGCCAGAAGATGGTTTTACTTTTCATTAAAATAAGATTGTAAGCTTGTTTGCCTCGTTTGTTTTCTTGGATGGTTGTTTCTTGTCTCCTGCATAATTAATGGCGCTGTATGAAATATTAAAAGGGAAAATGACCATCTAATATTTTGCAGGAGAGTTCTACTCCAAATTGGGATGATGTTGTTTTCATACCCCCTGGTTTCGATATTTCTACGGATCCCACCGGGAGATAGGCAATTACAAAATGAGTTGGTCATGACATCTTCATGTAGATCATCAGTTAAGTGATAGTATGAGAACGGTGTCTTCATAATTGATTTTGGCATTCTACATAAAATCAATCAATGGCTTGATCTTGAATATTATTTCTGGTAGTGAGGCATTTTACTGCTGATACGTCCTTTTCTAAATAGAGTATAACTCTTTTGGAATTCTTGTAGAGGTAGGAAATATTCAGTTAGAAACCAGGAGTTTCAAAATTAGCTAACAAAATGTTATATCCTTTCACCCTTTCCATGTAAAACGGTCCAAGACTCCATGTGTTAAGAGTTAACTCAATACCATCATCGTCATCTATGGCGCATTCCTTGCTTGCTTCTACCATTAGTGTAACCTCAGGGAAGAAAGCCAGATATAATGCCTATAAAGTAAACAAATGTGTTTACTCTTTGTTGGGGTTGGCTGAAGTGGTAATAAGATGTTGGTCGATCTTCTTGAGTTTAATCCATTTTTAGGAAAAGCTGATGATTTGGACTATTGGTATAATTTGTGGGCCTTAAAACAAATTTGGTATATGGTTTTCCAAGCAGGGTAATGATACACTTATTACCTTATTAGCACTTGTTTACTGCTCTCAATATATTTATTTATTTTATCATTTTCTTTAAGTAATTTTTTAATATTCTTAATCATTAAGAAAAAAAATTAAAAAATATATAGCTTTATTAATAATCACTTCTTTAATCATTAAGTAACATAAATAAATAAATAAAGAGTACTAAATGAATAATAATGGCATGGTAAGGCTATCATTTTTCAAGCAAAAATCATGTTAGCAATTTCTCATCCTATGATATATATATATATATGTGTGTGTGTGTGTGTGTGTTTTTTTTTTTTTTTTTAGAATATCCGAAGTCTTGTACTTTTTTTATTTGAAAAAAAAAGGATAAATTTGAGAAAAATAAGTAGATTTTGTTTTATTTAATTTCTTCAAAGAAGTGAGAGATTTCACTCATGAACTGCATTCAGGTATTAATTACAAAATTGGAAGAAATTGGAGGATTATATATTAGGATTTTTGTTTTCGAATTGAGATAAGATGAATTGAGATAAATTTTAAAAATTAAATAAAATATTATTATTATTATTTTAATATTTAAAAAAATTAAATTAAAATTTAGAAAAATTGTATTGAAGTTTATATTTTATATAAAAATTTAAAAAATATAATAATAAATTTGACTGTTTGAATTCAAACGGGCTTAGGTCAGAATAATTCAGATTGCATGCGGAATACTTCTGACATGGCATATCTCGTTGGGACAATAGAATTAGAGAATAGTGGTACAATGATGGGCATTCTCCTCTGTAAGGTCACACGTGACTCGACCTGCCATCTACTCCACAACTCTGGTCAAGTGACTTCAGAAGTTCGTCATGTTTTTATTTTTTTATTTTTTTGGGGTATTTCGATTTGTACCGTACAAGTACTAGTAATTTATGATATCTTATTTATATTTTATTAATTTTCTTAAAAGAAAATTTTCAAAATTTTATTAAATAAAAGCAAATAGCTAATATAAGGAGGATATGATTATATCAGAATACATTTCTCACCCAAATTTAAAGCATTTTGGGCTAATATATGGGTCACTATATTTCCTAATCTAAGAGTGTGGATCACTGAAGAAAGACAAGTTTTTAAGTAGGTTTTTAGCATCCCTAATGCACATACTAGCCATGCTTCAGTCATTTTCAAGTTTGTTTAAGCTGTCCACCACCATCTTGAAGTCGCCTTCCAATAACACTTTGGATTTCAGTCCTAGTTCCAAACAAAAGATAATAGCATGCGTCACCACGACTGCTTCCCCTAAGAGGGGATCCAGAAAGAGGTCTTACGAGGCTTGGAGGGAATCGAGAACCAAGCCATTTAAGTCTCGAATAATGACTCCTATGCCAATATTGCACCAGGATTTGTCGATAGCTACATCCCAATTTACTTTAGCATAATCCATTGTTTGGTCCAGCTTGGAGATGTCTTTGTGCTTGAGTTGGGAGTGGGAGTACTTCGGGTATCAACCAGGTACACTTGTAGGTCCTCTATACTTCTCCTCGCATGCTAGGCCACCTGTTTCGGTGTGTAGAAGATGGACTCAAATATCACTTTGTTGCATCTATGTCACAAATGTTGAAAAAGATATGCTGCTTCCACTTTGAGTGAATTCGAGCCTATAGAGAAAATCACGAAGATAATATCAGTAAAGTCACCGGAGTGGGATGAAAATTTCTGTAGCTTTCGGGAGCAAGAGCTCCAGACATCCCGAGATGCCGGACAAGACCAAAAAATGTGGGAGTTTGTTTCAGCCTGTTGGAAGCAGATGGGGCATTCTGGTGGATCAATCACACACTTCTTCACCAAGTTAACTCTGGTGGGTAATGTCCTTTACTGCCCGCCATAGGAAGGTGCGAAGGGTTGGAGGCAATTGCGATTTCTAGATGTTTTTCCAGATGTTCGGGTAAGCCACGGCCTCAGAAGCTTGACTAGTCCTCCTTTCATTTAGACTTCCTTGCAAATGGTATGTCGACTTCACAGAAAATTTTTCGTTAGGGGTACACCGCCAAGTGAGTTTGACATGACTACCGCAAATACTAATAGGACATTGTAGAATCACTGCTGCCTCATCTGGGTTAAAGACTTCTTGCACCAATGTGGACTTCCATGCTTTAGTATCAGGATCAATAAGGGCAGCCACTTTGGCATCTTTGGAGAGAACCGACTAAGGGGATTGGATTTTGTAAGAAGAATGTATTGGTATCCATTTGTCCTGCCAAATGCCTACTGTTTCTCTATTGCCTATTCTCCAGATAAGACCATCACAAAGTAAGGGTTTTGCTGCCATTATACTTTGCCAGACGAAGGAGTCCCCTTTCTTTAATTCAGCACCCATGAAGTTCTTCCCTTTGTAATATTTTGCTTGTAGCACATGTGCCGCCATCCTTGTTTGGCTAGGAGCGCCAAGTTGAAATCTTCAAAGTCTCGAAAACCAAGGCCCCCAAACTGTTTCGCCACTCCCATGCCTTTCCAATTGAGTTAATGTAGCTTAGATTGGTTTTCTTTCTGACCCCACCAAAATTTTTGCATTGGCTTGTTGATGCTCCAGAGGGTTCCTTTTGAGATTTTGAAGATCCCCATACTGTAAATGGGAATTGCTTGAATGACTGCTTTTAGGAGGATCTTCTTTCTTGCTATTGAGAGAAATTTTGTCTTCCAGTTTGTAATTTGTGACTTGATCCTTTCAAGAGTGAGGTTAAATGCCTGGGTCCAGTGACGTCCTATGAAAGGAGGCAGTCCGAGGTACTTTTCAAAAGGCCTTGTTGCTCTAATCCCTGCGGTGGTCAGGATGGTTTGTTGTAATTCCGCTATGGTATTCTTGCTAAATATAATGGACGTTTTATTCAGATTAAGTCTTTGCCCTGAAGCCACTTCATAATCATGTAAGATGCCGTGGAGCCTATTCCATTCGCTCGGGAGAGCCTTGCAAAATAATAAGCTGTCATCTACAAAAAATAGATGGTTAATCGTTAGGGAGTTTTTGGCAACAGGGAAGCCTGAAATTAAACCATCACTTTCCGCTTTAAAGAGAGCTTGACTAAGAATATCAGAGCATAAGATAAAAAGATAAGGGGAAAGAGGATCTCCCTATCTAATGCATTTGGATGGTCTGAATGGGATTTGGGGAACACTGTTGATAAGGATTGAATAGGTGACAGACTCGACGCATTGCATAATTAGCTCAACCACAGAGTTATCGAATTCCATCTTCATCATTGTTGCTCTTAGGAAGCTCCACTCAACCCGGTTATAGGCCTTACTCATATCCAATTTTAGGGCCATGTATCCCTCATTTTTGCTCCTGAGCCTATTTTGTATGGAATGGAGTAGTTTATAAGCTACTATGATATTATCAGATATTAGGCTGCCCGGAACGAAGGCACTCTAGGTATGGGAGATCAACTTAGGTAGAATTCCTTTGAGCATGTTGGAGATGACTTTGGCAATAATCTTTTATAGAACATTGCAGAGGCTTATAGGTCTGTAGTCCGATATCAGTCTACGAGCATTCTTCTTTGGGATAAGATAGATAAATGTATAGTTAATGTTCCTGAAGCCGGACCTAGATCTGAGAAGCTCGAGTACTGTGCCGACCACCCTATCTCCAACTATAGTCCAATGGTCCTAGTAGAAAATTGCTGGGAGCCCATCGGGACCTGGTGATCCTAGGGGATTCATGGCCCTGATAGCCAGCTCCACTTCCTCATTGGTGTATGCCTTTGTAAGGGCCCTATTCATGTCTGTGGTCACACTAGGAGTGATTTTCGCCAAGTAGAAGAAGTTGAAGAAAACAACTGTGTGTATAAATTTTGAAATTCTCGCGCGATCTCCTCAAGATTGTGCCAAGTATGACCCCTGTCATTACTAATCTTGTGGATGGTGTTTCATTGCTTTCTTTGGGTTGCGGACTTGTGGAAGTATGTTGTGTTTCTATCCCCCGCCTGTAACCACCGATGTTTCACTCATAGTTTCCACACCGTTTCTTCCCCTTTTAAGGTGGCATCTAACTCTAATTGCAAAGTCTGAATTCTCTCAACGTTTTGATCGAAATTACTAGTTTGGAGGATCTGGAGTTCCTCTCTCTTATGTTTGATTCACTCCCTTTTTTTCCTCATCTTTTCTTGATACCACTCCGGAAGTTGGAAGTCGCATCTCTCTATACCTCTTTTAGTAATCTCTGTATTTGATCCCATCTGTATAGCACCATGCCAGGCTTTTTTGATCACCTCGATACATCTTGGGTGTTTGGAATATGCAGCTTCAAATCTGAACATTTTCCTAGTAAGTCTCAGCCTGATGTCAAAATAATTATTTCTTGTGAATAAAGGCTGTGATCAGAACACTGCACTGCCAGAACTTGAACAACATTAATGGGGAAGATGTTAGACCATGCAAAATTGGCCAAAACCCTATCCAGTCTCTCCTTGGTGAAATCAAAGCCTGGTCGGTTATTGCACCATGTGAATTTATTACCTTCATATCCAAGATCCTCTAGATCACAGTCGGTTAAGGTGCTCAGAAAATTTTTCATTTGTCAAAGGGGTCTTTGATAATTACTTGTTGTTTCATCTTGTGAGATGATTTTGTTGAAATCTTCCATAATTATCCATGGTGTGAGAGTACTCGATTTTATGATTTTTAGGAGTTTCCACCCTTCTCTACTCTTTGCCGCCACTGGATGACCATAAAAGCCGGTTACTCGTCCACTATCATTCTCAAAATCCATGGTGTAATTAAGAGAAATATGCCTGAGAGAATAAGAGTCTAAAACGAAATTAATTTTTTTGGTCCAGAGGGCCGTTACACGCGTGACAGCAACATCAGATGAGTCGTGTACTTTGGAGATATTAGAGTCAGTTCCAATGACTTTATTTGGGAGTATGGAGTTACCCAGACACTCCCTTGCTAGGGACTGGGTAAAAGGGGTGTCTCTTAGGTTGTGAGCTGCTGAGTTCCCGGAAGGAGAGTCGTTTGTT
Organism: Platycarya longipes; assembly: GCA_036559045.1. Taxonomy (NCBI): domain Eukaryota; kingdom Viridiplantae; phylum Streptophyta; class Magnoliopsida; order Fagales; family Juglandaceae; genus Platycarya; species Platycarya longipes. The sequence continues at coordinate 25,366,042 of CM071789.1, read as the reverse complement.
TCAGGGATGGGTTTCGGTGAGCAGTTCTTCCAATTGGAGGAGTTTTCTCCTGTTTCACCCCTGCTGCAGGAGAAAGTTGGGGAAACCTCTTTCTTGGTTGGGATATCCGCCCTGATCCATGGCCCGTACTGCAACATTTGAAGATCATGGGTTCTACCATCTGCCGTAGGCCTAGAGCATCTAGACGAGGTATGCCAGATGATTCCACACAGGAAGCAAAATTTCGGTAGTATCTCGTATTTGAATGTTATCCATCTCCGAAACCTTTCAGATTTAAGACTTGACCTCTAGCAAGCAGTTTGGTGATGTCCAGCAAAATTTTGACCTGAAGATAACTCCTCCAAGCTCGGCCATTTGCGTCCACATCCAGGGTGACCACTTTACTGACAGTTGCCCCAATTTCTTACCTATATCCTTGTTGAGGCCGGTGAATGGGATGTCATGAAATTGGACCCAGAAGGGTTCAAGGTGGAATTCAAGTTCCTTAGGGGCTATGCGGCTTTCAACCTCTTGAATGCACACCATATGCTTGTCGAAAGACCAAGGATGGCCTTGGATCACTCTGTCTTTCTCTTCGATCGTCTGGAACTCCACCAGAAACTTGTTCCTGCCGAGATCCTTGATGGTAGCTCGGGGACTGAGTTTCCACGCCTTTAGCATTGTGCTCTTGAAAGCCCCTTTATTAATCTCTTTTTTAGAGATCACGAAAGCAGCAAGGTTGGGTTCACTAGCTTCTTCGGAAAGCTGCACTTCTTCGCTCGTGAAGGTGATTTCGTCCAACTCGAACTCCATTAGCTTTAGTCCTTCACAGAGGTTTATAAGATCTTCCTCCATCTTAGGTTACAGAGAGCGGTAGAAGGTAAGCTAGGGATTTGGGGAAGGGGAAGACTCTTACAGATATTTTATTGCAGCCAAATACTTGTAGTTCTCCAAGTTTAATAGAATGACCATTGATTTACATTTTTAATTTTCAAATGATTTATATATATATATATATATATATAAAAACTACTTTTCATTTCAAAAAATCGAGATTACAATTGTGACCTGATAACACAGGATAAATCTAGATTACAAGTCAAACTAATTCAACTGATTGATGCATCCCCACATACAAATTTATTTGTGTTAGACATTGTCTAAAACCTATACATTCTCAAAAGACAATACTATCAGAAACTTCCATATTGAGTTGTTGGAGAGTATGACTCTATTAATCAGAGAAATAAAACAAATATCACCCATCATCATTCTCTAAAGGAGGAGAGGGATCAATATCACTAACCTCTAAAAGAGGAGTCAGACAAACAAAAGAATAGTAATTTCCTTTTTATTAAAAACTTTGTACAAACTACATCACCAAACAAAGACGAAACAAACTAAACAACAAACACAACATAGCACAAAACACTGCAAACGGAGGAACATAGCTGTGGTGGCGTGTGTTGTGACGATCCGAGATTTTCATTTCATATTATTTAACTGAGTAATTATTTTGACTAAATGATTAATTAATTTAATTAATAATATTAAGAGGTGGTGGTAAAGCGCATGGGTTCAAGTTTGGAGCCTTGAAAGTTTAGAATGAGTCATTAGGCCTAGGAAGGAGTAACAAGCCCATAAGATTGACCCATGACTCACCAAGCCCACACATGAGACACTTGTCACCCATAGAGAAACCCTAGTGAGTCACCTAAGACTAGTAGGTGAAAATGGAAAATTACTAGTAGGTAGAAGTTTGACTAGTGGGTGAATTGTAGGGTAGATTGTGAAATCTTATGATAAGATTTTTATATCATTGGGATATCTTTGGAAAATACTAAGATATTGTTTATTTTAGTCTATCTAGTATATGCCATGTTTAGATGAGTGACACTTGTAGATTGAAATAGGAAGTGGAAGAGAAGAGAAGGAAGGGAATTCGGTTGGCATGTAGCTGAAACCCCTTAGGGGTTTTTCCTATGCAATCTTCTACAATCCAAGCCAATGATCACACATAGGATCATGTAAGAAAGAGATGACAAGGTGATTGACAAGTGAGGAGAGGTGTCATGAGGAAGAGGAAAGGAAAAAGAAGAAAAAAAATTGGAAGGGTTCGGATAGGAGATGTTGTATGCTACCTTGGAGATTTTCCTAGATGTATTTGTCAATCTAGTTGAGGGGATATTTTAGACATGTGTAAGAGGATGGAGTACAATGTGTAAGATGTGTAAGAGGTATGGTGGTGTAAGGAAATGATTGAGGATTGCTTGTAATGGAAGAGAACTAAGAATGAAGGAGGTGAAGTTTCGGATGACACCAAGACAAAGGCATGGCCGAACCATGCATGCTCTCTTTCCCAAAAGCATGGTCTTAGGATTTTGTGGATTGACATGAGAGTGGTTAGATGAGTGTGTAATAAGATTAAAATGACAAGAGAATGAGACAAGAGGGGAAGGAATTTTAGTGGAGACCCTAGGAAGGCAAAGAAATTGAATGCCTTAGATCTTGTTGTTCTTTGAGGATTTCATTCTAAAATGAGAAGATCTTCTAGAGGAATGGCCTTGATGTGATGTTAAATCATAGGAATATCCTTGGGATGGGATGGGATCGTGCCATTTTAGTCCATCTCCCATGAAGAATTCGGCTACCTTAAGGAAACACAAACCGGTTCTCACTTCCTCACACTTTCATCATTTGCTTTCTTTTCCCATGCAACCACCCTTGTCTAATCATGTGTCCTTCAACCCAAGGTATGGTGGAGTGTCCTTGAGCCCTAGGAAAAAGGGGTATAGCCGAGTGACCTTGAGGAGACCCACACCTCACTTGGCCATCTCACATTCTTACAAGCTCTCTCTTTCTCTCTACCTCTCGGCCAACTCCACTTCTCTCTCAATTTTCTTTTGTTTCACTTTCTTCTAACCTCCAAATATCAAATTATCCTAAGTGGAAAAGAGCTAGAACAAATATTCTTGAAGAGGAGTTGCTCTTGAAAATGTAAGTATATTCTTATCTTACCTTTAGCAATTTTAGTATACTTTTTGTATTGTTTGACTCATTGTGTATGTATGCTTTTTGTATTTTTTATAATTTTAGTATACTTTTTGTATGGCAATTTTAGTATACTTTTGAATGAATTTAGTTGTATTGTTTGACTCTTTGTGTATGTATGCTAAAATGAAACCCTTTAGAGAGAAAAATTGCCATGCTTAGTAAAGTAGAAATTCATGCTTAAGTTATGATATTTTCTAAGTTGAGGATCTAAAATGATATGTGGTTTTAGTTAGTTTACTCAACATGAGGTGGAATGAAGGAAATGCATGCATGATTTTAAGTTAACTAGTATGATATTGGAGGATGCCTCTAGTGTTGTTTAATTGGTGGTAAAAAAATCCATGTCTAAATTTAAATATCTTACTAAGAGTAAAGATTATTTCATGTTGAGAATTTGAATATTTGATTTAAAGGAAGAATATGGTGTGATCAACATGATGAGTGAAGATGAAAATATATTTGTTAGATTTAGACTTGGAGATGAAAATGTTTGGGTTGTGCATGTATATATTTTGGATTTAAGGGTTTTTGGGTTGAATTATTGATTCAATTATTGTATTATGTTATGATTAAATATTTAAACATTTGAAGAAATTAGAAGTATAAGAACTAAAAGATCACACTAGCATGATTGGTGGTTTTAACCTCAATCATTGGGTGAGCTATTTTGGAAGAAAAAAAGGGTGAATAAAATAATAAATTAAAGGACATAGGGCTTCGGCCAAGCTATGTTTTTAGGGTTAGAAAAATATATTTAAGTGGTTGAAATTAAATTGGAAGTGCTTGGAGAAGAATAGGAGAAGAGAAGCTAGAAATCACTAAGGGAGGGTCTCGGCCCAACCCTAGTGGGAAGGGGGCCGAGCACCCCTAGGTGTGTAAGAGGCCCATTAAGTATTTTTGGGTAGGAAAGAAGTGGAATTATGGGGTGCGAAAATTGTGGAAGAGCTTGACGTAGAATACGCATTATGTTCGTCTCACATTTCACATGTTCAGTGGTATGAATCTCATGTCTCATGCGTACAGCACTAAAATCATGTTTTAAACATGTTTTTAAAAGAAAAGAAATTAATTAAAATTTTATAAGACCCCAAAGGCTGGGACGGGGTAGTGCCCCAGTAGAACTCCCTGTTCACTCAGGAATGTCTAAAGTCGAGTGAAAACTTATGGGTCGACAAAGAACCGTCGGCAAACCATGTATGACTCTAGAAGGTGTCTGGAACGTGGTCGCACTTAAAGCTAGTGGGTGTGTACAGGACGGTTTTGGCTTTTGCCTTCCTGCTACAGAAAAGTTTGTAGTCGCTCAATGAGTGATCAATCGCCGAGTGATGAAGAACGTGAAAGGGCGCGAAACGTAGCTACTTAGGTTTGATACGGTCGTCGGATGTTACTGTAACTAGTAGGAACACACAGTGCGTAAGGGAACCGTGAGGTGTCCAACATATGTCATAACGAAAAAAATGGGCTTTTGGGCCATATATGATATAATAAGTGGCGCCTAAGATAAGAAAAATGAAAAGCATTTGTGAAAAGATGAATTTTGAAAAGAAGCTCTATCGTTTTGTTTTCTGAGGATATAAGCAAGCATATGAAGAGAATAAGAAAATAAAAAAGAATTAAAAAGAAACGGCATGAACATGAGCATGTGCATAAAGTAAAGTCATGAGTTTCATAATGCATAAATTATAGCTGATTGTTTGCTATTTATTTAATTGTATACTTGAAATGCTTTTGTTAAGATATAAATGTATTTACTGAGATTTCTCCCGAAATCTCACATCTTTTTATCTCTCCACTATTGTCTTTTGGGACGATAGAAATAGTTGCAGGTAATGACGACTTTGAAGAATATAGTCCACGGCGTCTCGGACCCCCACGGGCCTGACTGAGTCCGTCACCTCTGAACTAGTGACTCTTGACTACTTGAGCCGATGGGCGGGAGAGTCACTACCCTTAGCTGCTTACGTTTTGGGAAACATACGCCCTACTGGGTGTTGTCTAGTCCTTGGCATAGAGTATTCCCTCCATATGGGTCTTCTGTTTGAGTCATCCTTCGGGATGGGTTGTAAGGTGGGACCGACCTTGAATTTGGACCGTCTTTGTTATGGCCCAAATTTCAAGGAAATCAAGAAGAAACCGATGGTTTAGAAAGAGATGACAGGGGATCTTCTATGCAGCTTTTGTATTTATTGCATATATATTTTGGTCTTCCGTTGTTTTGGAAGAATGAACACTTACAGACGATCTTTATGTTTATGTTAATGGTAATGTAATATTTTGGGATATTATTTTGTTTAGTTATGTAATGTACGTTTAGAAATGTTTGACTTTTTTCGCTGCGAAAACCTTTATTATCTGCTTTTTTTTAAAAAAAATCGTAGTACACGATAAGACGAGATGTGAACTTCCCTGTGATGCTCCTCCCCAACGTCACGGTTTGTGTACGATTCCAAGCGCAAGCTGGGGCGCCGACATGTATAGAACATGTGTCCTGCTGGGGACTACCAGACCATCAAACTCGGACCTGCTAACATTGTAGAGCCATAAATGCCGCACGTGGCGGCCGTAGAAGCACCTGTTGGCAGTGAAAAGAATCAACGCGTGGCTGTCTACCCCGCTCGTGTGCTTCACGCATAGCTTCTTACGGAGGATCCTTAGACCGGTTGGAAGATCGGTGTCAGACGAAGCCCACGATGGGGCGTATGTTGTCATTCCCTGTCGAAAATAACCGAAATAACATCCAAGCTTTAAATGGAACAAAACAAACTACAAAACAGAAAAACAAATCACAATGAAAAGCGAAATGGAGAGAGAGAGAGGGAGGGGGGAGCCGAGACTCCCACCCTTTCTCCCTCCCCAACGACGGGACGATCGGCATTTTTGATTTGCAAAAGAAATGGTTATTTTCTCCGTCCAGAATCTCAAATTTTTTTTATTGATAATTTTCAAATGATACTTGTAATAATAGATTATGCAAGCATTTTATCTTTTTTTGAAAAAAAAAATTGAAATTTTATATAAAAATTTAATTTTTTAATAGTAGATTTTATTTATTTATTTATTTATCGATAGATCTTATTCTTTTTGTTTTTTTTTTAAATATGATGTATTTACACAACTCAAAAGTGTATCTCCTATTACTTTTTTTTTTTTTTTAAATGCTAGTAGTTTCATCTTAGTTACATGACTTTCTAGGTATTATAATATACATTTTATTTTGTACAAGTTTAGTAAAATCATTAAAATAAATTTTTAATATTTTTCTTGCTATTTTGTTATTTATTGTATCCAATAGTTATATTTCGAATGGAATTAAAAGAGATAGACATGAGTTTCATATTATTTATTTATTAATATACAGTTAAAAAATAAGGCCTCCTCGATCTACATGTATTTATTAAAATTCATGGGTTTCGAGATGGGTTTTTGAAGTAGCTAGGCAACTAGTATTGAAGACCATCTTTAGGTTGGGGTTGTTTAATTTATTATTGCTTATAATTGGTTTTCCAACTGGGAAGGAAGAAAAACTGGTAGGAATAAATGTGCGGTTCTAGACTAAGGTCTACTTTGATAAGGAAAGTGTTTCTTCTCATTTTATTAATTTATTTTATTAATATATTTTTTTTTATATTTTTATAAAAAATATAATAGAAAATTTAACATTTTCAATTTTTAAAATAATAATAAGATTATTAATTTTTTAATAATAACATTTTATTTTTATTTAAAAATATTTTATTTTATTTTACTATCCAAACGAGGCGAAGGAGCTAACCAGCTATTGCATGCACAACCCGGTTCTCACTAATGGCTACTCTTAATTTTTAATCTTTCATGTTGTTATTAATCATTATTTTAGTCAAACATATAATATAAATATATATAATATATATTTATATTATATATATATATATAGCACGCAGCTCCATATATACTTTTTTAAAAAATGGATATATTTTTCGATTAAAAAAAAAATGTTGACGATCTTGATGTAAAATCACCCTTAGGTTTTCACTAGCTTATAAAAACATTTAAATTAATTTATTACTTTTTGGAGAGAAAATTCTCCCATTTTCAATGGCCATAAGAAAGGGCATGCATTGCGTGCAATTTCAGGCATTGGATCTTAACGTTGATCAGTTTGTTTTGATCATTCGAGTCCAAAAATATAGTACATGTCCCGTCCCCACTGACCACTTGTCTTTTAATCTTATTCATAATTCAATGTTTTATATATTTAGGTGGCCTGCCTAATCAGTGAATCCCCAAGATCATCAATCACTTTAGTCCTGCATTATTTGGCGATGGCACCAGTTCCTATACTAGGAATAATCATCATCATTTTTTATTTCCCTGTTTACTTTTCTTTTTCTCAAGGAAAAAAACGTTTTTGGACATAATTATTAGTCGACTACTTTTGATAAAGGTTTTATCATTTCATTGTATATTAAATTATTAATCCAAACTGATGCCATCTAAAGATTCTGTTTAGATTTAGAGGCAAGATAAAATAAATTGAGTTAAATTTATTTTTTAATATTATTATTATTTTAAAATTAAAAAAAATTAACTTAAAAATTAAAAGAATTATATTAAAATTTGTATTTTATATAAAAATATAAAAAATATAATAATGAATTTCAGATGAATTAAGACGAGTTCGTCTCGTCATCCAATACAAATAGGGTCTTCATTAAGTGTGTTAATTCGAGTTTTGGATTTAAAAATTTAAATTTGAAAGATGATGAATTTTTTAAAATTTTTTAGATAAAACTATCAAAATGATTATAATATATAAAAAAAAAAATTAAGATTGAGCTGAACAAAATCCGGCCTCATGAACAGACTTACAATTAATTATAAATATTTATGAGATTGAGACCCCACTTATATCTTATAAGTTAATAAACCCTTTATTTTTTTTACAAGATTATTGGTATGTCCCATGATCATTTGTCCTACCACTGATCTCTGAACTCCAAAAGACCAAAAAAAAAAAAAAAAAAAAAGAAGAAGAAGAAGAGGAGAAAGTTGTAATATTGATCTTAATAGTTTTGATGAGCAAAGGCTAAAAGACCCTTTTGTTTGTCTTTTTCAGCCATGAGCGGGTGACTTTCTTTAATGTTTTTTTAGTCTTTTTCTTGAGCAGGTGAAAATTATGCATGCGTTAAAGTCGAGGAAAATTTCCCCATGCAGTACAGTAAACATGAGAGAGAGAGAGAGAGAAAAGGATTGTGAAAGGGAAATGGACAAAGCGGAGCAGTGAATAATACTGGTGGGAACATGATTAGACAGTGAATAATAAAGCGTGATGGCTGTAACTTCACCGCAATTAAAAACAAAGTGGATGGAATTGGTCTTCATGGCTCCTTTCTGTGGAGATAGAGAGAGAGAGAGAGAGAGAGAGAGAGAGAGAGAGAGAGAGAGATTATAAAGCATTTGACACGGAATGTTTTGAACTTTATTTGGGCAGGCAATTCATATTTCAGACTTGTTGGTAAAGTATTGTTTCACGGTACTATCAAAATCTGTGATTCTTATGATGTTTCACCGAAATTTTGAAAACGGTCTTTTGATGGAGATTGCTGTCTATCAGTTTCAAACATCAAACTTGGTTTTGCCCACTGATTTCTTTGTTTAACCCGGTTTGAATTGAGAAATCGTCAATTTTATTCTCTTTTATTATTATAATTTTTTAAAATTTTAATAAAAAATATAAAAAATAATTTCTTTTTAAAATTTTAAAATAATAATAATTAAAAATTAATATTCTAACAATATCTTTTTTAACTTTCATTTAAAATTATCTTATTTTATCTTACTATTTAAAAATAACATAAATTAAGCTTTTTATTTTTTATTTTTATTTTTTTAAGACCACAAGCACGGTTTATATTTTTCGTAATTTGTTTCATAAATATATGTAGTTGTTATATATATCGGCCTTGATCAATCCATCACATTATTTTAATTGTTTTCTTCTCCTAATTAGCTCAATATCTTTATATTAATCAAGAAAAACGTCTACTTTGCACTCTAAACTTACTTTGATTTTCCAATATATCTCATTACCATGCATTAACTACTAAAATTGAGAATTTTCATTCTTTAATATTCAGAATTTATTGCCAAAATTGTGTCATCATGTTATTTATTTTCATTATATCTCAATGAACATAATTGATTAAAATATGGTGTAGTTAGTTTGTTAATTTAAATAGTCAGTAGATGAAATCCAACCATTAACAAGAAAATTGTTTATTTATAATCAATTATTTTCAATGAATTAATTATTTTTAATTAAAATAAATCATAAATAATCTTTAATCATAAATAATTGATCACAAAAATTTTATTTTTTTATAATTATTGTTGGTAACTACCTGCTAGTTATTCAATAATATTCTGATCATGAATTTGATCATGTAATTTTAATTAAAATTAACATCACCATATATAATAAACTTCCAAGTGAATATGATAAATCAACTTAAAAAAATGCTTAGCTGAAAAAAAATAAATAAATAAAATGCTTTGGCCATTAAATTCTTAATTGTAGATATGAAAAAGGAGCTCAATTAAAACGAGTTCTCATGCAAATAATCCCTCGGCCAATTAGATTATTATATTTTTTTAAAAAAGAAAAAAATAGATTATTAGATATTTCTCCTTATCTTCTCACTAGACATTTTCCTCGAGACTCGAGAGTTATGAAGTGGTCCAATAACTCAAATCCTAAAATGGGATTAATGGCAGCAGCTATTATGTTGCTACATATCTCGGTACATTTTTTTATATTATTATTATTATTATTTATTTTAAATAGTTAGTATGTAGCTTCATACGACTGCTGTTTTTTATTTTCTTTTCAAAATATCTCATTTTTTGTAAGAAGAGTAATAATAATCTTAAAATAAGAGTTGATTGACAACAGCTATTGTTGCTAAATACTTATACACCTCTCTTATATTATTTTTATTATTATTATTATTTTTTCATTTCAAATAGCTAGTATGTAGCTGCATACCAACTGTCACTTTTCATTTTCTTTTCAAATTGTCTCACTTTTTACAAGAAGAGCAATAATAAGAATATAATTCTTTTATTATTTATTTATAATTTTTAGTATATTTAAATTTTTTTATTTGATTATTATTATTTTTAAATATTTTTTTAACATTTTTAATTATTAAAAAAATAAAAAAACATACCTTTATTAATATTCACATACTTAATCATTAAATAAAATTAAAAATAAAAAAAATTAAATACGAAAAAAAATTATAAAATATTTGTAGGTCTATATATTTTAAAATATGGATGCTCATGTCACTTTCTTTGAGCACATCATAGAAATAACGCGTTAATATTGTGACAATTCGAACATATATATATATAGGAATCTTCTTTAACAAAGCAAATATATAATAAATTATAATAATGTATATACACGGGGCCCCACTTCAGTATATATTATTAATCACCGCCCCGGTAGCTCGAATATTGGTTGGTTGGAGAAGTAGTCGGTGATGGGTTCGGAAGGTTTGAACCTTTAGCTGCCTTTCCTCCCTTAACATATCATGACCACATAGAGTAATACATAATATCATTACAATTTTATTTTTAGTTTTTTATACAATTATCTTTTAAAATAAGAATATTATAAAAAATAATATTATTTTTAGAAATTATTTTATTCAAATATTGATTATTTAAAATATAATTATATAAAAAATTGTTAAAACGTTGTGTACCTATCATTTTGCATGCAACACAACTCAATTAACTAGCACGAAGTTTTCCTAGATGATTGATAATTTCTCAAATATTCTTTTATTACAGTAATGTTTGCATTCCAAATAGTTTTATTAGTAGTAATTAAATGATCATAAATACTCTTTTTTTTTATAATATTTTTAATAATATTTCAAAAAGATCGATATAGATACATTAATATAAATCATATTGAATATTATATTATCTACTAAAAGCATTTAGGACAATAAACTCCAACCTTCTAGTACATCTTGTACTATGTTTCTGAATTATAAAAAAAAATTAAATTCATAAAAAATTAAGAAACGTCGGTCCAATTTCCCTCCGAAGCACGTCGTATTTTAGATATTAATTGCAGGCTGCAGCCTCATTAATTCACTTGTCCATGTCCTTGTCAATGTTAATTGCAACCAGAACCAACCCTAGCTATTTTTTATTTTGTAATATTCCATTTGCCTACCCAAAAGGAAAAGAAAGCCCTCTGGCCCGCACTCTTCCGGCCACCACAGATTCTCTGTGGGGTTTTGCTCATCATCTTCTTCCATTTCTGCTCGGATATTGATGCTAATTCATGGGAACAAACAAGCTAATTAACTACAACTAGGCCACATTAATTGAAACGTCCAAACTTAAACAACAAAGCCAAATTAAGCCAAGTTTTTCTTCTTTCTTGGTTCTTCCACTCTCATGAGTTGTTTTCTGCCAAAAGGGAAACCAAAGCGTGCATGATTGAACTAAAGATGGTTCCTAAATAGAACTATTAATTGGTCGAAGCCATCTAAAGTAGTACTTCAAGTTATAATTATTATTTGTTGAGTAATTACTTCAACAAATTGCTATATATTGTAGCTCAAGTTTTATACAATGTCTTTGAATTATATTATTATCTCACCAGATTCAATGGCACCTGACTCCTCCTCGATTCTTCCCTGCAATAAATGATCACTTTAAAGCTTGTTATTGCTAGAGAGCGACTTCTTGTACTAGCTAGAAGAAGCCAAATTAAGAGTATATGCATGATCTATATAAATATATATATATATATGTGAGTAATATATACTCAATATACAAATATAAAGAGAAACAAAAAAGAAGAAAAGAATAAGAAACAGAGAAAACACTTAATTTTGTTAAGAGCTCTAGATGATTGGTTTAAACATCTCCATCCATCGGCTTGAAACGAATTGGTATCAGGTCTCATTACAAGAAAAATGAGTATATTTGACGGATTATTTACTACAAAGATGACTATTTATTGTGAAAATAAACTCATTTTAACAAGCAATAATCATTTTAACAAAGAATAGTTGGCTACAGATAACCAATTTTCTTATAATGTCCCATGCATGCATATAATGTAATTAACCTAAACCTCCGTTAACCCAATAATTTTCCAATGCAATTTCTCCTCATCAAATGGCTTTTTTAATTGGCTTGAAATGGTATGGATACAGCTTTGATCATCATGCATGTTTAAAGTTTAAACCGCACAGCCCCATTACGTGATCAGAACCAATATTTTTCATGAGGGTAGAGAGTACTTTGCCTCGTGAGAATTTTCAATACCACCAATTAGGTATTGGAAAAAAAAAGGTATATATATAGGGCGGTTTTGCTTTTGTTTATCAAGTGGTGGTAATGCTAGCTGTTGCTACAATTATTATCCCAACTATTATTATTAATGTTGCGGTATATACCTCTTCCCACTTTCTCTTAATTTGGGCATCTCTTCCTTGAGAACCAATGAGGAGATCAGTGGGAAAGTCATGATCATGGAAACTGAGAACAAAGCACAGATCATTTGATATAATTCTGAGCTTCACTTTTGATGGTTCCGGATTGATTTGTGAAGACTAAGAGCCATTAAATATGATATCTTTTGATAGCTAATCATCAATTAATACTCATTTCATCTTGAGGAAAATGAATCCCATCCAGCTAGCTAGAAGCTGTTTCGATCACAATCAGATAGTCTTTGAGAAAACCCATTTTAGACCAAATGGTTTTTATTACTGAAATTAGGTCGAGAGTTAATAGAATTACTAGAACCTGAATTAAGATTATAAACTACGAGTAAATTAAGACGTACAGTACTTTATAACCGCCATTTTTCAGTACTGTAACTGTTAAGAACTTAAGATCAGAGACCAGATGTTTTTGTTCTTCTTTTAAAAATTAAGTTTTCCTTTGAATACATAAATGGTTTTATCTTATTTTATTTAATTATTATTTTTTTAAAATTTTAAAATAATAATAATATTAAAAAATAATATTATATCAATATTTTATTCAATTTTCATATAATTTCATCTAAAACCATTTCATCTTATTTTACTATCCAAATAAACTCTATAATATATTTATATATATTTTTATATATAAGATGAATTGCTTTGAGATAAGAGTTAAAAATTGAATAAAATATATAATATTATTAGAATATATTTTTTAATATTATTTTTATTTTGTGATTTGAAAAAATTAGATTATTAATATTATTTTGTATAAAAATTTAAAAAATTATAATAATAAAATAAAATAAAATAAAATGAGATGAATTAAAATATATTCTAAAAACAAACTAATTGCAAAATATATCAACATATGCCCGAACATGAAAGATACTCATGATGTCACCTTAATCATTTCAGTGGGTGCACGTCTCCATATGTCTTGGTAAAATTTATATATATTAAAAAATATAAAAAGTATTTGTAATGAATATAATTATTTAATGTAAAAATAGATTTATAATTATTTTAAAAAATAATTAATTATAAAAAATAATTTTTTTGTAATTATATTTATATATATATATATATATGACATTGACAAGTACGCGTAGGTGAAATGGGTGTTGGCGGTGATCTGGAGGATCTAGCGGCACGAGATTTTGAGGTGAAACCGTGAAAGACGTTGATGAGTTTCATACATATGTCATTGGAAATTCACAAAGACATGATAATCCCGAGAAGTTTCACGGGTTATACTTTGGAGACTTTTGAGAGGAGTAGTACAATTTAGGTTTGTTTGAATTGAGAGAAGAAACGAATTGAAATAAATTTAATTTATTTTTTAATATTATTATTATTTTAAAATTAAAAAAAAATTGAATTAAAATTTTAAAAAATATATTAAAATTAAGAAAATTGTATTAAAACTTATATTTTATATGAAAATTTTAAAAAATATAATAATAAATTTTAAATGAATTGAAGTAAGTTCGTCTCCATTATGAATCCAAACTACTCCTTAATTTTTCTCAAATCTTAATAAAAAATTTCACTTTTAATAATTTTTTTAAAAATTTTAATCATCTTTAAAAAATCTATTATATCTTATTTCCTATATATTCTCTCATCTATTATAATAATATTATTCTATTATTTATTTATTACTTTTTAACTTTATTATTTTACATCATAATACCATTTCTAATAAAACATCAAAAATAAAATTATGAATAATGTTTAATTTATGAATAATAAACCTTCAAATTTAAAAAATTATTATTCACATCACATATCAATTTTTGGTTATAAAGAACCGGATTGAGGTGTACTAATTTGAGATTAAGAGCATTTGATGCCCCGGATTGAGATGCTCTTAATAAACAATATTATTTTTTGAGGGATCAGAGAGCCTAAGCTCGTCTTTACAGGAAATTAATGGAATGACGAATTAGCTGAACGTACGTTCAATATGCAACATAAATTCTAGAATATTGTGGTGAGAGTTCAAAAATCAAACCCCCACTAGATGGGCCCACTTTAGATTTACCATGCCAATATTCCACAAATTTCTTCAAAAATACTCTCTAGTTGAAGGAAAATAGTATCAATATCTTTTCCCATAGATTGTCTTTCGGTCGGACTGATTGACTGCGTCTTGACTTTCGGGTCATAAAATCCAGTATCTCATTATGTGTTATATATATATATATATATATATATATATACACATATAAACGTATGAGTAATGGTAAATATATCTTAAGACTTGAGTATTCTCTTTAAAATAAAAAATAAGGTTTATAAATTAAAAATGCTTTTTCTTTTTCTCCTGTGAGAGTGCTAGAAATTTGTATATCCTAATTAAAGGAAAATGATGGTATGCCTCATGGTTGAGATTACTTTAGAGTTGGTCCGACTTATATCTTCTAATCACGTGATGCCATGTACGCTACACACTCTATGAGTTGTGCATTCACGATACACATGGATAGAAAATTCTCAGGCTCTCTCTCGACATCCTCTCACCACTTCTCCTCGCTTTCTGTGTAACTTAAGAAGCTGAACCCTAGCCCCCTCGTCCCCCCTCCCTTCGCGTTCTATGACGAAGGCTCTCTTTCGCAATAACTCCAAATTGCAGTTTTCTTGTACCTCCCAATGTCCAAAACCCCTACGTCGCCCCCTTCACATAGCAACCCCACGATTAATCAGCCTTACCCAACTCCCATACATGGCCATTGCAATCTCACATGGAGAGAACCAACCTTGCGACGTTGATGTTGCCTCTATTTTTATACAACTAAAACAGAGCATCTCTATACCATAGAAATCTGCAATAGAAGACATGGATAATCACAGTGAGCCCCTTGGATCAGTAGCCAAAACACCATCACGAAGCCAAATAAGGTGGTTTCGCCACCACCCTATGCTAGGGACAACTTAGGCATCACAAAATATATCACTCAGTCATTTCCTTGTAGCGTTGTGAGGTCCTGTGAGCCACGACATCAATGTCAGCCAACCACCAACAAAACCTCCACGTACAACCACATAAATTGCCAAAATGTTCATCTTCACCACCTCGCTTACATGACTTCCTTCTAGGTTGTATCCAACTGATTTGCCATGAGAAATCATAAGATTTTAGGGATGAGAAGATTTTCTGAAGATTTTAAGAATTAGTCGGCTATGAAATGAGACCTATCGGCATGGACGTGGGCAGTAACTGAGCTGAACAAAAGAAATTTGGAGCAACAATTTGGCCGAGCGATATTATCTATTTGAAATGTGGCTGTCCTAGATGGAGATTTCTTGTGTGTGAGTCAATTGTTTGCTATGAGAAATCGCTGATGTAACAAACTATTAGTAGAAGATTGTTTATTAGCGTTGAAAAGCCCGACTGGCTAAAAGTGTTGCTCCTCATGGTTTTGTCTTCTCATTTTGATTATTCATGTATTTATTTTTTTAATTTTTACATAATGATTAAGAAAATGACTATTAATGTATGAAAATATATTTTTAAAAATATTTAAAAATAAAAAATCCAAAATTACAATTTACAAATTTTTATGTGTGTATATATATATATCCAATGTTAGTAGATTTGATTTAATCCACTTCACGAGCAAGGATAAAAAAAAAAGTGATAAGGTTTTTGCCTTCTGCAGACATCTGTCTGTAAAGTCATCGTAGCTAGATTATGTAGCACTTCGTCCTCTTCGAAAACAATTAACAAATTATGTCATATCGCAACAGCCAAAATAGTTGGTGTGTATCTTTAAGTAGTACATTACATTGGTTGCCTTGTGATTCTCTCTTACTTCAAGTTCAAATCATATATATCTCCAAAACATATATATATACATATATTAGAATGTGTAAGTAATTCACAATCATTTTAAATAGTTATTTTTTTAATGTGAGTTAACGATTGTAATCCGCAGCACTTACATATTTTATAATTATAAATTTTTAATAAATAATATACAAATATTTTTTTTTTCCAAATCGTATCAAGCAATAAATATATTACTTTACTACTAATTACAAGTAATTAACACATTACTTACTGCAAAATTCAATATAATTACGAGAAAAAATAATTATAGTTTAACAATTTTGTAAAATAATTAATAAATAAACTTACAGATAGATATTTTGAGGATAAATTGAAAAGTTCAAATACATGATTGGTGGTCCCAAGAGAAACTTGCAAGACTTTATTCTCTCCCATACCACACCAGTTGTCATCCACCACCTCTTTTAAAATCATAGCAAAGAGGGGTCCTACCCATCGTCCTGGGAACGGAATGATTGTAATACCTAGCATCCTCTGCAGAATTTTTTTTTAAAAAAAAAAAAAAAAAAAACATTTTTAAAAAAATAGAACCAAAATGAAAGCCAAAAACCAACACAAAATGAGCATCCAGCTTTCATAAGAGTGCTCAGCTGGCACCAGCTTTGGCTCTTCCAGTTATTGCTCACGCGTCGGTATCCCTTGCCTCCATAACCTGATCACTACTAATAATCCCTCTCCTTCTCTATCTCTACTCCTATATATACCTTCTCCCTCGACACCATTTCCTCATAACAATCACAATCTCTCACTCTCTTTGATCTCTCTCTCTAAAAATGGCTTTTTCTGGGTGTGTACTATTGATAGGTCTGGCGGTGGTGAGTTGTTTAGTAGTTGCCACCTCTGCAGGAAACTTCTACCAAGACTTTGATTTAACATGGGGAGATAAGCGTGCCAAGATATTCAATGGAGGACAGCTTCTGTCTCTCTCTCTAGACACTGTCTCTGGCTCTGGCTTCCGCTCTAAGAATGAATACCTCTTTGGGAGGATTGATATGCAGCTCAAACTTGTTGCCGGCAACTCTGCTGGCACTGTTACTGCTTATTATGTATGACTTCCAACTTTTTTTCATTTTCTTCACCATATTTTACCTACGTGAAATTACAGTTTATTTTAGAAGTTTAAATTAATAATTTTTTTTTATTATTTATTTTATATCTTAACGTACATGTATTATGCATGTCATTAGATCATGACTATTGCATGTATGCCCCCAAGAAAGTGAAAGTTGACTACTTATAAACAACTTTCACGATTTTGCAACTTAGTAGAATTTTAGCTTGATGTTTAACAAGTGGCATCATGAGGTTGAGGTTTGGGTTTAACTGCTACTTATATATGATTAAATGATATACTTTATTTCTGCTGATGCAACAAATACTGGTTTACTTGATGTTTCTAACTCGATGAAATATTGGAGCCTTGCCAACTTTTTCTTAAAGATCAAAAGAAATTATTAGTTTGATCTCCCTACACTTGATTATGATCCATAAAGATAAAGGTCTCTCTAATGCATAGATATTATACCATGAAAAGTCATTTTCATGTCATGCTTTTCGGAAACACCCTCAAAACTTTAAAGCAAAGCATACTTCTCACTATTTATACTCACTCACATATAAACGACTGTTAACCCCTTTTTTTTTTTTTTTTGTTTCTCTGTTGCAGTTGTCTTCTCAGGGGCCAACTCATGATGAAATCGACTTTGAATTCTTGGGAAATCTTAGTGGTGACCCATATATTGTGCACACCAATGTATTCACTCAAGGCAAGGGAAACAGGGAGCAGCAGTTCTATCTCTGGTTCGACCCTACCAGAAACTTCCACACTTACTCCATTATCTGGAAACCCCAACATATAATGTAAGAATCCACTTTCCTACCATTTGTCACAAGAATTATACAAAAATAAAAAATTTATAAACTGATAAAACTTGACGTAATATATGTCATATTATAAAATCACTGTCAGATAGTGACTTTATTTTGATATATATAATCTGTGTCTTTTATTGGTTGTGATTTACCATATTCTTCGTTACTATAAGAAAAATAGATTTTTGAGGTTGCATATATTCAAAAATAACAATTCCCAACATATTTGATAATTCTGTTTTCAGCTTCTTGGTCGATAACATTCCATTGAGAGTATTCAAGAATGCAGAATCGATGGGCGTTCCTTTCCCAAAGAGCCAACCCATGAAGATCTATTCAAGCCTTTGGAACGCAGACGATTGGGCCACGAGAGGAGGTTTGGTGAAAACTGATTGGACCAAGGCTCCCTTCACAGCATACTACCGCAACTTTAAAGTTACTGCATTCAAGAGTGCAAGCTCTCTCTCGGATTCTGCAAAGCTGACCAACGAGCTTGATGCCCCAGGCCGAAGAAGACTCAGATGGGTCCAGAAATACTTCATGATTTACAACTACTGCTCTGATTTAAAACGCTTCCCTCAGGGTTTTCCTCCTGAGTGCAGCTCACGATCCAGATTTCTCTAAAACAAATTAAAAGCTGATAGATCGATCAATCGGAGTAATTTTCTCGTTGAGTTTGAATGGAGTCTGTAATATATAATATATAGTTGATGCATGTTGGTGGGTGGAAATTCTTTAGAACTAGTTCCCTCTTGATCGAGCTACAGTACTTGAGCTTGAGAATGATCTGTAACCAAATAAGTTAAAATTCTTTTGTGTCTTGTTTGTTAGAGGGGTCTCACTTGATCATGATGACTCCTTACTCTGTTCAGCCACCCTGTAAATTTTATCGCGTTTGAATATTTTCTTCAAATAATAAATTTACTCTTCTATTATTATTATTTTTTTTTTTTAGAATTTGAAGGATGAAAGCAAGTGAAATAGGGAAAAATAATTATGGGAAAATCATTCTTTTATAATATATATATATATATATATATATATTTTAATTTAAACATTACACTTTGTTTTCTGGAACTGCTAGATGTATATTCTCCAAATTAAAAAAAAAAAAGAATAAAACCCAAGCATTAAGATATTTTAGACAACTAATTTTTTGTGAGTCACTGGGTCTTGACTATCATGTCTCAACGAGGAGACCAATTGAGATTTATTTTACGAACTAAGTAAAAAAAGGAAAGAGGGAAAAAATTCAAGAAAGTGACAACTTTAAATTTCACTTATTTTAGGCCTGGTTTTGGTTTGTTTAATGAAGACAAAATTTAAAACTCAAAACTCTTCTCAAATTTATTATTATAATTTATATTTTTTAAAATTTTTATATAAAATAAGATAAAAAATTACATTTTTTCAAATATCAAAATTAATAATATTTTCAAATTTTAAAATAAAATTAATATTAAAAAACTATATTACAATAATATTTTATTATTTTTTTAATTTTTATCTTATCTCTAAAAATAAATAAGACCTTAATTTCATTCGTTTTCTAAAAAATAGTATTACATGTAAATGATACACTTTTTTACAGAAGATTTATTTTATTAATTTTTTAAAATTTAAAATATAAGCTTCATAATTAATTTCAACATATCAATAAATAACTATGTCTAACATATTCTTAATAACTAAACTTTTCTTTATTAGAGACTTGCAACGATCTAAAAATTCAAAATCCATTTAGTACTATTGACATGCATTTATAACGAGTGTAACTTGCTTTTGTTTATTTATTTATTTATTTTCTACTTTCTTTTTTAATTTGTAATGACAGCGCATGTTAATAAAGGAACTTTTATGGAAGGGCGCCCTTTTGTTTGGGGGAGGACCTGACCCTGGCTTCTATTATTGTCGTGCCTCAACGTTATTTCTAGTGGACAAAAACTCTGTTCCCTTAGAAAATAGTTTCATCAAAGAGAATAATTTCTAGCAAATGACTCATTTAACCCCTTATTATCGAAGATGAATCATAACGTGCCATGTAAGAAGAAGTGGAAAAGAAAATCTTGACGCATCGCAAGGGATCCCTGAACTCCTTTTCCTCCTCATTTGAAGTTTTAGAGGATCAGATGATATATCCTTTTGAAAAGTTTCCTATTAGCAAGAAAATGTTCCAGTCGAGCCTTTCAAAGAGTCTAGATGAGGGAAGGAGAGAGAGAGAGAGAGAAGGAGAGAAGGAGAGAAAGAGCTTGCAACTTTGAAAGGAAGGAGAGAAAAAAGGAATTCGAGAGAGAGAGATGAGAGAGAGAGATTTGGGGATCCCCTGCGATGGATCGAAATCTTTTTTTTTTTCTTTTCTTTATTTAGGAATCTCTTACATGACATGCTGCAATTTATCTTCAATAATCCCTATTTATAGACGTCTTTGGCTAGAAGCGTTGTTCACCAAAATATTTTAAGACTAGGCAACAAGCATTTTAAAAAAATATCGTGATAGAAAAAATATTTTTTTAATTTCTTGATTTTCCGTAGACTAAAATGTTTATTCGTATGCCTTTTTTTATTTAAAAATAAAAGAAAAGTTATTTTATAACTGGCAAATCTGATTTTAAATGGAATGTTAAGCAGAAAAAAATTCGTTGCATTACTATCCAACTTTGGTAGCATTTCGGAAAAGAGCGGTGCTAGTTCGACAGCTACTGTAAATTTTTATTTTTATTTTTTATTCTGATTTGTTTATTATTTTAAAATATTTTTAAAAATATATAAAAATATAAAAATATTAATAATTATTTCTTTAACCATTAAATAAAAATAAATTTTAAAAATAAAATAAAATACATGATGTATCAAATTTGATAGACAAACTAACATTTTTCTTCATAAAATATGGCAATTTTTTTTTTTTGGTATCACTCTTGAGTTATTTTTAATATTTTTAAAAGAAAGATTTTAGAAGTTCAATAGATTATTTCACATCAATATCGGGATAAAAGTAAGTGTGGTGTAATTTGTAAAATCTACCAAGTCCCAAACCTTATATATAAATACAAATGGCATCTCTAGAACTGATAATCCTAATCCCGAACCCACCATTTACATGATCCTCATCTCAATATTTCATCCTAGAATGAAATGTTGACAGCAAGCAAACTTTCAAACTTGATGGGCAGATAATATGTAAATAGAAGTATTTTATAAATTTTATTAAAATATGTTTGAATATAAATATATTGAGATACAAAATTAAATGTATGGAATAGATTGAGATAAATTTAATTTTTTTTTATTATAAAAAAGTAAAAATATAATAGATGAATTGAATTGATTTCAACCACCGAACATATCCAACCGTCCAAAAAAGAGTCTCGCTTTTGGTACCTGCATGTTGTGGTGAGTGCACGCAACATAACGGTTCGCTATGCTGTCATAAAAGCAAGCACAAGTCTGGCACTTAGCATGGCATGGCTACTCTGTTCTGCGAAAAATTGGAATTTTCATCCAAGTTTAGTCCCATCCAATGCTGCAGCAAAACAAAAGAAGGGAAGAAGTACAAAATAAGAGAGATACCTCGTCAGAAAAATCAAAGTCACGAGAAGCATTATCAGATAATGAACTACCCAACTTTTATTGCCACGTAAAATTAAGAGAATTGGTATTAGTCTCATCAAATATTTTATCAAATATAAATTTAATGATTTATATTAAAATATAACTCTATATTCATCTTATCAAAATATAAATTCCTAACTTTAAACTTTAGTAAAATTAACAAAATTCTTCAAATTTAGAGAGTCATTATTCACCCATCAAACTATTTATTTAACATATTTTATTTCCCCATCTTTTTTTCCTCCATTTCCTTTTCTTTATTTCTTTCTCTCCCGCATTATTAATGGAAGACCTAGAATCATCCTTCTTCGTTTCCTAGAACAACACAATCCCAAAATCCCCTTCTTCGTTTCGTCTTCCACACAGCTCCAAAATCGTCCAATTCCAAAGCGTTAATCCTTCTTGAAATCGTCTCGCCATTATCTTCTCCTTCTCAAAATTGTCGCCCAGCCCTATCGCCATTGTGACTCCTTCCGTCTACTGCACGTTGTGAAAGGTAAGGGCTTTCGGCCATGAAGTAGACTGTGTTCTCATCTTCGGCACTCCTAATCAAGTTCTTTGTTTTTCATCTATTGTGGTTTATTTTTCTTGCAGTAAACGATTTGAGAACCATTGTCAATTCTTCGAAGTTGCAGAAATGGCGAGAAGCGATGAAAGGTTCGTCTTTGTCCATCTCGTGGTAGATTACTTGTCCATTTCGTGGTTTTCCACTTTAATCAAATATTTTTTGCATATTGGTTTTGAACCAAATGGAGATTCCCCTTTAATAGATGTAGTTATGGCAACAATGATTGATAAGTTTCTGGCCTATTGAAGCTTATAGAACTGATTTCATTTCCTCCATTAGCTTTATTGTTGTAGGTGCTGCTTGGAACATCTGTTCTTTTTTTCTTGGAATTGTAGGATCAAACGTTTCGTGCATTTTCTTAATAAGAAGTTAGTCATCTCTTATTGAGTTTTTGTTCAGAGTAATTATTTGATTTATTTCTAACTAGCTCTCTACCTAAACACTAATTATGTGATTTAATTTCCTCCACTAGTACCCGCTTGTTCAAAACAAAACACTAATAATGGTCCACTGACATAGTTTTGATGTCTATCCATTATGTCTCAAACGTCTCAGGGGACCAATTCTTCATTAAAGAATATAGTTGTGAGATAGCAGCCGTTGATAGACATACAAGGAGATTAATTCTTCGATTTACAGAATATGACAATGAAAGTAAATAAAAAATGACTTAAATTCTCGATAAGAAGTCCTAAATTCAACGATTGATGCATTTAATAAAACATGGAGATAAAAAATAAACAGAGCATGGAAAGATGAAATATTTTACTAGGTAGATTAGTTGTTCATCGTGTTTAGGAAAAACAAATGAAGCTCATTGTCAACCCTATTCTACAAAATGAAGCTTATTTCTATATGGTTGGTTTTCTCGGATCAAATAATCTCAGTTGTTTTTTTTCTTTTCTTCGAATGCAATAAAGTCAATTATAAATTTCTTGAAAATGTTTGCCAAGGCCTAGAAAGAATTTAATCAACCATCTGTTTGTTGTTTGTTCCTGCTGTAACGCTCCAATTTTTCGCCTCGATTAAAATGTAAATCGAAGCATCCAGACAAGTAACACAAGGCTACTCATCCTACATAAACGTAAAGAATGGCATGCATGCATCTAAACTTACTAACTTAATGCAATGCGAAACACAACAGAAAAAGGTAAATCTCTAATATATGCAAATGGATCTAATTCTTGCATAAATAGATCACATGTTATAGTAAAACTATAACTTTCATAATTCACATTTACAAAACATAGTATAACCAAACTTACATAACCCAATTATTTTTCTTAAAACAAAATATCGTATCCCATCTTCATCCAGTAGTCTTACTATTCTACTTGATCACTTACATGAAAGATCATTCCAACTGGAGAGGAGTATTCTATAGGACGTTCAGGACACCTCAGAATCTCCTGTACTGTCTGAGTCTCATTGCAATTTATCTAGTCCTGCAACAACATCTATCATTCCATAAGGAATGATAGAAAAACTTAAAAGAGTGAGGTTTCCAAGAAATCTCAGTAAGTACACAGTTAATGAAATAAGGCGTAGATTACATCAGACATTATCATACATAGCAATGATCACCGACATATGACTTATGAAAATGCTTTACTTATGCATGTCGATAACTACTCTTCTTATACAAACTTAGATCCACCATCTTATACTTATGACTTATACTTTTCATCTTATTTCTTATCCTCGATAGGCGTTACATATTGTCGTCTCCATCGGATCTTACTTACTGCATATCCTCGATAAGCGTTACGTATCGCCGTCCCTGTCAGGTCTTATTTATCTCTTATTCTTGATGGGTGTTACGTATCACCGTCCTCATCACATATAACTCATCAGTCATCCAGGCATTACGTATCACCGTCTCCATTGTGATGAGTCTCGTGTTAATCTTTCGGGCGTTACGTATCGCCATCCCCATCATGACATGAAACATATGTCGGCGCCCCAGCTTGCGCTTGGGTTCGTACGCAAATTGCGACGCCGGGGACGAACGTCACAAGGAAGTCATCCCTCATCTTTACGTGTGAGAGCCTTATTTTATTTCATACACATATATATATATATATTTTTAATATATCGCAACGGAAAAAGGTCAAGCCATAATTAAACGACAAAACGTTACGCTTGTCGCACATCACATGGTTAACGAAATAAAACCCAAATTAAACGTCACATGCATATATATATATATCAGAATAAAGTCACCAATGTAAACAGTTTTATACAAAAGTACTTCCCAAAACAGCGGGAAGATTTTTCCACAAAATACATCAGTGAATACAAAATAAAGGTGCTGCCAATCCACTCCTTCCTCCGCCAACCATACTAATAGGCGGGTTCTTCTTTTATCTTCTTAAAAGTCGGGCCATAACGAAGGCTGTCCAGACTCAGTCCTGGGCCTACGTCACACATCATCCCAGAGGATGATGTAAACAGGCGTCCCATGTGGAGGAGCCCGTCAACTCCTAGCACCAAACAGCACCCCGTAGGGCGTAGGTCGTCAAAAAAATACGTCGCCATAGGAAGCGACTCTGCCGTCCACTGACCCAGCAGGTCTAGGGTCACTGGCCCGGCAGTCTCAGCCTTAGTCGGGCCCATGAGGGTCCGACCCATCTTCTCGAGAGTCGTAATCCGGGGATCCATCATGTCCTGCAATAACTTCTATCGTTCCCAAGGGAGCGATAGTAGAGATAATAAAAAAGGGGGGGGTGAGATTTCGGGAGAAATCTCAGCAAGTACACTAGCACTTAAACCAGAACATTTCAAATATACAAATAGGTAAACAAAACATTCTTAACTAATGCACATGCAATGAATGACTGACTCATGCACATGCTCATGAAAACTTTTAAACAGACTTGCTTCTTTCAGACTTCCTTTCATAAAACTTTCATGCAGATTTCTTCTTTCAAACTTCTTTTCATATCATTACTTTTCAAATCATTTCTTTTAAAACATTTCGTGTCTTTCATTCTTTCTTAGGCGCCACTTATCTTGAACAGATCTTTCTTATGGCTCGAAAGCCCTTCTTGTCATGACTTTTCACTTAACATGTATGAGACACAACACGGTTCCCCTAGCACCTCGTGTTCCCTGCTGGTTACCGCATCACTTTAGTGTGAGTGCGTCTTATAACTTTAAAATGGCAGGTCCTTACACCATATCCGTCCTTGGCACCCACCAGCGTTAGGTGCTACCGCGCTCCGGACACCTTTTGGTGCCATACACGGTCCGCCGACTGTTCTTCGTCGACCCAGGGGCTACCACTCAACTTTAGACACTCCTAAGTGGACAGGGAGTTCCACTGGGGCACTACCCCGTCCCAGCCTTTGAGGTTCTTATAAAACTTTACTTCTTTTCTTTTCTTTCAAAAATTCAATATTTTCTTTTCTTTTCCTTTTTCTTAAAAACATGCTTAACTTTAAAAACCTTCTTTTCATGACTTATGCATGGGACATGCAATGCTCACTTAATTTCATGCAAAACCCGAGACAAGCTCGAGTGCATTCACATTTCATTTTCTTTTCTCCCTCTTTTGGGATAACTTCATAATTTTCCTACTTAGTCCTCATGTTCTATACCCAAGATGGGCCTAGGATTGAAGTGGGGTATTTAGCCCATCTCCAACCCATCATGGCCGAATCTTCCTAGGGAGTTCCTAGGGCTTTCCTTCATCATTTGACTCCAATTATCCTCCAATCAATTTCAAAGTGTCAAATTAAATTATGTACCCTCCTTAGCAAGGGGTAACCGAAACCTTAGTGTTTCCCCAAGTAACCATTTTCACTTCCAAACTTAGTTATTTCTATTTCCTCCATTCACCTTTCTAACTTAGGGAACTCCTCCCATTAGTCTATTCAAACTTCCTTTTCTAATAGTTTCTTCTATGAGCTTAACTAAACAAAATCACCACAAAGCAATATAATTTTAATCTTCCAAATCTCAACCTTAAATATCATAAGATTCCAATTAAACATTACTATACATCATACACAAGTGGTCACTTCTTCCATATGCAAGTATATACCATTTCCATTCATATCAATCATATAATTTATTCTCATGTCCATTTTCATTTTCTCAAAACAATATGCTCCTTGAATAAATCAATTTCATCACTAGTTTCCTCAAATAAATCTTTACCTTAGCAACACCAAATTTAATATTTAGCACTAAAATCCTTCATGCATCAATTTCATCATTTCATAAAAATATCATGCTTTTCCTTTCTTTTTGCAACTAACACTTGATCCATCATCTCTACTCACATTCTAAGCTTATTTCATTATATAGATTTACACAAAAATATTCATATCACAAACAAGTTGAATCAATTCAATCCAAACATGGCAATGGCAACCATTAATCCAACAAGCATGATCACCTCACTATATACAAGAATTGGTAAGGAAAAGGTGAGAGTATACTTACTACACTCCTATTAGACTTTAGCTTAAAATCTGAAATCACACATATAAAATCTCCCATTAGGCTAGCCATGAACATAAAACTCAAAGGAAACCCTATTTCCTTCTAACCAAAACAAAGTGTCACATGTGTGTGTGTGTTCTTCCTAAAGTTGTATGGATTTAGTCACTAACCTTCTCCAATGAATTGATCACTTCCACACTCTTGCTTTTTGGCTTCACTACTATAGGGTTCTTCAAATTATGTGGTGAAAGGAGAAGAAGCAAAAGTGGGAGTGACTTGAGTGAGTTTGGCCGAGAGGTGGAGAGGAAATGAGAGTGTTTGCATGTGTCCAAGTGAAATGAGCTTAAGGGAATTGCCTAAGGGGTCACACGGCCAGCTCTCTTTCCTAGGGTCTTTGGTACACTTTCCACCATACTTAGGTATGGCTAATGATAGATGGAGTGATTGACAACTCTAGGCCACTCCAAGATCAAATCTTGGCCATGCCTTCGTGATTTTCCTTTCTCCTTCTCCCTTCCTATGGCCGGCGACTTCTTGGTGCTTCTAGCATCCATTTTCTTGCTTTTCACTCAATCATCATTCCCCTATCCTCTCATGTGTCCATCCAAGTGATCTCAAAGCCATACTTTTTGGAATTTGAGCAAGGCATGATCCGGCCAAGCCAAGCTCCACCGAAAATCCACTTTGTTCATTTTCCTAGTTTTTGTCATTTCAATCACCTACATCCACACCATACTTCTCTTCACATCACCATACTCTCTTACACATGTACTTTATTCACTTACACACTCTTCCCCTTTGTCCTATCACTTGTTGGTGGCCATACCCCATGAGATTCTCCAATTGCACCCCACGGATTGCCTTCCACCGAAACCACCTAGCTCCTTGCATCCATGCTTCTCCTCATGCCATTTGTCACTTCCCTACACACCATGATCTCAATTGGCAAGTCAAGGGATGGTGTCTTGTACCTCCAAGATTCCATGGTAGGAAAATCATTCCATTAGATTCTACAGTCAATCCTACATGGCATGTATCCAACTACTAGTCAACCTCCACCAACTAGGGTTTTCCTATAAGTGTTTGGATAATTTTCTAGGATTTTTCTTCAATTGACAAGTGTCTCTACTATGGGCTTGATGGGCCATGGGCTCATTCTAAGGGCTTTTGGACTCACTATTGCTCTCTTGGCCCATTTACTTGATCCATTCCTCAAAAGTCTCATTCCTAAGCCCATCTCTTCAAAGCCTATTTTGTTCCTTCACCAATTACCACTAATCTTGTGTATTAACCTTTAATTAACTAATTAAATTAAGATGAAGATTTTTAGGGCTATTACACATACTTAACATAGCGGGCGTTACGTATCACCGTCCCCACTAGTCATGTTAGTCGTCCGGGCGTTACGTATCACTATCCCCGTCGTGACATGACTCTTACTTATCATCGACGAGCATTACGTATCATCGTCCCTGTCGTGACATAATTCTTGTTTTACGACAGACGTTACGTATTGCCATCCCTGTCGGCACGTCAGTCATACGGGCATTACGTATCGCCGTCCCTGTCATGATGTGACTAACTTATCCATAACTCTTATTCTTATAACTCTTTTCTCATTCTTATGAATATTTCTTATTCTCTTAAATACATGCTCATTTTCTTAAAACCTACCAAAGGATGGAGCATGCATATACTCTTAAATCTTATGCTGTATGCACCTTCAATACAACATATATCATATAAATCATACACTTATATTACACATATAATTCTTCTTTATTGAATCATCCACTTTTATCTAAGGAAAAATCCTGAATTTAAGCAAACATGGTATCTCGCTTGAGTAGGGTGTCGAGCAGCATCAAGTGAAGTCTCAGGTTGTCTCTCGCTCGAGCAGGATATCGAGCGAGAGTCGAGCGAAGTCTCAGGTTGCACTTCTCTTGAGCCAAACATTGAGTGACCTTCGAGCGAAGAGTTCTGGTTGTTCTTCGCTCGATCCATAGGTCGAGCGAGGTTATGGTTCATAGGGTTTTTCAATCTAAATCATGCAATCCTTTCACATAAACCTTATTTTTACTTATTAAAATATAAATTTATGTTCTTATAATTTTCTTAGCATTTTACCATAACAAAATCCCATCCAAAACACAATGGATTTCAATTACTTCATATAAGCAATGTTTATGCTCCAACTAACAACAAATATAATTTAATCATCAATTTACTCATTCTATGCCAAGATTAGGTTAAATTGTATACTTACAAGTTTCTTCAAAACTTGTATTGATGATAGAACTAAGCCCTTACAAGGATTCCCTCAAGATCACTCTATTTAGCTTACTTAGGTGATGCTTGAAGGTTCAAAGGTTTGAGAAGCATTCTTCTTTGATTTCCTCTCCACTTAGGCGTATGCTACCCTCTCCAAAGGGACTTAGAAAACTCTTTAACACCTATTTATAGGAGTGTGGTCGACCCATTAGAAGAAAAGGAGAAGAGGTAGCTAAAGGCAACCGGCTACCTAAAGGCTTTGGAGGATAAGGTGTAATGCCTTAATATCAAATTATTAGATCTAATCTTCCAAGATCTTATCATCCAATGGCTAATATTTAACATATTTTGGCAGCCAAAATGATTAATGGTTGAGAATGTATCAGCTTACCTAAGGCATGAGGTGGCATTCACCTAACCATGCATGAACCAAGCGATTCCAGCCTCTCTTGGTGTCCAAAACCTCCCAGCCCCTTTCTTATCCAATTGGTTACATTTTATTCTTTCTAAGACACCACTTGACATGTTCTAGAAGGCCATTTTGAGATTTGGTTGAGTTAGACTTTAGTTTGTAACTCACTTAGTTAAACTTGGACATATTCAGGCAGATTTCTGCCTCTCATGTTGCTCCATGTCTTTGGGTTAACTATAGCTTCTAGATCAATTCTTATCAACTTGCCACATGTTCCCACATGTGTCAATACTTTATAAAGTTTAATAGCCAATCATAATTCTCATCACATGGCTGAATATAATACAATTCCTCAAAGTCGGCCATCAATTGGACTCAACCCAGGGCCGTCCAATTCACACCAGATTTCTTCCTTGATCCGTTCCTTATATTCAAAAATCCAAAACATAAAAGTTATAGATCTACTTCTTAAGGTTTTATAGGAACTGAAATCACTTTATTTGAAACTCATATGACCAAGTTATGATTTATCTACTAAAAGTTGACAGCTCAGTCCGAGAACACCAACCCGGACACACCAAGTGTTTGATAGATGATCCTTCTTATTTTACATGGAATTTCCTAGATAAAATCTCCTCATTTTCCACATCTCTACACACTTGTCTAGATCTTAATATAATCGATAAACTAATCCAAAGATTTTATCTTATCCAAAGTCCTTAGTCAACTTCAAAGTCAATGCCTATCTATCTTCAATCCAGATCTTCCACTTCAACCTCAATTTCGTATTTTCTTAAGTCCATATCTCTTAAAACTAAAAACATAAAAGTTATAGATATTTCTCTTAGCTCTCCATAGCCTCTTGACTCACTCAAATCTGATATCAAATGAGCAAGTTATGGCTGTTCTATCAAAATACGTCAAATCTCTCTCTGTATCTCGCTCGAGCTAGACATCAAAGTGAGAGTCGAGCCAAGTCTTGGCTTGAATCTGGCTCGAGCCAAACGTCAAGCAAGAATCGAGCGAGATCTCAGGTTCGACACTTTTTTCACATAAAACAAGCCACCACTGTACCCAATCCTACTCCTAAGCTTCCAACATACATTTATAAGTCTTTTTTTTATTATACACTTATTCGTTATTTGATCAACCTTTAATTATCATGCCACATATGAAAATTAAACGGATATTTAAAAATCTGGGTTATCACACCTGCTGATTAGTCACATTAAATTGTATGTTTTATGCTTCCTTGACTGACATTATATGAATTTATGATTCTTAAAGGATGGATAATCAATTTGACGAGGACCTTTCTTTTTACACCACTATCTTACAAAGTGATGTAAAAGGTCCTAATAGCACTCCAACATCTACAAGGAGTTCCCATACTCCTTGTGTTCAAAGTGATGTACAAGGTTCTAATAGTACTCCAACATATACACAACATTCCAATGTTGGGGTCCAATCCACCCCCCCTTCGAGGTGTGAAGAGGTGTCCGACAAAAACAATGGCAAGATGTGCATCTTTCACCGTAGAGGAGGATAAGTTACTTATCAATGCCTAGCTCAATATTAGCCAAGATCCCATACGGGGTACTGATAAAAAATCCTCTCAAATGTGGGATAGGATTTTGGACTTTTATCATGAGTATAAAAAACCTGATGTTGTGGACCGATCGAGTGGATCATTGCAAAATCATTGGTGTTTGATCCAGAAATGCACCAATAAGTTTTGTGCAGCTATAGCACAAGTAGATGGATTGCACCCTAGTGGAGCAAATGAGCAAGACAAGGTATGCAATATTCTCATTTAATAATGTATTTAATTATTTATTTTTTAATTTCCTGGTTTTCTTTCATTGCCCTTTTAGATTGAGAAGGCAAAAGCAATGTACAAAGCGAATTCAGAGCACAACATCTCCTTCACATTGGATCATTGTTGGGTAATTTTGAGACACCAGATTCAACACATGCCTTCATTGAATTCGAGGAGAAGGCCACATGATGGACACCAACCCAACGACCATGGATATGAAGTTGTTGAAGACGCTGTGGAGGTGAACATTGAGAGGCCTACAGGTAAGAAAGCTACAAAAGAAAACTTGAAAAAACGGAAGGCCCAAGACTCATCGAATGCTGAGTTCAACGTGGCATTAGCTGAATGACTGAGGATAGACGGTTGTTCATGGCAGAGAGGAGAGAATGGCAGTTGAAGGTTGATCAGGATAGAAGTGTACAACTGAAACTTGATAAGAGGAAGTTCGAGGCAGAGATCATGAGCAAAGATATGAGTCAACTGAGTCCCATGCAGCAAGCCTACTTCCATAGGCTTCAAAATTTAATTTTTGATGAGTCTAAAATTGATGAACAAGGCACATTCGAGTCAATGTGAGCTTCAATCTTCAAGTGGCTGCCTAGCAACAAGGCTTTTCTATAAAGCATGTGGTTGGGCAGCCACTATGAGAAAAGAATTTTTTTTGAGAATGGTACTTACAAAGTGGCTGTTAATAGAATTTGTTTTGAGAATAGCAGCTATTTAATTTGGTTAGTTAGATGGAATGAACATGACCTTTTGGAAGTTAGTTCAATAGAGAAGTAGGTAGTTGAATTTAGGTGGCCGTTAGTTGAATGTGACCTTTTGGATGTTAGGTGAATTGATTTCACTTACATGAAATTAATGTGTATGGCAACTTCTTTGTTTTGGTGTTTCTGGCCTATTGAGATGTGTATGGCAACTTCTTTGTTTTGTTGGAAATGTTTGATCCAAAAATTTAGCTGGAAGTTAGTTGTATGTCAGTTGAATTTTATGTATGGTATTTGAATTATTTTTTGCTAGAAGTTAGTTGTATGACAACTTCTTATATAGGTGTTTAATAATGTGGCTGTTTCTTATATAAGTGTTTAATAATGTGGTTGCTTCTCATATAGTGTGGCTGCTTCTCATATAGGTGTTTAATAATGTGGTTGTTCTTTGCTTGAATTTAATGCGACAGATTAGCTACAGATTAGCAATTGTACAAAGTGATAGCTTCAGGACATGACCAATTTAAATTCCAAATTAAATTAAAAACTTCTTAGATAGGGCCAAATTAAATACTTTCTCTTAGACATGGCCAAATTAAATTCAAAATTAAAGGACATGACCAAATTAAAGGACGGCCAAACTAAATAAAATCACAAATTAAATGACACAACAACTAGTCACTACAAGGAGTTCCCATAGCAGCTCTTTGTGTTCAAAATTATGCTTCTCCATGCACATTCCATAAATGCTCGATAAGGCCAGCTTGGAGTTGAGAATGAGTGCCTCTATCTCTAATACAATGATGTTACGAAATGAATTCTGTGAATTCAAGTATATTACTGTGTGAAACTTGGTCAAATGAAGTATCATCTGGATGTTCATAGTTGAATTGGTCAGCCCCATGATATCCATGACGCTCATTTTCAACGATCATATTATGCAAGATAATGCATGCGTACATAATATATTTTAGAACTTCCAGATGAAAATACCTAGCAGGTCCACGCACAATTGCAAATCTAGCTTGAAGTACTCCGAAGGCACGCTCAACATCTTTTCTTGTAAACTCTTAGCAAGCAGCAAAATGTTTATTTTCTTTCTTTCATGTGGAGCAGCAATTGTTTTCACTAATGTTGCTTACGAAGGATATATACCATCAGTAAGATAATATCTCATTGTGTATTCATGACCATTGATAGTGTAATTGCATAGAGGAGCATGGCCTTCGGCTAAAGGAGCAAAAACAAAAAAGCAATCAAGTACGTTGATGTCGTTATGAGACCTAGGCAAACCAAAAAAGGCATACCAAATCCAAAGATCGTGAGATGCTACTGCCTCTAAAATAATAATTGGTTCACTTACGTGACTAGAGTACATACCTTTCCATGCATTAGGACAATTATTCCATTTACAGTGCATGCAATCAATACTACCCAACATGCCAGGAAACCCCCAAGCTTGTCCAACTTCTAGTAGCCTCGCTATATCACTGCTGGTTGGCGACCTTAAGTACTCACCGCCAAAGATTAATACGATCGCCTTTACAAATTTCTTCAAACTCAAGCGTGAGGTGCTTTCTCCAAGTCTTACATATTTATCCATAAGATCTCTTGTTACCCCATATGCAAGCATCCTAATTGCTGTAGTAATCTTTTGAAGGGAAGACAATCCAAGCCTCCCACTAGCATCTCTCTTTTGGTCAAAATAATCGTCATGAGTTTCAATTACAGATTGTATGCGAAAGAAAAGATCACGAGTTGTTCGAAACCTCCTCTTAAAAAGGTGTGCTGGATATATTGGAGGTTGAGCAAAGTAATCATTCCAAAGGCATTACGTTGGATGAACATGCGAGGTTGAGAATTAGAAACGAGAAGCAGATGCTCTATTAGCTGTATGTCGTTCCCTATGTAGGATTAATGCTTCTATCATAAGATCCTCATGATCGAAATAATCTTCATCTACCATATGAAGATCATTTTGAAAGGGATCTATAGAAAACTGAGAGGGAAAAAATTGAAATATTGAAAGAAGAAGGCTTGGGTATTGATGAATTGGAAGTAGTAAAAGAATAGATTTATTTATAAGGATTAATATGAGATCGTTAGTTACAACTGAAAATTTCGAAACCGTTAACTACAACAAAAATTCTTGACACCTTTAAGTATATCTACTAATCTTGCCAAAAGAAGAACGGTTGGCTACATCTACATATTGATTTGAAGAATCATAGATATGAATGTTAGGTATTGTGTATGATTGAAGGAATGTGTTTATTATTATTATCTTTATTTTAGTTTTTAAAAAAATTGTTGAAAATAATAATTTAAATATCAAATTAAATTATTAATATACATATGGTTAGTATAATTATAAAATATGAAAAAACATTTAAAAAAAAAATATTATTATATTATTTTGATGAGTCTAATGATGAGTCAAATGTAGAATTATAAATGTGGAAGTGTGTGTTTCTCATCAAAACTGTACTTCTCATCAAATTTTGATCAAAACTGTACTTCTCATCAAATTTTGATGATTTCTTTGATGAGACTAATATCAATACTCTAATATGAGTTATTTGGCATGCACTTTGTGTACTTGACTAAATTAGGCTGATTTTTTTTTAAAGAAAACAAATTGTATTTATTAATAACAGATATTATAACTGGACTTAAAACATATATTACAAGCTTATTAAAACATTAATAGTTTTCCAATATACAAAAGTGATTGATATAGTCTAACCTCTACTGTAAACTTTTAGAAATCACTATCTGAAAGACAGCATAACATTGTCAAAGATAGAATTGAAACAAATCTCATACCTGGTCTATGACCGAGTAGAGTACACACTCTATGGAAAAAAGTCCAAGAGAATCACTTTATGGACAAAAGGTCCAAAAGACTATGTGTGTTTTCTTTTTTTATTCTAAAACAAAGAACAAAATAGAAAATAAAAATATGAGAAAAAAACAATTTACATCTTGAAAGATCTAGATCCACATTTTTCAATTTTGAAGGAAGATAAAATAAACTAACAAAGCGGCCGTCCACCCTTGGAGTAAAACAGACGGTTGGTTTGAAGAGGTCGGTGGTCCTAGGCCCAAAAAAGACGCATGCGGCGACAAAAAATCTCCAATGGAGGTGTCGCGTGGATTTCATACTCTCGATTCGGACTGCACGTGTGGCTCACGCGTCACTTCATTCGGCGAAGTTCTTCCCCAAGCTGAAGAATCGGTGTCTTGGGAGTCCTACAGTGGGGTGCATGGTGGTCCTTGGACGCCGGAGAGTAACATATTGACCATTTGCCATAAACCACCAAAACCAATCACTTTGTGGCACTGCAAAACCAAGAAAAAAGAAGAAGAAGGAAAAAACAAGGAGGAGGGGTAGGTGGTGAAGGGGGAAATGAGGGAAGGAGGAGGAGAAGCTTCTCTCCCTCATGCACGGCTTGTTTTTATAAGGGTTTTAGAGAGAATGAAGAGCCTCTCTTTCTAGAAGCTTTGCGAGGGTCTAAGATCAAAAACCAAATTAGGCCAATTTGAGTACTAAAGATTAAGCCTTTCTCGACTTCTTCCCCAATATTTTGAATAACTAACATTAGTTAAGAACTATAGGAACTATTTAAACCAAACTGTTATCTATCCAAGGAAATGTCTCATCTTCGTCATGGCTAGAGAAAAAGCCTTAAGCATATCATATTTAAAAATTTCTAGAAATTATAGATGATCATTTACCCTAAAGCCTAAAGCAGCCATGACATCTTGTTGCTGTTGTAAATAAAACTTCTATATTTCAGTCTATCATTATATTCCATACTCAGAAACTTGTAACAAAGCAAAGGGTTCCCTTAGTAGATGTGCCCCCCGTGCTTTTCCATATTGGAATGCCAAGCAATAATGCCTAGTATTACTCTAAGCATTATGCCTAAAGTTATGGGTGGTAAAGGTTGGCCTTAAAAGCCAGTTGATTACCATACAAGGGCTAGTTTTAAATTAGCCATCATTCTTGAGATAGACAAGAATTTTGGTTTAGGAATACCCTCTTTCAAATATTTGTTTTATGAAAAAAAGCTCCTAGGATGTAGGCATCTTGATTGTGTCTCTAGTTAATTAACATAGTGCACTCACGCACCCAGTGGAGATGAATTCAGATTGAATTGAGACTCGAATGCTAGATTCACTAGTGGAACAACTATACAAATTGATCTTGAGGTATTTCTTTCAGTTGTGAATATTTTCATGAACCCTAACATTGGTAAAAGAGCATGATTTGCATTCTCAATTATATGTGCCTCTCTTTTGTTCATGATATAAGCATGCCCATTTTCTTTTATCCATACATTTACTCAAAGAAGGCACAACTTTTATATGCTTATATTTTCTGAGCATTTGTTGACCCTCTATTTGATAAATAATTATATGTTTTACGTTTTGCAATGTACCTCTATTTATGAACCTTTGTTTTGCACCATTGAAAAATATATCGTGTCATATGAGCCTCTATATTTTGGATCAATGGCTTAGTTTGTTTTTTTATTTGAGTTTGAGTTGAGTTAAGATAAAAGTTGAAAGTTGAATAAAATATTATTAGAATATATATTACTAATATTATCTTTGTTTTGGAATTTGAAAAAGTTGAATTGTTTATTTTATTTTATGTGAAAAACTGAAAAACATGTAATGATTAGATGAGATGAGATGAAATTAGTTGAGATGAACTAAAAAAAAAAAAACCAGGCCAAGCCTCTGTTTTTTTTTTTTAAAATGGGGAAAGCAAAGATGTAGAGACTCACGATGGCATCATGAGCATACCAATGAGTGCTCCACCAACCTGGAGCTCATCGAGATACAGTGGCTCAAGCTCTCGCTTGTGGTATTTTTTTGATGCAATTATTGTTTATAGGAATAGTACCCTAAACTAATAAAGAAGGTGACCCTCTTCATTCATCTATGTTCAAAATGGGTCTATGAAAATTTTAATAATGCAGGCATTTTTTTTAAATAATAAGGGTGTGAGCTTATTTTACGATTTGACATTTTGGAGAGGCACTTTCTGCATAAATAAAAGATCTCACCTTAAATTATAGCTCTCTCTAATCTCGACATTTAGGTTGTAGAATATGTGAGTATTGCTCTAGTTTTACAATATAGCACACTACTATTGACGAAGATTATTTCAAATGAAAAATACCCATGGAACAACCTCATTAGTTCCATGATATGTGCTCAAGTTAACATATTTTTTCACTATACTTTGATATAATATTTCTAACATGGAAATGTTCTTAGCAAAAGAGAGAATACCTCAAGGTCAGTCTATGTAGTCACTCTACAAGTGAACCCATTATACAAATCTCTAGTCGATCTGAACTTGCCTCCACTTGGTGCAGAAGTATGCTACGTAGATAAAATTAGAGACACATTCAAAATTCCTACAACCTAAGTTCTTTTTCATAAAGACAAATATTTGAGAGAAGGTATTCCAAAACCAGAATTTGTATCCATTTTATGAAGGATGACTAATTTACAATCAATCTTTGTATGCTAACAGTCGGATGGCCTTAAAGGTCATCCTTTACCACCCATAACTCTAGGTATAATGCCTAGAGTAATGCAAGACATTACTGATTGGCATCTCAATATGGGAGGCATGAGGGGCATGCCAATTAAGGGTGCCTTTCTACTTTATTACATCTACACTCGTAGATAGTGGCATGCCCCTAGTATGTATCTTTGAATGTATTCTTTATCCCGTTCATACAAGCAAATAGGTTGTGCAACCACCAAGTACACCTTAAAACAAATATGTGGGAACACTATACCAATTTTTTTTTTCGAGAATGCCAGCTAGCAACATCCTTAAAGCATCTCGTATGTCCAAAACTCATTTGATCAAATCTAATCAAGCATATTCAATCGCTTTCAAGTTTAAAAGAAAAAATCTGACCTATATTTAATCACTTCTAAGTCATCCCGATGTGTTCACAAATTTTGTCATCATATTGTAGCGTCAAAGTTTGACGAAAGCAAATACAACCAAGGATGCGTTGTTGAATAGCTTTCCTTCGCCTTGATGTCACTTGACTTTAGTCTAATTGCTTTTTGAGTAATGCTTCTTTAGACCGTATCAATCATGACAATAGAGAACATGAGAGAATAACAAACATTGAAACCTCTATTTTATGAAATAGTCAAAGGTCAAGAAGGGCGCTAAAAAATCGAATTCATGCAGTGAAGAAACATGAAACGTTCATTCACTTCTATATCTAATCGTATAAGTATATGTAGTATCAAATACATGTTACGATAGATATCTCTTTCTCAAAAACATATGTTCATATCAAACATCATAAGAATCTTATTCCATACGTTATTTTGGGTCTAATTTGACTTTCTCCATTTGTTCGCCTCCAAGTTGCCAAAGAGAGTCGCATATAGTTAACTACGATACATGGATTGTAGGGCGTCCATGCATAGCCTTCTTAAAAAATATGGGCCTCATCTTAGATCCTACTAAGGTGAAATATCTTTTATGTCTTGGAACTTATAGTTTTATAGATAAGTATCGAGTGACACAATGTTTTATCTCTGCTTGCTACCTCTTTGTAGCGTAAAAAATGATTGTTCATGTGAGTGAGCTAATCTAAGTTTGTTGACATATTTTGTTTACATGTATAAGTCTTGCCATGTGACAAAGAAAAATTGAAAAAAAATATCATACTATATTATTACTCAAATGAAAGTTTACATTACTTTGTCAACTAAAAAATAAATTGTAAGTCTATGCAGTCCTAAGCTCCTAATATGAGCATAAAAATGTATCCTGCTATAGGCTTTGTTAGAGGGTAAGTAACCATGTGACTTATAAAAAATGTTTTAGGACTACTTTCTTTTTATGGCACCATGTTTATAATGTAGTGGTATTGGATATCATTGTGTTTGTTCTTCCGTGATAATTTGGGTCCTTAGCATATGCGAGAGCCACCATACTATCTCAAAAAATCGTTACTAGATTAGAAGTATCTGTGTGATATATTTTGCTGCTATAAGAACCTTCTCTAAACCTTCTCTTGACTTGCTAGTGAATGTAATATGTACACTGCCTCTATGGTGGATAAGGCTATGCATGATTTTTTTGCTACTCCATATAATGGTGCAAATTGTTAAGTAAAAAAACATATCCAGTTTTCGCTTTGTCATGTCTAGGTCATTGCCTTAATCAATTTTATTATAAACTCTCATTTGCAAAGTTGAATCTTGATAGCATATGATATAGTTTGCAACTCCTTGAGATATCTCAAAATCACCTTGAATGTTTTACAATGGACTATTTTGGAGTTAGATTGAATATACTGACCAAACCAATAATATCGCATATGTCTGGCCGAGTACATATTATTTTGTAGATTAAACTACCAATAGCACTAGCATAGAAAATATTGGTCATCTTCTCTATTGCTCTTGAAATCTTATAATGCATTTTTTTGGCATAAGCTATCGCCTTTAGGCATAGGGGTTTCAACGAGTTTACAATTACTCATTTGGAAGTGATCAAGAATCTTCTTTATGTAAAACTGTTGATACAAATAAGTAAGTCTATTTGAATGATTTATATCGATTTATACCCTAAATACATTCTACTTCACCTATATCTTTCATCTTAAAGTTGAGGGACAACCACTCCTTAGTGGCAACATTCATACCCTTGTCATTTACAAGATGTCGTCAACATATCCTTGTCATTTCCATCGAAATAATAACTCGACGAAATTAGAGATATTACTGTACAGATGATTTCTATAGGCTATATATAGATTGCTTGATCTTGCACATTTTACACTTTTAACCTCCGACCATAGCCCTAGGTTGATACACGTAAATTTC
The DNA here is from genome assembly GCA_036559045.1 of Platycarya longipes. Lineage (NCBI taxonomy): Eukaryota > Viridiplantae > Streptophyta > Magnoliopsida > Fagales > Juglandaceae > Platycarya > Platycarya longipes. Next base: position 25,326,050 of record CM071789.1, on the reverse strand, counting down.
TTCACTGATAAAAGTAGTTTTAATCTCCATATGATAAAGTTTTAAATCCAAATATGCTATTATGCCTAGAATAACACAAATTTAGGCAAACTTTACTACTGGAGAAAAAGCTTTCTCATGGACAACACCCTTTTATTGGGTATATCATTTGTCTTTTATTGACCCGTCTGCTTTGAGTTTGAGCTTTAGAACTCATTTGTTCCCAATGGTATTCTACCTGGGCGTAGGTCTACTAGACCCCAAACCTGATTAGTCCTCATATAATCCATTTCATCATTTAGTACTTTCGTTTACTCATCTTTAGTTGAAAATGAGATAGCCTATTAGATGGTCCAAGGCTAACCATCATCTTGCAAATCCACTGTGAAAGTTTTCCTTTGAATTTCAAATCAATGACGCGGAACATTTATACGTAAGCTCTTGTGTGGTTGAGAATGTTGTGAATGGTCAATAAGTGTCATGTTGCTAGTTAGGGATTCCTATCAAACACACCTTTAATTGGAAAAACATCATCGATAAAATTCACATATTGGGACTCGATTTTAGGTATTGTTGCATCAAGTTGTTTACCTATCAAACATATCCCTTAGAGTGGTCAGGGTGTCTTACAAAGATACACTTCTTTCCTTTATGGCCCAACTTCTCATTTTTATGAGAAATAATTGTGCATGAAGCTCACTGAACCGCACGACTACAAGTTACACGAGTTTGATTTCTTGCTAGTCTAAAGTTTACTTGGAGTGCATGATACTAATTTGGAGGACATTCGGTTAAAGGTGTAGGTTGCAGCCAAAATTACATTCTTCAATATGATATTGGTAGGTTTGTTTATGCCATTAATGACCTAACTGTTTCAAGCAATGTCCAATTCCTCCTTTTTGCCACTCTATTTGTTTGTGTCATATACGGTATTGTTAACTGCTTTTTGATTAATTTTTATTCATAGAAGCTTTTAAGCGATTCAGAAAAATATTCAGGTTCACAAGCAATTCTTAGAGACTTTATTCTCTTGTCTAATCAATTCTCATCAACTTTACATATTGTTTGAAGTAGTCTAATGTTTCAGACTTGTGGGAGATTAATAAAAATGATCATATAGCAAAAAATAATTTATATATGTGATAAAATAGACAAACTCGTATCTTGTCATTACATCCATTGGGCTATAAATATCTAGGTAGACCAATTCAATGGAAAAGATTCCCTTCTTGCGTTTCTAAACAGTTTTCTCATTACTTTTTTCGTCAAATAATATTCACATGTGGATAATGTGACTTTATTGAGATTACCTAACTGGCCTTCTCTAACTAACTCAGTCATCCTATCTTGCCTGATATGGCCAAGCCTAGCATGCCATTTATTTGATTATAATTATCTAATGCAGTGAGAAAAATAGTATATTCATTCACATTTGAGTAATCAAAATCAATTATCATAAAACTGTCAGGAAGAAAAAGCACAACCATAAAAAGCATTGTCCAAAAATATGGAAATAATATTGTTTTCAAATAAATTATAAAAACCAAGTTTAACAAATGTAACTATAGAAAGTAAGTTTTTTTGTATTGATGAGGCGTATAACATATTGTGGAGTAATAGAGTACGACCATAACACAAATCTAACTTGTAGGTATCAACTCCCAACACCTCCATTCCTCACTTTGATATCACGACTCCCAACTAAAATCTGATGAAAATCTACAAAGTTGACGTATCTCTTGCTATGTTCTCAATCACTTCTAAATCAACACTTCACATAGGATAGGAGTGAGCAACTTATCAACCATCAAATGACTTTTACATAAGTAGAAAGAGTGAATTAGCTTGTCAACTATCTTTGGCTCAATGTAATCACGAGTGAATCAATATTCTTTCCATAGTTAAAACAATTTAGAAGGTCGTTACTCATTTTGCACACGTCCAATGGCTAACCTAATCTTGGTGATCTTGCACTTGTGCCTAATGATTTGTGTGAGCTAGATTCAACAATATAGGATGAATATTTAGATTTGATAACCTTTAGATGCTTGATCTTAAGTTTCAAGTAAGTGACGCATCATCAAAGATTTTGACGATCTCATTGTGTGTCAAATTTTAACTCTTTGTTTTCCTAGCGTTGGGTAGCGAGAATATCCCTGGCTAGACATGTTTCTTGTTAGTCAAATTATTTTCGGCCACCTTGAGTTTGCAGATCATGGATGACATCGCTCTAAGATGCTACTAAACATAAGTAAGTTAGAATTTGATGCATAATGAAAACATCAAAACCTTTGATGAGATGTTGCGTCACTTAAATTTGAGGCCAAGCGCCTAGAGGTTACTAAGCACAAATATTCATTTTATACTGCTGAATTTGACTCACACACAAGGCATTAAGGCTTAAGCGCAATATCACTGAGACTGGGGTAGCTACTAGACATATGCAAAATACCTCAAGGCCAATGAAGCACAATAAGAACAAGTCTAAGATTGTTTTAATTGTAAAAAGAAGGGTCACTTGTGACTACATTGAGCCAAAAAAGATACAATCTAACTATTTTTTTCAGTTCATGAAACAAGTTATGTGATAGTTACTCACTTCTATCCTATGTTAACTATTGATTGAGGAGTGACCGAGCGCATACTGACAGATAGAGTATGATTTGTGGAGTTTCGTTGAATTCTAGTTGTGAGTCATGACATCAAGATACAAGGTTGTTTATCTCATCACATTTATAGATATATTTTTTTTTTACAATATAATCATTTTTATTTTAAAAAAATAGCCATTTGTATTTGATCTCCCACAACTCGATCATTTCAAACAATATGCAAGCTTAGTTAAAAATAAATTAGACAAGGGTATAAAGGCTCTAAGAATTGACTATGGATGTGAATATATGTATGAACAATTTAAAAGATTTTGTAATGAAAAATGAATCAAATTGGCTGCTTGACATGGTTAGGTTGATTGTGATACTCCTAACCTCCACTTGGGATGAACAGAGATTTAGAGTGTCGAAATATACAACACAAGGTTACATACTTCCGTACATGATAGTTTATATGTAATGCATCCCAAAAATGCAACTAGCAATATGCAAAAATCACAACAAAAATAAGGATTAAAATAAACTTATACTAGAACAATTAAAATCATTACACTATTATTGATCAAACCATATGTCCAGATCATCTGGTAACTTAATTTTAGTACAAAATATCATATTTTCTAATCTAAATTAGTTGCTTCATGCACGCTATGACATGAAGGAGCAAGTTTAGAAATATCAAAATAAAATCAAGTTTCCTGTTGATGTTTGGTTCCTTCCCAATTGTCTTGATTCATTGGTCCATTCGCATATACTCTTGACACAACTTCTATCATTTTGGCAGAATGATAATTCAGAATAATAGTGGGTTTACAACTGGTGATATTTATTTAAAATCTCAGGAAATTAGACAACCAACATGCACAAAGATAGAATATGTATAATGAGTAATAAATATGAAATGCATGCAATGTGGAAAAATTGTATTTATCTCCCATTCCCATTTTTTTTTTTTAAATTGCACATTTCTTACAAAGAACACAATTTCAACTTGCTTGTCAAAAGCTCATATTTGATCAAAAATCACATAAAATTATAGAATTAACACAACGTATGGTATCATCACAGTTTTTTATATGCACAGTGAGTACCAATCGTTGACCACAGTACAACTCACTTTGAAACTACGTTGTCTGCAAACTCATTATCAATGCAGAGTGTATAGAGGAATTCCACTAAAATACTTTCCACCCTGACCTTTGGAGGGGTGATAAAATAATTTTTCATGCAATATTTTTGAAAAAATAATTTCCATGATGTGTATGTGAAAGATTCAAAAATGATAATTGTATAAAAAATGGCAAAAATGGAATATATATGGTATAACATTTCATGCTAAAAATCATCTAAGTGTAAGTTAAATGCCAACTTACAAATTGTCGAAGTAAGAGGCGGGGTAGTGGTTGTGATAACAATCTTACTAGGGTTAATTATACTTTGCCTCCTCCAACTTTCACCTAATTTACAATGTGCCCCTAAACTAAAAGTTTTAATAATTGACCCCACCAACTAATAATTCTTCACAATGTCCGCTTTGCATCTATCAGCTGCATTAAAACAAACGAAAATCATCATCACATGTGTCTTACGTGCACAGCCTGCAGGAGAAAGACGAAAAAACCTCTAATTTCCTCCATGTTCATTCTCGATCATCTTCATTTCCTTCAATTGACAACTTTTTCGCAGTTGAGCTTCCTGCCAGCCTCCTAGGGTTTGTGTCGCATGGAGAAGTAGAGCACAACTGGTGTTAGGGCACTGAGATAGTCAATGACGCTTGCCCCTTAGTTTGCGTCAGTTAAGGTAAAAAAGTGCTTCAATGAACCCTAACTTAATTAATATTAAATGTCTTGATGTTATTGATATTTTTTGAGATGATCGATATTTGTTTGATTATGGATTTATTTGATATTATATTCCTTTCTATGCGACTTGTTGATTGTCATCAATTTGAATAATAAACATATAGGAAATTTTGTTGTCTTTATGGTTTTGAATGAATCATTGTTAACATCTTTTTGGTATTGAACTAAACATGGAAAAGTTAGCTACAAACCCTACTCCCTAAGAGTTTTGAATTTCAATGTTCTTTCTACATTTTCTCTTGCCCCAGTTGGAACTTTGGTTTTATCTTGAAAGTTGATTTCATTTTTAGATTGCTCATTGTCTAATACCTATTTTGGTGGTAGGGTTGTGAGTCTTGGCTTTCTAGAAATTGACTCAAAGAGCCCTATTTTGATTATGTTCTATATTTTCAAAAATCTACCCTTTTTTGGGGTTTTGCATTTACTTTTAAACCTTAGATGAAGTTTATTGATAGTAATGTTGTAATTTTTTCTTGATTATTTTTTTTAACATTTGAGTCTTGAATATATTTCTGAAACATTTGAGTTTTGAATATAGTTTTGAAACATTTCAGTCTTGAATATACTTATGAAATATTTGAGGATTTGAACCATGCCATTAGAATGTTTGTAAATTGCTTTTAATTAATGGCATTAAGAAATAAATTGTCTTGATCAAATGCTACCATGACTTGGATCCATAGTTCACAACTAACACGTATATTTTAGCATATTGTGAATACACATGTTTACTAGTTCATCTAGCACAAGTTGTGGTAGTAAAGCACCACAAGATATCCCATTTTGTCGTTGCAATCTGCAGGCACGGGTAAGAGTTTCAATGACAGATGATAACAAAAGAAATTTTTGGAGACGCCCATATTAGACTCCTAGTTGTCAATATGGAGGTGGAGACAAGTGATGTGCACTTTTTGGTTGGGTAGATGATAATTTCTACTCCACGTGCATGGAGGTTATTGGTCAGATATGAGATAGACTCCGAGTATGAACTCGTGAGTCGAAGACTAAGAGGTCAGAATTGGAGGTTAACTTGGTGATGAAGAGGGAGCGCAGTGAACATATCCAAGATTTATTGCATAAAGAGGTGGAAAAATCTAAAATCCTGTAAAAGAAATACCTCAACTTTGTGAGGTGTAGTGTCACTGTATTTGTCCTGACTATTGCTATTATCTACATGAAAATGTCCCATAATGGTGATGCAGGTCACATAAACTTGATGATAGGGTAGATTGATTCATGTACTTTTGTGGATGTCTATTGTTGATAGCAATAATTGTGTTTGTCTTTATTATTATTATTATTATTATTTTGTATTGAGTTGGTAGTAACAATTTGGTGATTATATTGTCCTCTATCTTTTCCATTGCTTGCTTTGATTGTATGTAATATGGTTATGTATTGAACTTGATGGTAAGAAGTAAATGTGTTATAGCATCATATGGCAATCCAGGATGTTAAAAAGTTGTAGCAATTGTCATCATCAAACCAACAAGCTTATAAAGTCCTTATAAATTACAAGTTTAAACATGGGATAAATGTCATTCAATATCAAACTCAGGACAACAAACTAATAAACCCTACATATGCAAACTATAAAGTCATTTGAGTTGAAGTTCTCAACATGGACAAAGCATGATGAGTCATGATAATGACACCTTCATAATTATTTATACCTGATTTGACGTCCCCAAGTTTACGTTTGGGATTTAACGTAAATTAAAGTGTCGAGACATGTAACACTAGGCTACATATTCCTCGTTCATGTCGGAAAATAATGTGCATGCACCTAACTTAACAGTAGTATGAAATGTATATCGCGGTGGAATAAGGTAAATTTTAAATAATCAGCTAAGAAATTTAAATATTTGCAAATATCACATAGTGAGCTATATTAAAACCCATAACTTCATAAGACATAAAACGTAATGTACCAGATTCTTTATAGTATACATCATTATTTGTAATCCCAAAATAACAAATACACAACTACCCCTCTTGTCCTTTTGGGGTTCCTCAGAATTCTCTAAATAGATTTAATTTTGCTTTGAGCCATTAAATTCTGCACTAACGTCTATCATTCTGGAAGGAATAATAAGTAGGAATTAAAAGAGTGAGATTTTGTAAAATCTCAGTAAATGCACAGATAACGTAATAAAAGCATCGTCAATATACATACAAATACGCAAATGCATACACCATGATCATAAGACTCATGAGATGACTTATGCATGACGCACTTTTAGTGAAAATCTTCATGTTTTCATAAAAAGACTCTTATTGACACGTAAACAAAACTTTTCGTATGAATGCCATATCTTTTCAAAAAAATTTAATGTTACGTGTTTTTGTTTTTATTCTTATCATTCTTGTAATGACAGTAGATCGAATCGCCTTCATTGTCATTCTTATTCTTAATCACAATGACAGATCAAATCGCCTTCACCGTTGGGTTTCTTGTTTCATGTCAGTCATCAGCAGATTGAATCGTCTTCACTGTCGTGACATGACTTTTCATTAATCACGATGGCAGATCGATTGCCTTTACCGTCGGATTTCTTAGCATGACGACAGATCGTAACATCTTCACAGTCAGCTTTCTTGGTTGCGTCAGTCATACGGCAGATCAAATTGTTTTCACTGTCATGACATAACATCTTATCTTGGTCATGTTAGTCATATTATAGATCGAAACGCCTTCACCGTCATGACACGATTTTTCATCTTTTTGACGGCAGATCGAAACGCTTTTATTGTCGGCACGTCAGTCATCCCACAATTCGTACCACCTTTACCGTCATGACATGACTTTTCATTTGTTTCTTATTCTTTATCCTTGTTCTTATTCTAGTTTTTTTTTTAAAATTATGATAATTTAAATCATGGGACTCATTATAAAATGCATGCAACTTTGACATTTTTCATGCGTAATGCATAACTCATGTGATGCATGACGTATGCATTTACCAAATCAGAGCGTATTTATGTTAAACATATACTTATCAATTCTTTCAAATAAATCATACATATTTCATCAAAGAAATAAACAAAATATTTAAACTATCATCTCAAAATAGCCTAAGCCGAAAATCCCATCAAGTTTATAAAAATTATTTTCTCACTTTCTTTTCATCATCTCATCTTCCAATCACCTATTTTTAATTATTCGTTGACTAACAAAGGAGTATTTTTCCTATTTTATTTAAAAACTTAACTTGTAACTAAGCCCTCCATAAGAAATAACACTTGGAATTTCTCTCTCGAATTTCCTCAATAATTGAAATTCTTAAACTTTAAAGTTCATATTTTCAAATCCTTACACACATCCTACATATCCTACCATGACTTAGAGTTTTATTTCGCAATTCTCTAATTAACTCCTTGATTTATTTCCTTAAGCTTCTCATCATATATTTTCTAAATAAATTTCTGAACTAAATCTTAAGTCATTATCTCAAATAAGTATAAGGAATTTAAAACCTAATAACTTATTAACACTTATCAACCAATTTTCAATATAAAGAACATATTCCTTATACTACTTATAATCACCAAAGGTACATATATTCCTTCAACAATCCAATAGCAAATAGAATCCTAAATAACAACTTTATAAAATATATAGATAAAATGCTAAAGTTGGGTTATGTACGCACTTACAACTTCCAAAAGATATCCAAAGCAACTTCTTTGTAAGTTAGGGTTTTTCCACCACTTCCTTGAAATAATTTACTCAAATATATTATGAAAGAGTGTTTGGAAGGTGAGAAGAAAGAAGGAAAGAAAATGGAAGAGAGAAAAAGGGTTTGGCCGAGAGCTAGCTAAGTGGAGTGTGTGTGTGTGTGTGTGTGTGTTTGTGTTAGGTGACAACTTAGATCAAAAGAGACAAAACTTAACATTTTTCCTCATGAAGCCAATTGTCCCTTTAGACCTTAGGGTGCTCATGACATGTTTGGCTTAGGTGGCAATCAACTTGACAAATTACCTATCCATGGTTTGATATTTCCTAGGAGATAAGACCAAGACAACTTTCGGCTACCCCTTCCTTCATTTGATTGTTATTTTAGCCGAAACACATGTAGGTGATTCCAAGTTCATTTCATCAAATATTCATTAGCCACTTGTCTCAATTCTTGCCAAATATGTGAGTAAAGTTTGTAGTAGAAATAGACAAATCACTAAGTCAGTTAAGCTTCCCTATTTGCTCTTGGTTTAGTCGAAACTCACATAGGATAAATCTAATTGTTTTTATCCAATCACCTCCTTCCACTTGCCTAATATTTTTCTTAAGATGTAAGCTACAGCATAGTAGCTTAGCACAAAATAAAAAATTGGTTGAAGACCTCCAAATCTCCCAAGCCGTGTGTCTCCTTTCCCAGGAATATCCTTAACTTGCAAAGTGTCCCAAAATCCTCCAAACATTAGGTATCCTCATGTTCTTCTAAACACTTAGACGTTTCCATGTTCCTCTAATCCAAAACAAACATGTATACATATATTTCTAAAAAGTTTCAAAGCTTTACTAAAATAATTCTAAAGAAAACATAATCATACTAAGCATGAAAATTAATAAGGACATGTAAAAATTTGGGTTATCACATGATCAATATATAATAAACAAACCTCAACCAATATTGGTACTAGAATATCATCAGAAATGGCAGTCAATATAACTGGACATCATTGTAAAATATTACATGATTTAAACATTAGAAATCTGCCCAAATACAAGGGATAATCCTATATACAAAAAAATGACAGATCTGGTTGGACCTTGTGTCTTGCATATCTATTATACTTCCCTAGCAATTTTCAAAATAATACATTAACGAGCCATAGACAGAATATTTTAAGGCATAAGCATGCAAACTGTTTTCAAATATACATCAAATAAATTAATTAATCCAGAGATGTCAACTCTATCACTATTGCCAGTTTGGTCGTTTCCATTTTCCTTTCTCATTTTGTTTCATCTTATCCACACAGGAAGATGTCGTTATGTCTTTCCCATTTCCTACATATGCATTGGCCTTTGTAGGAGCCACTGTCCCCTTCCCCACTGATGCATTAGTCTTGGCAGGAGCATCTTTGGTCTTGGATGGTAGTTGACCAACTTTGAATTGCAACCCTCCCCTTCCAAGAGTGTCCCAAAAGTACAATCTCCATTTTTTTGAGTCACTTGAGTCGAATTCTAAGTCCACAAACATAGGTGGCCGTGTGCTAGTCCTGGAGATGTGTCCCTCAAGTCTTGCAGACTGCCTTCTGGCTGCTCATTTGTTGACCAAGTTGGACATAGGACCCATATCATCAAGAAATGGATCATAGAGAAATTGATTATCTTCATATGCTGAACTTGTGTAGCCTTTGCAAAGACAGGGGGTACGGATTAGTGGGCTTCTTTGTCCTGCTCCATGCGAAGGTGACAGGGGTGAAATTTGGGCACTAGTATTGGTTGTTGATTGTGATGACTCTAAATGGAGGTTGTGAAATGACCTAGAAGCACATTAAAATACAAATGAAGCTGAGATCAACATGTAATGACTAGTAATACATTAAACTGATTGTACTGAAAATAAGGAAGATTAAGCATCTAACCACTTCATCTGGAATTAGAGCAGTTTGGAATTCTGTTGCAGAAGTAAATGAGGTGCCTTTTTTTTTTATGCGAGCATTTTCTTTTATTGTGACCTGGTTGCCTACACCTCGAATAGGTCATGTAAACACTAGCTATACTTAGTTTACTTGCTCCTCGTTCATCGTTCTCGGTTCTTCTTCGATGTTTCTTTGGCCTCTTAGGTTGTTTCCCAATCTCAGGAGCATTTGGCTTCTCGTAGGTGGTAGTCAACTATTGATCATCACTGGGCATAAGGTAAATTAAAGGCTCGTATGTTGTCCTCCATATGTCAACACTATAGAATTGGTGCACATAGTTCTTAGAGTTCTGGTCAAAGTATACAATGGATGTGTAGATACCTATCATGTCCCATCTCAAACATGAGCAGCTTTTCTTGCCCAAGTCAACCACATATTGCCTACCACCACTGCTAACCTTATGCATATGTTGGAGTACAATGTATAGACAGATCATGCATAAGTTCTAGTCTTGCAACTGCTCGATGTGTTATTGTATTCTCTCATTTAGCAATCCCTTCATTTTTCGCTTGAAACTGCCTTATAAGTTTCTTTCATATAGTCTTAACCATAGTCACAATTAGCTTATCTCGTGCTTGCAGAATATATGCATTGAAAAATTTACTGAGATAATTTACTACTAAGTCCGACTTACAGGTGGTGTTAAACCATGCTCTAGACCATTGTGATAGATCTATGACCTTCTGATAGTCATATGCAGGTTCACTGAGGGTTTTCAGCTCCTCGATAGCTCTCTCAAAGTCCTTCTTGGTGTATGTCATGGTTTCTTGCCACAATTTCTCATTCAGAGCCACACTTTTATGACCAACGTCTTGAAAACTGGCATATAAATGCCTCACACAAATACGGCTGTTATTGTAAGGCACAAACTCCTCTATCGCTGGCTTCAAATCCTATATTGAGAAATTTAAACAATAAGTGTTTCATATAATTTATTGAATTAACAGGATATATTGAATATCATTAGAAGTTACCTTCTGTCTGTCATTGATAAATGTTCATCCGCCTTCAGGTTGTTCTCCCAGATCGGATATAAGTGTTTCAATAAACCATCCCCAATTGTCCTTCAACTTGGTCTCCACAATAGCCATTACAATGGGATACATGTTCTCATTTGCATCCCAACTAACAACATATAGAAGCTGCCCCTTGAATGGTCTTTTGAGGAAACAAACATCCAAACCAATCAATGTTTTACAACCAGTCTTGAAACCCACTCTACAGGCTGCCAATCCTACATATAGTCTTTGAAATGTAAGAGGTAACTCAGGAGTTAATCGTTCGACTCTAATCAACAAACAACTATCTTGGATCTGTTGTTTAAGATTCTCACAGTAGTCCCACACCTTCACATATTGTTCTTTATGGCTACCAAATATTTTCTTCTGAGTCTTTGTTCGAATACGATACAATTTCATTTTACAAACCTCTACTTCCCATTTTCTCTTAATCTCATTAGCAATAAGATGAATAGGCATATTTTGAAAAGTCTGTTGCCCTTTTACCAAAGAGTCATAAATCGAGTAAAGACATTTAGGGGTCATGCAAACAACAGTAACCAGTCCCCCATCATTTTTTGCAAAATTTATGGACTTATCAATATTGAGGTTTAACTGACGAATTGTCTCTCTAAATTGTGCCACAGATCCAAACTTCATTCCAACACTGATTTTGAGATTCTTGGTGTCAATATGCTGAAATTCAGAAAAATTGAAATCATGATGTCCGTCCTTGCCACTATCAACAGGAAATTGAAGGACATCACTTGGTGTCGAATCAGATAAATTACCTACATAGATCAAGCACTACTTAGCATCTTTCGATAAATGAATACTGAGATAACAATGGATGTGATACAGGAGAAAATGTTTGCAAAAATAGTACCATTGTCATCCTCTTTTGGCCACCTTCGAAATTGATTACTCATTGGGTCACAACTATCTTCACCTATTTCAGCTTTCCCATGACTCCTTTATTGCCTTTTCACATTCTTAGAATCAAAGGGAGATTGTGGCTCATCCTCTGTAACAGAGTATTATTGTATTGCAATAGGGATAAAGCATGATTGTGCAGGCCTTGACCTAGACCGCGATATTCCCACTGTGCTTACATCAATATTATACAGCTCATCATTACCACTTAACACTTTCTTCCAAAAAGGATCATTAAGTCCGAGATGATGTGCTTCTACTTCCTCCTCATCCTCCTTTTGCTCACTTAGCTCCTCCTCGATGTCATGATCATCGAACTCAGATTGATGCACTTTACTTCTAGAATGGGAAATAAGATACAATCCCACTACTTGTTGGCCCTCATGTGTAGCAAACATGAACAACACATTACGGTTAGAAATAATCAGATTAAGACCATTGTGCATCCCTAAATCAGGCTGTCTATAGTAGACTAGGTCACTTGGGATGTAACCATAATTGGTCACAATCGTATGTATCTCGAGCCATGACAACTCATTCTCATCGTTGCTTCATGGTGCACGTCGTACTTACCTCCTACATATTTTCCATTTTGCCATTTATCAATTACCCCACCATGGTGAATTTCGAAAAGTAACTTCCACATAGCCATCCAATAAAACATTGTCAATAAAGTAATTAGAAAGGTAGTCTAAAAAGTATCCTGTAAACATAATGTAGACAAAATTATAAAGTAAACAACCATCCATCTGAGAACAAAAAACAATGGACTCTATACTTGTTTTAGTTTGGGACCACTGAAACCACTATTGCAATACAATATGATATGCTGTTTCGATATTTGTGGAGATTTGGATTGTGAAATTGGGACCACTAACGCCACCAAGTAGCACACTGAAGTCAATTAAAGAGGCATAGCACATTGAATCCACCAATGTGCAACATTGACCACAAATATCCTCAACACCGATAGATTTGCCATTCAAACTTCATGTATATCGTCTTCAACATATGTCTATGCACAAATATCAGTCATATGCACACATTGCAGCAAATAAGCTAACAATTTGCAAATCCCCAATTTTATTTGCTACCTAAATCCTAACTTTTTCTAAACTGCAATAGTTGCACTAACAACACATAGAAGTACAACCAATTAGTCATTTTCACATCAAGAATAAACAAATTCAATGAAGACAGAGATGAACTCACCAAGGTACTCTCCTTTGCAAAACTTACTTACTTCCAGGTTTACGATGGTGGTGCGTTGAAGTTGGTGATGGTTTTCCCACTGTAATGCTAACTGCAACCACAAATTGATTGCCCAACAAAAAAGGCCGCGATTTGAACTTCAAATGTTGTAGGTCGATGGTGCTCTAGTATGAAACTTTAAAATCGTAGTGTTATTCGAAGAAGGGTTCGCTTGATTGTTTGAGAATTAGGAGTTGAAGGGATTTTTTTGTCAATCTGGCTAACTTATACACGTGAGGCGTATGTGATGATTATTTCTGTTTGTTTTGACGCAGCTGATAGACTAAAGTCGGACACTGTAAAAAATTATTAGTTGACGGGGTTAATTGTTAAAATTTTTAGTTTAGGGGGTACATTGTGAATTGAGTGAAAGTTGGAGGGGATAAAGTGTAATTAATCAATTTTACTAAATTAGAATCTATGATAACTTAAGGAAGAATAACAATTTCAAGGCAATGGAAAATTAAGAAATTATCTCAAACTTTCGATCATTGCAACTAAGGCCCTAAATTTCGTACTATAAACAAATGATCTCCAAACTTAACTAAAATTTATAGATTACATATTTTACACATTATAATACTATACAATCTCAAAAATCAAAGTGATCTTAGCCTAGTCACACTTATCCATGGCATGCACTCTAATGGATGCCTAAGAGAAATTTTGACTATTGATTCAAGTGAATGCATGCTTGATAGATTTTTTGAATGGAAAACAATCACTATAATCCTCAATAACATATTAAAAGCTTAACCTTGAGTAAGTTCATCCCAGCACTTATTTATGCCTAAAAAAATTCTCAAATCCTAACTAACCCGTAAGTGATACATGATATGATCTTTTCATCAATGACATGCTAGAATTAAATCATGCATTCTTCTTATTGTCGGCGCCCCTGCTTGCGCTTGGGATCGTACGCAAATCCAGACATCAGGGATGAGCATCGCAGGGAAGTTCATCCCTCGTCTTATCATGTATATATATATTTTTGTAAATAAAAGCAATGAATAAAGGTCAAACATTTCTAAGCGTAATCACATGGCTCAACAAATTTAATATCCTAAAATACTTCATTACCATTAATATAACACAAAGATAATTCATAATTGTATTTTCTTCCAAAACAACGGAAGCACATAATATAAACAATAAATACAAAAGTCGCGTAGACGATTTCCCATTGCCCTCCCTTTGTAGGCCAATGACTCTTTCTTTATCCCCTCGAAATCGGGACCATAACGAAGACGGTCCAGATCCAAGGTTGGCCCTACTTCACAACTCATCCTGAAGGATGACTCATACAGGCATCTCGAGTGGAGGAAATCATCTACGCCAAGGACCAAACAACACCCTGTAGGGCGTAGGTCTGCCAAAATATACGTCGCTAATGGCAATGACTCTGTCGCCCATCGGTCTAGCAAGCCGAGAGTCATCGGCTCAACTGTAGCGGACTCAGTCCCTTGGGGGTCTGAGATGTCATCCCTAGAATCATACTCGATAGGGTCATCATCACCTGCAACTACTTCTATCGTCCTGAAAAGAGGGGCGATAGTGGAGAGATAAAGAGGGTGAGATTTCGGAGAAAATCTTAGTAAGTACATTCATACTTCAACAAAAGCACTTCAAGCATACAGTTAAGCGAATAACAAATAATCATATGTGCATCATGCATTATGAGACTCATGACTTTACTCGTGCACGTGCTCATGCTCATGCTCATGTCATTTTCTTCAGCTTGTTTTCTTTGACTTCTTTCATGTGTTTGCTTGTAACCTCATAAAACAAAATGTTTGAACTTCTTTTCAAAATTCATATTTTCAAATGCTTTTCATCTTTTTCTTATCTTAGGCGCCACTTATCATATTCTATCATATGGCTCAAAAGCCCATCTTTTCGTCATGACATCTTATTTGGACACCTCACGGTTCCCATATGCACCGTGTGTTCCTGCTAGTTACCGTAGCATCCGGCGACCGTATCAAACCTAAGTAGCTACGTTTCACACCCTTTTGCGCTCTTCATCACTCGGCGATTGATCACTCACCGAGCAACTACAAACTTTTCTGTATCGGTAAGGCAAATTTAATACCGTCCTGTAGGCACCCATTAGTTTTAGGTGCGACCATGCTCCGAACACCTTTTGGAGCCATACATGGTCTGCCGACGGTTCTTTGTCGATCTAGGGGTTTTCACTCGATTTTATTCACTCCTGAGTGAATAGGAAGTTTCACTAGGGCACTACCCCATCCCAGCCTTTGGGGTTCTTATAAAACTTTAATCATTTTCTTTTCTTTTAAAAACATGTTTGACTCAAAAAACATGGTTTTCGTGCTTTATGCATGAGATATGCAACTCATGACACTTATCATGAGATTCGTGAGACGAACACTCGTGCACTATGCGTCAAGCTCTTTCACAATTCAAGCACTATATAGTTTTCACTTCTTTTCTATCTAAAAGCACTTATTGGGCCTTACCCCCATCTAGGGGTGCTTGGTCCTTCCCCATTAGGGTTGGGTTGAGACCCTCCTGTAGTGGTTTCCTAATATTTTCTTTTCCTATCCTCTCCAAATCCTCCAATCTAGCCTAAACGAAATAAGCAAATATTTTTAACCCCACCAAGATGTCTTAGCCGAAACCTTAGGACCTTAAGATTATTATTTTAATCACTTTTCTTTTCATCAAGATAGCTCACTCAATTATTCATGTGAAAACCAAATATCATGCTATTATTTGCCTTGTGGTCTCATACATCTAATTTATGCAAATATTCAAGATTTAATCATAACATAAAATAAACGTTGAAGAGATAGCTCAACCCAAAACCCTTAAATTCGAAATACATACATGCACTAATCCAATTTTTTTCACTCCAAGTTAAATTTTAACATGCATGTACATATCATCAACACCCATCATAGTGAGCATGCTACATTATTTATTCATATCAACGCATCCAAATCCACGATACAATATAATCTTTAATCTAATAAGATATTTAAACTAAACATTTATTTTGTCACCAAATACACAAAACATTTCTTACAAGTAATCTAGCCCACATTATCCAATATCCTACAAGTTGACCTTATTCATGCTTGCATTTCTTCAATCCACACATCATGTTGATTTCTTTAAAATAAGTTGACTAAATCCACACATCTTATATTTTCAAACTTAAAGAATCATAAGTTTAGACATGGGTTCATACCTAACTAAGCATGGCACTTCCACTAAAGAATTTCATTTTGGCATAACAAGCACGGATTCAAACAATACAACCAAATTTCCTCAAAAGTATACTAGAATTGCTAAGGTTAAGATAAGAAAATACTTACAATACTCCTAGTTAGTTTAGATAAAATCTGAAAATATGTTAAGTATTTCATTAGATTAATCTAAGAACATAATAGTTTTTTTTTTAAAGGGAATATTTCTACACAAGAACATAGAAGTGGTGTGTGTGTTCTTCTCTAGATTTCTATGCTCAACTACTTAGAGATTTCACTTACCTCTTCAAGAATAACTCATTTTCAAGAATAGGTTCTAGTTCTTCTACACTTAGGATACTTTGATGTTTAGAGGATAGAAGGAAGTGAAGCAAAAGAAAATAGAGTAAGGGGCAGGGTTGGCCGAGAGGTAGAGAGAGTGAGAGGGTTTGTGTGCAAATGAACAACCAAGTGAGGGAGACCCCATCCATAGACCATTCGGACATGCCTCTCCATAGGGTACTAGGTACTCATTTCACTAATCTTAGGTGTGACATTTGAGGGGTTGAATGACTCTTTGATTGACTTCCATCTCATGACCACTCCAAGACCAAATCTAGCCCATGCCTAGGAGGATTTTGTTTCCCCGATTTCCATCCATGGCCGGCGCATGATGTGGGCTCCAAGCTCTCCCTTGCTTTTCACACACTCTCAAGTCACTCCACATGTCAATCCAAATGATCACAAGATCACATTTTTGGAGAAAAAGTCAAGGCATAGTTCGGCTAGCCCCATTTTGGTTTCAACCGAATCCTTCTCTTCTTCTTCCATGGTTCCCTCCTCTCAAACATCTATCCATCAACTTGTGAAGTCACCATTCTTCCCTACACTCTTACACATGTGTCCTTTCCCTTCTTACACAAATCTCATGTGTCCCCTCAACGAGATTTGTCAAAGTCCTTGGAAGACCTCAAATGAGGTTCACGACAACACCATACCCTAACCTTCCTTAGTTTCTTCTCTCCTTTTTCCCTTCCTACTCTCACTTGTAAATCACTTTGTCCACTCACCCTTACAAGTTCTATTCATGATCATTTGCTTAGGTTTGTGAGAGATTACATAGAAAATGTCCCAAAGGGGTTTCGACTACAAGCCTCCACCGAATCTCCTTCTTCTCTTCTCTTCCATTTCCTACTTCAACTACATGTGTCACCTATCTAGACATGGTATATCATAGAAAGACTAAAATAGAAAATATCGTTGTTCTTCCCAAGATAGATCAATGATGGAAAAATCTCATCATGAGATTTCACAATCCATCCTACAAGGCAACCCACTAGTCAACTCCCAACTACTAACAATTTTTTACTTTTATCTACTAGTCTTGGATGACTCACTAGGGTTTCTCTAGAGGTGACATGTGTCTCTTGTGTGGGCTTGATGGATCATGGGTCAATCTCATGGGCTTGTAGGCTTGTTATTCATTTCTTGGCCCACTAACTTAAGTTAGGCTTTCAAGACTTCAATCTTAAGTCCAAGCCTTCATCCTCACTTCTCAATATTATTATTATAATTTAAATTAATTACTTAATTAAAATAATAGGAAATGAAAATCTCGGGTCGTCACACTTATTCCAATCAAGAGACTTTTCTAATTGTTCACATCTCAAATCTAAGTAAAATAAACCAATTTCAACAAATTAAGCATGAATAAAAGTCAAACCATATATGCTTTGATGATATACACAAGATACAAATTAAAAGCTATTATTGAACGTTTCTAACCTCAATCTAGACCTTCAAAATTATTCTAAGACATAATCATATAATGAATTATTAAAACATTCCATAACTAATATTTCCACAAAAAATAATTTAAACATTATACCTATCGATCAATATTTTAGTTTCTAACTATATATGGTGTCTCTTTCTAAATCCACCCAAATTTAATACTCACTCAAAAACATAACTTATCATGTAAACTAAGATCTAGATAGAAAAACTTACAAAGACTTCTTGGCCCTTGAAGTTTCCCACTCAAAACTCATAAACTCAAGAACTCACTTAGAATACTAAAGAACACTCAAAGAAGACTTGAGGGAATAAAGTGAGGAAGAAGTGAAGAAGGGATGTGTTTATATAGGGTTAAAAAGGGTGGAAAAGCGCGACAGCTCTCCATTGGTGGGTTTGGATAGTGATGATGATGCTACCTAGCCTAGCTCCTTTTGCCGTGTGGTTGGTTGTTTCATAATCATTAATGCACCTTATGTAAGTTGAATTAGTTATTTTTTTTGGGGGGGGGGGGTGGTGCCGTGTGGGAGTGGAGAAAGGGTGGTATAGTAAATGCATGGCATGAAGGCACACCATCATGCTATCGGGTAAGGAGATTCCCAAGGCCAAATCTTTTTTATATTCATTTGTACTATCTATTTGGTTGTTTATGTCTAGTTTAAGGCACACTTGAGTGGCTTTCTTAGGTGATACATGGTGAATATTGGGTGGTAAAGTGGTGATGGCATAACAACTAAATAAATGAGGGACTTTAAGAGTGGTTATCAAGATGCCCAAGGATTATTTCAGATTGGGCAAAATTTTTGGGGTTTTGGCTATGGTTTTCGGAAATCAAGTCTAGTAAAATTTTTATGAATAAAACAAGGGTTTAAATGAAAAAAATTCTCTTGATAAAAAATGGCACAAAAATGTTTGAGGTAGGGGTATATTAGTCCATTGCACACAAAACTATACATGGATGCTAATTGGTGTAATTTTAGACATGTCATTACCCTAAATGACATGTGTAAAAGTCCATCTAAGATTAAATATGATCTAAGAATGATGGAAATAGATAAACAAACAAGGAAATCTTAAATCATAAAGATGAGAAGCGATAAGAATTAAAATCAAGCTTACAACATGTTTTCAAGATCACTAATAGTGTCGTGATCGACTATACCTCTTAACCAATATTTTAAACCTCATTTATTTATTTCTGAAACCCTTAGGTCATGTACTACTCTAATGGCCAGACTTTTAATTTTTAGTGCTAATTTAAGAGTTAATTTGATAAATAGGCCAGGTGTTACATTGAAAATGGTGCAAGCACCTACCAATCTTGTATTAGGGGGATGCACTTTTGACTGCAACTTACATTTTTAAATAAGTGCCCTCCATCCACTCTATATGAACTTTGGATTAGCAAAAACCCAACTTGAGTAACTTGCAACAGTGGGTACAGTAGGCTTCCTTCACGATTCTTCTCATAAGTATAGAATGTTGGGATCTAGAGGGACGAAGTGTATCTTTATATGTCATCCTGACCACTCTAAAGGTTATGCATTGATTGTTGAATAACATGATGGAACGGTATCTGAAATGGACTCAAGAAATGTGATTTTTATTGATGATGAATTTTTTATTAGAGATGAGGTTGGTAGGACTTTGAAACTCCAAGAGCGTGTGAATCAAGAGCAAGCCACTCCAAGCATGCTAGTTGAGAATGAAGGAATTCCTTAAGCTCCTAGGAACCTCCAAGTGGCAACATACAATTTATTGGGTAACCCATAATAGCCTTAACCATTCAGGAGTTTAAGTGGAAATGTTTTCCATTGTCGATTTAAATTGAAAGAAAAACTTTCATTATCTCTCATCTACTACTAAAGATGAATGGACGAAAACACTAAATGATGAAATGAAGTCTACGAGGACTAATCAGGTATAGAGTGTTGTAGACCTACGGCTAGGGTGAAAGGCCATTGAGAACAAAATGGTACTAAAGCTCAAATGCAAAGCAGACGGGTCAATAGAGAGGTTCAAAACTCGGCTCATTGCAAAAGAATATATCTAACAAGAGGGAATAGACTATGAGGAAACTTGTTCTCTCAAAGGTTTATGGCAATATTCTAGTCACAATAGCATACTGGGATTTAGAACTCTATCAAGTGGATGTTAATACTGTTTTTTTCAATAGGTAATTAGATGAAGAGATCTAGATAGATAAACCCATGTGCTTTGTGGTCAAAGTTAAAGAGTGCAAACTGGCAAGCTCAAGTAATTTATATATGGCCTAACGAAATCATCTAGACAGTAGTATCTAATTCTATCAATCCATTATCTCGAATGAGTTTATGATGATCGCAGAAAACCCCTGCATCTATGTGAAATGGTCCAAAATGAGTATTATGAAATAGTCCAAAATAGACCACTACGTATATTAGGAATATTTGCTAGAAATCACAAGAGGAAAACTGTCACTATTAAGGAGTGATTGTTCCTCAATTTGAAATAAAGAGCACGAATGAAGCGAAATAAATTTTAAAGGATTAAGATCTACAGAGATAGTTCAATAGACTTACTTAAAAAAGATCCTTGAGTGTTTTAAAATGAGTAATTTAAGCCCATTGAAATCCCTATTTTTGAAGGTGAGAGCTTATGTCAAGAAATATGTCTAAAGTCTCCAAGAGATATAAAGAAGATGGCCTATGTTCCAAATGCTAGCATTAATGGTAGCCTAATGTATGCAATGATTTCTACTTAGATAGACATATGCTATGTAATTGGCTTGGTCAGTAGATTCCAATTTAACCTCAGGCTGACTCATTAGAAAGTAGTTAGGAGAATTTTGAGATATCTCAAAGAAACTACAGACTATGTATTGTATTATCAAGATTCATATTTGCAGCTAAAATGTTACAATGATGTTTATTGAGGTAGTGACCTAGACAAGCGCAAACCAATAATTGGATATGCTTTCTTACTTAGCAATGTTGCCATTAAATGGAGTAGCAAGAAACAGCCTTGCATAGCCTTATCCACCATGGACACGGAGTACATAACATGTTTAATTGTGGTTTAGGAGGCTCTTTGGTTGGGGAGGCTCCTTCAGCAGCTAGATACTGTCATGGATACTTTTGGTCTAATGACTACTTTTTGCAATAGTATAGTTGCTCTCGCATATGCTAAGAACGCAATTTATGATGAGAGAACCAAATACATTTTCGATACCACTATATTAGAGACAAGGTGCCATGAAAGGATGTGTTCTAAAACATTTTTCTTCAAGTTACCTAGTTGTTAATCCTTAACAATGCCCATAGTAAAAGACACTTCTATGGCTTATGTTAAGAGTTTAGGACTGCGTAGACTATGATTACAATTTATTTTACAGTTGACAAAGTAATACAAACCTTCCTTTGAGATATTAATGCAGTATGATATTTTTCCTGTTTATCTTTATCATATGGTATGATATGTACACACACGAAAATATATGTGAACCGGCTTAGATTGACTCACTCACATGAGCAATCGCCTTTGACGCTACACAAAGATAACAAGTAAAGATAGGACTTTGTCAATTAATAATTGTCCAAAGAGAGATAGTTGCGGGACACAAAAGATTTTCCGCCTAAGTGGTAGCTAAGATGCCGTCCATCGTTTGTATGAGGATTATGCATAGACACCCCACAATCCATCCAGCTTGTAGCTAGCCAGATGTGAAACTCCTTTTGGCACCTTAGAGACGAGCAAATGGAGAGACTCAAGTTTGACATGAAAATAGCATCCGGACTAAGACTTGTACAATGTTTCATATGGACATAACATATACTCTTTGAGAAATAGAGAATTATCGTAGCATGTATTTCATAATACATGTGCTTATACGACAAAATATGAAAGTGAATAAATGATTCCCTATTTCTTCATTGTGTGAGTCATGTTCTTTTTAAGTGTCCTTGACCCTCAATTATGTCATAAAATGAAGGTTTTAATATTTGCTATTTAGTATATTGTCTATGGTTATGATTGACACAGTCTGAAGAGCTATTGTAGGAAAATTTGTTGGATTAAAGTTGAGTGACTTGAGGACGAAGAGAAGATTATTCGACAATGCATCCTTGGTTTGTTTGCTGAAAACATTGCGATGACTTTGAAGTGATCAAATATAATTTTGAGTTTTTTTGGAACTCAAAAGGGACTGAGATATACTTGATTAGATGTAAGCAAATGAGTTTAAGGAATACCAGACAATTGATGTTGCTATGATGTGCTTCTTTGTGACAAATTTAGTATAATGCTCCATACATTTTTTTAAGATATATTTGGTGATTGCACAACCTATTTGTATGAACGAGATAGGGATCACATTCAGAAATACAAGTCTAAGGGTATGCCCACTATATGCATATGGGAGATCTAATCAAACAAAGGGCACCCTTAATGGGCGTGCCCTCGTGCTTCCCATATCGGGATGACAGGCAGTAACTCCCCTCGTGCTTTCCATTATCAAGGCGTTATGCTAGAATAATGGGTATTAAAGGATGGCCGGCCAATCGACTGTTAACACACAAGGATTGCTTTTAAATCAGTCATTCATATGATGGACACGAAATTTGGTCTTGGACTACCCTCTCTCTCAAGTATCTGTTCTTGGACTACCCTATGTGAAAAGCTTTTAAGCTATTGGCATCTTGAGTGTCTCTATGCACAATCACATACCGAGTAGAGAAATTTTAAACATTGTATTCACTAGTGGAACAAATACATAAATGGACGTATTTCCTTCTACTGTGAATATTTTCACGAACTCAAATAAAATAAAAAAGAATGAGACTTAAAAAAATCAATAATCATCTTTCTAAATGAAAAGAGTGATAGTATAACACAATCGTGACGCAGAGAAGACTGCTGAAAGTAAACTGAAGCTTCGCAACTCGCCAACATGAAGAACAGATCCACACTGCATAGAAATGATCTCGGGATCAAGGTTTTTTTCTTTTTATTTTTACTCTATTTGTAAGATTTGAAATAGAATCGCATTCTCCAAATATCTAACCAAGTTGCTTCACTGCTGCTAGCGTTTCAACCATTACAGCTAGAATCAAACAACGTGACAGTCAATATAGCCAAATTCCCTCGTTATGAAGGAATGGGCCTACCCGCTGGCATTATCTTACATATGGTCAACACTATTTGATATGCAAGTCCGTCTCTGGAGTGACTCTTTCTTCAACGTAATTGGCAAATCTAACTCTTGGTGGTTCCAAGCACTGTTAAAAATAAGTTGAAAATTGTTTATCGACTGCTTAGGAAACGTATAATATTCAGTAACGTATTGGGGAAAATTTAGAACAAAAAGAGAAGTTGCTAAATTGCTAGAAGCACTTAAATTCGGAGTAAAGGCCGCTTACTGTGATTCTGCTGTGGATATTGAGCTCATAGTTCATCTGGCCAAGGCGGTGTTTTGCTAATTCTTCAGCTTCAGATGCTTTCCTGCACGCTTCTTGCATCTGCGTCAAATTAGAAGTAATGAGTTCTAAAAATCCTTGTACACATGCAACGGATTCCTGCCTGTTTTCTGATAACGATAATAGTTTGTTAACGGGACTGACCAATAAACTCAAGACAACAATATAAGAAATGGATCAGTTTAAAGAGGACAATAAACCAGATGAGAGCACTTGGAAGGATTATTAAATAGGTCAGTATTCTAATAAAATAGCACAAGATTTTTCTTTTGTGATATGGCCATGTTTTTTCGAGTGGAGTAAGAAAGGTCATTATTCCCAAATGCAAGACTAAACTGTATACTAAGTTAAATTCTCCAAGAAATTAAATAAGAAAAATAATTCAAAACACAAGTCCGAACTTGTCTCCATCGACTAAAGCAATGATAAAGGCCGAAAAACTTGGAGGAAAGGCATTGGTTTAAGTCAATCAATGAAGCTTGTATGAACTCAAACCATACACGAGTCAACTCATATTATTTAATTATTATAATTTTTCTAAACTTTTAAATAAACTATAATAAATAATTCGATTTTTTCATAACCCAAAACAAAAATAATAATAAAAAATAATATTCTAATAATATTTTATTCAATTTTCAACTCTTATATCATTTCATCTCATTTCAACTTAATTCACCATCTAAACCTCTTCAGTGTTCTTGGACTAGTGGCCCAAAGGAGAGGCCACATCAGTGTAGCATTAAACACCTACCACTCCTATACCTAGCAAGTCTTATCCTATAAGTGCCAATTTGTGTTTTTGGGTCGTGCAAGTCATGAACATTCTATGTAGATTAACCTGAACCCAACTTGCTAAGTTGAATGTGTCAAACCTTTAGATTCTATCCCGACTAATTTAGATAACAGGTCATATAGTATCATCCATTTTGACTTGTTTAAAAATAAGTAAAAATAAGTCAACACAACACGACTCATTTTATATTAAATGAATTGAACTGATACGCATAACTCATTTGATTTTAAACATAATTTCACATAAAAGTTTGAATAAATATTTCTTATTAACCACAATATCTTAAAAAATAAAACTATCTACAAACAGAAAAATCAATACTTTTCAAATTTTAGCACATAATAAAAAACTAATATTACAAACCATACCATAAATATAAGCATAAGTTTAGAATTACAATACCAATAATAAAAATATAAACATAATGAGAAATATTAATATTATAACTGAACAATAATATAATTGTGACTTGAAATAAAATCTAAACCAGTCAAAACAAGTTGATTTTGGATTATGTGGGTTGACACATTCATTGACCCATGCATAAATTGTATCTTTACATATCAATCCGTTTTGATTTGAATTCGTTAACATCAAACTCAAATCCACTAATTTTATGTCATGTTCGTGTTTAATTCACGGGTCCCATCATATTGACACCCTATAGACTTATCCACATATTCACACTTATATTTCACAAGACTTTTAAAGCTGTGATGAACATATATTGGCCGCATCTTCCGTCCATTTGAGAATAACATCAGTGCTGAAACAGCACCGTTATGCATATACGTATTGAGTGGAGACATGCTTTTATGCATGCCTAAGATCCATTTAACTTTCTAGTATTGTCATGATGAAAATTGGATCTTAAGCTTTCAAATTTTACGATTCTTAAACATTAAAGCTGCCTTTCATAGGCTTTCAAAGCGAGCATTCAGAAGTGACCCTAGTCAAGTATGGTGTACGTCAAACTAGCATCCACTAGGTCAATCAAATGCACAAAACACAGAAATCAGATAGGTGCATTTTTTTGTTCCTGGAGTGCTCACCTGATTGACATGAGCAGTCGGATGGTCATTGAGACCATCAGCAGCAGATTTTTGCAACATGTTTCGCAGGCATGATAGTTCCTTAATCAAATCCAGGGACACCTCTTCAGCATCTTGCATCTGATTTCGGGAAAACTCAAATGCTCTCTCTGCATGAAGACGGAAAGAAGCACAGTTCAAACAAGTGCAGAGCCCTCTGCATCCTCGTGGATTTCTCTTAAGAATCCCCTTTAGGAGGCCAGTACCAACAATTGCCGGAGGAACTGAGGTTCCGTGTTGAGATATGTTCCCAGACAAGCCATCTGCTTCAACTGGCTTTGCACTGGAAGAATTCTTTCTGAATGAACTAATGCAGTCTACTTCAGAGTCAAAAGACATTCGTGGCACCGTCGTTGTACCTTCTTCCCTGGACAAAGTTCCACAACTGACAGGAGACGGTGAGTTAACTAGTGGATCAACTTCATATACAGAAATCACTTGATTGGGGGAAGTTTCCAATTGACTGTATCTATCTGATTTAACCTGTTCAACTTGCAACTGATGTTCCTTCAGTGATTCAAGCGAAATTGTGGGTTCAGGATCATCCTGAGGAGATTTTAGCTTCGGTTCATCAACATTTGATGAATATTGAGCAGAGTTCAACCCAATCATTGGCGGAGTACCAGAATGGCTAGCTTGATGCTCTACATGAAAGTTGTGGCCATTTGATACAACTGAATTTTCTTGACAGTTGGAAGCAACACATGATGGAAGCTGCATTTCTTCCTTATCCTTCTCAAATTTTGAGCAATAACCATTCCCTGAAGCACCTACAAAAATCCAGGATAGCAGATGTGTTATCTTTCTATTGTTAGTGAACAGAAATATCTGCTCGAGCAATTGGAAGCAATCTTTTGCGAGCTTGCTAGAATTATCATAGAGAAGGCAAAACAGGACTTACTAGAACTATCTTTTGCGAGCTCAACAAGAAATGGAAGCAATCTTCTATAGCTGAATGAGCCAGAACTTCTGCATAACTTAAGTCTTGAGCATGGATTTAAGACCTGTTTTGGAATACAGAGCCCATCTTATGTGAGAAGAATTTCATAATAAATTTCCAACATCTGAGAATTTCAAAAAATAGAAAGTTTCATACCAGTTTGCTTTCAGAATTGGAGTTTCTCCTATCACTAGCACCACTAGCACTTCTTGTATGACTTCCAAGAAGTGGCTTCCCAAGGCCATAATCTGTAGTCTTCTCAAAAAAACCACCTTTAGCACTTCCATTTTCTTCTGTATCTGATTTAGTAAAGACCTCGGCATCTGGTGTCATCCGGACATGCTCTTATTTGAGTCATTGATTTGACTTTGGGCCATACCATCATCAACATATCTCAGCTCTAAATTGGACGATTCGTTGTTATCTAATTCAGAAAAAATAGGATTCAGACTCTGAGCATTACAAGGACGATTACTAGGTTTCTTCATTCCTCCAGTCTCAGACTGCTTTACATCATCAGAGCGCTGAGCAACTCCATAATCTCTTCCTGGAGGACCCTCGTATTTAATCAAAGACAACTGGGTGCTTACATCGTCATCTTGAGCTTCGCTAGGAATCCTGGTAGCACTTTTCTCAGTTTCTACATTGTCACTCCGACCCTTTGCATTATCCTCCAAACCCGAAGACAGAACAGGTTTTAAGCCAATTTCATGATTTTTACTAGTAAGCCCCAACTCAAATTTCTGAATTTTTCCATTCCCAAAGAGCTTTTCATGGCGATCATCAACCAATTTTTTCGAATCAATTGGTATTAATGATTCAGTGGCGTGTTTAGACGATGTTAAATCTGCCATGTTACCATCTGATGACACATTGGCAGAATTGCCAGAGTCAGCAGTGGAACACTCCATTGAACAGCTGTTTGTAATAGATTTATGCATGGCCGCTTCTTGACCATTAGAACCCAATTTTGGTTGGAGCAGCTTTGGTCCCAAACACCTCTCCAGTTTTGGGCACTCAGCACTTTTTGGAATATCTATAGAAATTGATTAGTAGATTTGTCAGCTCCACGTACATGCTTCTCCTTTCGGACAATCAGCTTGAGAACTTAAAATTTATTAAAAGGGTAGACAAAAAGGAGTTGCAACTTACAAGAATTGTCCTTTTCGATGTCCATCAGAAAAGGAAGCATTCTTTTATAGCTAAATGAACCAGGAGGTTTGAATAGCTTCCGTCTAGAACATGGTTTGAGCACCTATTCCAGACCATATCACATTAGCACAAACCTTAAGAGAATACTAATGCTTTTATAGTCATAAATGAAGTAGCACCTCAATATTTTAAGTTCCATCATTGGAAAGGTCCCATGTATAGAAGTATTGATTATCATGAACGCGAAGCACAATAAATTATAGGGAGAAACAAAAGTAGTACACAAACACAAGACCATTTTCTTATCCTTATATATTGGAATGAAATGAAAAAGTGCATAAGAAGTGTCATTCTTACCGATTTGAAGGCAGAAATTGAGTCATTCTTCTTCTCATTAAAGTCGTTACCAAAAGCCCGTCCAACGCACGTAACATTTCTTTGAGTACCTTGAATTGGAGGCTTCCCTCCATTTTCATTAGCATGCCCATTACCAAATGCCTCAGAATCAGGCGGCGTCGTCTGAAAATCGCATTCATTCAAAACACCAGTTCCCTTCAGAAGCCCATCATTCTCACCATCATCTACTCCTAGATCATCCGAATCACCCTTTAGGCCATCTCCTTCGGTCGCCAACAAACTAGGATTCATACCAACCAAATCCTGGGTTTTACAAGAAATCCCCAATTCAAATTTCTGAATTTCTTCACTCTCATCGTTATATGGATCAACCCCATTATGTTCATCCAATCGGTACTCCTCCACAGCAGATGACAAAACCATGTTTTTTTTCTCCATATTCTCACCGCCTCCGCAAGAAATCCCTTGATCTAAATTCTCAAAAGAGACGCCTAATTTCTGAATACTATTTACATTTTCGTGGAGATTCGGACCACACGAGTCAATTGATTTGGGCGAAAAGACCCGTCTAGTGCGGAGATCCTTGACACGGAGATTCGAGTTTCCGAGGGGATAAGAGGAATCGTGGTTGTGCAATGAGCGGTGGAGCTGGATCTGAGATTTCCTGTGGGTCGAGATTCCTATCAAGGGATGGGATGGGGTAGACGGAAGCTTTCGCTTCTTGGAGCTTTGATTTGCGTCCATCCTGATAGTTGTGTTGCACAGAGAGAGAGAGAGAGAGAGAGAGAGAGAGAGGGAGAGAAGGGAGGGAGGCGTGGGAGAGATGGCGGGTAAAGTTGAAGAATAAGTTCGCAAAGCTTTTTCTATGGCGGGAAAAGTGCGCTCATTTGGCGGGAATTATGAGTTGGAACTATTTTATTTTTTTATATAGAAAAATATATTATATAGAAAATTCGTATTTTTTCACCGTGATGTCAGATAATTACCAGATTACGAAAATTTGTTGACCATCCGATATGTAATGTCCGATTTTAATTTAGGAGCATGCATTTTTTTCAACAATGGCTTCGTTGTTGGTCTGGATGTTCCCCCGGGGCGGGACCTAGGCCTGACTCATTCCCAGAGGCACAATAGTCAAAACGTGTGATCGGCCCACGGGGTAGAGTAAGAATAAGAAGGCTTAGGAC
This sequence comes from Platycarya longipes, assembly GCA_036559045.1. NCBI lineage: Eukaryota > Viridiplantae > Streptophyta > Magnoliopsida > Fagales > Juglandaceae > Platycarya > Platycarya longipes. The sequence goes on along the minus strand of CM071789.1, from coordinate 25,296,784 downwards.
GAACACGGGAAGTGGGTTGACGTGGAACGATGGGATGATGTCCTCTTTGACATGACCATGTACATGCACGTCATTGTAGAGCCTCGCCATATTAAAGGATCAGATACAAAACGTGAAAAGAAATCCTGGCGAGGACCCTTGATCCTGACAAAATGCATGAAGTTGGCCGCACTCACAACCCTGCCACATGGGGCACGACCAGATAAGTCACAACGCATTAAAGGCAACGATACGATATCCAGTACAGAGGACGGGCATCACAAACACATTTTACAGCCGACCATTTCGACAAGAGGTATAAAACCAAATCCCATGTTAGAATGTCCTGTTATGTTCTCTAATATACAAAAACTCGCCCTAAGGATCAAAATTGACTTAGACATTGGAAGTATTTCACAAATCTCGAGCCCTCACTTCCTGTGTAGTTGGAGACTAAGTTTGGTGACTAGTGTAGGATACACATTGTCAATAATGATGTCGTCTGTAGGATCATTTGTAAATTAACACATTATTTTCATGCCTGCAACAAGCTCTCAAACTACTGTGATTAGAAAGCAACCTCAAGAAATATTGAATGAAGATTTGCAAAGATGGAAGTATACATAAAGAAAATGGCAGGAGATATGGAAAACCTCCCATGGGAAAATGAAACATTGAGGAGAATGGACGCTAAGACTCAAGAAGACACTACATTGAGCTAGAATGAGCATGCCAAGTCACGAAGAAGAGAGGAGGAAGATGCACCATGAGCTACATAGCCTCGTGAACAAGTTTGAGGAGATGACCAAGATAATGGGTGTGTCGTCACGATTGAATAGGTTGCTCAACAACATAGACTTTCCTTATAGTGCGGGGGTGATGACAACACCACGCCCTCTTGAGTTTAGAGTCTCGCAGATAGAAATTTAGGACAGATCCAAATAGCCCCTTGAGCACATTAAGAACCCTTCAAGGGAGTGCGGCAAGAGGATGGTTCAGATCTCAATTGTAGGGCTCGATTGATAGCTTCGAAGAACTTGCTCAACTGTTGTTTATGTAGTTTATGGCAGAAGAAGGCCTACAAGACAACGAGTCCCTCAAAGCATATCTGACATGGTTCACTAAAGAATGCATGGCGACTAATGAAAAAGATGAGAAAATCACGCTGGTGGCACTCTTGGGGGCATCTGGCTCGAAATTCGTTCATGGCCGAGTTGGGAAGAAAGATCCCTTTGAAGTGAGTTGATGGACCGGACGAATTGCTTGACTGGATCTGTTAGAAAACAACAAGAGATAGGAGCATGAGATGCACAAGGTGACCAAAAAAAAAATGTCAAATACTATTTCAATAAGATGGTCAAACCCAGGTCCTCTAAAGTAGGAGATTTGGTTTTGAGGTATATGAGAACGACCACGCAAAAGGAGGAGAAGTTAGGGCCATGATGGAAAGGACCATATATGATTACCGCCAACAATAGGTCGGGCTCCTATAGGCTTAAAGACACCTAGGAAAATGAACTACTGGATTTGTGGAATGCAGAGCACTTGTGGAAGCCTTTTTTTTTACTTAACTATGAAAGTCAATGGTGCTGACAACAGGAGGTGAGGATCCCTTGATTGCCCAAACCTCATGTACCAAGTCGAATTGCTTGACTCATCGCCTAAGTTCATGCTTACATTAGGCTTGCTCGCTAAAAGTTTTGTTTGTCTTGACCATTTGTTAGGACTTTTCCTTTGCTCTCAAGATTTTGAATGTTTTTATGCAATCTTAACAAGCCAATCCAAGGGGAGCTGATTTTTTTGAAGGGTGATTTTCACATGATAACTATAATAAGATGAATAATCTTTCCATGATAGAAGGGGTATGTGGTGAGAAAGCCAAAGTGATGAGTAATGAGAAATCAATAACTACTATAAGATAACTCTCTCTCTCTCTCTCTCTCTATGTGAGGGTATGATAGAGGTGAAGGTTTTTTTTTTTGCTCCTTTGAGTTAAAGAGGAGTTCCACTTTAGGTGTTTGCCGCACTGTGGTTATAACTGATCTAAATTCAGCATGGAACCTTCTTCATCTCAGTGAGGATGAGAGCAATGCTATTGAAAATGAAGATGGTGAGTTGGAAAAGCTTCAAAGTTGTGAACAAAGGAGTTTGGTGGTGCGAGTGTTTGGAGATAGGAAAGTGGGGGTGGACGTGATTAGGTAAACTATGTTGAAAGTCTGGAAGGTGGAAAAGTCTGTAGTTTTTAAGGGGATCAAGGAGAACACATTTGCCATTACTTTTGCAAACAAAAGGGATAGGGACCAGGTCTTTGCGAGAAGCCCTTGGTTGTTTGATAATAATATTTTTGTTTAGAAGTCAATGGATATGAAAGTGCGTGATAGAGTTTCACTTGGAACTTTTCTGGGTTCAACTCCACAACTTCCATATGGCCTGAATGAACCGTCAAATTGGTGAGTAGTTAGTTGCATTAATTGGTCAAGTATTGAAGGTTGATATGCAAGTTGATGAGGTTGGTTAGGATCGATTTCTGAGAATTTTGATGAAAATGGATGTGAGAAAGCTTGTGTCCAAGAGGAGGATTATAGTGTAAACAATGTTAATACGTGGATTCCATTTCAATACAAGAAATTACCAAAGATTTGCTTTAGATGTGGGAGGATGGTGCATGGGAGTGCAGGTTGTAATTCGGTCACTACAGATTCCATGCAGAATAGTAACATCAAATTCGGTTCATAACTGAGGGCAAATAATGTTCTTGCTAGGAATGGTACAAGGGATCAGTGGGACAAGGAAGACTAGCAAGGGATCGTCGATGTATCATGTCAATGATCGACGTCGTGCTGGGGTGGAGCTAGGTGGTAGTAGGGACGAGGGGTGGGGATCTCAGGGGTTACCGAAGAATGAGGTGACATTTAAGGATAAGAGTGGAGCGGTTGGTGGTGGGCTATCTCTACTGAAAAAGGGTGAGCTCTTAGGTAATGGGGGTTAATCCTCATAAACCACTTAGTTTTTTGAATTTTAAAAGGTAGGATAAAGATATGGGCTCAGATTTGATTGGAGGAACAAATAGTATTGATATTTCGCTAAAGCATAAGGCCTCTAGGCCTTCGTGGCAGCATTCAGAATGTAGTGGGTCAGGGCCTGTAATAGCCCATTTTTTTCTTAGGCTAAAATATTTATTTTTAGAATTTAGAATTATATTTTGAGGAGCTTTTGGAGTATAATCTCTCATAGGAATAAAATTTGAGAATTGGATGATAATTTTGAGCCAAGAAAGGGATTTAATTATGCATTCTAGGATAAATTATGGTTAAATATTTGAGAATTTTAATAAGGTATCAACTAGAGAAATTATATTTGGGATTAGGAAGAGACAAATTTCTGAAATTTAAGGGTAAAATTCAAAGGAAAGTGATAGAACAAAACATCAAACACTTGGTGTGCCAAAACAAGTTCTCGGGCTAGTCCGTCGAGTTTTGGTGTAAGAAACATAACTTTCTCATATGAGGTCCAAATGAGGTGATTCTAATTCTTATAGAATCTTAAGAGGCAAATATAAAACTTTTATGTTTTGGATTTTTGAAGCTTATGACTGGATAAATGACTTATTTGGACTGAAAGTAGACTGATATGGATTGGACGAAAACTGGAACCCGAAAACAAAGTGTGCCACCACCTCACTCTAGGTGCTTAAATTTAATTGGTTCCTTCCATTTATCTAATCTAAAAACATGTGGGGAGGCATGTGGAAAATGGAGATAAGTCATCTAGAAGCATTAATTGGCAAGAAAATAAAAGAAAACAAATGATGAACTCGGATTGGGTGTTCTTGGGTAAGTTTTGACGTGTTTTGATAAATTAAGCATAGCTTTCATATCTAATCTCGGAATAAGGTAATTCAAAATCTTATAGAATTTTAAGAGGATGATCTAAAATTTTCATGTTTTGAATTTTAAAAAAATTTAATTGCATGAGGGACTTATTTGGAATGGAAGAAGCCCAAAGATCAGATTATGCGTGGCTGGGCAGACAGCCAGCCCATGCCAACTCATACCCCCCCATGTAGTTATTTCTCAACCCTTGATCACATGAGGCAGCCAAGTGACTTAATCCTAACCCTTATATGAGGGACACCTCACACATTCTTATATTGGAGGAAAAATCGATGGCCTCAAGTGTTTCACTCCTAAAGCCATGCATTGAGACGTCTCCTATGCTTATATGTGTGTGTGTGTGTGTGTGAGTTTATCCTCTTTCCCTTTTAGTGATATCACATGGCCATAGTAAGAAAAAGTCAAGAAAAATACACAAAAACCCACTCACATCACCTAAGTACAAAAAGGGAGCTAATTGAGGGCATTGAAGAAGAAGTGGTACAAAACTTATCCTAAGCATCAATTCAAGCTTGGAGAAAATTTTTAAGTGCATCTATTAACTTAATCTTGGCATAAAATAAGTGGTTTGGTGATTGGATTATATTTGATATTTATTTAAATTTAATCTTTGTTTATGTGTAAAGTTGAAACATATTGGATTTTGGAGTAGTTTTTGCTATGGAAAAATGTTAGAAAAATTATGAGACCTTAGAAATATAATCTATGATGTTATATGAAGAGAATTATCTGAAAACATGAGGTCTTAATTTGGAAAAAATTGAAGAAACAACTTTAGTGAATTTCGGCCTTAATAGGATTATAATTGACAGATTTGACACATTTTGGTAAATTGGGCATAACTTATTCATTTGATGTCGGATTTGAATGATTTAAGAGGCTATGGAAATCTAATAGAAATATATACAACTTTTATGTTATGAGTTTTAAGATATAATGACTCAATCAAGGATGAAACTGTGATTGAAGTGGCATATTTGAGTTTATCATAGTATGCATTGATTTTATTGGTGAATTTCTTCTAAAACTGTTAGTGACTTGATTTCTAATTATTTGAATGATATTTTAATAATTATGATAAGTTTATAAATTTTGGTTTATTATGAAAATTTCAAGAATCATCATACAAGAAATTATTAGAGAATTAACCAAGAAAACAATATAGTTTAAACTTGAGTTTATTTATGAAAGCTAAGGAAAATTTAACAAGTTGTATATGTGGATTTTAGCTTGATTTGAATTAGAAGAAAATGAAGTTTGATTATCCATAGAGTTCGGTTAGCTTTGATGTGTGAATATTTTAATAATTTATTTAATTGTTAAGTATTATTCGTTATGTTTTGACGTTATGAATTGTTGTGACATAAATGCATGTACATGTGATGTATGCTATTATGAAATATTCTCATATGTTATAAGGTTTATAAGGACATGAAATATGCTTATCATAAGTTTAAGATTGTGTTAAGTTGCATTTCGTCACATATAAGTGTCGTCATAAGTCATAACGTCTGTTATAAGAAAATACGTTAAGAAAACTTTGCAAGTGAAAAGATTAAGAAATTAGTCACGTCTTGACGGGGATGGAGATATGTAACATCCGTATGGCTGACATGCCAATAGGGACGGTGATACGTAACGCCTGTCGTAAAATAAGAATCATGTCATGACGGGGACGACAATATGTAACGCCTAGACGACTAACATGGTTTTATAAGATAAGTGTCATGTCATGATGGGGACGGCGATACGTAACGCTCGGAAGATTGACACGAGACTAGTCACAATGGGAATGACGATACGTAACGTCCGGTCGACTGACGAGTTATATGTATGGATAAGCTGATGCGTCATGCTAAGAAACCCAGCGGGGATGACGATACGTAACACCCGTTGATGTTAAGATAAGAAGGACCCCTATAAGTAAGACTTATAAGAATAAGAATTATAAGGAAAGAATAAGAAGTACATGCATGGTATAAGATTGTCTAGAAAGAGGGACATCAATATACGTATACATAAGGAATAAGTCTAAGTCATGCATAAGTCACATGTAGCATGCCATAAATGCATACTCTGACTGTTTGGATTGTATATGATTATTTTAGGATATCTATGTTTTAATTAAGTTAAGTGTGTACTTACTGAAATTTTCAAGGAAATCTCATTCTTGTATGTTTATTTTCTTTTTTGGAATTTAAATTTTGCTGTAGGGTGTGATGACGGCCATGGGTTAGGTCCCAGTTGCTCGAGAGACCTGAAAAAACCCTGAAGAGATCCCCGGAGTACTCTATCTCTATAAAATTTTGACTCAGTTAATAGTAGTATGGACAGACATCGACATGACAGCGAGTTTTTCGAAGTGAAGAAAGCGCTTAGGCGGCCCTAAGGTGATTTTTTGATAAGTTTGTATATAATTTGAGAACTGAGAAAACTAAGTGGGTTAAGCATGTAAGGATACAATGTTATTTTATGAATGGATGATATGAATATTAAGCTTTTGTGTCACCATGTGATCTCTAGAATTTAATTTAATTCATAATTTTTTCGTTGCGATTTGCATTGCATGTGTTAGTAAGTCTAGGTGCATGCATTGATTTACGATAAGTATGGGAGCGTGTAGTTTAGCGTTACTTACCTTAACACTTCAATTTGTGTTGAATTATGAATGAAAAATGGGGATGTCACAAGGCCCACTTTTGGAGAGTTTAATTTAAGGCTTAGTGAGGCCTACTCCTTGGAGAAAAAATATGTTGAATGGTAGAACAGGTCATTCAAAATCTCCTAGAGAGAATCCATTGATTTGGCAACCTCCATTGCTTGCCGAAAAGGCGGGGAATGGTGGTAAGTGTAAGAAGGGCATGCCTCAAGGAAATTGAATGTTAGTCTCCTTCTCTAAATCATAAGCAGAAACATCTCTTATCTTTGTTCAACGAGGATGATGTTGGGGGGGGGGGTGGGGGATAGGAAAAGGTTGCATCTTGGAGATGATAAGGATGTTGTTTAACTACTTTATTATCGACAGAGGCTGCTAGTCAGCCCCGCCGAACACCATGATTTGCCTCAACTAGTTAGGACCTTTGCTAATGGTCAAGGAAAAAGCTCCCAGCTCAGAGAAAATTAACAAGGTGAGAAGGAGGCTAGGGTTCTATGGTTGTTTTTCTGTTGATTCTGTCAGAGGAGTGGGGGATTGGCTTTATTGCTAGAAACTCAGATCATAAGCCTCTCTTAGTGTTTTTTAGGAGGGGTGGGGGTAAGAAATGAGGGATCATCATGTGTTCAGATTTGAAAAGTTGGATGGTCTAAGGTTTTAGGGAGTAGCTCTGTGATGGCTTGTGTGCAGGTTAGTCCGAGTATATGCAATAGGGATTTAATTGCATGGAGTAGATATAGTAAGTCACGGGGGAGAAAAGAATAGAGGGAGTATCTAAGGCTATGAAGAAATTAATAGATAAAGAGGTAGGGGGAGATGTTAACCAGATTAGGGTGTTGCAAAGTGTAGAACCCAATATTTCAAGTCTCGTATCTACGTATAGATTTTGATGATAACAAATAAATTCAAGAGTCAAGCTTAAGTTGTCTACGCATGAAGAAAGTTAAGCACATCAAGAAATCAAATATGAGCAAAAAGAAGAACAAGTCTATAAATGAAGCTTGTAGAGTAATTTTGTACATTTCTTAAAATTTGAAATTGGATTAAGATTCAAAATTAATATTTTCTCATAAAGTATCAAATTGCATTTTTTACATTTGCATAACTTTATTAAAATATTTAATTTAAAAAATTATTATTATTTTTTCACATATGCATAAAGATTTGAACTTGTAAGATGATTGATTGTCATCTTTAACATGTACATCTGTTGTTTACAAATCTTGAAGGATGGTTGTGTGTTTTTTGACAAATGCAAAAGAAAGATGATTTTGTTTGAAAATCTTGAAGAATGGTTGTGTAGTTTTTTGAAAAATGCAAAAGATAGACGATTTATTTAAAAATCTTGAAAGGTGGTTGTGTATTTTTTTGACATATGCAAAAAAAGATGATTTGATTTGAAAAATAAATCATGCTCATTTTGTCATGCATGAAAAGTAAAAGATTTGATTTGATTTCTTTGATAAATAAAAAAGGAGATATTTTTATTTGAATATTTTGAAAAGTGAATAGTACTTTTATTTGACATATGAACCTTTTCAAATTTGAATATGAAGACTCATTTGCCTATAAATAGCTCACTTGAGTTTTGTAAAAATCATAACAAGAGCTTACACATCAATTGCTAAGTTTTGTATCATTCTTTCAAAACTCTCATTTTCTTTTCTCTAAGTTTTGTACCTTAATTCTTGTTCATTTTGAGAGAGATATAAGTTGCGCTGTATTATTTTTATCTCACTCATTGTGGAGTGTATTCTGATAACCTACCCATTATCAGCTTTTGTATTTGTAAGAGGGTGCGTATAACCCATGTGTGTATAGAAGGTGTTCTACACAGGTAATAGTTAAATCACAAAGTGTGAGGTGATTGCAAGTGTAGAGGGTGTTCTACACGGATTCTTTGTAACGGTGTTGCTCAAAGGTGTAATAGGTTTCTATCTCTACCTGAAGGAGATTGAATAATGAATTTGGGATCCTCAAGGGGTAGCTTGAGGTGAGGATGTAGGCAGTGGGGTTGAACCTCGTTAAAATACTGAGTTTGCTTCTTCTTGCCCTTACTCTTTATATTTCCTACTGTTTCGTATTTTATTTATATTTTATATTGTATATTTGGTTTATAAGTGTTAATTTTTTTATAACCCAATTTACCCCCTCTCTTGTATTAGTTATCTGAGCAACAATTAGTATCAGAGTAAGGGTTCTATGATAAGATTCATTATCTGTTGAGTTAAAATCATATGGCTAACATTGTAGCTACATTCGCTGAATGTCAATACAATAGTCGGCCTTCACTAATTTGTGGAGACAATTATACTTTGTGGAAAGTTAAAATAAGAATATTTCTTCAGTTTTAAGGTTGAGAAATCTAGAAATGTATTGTAAATGGAGTAAAGGTTAACAAAGAAGAAGAAGAGTTTGATCGTGAAGATACTTTGCAAGTCAAATAATCAAAAATTTATATTCTTACGCATGAATATGAAATGTTTAAAATAATTGATGATGAATCTATCTTCTCTATGTATACTCGTTTTACTAATATTATAAATAGCTTGACAGCTTTAGGAAAATTTTATTCTAGCTTGGAGATAATAAGAAAAATTCTCAACTCTCTGCCAAAGTGTTGGGAATCAATAGTAACGGTGATTTTTGAAGCTAAAGATCTCAAAAAACTTGAAATAAATGAACTCATCGGATCACTTATTACCCACGAGTACACATTGAAAAGAGGAGAAGAAGAAGAAGGAAAGCAAAAGAAGAGTTTGGCACTCAAAGCTATTCCCCATGAAAGTGAAAGCGATGAAGACAAGGAAAGCGATAACAAAGATGAAGAAATTGCAATGATCACAAGAAGATTTCAGAGATTCTTAAAGAAAAATAAAGCTCATCTAAGGAAATCTTTCAAAAAGTTTTTCAACAAAGATACAGGTAAAAATGATTCATTAATTTGTTATAAATGTAAAAAGCCTGGACATATCAAAGTAGATTGTCCCCTGCTAAAGAAAGATCGATACAAAGGCAAGAAAGCAATGAAAACTACATGGGATGATGATTCAAGTAGCTCAGATAGCGACGCAAGTAATGAAGAATCTGCAAATCTTTATCTTATGGCTAAAGACGATCTTGAGGTAACAAATTTTGAAAATATTGAAAATCCTTCTTATGAAGAATGACAAAATATTTTGGAAGAAGTATATGAGGAACTTAAAAAATTGGGTATTAAGAATACCGTTTTGAAAAAGAAAAATTCTTCTTTAACAAATGAAATTGATATTTTAAGAAAAGAAAATATAATTTTAAAAGATGAAAATGATGAGTTAAAAAAGAAAGTGACTGATTTAGAAAAGATTGTTGAAAATATTACAAATGGAAAAAGAAGTTTTGAAAAACTTCTTGGTAGTCAAAGATGTGTTTTTGATAAGGTAAGTTTGAGATACATGCCAAAAGAAAAACTCAAACCCTATAAAAATTTCTTTGATAAACTGACTAAATCAAAATCAGAGTTTCAAAATTCTTTTCCCAAAAATAAATTTAAAAAAAAAAAAAATTATTACAATCACTCAAGTTTTTCAAATATGTCACATGTTATTTGTAATTCTTATAATAGAAATAGTCATAACTGTCATACCTGTTCTATTCGAAGAAAACATATAATAACTATTAAGGTCATATCGGTACCAAAGAATCTTGTTTCTTCTAATACTAATAAATAAAGGATCCAAAGAACTTAAGTACCAAGAAAAATTATTTTAATTGCTTTTGTAGGTATGCATGAAGTCTTCCATAGGTAAAAGTAAATAGTTTTTAGATAGCAGATGCTCAAGACACATGACAGAAGACAAAACTAAGTTCATGGACCTCACTTCTAAAGAAGAAAGACACGTGACATTGGAGACAATTCAAAAGGAAATATTATGGGAATATGTGAAGTTGGTAAGGAGTCTTCTCTCATAATTGAAGATGTTCTACTTGTTAATGGTTTAAAGCATAATCTTTTGAGTATAAGTCAATTATGTGATAAAAGATTTATGGTTACTTTCAAAAAGGATAAATGCATTATTTTAAATAATCATGATTACAATGTTTGTTTTATTTCTCTTAGAAACAATAATGTTTATACAATCAAATTTGAAGAAATTGCCTCACAAAATGCTATTTGTTTATCAGCTCAATATGAAAATAGTTGGTTATGGCATAGAATGTTAGGTAATGCAAATATGTAACTTATTTCCAAACTTTCAAAAAATGATCTTGTGAGAGGTTTGCCAAAAGTGAACTTTTTTAAAGACAAAATCTGTGATGCATGCCAGTTTGGTAAACAAATAAAAACTTCTTTCAAAACTAAGAAATATATTTCCACTACTAGACTATTGCAACTAATACATATGAACTTTTTTGGACCAAACAGAGTTACGAGTCTGGGAGGAAAATATTATGCATTTGTTATTGTTGATGATTTCTCTAGATATACTTGGGTCATCTTTCTCGCTCATAAAGATGAGGTACATAATGCCTTTACCAAGTTATGCAAGAGAATTCAAAATGAAAATGATTATACTATTTCAAACATCCGAAGTGAAAGGGGAAAAGAGTTTGTCAATAAAGATATTGAGTCTTTTTGTGATAAAAATGGTTTTCTGCATAATTTTTCTATTCCTCGAACTCAACAGAATGGGATAGTAGAGAGGAAGAATAGATCTCTTCAAGAAATAAAAAGAACAATGCTTAATGAAAATAGTTTACCTAGTTATTTTTGAGCCGAAACAGTAAGTACTGCTTGTTATGTAATAAATAGAGTTATGTTAAGGTCTAAATTAGATAAAACCTCTTATAAGCTTTGGAATGAGAAAAAGCCCAACATTGGTTACTGTCATGTATTTGGATGCAAATGTTTTATACTTAATGACAGAGATAATTTAGGATAGTTTGATGCAAAATCTGATGAAGGTATCTTTCTTGGGTATTCAACAAATAGTAAAACTTATAAAGTATTCAATAAAAAGACTTTGACTGTACAAGAATCTATGCATATAGTAATTGATGAATCTAAACCTCTACTCTCCAAGAAATCTATTGATGAAAAATCAGAGCTTACAAATAACACAAATAGTCTCAATCTCAACAAAGAGAATACAATGGAAGAAGTCCAATATGGAGACATCAGGAAAGATCATCAAGACTTAGTACAAGATGCAACCAAACAGTGGAAATATGTGAAAGATCATCTAGTGGAACAAATTCTAGGAGAACCTTCACGAGGTGTAAGTATTCGATCATCTCTTAGAAATATTTGCAATTACACTGCTTTTCTATCTCATATTGAACCCAAAAATATTGACGAAATAATGTTTGATGAATCGTGGGTTCTAGCTATGCAAGAAGAACTAAATTAATTTAAAAGAAATGATATTTGGACACTTGATCCTAGACCCAAAAGTCATTCTATTATTGGGATAAAATGAGTTTTTACAAATAAGAAGCTTGAGTCCAGAATTATCACTAGAAACAAGGATCAACTTGTAGCCCAAGGTTTCAACCAAGAGGAAAAAATTGATTATGCTAAGACATATGCATCAGTCGCAAGATTAGAAGCTATTCGAATGCTACTTGTATATGCATCAAGTTTTTTCAAATGAATATTAAAAGTGTTTTCTTAAATGATTTTATAAATAAAGAGGTATATGTTGAGCAACCTCCAGGTTTTGAAAATCATATTTCTCCTAATCATATTTTCAAGCTTATAAAAGTATTATATGGGCTCAAACAAGCTCCTAGAGCTTGGTATGAAAGACTTAATGATGTTTTGATTAAAAAATATTTTTCAAGAGGAAAAATCAATATAACTATTTTCATCAATATGAACAAGATGATATTCTTTTAATTTAAATTTATTTGGATGATATAATATTTGGTGCTAATAATGAAAATATATGCCAAAATTTTGCTAAAAGTATGCAGTAAGAATTTGAAATGAGCATGATGAGAGAACTTAACTTTTTTCTTGGATTGCAAATCAAGTAAGCAAAAAGTTGAATATATATTAATCAGTCAAAATATATCAAAAAGTTACTCAAAAAGTTTGAGATGGAAAGTGTGAACGTAATTGGAACACCAATGAGTCCAACCATCAAACTTGATAAAGATGAAAGCGGTAAGCCAGTTGACTCAAAGGCATATCGAGGTATGATTGGTAGTTTATTATATTTAACAGCTAGTAGACCTGATATTATGTTCAGTGTATGTTTATGTGCACGTTTTTAATCATCTCCAAAACAATCTCATTTGATTTTTGTTAAGCGTATTTTTAGATATCTTGCTGGTACTATTGACCTAGGGTTATGGTATTCGAAGCACACTTCTTTCGATCTTATCAGTTATTTAGATGCAGATTATGCTGGTTGCAAAGTTGATCGAAAAAGTACTAGTGGAACATGTCATTTTTTAGGTCATGCACTCGTTTTATGGTTTAGTAAAAAGTAAAATTCTGTTGCATTATTTACTGCTGAGGTAGAGTATGTTTCAGCAGGTAGTTATTGTACTCAAATTCTTTATATGAAACAACAGCTTGAGGATTTTAAACTTATGTACAATCACATTCCAATCAAATGTGATAATACAAGTGCTATAAATCTTTCAAAAAATCCAATATAACATTCTAGGACTAAGTATATTGAAATTAGATATCATTTTCTTAGAGATCATGTACAGAAAGTTGATATTATACTAGAATTCATAAGCACACATGATCAATTGGCGGACATTTTCAAAAAACCCCTACCAGAAGATAGATGATGCATGATTAGAAGAGAAATATGAATGATGAATGTCATGAATATCTGTTTAAACATTTTTATTCCATTATCTCAAATGACTTACAAAAACTTTAGACTTCTAGCCTCATCTTTCAACTGTATTTGCTCTTCATAGATTGACATGTTACTTATCTAAAAGATTACGCAGTCAAAATGAAGAGGCAAACAATGATTTTAAATCCTTATTTTGTTGTTTTAACTCTACTATTTTTCTATTTGACTCATAAACAAGTCGTTGAAGTACAGAGACAGTCTCGCTAAACTTCTCAATTTCGCGAGTTTTGGACTGCAACCGAGCGGAAAAAGCAACAATGGATGATGAGTATCGAGTCCCGAGACTCACAAGCTCATAAATGACATCATGATCTAATTTATTAACTAAATCAGTCTCTTGTTGCTTCATGGCACCTACGATAGAAGCAGAAATAGATTAATCACGAAAAGTACTAAAGGGAAATTGACGAGCTATTAAAAATTTGTAGAATGAGAATGCGGGCGAATTGCAAATATGAGAAGAATATTTGATGCAAATTAGATAAAACTGAAGATTGCTCTTATAGAAATGGAAATACGATCAAGACACACTATCATCTCTTCAAATCTTACTTAGTCAAACTTACAAGATATGCTGGATGAGACGGGAGAGATGACTGATTGAGACAATTCTTAGTTCAAATCCGGAAGATTACCAGAAGAAATTTTCTCCGTCATTCTGTCGTTTTGGATAAACAGATACTTGATCATTGAGAAATGAGAGATTTTTCTTGTGAGTATTTGATGGGTGAAAATGGTCATTTAAACAGAAATCGAAAACTTTTAAATCTCTACAAAATCTTGTTTGTCAATAACGTCAAGCAAATTTGAATCTTTTTCCGTACCGAATTGCCAGAGATAGGCCTGCAGCTTTTGCAGCCTTTGTCAGATTTAAATCTCTGCAACATCTAATTCGTCATCAACATCAAGCAGATTTAAATCTTCTACACCGAGACGGTAAAGTTTGGCCTCAACCTTTGCAATTTTTGTAAAAAACGGGTGGCTCCAATTATTCAACTCTCTATAGTTTCTACTATCGCACCGTTTTATTTGGTTATTTGTTATTGCAGAAAGAAATCTTACTAAAACCCATTGCGATTCCTTTTTAATGATGCTAAAAGGGGGAGAAGACTTATATTAGTATTATACTACCCTGTTATATATGCTAGAATCATGTCTATATTTTATTTGAAAAACTAACACATATTTTCAGGGGGAGCTTAAGTATTATTGCAAGTCGCAGATTTCTACTAAGTATTTTTCATCATAAAAAAGGGGGAGATTGTAGAACCCAATGTTTCAAATCTCGTATCTACGTATAGATTTTGATGATAATAAATAAATTCAAAATTCAAGCTCAAGTTGTCTGCGCATGAAGAAAGCTAAGCACATCAAGAAATTAAGCATAAGCAAAAAGAAGAACAAGTTTACAAATGAAACTCATAAAGTAATTTTGTACATCTCTTAAAATTTGAAATTGGATTAAGGGTCAAAATTAATATTTTCTTATAAAGCATCAAATTTTATTTTTTATATTTGCATAACTTTATTAAAATATTTAATTTCAAAAATTATTATTATTTTTCCACATATGTATAAAGATTTGAATTTGTAAGATGATTGATTGTCATCTTTAACATGTGCATGTGTTGTTTAAAAATCTTGAAGAGTGGTTGTGTATTTTTTTTGACAAATGTAAAAAATAGATGATTTTGTTTGAAAATCTTGAAGGGTGGTTGTGTGCTTTTTTGACAAATACAAAAGATAGATGATTTATTTGAAAATATTGAAAGGTGGTTGTGTATTTTTTTGACATATGCAAAAGAAGATGATTTGATTTGAAAAATAAATCATGCTCATTTTTTTATGTGTGAAAAGTAAAAGATTAGGTTTGATTTCTTTAAAAAATGAATAGAGTTGTCTTTGACAAATATAAAAAGGAGATATTTTTATTTAAATCTTTTGAAAAGTGAATAGTGTTCTTATTTGACATGTGAATATTTTCAAATTTGAATATGAAGACTCATTTGCCCATAGATAGCTCACTTAAGTTTTGCAAAAATCACAACAAGAGTTTACACATCAATTGCTAAGTTTTGCATCATTCTTTCAAAGTCCCCATTCTCTCTTCTCTAAGTTTTGTGCCTTAATCCTTGTTCATTTTGAGAGAGATATAAGTTGCGCTGTATTGTTTTTATCTCACTCATTGAGGATTGTATTCTGATAACCTACCCATTATCAGCTTTTATATTTGTAAGAGAGTACGTATAACCCTTGTGTGTGTAGATGATATTCTACACAAGGAATAATTGAATCACTAAGTGTGAGGTAATTGCAAGTGTAAAGTGTGTTCTACACGGATTCTTTGTAGTGGTGTTGCTCAAAGGTATAATAGGTTTTTATCTCCACCTGAAGAAGATTGAATAGTGAATTTGGGATCCTCAAAGGGTAGCTTGAGGCGAGGACGTAGGCAGTGAGGCTGAACCTCGTTAAAATACTGAGTTTGTTTTTCTTGCCCTTACTCTTTATATTTCCTACTGTTTCATATTTTATTTATATTTTATATTGTATACTTGGTTTATAAGTGTTAATTTTTTATAACTCAATTCACCCCCCTCTTGTGTTAGTCATCTGGGCAACACAAAGGAAGTTAGATCAATTATTAGAATAAGCAAACCTAAAGTGGAGATAGAGACCCAAATATACCTGGCATAAATGTGGGGACAAAAATATGATATTTTTTCATCATTTTGCTTCTCAGAGGAGGAGTAGGAATCAGATTTCTTAGGTAAAATATTCAAGATTTTGTCTTAGATCTAGTCAAGAGAACATCATAGAGGCTTTGTTGAGCTTTTTACTTTTATTTTTTGTACTACTAATCCATCTGTGAGTGCAATAGAGTAGGGCTTGGGTGGTTTTGGTCCTTGAGTTAATAGGGATATATGTAATGATTTGGACACATTTTTCACAGAACTTGAGGTAGATCAGGCTCCTTTTCAAATGGATTCCTTGAATTCTCCTGGACCAGATAGGTATGACCCTTGTTTCTTTCGAGATAATTGGGAGGTGGTGGGGAGTAAGGTCTCTGATGCTGTTCTAGAATTTTTGAATGGAGGGAGGTTTAAGGAGGAAATCAATATGATAAATATTGTTTTGATTCCAAGCTGGAGAGATCTGTTAATGTTAATGATCTTAGACCAATAAGTTTGTGTAATAATGTTTAAAAACTTATTTCTAAAATTCTAACTAATAGATTAAAAAAAGTACCGCTTGAAGTGATTTCTTTTAATCATAGTGCTTTAATTTTATAAATTTTGATTTTAATGATTGCATATAAGGCACTACATTCAATGAAGAATATGCAGAAGAGGATTGTGGCAATTAAATTAGATATGTTTAAGGTATATAATAGAGTAGAGTGATCTTACTTGAGATCTGTTATGGTGAAACTGGGGTTTAGTTCTAAATGGATAAATCTAATCATGGTGTCTATGACTTCCATCAAGTACTCAGTCTTAGTAAATGGGCAGTGAATCAGGGCCTTAAACCAACTAACTAGGGGTTTACGACAATAGTATCTGTTATCTCCTTATTTATCTTTATTGCATGCAGAGGGCCTCATTGCAATGTTGCATTCAATTGAAGCTAGAGGGAATATGAAGGGGGTGGAGGTGAGTTGGCGCGGTTTTGATGTTTACGAATGATTGCATTATCTCATATAAGCCTATGGTGAGGTAGTGGAGAGCTATAGAGTATTTTGAAGTCCTATGAAGAAGCCTCAGGTTAGAAATTAAACATACAAAAAATCTCTTTATTTTTTAGTTCTAATATCTCTAGAGAGCTAAAGAGGAACTAGTAAGTGCTATAGGGGCTAGAGTATATAAGGATGCAGAGAAATGTTTGGGGTAACCTTCGTTAGTGGGTAGAGCAAAATATAAATCTTTTAGTAGTATAAAAGAGAGAGTAGGGAAGAGAATCAGTCATTGGCATAATAAATTCTTATCCCAGGCTGGGACAGAGGTTCTCTTAGAATCAATTGTCCAGGATATTCTTACATATGCAATGTCTGTTTTCAAAGTTGCCAAAGAAACTATGTAATGAAATATCTCAGATGATGGCTGCCCTTTGGTGGGGGCATTTAAATATTAACAAAAAAGTTCATTGGAAGAAGTGGTATAGGGTGGAGATGGCTAAGGAGCAGGGGGATGGGGTTTAAGGATATGAAAAAATTTAATCTTTCCATGCTTGTTAAATAATTTTGGAAATTGCTTATCTATCCAAACAATTTAGTAGCTAAGATTTTGGGTGAAAAAATATTACAAACATGGGGATATCCTTAAAGCCAAGGAAAGAAGGGCATCTCCTCTTATTTGGAGAAGTTTTTGGGCCCGGGGGGTAGGGGATCTTATTAGAGTAGGCATGATTTGGAGGGTGGGTAATGGAGAAAATATCAAGATACGGAAGGATAGGTGGTTACCTGTTTCTTCCACACATATGGTGCATCCAGTTAAGATGTTGAGTAGCGATGCCAGAGCTAAGGAGCTGTTGGGTGTTGCAGGAAGATGGAAGAATGATGTGATAGATCAAGTATTTTGTAGTGAAGAGGTAGTGGTTATGAAGGGTCTGATAGTGAGTTCTAAAGGTCCTGATGATAGGTTAATCTGGAGTCAGTCCAAGAATGGGTTTTTTTAGTAGACTCTTCTTATTTCCTTCAATGCAATTAAGTAAAGGATGCTCAGTTGCGTGTAGGCTTTGACAAAGGGTTTAGACTCGGTGAGTGGAAGAGATTATGGGAGTTGAAAGTTCCTAATATTGTGAAAGTTTTCATGCGGAAAGCATTTTATAAACCTTTGCCAACAAAAGGAGATCTTTATAAGACGAAAATCATTGAATATGAATTATATCCAATATATCAGTAGTATGTTGAAACAAGTAATCATGTACTTTGGAATTGTGTGGCAACTCGTGTGATCAAATGGAGACAGTCTGTTAACAAAAGCTACAAGCTAGGAGTTGGATTTTATTGATATATGGGAAGAGTTTATTCAAAAACTTCCTACGGTTGAGCTGTAAATAGTAATATGTGTTTTCAGAGAAATATGGTTGAGGAGGAACAATCTTGTTTTTCAAGAGGCTTGTGTGATAGTCCTCAAATGATGTGGGAACTGGCAAGACTGAAAATGAATGATTTTTAGTAGGCGCAAAAGGTTGTAGCCGTGTAGTTCATGAATGGGGAAAGGGTGGTGGAAGTAATGTGGTTTGGTGCAAACCTAGAGAAAATTGGTATAAGATTAACTGGGATGTAGTATATAATGTCAAGTGTCAGACTATGGGAGGTGGAATAGTGATCAGAGATAGTAAAGGTGAACTTATAGCAGAAGCTAGATGGTCAAGAGGCTTTGTGAGAAGTCCAATTCACTATAAGAAAAAGTAATATATGGGGCTACTTTTATTTCTAGCGACGTAATTGTCGCCACAAATAACCCATTTTACACACATGTCTGCCACTTTTTGTGCATTTGCTAAAAATAGCGAGAATTAATATACTTTTTTCGGCGATTTTTGTGCGCTGAAAAATAGACTTTTTACACATCGCAAATAATGCTTGTTCGCCATAGTAAGTTGACCATCTTCCCTCTGCCCCTCGTGCCTTATTTTCTGACTGTTTTTCTCTCTCTCTCTCTCTGGTTGTACACGAGGGTTTCCGATCATTGCTAGCTCCGTTGTCCTCTCGCCGCCTAATGGGATTCTCGCCAACGCCAGTGACTTTGTCTTTCATTGTTTTAGTCCCCATCGATCTCTCTATCTCTTTCTATAACTCTGGCTTCTCTCTTTCGCTTTTCTCCATTGATTTTTCTAATGGCTTGTCTAATATCAGTCTTGCAATTCATTTAATCAATTGCAAAGAAGTGCTTAAGTTATTTTCAATTTGAGGTGAGTGACTGAGCTTCAGAGGTCTACGTATGGATTTACGACATCTCTCATTTTAATTCGTGACTCAACTGGTTTTTCTATTTGTAACCTGAATACGTGCATTTCATCCATAGCTAATACCCGATTTTTTTGTTGCAGTATAGTGTAAACATTTTTCTCATTACATCGTTTAAGGATACTTGTTGCATAGAAATTATTTCAAATTTCCAAAAGCCAAATCGAGGTAAAGCTAATTTCTATCATGACATAGATTGCATTTGGTCTAAGCGGTTTGTATCAAGGTTTTTTGTTAGGTTTTTGGTGGAGGATTTGAAGCTCTGGATTTATGCATAATCAGCTCTACTTTGATTCTGTCAAACGTGATAGTTGAGTTCAGTCAAAATGTTGGTACCATTGATCCATCCTCGTGATTAAATCACTAAATTAGGATTGGTGTTCAGACAAAACTGAAAATAGACAAAACTGAAAATAGATTAGGCAGTTATGAGTTAGTAGTGAAGGAAGAGACTAAAAAATTATGTCAGATTAAAAGTAAATGGATTATATAAAAATAAATTTGATATACTTTGACATGTTATATTAGATTAAAAAATTATTTTTATTTTAAAATAGACATGACAAATTATAGGAAATGAAATCACATTAATTTATATAGTTATTTTTGTATAATTTTTATTTTGGTGAATGAATTTACTGTTTATTTTGTTCACTCTATGAACAGGATTTTTCTTTTTTACCAAAGAGTTGGTAGCCACTCGTCTCGTGATCCTGTCCCAAATTTATTAATAAGCCCTCACTTATGACGAAGAAATACCATGATTACAAACCAAGCATTTAGGAGATTACAGAAAAAGCAAAATAAAATCCTTCCAAATACAACCCAACAATAACAAACAGAAACCAAAAGAACAATCTAAACAAGTTTATAACAAAGAAACAAGACTAAAACAAGCCTAGCAAAAACAAAATAAAACTCTAAACAAGCCTAATAAACCAAAACAACCCAAGAGCAAAGCGGAAGAAGAAACCACATCTGATTTGCGGCAAAGAAAGCTTATCCAAACGAAACATACCTCTTAACGACATCGACAATTCATTTAAATCATAAAAATGGCGAGTGACCCCTTCCTCCCCCAAAGAGCGAGGAAATCGGCTGCAGAATTACCCTCTCGATACTGATGAGCAATTGTATAATTTATCTTAGCCAACATCGAGAGGAGTTCCTCCCAAAAACCCCACAAGTACCAGCATAAACATTTTTTCTCCTCAAGCCACTTAATTACCAGCATAGAATCCAACTCCAACTCAATTGACGTGAAACCTATATTTTTACACATGCGAATTCCCATGATTAAGGCTCTCAACTCAGCCATGTTGTTTGTACCATGTCCAAAGGGGTTTGAGAAAGCACCCAAAAATTTGCCCCGATGATCACGAATCACCCCACCCCAGCCATATATAGTTGCCTGGGTTACCCCTACAACATCCATCTACATTAAGCTTTACCCACCCCTTCGCTGGTTTACGCTAATAGATCAACCTTGGCGTTCTAATAGTGCAATGGACAACATGGATATCCAAAGCTTCCAAGATATGTTTATCAAAAGTGGACACCGACTTGCTGTTAACAAGCGAAGAAGATAAATTACGTAACCAATATTTTACCATCAACCGCACACAAACTGCAGGCTCATACTTGCCTTCAATTCTTGCTTTACAACGATGCAACAAAAGCCTCCAAGAAATAATGTAAGGGAGGATACCAATGAGAATACCTCTTAGTGAGGATTTCTTTGCAAAGGAAAACCAATACTGAACCCTTGCCCACCATGACTGATGTGCTCTGTTAGGAATACCCAAACTAATTTTCGCAAGTTTCCAAACTAACGTTGCAATCTCACCCGAGTTAAGAACATGATCTACAGTTTTTGAATCGCCTTGGCTACAACAATCGCAATGTGAAACCAATGGTATTCCTAAACTTTTTATTCGATCATCCACAGCCAGGCTATTAAACTTTGCCTTCCACATACACACGACAATCTTTTTTGGGATAATCTGATGCCAAATCCACTCCATCCGAGAAATATCCAGCCGTTTAATTCGTATCACATTCCAAGCCAAAGCTGACGATAAAATGCCATCACGGGATGGCATCCATACCTGTAAGTCACTTCCTGTCTTCTTTGAATTAATTTGATGTTGAATAAAATCTACTTTGTTCTCTCCAACCAAATCCACCAAAAGATCATTGTCCCATCTACCATCCACCCATACCTCCTTAATACGTAGATTAGGATCCATGAAAGAGTCTAAAGGGCACTAAAAGGACCATCAGTCAGCCATTTATCAAACCAAAAGGAGGAGTTTCCCCCTTTCACTCGAACCAAAACATGTTCTAAAACCTCCGAGAGCACTGTGCGAATTCACTTCTACATTCTAGACGTAGATTTATGAGGTTCCACAAGGGAAATATGCTCCCCTCTAACATACTTAGCTCTAAAAAATTTTGTCCACAAATTGTCCACAGATAGTATGAACCATGCAAATTTCATATAAAGAGCCCTCTGAACTTCAGAAAATTTTTAGAGACCCAAATCCTCTTCCGAAATAGGAAGACAAATATTATCCCATTTGCACCATTTCATGCGCATTTTACCATGAGATTCTCCCCAGAAAAAGGAAGACAAACTCGAGTTTAATTTGCTAAAAACAATCTTCGGCACATTCAACATAGCCAATAGATGAGTTGGAATGCAAGAGAGCATATGTTTAATCAATATAAGCCGACCTCCTTCCGAAAGTAACTTCAATTTCCAACCCGCAACTTTGTTTTGAACCTTAGCAATCAATAGAGCTAATTCGCGAGATGTAAGGCGTCCTGACACAATAGGAGTTCCTAGATAAGTGGCTGGAAACTTCCCTTCGACAAACCTGGTATTTTTCAACGAACTCCATTTCCTTGCTACTGAAATAGTCTTGGAAAAGAAAATAGTCGATTTTTATTTGCTGATCAGTTGACCAGACCATTTCTCATAAATATTCAACGTATCAACTAGTCTTCTCATGGAATTTTTTCCCCCATTAGAAAAAATCAAAAGATCATCCGCATACAATAAATGAGAGACTAGAGGAGCCCCCACCAGGTGAGAGAAACAACGAATACGACCCTCTTCAAAATTCTTGCGAAGAAGGCGAGATAGCACCTCCTCCATAAGAATAAAAAGGTGAGGAGAGAGCGGGTCTCCTTGGTGAAGACCATGACTCAGCTGAAAAAAACCTCTGTAAGTTCCATTTATCATAATAGAAAACTAAGGACTCTTCACACATTCCTCAATCAATCTGCAGAAAGAGATAGAGAAACTGTGATAATCCGGATTTTTAAATATTCGTTTAATTTTCACATTTGGCATGATTATGTTTCTTTAAGATTATTTTAAGGAATTTTTAGAATTTTTGATATATGTATATAGTTTTTATGAACTTTTTATTGATATTGGAGGAAAAATCATGGGAGACACTACATATGATGAGAAGATATGATTTTTGAATATTCAAAGAAATATTGTATAGAAATTGAAGGAAATTTACAAAGGAAGTCAAGTGGTATGAGTAAGGAATATACCCTATAATATTTTTGGATTAGGCAATTTTAGATAGTTTTAACATCATTTAGTAATATGAACATAACTTACTCATTTTATATCGAATTGAGATGATTTAAGATGATTTGGAAAGCTAAGAGGAATATATACAATTTTTATGTTGAGTTTTAAAATATATGGATTTAATCAAATACAAAATTGAGATTGAAGTGGCAGATTTGAATTGGACATATAGCCATTGAGTTTAAGTTGACTAATGACCTTGAATAAGATTAAGTTTTTGGATTATTTTCTCAATTATTTTAAGATTGTGATAAGTGTGTAGACATATGGCAAATGAGGAGCTTTTAGCTGGGAAGTTTCGTATGAAACAAGAAGAATTATTTATCAAACACTTGGTGTGCCCGGATTGGTGCTCTCGGGCTGATCTATTGACTTTCAGTAAAATAATCATAATTTGGTAATATGAGCTCCGAATGAAGTGATTTTAGTTCCTATAGAACCTTAAGAGGGAGATATATAACTTTTATGTTTTGGGTTTTTGAAGATAAAGAATGTATCGAGAAATACATCTGATGTGAATTGGACGGACAGGAATATGAGTCAACTGGTAACCGATTTAAGAAAAGTGCACCAACCTTACCATGTGATGAAAATCAAATTGGTTTCTCAGGTTTATCAACCTCTTGAAAGTTTTAGGAATATGTGTAAAGTGGGTAATAAATCATTTAAAAGCCTTGGTGGGCAAGAAAACAATGGAAAACAAATGGAGAACTCGGATTGTGTATTCTCGGGTGGTTTTGACATGTTTCAGTGAATTAAGAATATCTCTCTCATTTGATCTCGAAATAAGATGATTCAAAATCATATATAAGCTTAAGAGGATAATATAAAAATTTTATGTTTTGAGTTTTCGAATATTCGAATTAGATCAAGGACTTATTTGGGATGGAAGTGGCTGGATACACCTCATTAGAAGAAACCATCATACTATTTTGTCTCTACTCCACGTGAGTTGGGTCTACTTAAGCCATTGATCAAGAAGATATTTAGGTAGCTCATCAAACTGACCATTGGATATCAATATGACTCACCAAATCTAAACTTAGACCAAAATTATTTTACCTAAACAAGTTGGAAGCATGCACATGACAAAGGAAGATGTATCTGGATGCTCTAAGCCATGAAAATCTACTTTTTTCCCTAACGTTTCGCCCCTCTCTCATCTATATATATATATATATATTAGTGGCTTCTCTTAATCTCCTTTAGCAATACCACACGGCTAGCTTGAGTAAAATAAGAAGAAAAGCCCTTCCTTAAACCTACTACTTCCTAAACAAATAAAGAGTGAGCTTTGAGCTTATTGGAGAAGAGATCTTGCAATGGCTTAGCTCAATCATCAAATCAAGCTTAGGAGAAACTTGTATGTGACACTCCCAATTTACGTTCGTAATTCAACGCAAATTGAAGTGTCAGGGTCAGTAATACTTGGTTACTCACTCTCGTACTTATTAAATGTGAGGCAAATCGCAGCGAAAAAGTAAAAATAAAAATTCTAGAGATCACATGGTTACACAAAACCTTAGTATTCATATCATCCATTCTTAAAATATCATTGTATCATTACATGCATAACCCAATTAGTTTTCTTAGTTGAAATACAAATTTATCAAAACTTTTGTCTTAAAGCAGCCTAGGCTTCTTCTTCTTCACTTCGGGAAACTCTTTCTTCATGCCCGCGCTGGTCCTTATTACTACCAACTGGTCATAAACTTTTATGGAGAGAGAGTACTCCGGGGAACCCTCAGGGTTTCTCCAGGTCTCTCGAGTAACTAGGGTCTAGTCCATGACCGTCATCCAACCCTGCAGTGAAAATTATATTCCAAAAGAAAAGGAACCATACAAGAATGAGATTTCTAGGAAAATCTCAGTAAGTACATATTTAACTTAATAAAAGCACAGACATCGTGAAATAGTCACATATAAGAATCAAAGTATATGTTTATCACATGATTCATGTGACTTATGTATGAATTAAACTTATCTCTTATGTGGACTTACATGGACTTTTCATTCTTAGCCATATCACTTTCATATTTTTTTATCATAATCCACTATTATTACCCGTGGTTGGGCCATGCTACTGTTATTACCCCTAGTCGGGCCTTACCACTCTTATTACCCGTGGAAGGGCCATGCCACCATTATTACCCGTGGAAGGGCCATGCCACCATTATTACCCGTGGAAGGGCCATGCCACTATTATTACCCGTGGTTGGGCCATACCATTATTATTACCCATGGAAGGGCCATGCCTTATCTTTTCTTGTTTCATTTCTCATATCCTTAACCTTATCATCATCTCATAGTGTCATAATATAACAAATAATACTTGAATAACAAATTATCATAAAATCATAGATAACCAATCACTTTATAAATTCAATATCTTATTTTCCTTTACTTGAATCATAAACTCTTCAATTAATAAAAATCTCAAAATCAAACATAATAGGGTATTTCGCTCGAGCCAAACGTTGATCAAGGGTCGAGCTAAATTTCTGCCTAAATCTCATTCTGCCAACTAAATCCAGATTTTGTCCTTTATTTATTTCTTATATCATAAAACTTAAAACATAACAGTTATAGATCTCTGTCTTATCTTTCCATAGCCTCTTGAATCATTCAATTCCAATATCATACTAACAAGTTATGACCATTTTACTATAAGATGTTAAATCTGTTAACTTAACCCCTTTTGAGTCCGAAAGTTGCTAGGGTTGATCTATCAATTTTTTCCAAATAAAGACCTCATATTTTCACATAATCCTCTTAATATATCATCATAGAATATGTTTCTAAGATCTCATAATTTTCCTAGCATTTTATCATAGCAAAAACTACTTCAAAACTCAATAGGCTTCAATTTAACACATAAACAAAGATTAAGCTCAAATAAATATCAAACATAATCCAATCACCAAACCACTTATTCTATGCCAAGACTAAGTTAGTATATGCACTTACAATTTTTCCAAAACTAAATGATTAGTCTTGAGTTGGTTTTGCACCATACTTTTCTCCGAGGCCCTTACTTAGCTCTCTTTTGACACTTAAGTGATGTGAGTGAGTTTTTGTGTATTTCTCTTGGGTATTTCTCACTATGGCCGACTGGTATCTCTCATGGGGAAAGGAGAGGAGCCCATGCATCTATTTATAGGCATAATAGGCGTGGGGTGCAAGGGAAGAGGGCTTGTGCATTTTAGCAACTCCATTTGGCTGCATAGGTGAGATGTCCCCTACTTGTGGTTTCATGATCACCCCTAATCCTATGGAGATTTGCTGATATTTTAATCCCATGATTGAGATTAATACACCTATAAAATGATCTTGATCAAGGGCTCAAAGAGTTCCAACACATGGGGGTGAAGACAAAACACCATCATAGGAAATCTTCTAAGGGGTGCATCTGGCCACTTGGCCTCTCCAAGGGATTAGCCACGTTCCAGCCCTAATACGTCAATGATAAAATTCGATTCTTCCAAAACTAAAAACATGAAAGTTTAAGATAATCCTCTTAGGGTTCTACAGGATTTTGAATCACATTATTCCGATATCATATGAGAGAGATATGATTAGTTTACTGAAACACGTCAAAACTTACCCGAGAATATCCAATCCGAATTCTCCATTTGTTTTCCTTTGTTTTCTTACCTACCAAGGCTTCTAGATGAATTCTTATCAAATTGCCACATGTTCCCACACATGTCAAGACTTCAGAAAATATGGTAGCTAATTTTAATTTTCGTCACATGGTTGAACCTAAGACAACTCATCTAAGTCGGTTACCAGTTGACTCCTATCTCTGTCCGTCCACTTCACACTAGATTTAGTCCTTGATAAATTACTTATATTCAAAAACCCAAAACATCTAAGTTTTATATCTCTCTCTAATGGTTCTATACTAATTGGAATTACCTTATTTGGACTTCATATGGAAAAGTTATGATTATTATACAAAAATTCGACGGTCCAATCCGAGAATCCGTTTTGGCACACCAAATGTTTGATGTTTTGTTCTTTCACTTCCCTTTGAATTTCTTCCTCAAATTTTGAAAATTTATCTCTTTCTAGGTCTAAATTGAATTTCTCTAGTTGATACATTGCTAAAATTTCCAAAAGTCCATCCAACATTTACCTTATAATGCATCTAAGTCTCCTATTCTTTTTCTATGAAATATTATTTCCAACAAATTTCTTAAAATAAATTCTCAAGAAAATATTATATCCTAAAAATTTGGGCTATTACATTGTAAGTATACAATTTAACCTAATCTTGGCATATAATAGGTGACTTGATGATTAAATCATGTTTGTTGTTTGTTTGAGCTTAAACCTTGCTTATATGATTAAATTAAAATCTATTGTATTTTGGATTGGGTTTTATTATGGTAAAATGCTAAGAAAATTAGAAGAATATAGATTTATGTTTTAATAAGTAAAATAAGGTTTATGTGAAAAGGGAGCGTGTTATAGGTTGAAAAATCATCTAACTACTTGACTCTTGCTCAACTTATGGCTCGAGCGAAGAGCAATCAGAACACTTCGCTAGATGTTCGCTCGATGTCTAGCTCGAGCGAAACACAACCAGATACTTTACTTGAAACTCGCTCGGTACCTTGCTCAAGCGAGATACCCTATTAGTTTAACTTCGAGATTTTCCTTAATTGAAGAGTTTATGATTCAAGTAAAGAAAAATGAGGTTTGATTTTATATGGTGTTCGGTCAGCCATGACTTTATATTAATCTATTATTTTATTTGTTATATTTTGATATTACGAGAGGATGTGATATAAATGCATTTACACATGGCGCATGTTAACGTGGTATGTTTATACATGTCATAAGATTAAGGACATGAGGTATGCATATTGAAAGTCTAAGGTTGTGGTGATATTGCATTTTGTCACAAATGTATCGTCATAAGTCATGACGTTGGTATTAAGGAAAATGTGATAAGAAGATTTGATAAGAACATGATAAAGTATAAGTTTTAAAAAATATAAGAACATGATAAGACTAAAGTCATGTCATGACAAGGACGACGATACGTAACACTTGTATGACTAACGTGCTAACAGATACGGCAATACGTAACGCCCGTCATAAAAGTAAGAGTTGTGTCACTACGGGGACGGTGATACGTAAACGTCCAGAAGATTGACACGAGACTCATCAAGACGGGGATGACGATATATAACGCCCGGACGACTGACGAATTATATGTATGGCTAAGCTGGCGCGTCATGCTAAGGAAACCCGATGGGTACGACGATACGTAACGCCCATCGAGGATATAAAATAAGTAAGACCTACAAGATTAAGAAAGAATATGAAAAAAATATAAGTTTTAAGTATAAGGTGGTAGGTCCAAGAAAGGTCTAAGTTTGTATGAAAAAAGTAGTCATCTACATGCATAAGTTTTATAAAGAATTTTCATAAGTTATATGTCTTTGATCATTGCTGTGTTCGATAATTTAATGTTTTATCTATGCCTTATTTTGTTAACTGTGTACTTACTGAGATTTCTTTGGAAATCTCACTTTTTAAAGTTTTATCTATCATTTTTTATGTAATGATAGATGTTGTGCAGGATTAGATAAATTTCCATGGGACTCAGACCTCACAGGAGATTTTGAGGTACCTTGAAGGCCCTACAGAATGCTCCTATCTTGATGAAATGATCTCTCGTATACATGATCAAGTGAAATAGCAAAATTATCGGACAGCAGTGGGATACGATATTTGTTTTAAGAAAACCAACTGGGTTTGTAAGTCTTGGATACAATATACTTCTGTAAATGTGAAGTTATGAAGATTATAGTTTTACTACGTCATGTGATCTATTTATGCAAGAGTTAGATCTCTTTGCATATATTGGAGATTTACCTCATTCTGTTGCGATTGGCATTGCATTTAATTAGTAAGTCTAGATGCATGCATGCCACTCCTTACGTTTATGAAAGGTGGGTAGCCTTCTATTACTTATCCTAACGTTTCGATTTACATTTTAATCTAGGCGAAAAATCGGGATGTCACAAAAACCAAAGCTAGAAAGCACTCTAAGAAGAAAACTCTAGTTTACTCGGTCATAAGCTTTGGCCATATCGATTTTCACCATAAGATTCCTAGTTTGGATTTTTTTATTCAAAGAATGAACCATCTCCTGGGCAAGGGAGATATTTTTAAATATAATGCGACTTGGGATGAAGGCGCCTTGCTCTTGAGAAATCAATCTCGGCAACAATTGAGCCAATCTTCTAACCAACACTTTCGAAAAAATCTTGTAAGCGAAAGAGCAAAGACTAATAGTCTGAATTTGTCAAAACTTTTTGGTTCCTCCACTTTTGGAATCAAAACCAAAAAGGATGAGGAGTAAAATCTGGGTAGAACCACCCCTGCAGAAAATTCTTTGGCAGCCTCTAACATCCCCTTCACAATATCCCAACAGAATAAATAGAATGCTAAGCCGAACCCATTCGGGCTAGGAGAAATATCTTTTGGAATAGAATTGAGAGCATCTTTAATCTCATCTTGAGTAGGTGCTTGGCAAAGGTAGTCGTTCTCTTGATCAATAATCTCCTTCTTTATCAGATTAGCAAGATCTGGTTCTTCTACCTCTTGTACTGACGTCAAAAAGTTTTGAAAATAATAAACTGCCCTTTAGTGAATCTGTTCAGGAGAAGAAAGCACCGTCCCATCATCCAGGATTATAATAGAAATAGAGTTCCGTCTACGTCTTTGGTTCACAATAGCTTGAAAATATTTGGTATTTTTTTCGCCATCAAAGAGCCATTTTTTCTTTGCTAGTTGTGCCATCCTCAACTCTTCTCTCCCAATCGTGGACCCTTTGTGATCACTAATTCGAACAAATGAAATGACCCGCTTATGCAACTTCCAACTACTATCGATAAAATGTGTCGTTACACACATATAGTTAATGTTTTGGATAAAAGTCCATGTGTCGGTGGTCAGGCACACTCTTTGTCTAGTTGTCAAAAATGCTTTGCTCAAGCTATCATTCTCTCTCAAGAATAGCTTCTTACAATCCCTCATTACGGTAAATCAAAAAGGCATAGAAAATCATGGATCAAAAAATTTAGTGCATTCCCAAAACCCATGGCCCTAAACAAGCCTAAAGGGTAACTCACCCACTATTACTATCCTAGCGATGCAATTTCACGTTGTAGTGTTTAAATTACCATGCGGCCCCTGCAGGGTCATTTGGTAAATATCCTCAATTTTTTTTTAAAATTTTTAAAGGTAAGGTAAGTATTATATTTTAGGATGTCTATTATACATTAGTTTATAATAGTTTATTTTCAAATTAATGGACATATATTATATTATAAGTAGATTATTTGGGAACACTAGCTAATACTATTATTTAATTTAATTAGTCTTTATGTAATAGTCTCTTCAACATTAGTATTGCACTTAATACTTGCTAGTAACTTATAACTTATTACTCTACGAGTTATTACATTAGTAGAAGTCTACTATTTACAAATTATTATATTAGTAACTTATAAGTTTATATCACTTATACATTAGTAACTTATAACACTTACACATTAGAATTATAACTTATTACATTAGTTTGTGTCATGATATATTAGTAGAGGTCTACTATTTATAAATTATTATATTAGTAACTTATAAGTTTATATAATTCTTATATTAGTTTATGTCATGATATATTAGTAGAAGGCTACTTTTTTATAAACTATTATATTAGTAACTTATAAGTTTATATCACTTATAGATTAGTAACTTATAACACTTACACATTAGTATTATAACTTATTACATTACTTTATGTCATGATATATAAGTAGATGTCTATTATATTATAAGTAGATTAGTCTAGGATAATACTTAACTCATACTATGAGTTAATTTAATTATATATCTATATAAGTAATAGTTATATAAAAAATATAAAATACATATATTTTTATATTTAGATATAAAATATCAGAATCAGAGTCGGATGTGTAGTTGGAGTCAGAGTCAGATGTAAAGTTGGAAGCAGAGTCAAATGTAAAGTAAAAGGCAAAGGGTCAAAGGCAGAGTGGTATGGAGTCGGAGTCGGCAGAGTGGGTTTAAGGGGGGAAAACTCCAACTCCAACTCGACTTATTGGAGTCAGAGTGAAGTCAGATCGAAACTGGTGTCGGAGTTGGATTTTTAGATTTATGCTCAGCTCTACTGATACACCCTAGGCTTATATTTTCTTGAATAAAAATATTGCAAATAGAAGATTGCTACAGTAGTCCAAAAAATAGTGGATAAAGCTGCATGTTTAGGGTAATGGGTTTTTTGTATGAGACTGAAAATGTTTAGTTTTTCCTTATTACAGTTGAAGAGAGTATTGGAAGTACAATTATACATGGAGAAAGACTAGTAACTAGTGTGTGTTGAAGGTTGTTAATTCCATCAGTTGGTCTTTGAAGTGCATGTGGTGTTCCCCGGCTGCGGGCATGAACATTAATTATTTGGAGTTGGAATTAATGAGATTCTTTACTACATTCATATGTGATGGAAAATTGGAAATCTACTTGGTTAGAGTTGGACAATTGATTATTAATATGGTTTTGTTGATGGGTGACTATACAAGCACCGGGTTTCCGCTATTGCATTTCAGGTGTTTGTTTTACTTTTTCATTCACATATATTTTTTCAACATTTAAAATGTATTTTTAAAAAATACCACATCATTAAAAAAAACTCTTAATCACCAAGTTCAAAAAAAAAAAAAAATCCCAACAGGAGACCGAAGGCTAGCATTTTCCTGAGTTAATTTGTCACCCAGCTTAGCATTGACATTGGTTCTATCAAATTTTTTTTTAAAACTTAAAGAAAAATATAAATTTGATGGAAAGTCAAAACTTAAAATAATTTTGTATTGGATTTATCAAAACAGCTTCATCATATTTGATGGAAAAGAAGGAAAAGAAAACGGAGAGAATAAAACAAATTAAATAATTAGTTTAATTTGTGAATAGTAATCTTTCAAATATAAAGGATGATGCCAAAGTACTATAGCTCAAAATTTGAGTTTTTGGCTTTTGATGGAGCCAATGTCAATGCCCTTATCAATGAACACGATTTTTTTGTTGGCTTTTCGTAAAATTTATACTTTTAATCAAATTTAAATTTTTTTTTTTTTATAGAATCAATGTCAATGCTCTTACACAAAACCAGGGGGTAGAGCACTAGTACTCTTGAAACGTTTTTGTTTCTATACTTTATGTTTTTCATTGGAAAATAAAATATGAATAGGAAAATTTTATTTATATTTGTTATCTACATTTTAGGTTTCTGTAAATTAAAAAAATAAATGATAAAGAAGGAAAATTTATAACCTTAGATTTATATGAACAAAAATAATGTTACCCTTTTTGTATGTATTAGCTTGAATTGTATGTAATTATTAATTAAAAAAAAAAAGCTTCAATTTGGGTACTTGTAATTAAATTGTAAATACTGTGAAATGAATAGTTTCTTAAGATCATTTAATTATCTTTTTTTTTATATACATAATCAAGTTTGACGTTTGTCATTTTTGTGCACTTCATGTTAAGTATATTACTTTTAGATATCATTCTTTGCAGAAATGCATTTTCTCTCGAGGATAAGTGTACTGAATTTGCATCGAATTCAATTTCTTTTTCAATTTTTTTATATAATGGTTAAAAAAGTATTTTTTAATAATAATATAATTTTTTTAATTTTTAAAAATTATTTAAAATTACCAAAAACTATTAAAAAAAATCAGAGTTATTCGTTGAATAAGGATCAAAATTTATTTATTTTTTCTTTTATATTTATATTCTACCCATCTTTCGCCCAAAATCAGAGTAAGATGCGTCAGAGTGTACGTCACAGCAAGCAAGCATAAGGTTGGAAGAGACAGGTTAGACCATTTTCTGACTTCATTAGTAAACATCCATTCCTGATTCACAGAACCAAACATTAAAAAGAAGAAAAGTCCTGAGAGATAGAGGACGACGACGTTCTGTATGACTTTTTTTTTTTTTTTTGGAAAGAAAAAGACTGACTTTGATTTAACCAATAAACAAAATAAAATATAAGTGTGATTAATATAATTGAAATAATTCAATATACAAGCCAACTAAGAACAGTTAGGACACAACTTCTAAATTTCTACAAGCAAAAATTTGAGAGATTATTCACTACCAAAGACAGAGAACTAAAATCTCTTTCATCAAAAGATGAGAGAACTACAATTCTACGGACATAAAGTTCAAGAGATTGACTATTTCTCCTTTCAAAACATTTTTTCTATACAAATGAAACTAAACAAAGAGCAACTAAATAACAAAATACAGACAACCACACAAAACAAAAATCGGCTATGCACTACAGGGAAAGGCAGTATTTGCGGCGCATAAGTTCGCCGCAAATACACCTCAAAATCGCCGAAATTTCTCTATTGCGGCGATTATAGGGCGCCGGCTGTTCGACGCTATCGAAAAGCTACTTATACTATTTTGCGGCGAAAGAGAAAAATCGCCGCAAAAATCTGTCTTGTATCAGCGACTTGTATCGCCGCTAATAATGAAAGAGCAAAAATAACCCTATTTTTTTGCGGCGATTTATGTCGCCGCTGTTGCTATTTTACAGTGGTTTTCCTTGGATTGTTGCTATTTTTTGCGGCGATTTAGGTCGCCGCTATTACTATTTTACAGTGGTTTTCCCGGGCTTGTTGCTGCTTATTTGCGGCGATTTATGGCGCCGCTATTGCTATGTTAAGTGGTTTTCTGGGCTTGTTTGTGCTTATTTGCGGCGATTTATGTCGCCGCTATTGGTTTTTTGCAGCGATTTTCCTGGGCTCATTTTTGGTTTTAATTTTGCAGCGTCTCGGTTTTACAGTGGGCGTTTTGGTACCTGATTTACATTTTCAAAGTAATGTACACAAGCAATAATTTTAATTTTTTGATTAAACCAAAAATCCTAATCATCCAATATAAAAACACCAATCATCCAAAAATACCAATCATCCAATAGTACACTGATTATCTAATACTTTTCAATTTTTGATTAAGTTTAATTTCATCTATATGAAATTATAAATCCTAGTCATCCAATAATACATAATTGGCCTGGGTGCATTAATTGAGGCAATTAAATATTACATAAGAGAACTAATATTTCATTTAATCAAGGCCATTAGTATTTGCGGCAATAAAATATTAATATTAAAATCTTCTCGGCCCGCTATTTCACCAATGCATCTTGCTTGAGGTGAGGAGGTCAAATTCGTAGTGTTTTGCAGTGCATCTTGCTTCTGTCCACAGATTTTTCCAATAGTACTCTGCATCATGATTAAGTGAATCAGTTTCAAAACATAACATGAGAAAACTTTATTCTTATATAAGAATAAGAAGAATAAAGTTTTCTGTCGTCAATGGAGATTAATTGTAAACAGATTTTCTTCCATTCAAATATACAAGGTGCAAAAGCTATAAATCATCCACATCTACTTATCTCAGGCATCTACTTGGTAAAATACTCAAAAAAAAAATGATAAAGGATTGAATTAATATAAAAATAGAAATGATCTAATAGCTATTGAGAAAGTAATACCCAAAATGATCTCAGGCATCCACATTTTTATTTTTATTTTTTTCTTACAACAAGAAAGAATTCATTAAAATGCATTAAGGATCACAAGACATCTTCTCAACCGAAACAATCAGAGCAGCTTAGACGTAGGTACTAAATCCCCCCATACAACCAACTCATCAACATTTCAACCCATGCATGTGGATAATTTATAAGCCCACTAACATATGTTATAGAACCTTCGTTTGAAATAAATTTGTATTAAGCCTGGTCACTTCTAAAATCAAATTTTCAAATCTGGACATCAGCTTGTGAGGTGACTAGTTGCAGATTATCCAACATTAGCATACAATCAGACTCATAATCAGCGTGTTTTGCCAATATGTTACCTTAATTGAATAGCCCAGAAACTCCATGCACTTAAAAAGAATGTATGCACCTCTTGTTTTGTAGTAGTCTTCTGCACATGGTGGATTAGATCGATAGATGAAGAGGACCTAGGGATGTCAAATAAGATTAGTAAATGACATTTTCAGAAAGATATTTTCAAAATGACCAGTACACAATTACCTGTAACAACATCGTCATTCTGCTTAGTACAGATGGAGAGCTACGATCATGAGGTCATGGATAATAAACTAACATGTACGACCGGATTAATGAAAAGTTGTAGTGTTTGTTTTCAAGATTTGGGCTGATCACAATGCTTACAAGGGTCATATATTTTGATAGATGTATTACGGTATCCTAGGAAACACTAGCTACATGTTCAAGCCATGCACACCTGATTTATTACAAGAACTTCAGCGAGGGATTTGGACATTAACCTTGACAAATAAACATATGATTATGAACTAAAACTAGTAGGTTGTACAATATGTTCATTTAGGCTGCCATTTGTACAGCAAATGTTTCTTAACACTTGAATATAGATTTTGTTTATATATCTACCTAATCTAATTATGTGGTCATATAGCATTCTGAACAGGTGATGAACATGGTTGAAGATCTACAAGAATATCTACTGCCTTTATGTTTGCTCTTCACTGTCATTTGTTTAAATTTAAAGGCATATTCACAAACTTTGTCATTAGATGGGGATTACAATACCTGAAATAATGTGTCTAGCAGCAACGGCACATTTATGATTGAAGTTGTCGAACTATTGCATAGAAGATCAACTCCAATGAACCCCATTAGTCGAAGAGATTCAATCGCACAGTATCTCGCACCACCTACATCAATAGATACCACCATCAAAGCAGTCCATACCACCATCAAAGCAGTCTAGACCATCTGAGTTGTTGAACCGTTTAAATATGACTTGAAAAGTCTATACCACTATCAAAACAGTCCATACCACCATCAAAACAGTCCATACTACCATCAAAACAGTCCAGACCATCTACATTTTGAGTCCATCTTTCAAACACAAGAATAGATCGAAATACTCTATTTGATAACAATATAAAGAGGGCAAAGAAAATATGTGATTAATGTTTTCAAAACTTTCTGAAATCTTAATATACATAGAAATATCTCTTTTTGGCTTTTTTTTCTATTGGCTAAGCTGAAATTATTTAATTTATATATATCATGTAATTTATATGAAATGGCTCCTTCAGAATTGGAATGTTTTGCTCCCAACAGTTCTTTCAATTTGATAGATAAATTCTATACGGTGTTAAAACTAAATAATGCATAAATTAATTATATGAACTCTAAAGCTTATGATATTGATAAAGTGCACAAAAGAATGCATAAAAATCAGTGTACATATGATTTTTCGACACAAAAACCAACAAAGAAGCATGCACATACACAAAAAAATATAAAAAGTGCTTGAAATCTAAAATAGTCTGGTTTGGAAACTTACTTCTATAGAAAAGTCACAAACTAACATCCACCACGTACCTGAATCTCCAACATGATAAGTAGTAGAATTATCCCCTTAAAAATCTTTCATCAAACTACAAAACAGAAAACTTAGATTCAAACACTAGAAAAATTGGAATACCATAGAAAACATGTGCAAAACTTAGATACTTATATTTCTGATATTACCTTCTACTGAGACAATACTCCTGGGAATGGCCCCAAAACCACTTCTTATAACCATTGTCGCTCCCACAAAAAATATATCAGTCCTAGCCTCTCATTGTTGTATATATAGAGATCTATATATATATATATATATATATATATAACTGTCTATTGCCAATAGTATATCAGAACTACACAAAAAATACACCCAAAGACCTCACAAAAGAATTCCCACAAAATATGCTTATTTCTTGGCCATCAGCTCACTGCGTCTCTTGATGAGACGCAGCGATGGACGAACGCTGCCCCAACAACTCTCGCATCAGTCGGTCGGTTTCCTCTTGTCTCTGCTCTATAGCAGCCAACTTCGCCTTAACATTCTCCAACTCACTGGTGGAAGCTTCAGCTACCTGCTTATGCTTCTCAATTGAAGCCAAGTACTCTTTCTCCCTAGCCTGGTCGCGCTGCCTTGTAGACTCTGGGATCACCATCTCTCCCAGTCCTCTTGCGTAACCAGGTCTATGACCAAGTACTTCCCTAAATACCCCCGCGGCTACTTCATTTGTTCGTTGCTCCGGTTCTAGAATCTGGAGTTGTTCAACCATTTTATTCTGCAATGTAAGATAATGAACAGATTACTTACAATCTAGAGTATTCAAAAAATAACATTAATCATACTTACAGAACCAGCTTGAAAAAACGGCAAGTAAATGTGTTTGATAATGTTCGAGAATGTTACTCACATAATTTTCTTCAGTAGCTTCTGTGACAAAAGAATCTTTCTTCACCGACCAGTGGGTAGCCTTATAGAAGTCCACCATAGTTTCCCCGTCATCACGCTACATGTATTCACAATGTGCCCAATAAATGTACATGTTCAAGCAAATAAAAAAGGTCAAACCTACTAGTCATTTCATTTGGACTCTAAACGCTTTGAGTGAAATAAGGAAAGAAAAATATCATTATTCCCTCTACTTGTTATGTAAATTAAGTGACATAGGAAGTTGTGTATCGCTGCAAATAGGAAAACCTTCGTGTTTAGAGCTTAGAGCTTATACCTTCTCTGCCAATTTCCTAACAAATGATTTACGACCGGATGTGTGGTTTATTTTTTGCTTTTTTCTGTTCTCTCGATTCTGCTCTGATATTTTCTGGCATGGCAAATATACATTATGAAAAACAATCAATGTTATAAAACACCAAAAACTTGGATACTTAGCATTTTGTTCAAATACATTGCCGGTTTTGATTGAAGAAAATAACAAGGCATATACCTTGAAGTGCTCGCTGCTCCATCTCATGCAGAGCTTGACCCAGACCATGGGGGTGACCAGACTACACCCAGCCGCCAAAGCTTCATCGTTGTTTGGAAATGAGGTATAGATCTTATGCAGCTCGTGGTGGAATGCATTAAAGCGCTTCCTTAGTTGTTTAGTCACTGCCAGGCGATGGTTCTCTAGTTCCCATTCTAATTCAAAATCACCCTGCACGTCGAAATAATAGCGTTATAGGCAATCACCAAACCCATCATTTCCAAGGATTAAAACTAATAGTACTGCCATTTTAATAAAAGTCTTACCCGAATCCGGTCGATTAACTGATCCTTCATTGGTTGGGGTACATCATTCCATCGTGGGTAGCTCATATCACAATGTTGTTTAACTATCCATGTTATACGAGCAGTAAACATGGATGCATTCTCACAGCACGGAGCTGTTTCCCCAGGATTTATCTTTAGGAGCACCCTACCATGCTTGCGCATTTTCTCAAACTCAGTTAACTTCGCAGGCCCGCGTCCACGCCGAGACGTCTCAGGCTGGGTCGAAGGTGTGTTTGCTGGGACCTCCTCACCTGAATGGTGTGGTGGCAATAAATTAATATTCAAATGCCGAAATGAGTTTAAGTGAGAAGAAGACACTAATCATATTAAACTTTGTTAAAGATCAAAAAGTCTGGATATGTGGACTATACCAATTGGCCCGCTATTAGCCACTTGTTCTTGCATGTTTGCTGCTAGGACCTCCTCACCTGTATGAGAGAATGGCAATAAATTAATTTTCAAAGACCTAAATGCATGTAAGCAAGAAAAAGACACCAATCATATTAAACTTTGTTTAAGGATGACAATATTGGATATGTGGACTATACCTTGTAAATGCCCGCTATCAGCCACTGGTTCTTGTGTGTTCGTTGGGACATCCTCACCTGAATGAGAGAATGTCAATAAATAAATTGTCCTAGACCATGCACCAACCATATTAAACTTTGTTTAATATTGAAAATATTAGATATGTGGACTATACCGATCGGGAGCTCAGCCTCTTGAACTGGTTCACTATTTGGCTCAGCCTCTTGAACTGGGTCCGCACACGGGAGCTCAAATAATTGACTCGGAGGCTGGATGGAGTCATTTAACTCGACCTCATCCCTCAGA
This sequence comes from Platycarya longipes, assembly GCA_036559045.1. Taxonomy (NCBI): domain Eukaryota; kingdom Viridiplantae; phylum Streptophyta; class Magnoliopsida; order Fagales; family Juglandaceae; genus Platycarya; species Platycarya longipes. The sequence continues at coordinate 25,257,748 of CM071789.1, read as the reverse complement.
GCCAATCCTGGCCCTTGTTCAGAGTCACCTATTGGGCAGCCACGTGGCTGCTTGGCGCAAGATCTGGGACGAACCCAACTTGGAAAACCTCGGCCTCGTCTGCGGGGCCGACCACGGACACCGTCCCCCATCTGGTCACCTATATGTAAAAGACATACAATGTTGAAGATTCCGTTAATCATGTATAACATAGCAACAATGTTATGGATGTGGAAAAAGTAATACCTGGACCGTTGATGCTCCGCATGACCTCCTAATGGGGATGCACTTTGAAGTTCTAACTGTCTTTTATCCGATCACCTGAGATGAAACAAAAAGAAAAATCTTAATCTGAGTCGGCACTATTTAAAGGAATTAAATCCAACACATTGAGTGTAGGAAAGAATAATACATGACATGATAATTTTATGCACTTTGAATGCAATACTCTTAAGTAATGTATAGAAGTCATGGTCAATCATGCATAAGTCGATATAACCATAGGTCGGTAAATTAAATCATACATACGCTTATATGTTTAAGTGCATACATAAATAAGTATGCTTTTGTATGTTAGATCCCTCTTAAGTTGCCTATTCTGGCTCAGACTCTTCACTGGTGGATAGGTCGTCATCATCTGAGTTGTCCTCATCATCAGAAGCATCTCCAGAAGCAGATGGAACCAGACCGTCATCAATGAAGTCATCCAACCCTCCTCCATCGCCAAGAGGCGCCTGGATCTCATGTGTAGCAATATGGGTAGATTCTATATCAGTCCTACTAAGAGATCCCGACACTGGGCATGCGTCGCAATGCAAAAGTGGATAATCAGATGATTGCTCATTTTCTTGATAGGCATCATCGTCGCTTGATGAATCATCAATATCGTCTGAAGCCCTCGGCACTGTTGGAACATCATAGACATTCCTATTATCATACCTTTGCACAACAAACCAGTTCCCCTTCGCCCTCAAATCTCTAATGTAAAAACACTGAGAAGCTTGGCATGCCAACACAAACGGTTCGTCCTTATACCAAGTCCTGTCCATGTTGACACTAGTCATGTGATCGTCTACTCGGACTCCCCGTTTCTTATCTCCAACATCAAACCAAGAACAACTGAACAAATATACTCTTCGACCACCCATATAACGTAACTTCACAATATCATTGATAACACCATAAAAGTCAACGTTATTAGTAACTTCATCCCCAGTTACCACTACTCCTGAATTTTGTGATCTCCGGCGAAGCTCACGCTGCTTGGTATGGAACCGTTTACCGTTGATAATACATGCAGTATATGAGGTAACCCAACGGTCAGGACCGCAAGATAACGCATACAAATCATCAGACACACTGAGTTGGTTTCTACTACGCTCCTCCTGGACCTACAACATCAAATTGTGTTGAAACCATCAAGCAATAGTGGAAGCAAATTTGATTGACCCCATGGTCAAATTCATTCTACGTAGACAGAACAAACTAGGGAAAACTTACACGTTGCATGAACCAAGTTGGGAACTCAGTTTGGTGCGTGCTCTCAATAGCATTTGGGTTTGACATCTTGCATTTGTCATAGTGCTCCCTATATTTGGAGAATACAATCAGGCAAAAAATTAAATAATAACAAATTTGTAGCGTAGAAGTATCATGGATTGTCTCAAGTCACCAATCATATCCATAAGGAAGTTAGGATTACTTACTCTATATAGCTTCCAATCTCATCGCAGTTGTTTAGCACATACCATATGGCTGAGCTATGAAATTTATCTTCTAATCGCACATTAGTAGCCATGCCCAAAGGACGAAGTTTTTGAGAAAAAATTATGAATTCATCAACATTTTCTTCTCTCCCCGCATCAATGTTGCGTTCCGGACGATTAAACTTTGTCTCAACATCTTGGAGATACATCGAACAAAATGTCAAACACTCTCTGTGGATATAGGCTTCTGCTATTGAACCTTCCGGCCGGGCTTTATTTTTAACATACCGCTTGAACTTACCCAAATATCTCTCAAACGGATACATCCACCTATATTGAACTGGACCTCCAAGCATGGCCTCATGGGGTAAATGGACAGCTAAGTGGACCATAACATCAAAAAAGGATGCAGGGAATATCATTTCTAGTTTTTACAGAACAGTGACTATATCATGTTGAAGTTGTGAAAGGCGGTTGACATCCAGAGTTCGGGCGCACAACTCTTTGAAGAAACTGCTAAACTCAATCAGAGCCAAACCAATATCACTCCTTAAGAGCCCTCCCACAGCAATAGGCAGTAATCTTTGCAAGAAAACATGACAGTCATGGCTTTTGAGACCAGAAATTTTACAATCCTTTATAGACACACAATGCGTGATGTTGGAGGCAAACTCATCTGGAAATTTCACCTCAGCAAGCCACTCGCAAAATTTATTCCTTTCATCCCCATGTAACGTGTATAATGAAGGTGGCATTGTAACACGTTCATTGATCTGCTTTAGATGTAATTCTTTTCTGAAGCCCATGATTTCTAGGTCACGACGGGAATTTATATTATCCTTAGTTTTGCCTGGAATGTTCATTAATGTGCCCAAAATGTTATCAGCAATATTCTTCTCAACATGCATGACATCAAGATTATGTCTCAGCCGTAATGTTGACCAATAAGGTAGGTTGAAGAAGATACTCTTCTTAGTCCAGTTTAACTCCTCTGCAGTCCGTTTTCTCTTCCTACCAGACTTACCAAATTGAACATCTCCAAGCATTTGTAATTGAGTCAAAAGTAACGCTCCATCAACTAAATTTGGTGGCATGCGATGATCCTCTCTACCGTTGAACAATGCTTTTCTAGATCGCCAAACGTGATCGGTTGGTAAAAAACGTCGATGTCCCATATAACATTGTTTTCTACCATACTTCAACCATAAGGAATCATTGCTAGCATTGCATGAGGGACAAGCCAATTTCCCTTTTGTTGACCAACCTGAAAGATTACCATAAGCAGGAAAATCATTGATTGTCCACAATAAGGCAGCATGAAGCACGAACATTTCCTTAGTGGAAGCATCATATGTAGGTAGACCTTCTTCCCACAATTCAAGTAACTCATCGATCAACGGTTGCAAGTAAACATCAATATCATTCCCCGGCGATTTTGGACCAGGGATAATGAGAGATGTCATGAAGAATTGGTCTTTCATACATAACCACGGCGGCAAATTATATGGGACAAGAATCACCGGCCAAATACTATACGGTTTAGCCATATTGTTAAAGGGATTGAAGCCGTCGCTGGCCAAGCCAAGCCTAACGTTGCGGGCATCCCGTGCAAACCAACTATGATTTTCGTCAAACGTCTTCCAAGACGTAGAGTCGGCAGGATGTCTCATAATATTATTCTCCCCAGTCACCCGCTGCTCCTTATGCCATCTCATATCATCTGCTATCTTGTCTGACATAAATAGACGCTGCAATCTTGGCTTCAAAGGAAAATGTCGCAGAACTTTTTGAGGGATGACTCGTGAACCGTGGGTATTTGGTACCCAACGTGAAGCACCGCAGATGGGGCACTCATTAAGATTAACATTGTCCTTCCAGAATAAGACACAGTCGTTGGGGCATGCATGGATTTTCTGGTACTTGAAACCCAAACCTTTCTCCAAAGACCGTGCCTCCTGATATGATTGTGGCAATGAAACATCAGGAAAGGCGGATCGTAGAAGGCTTAGGAGCATATCGAAAGACTTGATTGACCATCCACCGATTGTTTTGATGTGTAACAACTTCACAATGAAGGAGAGCTTTGAGAACTTTGTGCAACCTTCGAATAGAGGAAGTCGAGCATCCTCGAGCAGTTGCTCAAATGTTGAGTTTGGATTGGGTTGTTGTCTTGATTGCTGGGTGGGGGATGTAGTGTTGTCTTCGGGACATGCCTCGTATGTACCTGCCCGTATGTCATCTAACATATGATCCATGTCATCAATGAACCTGTCCTCCACTCCAATCCCAGGATCATCTAATATATCGTCATCAATGACTGGGAGTGTTTCCTCCTCTCCATGAAATATCCATTGAGTGTAGTTTGGATTTATTCCTTTTATGAACAAGTGAGACTCCACCTCAAATATAGATAAGTGGAGATTATTCAAACATCTAAGGCAAGGACACCGAATGCGATCACTTCCGATGGAATGGTTTCGTGCCATTGTGAGGAAATTTCTAACACCTTCAGCATAGGCAGGTGACCCAAGTCTATCTCTCAGATGCATCCAGCTTTTATCCATCTAAGAAGAAGAATCCAAAAAATAAGTCAATTGTAGAAAAATTCCTTTTCGGTAGATGGAGTATAAGTCATGTATAGGGATGAAAATATTTTGCAAATTAGGTGGACACTTCTCTCATAAATGGAAAGCTGATGTACTAGATGTGGAACCAAAGTGGAAGTGGAAGGAGGATGACTCAAACATTTTCCTATTTTTTTTAGCAGAGTTGGAATGAGGGGTTCTCATATAGATCACTTAAGACACCTCTACTTTATGTCTGAAATTTGTCTCAGATTGTTACAAGCAAACTATATATATAGTTGCTAAGAAGCTTATAAAACCATTGTGCCACAAAGCGAGATATTTTTCCAGTTTCACGATTAATATCTCATTCCTTAGTAATTGGATAGCTAGTTACACATTTACGTACTTAACTTTTCAGGGGCACAACAAAAATGCTTATAGTTAGTTCAGACAAAAACTATTAGCTATTGATGCTAGGACTAGCTATGAACAAACAAAATCTTCCTAAAAGAGAACTTAGTAAGTTAGGCGCTCAAAAAAAAGTCCAGATCTAAAAAACAAAGTCTAGAATGTTCAAGCAAAGCACCAACTACAACAACCCCAGGATACTAACCCCATATAAAAGGGAAAAACAAACTAAACAAAAACAAACAATATTTTCAAAACCTGTATTCATCACCTTTAGGCATTTCTTTCCTTTACACATACATATATAAATGTATAAAAAACACACTTTATATTTGGTGGACTACATTACAATTCTCATTGAAATGCTCATATTTTATAGAAAAAATAAAATAATTTTTTGTAGATTTTTAGAGTTATTGATTTATAAATAAGGTTATATTAATTAATTAAAATCTAAAGTTGGAATTTTCCTATTTGTTTATTGCATGTACAGTATATGAGTCCAATTTTTTAAATAATATGTAGCATCGTCCTTGCAAAAAAAAAAAAAAGATAAATAGATACCCACATGCAGCAGTAGCAGTAGCAATAGCACGACAAGAAGTAATTCTTGCTAAACACAGGCTAAATGAGAATTCAAGGAAAAGCTAAAAAAGATTAAAAAAAATAAAACTCCCTCATATTTTCTCATAAAGATGTGCCTTATTTGCAAAAACACAAGCTAAAACATCTAGATGTAAAGAATGGAGTGAAATTTCTCAGATCTAAACAAACAAACTAAAACATGTAGATCAAAAGAACAAGGTTTTCGTGGCTGAAATACCCTGCATCCACCATCCTCCTATATATATATTATAGTGTGTTTGATAATGAACCAATATTGCTCCCAATCGAAATCCAAAATTAATATTTTTTTCCCCATAAATTAATAATTTGAATACTAAATGTTGTGGGGGCAATCACATAGTGAGTGAAACTCATTGGACTGATGTTACATTAGTTTGACTATATATCTTATTTCATTGTTGAACCTTGGCATTTTATTTTTCAACCCTGAAAGTCATAGCAATTACGTTACTGAAGATAGACTTGCCTCTTAGTTGTGCTGGGGGCGACATAGTCTATTTTTACTATCCAAGTTACAAAGCCAAACAATAAACCAAAATAATATACATTAGAAGGGATTACAAAGCGACATGGTCCCAATCAATTGATGCCCTATGAAGAATTTGACTGGCAGAAACAAAAGATAGAAGACTTGTTAGTTTTCTTCAGTGTCCTCTCGATGTTATAATGTTATTGTCTTGGTGAAAAATAATGCATAGATGAAATTACCTTTTCCAGGTGGTAAAGATTGATGGCCGCATCATTGGTGATGGACAAGTTGGGCCTGTGACTCAAAGATTGCAAGATGCTTACAAAAGACTGACAGAAGAGTGGGGAGTGCCAATTTCAGCACAATACTAAAGATTTTAGGGCATTGAAAGACAACCTGTAGTTGTTGGTTTTATTTATATCTTTACTTATTTCATTTTTATTTTATGTACTAGATCATATTATCATGTAATGTATATATTGCTTTTAAATTTCTATTCTCAATTTTCTTTAATATTAGTTTGTCTAGATTTAATTTTAAATTACTACGCTTCATATCTTTCTTAAATTAAAATATTTTTTAATTCAATATTTTCTAATTCTCTTTAATATTAATAGGGCCCCGCTAGAGTAAAATCTGATTTTAATTTCTTTATATATTTTTTATTCATATTTTAACCATTTTAAAAGATTTTCAAAAATTAAACAATATCAATAGACTAATAATTAATTCATTCACTATTAAGTAAAAGAAAAACATTTTAATGTATTAAAATACAAAAAAGTATCAAAGTAGCATTATAGTATTTTTTTTTTATGCATTAAAGTTAGCGCATATCTTTAGTGATGATCCAAATGTAAAATCGTTCGAACATCATTGTTACATTCAAATATATATATCGTCTATGTCCAAATACAAAAAAATCAGCACGTCTTTAGTGATGGTTCCAACAAACCATCACAGAAAGTGGATTTTAGTGATAGTTTAGAAACTGTCACAAATTTTAAACCGTGGGTAAGGAGAAGAAGTAAAGTGACAGAAACTCCAGTGGAAAGGGAGTTTGCCTCATAAGAAAATAACTAAAAACCAACAAAAAGAGATAAGTGTGGAGAAGCGGGGTATCGATCCCCGTACCTCTCGCATGCTAAGCGAGCGCTCTACCATCTGAGCTACATCCCCTGACACCAATTATATTTTATTAATTATTAAAAGCAAATAAAGCACCTAACATGAAAATACATTGCATGTGAAGGGTATACCAATTCCGGGGGACATGTTGGTTTTATTAAATAATAGAGGACCAGACTAATGCATACAATAAGAGTAAGCTGACTGATGGATCGTATGCATTAAGTTCCTCTTCCTTCATTAACTTTTTCTCTACTCATATACCAGCAACTCAAGTTGGTCTTAAAGTAGAAGAAATTTTTTGTAGTTTAAAATATGGTATTAGAATTTAGGATGAAATGAGGTTACTCTTTGCTGGTGTTGTTACGTGGTCTTAGTGTAATGAGTTTCATGTGCCAGTGGTATGAGTATTTGAACCTTTTCTTTTTTAAGGTATTAACACCTTTTACCAAATAAATGATGCCTTTGTTACTGTGAATTCTCAACAGGAGAATTTAAACAGAGATGATTTAGCGTTTATTTTTTTCACTTAAGGTAAGTATTGATCTTTTTTGTTTTGTTTTGCGCTTTTTTTTGGGGCAGGGGGGGCCTGTCATTTATCATTTTTTCTTGTCTTGTCTTGATGATGGGGAGTTCGTTCATGTCTTGAATGAGGGTGGTATTTTTTGTTCTACAATCTTGCATTAAACATATGCCAATTCTTGGTTCATAGCAATGTTTGTTCTTGCTGAATTCATATAATACTATATTTCACTTGTCTAGCTGTGTTACAAAAGTATCAAAGGGAACCAACTATGCTGATTGAGATTTGCTCTCTGTGTTGCAGTGATGAAGATGAACCAAAGACATTACCATATATGCTTTTAATCCTCCATTACCAGACATAGGCATGCTGGTTTGGAAGGTAAGTCAAAAAATATGTATATCTTAATTAACATGCCTTCATTTTCCTACCCAGCCATTACTAGTATCCTATAAAATCATATAATATTAAACAATAGCTGGTATTGTTTAGATTCAACAACTTTGCTCTAATATAAATTAAGTCACTTCTTTTGGTGAAGTAGCATGGCATTGTAAGCGTTAAGAGTAATTAATCAACTAGATACCAGCTTAGATTAAGTCACTGGTTTGTATTTAACTAAGATTAGATTAAGTCAGTCAGCATGGAACCAAAAACATTCATCGGTGAAACAACTAGATAACATTAAGTCAGTCAATAGATACCAATTATATCCTTTAAATGTAAAGTTTAAGTATAAACTGCTAGCTTGTCAACCAACTGTTAGTGTCTGTTTAAACCATCCAACAATAGAATAAAAAAGATAATTGAACATTAGAATAGTGTTTAAGCAAAACCCCAACCTTAAAGCATGTTTATATGCATTAAATCAAAAACCCTAACTTATCCCCACGGGATTGAGTGTTAAAAATTAGGTAGATGTCTCACCACAAGATCGAAGCAGCAGAGCGTTGATCCACAGAAGCCGCAGATGGGGGAGCGATACCCAAATTCAGTCCCGAGTTCCTCAAAATCCAATGTCTCGGCCAAGCTGCGAAACAGAGGTACTCTCTGTGATTAGGAAACAAAAAACAAGTATTTTTGTCTATAAATCGTCGTTTCTAATGAAATAATTGAGAGAAAATTCGGTTACCTAAAAACCCCGAGAATGAGAAGCAGAGTTCCACGGCGCAGAGGGATTTTAGGCCATCGCCGGTTTTCTGGTGGCACCCCTACGTCGCCGGTGGGTTTTTGTGCCGATGAACCTCGAAATCGGTGATGAATCCGGCACCGATTCCCGTAACCCTCTTCGCAGACCTTCGTTTTCGTGGGAGGGAGGGAAAATGCTGGGTGCGGGAAAATGAGAGGGAAATGGGGGATTGGGGGAAATGAAAAGCATAAGAGGGCTGCCGTTTCGCGCGGATTCATTAAAGGCTTTTTACGGCGAAAATATTCGCTGCAAAAGTGTACAGTTTGGAAAAATATCGAAATAGCGGCGAATTAAGTCGCCGTAAAAACTGAATGGTACATTGCGGCGAATTAAATCGCCGCAATAATTAATAAACTCGCTGCAATAAACCCAATAGTCACCGATACGTTATAACTTTGCAGCGGTGTCAAATTCGCCGCAAATACAAACCTTACCCAGCGAACTTATTAGCGGCGCATATAAAATCGCCGGAAAAAATGCATTTTTTTGTAGTGATGGCAGCGCCTGAATAGCACGCATCATTTTAGAAGTTGAAACCCACAAGTTTAAGTAGCTCGGAGACACTGGATTCATGAGGAACCACTCACGGTGGAAGGGATCAACCAAATGGCGAGACACGTAGAGTTGACGCTCAACTGGACCTTGCGCATGTGGTGCATGCACTGCTCTATTTGACAAAAACTCTGGTCGATAGTAAGATTGGCAGACGGGAAGAACGATGGCGATGCGCGTGGTGATCTTCGCCCCCAGACTACTTCAAACTAGCACAAGCCAAATCAAAATCCAAGAACCCGAAAAACCACCATCACCAATGTATAATGATGGTTGGCGGAAAAAGGAAAGAGAAAAGAAGAGAAGAGAAGAGAAGAGAGGACAAAAGAAAGAGGACAAAAGGAAGAATGGAACTGGAGCTCTAGCCATTATTTTTAATTTCGTACGATACCGGCCGGTATAGCCTGTTTGTACATATTTTAGAGGTATACCGTTTCGGTCAAAATATCGACTGTACCGGTCAATATTTCGGCCAGTATTGGCCTCGTATCGGTCAATATTGGCCTCGTATCGGTCAATATTTTAGCCAGTACCGGCCGTATCGAATTTTCGATTTCGGTCATTCAATTTTATTTTTTATTTTTTTTACTATTTTTTACTTCAATTCATACTAGACTAATTGCATTTATATATTTATATATAATTATTCATATATTGACTATTATTTTGAAATATAATTTGTATATGTATTTATATATATAATTTTTTTTATATAGATTATCTCAAAATGGTACACGAAAAATTATCGATATCAAAATATTTTATTTTAATACTTTGACCAGTACACTCATATACTTAAAACTTTGGCTCTACCCCCTCTCCTTTTCTCAAAGCTGAAGACAAAAAGAGGTTTTCTCAAGAGCGAAGTTTTCGCAAGAGAGAGAGATTTCCGTTCTGCGTGTGTATTTTTGCTCGCACAGACTACTTGTTTAACTTGTCATCCCATTTATCTCTATTGCCAAATTAAACAGGAACGCCATTATTTCAAGAAACGTGAGATTCATTTCATGTATTTCATTTTTTATTTTTGTTGCGTGAAGTCATGCCTTATGTATGCAATTACGGCGCGGTTTATTAGTATTTAGAAATAATACTCTTCAATATCTTAAATTCTGTCATTTAATTTTAATCAAATTCATTGATTTGATACATTTTGTAACAAATTTAAATATACCGAGTTGAATTTATCTAGATTAATAAATCGAGTATGATAATTAATTGCATGCTTGTATATATATATATATATATATATCGATAAATTGTATTTTTTTTATTTTTTTTACTTAATGATAAAAAAATTGAATATTAATGAATTGATATGGTTTTTATTTTTAAAGATATTTAAAGATATATAAAAAAACGTTTAAAATAAAAGAGAAAAAAAAATGCATTTGTACTTATCGATCAGATTTTGTCAATCCTTCATTAGAGAATTCTTATTGGATTGTATAAAACTATCAAAAAATACAAATTTGCACCTTTATCAAAAAATTTTGATCATATTTGATAAAAAATTGGGAGATAAAAGTGGAAAAAGAGAATAAAAATATTTTTTGTGAATAGTAAAACTAAAATTTTGTCCAACAAAAGTCAAATTGTGCAAATTTATATTTTTAAATGATAATTTTAAATAATCCAATAAGAATGTTCTTAGTCCTCATAGCAGCTTCCATATATATAAAATCACATTGCAGCCAATTTTTTGTTTTAATAAAAATATTTATTAACTTGACTAATTAAAAAGTTCACTTTCAACACATTGTTTAATTGTGCAAAATTAATTTTATCCAGATTCTAATTCTGTCAATATGTAATCTAAGAGCATATCCATCCCATTTTCCGTAAATTTTCTTAAATTTTAAATAAAATACACCGTTTTATAAATTTTATCTTAAATTTTACTAATATTTTAAAACTTCCTACATTTTATTCTCTAGAAATTTCTCATGTTTTAAAATACTATTTCTCTATTTTTTTATTTTATTTTTTCTCTCACTTTCATTTACAATCTTAACTACTATCTCTGTTGCCTTTTTTTTCTAAATTAACCAATATAAGCTTCTATATAAATTTAATTATTTAACACATAACTATTTTTTAAAAACCGGTACAAGAATAATGACAAAAATATTATGATTATAATAATAATTAAAATATTCACCATTTTGAAAGATATTTTATTTATAAAAAATAATAAAATAATAAGAGTTGCTATGATATAAATAATAATAATGGTTAGAATTTTTGACAAAAATTATTACCGGCATACAATGTACTACTATTTTCCATTCACACTAGGCCCAAAATGCAAATTACATGTGACAAGAATGAAATAATTGTTATAAATTACATACGCTGAAAGTGGCCATACACCAAATTACATACACAAAAAGTGGCCATACATAGAATTGACAGTATTTACATTCTTGGCATTTGTTTATGCCCCTGGAAAAATTATATAATTGCCAGCACTTAAGCTTTATGTCGGTAGATTTTTAAGATTTTTGGCGTTTATATTATTACGCCGGTAATAATATAAGCTTTGGTGGGGCTTAAAAAAATTTTCGATTTTTCAATTTTGTGCCGATAAATAATCAGTTTCCCAACGTTTATATTGTTATGCCAATAATAGTATATGCTTTGGCGACATTTAAACAAACGCCAATAATTTATCAATTTTACACTAGTAAATCTAATTGTGTTTTTCGGTATTTAGAATGTTATGCTGATAATAATTAGCGACATTTTTTGGAGTGGTGCTGGCGAAAATCAAACGCCGCCAATTCTTGGTTTTTTGTAGTCAATAAATTACCAAAACAAATAACAATAATATCAAAATCACAATAATCAAACTCGTTTTCTCCAATTTTCTCTTACGCCTCTTTAATTCAACTTATACTTGATATCTAGTGGTTTGAATGTCCATTGATACTTGTATCTTATGAACGTCGATTTTTAATCAATGAATTGTGTTCTGGCCATATGCTGACATTTCAAGATCATACTAGCATAAAAACCAGCAAGACTGCCTGGCCAGCCTGCATAGTTGACAAGTATTGAAATTTGTAGATGACTCAGATACAACAATAATGGTATATAAATGTGTACTATACCTAATTTTTGAATTACCTTATAATTTATGCAATTGAAAAAGCGGTGACTTTCATTATCCTCAATATGAGCAATTCGTCGAGATGCTTTAATACCACAATAACACTAGGTATTTATACTGACGATAGTTTGTTGAGCATAATATATTAGTAATGCTACTACTTAACCCATGCATTGGATAATATTATCTTTTGGTTTGCTTCAAGTTTATAAATAAATAGTGAACATTTTCATCCTCAACACTCAGCCTTTTATTGTGAGGTCCCCCAAACATACCAAACTATTAACTCAATTGTGTGATCATCACATTGAGAGATCAACAATCAATATCATACTAAACAAAACAAAATGGAGAGCGTGATTTCTCCATTGCCGGCTCAACAACCGAATGGTAATATTTAGGAAATTTGGCATCCTCGAGTGGCTACAACAATTAGTTCCTACTACTTATTCGCCATCTGGGTTACCTAACCATTGAGGTACGTTTTCAATTTCTTGCGTCCTCACCAGCCTTTGTCATCATCATAGTTGAGAGGGTTTAATTGACACATTACTTCACAATCGCAACATAACACAAATAAATTTAATTCACAAAATCCAACAAAATAGTTAAGGAAATCCAAATAGCATGCAAAATCACAAAAAAAAAATAATCTAAATAAGAACATCTGCATATGGTTCCTTATATCGAATGTATAAAAATATGGGTCTTAGAATGACTTGTCTATTTACAACATGCATAAATCAGGAGCCCAACATCAAATGACTACAAAACATTAACCAAATTCCAATTGCCTCTTGTGAAAACTATCATAAACTGCAATATGACCACTCAAGTGAGTATTACCCTACCATATTGATTGGGCCTTATTAACACTTCTCAATTTACCCCCACTAACACCATCATCAGGGCCTAACAACAGACATGCATCACCCGAGAGATATTTATTCATCAATGCCAAACATTGCAAACGACCCAATAGTACAGAGTAATTCAGAATTGAAAGAAAAATAAAAGTGATAAAGGATAACATAATAATTGTATTTGGATTGTGTTTATCTACAAATAATTGCAATTCAACACCAAAGTACTTTCAACATATAATAAAGGTTTACTTGCGAATGATCCCGTTGGAAAAAACTAACTTTTTTCCACAAGTCTAAGTTGTTGTAGAAAAAAAAAAACTTTTCCTACTAATTTTCTTCCATGGAAGTCCACGACACGAGTGGTGGGAAAAAAATATTTCCCGTGGAGACCATGCTTTTAGCCACCATAACTCTTCTTGGGTAAAACCCTCATTTCTTGGTACAATTCACAACACGTAAGCAATGAATGAGCATAGAATAATGAAAAAACAATGAGCAATTAAGGTATGTATAAAGCAATGGAACAACACACAACAATTAGACTGCATAGAACAATGAAATATCATGGTTGCAATTTTACATCACAGAGCAATGAAACATAACAAAGCAATGAAACTACACATAGCAATGAAACAACACAAACCAATTAAACAACACAGAGCATTGAAAGTGCATAGAGTAATGAAACAACACAAAGCAATGAAACAACACTGAGCAATGAAACTGCATAGTGCATTTGAGACTACACAGAGCAATGAAACAATATGGTCGATCCCACAGCACAAATATAAACAAGAGAAATGAATTTGCACAGACCAACCCAAGAGAAAATAGAAAAAGTTAGGGTTTTCCCCCTTAATCTAGCATAGAAAATGATAAAATTGGATTAAAAAAAAGTCTCAAATCATGCATAGAAAATGATTATCGCAATAATGGAAGATAAATATTGCAACAAAAATTTGAGAAAATGCACAAATCGAAGGAAATTTGATAATCCTCACGAAATCTAAGATTTTTTTTTGTCAAAATCCTAGACTTGAAAATCCAACCATAAAGGAACCATTAGGACAGTGAAATGAGATAAAGAAGCTCAATGCAAATAGGCATGGAGAATCCTAAATGGTTGAGAGTTCTATCCATGGGGTAAGCCTCTCCACTCGAATGAGAATGAGAGAATCCAAAAATGGAGAGAGCATATTTATAATGATGAATGGATGGAGAGGCTACCATCGATGGTAGATGCAGTGCGAGTGAGGGGTGAAAACGACAAAGTCAGCCAATGGTCGAAGGGAGAAAGACACATAAGGAAGGAAGCAACAACCAACGAAATCGCATATGGGGATGTACAAAGGATCCCCAAATATGGGGATCTGTAACATCTCCATCTGGTCACCTCATTTTGGAGAATCGAATGGAGGAGAGTTTGGGATGAAAATCCTAAACTTCTCCTAATTTATAGGGGAAAATGGCTTTTAGGGTATTGAATGCAAACACTCTAAAAGTTTGTTTGGATCAAATAGATCTCATCTCAAAATTCTCATCTCATATCCCTTCACAAACATAATTTAAAGAACAATGTTACAAAGAAGCCTGCATACCAAAGACTTTTAAGTGTAAAATAAAAGAAGGTAAAAAAGTAAAATCACATTTTTAAGTGAGTGTGCAGCACATGCATGCATTTGTTTATAATTTTAATTTAAATACATTTTCAAACTAATCATTACATTTTTTTTAGACTTATCGTTACAACTTTTCTAAACTGTTACAAAAAAAATAATTCAACTCTTTTAAAATTTCAAACAAAAATAATATTATAAAACTATATTAAAAAACATTTTAACTTTATAATATTTTTACTGAGATTTTTCTCTCTTTTTCGAAAATCGAAAAAATAATAAACGAAATTATTTTATTATTGTTCACAAATTATTTTATTATTATTTATAAAATTTTTATCTCATCTCAATTTAATATTCAAATGAACAATCCACCGTAGTAGCTCCATTGATGGCCTCACAACGAAAAAGGAAAATCCAATGGAAAACTCAAAAAGCAACATAAAGTGAGAAGGCTAGGAAAGCAACATAAAAAAGTTAGCAACTAAAGAGATCACCCAATGCTTCAAAAATCAAGATTAAACAAACTCGATAAAGAGAGAGGGAGATAACTTATAAAGATAGAGACCAAGAGAGAAGGAGATAACTTATAAAGATGGTGACCAAGAGAGAGGGAGATAGTGCGGGGTTGAGAGCTTCAAAGGTGTGGAGGGTTGCAAAACTCAAATTCTTCGAATGGACTCTCTCGCCTACTGACACGGACAATTTCAAAAATTTGAATTTTGACACGTAAGGTGTCTATTGGCTACTCCTAAACAAGGGTTGATGCGACCTTTTCAATGATTTATGTAGGTTCAGAGTCACGTTTGCCTAGTAGGACCAGAGTTGTGTATGGAGACGCAGAGGATCGATCCATTCGATCCTTATTAAAAATAGTCTATCAATAAAATACAATAAAAATATAATAAAAATTTTAAAACATATAATAAAAAAATACAATAAAAAATTAAATTTAAAAAAAACAATAAAAAACATAATAAAAAAATAAAATAAAATAAAAACACAATAAAAAATAAAATAAGATGATTTAAATCGGTGTTCGACCTCAACCCAGACGGCGTCGGCACCGCCAACGGTGTCGCCTACCGCCGGTGGAGGCCCCGACGTCCCTTTTTCAAGAAGATCAGACGGACGGATCCCCAGTATTTTCCTACTCGAAATATTTGAATTTGTATTGGATTTTTAAATGAGAAAAACTAAAATCACAAACAAAAGTAACAAATAAAAGTCACCTCATTAAAAAAAGATTTTTTTTTCATATTTTTTTATTTAATTGTTAAGTAAATATTTTTTTAATAATATTGCGAATCTATTTTTAAAAAATTAAATATAAAAACTGTCTAAACAAATAAAAAAAAAAGTAAAAAAAAATAATTGCTTGGGCGGGATCTCATTCGAGATCTCCCAGGAGTGGCTCTAGTGTCACGCTTCTAAAATTTGGGTGAAGACCCCGTTCGGATAAAATTAGTTACAAATCGAGCGAACATCCAGTTTTAGAACCTTAATATCCAAATTGTAATGAGTATCTGATTTTAATTTTACCTTTTTTCAAACTCTAAGTTGTATAAAAATGACGTCATTTTGAATAAAAAAAACTTATTTAAAACAAAAAACCCGATAACAAATAATCGATTACATAATCGAATTGAATTCATCCAAATTTTCGGGTTATGGACCGGATCAGAAAAAATCCAGTCCAAATGCACACCTTTAAGTAGGATCCACATTTTTCTGAAAAAGTATTACATGAGACATACAACCTAGGCTTATAATTTCTTGAATAAAAATATTGCAAATTTTAGATTGCTACAGTAGTTCAGCAAATAGTGGATAAAGCTGGGGTAATGGGTTTTTTGTATGAGAACGAAAATGTTTAGTTTTTTCCTTATTACAATTGAAAAGAGTATGAGAAATTTGAAAGTATAATTATACTTGGGTGATTCTATCTGGTTTATTTTTTCAAAATATATCATCTCATTTATTTTTTTCAAATTTATAATTACATTTTTAAATTTTCATATAAAATAAAATAAACAATTCAAATTTTTCAAATCTTAAAATAATTTTTTTTTAATTTCAAAACAAAATTAATATTAAAAAAATATGTTATAACAAAATTTTATTTTATTTTTTAATTTTATCTTATCTAATTTATGAAAACAAACTAACTACAACCACCGAGCTTCCGCTATTGCATTTCATGTGTTTGTTTCACTTTTTTATTCACATATATTTTTTTAACATTTAAAATATTAAAAAAAAATACAACATCATTAAAAAAAATTCTTAACCACCAAGGTTTTTTAAAAAAAAAAAAAAAAAAAAAGGAAAAGAAATCCCGACAGGAGTCCCGAAGACTAGTATTTTCCTTTGTTGATTTGTCACCCAGCTTACACAATGGCCGAGGGTAGATCAGCAAGAGTATTCTTGAATCCTTTTTGTTACTATATTTTATGTTTTTGATTTGAAAATAAAATAGAATAGGACAATTTTATTTATATTCGTTATCCACATTTTAGGTTTCTGTAAATTAAAAAAATAAATGATAAAGAAGGAAGAATTTATAACCTTAGATTTTTTTATTATTTTCTTTTAATTATTTTTTAACATCCTTAATCAATAAGAAAAAAATTAAAAAAAATAATTTCATTAATAATCATTTTTTTAATCATTAAGTAAAAGAATTTTTTTTTTAAATTAAAAAATTTTAAAAAGTAGTAAATAAATTATAAACAAGTAGTAATCGTATCGTTTTCCTTTTCTGACTTCATTAGTAAACCATTCCCGATTCACAGAACCAAACATTAAAAAGAAGAAAAGTCGACGACGACGTTCTGCATGATGACGATTTTTGTCCACGCAGACGAGTATAAGAAACAAAGTGAACCAACTTGTATAACTTGTCATCTCCTTAATCTCTATTGCCAAATTAAACACGAACACCATTATTTCAAGAACATGAGATTCATTTCATGTATTTCATTTTTTCTTTTGTTGCGTGAAGTCATGCCTTATGTAAGCAATTACGGCGGGGTTTATTAGTATTTAGAAATAATACTCTTCAATATCTTAAATTCTGTCATTTAATTTTAATCATGTTCGTCGTTTTGACACATTTTGTAACAAATTTAAATATACCGAGTTGAATTTATCTATATTAATAAATTGATTATGATAATTAATTGCATGCTTATATATATGTATATATATTATAATATATATATATATCGATAAAAGTGATCAATTGTATTTTTTATTTTATTTTTTTGTTAATGAATTTATATATTTTTATTTTTTTAAAATATCTAAATATATATAAAAAAAAAAATGATTGAAATAAAAAGATATAAAAAAAAAAAATTACATGTGTACTTAACGATCAGATTTCATCGGTTCTTCATTGGTCATCGTAGCAGCATCCATATATATAAAATCACATTGCAGCCAATTTTTCGTTTTAATGAAAATATTTATTAACTTGACTAATTAAAAAGTTCACTTTCAACACATTGTTTAATTGTGCAAAATTAATTTTATCCAGATTCTAATTCTGTCAATATGTAATCGAAGAGCATTTCCATCCCATTTTTCGTAATTTTTCTTAAATTTTAATTAAAATACACCATTTTATAAATTTTATCTTAAATTTTACTAATATTTTAAATATTTTCGACATTTCATTCTCTATAAATTTCTCATTCTTTAAAATACTATTTCTATATTTTTCTTTTCTCACTTTCATTTGCAATCTTAACATCTATCTCTGCTGTCTTTTTTCTAGATTAAGGAATATCAACTTCTATATAATTAAATTTAATTATTCAACACAGAACTGTTTTTTTAGAAAACGGGTACAAGAATAATGATAAAAATATTATGATTTTAATTAAAATATTTGCCGTTTCAAAAGATATTTTATTTATAAACAATAATTAAATTATAAGATCGAGTTGCAGTCGAATAAATAATAATAATAGTTAGAATTTTTCACAAAAATTATTATTGGCATATAATGTACTACTATTTTCCATTCACACTAGTCCCAAAATGCAAATTACATGTGACGTGAATGAAATTATTGTTATAAATTGCATACACTAAAAGTGGCCATACACAAAATTGGCAGTGTTTATAGTCTTGGCATTTGTTTATGCATCAACAAAATTATATAATTGCTGGAACTTAAATTTTAAGTCTGTAAATTTTTTAGATTTTCGGTGTTTTTATTGTCATGCCGATAATAATATATAGTTTTTGCGATGTTTAAAAAAATGCTGTCATTTTTTAATTTTGCACTGGTAAATTATCAATTTTTTGGTGTTTATATTGTTATGTCAGTAATAGTATATACTTTGGTGGCATTTAAACAAATTCCAATAATTGAACAATTTTACATTGGTAAATCTAACTGTATATTTCGGTATTTAGAATATGATGATTATAATAATTAAAGGCATTTTTTTGGACAAGTGATGGCGCATATCAAACGCCACCAATTCTTGGTTTTTTTGTAGTTAATAAATTGCTAAAACAAATCACTACAATATTGAAATCACAATAATCAAACTCGTTTTCTCCAATTTTCTCTTACACCTCTTTAATTCAACTTCTATTCAATATCAAACAGTTTGAATGTCTATTGAAACTTATATCTTATGAATGTTAATTTTAATCAATGAATTGTGTTTTGGCCATATGCTAACATTTCAAGATCATACTAACACAAAAATCAGTAAGATTGCTTCGCCAGCCTGCACGGTTGACAAGTATTGAAATTTGTAAATGACTCAGATACGACAATAATGGAATATAAATGCGTACTATCCCTAATATGTAAAATTACCTTATAGTTTACGCAACCAAAAAACCAGCAACTTTCATTATTCTCAGTATGAGCAGTTCTACAACATGCTTTAATACTATAAGAAAAATGAATATCCTTGATGGATTATTTGTAATGAAAATGACTATTTATTGTGAAAATGGACTCATTTTGACAGGAAATAGTTATTTTCGCAGGAAATACCTAGCTACGGTTAAGCAATTTTTTAGTAGTGATACCACAATAACACTAGGTGTTCATACTGACGATAGTTTGTTAAGCGTAAGATATTGGTAGTGCTACTACTTGACCCATGTATTGGATAATGTTATCGTTTGGTTTGCTTCAAGTTTGTCGACAAATAGTGAACATTTCCATTCTCAACACTCAGCTTTCTCTTGTGAGGCCCCTAAACATACCAAACCATTAACTCAATTGTGTGATCATCACACCGAGAGATCAACAATCAATATCATACCAAACAAATAAAATAGAGAGCGTGATTTCTCCATCGCCAGCTCAAAAACCGAATGTTAATATCTAAGAAATTTGTCACCCTCAAATGGTTACAACAATTGCTTGCCACTACTTGTTCGCCATCCGTGTTACCTAACCATAAAAGGTATGCTTTTAAGTTTCTTGTGTTCTCACCAGGCTTTGTCATCATCAAAGCTGAGAGGGTTTAAATTACACATTACTTCACAATCACAACATAACAGAAATAAATTTAATTTACGAAATCCAACAAAATATCAAAGCAAATCCAAACAACACGCAAAATCACAAAAAAATCATTTAAATAAGAACCTTCGCATATGGTTCCCTATATTGAATGTATAAATATATGGGTCTTAGAATGGCATGTCTATTTACTGCATGCGTAAATCAGGAGCCCAACATCGAATGACTATAAAACCTTATCCAAACTCTGATTGCCTTTTGTGAAAACTATCACAAATTGCAATATGACCACTCGAATGAGTATTATGCTACCATATCGATGGGGTCTTATTAACACTTGTGAATTAATCCCCACTAACACCATCTTAGAGCCTAACAATAGACACACACCACCCGAGAGATATTTATTCATCAATACCAAACATTGCAAACGACCCAACAGTACAGAGTAATTCAGAATTGAAAGAAAGATAAAAGTGATAAAGGAATAATCATTGTAATTGGAGTGTGTTTATCCACAAATAAACCTTATCCTACCAATTTTCCTACATGGAAGTCCACGACATGAGTGGTGGGAAAAAAGTATTTCCCATAGAGACCATTCTTTTAGCCACCATAACCCTTATTGGATAAAACCCTCATTTCTTGGTACAATTCACAGCACATAAACAATGAAAGAACACAAACAATGAAACAACACTGAGCAATTAAGCTATGTATAAAGCATTGAACATCAGACAACAACTAAATTGCACAAAACAATGAAATATCATGATTGTAATTTTACAGCACAGAGCAATGAAACTATACATTGCAATGAAATAGCCTAGACCAATTAAACAACACAAAGCATTGAAATTGCATAGAGTAATGAAACAAGACAAAGCAATGAAACAACACTGAGCAATAAAACATAATAAAGCAATGAAACTACACAAAGCATTTGACCAATAAAACTGCCAAGAGCAATGAAACTACATAGAGCATTTGAGACTACACAAAGCAATGAAACAACATGGTCAATCCTACAGCACAAAAATATAAACAAGAGCAATGAATTAGCGCAAACTAGTCCAACATCACAGACCAACCCAAGAGAAAACAAAAAAAGTTAGGGTCCCCCCTAATCTGGTATAGAAAATGATAAAATTAGATTAAAAAAAAGTCCCAAATCATATATAGAAAATGATTATCATAGTAATAGAAGATAAATAATGCAAAAAAAATTGAGAAATGCACAAGCCGAAGGAAATCTAAAAATCCTTACGAAATCTTTTTTTGTTTTTTTTTGTCAAAACCCTAGATCTGAAAATCCAACCATGAAAGAACCATCAGGACAATGAAATGAGATAGAGATGCTCAGTGCAAATAGCCATGGAGAATCCTAAATGGATGAGAGTTATATCCATGGGGGAAGCCTCTTCACTCAAATGAGAATGAGAGAACCCAAAAATGGAGGAAACTGAGAGTGGATAGAGCATACTTATAGTGATGAACGGATGGAGAGGCTACCGTCGATGGTAGATGTAGTGCGAGGGAGGGTCGTAAACAACAAAGACAACCAATAGTCGAAGGGAGAAAGACATGGAAGGAAGGGAGCAACAACTAATGAAATCACATTTTTAAGTGGGTGTGCAGCGTATGCAAGCTTCTGTTTAATTTTTCTAATTTAAATACATTTCAAACTAATCATTACATTTTTTTTAAACTAATCGTTGCAACTTTCTTAATTTGTTACAAAAATAAAAAATAATTCAACTTTTTTAAATTTCCAAACAAAAATAATATTATAAAACTATATTAAAAAAGGTCCTAACTTTATAATATTTTTATTGAGATTTTTCTCTCCTTTTCTAAAATCTAAAAAACATTAAACGAAACTATTTCATTATTATTCACAAATTATTTTACTATTATTTACAAAATTTTCGTCTCATCTCAATCTCAATTCAATATCCAAATGATTTGACCTGGTTACAATATTTTCCAAGTTAGTTAGTATCCCAATCAAACAAAATTTATTCAATAAAGGGATGAGAAAGAATGGTGTTTTATTTTACTTCTAATTTCCACTGCCTCTTGAGGGCAGCGGATGAGATTAGAAAACCTTTCACCATGCAGTGTGGGGGCGGGATGCGAAAAAGGGTACACCATAATACGGATATCACTTATTCACTCCTAAAAAAGATTGTTATTTTGGATATACAATTATGGGTGTTATGAAAATTATAATAATGATAATTTAGCTAAGAATCAATTACGAGGAACTGAGGATTGTGGTAATGTGCAAGTAGTTTATTAACAAAATGTCATTTTGAATAATATTAAAGATGAGTACTTCTACACGTACATATGGAGAATTTCGACTGGGGATCGATATACCGACTAGTATAAAAGGTTTTTTTTAATCTATTTTTAATACTTTAAATTATTAAGAAAAATTACAATATTATAGAAAAATACATCCTTAATCACTAAGTAAAAAAATTGAACAAAAAATGAAAACCTTATGGTGAGAATAGTATTTCTCATTAGGACATGTTTGGTATTGATAGCTATTATCTTCCCATATATTCAATCTCCATATAATCATCAATTTACTTTATTCTAGAAATTAGAATCAATTAGCTTACTTACCATATGTATATGTTTCCATACTTGTATATTGTAATCTCTATTTATTTGCAACTCAATAAACAAAATACATAAATTCAATACAAATCAATTTCCTTCTCTAAGTTTTAATATTTTATCAACCTAATCGATCCCCAAACCCTAGCCATATGGCCACCAACTCCAACCCATCCGTACCCTCACCCTACCACCTTCACTCCTCACATTTTCCAAGTTTCATCCTCGTCAATGGACTTCTCACTGGCGACAAATTTCCTAAATGATAGAAAGCCATGACATGGGCACTGAATATAAAAAATACGTTAAGGTTCGTTGATGGCACCCTCACCTCTCTTGAACCCTCTTCACCCGACTGCCCTTAATGGAACCAAACCAAAGACATGGTTTTTACCTAGATCCTTAGCTTCATCACTCTATTTATTGTAAATTCTCTTGAATACCATACCGATCCTCGTGATGTATGAGTTGACTTATCTTTTCATTCTTGTCATGACAACAACACCAGAATCTATCACCTCAAACGAGCCTCTCTTCCCTACAATAAACAATCAACTCAGTCCATAAAGGCTAGAACCAAATCAAACAAATTTGGGATGAACTTGGATATCTTCAAAGTAACACAGACCTCAAGGATCTACAACAACAAGCTAAAGATGAGAGAGTCTTCCAATTTCTCCTTGGCTTCAATGACTCTTTCACACTTCTCATAACACAGATCGTGGCAATGGATCCTTTATCCTTCATCAGCAAGGTGTTCTCTATCCTCCTCCAAGAGGAACAATGCCCCATTTGAGAGCTTGGCCATGGTTGTTCTCACCTTTGGACGCCCAAAATCCACCTTAAAATGCACGACTTGCAAAAAAGAGGGCCATTCCCATGAACATTGCTAGACCTTAGTGGTTTACCCACCTGGTCGTGAACCCCGTATGAAGCTGTGCCCTTCGATTCTTGGCCAACCTCCACCATATGTGAAGCAAGCGACTGCCATCTCTTTGGCATCTAGCCCAGTCCCTGGCCTTACCAGTTGTATTAACCCCTTATGTTATTATGAGGCTACTCGACACCCTTATTGGCGTGAGGCCATGTCCTCTCAAATTTGTGCATTGGAGGATAATTCAACTTAGACTTTCAAGTCGTTTTCATCTACTAAGAAATCCATTGGGTGCAAATGTGTTTTCAAAACCTAGCTCAAGGCCGACAGTTCCATCCGGAGGTACAAAGTTCGCTTAATTGCCAAATACTACACTCAAGTTGAGGGCCTTGACTAGCATAAGACATTTGCTCCGATTACAAAAATGACCACAATATGGTGCCTGTTAGTAGTTGCCGTCACCAAATAATGGATCATTTATCAACTCGACATTTGCAATGCCTTTCTATACGAAAATTTTGATGAAGAAATTTACATGACCTCACCATTCGGATATTTCCCTAAGGGGGAGACATGTGTCAGTCTCCTTAGAAATCCTTCCATAGTCTTAAACAAGCCTCTCAGAACTAGTTTTTTAAACTAACCATTGTGCTTCTTTATGCAGATTTTTATCAGCCTTAGGCAGATCATTCTTCGTTCACTCTTGTCACTTGCACTAGCATTACTCTTGTTCTTATTTATGTCGATGACATGTTAGTCGCTGATTACAATATTACTCAAATAGAGGTCTTCAAAAGAGTCTTCACCACTCATTTTAGAACAAAGGATCTTAGTTTTTTGAAGTACTTTCTTGAACTTGAAGTTATTTGGTCTCCCAACAATATATTTCTTAATCAGTGTAAATATGCTCTTGATATTCTTTCTATGAGTGGATAACTTGGTGCACAGACTGTTTTTTTTTTCTGTGGAACAATACTTGAAGCTCAATAATCAATATGGTGACTTTCTTCCTGATCTTGGCCTTTACCGTGATCTTGTTGGCCATCTCATTTATCTGATCATCATCAAACCAGACATTATTTATGCAATAAATACCTTTAGTTAGTTCATCATGCTCCTCGGGTTCCTCACATGACTACGACTACTAGAATTCTCCATTATATCAAAGGCAACTCCTACCAAGGCATCTTCTTCCCTTCATCTAATAATATATATGTCGCAACATATACTGATTTTGATTGGGCTAGTTGCCCCACCACTCATCGCTTTACAATAGGATACTTCATTCAATTAAGCACTAGTCTGATCTCTTGGCGTAAAAAGAAATAGACTATCGTGGCTCGCTTCTCTGCTGAAACTGAATATTGGGCTATAGTTGTTACTACCTGTGAGCTCACCTGGCTCAAGTAACTTTTTATCGACCTTGACGTCTTTCATCTTGAACCATTTACTTTACATTGTAATAATCAATCTGCTCTCTACATCGCAAATAATCTTGTGTTTTATATAAGCGTACAAAACATAGAAATTAATTGTCATATTGTTTGTGAGAAGATTCGATTAGGTCTCCTCAAAGCCATTCATACCTGTTCTCATAAATAAGTTGTCGACATCTTAACCAAAGGTTTAGGCCAGGAGCTGTTTTATCATTTTTCACACAAGTTGGGCATTATAAATCTACATACGCCAACTTGAAGGAGAGTATTGACAACTGTTATCTTTCCATATATTCAATATGTAAAAAATCAACAATTTACCTTATTCTAGAAATTAGAATCAATTAGCTTACTTACCAATATATGTATATGTTTCCATACTTTTATCTTATTAATCTCTATTTGTTTGTAAATCAGTATACAGAAAAAACACAGATTAAATACAAATCTATTTCTTTCTCCAAGTTTTAACATTTGGGGCATAAGATGAGATAAAAAATTTTTATTTTATTTCATTTTATCTCATCCTATTTTATTCTCAAACATGATTCAAATATAAAATTTTTAAAATAATCATTACAACATTTTCAAACTAATCATTATAATTTTTACAAACTTTTAAATAAAAAAATAAAAAAAATAAAAAAATTCTAATTATCTCAAGTTTCTGAATAAAAATTATATTCTTATAACATTTTAATTTTACAATATTTTTTATTTAATTTTTTCTCTATCTTTTTTCAAAAATTAAAAAAATATATCGTTCAAATAATTTTATTATTTTTTAAAATTAATTACTTTTATTATTATTTATAAAATTATCATTTTATCTTACACTCCAATCCAATCCAATCCAATCCGACACGTGAAAAATTTTTCAGTAGGTCCCAAAAAAGCTGCTAGCAATCAATTAAACCAGTTATTATTGGTTCAGATGGATGAAGATAACATGAGAGACCTTTGAAAAAAGAGGTGGATAGTTTGGGGTTTTTTAATTTTATTTTTTTATGGATTGAAAGGGATGTCAAGTTTACTAATCATTCTCGCTAAATATTAGTTTATTATATCTTATAAAATATATATATATATATATATATATATATAATAGCTTATTATATAATTTTAGGCAGAAGTAACATCGATGATCACCCTTACACTTCTTTATTAAAAGTAATGATACGTTACATTATTATTTTATTTTTACTTTTCTGTATGAGATGTTATATATTTATTATTATTAAATAAAAAATCGTCTAATAAAATCATTTTTTAAGATTAATAATTATTTTATATTTTATATAATTGGATAGAAGTAAAGAAAAATTTTATTCATTAATTATTTTTTTTATTATTTTATAATATGATATTAGATAATAAATTTATAAGTGAAGTAAAATAATAATATATTGAGTAAAAGTTTTCAAACGCATGTAATAGGCAGGCCAACTCACTTGCGTAGTGAACCTGACCTTTTCCTGTTATTCGAAGACGGCAAATTGCTAACCACAATTCCTAGCTTTCTCCAAATCGTCACTACAAACGTCACAAGACTCACAAGTCCGATCCCAATCTTCTATTTAAGTCTGCCGGCACATGGCCGTCTCCCATAACTTCGCAGACCTTGCCTATCTAGACACCAGACTGCGCAACTCTCAAACACAAAACACCTGACCCTCAAACTCCACCTCCACCACCACTGGTCCACCACCATGGAGAAGTACTGCCACTTACTTCTCGTAACATTCCCGGCGCAGGGCCATATCAACCCTGCCCTCCAGTTTGCCAAGCGCCTCATTCGCTTGGGAGCGCATGTCACCCTCGCCACCAGCGTCTCCGCCTACCGTCGCATGACTAAAGCCCCTACTCCTCAAGGTTTGTCCTTTGCCTCGTACTCCGATGGCTACGACGATGGATTTAAGCCTGGTACTGATGATATCGAGGACTACATGTCAGCGATCAAGCGCAGTGGCTCCAAAACTCTCAAAGATCTCATCGTGTCCAGCGCAAACGAGGGCCGCCCCTTTCAGTTCTTAGTGTACACTACTCTCCTGCCTTGGGCGGGGAACGTCGCCCGCGAACTTCACCTACCGTCAGCACTTCTCTGGATTCAACCTGCCACTGTTTTTGACATATACTACTACTACTTCAATGGCTATGGCGACGACATCAGGAAAAACGGCACTGATCCCTCGTGCTCGTTTCAATTACCGGGACTGCCGTTGCTTTATGGTCGTGACCTTCCCTCATTTTTGCTTGATTTAAATACGTATACTTTTGCACTCCCATCATTTCAAGAGCAACTCGAAGCACTAGAAAAAGAAAGCAACCCAAGAGTGCTTGTCAATACCTTTGATGCATTAGAGCCCGAAGCCTTGAAAGCGATCGAAAAATTTAATCTTACTGCGGTTGGACCGCTGATTCCATCGGCCTTTTTGGACGGAAAGGACCCATCCGATAAAGTTTTTGGCGGAGATCTTTTCGAAGGCTCCAAGGAGTACTACATCGAATGGCTGAACTCCAAGCCTAACTCGTCTGTTATTTACGTCTCGTTCGGGAGCATATCGGTGCTGACAAAGCAGCAGATGGAGGAAATGGCACGCGGATTGTTGGATTGCGGCCGTCCCTTCTTGTGGGTCATAAGAGCCAAGGAAAATGGAGAAGAAGAGAAAGAAGAAGAGAGATTGAGTTCCAGAGCGGAATTGGAACAAAAGGGAATGATAGTGCCATGGTGTTCTCAAGTGGAGGTTCTGTCACATCCTTCATTGGCATGCTTTGTGACACATTGTGGATGGAATTCGAGCTTGGAGAGTTTGGTTTCCGGGGTGCCAGTGGTTGCTTTCCCACAGTGGACGGATCAAGGAACAAACGCAAAACTGATTGAAGATGTGTGGAAAACAGGCTTGAGGGTGACAGCAAACAAGCATGGCATTGTAGAAGGTGATGAGATCAAGAGGTGCTTGGAATTGGTAACTGGAGATGGGGAGCGAGGGGAAGAAATGAGAAGGAATGCTAAGAAATGGAGGGATTTGGCTAGGGAAGCTGCCAAAGAAGGCGGGTCTTCGTACAAAAATTTTAAAGCTTTTGTGGAGGAGATTGGAGGATGTTGTGGCTAAAAATATTACCTATGTTTTTTTATTTTTTTGAAGATTTTAATTCTTCAGTATCGCGTTTTCTTCTCTTTTCTTTTCTGGATTTATTTTTCTTTCATGATGAATTAATTGTGTTGTCTTTATGTTTGTATTGTACAATATTGTTTGCACCTGGGTACGTACGTAGATTTTACTCTGTAAGGTACGTAGTCCTTGAGTCATCAACGTCACTGTAATAAAATCATCCCCTAGATATTAATTCACATTGTTAATGCATGCATCAGCTTCTTGTGCACTATTCCTACAGCTTGTTCCAGACATTCTTCAGCAGTTCCTTTTGACGTATAAGCAATTTTGAGTATTTTCCAAATAATGAGTAATTGAAAAAAAAAAATCACTACACAAAATGTAGACGGAGAGTTCTAACAGTACTCACAATTAGTTCTTCTTATCATGTGTTAATTATAAGCTCAACTGATTAATTATCTGAAGTGATCAAGAGTTTGTGAGCTCATGGGCATTGATGCTTTTTTTTTTTTTTTTAATGGGGATATATATAAGAATATTTAATGTTAGTTGGATGGTAAAATTATATTATATTTTCCTTTCTTATGCACTAATATCAATTATGATTGTTTTAGTACTTCATAATTGAAATAAAATGAGAGTATGGTTGCAACTGTAGCCGTTGAAAATTAAATAAATTTTATATTTTAGAGATCATATTGCACGAAATTATTCTTAGGGAATGAATTGTGATTCCTCAAAACAATAAGATGACAAGCTTAGAAAAAAATTAAAAAAAAATAATAATAAGATGACAAAAATGCACATGGGAGCTATATAATTAATTTAATACTACCCTTAATCAAAAGGGGGCCTCCATTTATTCTCAGGAGACTATTTTAGGAAATCAGGGAAGGAATTTTAAATAAGAGTAATGTTAAATTAGATTTTCAAATCCTAGTACGACCTATTAAAATAATGAGTTGACACGACATGATATAATCAATTTTGACCCATTATCAATTAATTAAAAATTTATCAATACAATATGATTCATTTTGACTTGTTTATATCCGTTTATGTAAATGGTTTGAATTAAGCCAAATAATCCTTTTAACTTGATTAACATAATTTTACATAAAAGTTAAAATCACAATACCTCTAAAAAATGTGAACCTAACCATGTAAGTCCAAAATTACAATTCAAATAATAAAAATACCAAAACTATAATCTAGAAAAAATGTGGTAGGCGGATGTGAGTCGTGAAAATTAACTCAACTGAGAATTGAGAGACTGAATTAGGAAATACGAAATAAAATCATGGTACTTTTGTTTTTTTTAGTAAAAATGCTATAATTATAATTTTGAGTAAAAAATAAACGGCCTAAACAAGTTACTAAGGGGTTTAGCAGGCTAACCGTTAGTAATTCGTTAATGAATCATGTTTTAACAAGTTAATCTCTTTTGACACGAGACCGTTAACATCAAATTCAAATATGTTAATTTCGGATCGTATTCATGTTGGATTAATTGATTGTGTCACATATTATACCTACGTTAATTAATATATTCTTCGAGTGTGCAAATCCTATGTATTTTTTTTTTAAATGTAGGTGATCATTAAAATAATTTTTTATATTTGTTGCCCAGATGACTAACACAAAAGGGGGGTGAATTGGGTTATATTAAAATATTAATACTTATAAACCAAATATACAATATAAAATATAAACAAAATATGAAGCAGCAGGAAATATAAATAGTAAGGGTAAGAAGAAGCAAATTCAGTATTTTAACGAGATTCAGCCTCATTGCCTACGTCCTCGCCTTGAGCTACCCCTTAAGGATCCCAAATTCACTATTAAATCTCTTTCAAGTGGTAATAGAAATCTATTACACCTTTGAGCAACACCACTACAAAGAATTCGTGTAGAATACCCTCTACATTTGCAATCACCTTACACTTGATGATTCAACTATTCTCCGTGTAGAACACCTTCTACACACAAAAGGGTTATACGCACCTTCTTATAAATACAAGAGCTGATAGTGGGTAGATTATCAGAGTATAATTATATCTCTCTCAATGAGTGAAATAAGAACAATACAGCACAACCTATATCTTTCTCAAAATGAACAAGGATTAAGACACAAAACTTAGAGAAGAGAGAATGAGGGCTTTGAAAAAATGATGCAAAACTTAGCAATTGATGTGTAAGCCCTTATTGTGATTTTTGCAAAACTCAAATGAGTTATTTATAGGCAAATGAGTCTTCATATTCAAATTTGAAAAAGTTCACATGTCAAATAAGAGCACGATTTACTTTTCAAAAGATTCAAATAAAAACATCTCCTTTTTATATTTGTCAAAGACAACTCTATTCATTTTTCAAAAAAATCAAATCAAATCATTTAAATTTCATACATGATAAAATGAGCATGATTTATTTTTCAAACCAAATCATATTTTTTTTGCATATGTCAAAAAAAATACACAACCACCTTTCAAGATTTTCAAACAAATCATCTATCTTTTACATTTGTCAAAAAAACACACAACCACCATTCAAGATTTTCAAACAAAATCATCTATATTTTGTATTTGTCAAAAAAATACACAACCACCCTTCAAGATTTTCAAACAACATATACATATGTTAAAGATGATAATCAATCATTTTACAAATTCAAATCTTTATGCATATGTGGAAAAATATTCATAATTTTTGAAATTAAATATTTTAATAAAGTTATGCAAATGTAAAAAATGTAATTTGATACTTTATTAGAAAATATTAATTTTGAGTCTTAATCCAATTTCAAATTTTAAGAAATATACAAAATTACTCTATGAGTTTCATTTGTAGAATTGTTCTTCTTTTTGCTCATGCTTGATTTCTTGATGTGCTTAGCTCTCTTCATGCGTAGACAACTTGAACTTGAGTTTTTAATTTATTTGTTATCATTAAAATCTATACGTAGATACGAGACTTGAAATCTTGGGTTCTACAATCTCCTCTTTGTGATGATGACAAATACTTAGTAGAAATCTGCGAACTGCAGTTAATACTTAAGCTCCCCCTGAAAATATGCGTTAGTTTTTTAAATAAAATATAGACATGATTCTTGCATATATAACAGTGTAGTATAATATTAGTATAAGATTTCTCCCCTTTTGACATCATTAAAAAGGAATCGCAATTGGTTTCAATAAAATTTCTTCCCCCGTCCGTATTTGACAAAAGTTGTAAAGGCTGAGGCCTAACTTTATTGTCTTGGTGCAGAGATCTGCTTAATATTGTTTACAAATAAAATATTATTGAAATTTGGTGCAGAAGGAGATTTCTTCCCGCGTCCATGTCCGACAAAATCTGCAAAGTCTAGAGGCCTAGCTCTGGCAATTTGGTGCAGAATGAGATTTTGTAGAGAGTTGAAAAATTAGAGTCACCTGTGTCCGACAAAACCTGCAAAGGCTGGAGGCCTAACTCTAGCAATTCGGTGCGGAAGGAGATTCAAATCCGCTTGACGTTATTGACAAGCAAGATATTACAGAGATTTGAAATTGTGATAGTTTGTCTTATTCTTATTCCCGTCTCTATAAGAGTAATCCTTAGATTTATCTATTTTGCTTCAAATCTTCTTCTCATCTTTGCAATTCGTCTGAATTTTCATTCTACAATTTTATAATGGCTCGTCAATTTTCCTTCAGTACTTCTATCGTAGGTGCCATGAAGTAACAAGAGACTGATTTAGCTAATAAATCAGATCATGATGTCATTTATGAGCTTGTGGGTCTTGGGACTCGATACTCATCATCCATTGTTGCTTTTTTCGCTCGGTTACATTCCAAAACTCGTGAAATTGAGAAGTTTAGCGAGACTGTCTCTGTACTTCAACGATTTGTTTATGAGTCAAACAAAAAAATAGTAGAGTTAAAACAACAGAATAAGGATTCAAAATCCTTACTTGCCTCTTCATTTCGACTGCCTAATCCTTTATATGAGAATAACATGTCGAACTATGAAGAGCAAATGCAGTTAAAAGATGAGGCTAGAAGTCTCAAGATTTTGTAAGTCATTTGAGATAATGGAATAAAAATGTTTAATAGATATTTATGACATGTATCATTCCTATTTTTCTTCTAATCATGCATAATCTATCTTCTGGTAGGAATTTTGTAAAAATGTCTATCAATTGGTCATATGTGCTCGTGAATTCTAGTACAATATCACGTTTCTGTACACAATCTCTAAGAAAATGATATCTAATTTCAATATGCTTAGTCCTAGAATGTTGTATTGGGTTCTTTGAAAGATTTATAGCACTTGTATTATCACATTTGATTGAAATGTGATTGAACATAAGTTTAAAATCCTCAAGCTGTTGTTTCATATAAAGAACTTGAGCACAACAACTACCTGCAGCAACATATTCTGTCTCAGCAGTAGATAATGCAACAAAATTTTATTTTTTACCAAATCATGAAACGAGTGCATGACCTAAAAAATGACATGTTCTACTAGTACTTTTTCGATCAACTTTGCAACCAGTATAATCTGCATCTGAATAACTAATAAGATCGAAAGAAGTGTGTTTAGGATACCATAATATGAGGTCAATGGTACTAGCAAGATATCTAAAAATCTGCTTGACTGCAATCAAATGAGATTGTTTTGGAAATGATTGAAAATATGCACATAAATATACACTGAACATAATATTAAGTCTACTAGCTGTCAAATATAATAAACTACCAATCATACCTCGATATACCTTTAAGTCAACTAGCTTACTGCTTTCATCTTTATCAAGTTTAGTGGTTGGACTCATTGGTGTTCTAATTACTTTCGCATATTCCATCTTAAACTTTTTGAGTAACTCTTTGATATATTTTGATTGATTAATAAATATTTCACTTTTTCCTTACTTGATTTGCAATCCGAGAAAGAAATTAAATTCTCCCGTCATGCTCATTTTAAATTCTTTCTTGCATACTCTTAGCAAAATCTTGGCACATATTTTTATTAGTAGCACCAAATATTGTATCATCTACATAAATTTGAACTAGAAGAATATCATTCTGTTCATATTTGATGAAAAGAGTTGTATTGATCTTTCATCTTGAAAAATCTTTTTCAATCAAAAAACCATTAAACCTCTCATACCAAGCTCTACGAGCTTGTTTGAGTCGATATAATGCTTTTGCGAGCTTACAAATATGATTAGGAGAAATATGATTTTCAAAACTTGGAGGTTACTCAACATATATTTCTTCATTTATAAAACTATTTAAGAAAGCACTTTTAACATCCATTTGAAAAAATTTGAAATTTTTATAACATGCATATGCAAGTAACATTCGAATAGCTTCTAATCTTGCGACAGGTGCATACGTTTCATCATAATCGATTTCTTCCTTTTGATTGAAACCTTGGGCTACAACTCGAGCTTTGTTTCTAGTGATGATTCCAGACTCATCTTTCTTATTTCTAAAAATCCATTTTGTTCCAATAACAACATGATTTTTTTGTCTAGTAACAAGTGTCTATACATTATTTTTTCAAATTGATTTAGTTCTTCTTGCATACTTAGAATCTATGATTTATTAATAAGTGCTTCATCAATATTTTTGGGCTCGATTTGAGATATAAAAGCAGTGTGATTACAAATATTTCTAAGAGGTGATCGAGTACTTACCTCGTGAAGGTTCTTCTAGAATTTGTTCCACTGGATGATCTTTCAAATGTTTCTACTGTTTGGTTGCATCTTGTAGTAAATCTTGATGATCTTTCCTAATGTCTCCATGTTTGACTTCTTCCATTGTATTCTCTTTATTGAAATTGAGACTATTTGTGTTATTTGTACTTTCTGATTCTTCATCAATAGAAATCTTGGAGAGTAGAGGGTTAGATTCATCAAATACTACATGTATAGATTCTTGTACAGTCAAAGTTTTTTTATTGAATACTCTATAAGTTTTACTATTTGTTGAATACCCAAGAAAGATACCTTCATCAGATTTTGCATCAAACTTTCCTAAATTATCTTTGTCATTGAGTATAAAACATTTGCATCCAAATACATGAAAGTAACCAATGTTGGGCTTTTTCTCATTCCAAAGCTCATAAGGGGTTTTATTTAATTTAGACTTTAACATAATTCTATTTATAACATAACATGCAGTACTTACCACTTCGGCCCAAAAATAACTAGGTAAACTATTTTCATTAAGTATTTTTCTTGCCATTTTTTGAAGAGATCTATTCTTCCTCTCTACTACCCCCATTTTGTTGAGGAGTTTGACGAGCAGAGAAATTACGCAGAAAACCATTTTCATCACAAAAAGACTCAATATCTTTATTGACAAACTCTTTCGCCCTGTCATTTCGGATGTTTGAAATAGTATAACCCTTTTCATTTTGAATTCTCTTGCATAGTTTGGTAAATGCATTATGTACCTCATCTTTATGAGCGAGAAAGATGACCCAAGTATATCTAAGAGAAATCATCAACAATAATAAATGCATAATATTTTCCTCCCAGACTCGCAACTTTGTTTGGTCCAAAAATGTCCATATGTATTAGTTGCAAAGGTTTAGTAGTGAAAATATGTTTCTTGATTTTGAAAGAAGTTTTTGTTTGTTTACCAAACTAGCATGCATCATAGATTTTGTCTTTAAAAAAGTTTGCTTTTGGCAAACCTCTCACAAGATCATTTTTTGAAAGTTTGGAAATAAGTTTCATGTTTGCATGATCTAACCTTCTATGCTAGAACCAACTATTTTCTTATTGAGCTGATAAACAAATAGCATCTTGTGAGGCAATTTCTTCAAATTCAATTGTATATACATTATTGTTTCTAAGAGTAATAAAACAAATATTGCAATCATGATTATTCAAAATAATGCACTTATCATTTTTTAAAATAACTGTAAATCCTTTATCACATAATTGACTTATACTCAAAAGATTATGCTTTAGACCATCAACAAGTAGAACATCTTCAATTATGAGAGAAGATTTCTTACCAACTTTACCTAT
Source organism: Platycarya longipes (assembly GCA_036559045.1). Lineage (NCBI taxonomy): Eukaryota > Viridiplantae > Streptophyta > Magnoliopsida > Fagales > Juglandaceae > Platycarya > Platycarya longipes. Next base: position 25,222,425 of record CM071789.1, on the reverse strand, counting down.
TCCCATGATATTCTTTTTTGAATTGTCTCCAAATATCAAGTGTCCTTCTTTAGAAGTGAGGGCAATGAATTTAATTTTATCTCCTGTCATGTGTCTTGAGCATCCGCTGTCTAAAAACCATTTACTTTTACCTATAGAGGACTTCATGCATACCTGTAAAAGTAATTAAAATAATTTTTCTTGGTACGCAAATTTTTTGGGTCCTTTATTTATTAGTGTTAGAAGAAATAAGATTCTTTGGTACCCATATGGTCATAATAGTCATTATATGTCTTCTTCTAATAGGACAAGTATGATAATTATGACCATTTCTATTGTAAATATTACAAATAACATGTGACAAATTTGAAAATCTTGAGTGCTAATATTTTTCTTTAAAAAAGTTATTTTTATGAAAGGAATTTTGAAAATCTGATTTTGATTTAGTCGGTTTATCAAAGAAATTTTTATAGGTTTGAATTTTTTTTTGGCATGTATCACAAACCTACCTTATCAAAAACACATATTTGACTTCCAAGAAATTTTTCAAAATTTCTTTTTCCATTTGTAAAGTTTTCAATAATCTTTTCTAAATCAGTCACTTTTTTTTCAGCTCATCATTTTCATCTTTTGAAATTATGTTTTCTTTTCTTAAAACATCAATTTCATTTGTTAAAGAAGAATTTTTCTTTTTCAAAGTGGTATACTTGATACCCAATTTTTCAAATTCCTTATATACCTCTTCCAAAACATTTTGTAATTCTTCATAAGAAAGATTTTCAATATTTTCGAAATTTGTTACCTCAAGATCATCTTTAGCTATAAGACAAAGATTTGCAGATTCTTCATTACTTGCATTGCTGTCTAAGCTACTTGAATCATCATCCCATATAACTTTCATTACTTTCTTGCCTTTGTATCGATATTTCTTTAGCATGGGACAATTTGTCTTAATATGTCCTGGCTTTTTACATTTATAACAAGTTAATGAGTCGTTTTTACCTGTATTTTTGTTGGAAAACTTTTTGAAAGATTTCCTTAGAGGAGCTTTATTTTTCTTTAAGAATCTCTGAAATCTTCTTGTAATCAATACAATTTCTTTATCTTTGTTATCGCTTTTCTCGTTTCATCGATTTTCATGGGAAACAACTTTGAGTGACAAGTTCTTCTTTTACTTTCCTTCTTCTTCTCCTATTTTTAATGTGTACTCATGAGTAATAAGTGACCCAATGAGTTTATTTACTTCAAGTTTTTTGAGGTCTTTAGCTTCAAGAATCGCCGTCACTTTTGATTCCCAACGTTTTGGAAGAGAGTTGAGAATTTTTCGTATTATCTCCAAGCTAGAATAAACTTTTCTAAGAGCTGTCAAGTTATTTATAATGTTAGTAAAATGAGTATACATAGAAGAAATAGATTCATCATCAATGATTTTAAACATTTCATATTCATGGTAAGAATATAAATTTTTGATTCTTTGACTTGTGAAATTCCTTCATAAGTTACTTTCAAGTTATCCCAGATTTCCTTTACTGTCCTGCAAGTCATTATTCTATTAAATTCATTATCATTAAGAGTATTATACAGAAGATTCATAGCCATTACATTAATTGTATAAAGTCTATCATCTTCACGATCAAACTCTTTTTCTTCCTTGTTGACCTTTACTCCATCAACAATTTTTGTTGGAATATAAGGCCCGTTTACAATACATTTCCAGATTTCTTGACCTTGAGACTGGAGAAATATTCTCATTTTAACTTTCTAGAAAATATAATTGTCTCCACAAAATAGTGGAGGCCGACTACTGGATTGACCTTCAGCGAATGTAGCTATAATGTTAGTCATATGATCTTAAATCAACAGATAATTAATCTTATAATAGAGTCCTCTCTTTGATACCAATTATTGCCCAGATGACTAACACAAGATGGGGGGTGAATTGGGTTATATTAAAATATTGATACTTATAAACCAAATATATAATATAAAATATAAACAGAATATGAAGCAGGAGGAAATATAAAGAGTATGGGTAAGAAGAAGCAAACTCAGTATTTTAACGAGGTTCAGCCTCATTGCTTACGTCCACGCCTCAAGCTATCCCTTGAGAATCTCAAATTCACTATTCAATCTCTTTCAGGTGGAGATAGAAACCTATTACACCTTTGAGTAATACCGCTACAAAGAATTCGTGTAGAACACCCTCTGCACTTGCAATCACTTCCCACTTGGTGATTCAACTATTTCTTGTGTAGAACACCTTCTATACACACAAGGGTTATACGCACCCTCTTACAAATACAAGAGCTGATAGTGGGTAAATTATCAGAGTACACTCCTCAATGAGTGAAATAAGAACAATACAGCACAACCTATATCTCTCTCAAAATGAACAAGGATTAAATTACAAAACTTAGAGAAGAGAGAATGAGAGCTTTGAGAAAATGATGCAAAACTTAACAATTGATGTGTAAGCTCTTATTGTGATTTTTGCAAAATTCAAGTGAGCTATTTATAGGCAAATGAGTCTTCATATTCAAATTTGAAAAGGTTCACATGTCAAATAAGAGCACTATTTACATTTCAAAAGATTCAAATAAAAACATCTCATTTTTATATTTGTCAAAGACAACTTTATTTATTTTTCAAAGAAATCAAACCTAATCTTTTAATTTTCATACATGACAAAATAAGCATAATTTATTTTTCAAATCAAATCATCTTCTTTTTGCATATGTCAAAACAATACATAACCACCTTTCAAAATTTTCAAACAAATCATCTATCTTTTGCATTTGTAAAAAAAACACACAACCACTCTTCAAGATTTTCAAACAAAATCATCTATCTTTTGTATTTGTCAAAAAAACACATAACCACCCTTCAAGATTTTCAAACAACACATACACATGTTAAAGATGACAATCAATCATCTTACAAATTCAAATCTTTATGCATATATGAAAAAATAATAATAATTTTCAAAATTAAATATTTTAATAAAGTTATGCAAATGTAAAAAATGCAATTTGATACTTGATGAGAAAATATTAATTTTGAGCCTTAATCCAATTTCAAATTTTAAGAAATGTACAAAATTACTCTATGAGCTTCATTTGTAGACTTGTTTTTCTTTTTGCTCATGCTTGATTTCTTGATATACTTAACTCTCTTCATGCGTAGACAACTTGAATTTGAGTCTTGAATTTATTTGTTATCATCAAAATCTATACGTAGATTCGAGACTTGAAACCTTGGGTTTTATAATATTATTCTTGAATTTACTTTTTTTTTCAAAAGAAATGCATGCGCTAGTGCTAGAGTTCCAAAAAAAAGTTCATGCGCTAGAGTTGCACACTCTAGAACGACAAATATCATTCTCTTTAAAAGTTGAATATTTTATGAATACTAGTAAATAATTTGTGAATATTAGTAAAATAATTTTAGTTAAGATTTTTTTTTTTTTAGGTTTTGGAAAATGAGAGAGAAAATGTTAAAAAAAATATTAACAAAGTTAGAATATTATTTTAATATAATCTTTATTTTAGAATATACAAAAGTATTAGTTTTTGTGTTTTGTATGTAAGCTTAGAAAATTGTAATTATTAGGTAATTATTAGATGAAGAGGTTGATAATTTAAAATTAAAAAATATTTATATTTAAGTGGTGTTTGCTGTGACAGAAACATTGAGATATAATAAGATGATTTGTATTTCAAACAAGCCCTTATTGACAGAGTAATGTTAGATAGATTCTTATGGTGTGGAAGCCCCTGCACATGCTTTGGAAAAAAGAAAAGATTTAGGCCAAAACAAACTGAGTTTTACTATTCACAACTCATTTTATTCTTTCAACTCATCTCAACCACTCATTTCTAATTTCAATTTATCTCAACAACTCATTTTATTACTATTCCTAACTCATCTCATCTCATCTTTGAATCCAAGCAGGCCCTTATTAGCTATTTAGATAGTGAGATGAGATACGATAGTTTTACATGAAAGTTGAAATCAGTTTAATAAAATATTTTTAGAATATTATTTTTTAATATATATTATTATTGTTTTGAGATTTAAAAAAATTAAATTGTTTAATATATTTTGTGTAAAAATTTGAGAAAATTATAATAATAATAATAAGAGATTAGATGAGATGAATTGAGTTGATTATTTTATACACGTAGGTCATATATTTATTTATTTTTTAAAATACCACACACAAAATTTGGATATTATAAAATTAAAAACAACAATACTATATATAATCATGGAATGTGTAAACGCCATACATACTTTGAAAAAGAGTGAAATCTACTATTAAAATGTTACTTTTTTTTTTATAAAATCTGTATTTACTCATTTCTTAAAAAATAATTATATAACATCATCGCATTTTATAATTATAAATATCATTTCTCAATTATAAATATTATTATGTTATTGTCAAGATGATGAGTGGAATTTATTAAAGAAAAAAGAAAAAACTTAAATTGAAGTTGAGTTGCTATCATGACCGCAATTGGCTGGGCAGGGCCCAAGTGGGTGCAAATGTCAATTTCCACAAGTTTTTTTGAGGATATAATGTCCATACAATATGATCAGCTGATGATACTAGTCAAATATTAAATGACAAATTCTAATCCAAACAAATAAATAAACTTTCATGACAAGTAAGAAAAAAGAGAGCTCATTTTTCTTTTGTACTTTGCCCGCCCTTTTCAAACTAGTTGACAGATTTCAATGAGAAGAATGTTTGAGTAAGTAAAGTTTTTATTTGTATGTTCTTATTTTCTCATATGCTCTTTATGGTTTTATCTTATTAGGGGTGTAAGCGGATCCAACCCGACAAGTTCGCATCTTGTTAGGCCGAATATCCTCCGATAAATTGAATACCCCATCCGATAGCTTATCGAGTATTTCGTTAAGTTTTTTTTAGGTGGTTTCTTCAATGACATTAACGTACTTACTTTCTTTTCTTTGCAATTTAGCTATTTATCCCCGGTAGGATGAGATGTTGGTTATAGCATCCTTTGTTGGGTTTTAACTTTTAAGCCCAAATTGCTCAGTATATACTAGATCTTGTAAACTTATTGGCTTGCTAGTTGCTATTGCATATTAAACTGTAAAATATACTTTCTTATAAAATAAAATAAAATATATATCTAATATGTTCTCATATGAAATTGATTGTTCATAATTCCACTTCCTTGGAATGCTTTTAAACTCTGTTTAGCTCATAAGGTTATCAGTAGAATCCACTTTGAACATTGCTACTTTAAATATCCACCCGAATGAATTCTTCCCATCAAAATGAGGGAAGTCCAAATGAACTCCCGAGTTACCACTCCTCTATTAGCATTGTGTAGCTTATATGGGTCAATTGGAACTTGCTGATCTCAGTCGATATTCTGATTGGTCACCAAGGTACGCACCACATATATAAGGTGGTCAATTCGATCCGAGAGAACTCCCAGTCGCCTCCTGAACTTGAAGTCCTGCAGTCACAATCTCCACTTGAAGTTGAGTAGCCTCTTGTTGCTGCCTTGAGCGAGTGTTCTCTATCATTTGAGGATTGTGGGTTCAATGATACCAATGTTAGAACTCTGTAATTTTTTTTCCCCGAAAAGGTGATGATAGAATAATATGTAGAACATTAAAGAAGAAGGAAATAACATCATAGACTTCTCATTGATCATAGAAAGAAAAGAGCCACTCACGATAGCTCAACCTCCATACAATTACAAAATATCTTTTGCTTTCAGATAATACTGTTGTTTTCCTTACCATATATCAGCCCCTCCCCTAACCGAATTTTTTTTACCACTGCATAAGAAAGCAGAGAAAACTAAGTTAACCACTACTGCACTACATATGAAAATAAGGCTCACAGTTGGTTAAAACACATGTATATAATATATAGCTAGGTCCAAACCCACTAATAAATTTGGCAGTTATGAGTCATACAAATTAATAAAGGTCTTCAATTAGCATTAGAAATTGTTCTGAATAAAGTAGTTGCACTAGCATGTGCCAAATCAAACTTAGATCAATGAAAATTGAAATAATTTTAATATCTAATCAGTTTACATCCATTGAAACCAAACTTGTTCCTCTAATAAATGAATCAGTCATGAATAGTACCCAAGATGTCATCATCCCTATATAAATGGAACTTACACAAAACCCACATTGATATACCACAAACAATCCAAAATTTTAAAAAAATAAAATAAAATTATTAAGAAACTCCCATGATAATGTAACCCAACAAGATAAAATAAGCAATATTTGAATCTACCATCTAATATATCTTGAAGACTTGAATAATGATGGGATTTTGAGAATAGTGATGCCTGAATAAGAGCCACTGAATTAGTCTCAACCAAACATTTTTAGTTTTTATTCAAAACTTGAAATTTCAAATAATAAAATGTAATAATATAAGCTTTTATTGACATACTGTTACCAAATACTTCAACTTTTCAAGTAATCTTCAATCGATCTCATTCAATATATTTTGCAAAGTTATCTCTACATGAAACAAAAAATTATGTTAAACATATAATTAATTGAGAGAACTAAAATAAAATATTATTAAAATATGAATCTTACCAATTTTTAACATGTAACTTTCAACATCTTCCATTACATCTTGAGAGTCATAATTAACAGAGGGAGCTTTCAACTAATTTTGTGTACAGATAAGAGCTTCAACTGTTGTTGGGGTCAATGAATTACAGAATGAATCTAAGATACGACTTCCAGCACTAAATGCCAACTCAAAAGCAATAGTAGATACGGGAATGACTAACACATCTTGAGCTATTTTGGCAAGTATTGGAAATCTGATTGAGTTCATCTTCCACCATAGTAGAATATCAAAGTTGGGTGCCATCCGTTCAACACTCTCCATAAAATACTTATCAAATTCTACTTGAAATTTTCCACACCTATTGATGATTTATGTTGAAAATACATATCTAATATATTCTCATCATCATTACAAGAAGTGTTACTTTGGGTCTCACCTACGCTTACACTTGATTGGCCTCTACTTAAACCTATACTGGATTTTGAATATTTCTTATATATCTCCTCAAGCATCCTCGTTAACCAATTAACAAGTTCAGATCCTCACTCATGGCCAATAACATTTGTAAAACAAAATTCTAAAATGTCCAACTTGTTGCGCAGATCAAGCATAGCTGCAATGAACAAAATTTTGTTCAATTAACTAAAATCCCCTCAATACTTGTCATATTTTAACATCATCTTCTCCGACATGGATCTCAGCAAATTGTTCTCACTCATTGAATTTTTTTTCAAATGGTTATAGATTGCAAAGATTTCTCTTAAAAACAATTTTGAAGTTGCATAAATTGAGCCTGAAATCCCCAAAGTCACGTTATAAAAAATTTTCAAAAATCGTACAAAAACCTTGATCGTTTTCCAATCTTGTGAAGTTAGTACTTCTTGTTTAACCTCACATAAATATGGGACAAATTCACTATTTTCATCTTGCAGCACCTCAAGAGCTACATAATATTTTAGAGCCGCACTCAACATTAGATATGTTGAGTTCTACCTAGTTGGAATGTCAAGACAAAGAAGTCCACTAGCAAGAATATTTTGTTTCTCTATACATAACTTGAACTTGTTAAGTCTTGTAGGAGAATACTTCACATATTTAACTGCATGAAGAATTTTCACAACTGATATATAAATTTCTATTCAACCATATTTGACGATGAGATTGAAAATATGTGCACATCTTATATGCATAAGCTCCTTATCTAATACCATGCAATCTCTAAATTTGGCAATTCTTCTCAAATAATCAATGGTTGTATTGTTAGTGGATGCATTATTTGCTGTGATTGTAAAAATCTTCTTTATGTCCCATTCAAGTATAAATGACTCAATCTCTTTTCCTATTGTGAACTCTTTGTGATTAGGAGTTTTCTTAAATTGTATTATTCTCTTAAGCAATGTCCAATCCTCAACAATAAAATAGATTTTTATGCACATATAGTTAAGATTCTAAACTAATGTCCACATATCAGTTGTAATGCAAATCTTATAATCAGATTTCATAAACATGGTCTTCAACTTCTCTTTTTCTAACATATAAATTTTCATTCAATCTCGCATAACAATAATGTGAGAGATGATTGGAAATCTAGGCTCAACTATGGCCATAAAGTCTTGGAATCCTTCTTTTTCTATAAAATTAAATGGTAACTCATCCTTAATTATCATTTTCATTACTGTCAACCATATCCTCTGTTCATTTTAGTTAGCAGGTCCAACACTAGGAATGCTAATTGTACCATCCACCCCTGTCCTCTTAGCCTCGGTCTCTTTTAATTGGGGGTTATGCCTTCTAGCCCCAATAGCAGCATGCAAGGCTTTGCATTTTTCAACATGATACTTCAAAGATGAAGTACCTTGTTTTTTAAGATGACATAATAAAATCTTACCACAATAATCACATGTGGCTGTGGGCTCATTGGGATCCTCATCATTCCTCATAAAGTTTCGCCATACATCTGATCTACCCCTTCTTCTTGTGAGAGGAGAGCGAACTTGAGGACTAGTTGCTTAGAGAGAGCTATATGAAGGTGTAGGTAGACTGCTATCCAAATGAATGGGTATTGATTCAGACGCAGATGAACGCATAGAAGCACTAGGTTCCATAGAATTCAATTGCAAAATTTTTTAAAAAAATAGTAAGTTGAAAACCTAATAAAAAAAAAACTAATTGTGCAAGTTTGGTCAAAACGAGGGAAAGAGAAATGAATTGCATGGAGTTTAAATCATGAAGACACTTGGCAACCAAGATATGCAAGTTTTACTAAATTATAAAATAGAGGTAATTCCAAACAAGATATGCAGCCAAGATATGCAAGTTTTAAATCATTGGTGGTTTCAATGTATAATTGCATTACAGGCTTAGCAATCTCACACTCTCAAAAAAAAAAAAAACTTTTTGGTTTCTCTGGCTTAGTTGGGCCATTCCATGTTTACTTTCATTAATATGTTGTTCAATACCAACTTATGGAAAAGGAAAGGAAGCAGGAAATGAGGCTGGTTATATTGTAGGAATGTCCACTTGTTATCCTCAACCAGGTTCTGTCAAGATAAACAATGGGAGACACTGATTCTGGAATCTAATTATAGTAAGTTTTCAAGACCAAAAACAGATAACATTTGTCAAATATCCACAATTTTCATCACACAGATCAATTTGAATTCTACTTTTATTGTTTTGGGTATGAATTTAAGTATTTAAAACAAAACTTAAAATACAGATGAAAATGGGTCCATTACATTTATGAGTGTTTGGTTAACTAGAAACTATGAGAGAAAATGTAAAGGGAATGACCAATTCAAAGTTGGCTAGCCTCTAGAGAGAAAGAGAGATAGAGAAGGAGATAGAAAAACAATTGTATTAAGTTCTGATTGATACCTCATTACAATGCAACATCCCTATTAATACTCACATTCCTAAACTAACTAATGGGCCCAAGACCTATCCTAACCAAACAGTAACATAAAAGCCCAAAGCCCAAGCCCAACCATTCTATTCTGGACTATGACATTCCATCCCCCATAGAAGCACCTCGTCCTCAAGGTGCGGTTTATTTATAGCCTAATACATGGGCCGAATGCTAAAAAATATATGGAATACAAACATGAATTAAAAGCTAAATGGATTAAGCCCAAGCCCAACCCTTATGAGCTTCATCCCTTATTTTCTCACTCAACACAAGCCCAAAACCCGAGCCTAATAACCTTTCTTAGCCTCGATCGATTTATTTCCTTATGCCATTTCTGTCTTCTGTGTTTCACGCATGAACCCTAGACGTCTTTGTGTCTCTTGTCGCCGATGTATCACAAATGGCATTTCTTTGAACATTTGCAAGGCATGAGTCGGACCGAAGCATTTCTTCTTACCTTCAAGAAATTGTTTGCAAATTTCTAGAGCACCATCCACTTACCGTTGCTAGAAATAGGAGAATGGAGAATGAAGAAGTCGTGAAGGCCACGAATTACCACCAGATCGTCGTTGCAAAAGTTAGGTTGATTGACTTCCCTATCGGTGCCCACGATCAACTCACAGCTCAACCCAATGGCATACTTCACCATATGGTGGCTTCGAAATTCAAATCATGTAAAAACCTTGCCGGCCGTACCAAAATCTCGTTGTTAGGAGACCACCGGAGGACCAGGGACCCATGGTGGCGTTAAGGGGGACAATGTGTGCCGAAACCCTAGATCTAAAGAACTTAAGGAACCAACTGAAAGAGAATCGAAGACACGCTGGAAGTACAATCTAGAAGTCGGGGACTTAGCTTGTTTGGGAACAAGGAGTACATTGAACTCCAAACGGCACGCCGCATAAAACGCATGTTTAGATGGAGGGCCTCATGTTATTCTGGGCCGTAGTTAAGACGGAGTCTCAAAGCCCAAAGTGATGAATCCAAATTAAATGAAGCAACCCTAGTGCATTTCAACTGAAGTCTGAAAGGCACCGTTTCGTCTAAACCACAGGGGCATGTCCCTGGGGTCTCGTTAGATATTTTTCTGTTTTAACCTAGCAGCAGTAGGATAAGACTAGCATCCGCAGTCTTAGTTTATTATTATGAATATTGAACCTTACGATTATCTTGGAGGTTGGATTGCCTCGAACAATCCTCTATTTTAATGTTAATGTTGTGATTCTCGGCTCTATCCCATTACTTCAAGGGTACATCCTTTTATCATTACAATTTACATTTTTTTCTATTTTAATCCCCATCCATTACTCTAATCCGTGCCTTAAACCCCCAGAAAAACCCATCCCTTAAACCCTTACATAAACCCATATTTCTAGCTCCCTAATAGTGGTATCCAGAGCGTTTTCCATGGCTGATGCAACAAGTGCCCAAGCTCTACAGCGCCAAGTGGATCAACATGAACAAGCCCTGCATAATGCCAATACCAGGTTAGATGCAGTCAATACTAGGTTAGATGAAGTTATGAATCTTTGAGAACTTTTGTGGCGAACCAAAATGCAAATGCCAATGCAAATGCAAATGCTAATAGAGCGATAGGATTTGGGTTAGGGATGAAGAGGATAGTGATGAGGGAGAAGTCCAGGCAAATGACAATAGACCTAACTATCCTAGGGTAGCTGCTTTGACTTTTCTCGCTTTGATGGGGACAACCCCTCAAATTGGTTATTTAAGGTTAACCAAAACTTTAACATCCATCAAACACGGTTAACCATCCATCAAACACCCCGAACCCAAAAGCTACAAATAGCCTCATACCATTTAGATGGTGAAGCCCTGGTGTGGTACCGAGATGCGCTGTAGTCCTGCCAAGTTCCTACTTGGGCAGATTTTAAAACAGCACTGTTAGTATGCTTTGGGCCGACGGCTTATGATGACCCAATGGAAGCTCTTAATCCCCTTAAGCATACCATGACAGTGCAAGCCTATAAGGCTGAATTTGAAGCGCTGTCAAATTGTGTGAGGGGCCTAACGGACAGCCACAAGCTGAGTATGTTTGTAAGTGGGCTGAAAGATGAAGTCCTTCTAATGCTCCATATGTTTAATCCAATTAATTTGGGGGCATCTTATGGGTTAGCCAAGATACAAGACGAATTTTTGTTGGCTGCGAAGAAGTCCTATTCCAGAAATACATACCACCAAACATACTCTAATCTGACCTTCAACCCACTAACCACAGCCATATAGGGCCACAGCAAAACAGGGAAATACATTCCACCAAACAAAAAAATCTCCTCAACAACAATGGATGAAAAGTGTCATAAGGGTCTTTGTTGGCATTGCGAGGAGAAATGGAACCCAACTCATCGTTGTAAATCTCTTAAGATTTATTTATTGCAAGCCCAAGAGGAGGAAGTAGAGGAAACTGAGTCGGCTAACTCTGATGAAGAATTAACCAAAGTTGAAGGGAAGCAACCAGCCATTGAGGAACTAGACCTCCAGATTTCCTTACATGCATTGGCGGGCACCCCTACTCCTAAAACTATACGGCTGGTTGGCTTTATAAAAGGGGAACAAGTGGTGGTTTTGATCGACAATGGTAGCACGGACAATTTTATGATCCTTGGGTTGTACAAAAACCAATCTACTAGTGATACAGCCAACTCCACTTGCTGTCAAAATAGCTAATGGGAACATGATGCACAGTGAAGGACTTTGCAGAAATGTCAGGCTTACTCTCCAAGGTATACAAATTACTCCATCATTTTATTTATTAAAACTGGGTGGTTGTGATATTGTTTTGGGTATAAGCTGGCTGGAAACTCTTGGTAAACTCATGTTTGATTTTTCAACCAAAACTATGGCGAAGGCAAGAACAAAGTTTTATTAAGGGGATTGACTCCCAGAGGTTTGACATTTGATGGTAATATTAAATCTTTGATGGGAGCTATAAAAAAAGGAAAGGGACTATTCCTACATGTACTTGACCAGACCCTACCAGAATTGACCTCAAACACTTGCCCAGAAATGCAAACCCTCTTCCAAGACTTTGTGTAGACTATAAAGCTCTAAACACTCATACCATTAAAGACAAGTTCCCCATCTCAGTCATCGAGGAGTTACTTGATAAATTATATGGATCCAAATTTTTTTCAAAATTGGATTTGCGATTCGGGTACCACCAAATCTGTGTTGTGGAAGAAGATATTCCCAAAACAACCTTTAGAACACATGAGGGTCACTATGAGTTCCTCGTGATGCCTTTCGGGTTAACAAACGCTCCTTCTACTTTTCAAAGACTCATGAACCAAATTCTTAGGCCATTTCTATGGAAGTTTGTGCTTATTTTTTTGATGATATTCTGGTTTACAGCAAGTGCTGGGTTGTGCACTTAGTACACTTGAGAAACGTTCTCATCATGCTGCAAGAGAACAAGTTATTTGCAAAACTGTCAAAGTGTCAATTCGGAGTTGAGGAAATTGACTATGTGGGGCTTGTGATCTTCGCAGACGGAGTTAAGGCTGATAATTCAAAAGTAGTTGCAATGTTAGAATGGCCAAAACCTAAGAATGTCAAATCCTTACGGGGATTTCTAGGTTTGACAGGCTACTACTGGAAATTTATCAAGCACTATGGTGATATTTCTGCCCCACTTACAAAATTATTGGGTAAAAATGCTTTTGAGTGGTCTAAGAGCACTAGCAATGGTCTTGTTAAAATTTTTTTTCAAAATGTACAAATTTTCATACTTTCCAAAAAAAATTAGTCTAATAGTGGAGAGAAAAAAGTATAGAGAAGGGAATATTTGTACTTTTTTTTACTTGTGAATAGTAATCTTCCAAAACTCTTCAAATTTGGAGAGTTTTGGAAGATTACTATTCACAAGTGGAAAACTATTCCCTTCTCTCTACATTTTTTTCCCCACTATTAATCAAATATGACCAATTTTTTTAAAAAAATTGTGCAAAATTGTATTTTTTGAAAGAAAATTTTAGCAAGACCATTGCTAATACTCTAATGAGGCTGAAAATGCCTTTCACGCCTTGAAACAATCTGTCACGTAGCCACCCGTTCTCAAATTATCGGATTTTTCCCAGCCATTTACAGTGGAGTGTGATGCAAGTGGTAAAGGGGTTGGTGTGGTTTTAATGCAAGAGAATAGACCAATTGCATTCATGAGCAAGGTATTGAAAGGGAAATCATTGTTACTTTATATGTATGAAAAGGAATTTTTCGCCTCGATTACTACTGTCCAAAAATGTCGTACATATTTACTGGGCCACTCCTTCATCATAAAAATAGATCAACAAGCCCTCAAATTTCTGCTTGAGCAGTGTGTTGGGATAGTAGCCCAACAAAAATGGCTAACTAAGTTGTTAGGGTATGATTTCACTATAGTCTACAAATAGGGAACCGAGAAGAAAGTCGCTAATGCACTATCACGACAGATGGAGGAAGGTGATTCAGACCAGGCCTATGTGGCCATGATTTCTTTTCCAAACTGAGATTGGGTTGAGGAATTAAAACATAGTTACACTACGTCGGAGGAAGTGCAACAGTTGATTTCACAGTTAGAGAGCAATTCAGAACCCCCAAAAGGATTCCAATTACAGCAGGGAATCATTACAAAAAAGGGGAGAATTTTTTTAGTGGCACACTCAGCATTCAAGGGAAAAGTGTTAAACTTTATTCATGATGATCCAGTGTCAGGCCATTCTAGGTATTTAAAGACTTACCAGCGAGCAAAGCGAGACTTTATTTTGAAGGGAATGAAGCGGGATATTAAGAAAATAGTCCGAGAATGTGACACTTGTCAAAGGGTCAAGTATGAGACAACGTTGCCTCCAGGTCTATTGCAGCCTCTTCCTATACCAAAACAAACGTGGACCGACCTTTCTATGGACTTCATAGAAGGCCTTCCGAGGTCTAAGGGCCTTAATGTTATCCTGGTCTTGGTGGACAGATTCACCAAATATGCCCATTTCATTGCTCTTGCCCACCCTACACGGCTTCTAAGGTTGCAGAACTTTTCATGGACCACGTGTTCAAGTTACATGGCATGCCAAAGGCCATTGTCTCGGACAGGGACCCCATTTTTCTGAGCTCTTTTTGGCAGACACTATTCAATCTACAAGGGTCCTCATTACAGTTCAGTTCAGCCTATCACCCTCAAAGTGATGGCCAAACCAAAGCCCTCAACAAATGCTTAGAGAATTACCTACGTTGCTATGCTAGTAATAAGCCTACCCTCTGGTCTGGCTATCACTAGCTGAGTGGTGGTATAGTACCTCTTACCACACAACATCTAAGCTAACCTCATTTCAAGCTCTCTATGGCTACCCCTGTCCCCCCCCCCCCCCTCTTGTCTTATGTTGCAGGTACATCGGCAAACCAACCAATCGACAATCAACTCACGACAAGACAACAAATTAATTCAATACTCAAAGAAATTTTGAAGATCTCACAAAATAGGATGAAAATGCATACAGACAAGAAAAGAACCAAAAGACAATTCCAAGAGGGAGAGTGGGTCTTCTTACGCCTGCAGCCATACCATCAGAAGTCACTCATGCACTGCCAGAATATGAAGCTCTCCCATCAATTTTATGGCTTCTTCAAAATCATTCAGAAGATAGGATCCTTAGCCTACAAGTTGGATTTGCCTTAATTAGCACAAATCCACCCCACTTTTCATGTATCGCTCCTCAAAAGAAAGATTGGGTCTCATACCCAACCGATAGCAACGCTCCAACCAGTTGACCACAATGGCGAAATTCTCCCTAAACCAAAACCAATCATAGACAAGAGGGTGAAGCAAGCGGGTCAAAGAGCCATCACTAAAGTATTCATAAAGTGGAAGGGGGCGACTGATGAAGAAAATACCTAGGAATCACTATGGAAGCTTTGAGATCACTACCCGCATCTTGTGGACAAAGTGCTTTAATAGGAGAGGCTTGTTAAGAGACCACCGGAGGACTAGGGACCCACGGTGGCGTTAAGGGGGACAATGTGTGCCGAAATCCTAGGTTTAAAGAACTCAAGGAACCAACTGAAGGAGAATCGAAGACACCCTGGAAATACAATCTAGAAGTCGGAGACTTAGCTTGTCTGGGAACAAGGAGTACATTGAACTCCAAACGGTGCGTTGCATAAAACGCATGTTCAGATGGAAGGCCTCATGTTATTCTGGGCCGCAATTAAGACGGAGTCTCAATGCCCAAAGTGATGAATCCAAATTAAATGAAGCAACCCTGGTGCATTTCAACTGAAGTCCGAAATGCACCGTTTCATCTAAACCACAGGGGCATGTCCCTAGGGTCTCATTAGACATTTTCCTGTTTTAACCTAGCAGCAGTAGGATAACACTAGCATCCACAGACTTATTTTATTATTCTGAATATTGAACCTTACGGTTATCTTGGAGGTTGGATTGCCTCGAACAATCCTTTATTTTAATGTTAATGTTATGATTCTCGGCTCTATCCCATTACTGCAAGGTTACATCCTTTTATCATTACAATTTACATTTTTTGCTATTTTAATCCCCATCCATTACTCTAATCCGTGCCTTAAACCCCCAAAAAAACCCATCCCTTAAACCCTTACATAAACCCATATTTCCAGCTCCCTAATAGTGGGTTGGTGATGAAAATCATGAATGCCCTGGTCAATGTAAGGAATTAACGCTTCGAAGTTATAGTGGAGTGATGTTGTGAGGTGAAGAACAGAGCTCAAGCTACTGTTATAGGCATGAGGGATATTTATCGATTGAGATATAGGATGACTGTTTGTTGTGGTAAAGGTGAGGAGCCGAGAAATTGCAAATCGACGCCACCAGGATCAAAATCCCATCTGATGGCTAAGTCTTTCCTTCTTAGGCTTAGTAAGTATCGGATGCTAGGGATGACTAAAAAAGACGAAGAAAAAGACAATCATTTTGTATAGAAAGAGAAGAATACAAGATTTTGATATAGAGATTTGGAAGTGGAAAATCAATGTTGAGAGTAAAGAAATGAATTGATCTGTGAGCAAGATCCGAGAATGAAGAAAATAGTGTTTGAGTTCTAACTAAATTAATAGAAACAAGAGGAAGAAGAATCTGGGCGGTATTTAGAACCTCCTTTTCTTGAGTTGATAGGCAATTGCTTCATTCTTCCACTTCTTCCTTCTGCAACTCACGAAGCAGATCATGAGAACGAGAGTGAAATGTAAAGTCCTCGTCACTAAGCTTCTGTTGAGCAGAATGAATTAGGGTGAGCTCGACCTCTTGACAAGCCTTCTCACTGTGGGCCTCTTTTTCTTCGATCGTTGACGTATCTTTTTCTTCTTCTTGCAGAAGCTCTTCCAGATTCAAGAACTGTTCTTTGAACTTATTAAAATTATTGCAAGAAATTTCTAAATTGTTCTTGAGCTCTTTCAATGTCTGCAAAAAGACTTCGGAACGTCGCCGTGATTCTTCAATTTCATTCTTGAACTTGATCAATGATGAGATAATTTCCTCCATTTTTCTGATTCAATCGATACTAAGAAAAAAGACTAGCTCTGGATACCAAATGTAATGGACCCATTTTATGAGTGTTTGGTTAACTAGAAAATAGGAGAAAAAGTGTAAAGGGAATGGCCAATTCGAGGTTGGCTAGCCTCCAGAGAGAAAGAGAGATAGAGAAGGAGATAGGAAAACAATTGTATTAAATTCTGATTGATTCCTCATTACAATGCAACATCCCTATTAATACTCACAATCCTAAACTAACTAATGGGCCCAAGACCTATCCTAACCAAACAGTAACATAAAAGCCCAAAGCCCAAGCCCAACCATTCTATTCCTTGACCATGAAAATCGGGTCTTTCAAACGATAGAAATTGAGTGAGAGAGGGGGGAAATTATCCGATTAGGGTATTAGGCTTTAGTGAGAAAGAGAGTGAGAATCGAGTGTTTTAGAGTCCTTAGCAGCTAATCGGGTATTTTCGTTTCAAAACACAAGCAATCAGTAATGGGTATCGAAAACAGCCAGTTCTTCTTTATTTCTAAACGGGTCGGTAATATCGGGTCGTGTCGGGTCGGGTAAGCGGGTTTTTTTTTTTGCACCCCTATATCTTACCAATAAAAATGATATGAAATATTATATACAAATTCTAAATATATAAACTTTACATAAATTTTTTATAAAAAATTAGATTCTGCTTTAAAAAAATATGAAAACTCACTTTTTCTTGATGGGCCTAAAATTATCAATTACTCCCTAAATAAAAATCTCTTCACATTTTCCTTATTCAGAATTAGTTCTTTCCCCTTTTCCTTTTTCCTTGTTTTTTGAGAGCTCCATCTCATTCCAATTGATGACAACATCTTCTCTCTCGACAGTGATAGCACCTAAGCTCCTTTTTTCACACAATTTGATCTCGAAATCTCAAGTTTTTAGCACTTCTTGTGAGATATTAATATGTTTTCAATTGATTTAGGGCGGTTATGATTTCTATGATTTAGGGTTTCTCTGACTTTATGCTTTCTGATATTTGTTTCACAATGAATACAAAGTAGAGAAATTAAAAAAAGGAAGAAAACTGATGAAGCAAGAAAAATGTGAAATCAAAGACAGTTGAAATAAGATGAAGTATGAAAAATATGAAATCAAATGCAATTAAAAACTATTGTTGACGGTGAGCTGACGGCTTGAGAACAAGATGGAGAGCTTGAGGTTTTTTCACTACATGATTTTTCAATTGAGAAATGCTAAAATCACTCCCCAAAGTCACAAACAAAAGTCATACCTCAATAAAATTTTATTTTTAATTTTATTTTTTTACTTAATATTAAATAAATATTTTTTAATGATGTGGTATCTTTTTTTAAAAAATAAAAATTAAAACTATATAGAAAACAAAAGAAAAAATCTTAGCCTAGTCGAGATCCCAGTTTTAGTTTCGTTGCAAGAACAAGACACATCACTTACACACTGTCGAGTGTTGCCAGTTAAGATCTCAGATGATTCGTAGCACGATTCGTCTAAATTACTTTAGATCTCAATTAAAATTAATTATTTTGATTTGCCTTCTTTTAGTTGAAACAAATACATTTTTTTTTTCTCTCTGTTTATATTTTTTATTTTGGGTGATTACAAATTTGTGTAGGAAGAAAGAATCATCCACATCTTGAACACTATATACAAAACGAAAGGCATTCATAAGCTTGCTTGATCACTTGGGAAATCTCGTCCTCGATATTCAGATTCTTGCTTTTATAGAAAATCTCTCTCAATATTCACTCACAATCTCATGTATTCATCCTCCATCTCCAGTCTGTCACTTTCTTCCCTTCTATAAGGCTATTTTTCAAGGGCTTGGGTTTAGATTGTAGACGCAAAAATGGTGGAGTACTAAGGCTAAGTGTTGAGGCTTAAATGATGATATCGAGAAATAAAGGAAATGAAACAATGCGTTGCGTGTTTTAATAAAATGTTGTGCTGCGATTGTAACAGAAATGACTTTTACTTTAATGAAACAACGAGTTATATAGCTCATATGTTTAAGAGCTGGTCATTATTCATTATGGCGTTGTTTGTTTGTGTAAAATAATTTGCAAGCGTACAGAATCGTAATAAGTAGTAAAGTATTTTATAGAAAATGAATGTCGAACCCACAGAAATTAACTCTGTTATTGAATATCGAAATTCACTAAATTAATTACTATTTGGAAAATCGAAATTAAATTGAACGTTTCTACTATCTAAATTAAATTAAACTACTTAACAAAAATAAATCTATGAATTACAATTAACAAAGGCTAAAATCTGAAATTGTAACAAATATGATGTGAATGAATCTAGAGCGGTTGATTTCACCTAGCAAATTCCACACAATTTATTCTTCCTAATTATTAAATTTCAATAATCTCCCTCTGATGATTAAAAATTCCTTAATTATTCAATATCTTCTCTCGAATAATATCAAAAATATCTCCAAGTAACAACTCCATATCTCTATGTGAATTCAATTAATTGGAGATTCATTACGTACTTTGAATTTTTTGAAAAATCACACTAGTTGCGGTAAAGCATCTCTACTTTCGCTCAACTAATGGTATTTAATTCTAGAACTAAAACCACAAATCACCTCTCGGTCTCATTGTAATTCAATTGATCAAACAATAATCCGTAAAAAAATTGTAAGAATTAAGAATAAGAATTAAATACTCAATCATAGAAATATTAAAAATAAAATAACTCAGATTATAAACTGTGTATTCAATGCTAGACTACATCAACGCTCTAGAAAATAAAATTTAGTTCATAATAAAATTGAAAAGAAAACAAATAAAACTTATGTTTTTCATCGGAGTCGGTTGATGAACATGTAGCTCTCGCCTCTGTCCTCCAGATCTTTCTCTTCAGAAAAATTCCAAAGAAAAATTTCCTCAAAAATCTTGCACCTCACGGCTGCTGTCTCTCTCTAGGCTCAAACGGCGCCACCTCCTCTCCAAGATAAGTGCCGTGTCTTTCCTTTTTTTCCTTTTTTGCTCCTCAATGGTTCTCATCAATAAAAAAAAATCTCGCGCCACATGATACAACCATAGCAAGACATGGCAACAAAATTTTCTGGCTACACGGTTATTTGTTTATCTTCAATTTCCGTCTCAATCCATGCAAATACTTAATTTAATTTCAAAGCAAATCATGCCGGCTTAACTACTGAAATTTGAAATAATTGTGCACCTTGATAAAGTCTAATAAGCCGAAAAGCCCTCTCTTCAAACGTGAGGTTGATCTCGTGCGACCCACAAGCAAAATAAATAAAAATAAACAAATCAAAAGAAATCCTATAAAACAAATCAAATGAATTAAATAAGGAAATAAACAAACCTTCTCATTCCTTTAACACAAAAAGATAAATAAATAAAATAAACAAGAAAAAACTAACAATTCTAATGAGAAAAAGGGTAATAAAATTTATGTAAAATTTAAACTTATCAAATTCCCCCAAACTTAAACTTTGCTAGTCCTCGAGCAAAGAAAAAGAAAAACAATTAAAACAATTTCTTAGCTCAAAGACTTGCATAAAACTTATAATTTAAAGGAATCATTCCAAATCAATCAAGTCTAAAAGTTAATTCAAAACTTCACTCTATTGCATTATCTCTTTCCACATTTATGCATACCTATTATTCTCTCTTCATCATTAGATGCCGGGATGGTTTTATGCAAACAAGTAAATAAAAATGGATCTCTACAAACTTCATATGCTTGCTTTTCAAATCACTCTCTAATAATATAGAACAAAATATTACAAATGATCAATAGGTCTTTATTGAGCTTGTGATGTATGGCTAGAATGAGGGTTTCAAAGAAAATAGGATTTATGCAAATAAGGCACTCTCACTTATACACTCTTCTCAATCCTTTGAATATTTTAAATCATACCTCTTTTCCCCGCTTTTTCAAAGTTCCATTTTTTTTTCTTGCTCCAAGTCGTCACTTATCTTTTGACGTGAACGTAAATATTTGTGATGGATGCACCCAGTTACTCAACAAGTAACAAACTTGAAGTGCTTTTTTTTTTCTTTTGAAATCCAAGGTGTCACTTGTCTTTTGACTTGAATGCAAACATTTGTGATGGATGCACCCAGTTACTCAACAAGTTAGATATTTAAAGTACTCTTGTATACTCATATTTCAAGTCACAGTTTGACGTAAGAGTAAACATTGGTAATGAATACTCCTAGTTATTAAGCAACTTAAAACATTGGAGTAAATGAAACTTTGTGTATATATATATATATATATATATATTTCACTTGTATATCACTCACTTTTCTTAAATCTTTTTTTTTTAATAGATCAAATGGGTGACTAGGGATAAAGATAATAAAGAGGTAAGCTTGAAATGCTCAACCGATTCAAAGAATGCCTAAATCACTTCCCAAGTAATATTTTGCATAAGATTTTGTCTCAATAATAATCAAACAAGTTCTAGAGTAAGTAGAGACCATCCAAATTCACAAAATTCACATAAAACTTCTCTAGGTATCCACAATTATTAATGATCATATCAAATTAAATAAGATCAAGTAAAGAATTAATAGCTGGACTTAAGTAATGAGAACGATTCCTAAGAATTATAAGGAATTCCAACCATATTCTTATCATAGGCACTTTTTTTTTCTTTTCTCTCTCTCTCTTTTTTTTTAACCAGACACAATGAAAAAGTTTTTTTTTTAATTTATTTATTTGAATAAATAAAATAAATTCCCTTCCCCCAAACTTAAATTTCACATTGTCCTCAATGGGAAAAAAAAAACTAAAGAAAAGAATGAGAGAGGATAATAGATGCTCCCCTGATTTCCAACTGAATAATTTTCCTTGAAGTGCAGCCGTGTACCCATTGGAGACTTCTTCGGTCTCTTTATTCCTAAAAAAAAATAAAAGAACAAAACCATAAGATAAAGAAAAAAAATATAATAAAACAGAAATATAAAAACTCGGGTTGCCTCCCAAAATCGCTTTATTTAACGTATGAAGCTAGACGTTATCCTCTCATCCTTTGTTACTGATGAGATTGATGGAGCATTTTTCTGAGTCAAAGTCTCCATCCATATAGGGTTTTAATCTCTGTCCATTTACTTTAAATGTCCCTTTTGTCTCATGATGGACTTCAACCGCCCCATAGGGAAACACTTGGGTTGCCACAAACGGTCTCGACCACCGAGAGCGCAGCTTTCTTGGAAAGAGTCGAAGTCTTGAGTTAAATAATAGAACTTTTTGACCGACTTCAATTTGCCTACTCAGAATATGCTTATCATGCCATCTCTTAGTTTTATCTTTGTAAATTCGAGCATTCTCATAAGCATCATTGCGAAACTCATCCATCTCATTGATTTGTAATATTTTCTTCTTGCCAGCTGTTTGTAGATCAAAGTTCAGTGTCCTTGTCACCCAATAGGCTCTGTGTTCTAGCTCCACCAATAGATGGCATGCCTTTCCATAAACTAGCCTATAAGGTGACATTTCGATTGGTGTTTTGAATGCTGTTCGATAGGCCCATAATGCATCATCTAACTTTCTTGCCCAGTCTGTACGAGAGATATTCACGGTCTTCTCTAATATACGTTTCAGCTCCCAATTAGATACCTCAACTTGGCCAATCGTTTGCGGATGGTATGGTGTCGCCACGTGATGGGTAACTCCATACTTAGTCAATAGTGCTTCAAATCGGTGATTGCAAAAATGCTTTCCACCATCACTAATTATAGCCCTTGGAGTGCCGAATCGGGAGAAAATGTTTTTTCGCAAAAAATTCACTACGACCCTCGCATCATTAGTCGGCAAGGCAACTGCTTCCACCCATTTGGAGACATAATCTACAGCCACCAAAATAAATTTGTTAGAATATGAGGATGGAAAAGGACCCATGAAATCTTTACCCCATACATCAAATAAATCAATCATCAAAATATTGTTTAGAGGCATCTCATGTTTTCTAGAAATATTTCCAACCATTTGACAATGATCACACAAAGTAACAAATTTAAATGCATCTTTAAAAATAGATGGCCAATAAAACCCGGATTGTAGAATTCTTGCTACAGTTTTTGAACCACCAAAGTGGCCGCCAACTTCCAATGAATGACAATGTCTGAGTATGTTCTCCATCTCCTCCTTGGGCACACATCTTCTGATTATCTGGTCCGCGCAATGCCGGTATAAAAAAGGTTCTTCCCAAAAATAATATATCAAGTCAGAGAAGAACTTCTTCTTTTGTTGATATGTCATCCCGGGAGGAAGAATTTGCGACACCAGGTAATTGACTATGTCGGCATACCATGGAACAACTTGTATAGCCATCAAATACTCATCTGCGAATGCTTCATTAATTTGCAATTGTCGCTCATTATCCCTACCTTGAGGCTCCATTCGGGAGAGGTGATCTGCCACCAAATTTTCAATACCTTTCTTATCCTTAATCTCCAAATCGAATTCTTGTAGAAGCAAAATCCATCAAAGCAATCTTAGTTTAGCATCCTTCTTTGCAAGCAAGTACTTAAGAGCAGAATGATCAGTGTAGACAACCACCTTCGAACCTATCAAGTAAGAACGAAATTTGTCAAAAGCAAAAACAACTACTAATAATTCTTTTTCAGTAGTAGCATAATTCAGTTGAGCCTCTGTTAAAGTCCTACTTGCATAATAAATAACATGAAAAATTTTATCTTTTCTCTGCCCTAAAACAACTCCTATGGCATAGTCACTGGCATCACACATTAATTTAAATGGTAAATTCCAATCCGGTGATACAATTATAGGTGCTGAAATTAATTTCTTTTTCAGTGTTTCAAAAGCATGCAAGCATTCATCAAAAAATTCAAATCGAGTGTCTTTAATCAACAGATTGTAAAGAGATTTAGTAATTTGGGAAAAATCCTTAATAAACTGTCGATAGAATCCGACGTGTCCCAATAAACTTCTCACGCCCTTCACATTGGCTGGTGGTGGGAGTTTTTCGATCACTTCTATTTTTACTCGGTCAACTTCAATTCCCTTAGAGGAAATTCGGTGGCCTAGCACTATCCCCTCATTAACCATAAAGTGGCATTTTTCCCAGTTCAAGACTAGATTTGTCTCCTCGCATCTCTGCAAAACTAAAGATAAGTTAGACATACAATTATCAAAAGAATATCCAAAGACAGAGAAGTCATCCATGAAAATTTCTAAAATTTTTCCACCATGTCCGAGAAGAAGGACATCGTGCATCTTTGAAATGTGGCTGGCGCATTGCAAAGGCCAAAAGGCATTCTTTTATATGAAAATGTTCCATACGGAAAAGTAAAAATGGTCTTCTCTTGATCCTCGGGCGCAATGGCTATTTGATTATAGCCAGAATATCCATCCAGAAAACAGTAGTAAGCATGTCCTGCAAGTCTTTCTAGCATTTCATCAATAAAAGGTAATGGAAAATGGTCTTTCCGAGTTGCATCATTAAGTCTTCTATAATATATGCATACTCGCCATCCCGTGACAGTCCTTGTTGATATAAGTTCATTGCTATCATTCTTGATCACAGTTATTCCACCATTCTTTGGAACGACTTGTACTGGATTTACCTATGCGCTGTCTGAGATTGGATAAATAATCCTGGCATCTAATAGCTTCAATACTTCTTTATGCACCACTTCTTGCATGGACGGATTCAATCTCCTTTGGGGTTGGACAATAGGCTTATATTTATCCTCCATCAAAATCTTGTGCATGCAAATTGAAGGACTAATTCCTTTGATGTCAACGATGGTCCAACCTAAAGCCATTTTGTGTTCCCGCAAGATTCTCAACAATTTTTCCTCCTCTACATCACTTAAAGAACTGTTAATAATAACTGGAAAAGTAGAGTCTTGGCCTAAGAACGCATACCTTAAATTTGATGGAAGCAGTTTAAGCTCAAGTTTAGGTGGTTCCTCACTTGGAGATGTCGGTTGGGACGAATTTAATTCTTCGACTTTTGGTTGCATTGAGGGAGGAACAAATGGTGTAGCCTCCAAATATCTCTCACACTCTCTAACCTCTTCATCATCAAATTCAACAGATGTAGAGCGAGTAAGACATACCTCAAGTGGTAGCTTTAGAAAATCAGCTGCATAAGTCTCGCCAGCCATGATCACTTCTCGATCACTTACTTGAAAACAAGAATGTGTCTCGGATGGGAATTTCATAGGCTTAAATACATCAAATGTGACCTCCTCCTCTCCGACCCTCAAAACAAGTTTTCCTTGTTGAACATCAATTAAGGTTCTCCCCGTTGCAAGAAAAGGTCAGCCTAGTATCAAAGGGATCTCCCCGTCCTCATCCATATTGAGAACAATGAAGTCGGCGGGAAAGATGAACTTATCAACTTTCACTAATACGTCTTCAATGACTCCTCTCGGTTACTTAATAGATCTATCTGCCAATTGTAGAGAGATGGTGGTCTGCTTTACTTCTCCAAGACCCAATTTCCTAAAAATAGAGAGAGGCATTAAATTAGTACTTGCTCATCAGTCACATAAAACTCTATCAAAATAAGAATTTCCTATAGTGCAAGGGATAGTGAAACTCATCGGATCTTTCAACTTAGGTGGCAGCTTCTTTTGTAAAATTGTACTACTCTCCTCTGTCAGCATTACCATTTTATGCTCCTCTAATTTCTGCTTCTTTGATATAATATTCTTCAAAAATTTAGCATAATTAGGCATTTTCTCTAAAGTTTCAATAAGAGGAATATTCACATGCAATTGCTTAAATATGCTAGAAAATTTAGAGAATTGTTTATCAACATTATTTTTCCTTAATCTTTGAGGAAAAGGGATTGGTGGATCATAAATCGAAGGGGAATAAGTTTCAAAAGTAACTTCCTTGGACTTTTTGGATTTTGAAGCTCTTTGATTCTCCTTAGTCATCTCAACTTGTTCCACTTCTTTCATGTCTGGCTCAGCTTCCTTAATCTTAGACTCCTTATTATTCACAACTTCATCTTGCTTGGCATTGTCTACTTTAGGCTCCTCATATGTCCGCCCACTTCTCAATAATATTACCTTGACATGTTCTTTTGGATTGGTCACATTATTGCTTGGTAAAGTCTCTGCGGTCCTTTCTGTAAGCATGTTTAAGAGCTGACCGATCTGCACCTCAAGATTGCGGATTGAAGCCGAGTTGTTTTGGATTGCTATATCTGTCTTCTGCATGTACTGCATGAACATGTCCTCAAGTGCCCGCTTCTTTTCTTGCTGTGGAGGTTGTTGAGGTGGTCTAGTTGGCTCTTTATTATTGCTCCATGGAAAGTTTGGATGATTCTTCCATCCAGGATTGTATGTATTCGAGTATGGATTATTTTGACGTTAAAAATTTGACACATAATTTGCTTGTCCATAACTCGATTGGGCAAAAGGATTCCCCACTTGGCAATCTACACTTTAATGATTTCCTACACAATGTTCACAAACAACATTAGTTTGAATAGCATTAACATTCATCTTACCTAGTTGTTGAGACAAAGTTGCCATTTGTGCCGCCAATATGGTAATAGAATCAAGTTCTAAAGCTCCAGCTGTCTTTCTTGGCATTGCTCTCTCCGTAGGCCATTGATAGTTGTTGGATGCTAATTCTTCCAGAAGTTCATAGGCTGCTTCATGAATTTTACTCATTAAAGCCCCTCTAGCTACTACATCAACTATAGACCTGTTTGTAGCTCCCAGACCATTGTAGAATATTTGTACTTGAAGCCATGCTGGAAGGTCATGATGAGGACACCTTCGCAATAAATCTTCGTACCTCTCCCATGTTTCATATAATGATTCACCCTCAAAATGGATGAACATGGGGATATCGTTCCTCAATTTTGCTGTCTTCGCGGGAGGGAAATATTTTGCCAAGAATTTATGTGCTAACTCTTCCCAGGTAGTGATGACGCCAGGCGATAATGAATTCAACCAAGCTTTTGCTTTATCCCTAAGTGAAAAGGGAAAAGGTCTTAGTCGAATCGCATCATCTGTCACTCCATTGTGTTTAGAAGTATCACAAATTTCTAAGAAATTTGCAATATGGACATTAGGATCCTCTTGTGACAGCCCCCCGAACTGGACAGTTTGTTGTATCATTTGAATGATGGCCGGCTTGATCTCAAAATTATTGGCTTGTATGGCCGGCCTCCTTATGCTCGATGTAGCTCCAATGACCGAGGGCATAGCATAGTCTCATAACGCCTTGTGCTCTTGATCTGACGTAAGGTTCTTTCAATTTCGGGATCAAAGTGTGTATGCTCTAATTGTTTAGATTGGGGCATACACTTCTAAATCCTAAAAAGAAAGAAAACAAACTCAGATGCACCAAAAATATATATATATATTTTTTTTACTGAAAAGAAAATCCAAAGTAGTAAAAATCTAGTTAGTATCAATATCAAAAACAAAAATTAATCCCCGACAACGGTGCCAAAAACTTGTTCGTGTAAAATAATTTGCAAGCGCACAGAATCGTAACAAGTAGTAAAGTATTTTATAGAAAACGAATGTCGAACCCACAAGGATTAACTCTGTTATTGAATACCAAAATTCACTAAATTAATTACTATTTGGAAAATCGAAAATAAATGGAACATTTCTACTATCTAAATTAAATTAAACTACTTAACAAAAATAAATCTATGAATTAAAATTAACAAGGGCTAAAATCTAAAAGTGTAACAAATATGATGAGAATGGATCTAGAACGGTTGATTTCACCTAGCAAATTCCACACAATTTATTCTTCCTAATTATTAAATTTCAATAATCTCCCATTGATGATTAAAAATTCATTAATTATTCAATATCTTCTCTCGAATAACATCAAAAATATCTCTAAGTAACAACTCCATATCTCTATGTGAATTTAATTAATTGGAGACTCATTACGTAATTTGAATTTTCTGAAAAATCACATTAGTTGCGGTAAAGCATCTCTACTTTTGCTCAACTAATGGTATTTACTTCTAGAACTAAAACCACAAATCACCTCTCGATCTCATTATAATTCAATTGATCAAACAATAATCTGTAAAAAAATTATAAGCATTAAGAATAAGAATTAAATACTCAATCATGGAAATATTAAAAATAAAATAACTCAGAATATAAACTGTGTGTTCAATGCTAGACTACATCAACGCTCTAGAAAATAAAATTTAGTTCATAATAAAATTGAAAAGAAAACAAATAAAACTTATATTTTTCATCGGAGTCGGTTGATGAACATGTAGCTCTAACCTCTATCCTCCATATCCTTCTCCTCAGAAAAATTCCAAAGAAAAATCTCCTCAAAAATCCTGCATCTCTCGACTGCTCTCTCTCTAGGCTCAAAAGGCGCCACCTCCTCTCCAGGATAAGTGCTGTGTCTTTTCTTTTTTTCTTTTTTGCTCCTCAATGGTTCTCATCAATAAATAAAAAATCTCGCGCCACATGATACAACCATAGCAGGACATGGCAACAAATTTTTCTGGCTACACGGTTATTTGTTTATCTTCAATTGCCGTCTCAATCCATGCAACTACTTAATTTAATTTCAAAGCAAATCATACCGGCCCAACTACTGAAATTTGAAATAACTGTGCAGCTTGATAAAGTCTAATAAGCCAAAAAGCCCTCTCTTCAAACGTGAGGTTGATCTCGTGCGACCCACAAGCAAAATAAATAAAAATAAACAAATCAAAAGAAATCCTATAAAACAAATCAAAATATTTAAATAAGGAAATAAACAAACCTTCTCATTCCTTTAACACAAAAAAATAAATAAATAAAGTAAACAAGAAAAAACTAACAATTCTAATGAGAAAAAGGGTAATAAAATTTATGTAAAAATTAAACTTATCATCGTTTGATGCATCTTCTTCTTGTATAAATAGCTTGTAGTTGCAGAATGTAGAATTCATTGAATAATTTGCTTGATTGATAATTCATTCGTGTAAGGCGATTGTGGGTTCCTCGAAAACCCTAGTTCAAGAATTAAAAAAAAAATCGGATTCTTGGTTTCCTTTCATTTGTGCGAGTGAGTAAGATTTATTGGGTTTTGTTCCTGAGATTGAGAGCTTTCGTTTCATTCTCTATTTGAATTGCACAAGTGGTATTAGTTTGGCAATCCTCTCGTGGTGTTTCTCTAATGGGTGAAGTAACAAGAGAGGCTATCAGCTCCTAGGTTGATGGAAAGCATCAAGAAGTGGTACAAATGCAAATGGAAGATCACGACAACGCCATTCATAGTCTGGTTGACAGTTTGGAATAGATTTCTGATATGCTTTGGTCTTTTGTTAAGACTAGACCAGTTATTCCTATTTTTGTGGTACAAAATAGTGGTGGGGATGGTAATGAAGAAGAAAGAACTAAAGGATTAATCTTAGCTTGAGGGGTGAGATTAGATTTTCCTCACTTTGATGGCACTGATCCATTAGGTTGGATTTTTAAAGCAACCCAATTTTTGACTTCCATCAAATACTTTTGAGAGAAAGGTTGGTGATGATAGGTTATCACATGGAAGGAGAGGCATTAATCTAGTATCAAAGATGCATTAGATGGGGGAATTTTTAAATGTTGGGACACCTTTACTAAAACTGTACAAGTTTGTTTTGGTCCAACCTCCTATGATGATCCTATGGAGGCTTTAACTCGCCTCAAATAGACTAATTCAGTGACCAGTTCTAAGGCTCATTTTGAGCTTGCGTCCAATAGACTTAAGGGTCTTCTTGAAATGCACAAATTGAGCATATGTCTGAGTGGGTTGAGGGATGAAATTCGGCTTCCAATTAGGATGCTTAGTCCCATTAACCTTAATACTGTATTTGGATTAGCTAAGATCCAAGAAGGGTATGTTTTAGCCACAAGGAGATCTACCAAAAATTTCAGTAGTAATTTTTATAGAACTCAAGTTGCTACACCTATTGATCGAGGTTGGAATAATATTGGACCACTCAAGAAGGTGTTTTCTATGCAAATGAATGACAAGCGAAGGAAGGAGTTGTGTTTCCATTGTGAGGAAAAATGGAACCCAGTTCATGTGTAAAAAGCCTAGAGTGTATTTGATACATGAGGAAGGCCTAGAGGATTCTGTGTTACCAGAATCTAGTGACCAGGAAATTGAAGAAAGGTTGACAGCAATGAAAGAGGAATGGAAATCTCTATCTGCGCCCTATCTGATTGTATTAAAAACAATGCCATTAAACTATTAGGAAAAATTGGATATGCATCTGTTGAGATTTTGGTGGATTCTAGATCCACTCATAATCTCTTGGATCCTCTTGTTGTGAAAGCAGAAAATCTGAAAGTGGACACAGGCACCAAGTTGCAGGTTAGAGTGGATGATGGTGCTTCCCTTTTCAGCCAAAGGAAGTGTGAGGAGATCATCAAGATTTAGAGCCCCAAGTTTCGTATTCCATTTCATGTTCTTGTCTCGGGAGGATGTGATGTGGTTCTTGGAGTTCAATGGCTTAAAACATTAGGTCCAATCGTATGGGATTTTTCTGCTATGTCTATGTCATTTCCTATTGGTCAGTCAACTTAAAGATGGGAAGACTTTTTTGCTGATTTAAAGATGTGTAATGGCACAACTTGCTTCTAGTCTCCTCTGCTTAATCAACAAGGCTAATTATTACAATTGGTGGCCCAAAACTATGTCCAACCAGTGAGAAATTCCTTGGAGGAAGTAACTACAGATGTTGATGAATTTGCATATATCTTTGCTGAACCAGCTGGGTTACCTCCTAAGAGAAGGTTTGATCATCAAATTCTCTTGGACGATAACTCAAATCCTATCTCAGTCGGACCTTATAGGTACCCCCATTATCAAAAAACTGGGATAGAAAACATTGTGAGGGCCTTGCTCAAATCAGGAGATGTGAGGTCTAGTCAAAGCCCTTTGCCTTCACTTGTCCTTTTGGTGAAGAAAGCTAGTGTATCATGGAGGATGTGCATCGATTATCATGCACTTAATCAAGTAACCATAAAGGACAAGTTTTCCATACTTGTCATTGATGAATTGTTTGGGGCAATTGTTTTTTCAAAGCTGGACCTTAGATCCGGATACCATCAGATTCAGGTTAAGGAAGATGATATTGAAAGGACAGCTTTTAGAACTCATGAAGGGTATTCTGAGTTCTTAGTAATGCCATTTGGCCTTACTAATGCACCAACAACTTTCCAAGGTTTGATGAATCATATCTTCAAACATTTTCTCTGGAAATTTGTCTTGGTGTTTTTTGATAGCATATTGGTAGACAGCCCTTCTTTGGATGAGCATTTGAAGCATTTGAGGGTTGTTTTGGGTGTTTTGAGGCAGTATACCCTATTTTTCTAAGAGGTTAAAATGCAAGTTTGATCTCCAAAAAATTGATTATTTGGGTCACTTGATATAAGAGGAAGGAGTGAGAGCTAATCCTTCAAAACTGGCAGCAATATTGGCCCATACTTGGTTCTTTGAAAGCATTGAGGGGATCCTTGGCCTCATTGGGTACTATAGGAAGCTCATTAGGAACTATGGTATCATAGCAGCCCCTTTGACAGATTTACTCAAGAAGAATGCTTTTAATTGGACTGATTTGGCAATTTTTGCATTTTAGAAATTGAAGGAGATAGCTACAAAGCCTCTTGTTTTGAGATTATCAAACTTCACAAAGATGTTCACTATAGGATGCGATGCTTCACGTGATGGACTTGGAGCTATGCTCATGCAAGAAGGATGACCTATTGCTTTTTATAGCAAAGGGTTGAAATACAAGGCATTGCTTTTGTCTAGCTATGAAAATGACCTACTAGCTTTGGTTTCTGTAGTGATCAAATGGAGACCATATCTGTTAGGGCAACTTGTTAAGGTTAAATAGATCAAAAGACATTGAAGTATCTCCTTTAGCAACAAGTAGGCATTAAGTTTCAGCAAAAATGATTGTCCAAGTTGCTTGGATATGATTTTAGCATTGATTATAAGGAAGGAAAGGAGAATGTCGTTGTAGATGGACTGTCCAAAAAAAGTGAAGAGGAGTCTGCTGTTTTGGCTCTCATAACATTCGGTACTCCTTTATGAATTCGGGAGTTAAAGGATAGTTATAAACTATCTTTCAAATTTGATGAAATTATGCAAAAACTCAGCAATGGAATGGCAGGAACTAGCAAGTATACTTTGTAGCAAGGGTTGTTACTTAAGAAAGGGAAATTGGTTTTAGTTCCTAACTCTCGTTTCAAATTGAAGGTTTTTTATTACATCCACAATCACCCTCAAGCTAGTCATATGAGTTATAAAAGACTTTACAGAATGCAAGAAGAGAGTTTTACTAGAGAGGGATGAAAGGGCACATCCGAGCCTTGGTTAGGGAATGTATAACCTGCCAAGTCAGCAAGCATGAGACAGTGAAGCCCCCTAGTTTATTAGTTCCTTTGCCAATTCTCCAATCACCATGGCTTGATATAACTATGGATTTTGTTGAAGGTCTCCCAAATTTGAGTGGTTTTTCTATCATTTTGTTTGTTATTGACAGATTAACCAAGTTTGCTCTTTTTTTTTTCTTCTAGCTCATCCATTTACAACAACAAAAGTGGCTCAGGTCTTTTTTAGGTGTGTTTAAACTACATGACATGCCTAAATCCATTGTTTCTGATAGAGATCCATTATTTGCTAGCTCGTTCTGGAAGGAGATGTTCAAGCTTTAGGGGGTTCTGTTCATTATACTTCAGCTTATTAGCCACAATGAGATGGGCAAACTGAGAACTTGAACAAGAATGTGGCGGCCTATTTGAGATGTTATGCTAGTGATAAACCAAAAGAGTGGTCTGGCTGGTTGACTATAGCCGAATGGTGTTACAATTCCAATATCTTTGTTAAGAGAGAATATTCAAAGGCTCAACACAAGATGAAGTTTTTTGCTGATTTAAAGAGAAGTGAAAGAGAATTCCAGGTAGGAGACTGGGTCTTCCTCAGACTCCAATCCTACAAGCAGAAAATAGTACCTCTGAGGCATAACTCGAAGCTGTCTCCAAGATTTTATGGCCCTTTCTAGGTGCTGGAACGGCTTGGACCTGTGGCTTACAAGTTAGACTTTCCAACTTCATCTTGACTTCATCCTGTAGTTCATGTATCTTGCCTTAAGCCAAAATAGGGTCAAAATGTAACCTAAACCAAGGTCGAGTGCAACCTAAACCTGAAATTATTCCGTAAAAGAGGATGAAGAAAATCAGTAATCAAGCAGCTATTAGAGTCTTGGTTAAATGGGTTGGAGCATCCATTGAGAATAGTTCATGCGAGCTTCTCTGGAAATTAAGAAACTTGTATCCACACCTTGTGGACAAAGTTCTTTGAGTGTGGGGGAAAGTGCTAAGACCTTGTGGACAAGGTTCTTGAAGGGGTGGAGAATGTAAGGCTCCATTCTTCAAGGGTCTGGATTTGGATTGCAGAAGTACAAATGGTAAAGTACTGAGGCTAAACGTTGAGGCTTAAACGATGATATCGGGAAATAAAGGAGATGAAACAATGCGCTGCAATTGTAATAGAAATAACGACTTGCACTTTAATGAAATGATGAGTTGTAAAGCTTATATGTTTAAGAGCTGGCCATTATTCATTACGACATCGTTTATTGCGTCTTCTTCTTCTATAAATAGCTTTTAGTTGCAGAATGTAAAATTCATTAAACAATTTGCTTGATTGATCATTTATTCTTGTAAGGAGGTTCTAGGTTCCTCGAAAATCCTAGTTCAAGAATCAATAAAAGTGGATTCTTGGTTTCATTTCATTTGTGCGAGTAAGGTTTACTGGATTTTGTTCATGAGATTGAGAGCTTTCGTTTCATTCTCTATTTGAACCATACAAGTGGTATCAGTTTGGCGATCCTCTCATAGTGTTACTCTAATGGGTGAAGGAACAAGAGGGGCTATCAACTCCCAAGTCGATGGAAAGCATCAAGAAGTGGTACAAAAGCAATTGAAAAACCACAACAATGCTATTCATGGTTTGGCTTATAGGTTGGAAGAGATTTTTGATATGCTTAGGTCTTTTGTTGAGACTAGACCAGTTATTTCTAATTTCGTGGTACAAAATAGTGGTAGGGATGGTAATGAAGAAGAAAGAACTAAAAGATTAATCTTACCTTGAGGGGTGAGATTAGGTTTTCCTCACTTTGATGGCACCGACCCATTAGGTTGGGTTTTTAAAGCAACCCAATTTTTGACCTCCATCAAATACCTTTGGGAGAAAGGTTGGTGATAGCAGGTTATCACATGGTAGGAGATGCATTAATCTAGTATCAAAGATGCATTAGATGGGGGAATCTTTAAATATTGGGACACCTTTACTAAAGCTGTACAAGTTTGTTTTGGTTCAACCTCTTATGATGATCCTATGGAGGCTTTAACTAACTCAAGCGGATAATTGTATTTTGAAAAAATTACTATAACTAATTTTAAAAGTACTTTAGATATATATTTGTCAAACAATAAATAGTTTTTAAATTATAGTACTTATTATTTAAGTTATAAACTATAAGTCCTAAATTTATAAATTATATTTTTCATTGCAATTCTAAATATGCACAAAGGAAGGACTGAAGGAGCTTTTAGAGAATGGAAAGTAGAAGGGTTAGGGAAGAAGAGTGAAACATGCATTTTTAATTGATCTTCAATTTCTTCTTCCACTAAAACTAATCTGCACCGTTTCAATAAATCTATTCCAAGTAAGTTAGGGACAAATGCTAGATGTTGGGGATAAAGATGTGGGGGACAAATGCTATAGACAAATGGTGGGTAAATCCCAACTGATAATCTGTAATGTTTGGTGTCTGTTGTGTGCTGCACAATCTCTGTAAGTAGAGTAATGAAGAAATAGATCTGAAACTGAAGGAAATAAAAATGATGTCTTGTTTATTATGTCATATCAGTTGGCTTTTATTTGTCGTTTATCTCTGACATTTGTCTTTAACATTATTTCAAATTTAATTATATATAAATTTTTTCTTTTAAAAATGGAGAGTAAGATGGAAAATCCTTCCCTTACATGATGTGAGATGGAATGCGGGTCCATCCAATCGCCGCTATAACCCTTAAAAATGAGTGATATGTTTGTTTTTGAAAGTGTGATATGTTGGATGTATAGTTATGAGCATTATGGAAATAATAATAATAATGATAATAATAGTTTTGAAGTTGTCGACAATGAATGTCACAATATATATAATTGATTGAAAAATGATATACATATGATATAATTATATAATATATTTTATAATAATATGTTAAATAAGAGATATTTTTATAAAACATTAAATATATTTAAAATATTTTATAAAATTATCTCTTATTTAATATTTGTTATAAAATATATTATATAATTATACTGTATATATTACTTCCCATTCGATTTCATGTCTTGGAGGCTCATAATTTGGAGCTATCATGCGCAGATGGATGGATCCTGCATGGTGAATGACGCCACGTACGGCTGCGTGCAGAACTTCTTGGGGGTTATTAATGCAGTCGATTCCGATTTATTTGAATTTCGAAATGAGATAATTTAAAATAAATTTAATTTATTTTTTAATATTATTATTATTTTAAAATTTAAAATTTTAAAATTTTAAAATTTTAAAATTTAAAATTTTAAAATTTTAAAAAATATATAAAAATTTATGTTTTTTATAAAAAATTATAAAAATATAATAATAAAATAAAAATAAATTAAAATAAATTAAGATAAATTCCAAATATAAACAAAGCTGAATCGACTGCATCAATCTCTGTACGCAGCTACGTACCATTCACAGCTTTCGTCCTAATTCTGACTCACTTTTCCTCTTCATCTTTTTTCAGTATGATTATCCGGTATCGGTAATGATTGTTATTATCTTCCTATTATTTAGTTTTTATTTCTATTTTTATTTTTAATTTTTAATTTTTAATTTCTAATTTTACTTAATAATTAAGAAAACTATTATTAATAAAATTAATTTTTTTAATAATTAAAGATATTAAAAATATTTTAAAAAATCTTTCAAATATAATATAAATAACAAATATATAATAAAAAAATAATAATCCCATCACTACCTCTCACTTATTATCAATGAGCTATTGTGCAACGTTCAGAACGCCTTGGTCTTCCATGTATATACGGATGGATGTTCCGTATTTCGAGATTTCCTCATCCTTAACTATTAATTATTTTTTATATTATCTTAAAATTAGATTAAATAATTTTTTATATTTCTTATAAATTATTTTAATATTCTTTATCTTTAATTTTGCTTTCAGTGAAGGGAAATACGATTTTGTCTACTTAT
Source organism: Platycarya longipes (assembly GCA_036559045.1). Taxonomy (NCBI): domain Eukaryota; kingdom Viridiplantae; phylum Streptophyta; class Magnoliopsida; order Fagales; family Juglandaceae; genus Platycarya; species Platycarya longipes. The sequence continues at coordinate 25,186,147 of CM071789.1, read as the reverse complement.
TCTAACATCTTATATTGATACTTTATATATATATTTTTTAAAATTTATAATTAAGAATGGGATTATTAATTGATATTTTTTTTATATTCTTTAAAAATATTTTAAAATGATCAATGGACTCTGTTCTAGCTAGCTAGTTGGTGAGAGGGACTATATTTAACAGACCGCATGAACTAAAGTAAAAATTGATAATAGATCAAGCTCAGTTCTATATATATATATATATATATATATGTTCCTGAGCAATACTAGAGTGAAATCACATTATTGCACTCACATGTATAAAATTACTGTTTATATATGTGTGAGTGCAATGAGTAGTTTCTCCCAATATTTTCTCTACGCTCCTTAGTCAACATGCATACATGAGACAAACGACAAAACATCATAAGAAATGATTGGAGGATGTCCATGATCAAGTATTGAGCCGCAATCTGTTGTAAATATTAGGGTTGTATAGGAATCGAGAAAAGTAGCCAACACCGACCCACATTGGCTGTTGGAGCACGGAAATGGCCAAACCATGTAGCGCACTGGTCGAATGACAGCAAATATTAGCTAAAACCATGATTGGCTGATCCTATTCTGATTTCAAATAGGCTTAAACCGATGAATTGGCCGATTCAGTACAAGAAAAGGTATAAAATAATTAATTTGATGCAATCAAATTTTTATTTTTTTGTTGGAAATAACTTTTTGTGATAATTTTTTTTTTACTTTTTGTGATAAAATTTAATATCGCACAAATTTTATTTTATTGTATTGATTATATATAATATATATTTTATATTATGTGCGTATAAATGATGTTGCTTTACTTAAGTACGTAAATCGTACATCGTTCGTTTTAAGTTCCATTAGTTTTTTTACTTATACTATAATGTAATAAACTAATAATAGTTTAGTTTATATAGTAAACATCATAGTATTAGTACTACCATTCATATAATTGGTGTTTAATTATATGTTATTATACTTTAGTAAATTAGTATTTTATGTTTTTAATTTATTATAATATTAGTTAGTAGCTAACTTATTTCTATACTTAAAAGCAACAACATAACGAAAGCAGTCAATCAATATAAATTAATCCAAAATCTGATTCAAATCCAATATAACAACTGTGGATATATAATAAATATATTCAATCGATTCTTTTTAATGAATAGATTCAAGATTAAGCTAAAAATAAGTTAGACATTAGTACAATAAAATGTAATTAAACATTATGGATAAATCTTGTATAGAAATAAATTAGACACCAATTGTTGGTGTCGTGTTCAGCGGCCCAAGCAGTTTCCACGACTGCCCAAACTATAAGAACCTGTGGAAGAGAAAAGAAAGGGGCGGCCATGATGGCCAGGAGACCCCTCCAATGCTAAAGTCAGATGGAGATAAGAGAAGATGTATAATGGAGAAGAGAGACAGTGTAACCTGTGTTCTAGAGAGGTGTGACTCTATATATACCCTACCCAAGTCTTGCTTGCTGGGGGAGAATGATGGGGACTTCGTGTCTGTGTCAGCCTAGCCATCATTTGTTTAGTTATGCCAGGGTGTAGGTCTGGCTTGAAAGGGGTTACTAAGGGGAATTAGAGGATGAACGTCTTGTTCGAGCTACTCTTAGGAACCTGTTTTTCGCAGTTGCGTGCTCGAGATTTCTGGTCCACATTTAATGTGGCGTGCATTTGGCCTAATCAGCATTGAATATGGCATGTACTCTCATCTGACCCTCATTTAATGCGGTGCTCATGTGTTGTTCTCGTCCCCTCAACTCTGAGGCACCTTTCTGCCATTGGGTTGACTTCTTGGGTCAAGTGCCTGCCTCTAGTCGGTTGGGTTCACTTAGTGACAGGCTGGGCGTGCCATATCCAGGTTGGGGCTTTGTCTTTCGGGTGGCTCCATTAGTGCTCACGGCCTGGGTCTGTCTCTCTTTGGGCGTGGGCCTTCTTTTTCTGGAAGGGTCTCCCCTCACAGTACCCTGCAATTCTTAGCAAAGGAATTGCAGTGGGAATTTGAAACTATACATATGTCTTTTTTTACCCCGTGAATTCTTACCATGAGTACTATGGTGGGGATTCTCTCATTTAACGTCTTGAGTCTGCCAATTCGTCTTCCGAGTCGAGGGGCTCTGATTCTTGAATTTCTGTCGGTTCGCCTTCTGAACACAGGTGCCCTGAACTCCTGTATGTTTGTATTTCAAGCCCGAGAAGCTTTGAGTTTCTACCTCGTAATACTCCCAAAGCCAACCGTAGTGTTCCCTTGGTTCTTGGCATGGACGACTGATGGGACAACAATTATTACTGCACCCCCACGTCTGGAGACACCGGTTGGCCTATACTTCCTGCACGCCCACCATGATTATCACTTGAAAATCACTTCCAAGTTCCCATGCCTCAAGGTTCGTATTAGCTTGTGTCGCCCATCTCTCAAAAAAATGAGCAGCACAAAGGCTATCTCAAGTGCAGGAGGGTGTCGCGTAATAATTAAGAATAAATTCTTAAATCGTCTCCTCAAGGAAAGTTGTTCTAAAATCAAACTCGTATAAACTACTAGAGATATTTACAAAGAGAAAATAAAAATGATGATATGTGCAATGGATAGAAGAGTGCAACAAAAATAAAAGTGTAGTGGTCATGGACCATATTCATGGTTTTAGAGTTGAGTGTAATGAGAAAAGATAAAATATTTAAATGTAAAATAGTAAATTAAATCTGCTGAAAATATTTAACTAAAATTTAAAGAAGCAAGAAAAGTAAATGACATCAAATTAAATGAGTAAAAAATTAAAAAGTTGGAGACAGAGACTACAAGGAAGAAAGCTAGGTAGCAGTTGGGCTTGAGGGCTCTACAACTTGCTGCCATGCTCTCTCTTATCACTTGAGTTAACTCCAAAAATTACAGAAAATTAAAACTAAGCAAGAATTAAATTACACTAAATGAAGACTACAAGTGAAGGAGGAAATCTGGGTAGTAGTTGGGCTCGAGGGCTTTACAGCCTTGCTGTCATGCTCTCTCCCCACTTGAGTTCACTACAAAAATTACAAAAAATAAAAAATAAAACTAAACAAAAAATTAAGTTACACTATTCCTATTCCTACTCTAACCATAAAACTAAGGAAAAACGGATAAATGGAGGTAGAGATGGTAAGTGGAGGTTGGAGCAGCAGCAATTTGGGCTCTATAAGAGCTCTACAAAGTATTGCTTTTCTTTCTCTCTCTGCTGCCCATGTCTTTCCTCACTTGAAAATGAAAACTGGCTATGTATTTTAAAGGCAAAGGCTAGGATGGGGAAGTGTCCCAGTGGAACTTATCTGTTCACTCTGGAGTGAATAAAAATGGAGTGCAAACCCCTGGGTCAACGAAGAACAATTAACGGGCCACGAATGGCTCCTTTTAAAGGTTCTCGGAGTGTGATCGCACCTAACGCTAGTGGGTGTCAAAAATGGCAAGAGTGTTATCACCTGCCATAAGAATTAAAATTATGATTATGACGTATTCACCTCAGTGTGATGCGGTAACCAGCAGGGAACACACGGTGTATAAAGGACCAGTGAATAATAATGATAGGTTATAATGATTATGATTATGACGTATTCACCTCAGTGTGATAGAAGTATTGATAGGTTATAATGATATCAAACCAGACCCCGATCTCCCAGGAAGATCGGATGAGTCGTGATGGGACAATGATAGTAGTGTTTACGTCTGTATTTTGGGAAATTGTATATTGTGTAGGAAAGAAACTGGATACATTCTGGTGTTGTAAATATTATGTTATGAATATTACAGTTATGTCGACGATGTGATCATAATGCAAAGCTAGCTTTCTTTGCATGTTTTAATTTAATGTCAATAGGTAAGCCTTTCCGCTGCAAAATGCACTGCATGCTATTAGTATATTTAAGTGCATGCATAATCTTTATAGTACGAATGTGGGATATGTAACTTTGTGTTATATTTCCCGACGCATTAGCCTGCGTTAAATGCCAAACGTAGGCTGAGGGCGTTACAGCGGTGGTATCAGTACGTTACATCTCTGGGTAAATCCACAAGTGTCCTAGAAAAAATGAATCACATGGTGTTAAGATAGATTTTGATCTAATAAAGATAAGTTGGATTATTTAGTAAAGATAGGAGAAAGCTAATTGATGGGTGAAATGCTGAGTGTGTTGGCCTGTAAGATGTGGAGTTATTAAGGCAAGGATAGCTTATGCGTAGTTGCGCGTTGCACGACGACATGGTAGAAACTCGACGTGCTACCACTTCTTCAGGACGCACAGAGCCAACAGTGGAGCATTCCCTTATGGTTACTCCACCAAGAATTGAAGAATGGGTGATGCAGAACCCTCCTTTAGAAGGGGGACAAGCTATAGTAGAAGCTATCCGTAAAATTTCGAAAGTGGTGAAACATCAAATAGGGCAAAGTCGATGTCAGCATCATGATGGAAATAAAGGAGAGACACAGGGATGTCCATTCGAAATATTTTTGGTATATCGGTATCCATACTTTTTGGGAACTGAAGGAGCATTGAAGGAAGACAAGTGGATAATAGACTTGGAACGCACCTTCAATATTAGTGGCTGCACCGAAACGTAGAAAGTTCAATATGCGGGGCATTTACTTCAAGGAGAAGCGGGCCTATGGTGGGATATGAAGAGGAAGTTGCTAAAGCAGGAATTAGGTGAGAACGTGGTGCCTTATTGGGAGTGATTTAAGAAAGAATTTGTTGATCGTTTCTTTCTGGAGTCAGTGAAAAGGCAGAAAGTTTGGAATTCACCACATTAATACAAGGCAATATGACAGTAGAACAGTATGTAGCCCGATTTATGGAGTTAGCCAAATTTGCCTCTCAGTTGATAGCAACAAAAAATAAGCAACCACAAAAGTTTCAAGAAGGACTACAGCCAAGAATTTGGGCTCAAATTGTGTGTCTAAGAATTGGAAACTTTCAAGAATTAGTAAACGTGGCATCTATTGTGGAAGCGGTACAAATGAGCTTAATTATGCAAGCTCAAATGCACCGAAAAAGAGGGTTTTCATATCCTCTAGGAAGGGATACCGAAAAGAGGAGGAATTTTCATCTTACAAATAGAGGAAAAGAAAAGGTGGCTGGATAAGAAACATCGAGTCATAGAGCTTTGACTTTGGTCCTGACATGTAGAAGATGTGGAAAGAGGCATAGTAGTGAATGTATTTTAGCTACAGGAGCTTGTTTTAAATGCGGACAAGTGAGCCATATGATTCAAGATTGCCCACGGAATGAATCTGAAGGAATTACAGCACTAGGAGGGAAAGCGAAGACCTCCACAAAAGCCAAGGTGTATACAATTACATCAGGAGATGTGGACGTGGATGCAGAGGAAGCTGTAAATGCTGGCATCATTACCGGTAAAATTTCATGACCTTATCTTTGATTTAATTATATGATGACTTTCAATGAGGTAACGGTAGGATAATTTTATAGGTGAGATTAATTTGATGCGTAATGTGGTGTATGCATTGTTTGACTCTGGAGCAACGAGGTTCTTCATTTTGTATGATTGTGTATGGAGAAGTAAGTTAGATGTAGAGCCATTAGCCCAAAAGGTTCTGGTATCGATCCCTAGTGGGACGATAATCGGATGCAATCGGATAGTGAAGAATTGTCTGTTAGAGATTGCTGGCTTGAGACTAAATGCCAACTTGGTAGCTTTTCACATGTTGGGATTTGATGTAATATTGGGTATGGATTGGTTATTTGAGCATTACGCCAAGATCGACTGTCACAAGAAGGAGATAGTATTTGATCTGCCTGCAAAGGAGAAAATCTATATGTAGGGGAAATAGTTAACTATGTTCCCTCGATTGTGACGGCAAAATGGATAACTAAAGGCCTGAAAGGAGGAGCAGAAGCGTTTTTAATAGTAACATTAAGTGCACTGGAGGAAGCTAAGGGCATTAAAGGGATTCAGGTGGTGGAAGAGGTTCTTGAAGTTTTAAAAGATGATTTACCTGGATTGCCCCCTGATCGGGAGACAGAATTCATAATAGAATTGGAATTGGCTACGGCTCCAGTTCATAAAGCACCCTATAGGATGGCACTGACTGAACTGAAGGAGTTGGAGGTACAAATTGAGGAACTACTGGAGAAGAGATTTATACGGCCTAGTTCGTCGCCGTGGGAGTCCCAGTCTTGTTTGTGAAAAAAAAAAAAAGACGGGACAATGCGTATGTGCATCGACTACAGAGAGCTTAATAAAGTCACTATCAAGAATAAGTATCCACTCCCTCGGATAGACGACTTGTTGGAGCAACTACGAGTTGTGAGGGTGTTTTCAAAGATAGATCTTAGATCTAGATATCATCAACTTAAGATTCGAGAGCAAGATGTGCCTAAGACAGCTTTCCGGACACGGTACGGGCACTTTGAATTTTTGGTCATGCCGTTTAGATTAACAAATGCACCCGTAGTGTTCGTGGACCTAATGAATCGGATATTTAGACCGTATTTGGATAGTTTTGTAGTGGTCTTCATTGATGATATATTGATATACTCCCAGAATGATGAAGAGCATAAGGAGCATTTAAGAATTGTATTGGGAATCTTGTAGAAGAATCAACTTCATGCGAAACTCAGCAAATGTGAGTTTTGGTTACGAGAAGTGAAGTTCTTGGGTCATGTTATTTCTAGTGAAGGAGTTGCGGTAGTCCCATCTGAATGGCAGAGACCGACGAATGCTCATGAAATATGAAGTTTTCTTGGATTAACAGGATACTACCGAAGATTTGAAGAAGGATTTTCCAAAATTTTCGGACCTTTAACATCCTTAATAAGAAAGAATGTTAAGTATGTTTGGAGTGATCAGTGTGAGCAAAACTTCCAAGAGCTGAAGAAAAGATTAACAACAGCGCCAGTTTTAGCTTTGCCAGAACCTCACAAACCATATGTAATCTACAGTGATACTTCGAGAATGGGTTTAGGATGCGTATTAATGCAAGAAGGTCGGGTAGTTGCGTACGCATCTCGGAAGCTCAAGAATCATGAACAAAATTACCCTACCCATGATTTGGAATTGATTGCTGTTGTTTTTGCTTTGAAAATATGGAGACATTACTTGTACGGGGAAAAATGTGTAGTATTCATGGATCACAAAAGTCTCAAATATTTATTTAGTCAAAAGACTTTGAATATGAGGCAGAGAAGGTGGATTGAGACGATAAGTGACTTTCAGTGTGAAATTAAATATCACCCTGGAAAAGCTAATGTAGTAGCTAGTGCATTAAGTCGGAAAGCTTAGACAGAGGAACCTTCAATATTGGCAATGATGAGAGAGTTTTTAATTGGAAAACTACCAAAGGATGTTTTGATGGCGATCGTACAAGAAATTATTTTGTCAACAAATGACGAAATTTGAGAAGGACAGCGAAAGGATATTAAGTTAGAAAAGATTTGGCAGCAATTGTTAGAAGGTAGAAAATTATCAAATTTTATGATTTCGGATGATGAAATGCTATACTATGGGAAACGAAAAGTGATTCCTAACAATCCTGGCTTTAAAAAGAAGATTATGAAAGAAGCTCATTGTACTCCCTATACCACCCATCCTGGTAGCACTAAAATGTATCAAGATTTGAAAGGAAAGTTTTGGTGGGAAGGCAATAAGAAAGATGTAGCTATTTTTGTGGCTAAATAATTGGTATGTCAATTGGTAAAGGCAGAACATAAAGGACCAGCAGGAGAACTACAACCTTTATCAGTTCCAGAGTGGAAATGGGAGGATATATCTATGAACTTTGTGGTAGGATTGCCACGTACGTCAGCAGGGAAGAATTCAGTTTGGGTTATAATCGATCGATTAACGAAAAGGGCTCATTTTCTACCATTAGCTAATACTGATTCAATGGAGAAACTGTCGCGTATTTATGTTAAGGAAATAGTTCGTCTGCATGAAGTACCTAAGACGATTGTATTAGATCGGGACCCAAGATTTACTTCTCGCTTTTGGCAAAGTTTGCAAAATAGGTTGGGCACTAATTTAAATTTCAATAGTGCATATCATCTGCAAACTAATGGGCAAACGGAATGGACTATTCAGACTTTGGAGGATATGTTACGAGCTTGTGTGTTAGATTTCCATGGTGATTGGGAAAGTCTGTTACCTCTGATAGAGTTCGCCTACAATAACAGCTTTCAGGCTACCATACGGATGGCACCCTACGAAACATTGTATGGAAGAAAGTGTAGATCACCTTTGTATTGGGATGAAGTGGGCGAAAATCAAGTGTTAGGACCCGAATATTTATAGCAAGTTAGGAAACAAATAGAAATGATAAGGGACAGAATGAGGACATCTCAGAGTAGGCAGAAAAGTTACGCTGATAAGCGTAGAAGAACTTTGGAGTTTGCAGTAGGTGATTGGGTGTACATTAAGGTCTCCCCTATGAAGAGTGTGGCACAATTTGGCAAAAAGGGAAAATTGAGTCCTCGGTATGTCGAACCATATGAAGTTATGGAGAGGATTGGACCAGTGGCTTACCGTTTGGATTTACCAGAAATTTTGCAAGGAGTACATAATGTTTTTCATGTATCTTCCCTGAAAAAGAGCTTAGGAGAGGGACTAGTGGCAGTAATGAATCTAGGTAGCATTACATTGCGCCCTAATTTAATTTATGAAGAATGGCCAACTTGAATTGAAGATAAAAAATAACAGAGAATACAGAATGGCTCAATCTCTCTTGTTAAAGTACTCTGGAACAATCCTGCTTTTCAAGAAGCTACTTGGGAGTTCAAGGATGTTATGAGGGCTAATTACCCTCATTTGTTTGAAAATTAGTTAAATTTTGGTTGTAATCTAAAACTTTGATATGATTGTGTGTAATTATGTTTGTACCTTGTATGAATATGATTATAGTTGTTTTCCAAATCTTTTGTTGAATTTATTTGATAGGGTAATAATTTTGTTATTCGGTATTAAACAGGAAATGCATCGTTTTAAAATAACTGCACGTATGTCAGGATTACCTCTACACTAGTTAAGGAAAAGATTAGAAGAGCTTAGACATATGACCGATTAAGTAGATTAAAGGAGTTGAGAATAGAGAGATTAAAAAGATTAGACTATTATGAGAAACATGGTACACATAGAATGGATGTAGATAATCAAGGAAATGCAATATTTAGACGTGCCGCTCCAAATGAAGAAAGACAACCACCTAATAATTGGTTGAGAGCAGAGGGAAAACGCTTATGCAGGTTAATTCGAGGAAAAGAAGAAAATGAGGGAGTAATGACTTTAGAATTTTCTGACATTTCTAATGATCGAATACGTCAGAAGGAAGAGAGACATCCAATCGAAGATACTGAGTCAGAAATCGTACGTAGAATTAATGCAACGTCAATGAATATGTATTATGACTTAGACCTAGATGAGATATTTTACTTCCCCAAAACTCTATGACTCTAGAAGATGATATGTTTTTTTATTCAACCTTAGAGGAGTCCACTGCCACAAGTACTCAAGGTATAAAATTTTCTTTAATTAAATTGGAATGATTAGAGACGATGCCTTAATGATTTCGAGGACGAAATCATTTTTTTAGGGGGAGAGAGTTGTGAAAATCTAGATTTTTTATTTTATTTTATTTCATGTTGTGTTTTTTTTTTTTTTTGAGTGATATAATTTCTTTAATTATTCTTTAGATATATTTCTGAAAATATAGATGTATATATTTATATAGACCTTTCTCCTTTTATTAAGTAAGTGTATAAGAGTAATATTGGAATTTTGGTGTAGGAGGTATCTAGAAAATGTAAGTTTTTTTTTTTTTTTTTAATATTTGACATGATAGGATAGAGGAATATATATATATATATATATATATATATGTATATATATATGTATGAATTTTATTAGATAAAGGGTATGAGAGATGGAGATATGTGAAAGGGGAAAGAAAAGAGATTATTATTTTTTATGTACGCGTGGGGTAGCCGACTTATTGCTTTGGTCTTATTGTCTCTTAATGTTAATTTTTATCTTTTGAGAATGTTGGGGAACAAGTGGCAACGTATGAAAGTTGGGAAGTAAAATAGTATTTAATATATATATATGTGTGTGTGTGTGTGTGTGTGTGTAAGTCGGTAGAGAGGGGGGTTTAACCGAAGGTTTAATTTGACTTTTCTTAAATTTGTCTTATATCAAAAAGTTAAGATAAGGCCATAAGATTAGTAGGACAACTAAGTCTAAATAAAATGAAGAAACCTACTTGTTAGATAGATACGTGGGTGGTTGTAATTAAAATGGAAAAAAATAAAATAAAATAAAATAAAACATATCTAAAGCATGCATATCGACTACTAAAGAAAAAAAAAATATGAAATATATGAAATATATACCTATATATATATATATATATCTCGGCAGATGGGGAGGTTTTTCCTTGCTTCATCATTTTTATTTCTACTCTCATCCTTAAGACATATTTCTTTAAGCGACTTGGTGAGAGTTACTTCAAGAGTTTGGTGAATATATTTCTTGGAGAAATAGTAAGTACCTTCTTAATTAGCTTTTGTATTCCTTGCCTATATAAGTGTGTTTGATATTTTAATAAATTATGGACTCTCACATTGGATGATTAGAATATGTATCTTGATGTTTTGTTACGGTTTTTCCTAAAGCTTTGATTGATACATATATATGTTTTGATGGAATATATGAAACATAGGCAAGAAAAATGCACCATTATAAGTTACGTTAGTTTTGAAAGTTTGAATAGTTAGCTTTGGAGGACTATATCACTCGACTCTAATGAGATTTAAAAAGAAATTATATAAGCATGTAGTTTATAGATAAGTATATGATATTGTTTTAGCATTTTAAGAAGTATGAATAAACTATATTTTTTTTAAGTAGGGTTTGAACTATGGAATGACTTGGCTTCAACTATGTTGGGTAAAGTTTTTTATCAAATTATATTTTGTTTATTATTATTATATATAATTAGTATTTCTTTAGATATAGGTGAGGAAATAAAATAGGATAAATTCTAGAAACTATTCCTAGGGTTTGGCTATACATGTAAGATATGAATTATGTTGTTGGTTTCTTTTAATTCATAGTGATAATTATATTTTTTTAAAACGATTGTGCTTGTATAAAGTAGCATGACTAAGATGAATTTTAAATAAAAATATTTAATAGGTGGCATGATTTACATGCCTGGAAGACATAAGTCATGTGCATGTTATGTAAATGAGAAATCTCATGTTTATTAAATAGGTATGTGTTACAAGAGAAAACAAGTTAGTAGAATATATATATATATATATATATATATATATATTTTACAAGAATCCCAAAGGCTGGGACGGAGAAGTGTCCCAGTGGAACTCTTCTGTCCACTCTGGAGTGAATAAAAATAGAGTGGAAACCCCTAGGTCAACGAAAAACAGTTGATGGGCCACGAATGGCTCATTTTTAAAGGTTCTCGGAGCATGGTCGCACCTAACGCTGGTGGGTGCCAAGAACGACAAGAGTGTTATCACCTACCATAAGAATTAAGATTATGATTATAACGTATTCACCTTAGTGTGATGCGGTAACCAGCAGGGAACATACGGTGTATAATGGACCCGTGAAGTATCCCATATGATAAGTTATGATAAAAATTGTTAATCTAAAGATTGATAAGAACAAAATGGAAATGATACGGAAAGTTATGAATAATAAGAAAAGTCTTGAAAAGTTATAAAAAGTTAACAAGTTTTATGTTCTGCCGATTTTCTAGGATACAAGAGCATTTTATGGAATAGCATCAAGCATGAATTATGCATGAATCATTTTATACGTTTCATATTTGTGATATCTGTATATAATTATTTATTCATGATCAATTGAGTACTTACTGGGATTCTGTAATCTCACTCTCTGTTGTGATTGTTTGATTTAACTATCATTTCTTTTGAAATGATAGAAGTATTGATAGGTTATAATGATGTCAAACTAGATCCCGATCTCCCAAGAAGATCGGATGAGCCTGGATGGGATAATGATAGTAGTGTTTATGTTTGTATTTTGGAAAACTGTATGTTGTGTAGGAAAGAAACTAGATACATTCTGGTGTTGTAAATATTATGTTATGAATATTATAGTTATGTCGACCATATGATCATAATGCAAAGCTAGCTTTCTTTGCATGTTTTAATTTAATGTCAAATAAGTAAGCCTTTCCGCTACGAAACACACTGCATGCTATTAGTATATTTAAGTGCATGCATAATCTTTATAGTACAAATGTGGGATATGTAACCTTGTGTTATATATCCTGACGCATTAACCTGCATTAAATCCCAGACGTAGGCTGAGGGCGTCACAAAAACTCTACAAACTCTATAGTCGTGCTCTCAAAATGAGAAGACCAAGCCTCTTTACTCTTCTTCAACCCAGCGGTCAAGAACCAAAGGAAATTGTTTTGAATTGTTCAATTACATGTTTCCCCTTCAACAGACTTTCTACTGCATTTGTTAGAGTCATTTTTTATGTAAAGCCTGCTATGTAGTCTGCTGCGTTGTTAAATTGCATGTCTCTGTGTGTTGTAGACCAACGGACTTTATGCCTTTTATTCACTTGGTCTTTTCTTTTTCTCCAAAAAAGACTCTTGCAACGTGCCTTCAAAAAGTGAAAGTCTAAAAAAAAGTCTGCATCCTTTCTCTTCTTAAAATTAAACTTGTTGACTCTTTCTTGAAAACAATTAAGAACCAACTTAATCTCGTTGGTCGTGCAGATCATCTAAAAAAACTACTACTTTACTTTTCTTTTGTTTCTTTTCATTTTTTTCTTTTTTCTTTTCTTTTCAAATATTAGAAAAGTAAGAGTGAAGAATAAAATATTAAAATTGTGTTATGCATGTAAAGAAACATTACTCAACTAAATCACAAGTTATAAATTTACATCCCAACTTGAATTAACCAATTTTCATCCCAACTTGAATTTACACTCCACGACCATTTTTCCATCTAAAACCAATAAAAATTTCATGCAATAATCAAAAAATATATTGGTTCTATATGTAAAAAAATATGCAATAATTCAGCTTAATCATTGCCCATGCGTCTAACACGATGACCTTTGCTCGTGCATAATGGATTGTCTGGCTGCCACTTCGATTGATTTCTTGCACACTCTTAACCACTCGCGGCTATAAAAAGCAATTCCCCCTTCTACCATTTTGACTTCTTCTCTTCCCATTTGCCATTTTCCCTTTTGCGAAAATTGTCGTGGCCCTTGCCTTTTCATCTCTATTGCGATGTCTGCTGAGAGTTCCACCCCTGCTTCAAAAGTTCCACTCAACACCACGTCGTCTTCCCCTTACTTCGCAGGGAAGGGCCGGCGTCCACCATCTCCATCGTCAACCTTAGGGCGCTACAATCTGATTTCAAGATTTCCCATTGTGTTGTCCTAGAGCCGCCTAGGGGAATAGAGCGTGGAGCATTGGCCACTGGGAAGTCATCGAAGGTGGTGCTCTTCCTGGTAATGTTTCCACTGTCCTTTGGCTCATTTTCATCCGTTTTGTTCACAAGGTTCTTCACTACCTTAGGTTGGCCCCTGCACATCTCCTCCACAAGGGTTGGTGTTTGTTGATGTCCAACTGCATTGTTTTCCAGAGGGCTCTTTTAGAAGTAAATGATATTTGCCTCGATCTGAAGGCTCGAGAATTCCTCTCGATTTATCGTCTCAACCACCAACTTGGGAACATAACCGGCTTCCAAGCCCGAGTTGCTGGTCAAAAGCTTGCATTGCTTGAGTTGCGGTTCCTAAGTGTGAAAGATTATCTTTGGAAATCCTTCTTTGTTTCGAGTTCAGGTTTTGAGTTTCTTAAGTCCGAGGTTGAACACTGAGAGTTCCTGATCCAGGCATACTAGGGGCTCCTTCCCTTTGCACAGAACCTTCAGAACGTGCTGACCCTCAGAGAAAAGGCCCAGGTAGTGGCCATTTTGCATTGAGCGAGGGCCCACCTGACGAGCTACATACAGACTACATTCTTTCCAAGGACAATATTCAAAACGATTTGATCGCATCAGAGTGCTCTTACGTGGTTGGTCGGAATCTTCTAGGTGTTCCTGAGGCTCCGCTACTACGTTCTAGAAAGCTTGCTTTCAATCATTCTGATCGTAAGGGGAAATAAGCGAAGGTGCGTAACGACCCACTCTGGGACCCTTCAAACCGCAAAGGGTCCAGAGGCAGGGATGGTTCATCTTGTAACGGTCATGACCACGTGGATAGGAGAAGGGTTCCTTTCCCGTCTGCGCATGACAAGGTGCACAAGATCCGCGTTGAAGCGTCTCAAGATGGGGAGGCTCACGAACAAGTATGGCAGGAGGCCGTGAGCACAGAAGCCCTAACTTAGCCGACTAAACGCTACACAACTGCCTATCCGAGTAAGGCAGCTTGAATTGTTGGGGCCTTGCCTTCAACAGCCATCTTGGCTTTCATTTTGGGGGAAGAGGATGAGGTGGACCTGGAAGCAGCATTCCTTGATTTGCTTGTGCACCCTTGTCCCCGCATGTCCTGTGCTATAGACCCATTTACATCTTTCAAGGACACTTTGAAAGAGATGGCGGAGCACGAAGCTTGACAAATCGCATCACCGTCCGAGTAGGAGGAGGAAGGGTTGGTGTTTTATGCTACTAGCTTTAGTTTCAAGTATCGAGGGGATGTATAAGAGGATGAAGACGATGAGACAGAGGTAGCTGGAGGCAGTATAGAGGAAGAGGTGGGGATTGAAGCTGGGGGAGATGAAGGAAGAGTTGAAGGAGAGGGTGTAAGGGGTATTGAGGAGCGTCGAGGTCCCTTCTGAGGCTTCTCCTATTGCCCTTGAGGATTGGGGCTGAGAGGAGGATATCGAGCCAAATTCTCCTTGAGCAATGTTCTCGAGCTCTCGCCCTCTCCACTTGAGGGTCGCACCGGGCACTCCAATCATTCCCCTTCAATCGTGAATATTAGTGATGGCTCGAACTTCCCAACTTTTGAGACGGTCGGGGCCTGGGGCTCATGTCAAGATTCCTCCTTGCACTCCATTGCCAGTCCATTCTCAAAGTGGAGTGTTGATTCTTAGCTAGTTCTTCGATGACAAGCTTGGGGTTAGAGGTAGTCTAGATCTGGCTTCGAGTTCTGAACTAGCTCGGGCGGTTGCTACTAAGCGGATGGCACAAAGGTTGGGCAATTCTTCCCCAAATAAGTATTCCTTTCTAGAATTTGCTCGTGGTGTGGTCATGGTCGTATTTCTGGATGTACTCTGTGTGCATGTGGTCGACTAGCTGGCAGAGATGAATGGCTCGAAGCTAGTGGAGCTTAAGGAGTCCAATTGAGTGCATGGTACATTGTACTACTTTGGGTAATACAAACTGAAGTAGGTGGCTCAAGAGGTTGCAGTCGCCAATAAGGAGCGTCGAGTGTTGCTCGAGGAAAGGGAGGAGTAGAGGAAGGACAATCGGTGTCTGGAGATCAAGGCTAGGTAGCGTAGGGACGACAATGTGGTCTTGGAGATGAACTGGATGAGGTGCACTCGGACATGGAAGCTCTAATGAAGGAGAGTGAGAGCCTCAGGGAAGCCGATAATGCAACCTAGCGGAATGTAGTTGCTTGAAAAGTGGAGCTAGAGGCCACCCATGATGCAGCTAAGCAAGAGCACACATCGATTGGCAAGCTTTGCATGGGAAAGCTAACCAAGCACTTTTAGCCCACTCTAAAGAATCAGAGCCTGAAGAAGCATCTTCATGAGGCGAATGAGCATATTGGCGTGATAAGTTAGAGCTCGATCCGTAAAACTTTCGACCTCATGGCTCGGGACATGGAGCTAATGAACACCAAGGCTATCTTGGCCAATGCAACTAAGTACCTGACAAAGTTTTGGCCTCAGCTGGCGAATGCCTAAGCTATTCACAATCCGGCCTAGCCTTATGGCTAGCCTCCCTCCGTTTTGACCCTCTGCCAAATGAGTACATCAAGAGTTTCGGGAAGCAAGGATATCCCTCGTTCTCCCAGGGCGCTCCTCCACCTCCTCAAAGATTTTTTTGTTTTGCTCTTTGGGAGTTATAAAGTTTTCTTATGTCTTCCTTGTATTTGGCACCACGTAAATAGGACTTGTATAACGAAAGCATTTTTCCTTCTTCCATATGGCTTGTCTCTTATTCTTTTCCTGAATTATACTATTAGTCGGGGTCAGCGAGTCAAGGGACTTGGCCTTACCTCATAAGGAGTCAAGAGATTTGGCCTTACTCCCCAACGAGTTAAGGAACTCGACTTCGAATCGTGAGGGTTTACTAAAGGCTCGGGAATTGGAGCCCGGCATCAACCCCATGGCAAATCTAAGGACTTGGCTTTGTTGGAAGGGTGGTCAAGGAGGGACGACGAGTCAAGGGACTTGGCCTTACCCCGTAACGAGTCAAGGGACCCAACTTTGAGTCGCAAGGGTTTACAGAGGGCTTGGGAGCTAGAGCCCGACCTCGACTCTATTGCAAGTCTAGGAATTCGGCTTTGTTGGATGGAAGGTCGGCAAGTCAAAGGACTTGGCCTTACCCTACAGCCAGTCAAAGGACCCAACTTCAAGTCGCGATGGTTTATTAAGGGCTCGGGAACTAGAGCTTGGCCTCGACTCCTTGGTGAGTCTAAAGAATTGACTTTGTTGGATGGGGTTCGGTGAGTCAAGGGACTTGGCCTTACCCCACAGTGGGTCAAAGTACCCGAATTTTGAGTCGTGAGGGTTTACTGAGGACTCATGTTCTAGAGCTTGGCCTGGACTCTGCTACTAGTCTAGGGACTCGACATTGTTGGAAGGGGGATCGACGAGTCAAGGGACTTGGCCTTTCTCACAACGAGTCAAGAGACCAGACCTCAAGTCGTGAGGGTTTATTAAAGGCTCGTGAGCTAGAGCCTGGTCTCGACCCTACAGCGAGTCTAGGGACTCAAGTTTGTTGGATGAGGGGTCGGTGAGTCAAGGGACTTGGCCGAACCTTACAACGAGTCAAGTGACCCAACTTCAAGTCACAAGGGTTTAACAAGGGCTTAAGAGCTAAAGCTTGGCCTTGACCCCGCAGCGGGTCTAGGGCTTAAGAGCTAAAGCTTGGCCTTGACCCCGTAGCGGGTCTAGGGACTCGACTTTGTTGGATAGGGGGTCAAGGAGTCAAGAGACTTGGTCTTACCCCGCAATGAGTCAGGGGACTCAACTTGGAGTTGCGAGCGCTTATAGAGGGCTCAGGTGCTAGAGCCCGGCCTCAACCCCGCGGCGAGTCTAGGGGTTCGACTTTGTTAGACGGGTGTCACGAATCAAGGGACTTGGCCTGACCCCCCAGCTCAACTTCATGTTGCAGGGATTTATTGAGGGCTCGAAAAGTAGAGCCCGACCTTGATCCTACAATGAGTCTAGGGACTCAACTTTGGAATTTTCGAAATAATCAACAGCAAAAGATTTGATTATAACATCCCTATTTTCTTCATAGTGCAAAAGACTTCGTACAACAGGTTTCCTTCTATCCCTATACATAGTCATATGCTCTACATTGTACGGGTGGGGGAGATCAAAATCTTGGCTATCTTTGTTGTGGTAGGAACCTGGTTGGTTTCTCGTGGTAACTACGTAAGGGCCTTCCCATCATGGTCACTATGTAGTCACCTCTCTTGAAGCAGCGTGACTTGACTCTTTTGTTGAAATATCGTTTCATCTTTTGCTTGTTACTTGCTGTCTATAGTGCTGCTTCCTCTCTCTTTTC
Organism: Platycarya longipes; assembly: GCA_036559045.1. NCBI lineage: Eukaryota > Viridiplantae > Streptophyta > Magnoliopsida > Fagales > Juglandaceae > Platycarya > Platycarya longipes. The sequence continues at coordinate 25,168,400 of CM071789.1, read as the reverse complement.
TTCCAAAAGGTCCAGCTGCTCAGCAAATTTTTCATCGTTGGTATCTAGGTTGAAATGTTGGACGTGAAGGGTGGGCATCCCTACCTCCATTGGGATTATTGCTTTGCTCCAGTAGGTAAGAGCAAATGGGGTTCCTCGATGGGGGTTTAGATGGTCATTTGGTATGCCCACAACATGCTCGGGAACTCATCAGCCCTTTCCTTGTGTACATTCCAAGCCTTTTTTTGAGTCCAGTCAGACGGGTTTTCATTGTCTAATGCAAAACTTTGACGTATTTCAAATCGGCAGACCATCGAATTCAGCAAGAACTTGGTAATGGTGTGGGAGGTATAGCTTGCAAGGACTTTTCTGCTTCAACCTACTTCATGAGGTAGTCGATTGCCATCATTACGAATTTGACCCCTCCTCTAACCGTTGGGAATGGGCCAATAAAATCCAGGCCCCACTAGGTGAAACACCAAGGGGTGGTGATCGATGCTAGTTCTTTGAGAGGACTGTGTGGCACACACCCACGTTCTTGGCACTTTGGACACCTCTTCACAAAGTCTTCCATGTCCTTGAGGGAACATGACTAGTAGTACCCAACTTTGGTCCCTCTTGCGATTAGTGCTCTTCCCCCCGTTTGGCTCCCACATATTCATTCGTGGATCTCTAACACATATTGTCCCTCATTCGAGGACAGGTATCTGAGGAGTAATTCGAAGAAGCCCTTTTTGTACAGCACTCTTTCCTACAAATTGAACCGAGCTGCCTTGTTCCTGATCTTGCATGCTTCTTTTGGATTGATAGGCAATTTGCCTCCTTGTAGGAATTCCCTAATGCCTATTTCCCATTCGGGGGATGTTGAAATGATGACAGTAACCTCGCCCTCGATTGAGGAAGTGCCGATTGTTCTAACCATGGTATGGTTTAGAAGTGGAAGCTCTTCTTGCCTAGGTGCAGCTTTTGCTAGTTAGTCAGCTTTCTTGTTCTCTCCTCTTGAGGTTTTGTTGGATGTGTTGGAGGTATTTCTTCAACCTTTCCCCTTTGGTGATGAACGACCCCAGGACCTGGTTGACAACTACTTGGGAGTCGGTCTTGACCACTACCACTTGGATGCATAGCAATCGAGCTATTGAGATTCCCATCAAGAGTGCTTCATACTCAACTTCTTTATTAGTTACTCTGAAGTTGAGCTTTACCGTGTAGTTATGCTTATTTTCTTGCTTGGTTACTACGTGCACCGCTATACCCCTACTAGCGCAGTAGGATGAGCCATCGATGTAGCTGGTGCACCTAGGAACCTGGGAACCTCTTCTAAAAAGCTGGTGAATTCTACAATAAAATAGACCAATGCCTATCCTTTTATCGCAGTGCGGGGTACATAGACCAAATCGAACCACTGAGATCAATCACCCATTTAGTACTTTGATGGGGTGGGCCTGAAAGTATGGTCTTGGTCTTCTTGTAGTGACGACTAGGGCGAAGACTAACATCTTTATTCATGGGTCTTCGGTGTTGCGGAGTGCCCAATTGGTGTAATATATAGGCCTTTGACCTTTCTCTACTTTTTGAACCAATACAACTGTATTGCAAATACGGATACGGCCAGGTTGACGGTCAATGTCTTGCCTATGTCTGTTTGACTCAACAAAGGGAGATGGGTCAGGTATTTCTTTAGGTCGAGGAAGGCTTCCTCGCAAACTGAATCCCATTCTTGGGCTTTTCTCAAAACTTTAAGAAAAGGCAGACACCAGTTAGTTGAGCAAGCAATGAAACGATTGAGAGCTGTCACTTGTCTGCCCAACTGTTGAACCTCATGGAGGTTGCGTGGGGAAAACATCCCCAATATTCTATCCACCTTCTAAAGAAACTTTTTTGATTGCATCCTGAAGGCAATTTTGCAGGGTTGAGTTTCATTTTGTATTACCTGAGGACTAAGAAAGCTTATCGGAGGTATGCCAGATGCTGTTCAAATTTCTGGCTTTTTATTAGGAGGTTGTCTACATAGACTTTCATGTGTCGACCAATCTGGTGCTTGAACATCTATTTAATCAGCCGTCGATAGGTGGCTCTAGCATTCTTAAGGTGAAAGGGCGTGACTCTATAGCTGTAGATGTAACGCACCAATTTTTCACCTAGAATATAACATAAATTGAAGTGTTAGCATAAGTAACACAAGGCTATTTATCCTACATAAATATAAGAGTAGCATGTATGCATATAAACTTACTAATAAAATGCAATGCAAAATACAGCGGAAAGAGGTAAATCTCCAATATATGCAAGAAATCTAACTCTTGCATAAATAGATCACATGGCGTAGTAAAACTATAACCTTCAAAACTTCATATTTATATAAGCATATTATATCCAAAACTTACATAACCCAGTTAATTTTCTTAAAACAAATATCGTATCCCACTGTTGTCCGATAATTTTTCCATTTCACTTGATCAAGTACACGAGAGATCATTTCATCAAGATAGGAGCATTCTGTAGGACCCTCAGGGTATCTCAGAATCTCCAATAGCGTTTGGATCTCATGATAAGTCATCTATTCCTACAACAATGGCTATCATTCCTCAAGAAACGATAGATAAAATTAAAGGATGAGATTTCCAAGAAATCTCAGTAAGTATACAAATAACGTAGCAAAGGCATTAACAATATATATCAATAAAATAAAACAACAAGTATCATGATTGTCTTATGCACATTTTATGCATGACTTATGTACCATTTTTCAGATGAAGTTATACATTTTTATGAGAAGCTTATATAAACATGGGTATAAAACTTTTCATGTCATGCAATGACTTTACTTAAAATTCTTACTTTATTTGTATTCTTCCTTAAGTCTTATTATGATATATGAATCTCAACAAGCATTACGTATCGTCATCCCCATTGGGTTCTTATTGGCATTAGTCATACGGGCATTATGCATCGCCATCCCCGTTATGACACAAAAATACTTATGATGATTCACATTAGTCATACATAAAAACACAGTTTTATAATATACATGATCATGAGACTATGACATGACTTATGCTTATTTACACTTAATTGGTGCACTCCTTTTAAAACTTACATATCTTCATAAAGAACTTTCATGAAAACAAAGCAAAAATTTTCTTAACATATAAAGTTTTTTTCTTAAAGTTCTTATTCTTATATATCTTATTCATAACCACGACGGCAGATCAAATCGCCTTCACCGTCAGGTGTCTTAGTGATGAGAATATAAAATGTCATATTTTTCTCTCTTAATATTTAATATTTTATTCTTATTTGATGCCTAAATATACTCATTAGTCTATTTTGATTTAGGTTACAAATAGAGGCATTAGGAGCAAATGAAGATAATTACATAATTTAGACAGTTTTGACCTCTCTTCGTAAAACGTGCATAACTCTCTTATCTAATCTCCGATTGAGCTAATTCAAGATGATATAGAAACCCAAGAGAAATTTATATAACTTTTATGTTTTATATTTTGAGAGATATCGGCTCAATCCAAGAAGAAATCAACTATGAAGTGGACGCATTTGCATTTGACATTCCTGAATATTCTTCAGCCACATTTCCAGCCAATTACAACAAATCCACATGTCATTACAACATTTTCTAGCAAGCACCCCTGCACCAACTTGGAAATTCAATGATCAACTTACATGTAAGATTAGGTGTACTCAAGTTTCTTCAAGACAAATTGTTTGAACACAAGATATAAAGTCATACAAGGCAACTAATGAAGAAGAAACAAAATTGAACACTCAACCTACAAGCAACTTTCAGCTAAGAATGGTGGAAAAACAAATGATCAAATGCCAACTTACAAACCACTTGGATTCAAAAATAACAGATGGCAAAGCAACTTGAAATGATGATGATTTTATTATGATAACTTGCATGAAGGATGCTTAGAAATAGAAGGGAGGGGTGTGTGTTCTAAATAGAATGTTTTGGGTGAAAGAAAAACCAAATATTTTCCTTCTTTACGTTTTCTTTTGATTGATATTTTTGTTATGACTCTGAGTGGCTAAACTTTTGTAATTGGTCAAAGGAAACGAAAGCCTCGAAATTTATATAGCTGTGAGATCTAATTTGTTCTTATCATTCAATTTGTGTTTTGAGTATCGAATATTCTTTTATGCCTGTTTTCATGATTATTTCGTTTAATTACTAGAAGACCTTCTAGTTTAAAATATGTTGTAATCTATTGCTATGTTAGATATCAAATCCGTAATTGTTTGATCTCTCTAATCTGTGAAACAATTAAGTTTTAATGATTTGCTGTGTCAGAAATTATTAAAACTTAAGAAGAATGCTTGACTAAATTAAATACAACCGCTTGTGTTTGTATTGTTTAGTTTCATCGATCTCTCTAAATTCTTAAAACTGCTACTAGATTAAATCTTTAGCGCTTGTCTTGGGTTGTTTAGTAGTTAGGATTAATTAGATCGCTTGCTTTCTAATTAATTACAACTAAGAAGAGATAATAAAATAGTTCTAACGGTGAATATTCAAAGTATTAATTGATTTATATTACATCAATGATCAGTTATAAAATTCTGATGGTGGACATTGACTTCGACCAATGCTTGTTCATTTAATTGATATTTTGAAATTAAATTACTCTGTAGTTGTTTTTATTTCCTTTGAAAATATTCTCATTACAATCAAAAACCCCCCTCTTTCTTATTTAACAGCATAAAAATAAGCTAATCATTCTCTGTGGGATCGACCATTACTCACACTACTATATATATTTTTTTAAGTACAAGATTTTATTTTTGAGTGCTTGTGACAGCACGCCACTTAGCATGACGGCAAATCGAATCGCCTTCACCATCAGCTTTCATATTCTTGTCAGTCATATGGCAGTTACGTATCGCTTTCACCGTCATGACGAGCCTTATCATATTATGGCGGCAGATCGAATCGCCTTCACCGCCTATCATGTCAATCGAACGAGAGTTACATATTGTCTTCCCCATCGCAATACGAAAATACTTATCATGGTGGCAGTTACGTATCGCCTTCACGGCCAACTCATCTTAGTCATGCGGGCGTTACGTATCTCCGTCCCCATCATGACGTAAACATTCTTACTATAGCAGGTGTTACGTATTGTCATTCCCGCTTTGACATGAATTCTTATCGTTCGATGGGAGTTACGCATCGCCTTCTCTGTTGGCACGTTTGTCATACGGGAGTTACGTATCGCCTTTGCCGTGACGACGCAATTTTTCATTATCTTATTCTTTTCTTAATATTTTATTCTAATTTTTCCTTGTCATTTAAAAATGCATGCAAGTTAACTCTTTTTCATGCGTTATGCATGACTCATGTTACGTATGATACATTCATTTACTGAATCATGACGTATTCATGCTAAACATGTATTTATCAATTATTTCAAGTGAATCATATATGTTTAGCAAAATAACAATTTGACTAATCAAATATTAGGCCTAAAATAGCCTAAGCCAAATCCTTCCCCTTAGACTACACATGTTAATTTCATCAATCTTTTTTTACTATCTCAACCCCTCCATGTATCTAATTCTTTTTTATCATCCACCAAATATCCTAAAAATATTATTATCACTTGAAACTCAAGTTCTTAGCATATGCCTTTTCATAAAGATAACTAATTATTTACATTATTTTCTACCCAAAAGATACCATAACCAAACTCATCATCTTCCTATATATAAACATATGTCATTTCTTAAATTATCATATTACTCCTTTTTAAATCTCATCCTAATATTATTTTCTTTAAGCCTTGAATATATTCTTTAGATATTCTGTTATATTTCTAAAATACATCTTGGACTAGAACTACCTCATTTTACCTAATAAGCATAAAAGAAAAAAGTCATATACACTACTCCTCACTAACCAATATTTTACAATTTAAAATAAATAAATTCTCATGCCATACCTCAAACATCAAATAAACATCTATTCATTTCATATTCAACTATTAAATAAAATCTTCAAGAAATTAAATCTACTAATTAATTAAATAATATTTCAACTTTAGGATATGGTTGCACTTACCACCACTAAGGAATTATTTCAAGCTCTTCCTTTGCAAGTGATGATTTCCACTACTTCCTTAAGAAAATAACTCAATTATACTACTAGAAATGTCCTAGAAGGGAGGTGGGAGAAGTGAAATGAGGGAAGAGGAGAAGAGAGGGAGTTGTTGCCGAGAGGGAGTTAGGTGTAGGCGTGTGTGTTGTCTGAAAAACCAGATTGCATGTATCGATTATTTCAAGTGTTTTGAACCCCATTTTTCAGCTTTAATCCCATAATGACATGTGTCCTCTTTAGCCCTTAGATCACTTATCAAATCTACAATTAGATGACCTAAGCATATGTCATGTTCTTATTCAAAAATGAAGTAAATATCAAAGAAATAAGTCAAGGTGGCTGGCGTCTATTCTCATTGCTTTTGGTCCCTGTTTTCAGTTCAACTTCATGTAGGAAAATTCAACTTCTTTTCCTCCAATAGTCACTTGCCATGTGTACTAACTTATGCCAAGAGTGTAAGCTAACTTGGGGTGAGAAAAGTCAACACATATGATAGGTTTGCATTCTGGTTTCCAGCCCGCTTGGTTGCCGTGTATTACATGTTTGAAAAGTCAAGTTTCTTCCCACCAATTAGATCCTTTCACTTGTCCATTCCATTTCCTATTGAATAAACTAAAATATGGTAAGAAAAAAAAAACACAACTAACACATGTTAGAATCGATCCATGTTTTCTCAAATTAACCAATTCGTGAGCTTCAAATATTGCACATGCTTTGGCCGATTTTCATCTTTGTGCATTTCCTTTTATTTTCATCCAATTACCTCACACCATATTTAGTCTTTGATCCATTCCTTATATTCAAAAATCCAAAAAATGAAAGTTCTATATCTCTCTCTTAAGGTTCTATAAGAATTGAAGTCACTTCATTCGAAGCTCATGACAAAGTTAAGATTATTTTACTGAAAGTCGACAAATCAGCCCGAGAACACCAATCCAGACACACTAAGTGTTTGATAAATAATCTTTCTTGTTTCACACGAAACTTCCTAGATAAAATCTTCTCACTTTCCATATTTCTACACACTTGTCAAAATCTTAGGATAATTGAGAAAATATACCAAAGACTTAATCTTAATCAAATTCACTAGTCAACTCTAAGTCAATGCCTATATGTCTAATTCAATTCTGCCACTTTAACCCCAATTTCGTATTTGATTAAGTCCATACATTTTAAAACTTGAAAAATAAAAATTTTAGATATTCTTCTTAGCTTTCCAAATCATCTTGAATCATTTCAATTCGAAATAAAATGAGTAAGTTATGTCAATATTAGTAAAGGACGTTGAAACTATCTAAAATTGTCTAATCTGAAAATATCATAGTGTATATTTCTTACTCATACCACTTGAATTCCTTTATAAAATTTTTTCAGTTTCTATACAATATATCATTGAATATTTAAAACCATATCTTCTCATTATACTTAGTATCTCCAATGATTTTTCTTCCAATACCAATAAAAGGCTCATAAAAACTATATACATATATCCAAAATTTCAAAGGTTCCTTAAAATAATCTTAAAGAAACATAATCATGTCAAATATGAAAATTAAACGAACACTTGAAAATCCAGGTTATCATAGTAGAGCCCCTGTCCAGTAACAAATGCTATTTTCTCTTCATCATCTGGGTTTGTTTTGATCTGGTAGTATCCCAAGTATGCATCCATGAAACTGGGGAGTGAGTGCCCTGTTGTTGAGTCGAATATTAGGTCAATGCAGGGTAGGGAGAATCTATCCTTTGGATAGACCTTGTCAAGGTCGATGGAGTTGATGCACATTAGCCATTTTCTATTGGCCTTTTTCACAAGAATTACATAGGACAACCAGTCTGGGTAGTGGACCTCACAAATGAACCCTATTGCTAGTAGACGATCGACCTCTTTGGCGATTGCCACGTACTTCTCGAAATAGAAGGTTCATCATTTTGCTTGACTTTTCAAGCCTTGGGTTGGTGCAAAGGCGATGCTCGATGACAGAGTTATATATTTCTAGCACATCCTTGTGGATCCATGCGAAGATGTCTCGGTGTTCCATGAGAAGTTGTTTCAGGGTCTACTTCAACTCCGATCCCATCTTAGTGCGGTCTACTTCAATCCGTACTATTTGCTCTAGATATTGGAGATCGACCAGAACTAGTTATAAGGGTTTGTTGGGCTCGGCCTGTCTTAGGGCTTGTTCATCTCGAATCTCCTCATCCTAATCCATCAAGGCTGGCGGGGAAAGCAAATTCGATATCTTACTGCTTTTTTCAACTGTCGCAAAAATTTTGGCTTCATGTTGCAAATCCCATGCATAGCACTCACAAGCCATAACTTGTTTACCTCAGATTTCACCTACTCCCGAGTTGGTAGGGAACATCATTTTGAGGTGGAATGTGGAAATCACTGCCTTCAAGCTGTTCAGAGTGGGTTGCTGCAAGATTGCATTATATGAGGAAGGTGCATTGATCTTGGGAGCTATCCCGGCGAGCATAGGCAGTGTGATAAATGCTAGTGGTTGAATGACATTGCCTACGAAACCTTTAAGTGGGATTAGGGTTAGCCGTAGTCAATCGAGGTTGATTCTCATTTGGGCGATGGCTTCCTAGAATAGGTTATCCGTTGAGCCGCCATTAATAACTAAGATTCTTCGAGTTCTGAAATTTTCAACCTACATCGTTACCACCAAAGCATCCTCATGGGGATGGAAGATTCCTTCCTCATCTTTCTCGTCAAGGATGATTGGGAACCTCTTTGGGGGTCAGCGTGGCCCTATGTGAATATTCCCCATTCATGAATACTTTCTTATGGCGTGCTCTCCAATAATACACCTTCCGAGCTGAAGAGGTCATTCTGCCTCTTGAGAACCCCCTTGTGCATGGCCAAAGTACACGGCCTCTTGTGCTAAATGTCGACTCAGATGCTACAATTGTGGTCGGAATGGCCAAGATATCTCTTACCATTAGATCAAGAACTAGATATTTGGTGGAGTTGACCCTCCACCAAATTAAAATGTCAAAATTCTTAGTGGAAACCTCAACATCCTCTAGTAAATACCATTCTAGCTTCGACTTATAATCCATCAAGGATGCTAATTTTCGCTTTCTATGATAGGACTTCAAAAAGAACAAGGGATCACCTGTACAAATACTACTCCCCATTGATGCATTACCTTCACTACGAGAAGTTGACTTAGCTAAGGACCCACCACCAAACGAAACATATTACTCATACAAATATGTCAAATCCCTCCTTAAGAGTGCAACAAATTCCTCACCCTTCTCCTTGCCTAGTGTTTGGTTGAACCAATAACGTTGAGCAATCAATTTGTAACGTGGATCAAGAATGGTAGCAACAAACAACAACCGATTTATCAGATCACCCCAATACTTTTCATAATTTGTCTTCATTCGGACAGCCATTGAACTCAAGCTTCAACTACCATCTTCACAAAATGTATTCAAGTTTGCATGAATATTAATAAGCTCTTGAAAATACATATTTGATGTGATATATAGTGTATCAGAACTATGCAAGGTGACATGATGAAACACTTCTAGAAACTTTGTAAAATTTCATATGGTCTCCCAATCATTAACCCTAGGAGCTCCTAGACCCTTTTTTCCCATGCCCATCCTCAAAAAAATAAATTCGTAAATAAGGATCCTCGCTAAGCTGAAGTTGAAAGGCTTTTTGATACCTCTCAGCCATGTTCAATATAAGATAGGTTAAATTTCATCTAGTAGGCACGTCAAGACGGAAGAAACTAGAACTTGGAACTTTTGATCTATCAACACAAGACTTGAAAGTAGTAAGTCTTTGAGGAGAAGACTTCACATATTTGATCAAATTACAGATCCTTACAATTGAGTCATCAACATCTTTTAAACCTTCACTCACAATAAGGTTTAAAATGTGCGTTGTACACCTCATGTGAATAAACTTATGATCCGCAACGCACTCATCACTTCCTATGTCACTTGTTCTCAACCAATCAATAGTAGAATCATTAGATGTAGCATTGTCCACCATAATTGTGAGAATTTTATCAATGCCCCAGTCAATCATGCACTCCTTTAATTCCCTCCCAATTGTGGCCTTTTTGTGATCACTAATCCTGACAAACGAAATGATCTGCTTATGTAACTTCCAACTACTATCGATAAAGTGTGTCATCACATGCATATAATTATCGTTTTGGATAGAAGACTAGGTGTCGGTGGTTAGGCACACTCTTTATCTAGTTGTCAAAAATGCTTTCTGCAAGTTATTATTCTCTCTCAAGAATAGCTTCAAACATTTTCTCATTACAGTAAATTGTGAAGGCATATGAAATTGTGTATTAAGGGTTTTAGTGTATTCCTGAAACCCTTGGCCCTCAACAAGCCTAAAGGATAACTCATCCACTATTACCATCCTAGCAAGGGCTGCCAAAATTTTCTCATTGTACTTAGCCATCCCTAAACTCTTTACCCTCTTCCCCTCCTTCATTTCTTGCTTTCGAGACCAGTAATTGTTCAGTCTTGTCCAATTTACTTTTACAGTTCATTGGGTAAAGTCTGATATGTTGTTTCACAGCTGAGGTTCCAACCCTCTTGTTATGGCATTTCCTTTCCCTCAACAATGGTTTCATTTAGCTGTGGGTTCAACAAGATCACAATCAATAATTCTTGTGAAGTGATCCCACACCTTAGACCTATTCTTAGAATTCTACTACTAGGTGGAGGGCCACCATTATGTCAGATAGTAGAAGGAGTGGCTATTGAAGAGTTTAAGTCTACATCTACTGGTCCCATAGACTCCTCAACTATGGAAACATCAACATCGGCATTCATTGAGTCTGGTGGTACTGGCCCTGTTGGGATGCAAGGACAATATGCAGATGTGGATGAAGGAGTGCTTCCCCCTTTTGTATTCATGATTTAAGAACTACAACATGTAATATCAAATTATAAGCCAAGTAAAGATGCACGAATATCACTAACCAAAGATAGACATAGATACACAAACTCAAAAAATAAAGCATTTCTAGTATTATATATTAACTGTGTAAGAAAACTCAAAAAACAAAGCATTATCAATAATTTGAACTGAAAACACAGAGATTAGACGAAGTCAAAAAAAATAAATAAATAAATAGAGATATGCATACTCAAAAAGCAAAGAAAACACCATTATCACTAATTCGAACTGAAAAAACAAGGATTAGAAAACTCAAATAAAGAAATCAAAAATTAAAGATACACGCACTTACCAGAGGTCCGAAATGGAGAGAGAGAGAGCTGTGCGCAAGGGGGAGGTGAGGCCGTGAAGGGAGGTGAAGGGTTGCGACTTGTGAGTGGGAGAAAGCTACTAGGGCTATGGTTTTGAAAACGAAGAACTCAAACAATGTCTAGGGTTGGAACTTGGAAGAAATGAACTAAGGAATGCCTAAAGAGGATTTTGTCATGTGGGGGGAGGGGGTATTTGCCCTAAACTGGAATCAAAACGGTGTTGTTTCTTTGGAAACGACGACATTTCACGCTATAGTATTTCAATTACCCTGCGGCCTTGTAGGCTAATTTGGTAAATATCTTCGACTTTTTATTTTATTTTCTTTTAAAGGTAAAGTAAGTATTATATTTTAAGATGTCTATTATATATTAGCTTATAATAGTTTGTTTTCAAATTAATAGATGCCTATTATATTATAAGTAGATTATTTGGTAACACTAGCTAATACTATTATTAAATTTAATTAGTCTTTATGTAATAGTCTCTTCAACATTAGTATTACACTTAATACTTATTAGTAACTTATAAATTTTCAATCTCTACAAGTTATTACATTAGCAAATGTCTACTATTTTATAAATGATTATATTAGTAACTTAAAAGTTTATATCACTTGTATATTAGTAACTTATAACACTTACACATTAGAATTATAACTTTTTAGTCTCTACAAGTTATTACATTAGTATATGTCTATTATTTTATAAATTATTATATTAGTAACTTCGAAATTTATATCACTTATACATTAGTAACTTATAACACTTACATATTAGTATTATAACTTATTACATTACTTTATGTCTTGATATCTTAGTAGATGTCTACTATTTTATAAATTATTATATTAGAAACTTGTTTATATGACTTATACATTAGTAACTTATAACACTTACACATTAGTATTATAACTTTTGACATTAGTTTATGTCATGATATATTAATAGATGTCTACTTTTTTAGAATTTATTATATTAGCAACTTATAAGTTTATATCACTTCACAAAAAGAAATTTGACTTTTAGGGACGAAATTTGTTAGGGACAAATTAAATTGTGTCCCTAAAAGTGATTTCTAGAGACGAATTTTAAATTTTGTCCCAAAAATTTGACAAGTTGCAAAATTAGTTCGGACGAACCAAAATTCGTTTGAACAAGATATTTGGTGGTGAAAAAAATCATCTCGAAAAATAGAAATGAGTCCGGACAGATAATTCTTTGTCCGGGCGGGATATATTTGGAGGGAAATGTGCCAGGAACTTGGAGGACCGTTCAGACAGGAAATATACTGTTTGGACAGAAGACAAGTTGGAAATTAAATTTTAATTATTCATCACCATTAATTTGTGTATATATATATATATATATATTTTTCCATTAAATTCATTTTTATAATTTTCAAAATATAGAAAATGTGTTTATATTAAATATTAGGATTTACGGAGCATTTAAAATATTTATAAATGCACAAATTAATTTTATTTAAGTTATATATTTTATTAAGAAATAAATATTTTTATAAGCACAAACAATTAAAAAAAACACATACTAATTACATCCCAAAATATATAATATTGTTCGATACAACACATAAAGTCAAATACTAAATAAAAATACATACTACTACTTCGGTATCAAATATATATCGTCCTGCATAGATTTGACCCGTGACTCTATATCAGCCAGCCTCTTGTTGATGCGCTCTTCTGCCTCCCCTACTATGCGTTTGGCTACTCTCACCACCACTGTCTCCACCATTGCTTCCAACAGCTGTAGTGTAAATCCAATGGCCTAGCTCCCAAAAGGCTGGGCGGTAGAACTGGACGTCGCAGGCACGGCGATATGGGAGTCCTAACATGAGTAAGGTGCCCTTTGCTCTTACTAAGGGTGATCTTGTTGATGGGCCCCATTTGTAGGGTGATTTTCTCACCCACCCACGGTATAACTCCCGTTTAGAGTAAGAGGTCGAATATCATTAGTCTAAATGGGAGACTGTCTCCACTCTTATAACAGTACTGTTCGGATGTGGAAGAAGATGTAGAGGGCTAGATCAATCGGCTGCATCCACCCAACCCGCACTAGAAGTCTGGCCTAATCGATCCTAAAATCCGTCTTATGATTCTTTGGGTCCAAGTTATAGCTGTCTATCAGATTTAACATTCTAAAGAAATCGATGCAGTCGACCTGTCTGGTGATCTTCTCGTCGTCATATGGCGGAGCATCCGGATGGTGCAATATAGTATGTACCTGATTGTCTGTGAGACCATCATCAGGTATGTACTCTTCATCAGGCTCAGTATTATTTCTGCTAGCCTGTAGTTCCTCATCAGTGAAAACTGGTGCTCGCCCTATGGTGGAGGCCTTTCTATCCGCACTGGTTGCCGTAGTCGTTGCAGCCACAGATGGTGAGAGATATGCGTCCGGGATGCATGGGATATCCAGATAGCCCACGATAATGCTCTAACTGTAAGGTATCCTGACTCCCTGCATTGTTAGGACATAGTGGACCTGCTTTTCGGACTGCTCCTTCATGGTGTGGTAGAACTCGCGTACCATCTCAGGGTACATGAAGTCCCACTGCGTGTGCATACTTGCCCCCATCCTCACTCTGTGAAGATGTGCGAGATGCTGCATCCTTCCCAGGCTAGCTCCTGCAAATTAGCAAACTTGACCACTTGCTCTATAAGGATGCCTCTTTTGGGGGCAACAGGGGTAGTAAGGGCATCTTGGGCAGCAGGAGCGATAAGGGCAGCGGCTAATGGTGTTGCATAGACTGGCTCACTAGCCAAATTGCTAGCAACCTCGGGATGTAGGGGCATCTGATCCCTCCCACGCTTTCTTCCTTTGGATGCCATTTTACACTGTTCAAGAAATGAGTGAGGGAAGACGTTAGACTATGGTTAAACACCAAAAAAACATGAATAGAAATCATACGAATGCTTTAAGTGTGCAGTGTGCCACTTACTCGTTCAGATGAGTTAATACTCGTCCGAACAAGAAATGGTCATCTTCTTCATCTCGTTCAGATGAAGAATACACCCGTCCGAATAAAAAAACTTACCATTTCTCCATTCTCTGCAAAACTAACATCTATTCGGACCAAATCAACCCTAGTTCACTCCTAAAGATTCGAATAGATGTATTCTTGAAAAAAAAAACAACAAAAACTACGAAAAAATAGTCATATTCAATTTAAAATCTAACCCCTATAGAAATGGGTGTTCACAACCTCTTTCCAACCAATAGAGGGTGTTAGAATACACATACCTCTAATATTTTGATGGAGAAATGGAATGTGACTTGTTCTTGAGCAATTGATGGTGGTTTGGGAGTAGTTTTGATTTTTTTTTGTTCGATGCACAAATGAAGATGTTCGGAGGTCTTGGGTATTATATACCTCGATACTCGTTTGGACGAGCTAGTGAGCGTTCAAATGAGTTTTGCAACTATTTGGCTCGTCCGAACATTTTGTATAGCGTTCGAACGAGATGTCAAGATGTTTGGCCTTCATCGGTGCTCGTGCTTGTTTCTTCTCAAGACATGTAAACAACAAAATTAATTATATTTGAATTATCACAATAGTACTACGAACTTATAAAACTAATTGTAAGGTTAAAAACACACACATTTGTGTGTGTGTGTGTCGTTCGTAATTATATGTATGTCTCATTGGTAATTATGACAACTAATTACCATCGAGATAATTACTTTTACAAGTGGGGATATGAGATTTTATTGTAATTTAATTGCCATAAACTAATTAACGTATATTTTTATGAAAATACGTGCAATTAATTCGACAATCAAATTTACAAGTAAATTGTGGTGTGTTAGATAATTTCTTGATTGACGTGTAACATATTGTCATCTCTAGTGCTATTTTGTATTATAATTATACAACATATAATTTAATACTGTTATTAATTTCTTATGCTTAAATTAATTAGACTATACCTAATATTTTTGGTTCGTATATGATCTGTTCTGAAGCATCCGGACGAATAGGTTGTTTGTCCAAACGGATGGGGTAGCCTTCCAGATGCCTATTTTAGAGTTTGGAGTTTGAGCTTTCGAATATCTGTTCAGGTGGTTATGATGATATTAAAAGTTACTATGTGATGCTAACAATATTGGAAAGTACTTAGTAAAAAAAAATATTAATATCTTTCATATAATATACTTACATATTGTACATATTACTAATATGATAGTGTTATAGGTAATACTTATAGTAGTTAATACTTCATATATACTAATTGTACGAGTAGTATTCTATAATACTACTAAACTAGTATAGAATACTTAGTATATAAATATTATACTATTTACACATAATACTTAGTATATACTAATTAAGTACTTATATAGATTTCGAAGTCTCAAAATTTTTTATTCAATTTTATATATAACTTTAAATATATATTACTCAGTATAGCATTATCCTACTATGATAATACTAATCGAATAATATTATATTAATATAAAATTAAATTAAGAGTACTTAGTATATTAGTATTATAATACCATTATAAAATTACCTAATGATATAATATAATTAGAGATTTTTACTATTATAATAATATCTTTAATACTGCTAATCTATTATTTAGTATATTAATAATAAGTACTCTTTCAAACTGTAATCTACTATTGTTTGAATGTACTTTATTTCGTAATTTATGTTTTAAATTTGGAGGAAAGTTTTTGTGCCAAATACCAAGGATATTTGTACATCCTAGTGGAAACTTTCCTATTCGAACAGTAAATATCTAGAATATGCTTAGAATACAACGTCCTGCCATGAAAAAACTTCCATTCGGATGTCAAAAGTTAAAATTCCTCGTGGAAAAACAAAGTGGCAATTTGAAATTTTTGCGTCCGGATGAAATTTTTTTACGTCCGAACACAACTTCAAAGATTTCAACACCTAACTCTGTAACTCATTTTTCACGCGGGAATTCACTTTTATTGAGAAAGGGAGATTGAGAGAAAGGTAGAGAACAGTCATGGACTATAGGAAGATTCTTATGTGTGGGAGAAGAATGATTCTTGAGAAGGAATAGGTAAATTTTATTGTCAACACTTTTTTTTTGTGTATTTTGAGTTTAGCTATTATTTTCCATCATTTCAAGTGGTTTGGAGTTTTCTAATATTGTGATTTTTGATTGTGGACAGTGTTGTTGAATTTGATTTAGAGTTGGAAATGCAAAAATTAAGGTTAGTTTTCTAATTGTTAGGGTTTAGAGATTAGAGATTAGAGATTTTACTATATTTGGAGGTGATTTTATACAGTTTTATTTGGGGGTCTTATTTGGGCATTTGTTGCTTACTTGCTTGGTGTTGAGGTTTGGTTCTGGTATTCTGCATGCACTATTCTCATTTGAATATAACTGTTCACGTCCGAACGAGGATTGTCTTTCTTGTGAGTACCATTCGGACGTTAAAATGTCCGAATACCATCGTTAATAATATATATTGAGGTTGCAAATATTGTTTATTATTACTAATATTGTAGCTTATTGTACTATTATAGTTGGATGGAATACTAGAGGGTTTAGTTAGAGCTGTTATGTTAATTTACAAAATTTGATGTGCATTTCTTTACATTGTCTAGGTTTGCAATATCACAACTAGCATACTTAGAGAATTATGGGGAAATACTATTTTGACTAATATCACAACTAGCATAATTTGCAATAATATTAGAGTATTAGATAGAGTATATATGCGATAACGATAATAGTCTCTCGAATGGGATATGACCAATTATCTTATCAAAGTAGTGCTATGATAATATCAATTAGAATGGTATTGATGATGTTTAAAAAATGAATTAAATTTTGTTAGTAGAAAGTGGATGAGTAACAAAAATACAATGGATAAAAGTTGGATGCTATTGGGAGATAGCCTTGGGCAAGACTATAAGGAGTATACACGGGGGGTGACATTTTTCCTAGAGTTTGTGAAAGACAGTGCTGACAGTCGGGATTTTATAAGATGTCCATGAAAGAAGTGCAAAAATATGAGTTATTTAAACATGGTAGTAGTGGAGTCCCATTTGTTCGTTAATGAGATAGATCCTAAATACTAGCCTTGGGTTCTACATGGCGAACAATTTCCTACAGGAGTTAGACTTGGGAGTTATTCTAATTGGACGAAGGAAACTGGTGCCAGGATCGATATGGACGATACAAATGTGGCCGTTTCTGATGATGGTGATGATAATGGAGAGAATATGAATGAGATGTTAGGAGATATTGGCGTAGGCATGTTTGGGATCCGAGATGGAGAAGGAACATTTTCACAATATTTTGAGGAATACGAAAATTTTGCAAGATTGTGGGAGGATGCACAATAACAACTGTATAAGGGGTGTATCCGCCATAGCAAGTTGTCATTCACAATGAGGTGACTACATATCAAGTCAATATGCCGAATTTCTGCAAAGGCCATTGACATGCTACTAGAGTTATTTAAAAACGTTCTCCCACAAGATAACATGGTGCCTCGTAATTTTTACGAGGCGAAAAGGTTTGAAGCAGGGGCTGAGATTTGATTATAATATTATTCACGCATGTAAAAATGACTGTGTACTCTTCTGGGAGCAATATGTAGCATTTGATTTATGTCCAGTGTGCCATGAGTCAAGATGAACATCAGATAAATGTAATATACCGAATAAAGTGTTAAGACATTTTCTGTTGATCCGTTGATCTCAACGATTGTTTACTTCTCGGGTGACTGTGAAGGATATGACTTGGCATAATGCAGAAAGAGTTTGAAGTGATCAATTCCTCTCGCATCCGGTAGATTCCTTACAATAGAAAAAGTTTGATGGAGAGTATCCATGGTTTGTCGAAGAGCCTCAAAACGTGTGCCTCAGATTAGCAATTAATAGTTTTAATCCATTTGACAATATGAGCACTTGTCATAGTACTTGGCCTGTGATATTAATGCCTTATAATCTGTCACCTTGGAAGTGTATAAAGGATCCTTATTTTATGATGGCTCTATTGATCCTAAGGCCGAGATCACTAGGAATGACATAGATGTATATATGCAGCCACTGATAGTAGAGTTGAAAGAGTTGTGGGAACAATGTATGACTACCTATGATGCGGCTTGGTTATGAGAATTCAAGATGCATGCTGATTTTCTAGCATACGAAACTTGTTCGGGTGAAGCACAAAAGGTAAAATGGCTTGTCTTGTTTGTAACAAAGATATACAATCACAATGGTTAATAAATGGGCATAAATTATGTTTCATGGGACATCGTTGATATTTACCTAATAACCATAGATGGTGTTCGAACAGAGCAATATTCGATGGGAAGACTGAGCGGAGGTCATCATCGCCAACACTGTCTAGCGATGATTTTCTTGCACAACTACTCAGGTTCCAGAAAATAGATTTGGGAAGGACGCACGAGTACGAAAGAGGAAGCGAGATGCAGTGAATTTCAATTGGATGAAAAAAAGTATTTTCTTCGAGTTGCCATACTAATCTACATTGACACTCCGTCATAATCTAGATGTTATGCACATTAAGAAAAATATATGTGAAAATATTTTGGACACTCTGATGTCAATAAAAGGGAAGACAAAAAATATAGTTAACTCTCGTAAAGATTTAAAGGAGTTGGGAATAAGACCAAAGTTGCATTTACAAGATAATGGGTCTCGAGCCACCATGCCCCTCGAATGGCATATACTATCAAGTGATGAGAGAAAGAAATTCTATGATTGGTTCTTGACAATCAAATTACTAGATAGGTATGCTTTGAACATGTCAAGATGTGTGCAAATACATGACTAGAAGATAACTGGTCTTAAAAGTCATGACTGTCATGCATTTCTACAGCGTTTGTTCGCAGTTTGTGTGTGAGGAAAGCTTACTCGAGATATTCGTATAGCTCTCATAAAGCTAGGGGTTTTTTTCAGGGGCATTTATAATAGGACGTTACAAGCTGAGGCATTATTAAAAATGGAAGCCGACATCGTAGTGATATTGTGCAAACTAGAGGGTTTGAACCTGTGACAACCCAGTTTTTTTTTTTCATTAGATTTTTATGCTTGGAATAGATGTTTTATTTTAAGTCATTCCTTAAAGATATTTGGAGATGTATCTATTATTTATTTATTTAGGCTTTTTCTTCTATAAGATAGCGATAAGTTAGGTCCAAAATAGTACAAAATTCCAAGTGAAGCTATAGGAAGATGTGAGTGGTACCTAGCACTTGGTGGGTTTTTGTGGACATTTGGCTTGTTAAGAATATGCTACCTTTTAGAATTTCAAAGAGTCAAGTGTTTGGAAATTAAAGTTAGGCAAAAATGAGCTTTGTCTTTTTCTTAATGGAGGCAACGAAATTGGATGAGAAAAAAAAAAGAACTAACTTTATGTAAAGATTTCTTTTCTTAAGGAATAAGAAAATAAAGAGACATGTGGCAAAAAGGAATTGAGACACTTGGATCCAATTCTATGGGCAAATATGACAAAATTAGGTAAAAAGTAATTTTGTCATCTTCTTTGAAAGGATTTTGGACTACTTGGCAAGCTAAGATTTTATGTGTCTTCTGGAAATTTTAAAGGGGTCAAATGTTTAGAAAGTTGAGTTAGGTAAGTCTTAGCAAAAAGGAATTTAAGAGAATTAAATAAGGAATATTCTCTTGAAGAGTTTCGGCTATTAGATGAATTGTAGTAGGAAGAATCAAGTTAGGCCTATTATTTTAGGTTTTCTATGCAAAGATCACTTTCTTAAGAGATAATGAAAAAAATGACACGTGGTGATAAGGTGCATATAGAGGTGTCAAGTGCAAACAAAAATAATTGAGTAATTTTTGACAAATTTGACATCTCTCGGTAATATGAGCATAACTTTCTCATTTGATTTTGGGTTGGGATGATTCAAGTTGATATGTAAATCCAAGAGAAAGATATACAACTTTTATGTTTTGAGTTTTAAGAGATACTGGCTTAATAAGGATGAAATTGGATGTGAAGTTGATGTATTTAAAGATTGATCTAAGTGGTAGCCAAATTTCATCTTTGGTTTTATCTTATATCTATAGTGCTTCAAGTAGAAATAAGGATGTGAATTATGCCTAAATTGTTTTATTCTATACCAAGAGAACTTGGGACTTGTGATTTGCAAGAGAATCTTGCATAGAAAGGGATTTAGGTGGACTAATAGTATAAGAGTTCAAGTCAAGTAAGTAAGGAATATTATTAGAATTCTTTTTGGCAAAATTTGACCATGGTCCAAAAGGAGATAGTTGGCATGATGAGGAGATATGGACTTTGAAAATTTAAGGAGATATTGTATAGAAATTGAAGGAAAATTGACAAAGGAAGTCAAGTGGTATAAGTAAGGAATATTCTACATGATATATTCAGATTGGATAGTTTCAGACAGTTTCGACGTCCTTTGGTAATCTGGGCATAATCCTCTTAAATGATCTCTGAATGAGATGATTCAAGATACTATAGAACACCAAGATAAAGATCTACAACTTTTAGTTTTTGAGTTTTACGGGATACTTGCTGGATCAAGGACGAGACCTGGCTTGAAGCTGACCCACCTGAAATTGATCCAAATGGTAGTTTCAAATTTGACATGTATCTAATCTTTTGTCTTATTTTCTTGCAAGAACACACCTTTTGAAGGATGATGACATGTGGAAGTAGGGAGAAGAGAGTGTAGCAAAATCTACTTTTGCTCCATCTTGGATATGTGAAAAAAAAAACAGAAGAAGAAGCAAAGTGGAGCAAGAAAGGAATATACCTTGGTAAGTAATTGGATTGGGCCATGGAGGAGATATAACCGACTTACCCTTTTGTATTTTTACTCCCTTTGTTTGAGCCTACTTCTATGGTAAGAAATTAACACATGATGAGTGATGATTGGAAGTCAAAAAGTGATGCCTTTGCTTGGGGAGGAAGTCGGCAAAATGAAAGGAAAAGGAAGGGGATATAGTCGAAACATCCTCTGTCCTATTTCCATATGTTGAACACCAAGGTACTAAGAGATAAGCTCTTGACCTTATCAAGCCAACTAAGTCTAAATTAGTGAATGAGTGATCTAAACCCCTAGATGGACACATGGCCGGTTGGAGAGGAAAGTTTTCTAAACTATCTCACATGTGGGTGTCGACTAAGGCTAGAAGAAAACACTCCTTCCATTTCTTTGTAACTCTCGACCAGAACTATTCTCACTTCTCCATCCCCTTTTCTTCCTTTCCCTCACCTCTCAAACACATCTCTCTAGCACTTTGGTAAAGGCCCTCTCCAAGAATTTGGTGGATATGAGTACCCATTTAACTAAACTTGGTGTTCTTAATATAGATATGTCATTGGTTATTCCATTTAATTGTTTAGCACATTGTTGAATGAATAACCTATGTTTCTCTTTGGTTTGTTGAGATTGTATCCTAGTTTTTAACTTAAGATAGATTTGATGAAGTTTGGTGATTATGCGAATAATAAACAAAACTAGTGTGCCTTGATGATTTCGATTAGGGCTACATTTGATCATATATGTTTTGGGGTAATAGAAATATTATTTTTGAGGGTTGATGAAATTTGGTCATAGTGGTTTTGGAGGTAATCAAATAAATAAATATTTAGAGGATTAACTTATGAGTACGAATATAATGGTAATTTGAGTTCATGAATGATTAAGAGTTAAATATCAAATTAAGATTTGCTAGTGGCAGTAATGGATCCGCATCCTAATAATTTGCGTCCCAATTTAACTTATGAGGAGTGGCCTGTACGAATTGAAGATCAGTAAGAACAGACCCTTCGGAATCGTACCATAGTGTTAGTAAAAGTACTCTGGAGCAATTCTGTTTTTCAGGAAGCCACCTGGAAACGTGAGGATGTAATGAGAGTTAATTATCCCCACTTGTTTGAAACATAGTTGTAATAATATGCGTTATAAATTGAATCAGCTGTATGACATTTGTATGATATTTGTGTTTTCTTTTATGTTTATATTCATTAATATTTAACCTTACACAGGATTATGGCTCCAAAAAGAAATGCACGTATGTCAGTCACCCCTATAGATCAGTTAAAGAAAAGATCTAAAAGAATTAGAGAGAGATTTCGTAGGGAAAAACTGAAGCAATGGAAAGCTGAGAGATTAAGCTGGTTAAATAAAAGCGAGAAGCACAGAACCCATGTTATGGACATAGACGAAAAAGGTAACCCTTTAAGTAGAAGAGCATTACCAGGTGAGGAAAGACAACCCGCTCGAATATGGTTAAAAGCAGAGAAAAGATTTTTGAGAAGAGAGGATAAAGGAAAATCTGTTATGGTAGAATCATCTGATAGATCTGAAGATCGGAAACGTCAATGTGAAGAGGGACCCATAATGGAAGAGACAGAGGTAGAGAGATTGCGTATCTTGCAAGAAATAAGTGTGAATATGTATAATGATCCAGATGTAGACATGATATTTTACTACTCTCAAGATTCGCTACTTAATGAGGAAAAAGTACCTACTTGTTCAGAAGAATCTACTGCTGCTAGCAACCGAGGTATAGATTCCTTAAACTCTTAATTATTTATATCTTAGCGATTTCGGGGACGAAATCCTTTTTAAGGAGGGGAGGATGTAATAGCCCAAATTTTCGAAGGTAAATTATTTTATGGATATTATTTTAAGAAAATTTATTTGATGTATTTATTTACTAGGAAATTAGAGTGGGAGATTTAACTGAGGAATATGAGATAACACTTGGTATTGGGAATTATGCATTCTCGAATTTATCTGTCGCGTTTTAGTGAAATGGGCGAAAGTTATTTATATGAGATCCAAATGAGGTGAATCCAATTGGCATATAACCTTGAGAGATAGATCTAAAACTCTTATGTTTTAAGTTTTCTGAGATTCAGAAGGGATCAATAACTTATTTAGGAATCAAGTAGGCAACTCTGGAATGGGCTTAAATGGAACCCGAGTTGGATGAATTGAGCTAATTTAGGGCATGTAACGAATTAGACAATTGGTTTTGAGATTTTATGGGATTAGGACATGTGTTGGGATAGTTGGAAATGGAGGGAAAGTTGATTTGGAAGCCAAGTGATTAGTTAGTGTGATGGAAACCCAAGAGGAACCAAAATCTAGTTGATAGGTGACTAAGTGGATCAAATTTGACTCTACCTTAACTAAACTAAGAAGTGGCCTTCTTTGTTAAATGGAGACTTAAGGGAGTTAGGAAGTAACCAAATGGGTGGAAAAATCTGGAGAGGGACGTGTGACACAAGGAGAGGGTTGGAGATGAGAGGTGCATGCATGGTTAGGTGAAATGCCACCTCACCTCTTATCCCTTTAGCTCACTTCTTAGCCATGGATCAAAATTGGCAGCCAAAATATCTCAAATGTGAGCCCTTGGATGACTAATCCAGCTGCAAAGTCTAGGATTTGGAAGGCTTAATCCTCATCATGAGATTTGCTTAGATAGACACCTCATCATCCATGCAAATCTGGCAACTAGTGCACCTTAGGGTGTTTTTCCTTTTCTCTCCCTCATGGTTGTCGACCACCATCCTATAAATAGAGCCTTGAGAGCTTTCTAAGCTCTTTTAGAAGGAGAGAACACTTTTCCCTTTGAAAGATACACCAGAAAACCCTCCCAAAACCCTTAAAGAGTTCATTTGTGAGCTAAGTGAGTGAGTTTGGAAGAAAGCTTGCAAGAAGTTGGTTGGATCCATTCTCTTGAACTTTGAAGAATTTGTAAGTCCATATTCTAGCTTAACTTAAGCATGGAAATGGTTTATTGAAGTGATTGAACTATGTTTACTAGTATTGAACTCTTAAGAACATGATTAAATGACAAAGTGACATACGAGTAAGGTTGGTTTTAACTTGTCTTGTAAAAATATTCATTATAATTGTAAGAACATAAATATAAGTTTTTAAGAAGCCAAATAGAGTGTAGTAAAAAGATTGGCATGTTTTGAGTAGAAAAACTCCTAGAGCCGTGATTTCGCTTGACCTTCGCTCGACATGTGAGTCGAGCGAAGGCAAATATGACCCCTCGCTAGAGTTTCGCTCGATACTCTGTTCGAGCGAGTTCCAACCCGATACTTTGCTCGATACTCGCTCGACATCCCACTCAAGCGAGATGCTCTGTTTTGTTTAGACTTAGGGTTTTTTCCGGAATAAAATCAGTGTTTCAAAGGGAAAGGGTTATGAGTGAAAAACTCGTATGAATAAGAAAGGTACAACTAAAAAGAAAACGAAGTACAAGAATAAGTTAGTCACGTCGTGACGGGGATGGCGAAACGTAACGCTTGGATGACGGACGTGCCGACAGGGACGGCGATACGTAACACCTGTCGTGTTATAAGAATGTATGGTCTTCACAGGGACGGCGAGACGTAACGCCCGTGAGTTTGATCAGAATAGCGGGGACGGCGAGACGTAACGCTCGTGAGTTTGATCAGAATAGCGGGGACGGCGAGACGTAACGCCCGCAGTGATATAGGTATATGATCTGTGTCAAGATGGGGACGGCGAGACGTAACGCCCAGAAGATTGACACGAGACTCATCACAATGGGGACGGCAAGACGTAACGCCCGGATGATTGATGAGTGTATGTGATGGGGACGGCGAGACGTAACGCCCATCAGTGATAAGAAAGAATAAGAACTTTTAAGAAAAATGTGTAATTCAGTATAAGATTATGTATTCGGTTGAGTAAGAAAAGTACCAATTAGACAGTGGTCTTATGAGGTGTATCTTAGGGTAAATTTCCCTAGTCGTCAGTGGTGATAATATTATAGTTGCTTTTTTCCCTGTTTCCTTTAAGCTGTTTATGTACTTACTGAGATTTCAAATGAAATCTCACTCTTTTGTGGCTGTATATATTTTTGTGCATATCAACTTTATACAGGATTTGATGACCAGCAAGGGGACAGCCCCGACGAGGCAGGAGACTTCGGGGAGTCCTGAGAGACTCTCTGACTATAGTCCTTATATAGACATTTCTTTTGTTTCCTTCGGACCTCCTATC
Source organism: Platycarya longipes (assembly GCA_036559045.1). Classification (NCBI taxonomy): domain Eukaryota; kingdom Viridiplantae; phylum Streptophyta; class Magnoliopsida; order Fagales; family Juglandaceae; genus Platycarya; species Platycarya longipes. The sequence continues at coordinate 25,143,025 of CM071789.1, read as the reverse complement.
AGTAATCAACCTACCGGAGTTTGGAGCCTTGACGCATCCACTTTTGTTGAAGAGAGGCGACATACAGGATGCTGTTTAACCTTAGGACTTGATGGCTCGTTGTCCATGTGTGGAGTTTGTGTGACTCCACAGGGACAAGTACTCCAGCGAGACTTTAGTGTTAGTATGGATTGGTTTCGCTATGGGAGAGAATTTCTCGAGGTTAAGAAGGAAAAAGACTGAGGTGAATGATAGTCTTTTGGATGAATGTAATATAGTTTGTTATTAACTTGCTACAATTTGGGTCTTGTATATGTAAAAGTACAATGTTAAGTTTTAATGAATGTTGTGAATGTTGTAAGTATATTTCTCATGTGATCTTTAGAAAGTTTTATATCTAAAACCTGATCCGCTGTGAATTAAGTGATATATGAATTTTATTTTTGTTAAGTACGAGAGTGAATAGCCAAGTATTATTTATCCAGACACTTTAATTTACGTTAAATCTCAGACGTAAATTGGGGGCGTCACACTCTTCATCCACTCCAAAGTCCTCTCAGGTCAGTTTGGATTCGTAGACAAGATGAATTTGTCTCATTCATCTCCAATTTATCATTATATTATTTTAAATTTTTATATAAAATATAAATTTCAATACAGTTTTTTAAAATTTTAATACATATTTTTTAAATCTGAATTTAACCTTTTTAAATATTAAAATAATAATAATATTAAAAAATAAATTAAATTCATCTTAAATTAAATTCATCTTAATTTATCTCATTTCTTAATTTAAATTAAGTTACAGATTGTGTCAATAATGAGTGTCATTTTGAATGCCCTTTTTTGTTTTTCTTGAGGCGAATATAACTGGTTGAACAATAAAAAAGGAGGTCGGAGGAGAAGAAACGTGCATCAATGGCAGGTCAAAGACGGCCATTGATGCACGTGAAAGAAACCGAAAAGCTACTTAAACTAGGATGCAAGTGAAAGAAACCGAAAAGCTGCACTACGTACATATCATTAAGGAATATCCTGGGGGGCAGACCGTCTGCCCCCCCCACACAAAGCAGCCCTCGCTGCCCCCAGTGGTGGTGGGCGACACCGCCCACGCCATCGGGACCGGCGGACTCAGGCGACCTCACCCCTACGACGGCAAGCTCCGGTGAGTTTCGGTGTGCCCCCGGCAACCTTAAACCCGTTTCGGACCCGTAGGGCGTGGGCGACATTGGCGATGTCGCCCACCGCCGGCGGCGGCGGCTCCGTTCGCTCCATGGCCGAATTCCCTTAAATTCATCTTCATTTTATTTTTTTATTATATTTTTTATTATGTTTTTTTTATTATGTTTTTTATTGTGTTTTTTATTATGTTTTATTCATTTTATTTTTTTATTATATTTTTAATCTTCATTTTTTTATTTAATCATATTTTTTATTTTATTTTAATGTATTTTTTATCATAAAGCAGTCTAACTAATATTGAGCTGCTTTAAATACTAGGAACAGTCAGACCGGTCCCCGGCGTCTCCCTATCATTATCATTAAATGATGGTAAAAGGAACTACATTGGCGAGAAAAGCTTTTCAAAGACGGCCAAATGGAAAAGAGTAATGCAGCCATCCGGATGGGAGAAAAATCAGTTTTTACACCAAGTCAATAATAACTTGCCACGTAACAATTTTATTTTGTAAACAATTACACCAGATTTTATGTGGGGAGGTTGATGTGGACAAAGCAGTCTTGACAAAGCAGTGTACGCTCCTGTCAAAGTGATTGATATCAATTGTTGGCCACTCCACTACTTCGCCCAGTTGAAAAGTATGACATAGGAATTCTTTGAATATAGATTACGAGAACTGCCAATATAAATTTAAATAGATAAGATCTACACAATTATCTTTTTTATGAAAAAATAATTTTATTAATAAAAAATAATTTTTTACACTTTTTTATGTTAAATTTTCTTTTTTATCTTCATTTTTTAAAATATACAATACTCACAATTTTTTCTTTCTTTTAATCATAGAAGAACATCTACAAGAATGATAAATATAAAATCTAGAATAAAATATGAAACACTTCTGACTTCTATTATGAATGAATAAATATATTCTATTATATTTATTATTATTTATTTCAACAACTTAAATTGATATATAAAATATATAAATTTAATTATTTAAATTATATCTTAATAATAATTATAATTACTAATTAAGAAAAAAAATATAATAAACTAGTAAAAAGATGGTATTCCGTGCACCAATGACAGCTCACACATGAAATGAGCACCCCAAAACTCTATATTTAGATTTCGTTTGAATTCGAAAATGAGATTAGATGAGATAAGATGAATTGTGAATAGTAATAAGATGTGTAAGTTGAAATTAATTTAAATGAGTTAAGATGTGTTGTGAATAATAAAAGTGAATTTGCTATTCAAATCGTCCCACGCCATTCATGTAACTTGAAGAAGGGAGAGACGATAGAAGACAATAAGAAATGAAGAAGAGTCATGTCATGTGCCACTAGTATATTTATTTTTTAGTATTTAGATTGATTAAAATAATTAATTTATATTAAAAATGATATAAATTGTAATCAATCATAATTATAGAATGTATAAAGAATATATAAAAGTGACTCTGCATAAATTTTTTAAATATAATATTATTATTTACGTTATGTGGATACATAAAACAATCAAATTAAATCCTTATGATTTATATTATATTATATATATATATCTATATATATGTATATATACTATCAATTTTATTTAAAACTTAAAAATAGAGGTTTTTTAAAAAAGAGAATGATAGATCATAAGATCACAATAAACAAACCATAAATGTTTAATAAATAGACAAAAAGTAAAATTCTTTATTATTTTTATTAATAGAGTGGTAAAAAAACTAGTGTATTTGAGTTTTTTTTTTTCATCATTTTATTTTAAGCATTTTTTAATATTTTTCATCATTAAGAAAAAATTAAAAAAAATATATACAACTTTATTTATATTTACATCCTTAATCATTAAGTAAAATTAATAATTATAAAAAAAATTAAATACAAAAAAAATAGTAAATAAGTGGTAAAATAGTAATAATTCTATCATTTCTCTTACCTATCAAGAAAAAAAAAATCTATCATTTCTCTTAATGTTTAAAGTTTTTAAATTTAGAAGTCTGTGTACATATATAACATATATCATACTACAATTACTATATATCAACTATATAATAAAGTTGTACATTAAAAAATATGAAAATTTTAATACGTTAAGCTAAATATATATAGTTATAGTGATTTGGTTATAATTATATTGTAAAAGTTACAACTTTAGTATTAGACTATTAGTTAAATTGATTTACATAATTATATTATATACATATAACTATAAGACTAATGTATTAGTATTAGTATTACTGTATTACTAAATTTATAATATTAGTATTATTATATTACTATATTACTAAATTTAATATTACTAAATCTATAGTATTACTATATTTATTAGTATTAATATTACTATATTACTAAATCTATAGTATTACTATATTTATTAGTATTAGTAGTAGTATTACTATGACTGTATTACTAATGTATTAGCATTAGTATTACTACATTACTAAATTTATAATATTAGTATTATTATATTACTATATTACTAATTTTAATATTAGTATTGGTATTACTATATAATTATTGAATTACTATTATTATTACTATTACTAAATTTATAAGATTAGTATTATTATATTACTATATTACTAAATTTAATATTACTAAATCTATAGTATTACTATATTTATTAGTATTAGTATTACTATTACTATTACTATATTACTAATCTATAGTATTAGAATTACTATATTACTAATGTATTAGTATTAGTATTACTATATTACTAAATCTATAGTATAGTAATATTTATTAGTATTAGTATTACTATATTTTTAATGTATTAGTATTAGCATTACTATATTACCAAATTTAAATTTAATAATAGAGTTCTTATCAAAAACAAGAATGTAAATAATTTATTAGGCTATAAATTTTGATAATAAATTAAATAAATTTGATGAATTTTCTTTTTTCTTTTTTGAAAAATAATATTGTTTTTAAGCATTTTTTCAAACTTTTTTTGCCGAATTACTGTATTATTTAATTTATTAGTCCCGCAACAAAAGTTCAACTAGTTGACTTATTCAATCTGATTTTTTAACATGACATCTTCATTCAATGTCAAATCAACTTGCATTTATAATTACAAAACTACCAATAATTCAATCTCTACTGAAAATGAACATTTAAAAAAAAATAAAAAATAAAAAACTCTACCAATAATTCAATCTCCACCTGAAAATGAACATTTAAAAAAAATAAAAAACTCTGTCAATAATTCAATCTCCACCCGAAAATGAACATTTAAAAAAAAAAACATAAAACTGTTTCAAGATAGTTGACTAATGAGTTTTTCATCAGGTGAGCGTGTACAACCAACCAACGTACATTCAACTAAATTTCGTATTATAGCCAACTTACAACCAGTCAGATTTATTATTATAACCCAAAACATTGCATATTGCTACAAAACGAATGATCTACCAAAGTATCATGCCTAAATATCATTACAGACTTAGGAAACAACAAATGTAACAAAAGTCATCGTCCGTCAGCTGCTTATAACTAATTATCTTTTGAGTAGTCAAAATTCCACAATGCTTAATACGTAAAATAATATTTTGACATTGTAGGAAATTGCATATTCTTACAAAATGAAAAAAATTTAAGTGACAAAAACAAACACTTAAATATAAAACATGAGTAAGATAAGATTAGTATTCATACAAATCTAATGGTGTTGACATAATGGGCGGGTTTGGATATGTTGGGTATTGCATATTCCTATTTATATAAAAAAAAATTAAGGGACACAATCAAACAAAATTAAATATTTAAATATAACAACAATTTATAAGATAGGATTAATACTCTTACATATCAAATAATGTTGATATAGCAAGGAGTATGAAGGTGTCGGGTATTGCATATTCCTACAGAAGTACAAAAATTTAAGGGACCCAATAAGATGAAAACAAACATTTAAATATAACAATAATTTATAAGATAAGATTAGTACTACATATGTGTCAGATATTGCATATTCCTACAAATGACCAAAAATCTAAGTGATAAAATTAAACTAAATGAAACATTTAAATATTACAAAATTTTGTTGGAGAGGTGTAGTATGCATACAGATCAAATGATGTTGATATAATGGTCGGATTTGGAGGTAATGTAGCTGACTTCGATCCGCCAATACCACTATATAACAAAAAATATTTCATCAAATTAGAAGTTTCACACAATGAATATTACGACACATTAGAAGCATAATGATCTCATGACATTCCTAAGTGATGGACAGATCGTTCTAACATGCTCTTCTTGTTTGCAAATGCCGCATCATCGCTTATTTGTTGGCACATTTTTCTTTGGATTCTTTTAAAGTGATGTTTTGGGCCTTCCTCTACTAACAATGATCGGAGGATCTTGCATTTGGAAGTTTGAGAGTAATTGGCTACGAACTGGATGTCCCTCCATGTTACTGCCACCATCATCATTATCATCACTCATCCGAAGAAGCTCTTGATGTATATTCTCTATTCCCTTTGCACATGATCATATTTCTTAATAGATAGTGACATCATCTTAGCAACAGGGTTAAATTGTCTTATCAAACGATGTTTTTAATAATATGTAGATGAGATTGTCTCAAATGGCCCCTTATCGACACATATCCCATCAATTATGTGATTCTTTGCATTGATCGTCCACCTCTCCAACATATATGATCGCACAAGGTTCAAACAATTTCTTTTTGCCAAAACTGTTAAGACGTGCCGGCATAGAAAGCCAATCCACTCAAACTTGTGACATGTGCAAGACACAACATTTTTATCGTTCCCAAGTGTCACTTTATATGTCGGTTTTTATCTTTTAGGAATGACCACCACATAAATTTTTTGTCCATCTTCTTCACGTGTTTTGTGTGCCTCACACTCGTAGAAAGTTACTAACTCTTCTTGAAAGATAACGAATAATTTTCTTGTGTAGAGTTTGGCCACTACCTATTCAATACTATAACGCGTTTTCAAGATTGAAGTCGTTTTTGGCCACTACCTCAGTCGGATTAGTCTCCAACGTCTCTTTTAAAAAAAATGATTGAGATTTGTTTGGCAAGTCCAAAAAAATGTTACAACGTAAAGCATCATAAAGTCATTTTGAAAAAGAAACAAGATTTATTATTAAAATAATTTTTTTTTTATTTTTGTAAATAATTATACGTTACTTACCTCTTTTATAACTATAATTATCATTTTTATTTTGTTTATCACAAATATTTTCTAAATTCTGCTCTATCCGAAACAAGTTAAGTTATGAATTTTCTTGTGGTTGATACCACAAAAAATAAAAAATAAAAAAATGACATAAGTAAATAAATATCAGTTCAAACTTAAAGATTAGAAGTCAAAGATGCACTTATTAGAGTATTTTTATTAGGTTGTTTAAAGTCAAATTTTAAAAAGTATAAATTTATAAATATATTAAAATTTTTTGAGTATATTTAATTAAAAATGAAAAGAAGTGAAAAATGAAATAAAAATAATTTTTATATTAAAAAATGAATAGTAAAGTTAAAAATTTTAGTTTTATTATTCACTTTTGAAGATAAAAATATTTTTATTTTATTATTTTTAATTAAATATTATCAAAATTTTTTGATATATATAAAAATTTATATTTTTTGAAATTTCCTTTAAACAATCAATGCACTTATACATACGTAAGAAAACCTGTGAGGAAGAATGATGCAATAAAAAGGCAATGAAAACTCTTGGAAAGTGCTTTACTTTTAAAAGCATCCAGAATAGGTTGGGGAGGAGGAGCTCGGTTGAAAACCAGCTCGCGGGTCCTTGTTGTGGGTTCTCTCCAACGGATCCGCTGCAGCAGATTTAGTATACACCAAATTAGATTCTTGTCGTGGCGATTTATTAGTAATTTGGTGCAAATATCAGTTTTTCTCCCATCCGGAACCCATGTTTTCCTAATGGAAAAAACCCTGAGGTGGGTGGGCATCATTGCTCGAAAACTTTGCTTCATAACGCGTCCGGACATCACAGCAAATTCGAATAGGAAGAAAAACACCTTTATTTTTAATCAAAATGCCACGTCAGGTGTAGGGTGTGGATCAACTTTTTTGCTTATCTATAGAAGAACCCTAATCGACTTCGGGCTCATGATTTGGAATTTTGGAGTTAATTTTTTTCACATCTTTAATTATTAATAAAAAATCTAAAATATATATAATTTTATTAATAATTATTTTCTTATAATTAAATGAAAAGAAAATTTGAAAAAATATAAAATAATAATAAATGAATAAGAAACTTATCATTATTTTTGGAACTATTAGCCAGAAGGATCGATGAATATCCCTGCATGGTGAATGACGCCACGTACGAATGCATGCAGAAGATGTTGGGGGTTGTTAATGCAGGCGACTCAATGTCTGCAAGCAGCTACGTACCATGACAGCTTTCGTCGGCCTGCAAGTCTGACTCACTTCTCCTCCTCATCTTTTTGAAACATTATTGTCCCTCATTATCTATCAGCACCTATGTGACGTTCAATCTGACAAAATGAACCGCCTTGGTCCTTCGCTGTATACGGATGGATGTTTACGTATTACGAGATTTCCTAATTCTTTATGATATGTCTCACTCTTAATTTTGCATTTAACGAATGAGACCTTCAACCTCGAAATCAGTATTAGGGCAGCGAGCTGTAACGTCATGATTTTCAAATGCTTCCACCTTTGTCTTTGTCATTGTCATTGAACGTTGCAAATTGGTCATTGAACGTTGCAAATTGATTAGGGAACCGGTCCAGCGGTTAACTCAACAATTGCAACAATATCAGGACTCAATTTCTTAATGCCACACGAATATACATACATACAATCATACAATAATTTTAGGACAATGTTATATATAATTATAAAATTATAAATAATGTGTAGTCGTTTTAAAAAAAAAATTAATTTTTTTACGTAAATTCTATATATACTTATTTTTTATCAAAACAATTGCACGCTGTTTACAACTCCATAACTACATCTATAATATATTTTGTCTTTGCAATGGCGTTGACCTCTTCTACCCACTCACACCCGCAGCAACTCCTCTCCCCTGATGCAAATCCACCTCCAGATCAGAATCCTCCCCCGACGAAGGGATCCCTCCCAAGGTGAACTACCCCCCACCCCTTCGATCCTTTCGCCTTCTCTTTACACCGTCGTCAAGCATATCAATCACCCATCTTTGTTGTTGATCTCCCTCATTTTCATCGATCATCTACACTCATTTCCATCTAAATCCAATCAAAATCAACCCACAATCCATTAAAATCACATTGAAACCCATCAAAAATAAGAAGACCAATGAAACGATCCACCCATCGAAACCCCTTCTCTCTATTACTCAGAAATTCAATTTTCATTGCTCTTATAGACCTAAGAACTTAACCCACCATAACCCTAACGGGTGGATGTTGATTGAGTTTGATGCTGTAGGTTTAGGTTTCTTCAATTTGCGTCAAATATTTAGCTTTGCCTTGATGACTCAAATTTTTATAATTTTGTATAATAGGCTGAAGTCGATGGAGAGCATTCAATATAGTACCATAATGTAAATAAACCAGTAATAGTGTAGTATATGTAGTAAACATCATAGTATTACTACCATTCATAATCAAATATAGAATTAGGTTAGATACTAATATTGAAATAGGCCCAGTATAATAAGTTAATAATACAAAATATTAATTTACTAAAGTATAACAACATGTAATTAGACACTATGTATAAGTCTTGTACATAAATAAATTAGACACTAATATAGAAATAAGTAATAAATCTTGTATATTAAATAAATTAATAACACATAATACTAATTTATTAAAATATAATAACATGTAATATTTAGATATTAGAAATAAGTTTAGTGTAGAAATAAGTTATAAAAAAACTTAGACACTAGTATAATATAATAACTTGTATACTATAGTATAATACCATGTAATTAGACACTATAAATATTATGTAATACTACCATATGATAAAATGTAATTAGACATTATAGTATAAGTCTAGTATAAAAATAAGTTAGAAAGATAGTATTAAAGTAAATTAGCATTGAATGATTTAATTTTAGAATCTAATTTTTAGAAAAGCTAAGATTTGAAAATTCGCAAAAAATTATTTTTTAATAATAGGTCAAATCTAAAACTAAAAGAAATAATCTCTTAAAATAATTTTTCTCTATTCTTTCTATCACTTGCATTTATATTTCTTTATATTCTATTAAACTCTACAAAATAAAAAAAAACAGGTATTTGTGATATTTTAATTACAATCAGAAAGATTATTTACGACGAAAACAGATTATTTTTGTCGTAAATAATCATTTTGGTTGCAATTAAAATGTCACAAATTACTATTTTTCTTGTAGTAAAAATATAAGACTGGAATAAAAAAAAAAAATTGAAGAACAACTGTACATATCCTAAACTTGAAAGTTGTTGTAGGAAATAATTAGATGTAGCTTATTTTTCTTCAATTTTCATAAAATTTTTCATATAATTTAGCTAAGAATCAATTATGAGGAACTGAGGATTACGGTAATGTGCAAGTAGTTTATTAACAAAATGTCATTTCAAATAATATTAAAGATGAGCACTTCTACACCTACATATGGAGAATTTCGGCTGGGGATCAATATACCGACTAGTATAAAAGAATTTTTTTTTAATCTATTTTTAATACTTTTAAATATAAAAAAAAATCACATTATTATAGAAAAATATATCCTTAATCACTGAGTAAAAAAATTGAAAAAAATTAAAACCCTATAGTGAGAATAGTATTTCTCATTAGGACATGTTTGGTATTGATAGCTATTATCTTCCCATATATTCAATCTCCATAAAATCAGTAGTTTACTTTATTCTAGAAATTAGAATCAATTAGCTTACTTACCATAAGTATATGTTTCCATACTTGTATATTGTAATCTCTCTTTATTTGTAACTCATTACATAGAAAATGCATAAATTCAATACAAATCAATTTCCTTCTCTAAGTTTTAACATGTTATCAGCCTAATCGATCCCCAAACCCTAGCCATATGGCCACCAACTCTAACCCACCCGTACCTCACCCTACCTCCTTGACCCCTTAGATTCTCTAAGTTTCATCCTCGTCAATGGACTTCTCATTGGCGACAACTTTCCTAAATAGTAGAAAGCCATGACATGGGCGCTGAATGCAAAAAATATGTTAAGTTTCGTTGATGGCACCCTCACCCCTCCTGACATCACCCAACTACCTTCAATGGAAATAAACCAAAGACATGATTCTTATCTGGATCCTTAACTTCATTAGTCTATTGATTGCAAATTCTCTTGAATATCATACCGATCCTTGTTCTGTATGAGTAGACTTATCTTCTCATTCTTGTCATGGCAACAATGCTAGAATCTATCACTTCAAATGAGCCTCTCTTTCCTGCAACAAACAATCAACTCAGTCCATAAAGGCTATAACCAAATCAAATAAATTTGGGATGAACTTGGATGCCTTTAAAGTAACATAGATCTCAAGGATCTGCAACAACAAGCTGAAGATGAAAGAGTTCCAATTTCTCTTTGGCCTCAATGACTCTTTCGCACTTCTCATAACACAGATCTTGGCAATGGATCCTTTTTTCCTCCATTAGCAAGGTATTCTCTATTCTCTTTCAAGAGGAACAACAGTAGCTGCACCTTCGCACCACCCCATTTGAGAGCTTGGCCATGGTTGTTCGCACCCCTGGACGCCCAAAATCCACCTTAAAATGCACGACTTACAAAAAAGAGGGCCATTCCCGTGAACGTTGCTAGACCTTAGTGGTTTACTCACCCGGTCATGAATCCCGTACAAAGTCGCACCCTTCGATTCTTGGCTAACCTCCTCCATCTGTGAACCAAGCCATCGCCATCTCTTCGACGTCGAGCCCAATCCTTAGCCTTACCACTTGTATTAGCCCCTCATGTTATTATGAGGCTACTTGACTCCCTTATTGGCGTGAGGCCATGCCCTCTGAAATTCGTGCATCAGTGGACCATTCGACTTGGACTCTTAAGTCGTTTTCATCTTGTAAGAAACTCATTGGGTGCAAATATATTTTCAAAACCAAGCTCAAGGCCGATAGTTCCATCCATATGTACAAAGTTCGCCTAATTGCTAAAGGCTATTCTCAGGTTAAAGGTTTTAACTATCATGAGACATTTACTATGATTGCAAAAATGACCACAATATGGTGCTTGTTAGTAGTTGCCGCCACCAAACAGTGGATCATTTATCAACTCGACGTCTGCAATGCATTTTTATACGATGATCTTGATGGAGGAATTTACATAACCCCACCACCCGAATATTTTTCTAAGGGGGAGACATGTGTTTGTCGCCTTAGAAAATCCCTCTATGGCTTTAAACAAGCCCCCTGAAACTGATTTTTTAAACTAACCACTGTGCTTCTTGATGTAGATTTTTATCAGCCCCAGGCAGATCATTCTTCATTTACTCTTGTCACTTACACCAGCATTACTCTTGTTCTTATTTATGTTGATGACATCTTGATCGCTAATAACAACTTTACTCAAATCGAGGTCTTCAAAAGAGTCTTCTCCGCTCACTTTAAAACAAAGGATCTTAGTTCTCTGAAGTACTTTCTTGAACTTGAAGTTGCTCGGTCTCCCAACAATATCTTTCTTAATAATTGCAAATATGCTCTCGATATTCTTTCTATGAGTGGATAACTTGGTGCTTGGATTGCTTCTTTTCCCGTAGAACAATACTTGAAGCTCAATGATTAAGATGGTGACCTTCTACCGACCAATACATCTTCTTCCCTTCATCTAACAATATATATGTCACAGCATATATTGATTTTGATTGGGCCAGTTGCCCCCACCACTCGTCACTTCACAACGGGATACTTTATTCAGTTAAGCACCAGTCCGATCTCCTGGCGTAAAAAGAAACAGACTACCATGGCTCGCTCCTCTGTTGAAATTGAATATCGAGCTATAGTCGTCACTACCTGTGAGCTCACCTGACTCAAGTAACCTTTCACCGACCTTGACGTCTCTCATCTTGAACCATTTACCTTACATTATGACAATCAATCTAGTCTCTACATCGCAAATAATCTTGTGTTCTATGAGCATACAAAACATATAAAGATTGGTTGTCATATTGTTCATGGCAAGATTCGATTAGGTCTCCTCAAAGCCATTCATACCTCTTCTCACGAACAAGTTGTTGACATTTTCACCAAAGTTTTAGGCTAGGAGCTCTTTCGTCAGTTTTCACACAAGTTAGGCATTACAGATCTACATACACCAACTTGAGGTAGAGTATTGACAGCTATTATCTTCCCATATATTCAATATCTAGAAAATTAGCAATTTACTTTATTCTAGAAATTAGAATCAATTAGTTTACTTACCAATATATGTATATGTCTCCATACTTGTATTTTATAATCTCTATTTATTTGTAAATCAATACATACAAAATACACAGATTAAGTACAAATCTATTTCTTTCTCTAAGTTTTAACATTTGGGGCATAAGATGAGATAAAAAAATTTCGTCTTATCTCATTTTATTTCATCCCATCTTATCCTTAAACATAATTTAAATATAAAATTTTCAAACTAATCATTACAACCTTTTCAAATTTTTAAATAAAAAATAATTCTAATTATCTCAAATTTTTAAATAAAAATTATATTATAAAATTATATTCTTATAATATTTTATTTTTATAATATTTTTTCTTTATTTTTTTCTTTATTTTTTTTTCAAATTTAAAACAATATACCGTTCAAACAATTTTTTTACTATTATTTATAATTTAATTTTTTTATTATTATTTATAAAATTCTCATTTTATCTTACCCTCTAATCAAATCCAACACTTGAAATATGTCCCAACAAAGTTGGCTAGCAATCAATTAAAGTAGCTATTATTGGTTGGGTGGAGCTACAGTCACCGTTATATGTGCATCGCTTATTATATCGTTAGTGTAAAAAAAAAAAATTATTTTTTTTTTATTTTTTAAATGTTTTTGAATATTTTAAAAAAAATAAAAAAATAGAATATTATTAAATAATATTTACTTAATTATTAAGTTTGTAAAAAAAAAGCTAACGGTGCATACCAACTGTGTGCATCAAATGGTTTACAAAGTATTTTCCATATTGGTTTAAAGGAAAGAAAAAAACATGAAAGACCTTTGAAAAAGGAGGTGTATAGGTCTTGTTTTTGTTTGTTTGTTTGTTTGTTTTTTACGGGTCGAAAGGGATGTCAAGTTTATCTAATCATTCTCACTTTCATACCAAAAAAACAAAAAATATGTAATAGTTTATTATATAATTTTAGGCAGAAGTAACATCGACGACCACGCTTACAGTTCTTTATTAAAAGTATTGGTACGTTACGTTATTATTTTAATTTTATTTTTCTGTATAAGATGTTATATATTTATTATTATTAAATAAAAAAATCATCTAATAAAAACATTAGTTAAGATTAATAAATATTTTATATAATAGGATAAAAGTAAATTTATTTATTATTTTATTAATTTATTTATAATGTGATATTAGATAATAAATTTATAAGTGAAGTAAAATAATAATATATTGTGTAAAAGTTTTCAACTCATGTAACAGTCAGGCCAACTCACTTGCGCAGTGAGCCTGTCCTTGACCTCTCATTCGAGACGGCAAATTGCTAACCACAATTCCTAGCTTTCTCCAAATCGTCACTACAAACGTCACAAGACTCACAAGTCCGATCCGAATCTTCTATTTAAGTCTGCCGGCCACATGGCCATCTCCCATAACTTCACAGACCTGACCCTCAACCTCCACCACCACCACCACTGGTCCACCACCATGGAGAACTACCGCCACGTACTCCTCGTAACATTCCCGGCGCAGGGCCATATCAACCCTGCCCTCCAGTTCGCCAAGCGCCTCATTCGCTTGGGAGCGCATGTCACCTTCGCCACCAGCGTCTCCGCCTACCGTCGCATGACTAAAACCCCTACTCGTCAAGGTTTGTCCTTCGCCACCTACTCCGATGGCTACGACGATGGATTTAAGCCTGGTACTGATGATGTCGAGGACTACATGTCAGCGATCAAGCGCAGTGGCTCCAAAACTCTCAAAGATCTCATCGTGTCCAGCGCAAACGAGGGCCGCCCCTTTCAGTGCTTGGTGTACACTCTTCTCCTGCCTTGGGCGGGGAACGTGGCCCGCGAACTTCACCTCCCGTCAGCACTTCTCTGGATTCAACCTGCCACGGTCTTGGACATATATTACTATTACTTCAATGGCTATGGAGACGACATCAGGGAAAACGGCACTGATCCCTCGTACTCGCTACAATTACCGGGACTGCCGTTGCTTTATGGTCGTGACCTTCCCTCATTTTTGCTTGATTCAAATACGTATACTTTTGGACTCCCATCATTTCAAGAGCAACTCCAAGCACTAGAAAAAGAAAGCAACCCAACAGTGCTTGTTAATACCTTTGATGCATTAGAGCCCGAAGCCTTGAAAGCGATCGAAAATTTTAATCTTACTGCGGTTGGGCCGCTGATTCCATCGGCCTTTTTGGACGGAAAGGACCCATCCGATAAAGCTTTTGGCGGAGATCTTTTCGAAGGCTCCAAGGAGTACTACATCGAATGGCTGAACTCGAAGCCTAACTCATCTGTTATTTACGTCTCGTTCGGAAGCATATCCGTGCTGACAAAGCCGCAGATGGAGGAAATGGCACGCGGATTGTTAAATTGCGGCCGTCCATTCTTGTGGGTAATAAGAGCAAAGGAAAATGGAGAAGAAGAGAAGGAAGAAGAGAGATTGAGTTGCAGAGAAGAATTGGAACAAAAGGGAATGATAGTGCCATGGTGTTCTCAAGTGGAGGTTCTGTCACATCCTTCATTGGCATGCTTTGTAACACATTGTGGATGGAATTCGAGCTTGGAGAGTTTGGTCTCTGGAGTGCCAGTGGTTGCTTTCCCGCAGTGGACGGATCAAGCAACAAACGCAAAACTGATTGAAGATGTGTGGAAAACAGGGTTGAGGGTGACAGCAAACAAGGATGGCATTGTAGAAGGTGATGAGATCAAGAGGTGCTTGGAATTGATTGCTGGGGATGGGGAGCGAGGGGAGGAAATGAGAAGGAATGCTAAGAAATGGAAGGATTTGGCTAGGGAAGCTGCCAAGGAAGGCGGGTCTTCGTACAAAAATCTTAAAGCTTTTGTGGAGGAGATTGGAGGATGTCGTTGCTAAAAAGATTACGTAAGTTTTTTTTTCTTTTTTGAAGATTCTAATTCTTCAGTATCACGTTTTCTTCTCTTTTCTTTTCTGGATTTATTTTTCTTTCATGATGAATTAATTGTGTTGTCTTTATGTTTGTATTGTACAATGTTTGCAGCTGGGTACGTACGTATATACGTAGAAGTTACCCTGTGATTTTGTAAGGTAGTCCTTGAGTAATCAACGTCACTGTAATATAAAAATATTATCATGTGTTAATTATAAGCTGATTAATTATCTGAAGAGATCAAGCGTTTGTAAGCTCATGGGCATGGATGCTTTTTTTTTAATGGGAATATATATAAGAATATTTAATGTTGGTTGGATGGTAAAAATATATTTTATTTTCCTTTCTTATGCACTAAATTAATTATGATTATTTTAGTACTTTTTCAGAATTGAAATAAAATGAGAGTCACTACAATAAATCTGGATTTTAGTGATATATAAAAGCATCACAAAAAATGATTAAAATATCATGGAAGACTTTTGGTGACATTTAGAAATCGATAACCGTCACAATAAGTGCGATATAGATAAGTATTTGTGACACTTTATTATTCAACTGTCATAAAAAGTATTTTTTGTGCGGCTGGTGCCTTCTTGTTCGATGTAATGTTCGAACGTTATAACCGTTAATGACGATTCAAATGTGTTACCAAAAATCACGTTCGAACGTACAACATAACGTTCGAACGTAAACCCATTTGACTAATATTCGAACGACATACTACTTCATTCGTTTTCCAATGTTCGAACATTATTAATGTCATTTAAACGTTAGTCACATCTTGACATTCGGACGTTCCTAAACCAACGTTCAAACGTGACGTTTGAGTATGTTCAAACGTTGATTTGACGAATATTTGAACGTTTTGTCGGACATTCGAATTTTACTTTCATAAAGATTCGAACATTTTGTTCAGTTCATTCGAACGTTGTGTAGTACATTCGAACGTAGTTGGAATTAAGGCTCGAACGTTTAATGTGCACATTTGAATGTACTTGTTAGAAATTGTAAATTTTAATAAAATTAAAAAGTTTACAAATTGTATCATATTATATAATTAATCTAGCAACTTACAATATCTTATAGCATATCAAAGTTAAATACTAAAAATTACAAATAATAAAAAAAGATAAAATTTATCTATTTTTTTTTCTTCGTCTACCACGATCTTACTGTAGTGACATAACACGCTCCATTTCGGCCACCATCTTCCTAAAAAAGATAAAATTTATCTCTCTCCTCCTTCTCTCTCTGCTACTCTTGCATGCACGTCTTTAGATCAAAATGTCGCTCCAAGAGAAACTCTAACTCCTCCTGTCTCAACTTCATAATCTCATTCTCTTGTCATGCTACTTCTAAATCCCTGGTGAGATTATTAATCCTTGAAGTAGAGGAGCTCGTGGAGGATGGTGAACCAGTTGAATGCTTGAGTGAACGTCCCAATCCTCTGTCCATGCTAGACTTGGTCTCGAGCACTTCCTTGAAAATATCTATATCACTAGGCGATGATTCTCTAGAAGCTGAATGCATCTCCAATATTCCATCCTACAATTAGAAAGAAAACATACATTAAGCAACAAAATTAATTGAAATATGAACAACAATAAATTATTCAAATATATATTAATTTATTTAACAAAATTAATATCGCTGACATAATTTTCTGCAGCGGCAGGATCCATCCATTCACTACGTTCATTAGTGTGAGCAGCAACATAGACATGAATGAGAGAAAATTTTTAGGATCATCACGTTTCTAACAAAGACACATTAGTAATTGAGAAATTTAATGTTAGTAACTAAATAACATTAAATGTAAAAAAAAATAGTAGAAATTCTATAAGTTATTAATTACCATCTTCTCAGCAAGGCGATGTAACGACCTTAAACCGGCACGATGGTGGACAGTGAGATCTGATCTATTCTGTGCATTCGTTGAACTTAAGTTTTACAAAATCAACTAATAATGTTATTGCTAATTTAGAACGAATACAAATATAAATAACCAACTAATTTAGAATATCTGATAATTAGGACTTGCGAAAAGATCACAACAATTCACTCAATCAGCTAACTTCATCTTCTGAAAAGGAACTTTGCAGCCTCTTCCAATGTCTGAAACTTCTTAAAATGCTCACGACATCGACCCTTGTGACATCGGAATAATGTAGCCAGCAGTCCGTTCACAATTCTCACATCTTCGGTACAAGTAAATTTGAGGTCGAACTCATCCTAAGGAGTGAACTAACTAAGTAATATAATATACTTATTGAGGGGAATAAATATAGTTGTAATGTTATCTCACTAGCACACGGCTCCGAATGTGATCCTTAACTTCATTAGGAATCTTGCCATGATCGTACATAAAAAGGAGCATTTGCTCGAACTACTGTGCCGATATAAGAGAAAAGTGCTGTCACTCATTCAGAGGAATTTTTAGGTATTGTGATCTTGATTTTTCCTTGACGTCTACTCTTTTCTAAAGAGAGACCACGAGTAATGCCACAACCGCATTGAGAAGACGATGCATCAATTAACATATATAATAACATGGTATTAGTTATATATGTTATTGAGTATTAAAAATTAATTAATTAATTATCAACGAAATTTTATTACTATTGGTCGTCGACTGACTATCCGTTTCCTGCATGTTAATCTCTTAAAGAGCGCAATCCTCAACAGGGAAGTCCAAAACGGGTTTAGGACTTGGAAAAAGTAACACATTTCTTTGTTTTCTTTTTGTCAGCATCCTTGAAAATGAATAAAAAAATAAAGAAAATTAATTAGAACACTATTTAGTGTTGTATAATATTGACAACTTAACTTATATGATTTTGTACTCTTATTCTTCTTCGTTGAATAAATTTTTCATGCTTGTTTTAGAATTTCTCTCAACAACATCTTCTTCTTCTTCTTCTTTCTTTGACTCTTGTTCTTCCTCCTCACTCACTTCAATTGGATGAGTGTCTAGTTCGGATGGGTCGAGGTGGATAGATGCCACATCATCTCTAGATAAAGGAAGTATTCTCGAGTGCACCAAGGTCAACAAACAAGTTAATACCTTGATCTCCATCTTCTTGGTAAGCCTATACATTTGGAGTGTCATCTTCATATTCATTGGACTCATGATCTATACTCGTTCCTGCCTCATATATGTTCTTAGGAACAAATTTTTGCACGACTTGCCAAGTTATCTCTCAACTATTTTCATCAACACCTTTTAGTGGATCATTTAAGTAATAAACTTGTGTAGCTTAACAAGCCAGTACTAATGGATCATCTTCATACCATTTTAATGTAATGTTATGCTTGTGAAGTGATTATTTTTATGCATTGAAACCCAACCACCACCTAGATCCCACCAATCAAATCTAAAAAACATATGTTATAGATCCACCAAGATATTTCAGTCCAATTATATCATGTATGACACTATAATAGTCAATATTACGCTTTGCATCTTCCCACATTGTGGCAGAATTATTTGGATCACTCCTTGACTGCTTGGGTCATCATTATCAAGTTCATCCATAAACATCTCCTCAATCTCATCCCGTTCATCAGCATCATTCTATTCATTCTCATCACCAATATCTCACATATAATCTAAATGATCGAAGGATAAATCCGGTATCGGTTGATACGGCTCACCATGGAGTACCCATTGTGTATAACTCTATTCTATCCTATTGACAAAGATATGATGCTCAGCTTCATCTAATCCTGAAGCAAACAAATTTCTACAATCTTGACATGGACACTTGATGTAACTACGACTATCAGTAGAGACCTGAGCAAATTCAATGAAGGTCCTGACTCCACGTGCATAGGGAACATAGTCCTTCCCAAGTCTATCCATTTCTAAAAAATCCTATCTATTAGTTTAAGGCATTAAAATTCACATACAAATCATGGTCTAAAGTAATTCACTTCATCTTTGATAAGGTAGTTGGTCCTATCCCGTTCGAGATTATACTATTCATATTGCACAGTTTTTGTTACTTCTACTTCTCACGTCAGTAGAAATTTTGGCAGCGCCTCCCCATAGTTCTCCAAGTATACATGTTCGTAAAGAGGGATTGTGACTCTACAAATAGTATACCTGAAGAACAAATAAAGAAGATACCGAAACTTCACACGCAACGTGAAAATTAGTAGAAGTAACAAAAATATGCAATACAAATAATATAATCCCAAACTATCCACACTGGACAATTCAGAAATCAGTAGACACCTAAGTGTACATTGATTCCCAAATGGGTCTAAGGTTATTCATATATGCAATGTCACATAGGATACTAACTAATATTAATTTGTTGATTTCTAACTATTATATACTATATAAGGGTTGGATTTAGGGTTTAGAATTTGGGTTTTGTGGTTTGAGATTTAGGGTTTAGGGTGTGGAGTTTAGGGTCTAGGGTTTAAGATTTGTGTTTATAGTTTAGAGTCTAGGATTTAGGGTCTGGGATTTGGAGTTTGGGGTTTGTGTTTAGGATCTAGGATTTGGGTTTGGGGTTTAGGATTTATGTTTAGGGTTTGGGGTTTGGGGTTTGAAGTTTGGGATTTAGAATTTAGGGTTTGGGGTTTGGAGTTTAGGGTTTAGGGTTTGGGATTTGGGATTTGGGATTTGGAGTTTAGGGTCTAAGGTTTGGGGTTTGGAGGTTAGGGTTTGTGTTTAGGTTTTTGGATTTTGGATTTTGGGTTTGAAATTTGGGGTTTGGATATGGGGTTTGGGTTTAGGGTTTGGTGTTTGGGGTTTGGGATTGCAAAGTCTAGGATTTTGGGTTTAAGTAATACATGCTTGCAAAAAATACACAAATGCATGAAATTATACAACCCAACGTAAATATGCAAATGAGGCACCAATAATTTGTTTGATGGGCAATTCCTTTCTTAGAGTTAACTACGTGTAATCAATAAGTGAATTTAATGAATCTATTTACTATTTCTCAAAGCGAGGATGTACTCTAGACTTCCCAAATGCTAAGCAAAGAGGGTGAGAATGCTTTAAAGTTTATGGCAGCTGGAATGAAATTATTAATTCTTCGCCCTATTCCTAAACCATACCATTAACACATATCAATGGAGATGTAGAACAAATTAGCTCAGGAAAGGCTTTTAACATTTCAGCAAAAAAGTTGAGGAATTATCTAAAATCAATAAGACATACCTAACTTCTCCAACTTTAAACTTCTACAAAAACTCAGAGAAATTGATATGATAAAAGATAAAGTTAGTGACGTCATTTAAGAGAATTAAGTATTACCACAGGGACTCAAGGAAGAAAAGAAAAATGACATGGAAACTGGAGGAGGTCGTACCTGCCAACGTGAAATAGGTAACTTCATGCTTAGATGAGATAAACCTCCATTGGCCACACGATACCTTCACTATTTTCAAAATCTGTAGGATTCACTTTGTGAGGCATAGTTGAAGATCCAATCTCCCATTGCCAACTAGTTCTAGCCCATTTACAACTAAACTTAAAATGTGGTCAGAAACTAATTCTTCATAACTTAGTTCAATCACAAACAAAAAGTTAAGCCTAGCTCCAAAACCATGATAACTACCGCACATATATACATTTGCCCAACTACTTTTTTTAATAAAATCAAAAACACCCCTTTTAATTCTAGTCTAATCATGCCCATTAATTTAGCAAGAGAGGAGCCAATTATCGTAATCCCTTGTTTTGAACAAGCAAGGAGATTATATCAAATTGCACAAATCTTAGGATCTTCACTTGGAAGACAACTGAACATGATGTTGGTGATTAATGTTAACTAATGGCCCACACAAAGCTCTATAGACACTTAGAAACAGAACAGTAGCGAATATATATATTGAAGTCATTTTTTTTACTTATAAAAAACATATATATATATATATATTGAAGTAAAGAAATATTAACGTCATCTGCTATTTTATTCATAAGTCAAAAGCTATAAGAAAAAAAAAAAAGAATTACCATTGGACTACTATGGAAAATGGAAAATTTTGTATTAATAAAGCTGCAAAATCATAATCAGAAAAGGGATCAACAAAATGTTGTATATCAGGCTTCATAGACATGCTATCTTTCATGGAAACAGAACTCGAAGATGTTCTTGTGCCTTGAACCTGCATGCATTGCTTTATCACTTCACAAGAAACACAAACAAAAGACCAAGTGTATCTCCTGCAATGAAGAAGGAACAAGCAATAAATTATCAGCCCTTGCCTATCTCCCTAAATATGCTCAAGAACATCAAGGAAATTAGCATGCATAGAACGGCACCTCCTTTGCTCTCCACCAAATACATTTTCAAATCCCCAGATATATAATCCTCTCAGTTGGAGTATTTGAGGAGGTATTCAATGAAAATCCAGCAGGGAGACCCTCCTAGAAAAATCCGATCAAACCCGATGCAAACCCCACTAAATGGGACACCAAAGTAGGCCAAAGAAATCCTCCACATGCATCACAATCAAGATCACAAGTCCACAACCTCAGATTCTTAGGTAGGAAGTGTTTACATACAAGTGCAAAACCAGGAGAATTTTATTAGATGTAGTAGCATAACTTAATTATGTATCCATATTTCATTTTATATGAATGAAGGTATGTTCCTTACATAAAAAAATTCTAAAGTTCTTGAATTGCCTTAGTTATAATTGTTTTAAATAACTAATAAATATCATGAAATTAATTTGTAGTCTTATTTAATCCTACGTCAAACAAAACTTTAGGAATTTCAAATTCATTATCTATCATTTCCCATGCACTCTTCATTTGGTTATTGGGGTGTTAATATCATGAGGAATTACTGGGGCGTTAATATCATGAGGAGCTACACAACAAATAAATAAATAAGCCAAGATTAAAATTTTCATTTCCCACCTTTTCACCGCAACTTAACAGAGCATTAAGATAAAATGAATGAAGAAAAAATCTCAAAAGCAAAAAAATAGAACGCCACAAGAAAAGAAAAACAAGCATGTAGAAAATGTGTGAAGTGATTTAAAAGACTCTTACATCCTCTTATGCATGAGCGTTTAGCTTTTCAATAATGGTTTGCATGAGAAGAATGTAGGAAACTTCTTCAATAAAGACCCATCCGTCATCCCCACCATAAACCTAAAAAAACCCACATTATGATCTAACAAAACAAAGACAAAATAATTTTTTTTGCTTTCAGAAAACAATGAGCATAGAGAAAACAAATTTTCTAAAGAAAACCCACAATATTTAGAACCTATTTGATCGTTTCTAAAATTAGCTTCTCAAAAAACCCATATGGATGCACAGTGAGTGGAAGAGAGGAGTACGGGGTTGCTCATAATCAACGAAACCCTATTAATCGACTTAAGAAATGTCAAAAGGGGTTGATTTTTGAACTGGAAATCACAGATACCGAAAAATACATAGAAAATTCGTGTTTACCATGCTAAGAGAAACTGTAGAACAATAGCTTCCACTGGCGCCAAATCGATGATCATAAATCCGTTGTCAATGGTGGCACACGACTCTAGGCAATGACAACCATGGGAAACCCAAGAGAGAAGAACCTAGGGAGAGGGAGAGGGAGTGGGAGGGGGAAATTGGCGTCGCCAAAAGGGGAGGAATAAAAGGTGATCGACGAGGTGAGATCATCGGCGATGGGCTGTTCACGGCAGCTTGGGCTATGCATGGCGGCTTGGGCAATGTGAGAAGAGGAAGTTGGGAGAGAGGGATCAGGGAAAGAGAAGGGGTAGGAACAGAGGCTTAGGTCGAAGACTTGGAAATTAGAACGCAAGAAGGATTTGAAGTTCAAAATCAATTGCTGCAGTTATTTATTGCCACAAAAGATAGGTTTTTTGGTGGCAAAAAGTATAAAGCACACAAATTTGCATTGGGTGCCGAACATTTACGGCAACCTTTTTCGTTCCAAAAAGTAATACAAATGTGAAGCAAAATATTCTCTTGTTAACTTCAAATGTGAAGCAAAAATCTTTTGCCAAAAAAATTCTATTTTTCAACAAAAAGTATTCCTCGCCTCAAACACTAATATGCGTATTTCTTTTAACTTTATTTGCGGCAATAATAAATGGTTGGAAAAAACCTTTAATCCTCACAAAAAAGTATTTTCCCACAAATCTTTCCTTCACCATAAAAATAAAATTAAAAAATCTGTAAATTTATTTGATGCGACAATATGTCCTGCAAGAACACTCTTTTTTCGCCAAAAAAAAAATTATTTTCCACAAAATTTTACTTGCTAAGGTGATCTTGTGGCAAAAGGCTTGTTTTTTTTTTTCCACAATTAGTTTTGGTCACAACAACCCACTATTTGCCACGAACTTATGTCTTAGAAACATATTTTGTGGGAAAAGCTCACATTTGTTGTAGTGGGTATGCAAGTCCTATGTTTTTTTTTTTTTAAAGTAGGCCACCTTTAAAAAAAATTTTATGTAGTTCCCAAATTTACCTTTTTCTCAAAAGAAATGCCTGCGCTTGCTAGAGTTCCAAAAAAAAAAAAAACATGCACTAGAGTTGCCCACTCTACAACGACAAATATCATATCATTCTCTTTAAAAGTTGAAAATTCTATGAATACTAGTAAAGTAATTTGTGAATATCAGTAAAATAGTCTTAGTTAAGATGTTTTTTATTTTAGGTTTTAGGAAAATGAGGGAGAAAATGTTGAAAAAAAATATTAACAAAGTTAGAATATTACTTTAATATAATTTTATTTTAGAATTTACAAAAGTTGTATTAGTTTTTGTGTTTTGTTTGTAAGCTTGAAAAATTGTAATTATTAGGTAATTTTTAGATGAAAAGGTTGAAAATTAAAAATTAAAAAGTGTTTATGTTTAAGTGGTGTTTGCTGTGACATAAACTTTGAGATGAAATAAGATTGTTTGTATTCTCAAACAAGCCCTTATAGACAAAGTAATGTTAGATAAATTCTTATGGTGTGGAAACCCCCAATCACTAGAACAGTTTAGAGTTTTTGCCATGGATGGTTTTTGTAGCTAAAAGTGTGTGTTTCACGAGCATAGAGCATTCCCATCAATTTCGTCCGTGGGAGCTTTGTGGCATAAAACTCGTCGCAAAGAGTATTATTCACCACGACTTCAAGTTTCTGCGGGAAAAGGTAAGCAATTACCATGAGAGGGTCTGTGGTGAAAGCCTTCTCAATGCGTGACAAAAAGTCATGAAAATGATTATGATTTTGTGGCCATTGCTTGCTTGCCACAAAATCTTGTCGTGGGAAATACAGATTTTCTTCTACTTCAAATTGTCGTTAAAAGGCACTTGCTACTAGCTTAGGTTCTTGTAGTTTGAGGCTATTACTTTTTTGCCATGACTTTGGTTTGTATGGATTGCTTGGTTCTTGCTACCATAGTCATCCCTAATGAAGTTTGGTTTGGTGGAAATTTAGTTATTCCCCACAACAACAACTCGTGCCCAATACACCATTGCCATGATCTGGTTGTGGTAAAATAACACTTGCAACAAAAAGTTGTAAAATATTACCGTGTATAATAAATAGCTCATTGCGCACAAATGTTTTTGACACAATAATCAATAAAATGGTATGGATCCACATTGGCAATTTCCTAGCAAACAGAATAGTATGTTTTTAAACTTATAAAACTATATATAAATATAAATATATATATATATATATATTCAGCAATATACTGCAACAGTTGTAATTCATTAAGTTATATATTTGGATTACATTGGCATCCCATTTAAACATATGGATCTTGAAACAATATTACTTAGCCACAAACAAATGTTTCGTGAATGCTCGTATCCAGTGGGACACGATCAACCACTCCTTAATTACATCATTATGCTATATACAAACTTGCTTGTTGGGCAGGATTCATGACTGTGAGCATCAAGCCAGGGACTGAATGCATAGAGAGCTTGGGTATAGACTGCTGCAAAATGGGTAAAATTAACATGTGAGGGTTCTTCATCCATGTAATGCAACATTGCCTAAGGAGCAACCCTTAGGCAGTGAATAAAATACTCCCTATCAGTCATTTACATAAATTAGTTTAACTTTAACCCAAATATGAATAGTCAAACCCCCATAAGACAAGAAATTAATTATGGCATGTATAAGCCTTTTTTTTTTTGTTAGCAGTTGACTAGGCAACCATTAGTGAGCATATGACTTTGTTAGGGAAGCACCCATTCAGGTTATGATAAACTGAGAATGAAATTTAATTGCTAAGTGGGACCTAGAGGTTTTATAAGGCTACTTGGTTGTCCTAACTAGTTATACCATGAGTTTGATAACTAAAGAATATCTAAATATATTGTTTTATACAAGTAAATCAATAGTTAAATTATAATGATGCTAAAATAGTGACTTTGCTGAGAACTAGCACAAAAAAGCATAACACAACCCAACCAAGCATACCAATACAACCAACACATGAAATTTGCCCATACCATTTATGGTTAGCAATTTAGAAAACAATCTAACTCATTCTGCACTCACATGTTAACCATATAAGATTGGCCTTTATTTATTATTTATTTATTTATTTATATTTTGGTCCTAAGGTGTGGTTTACAACATCACCTTAGGAGCTATTGTGCCACAAGTATACTAGAAACCATT
The DNA here is from genome assembly GCA_036559045.1 of Platycarya longipes. Lineage (NCBI taxonomy): Eukaryota > Viridiplantae > Streptophyta > Magnoliopsida > Fagales > Juglandaceae > Platycarya > Platycarya longipes. Next base: position 25,116,915 of record CM071789.1, on the reverse strand, counting down.
AATTATATAACCCCAACTTGTCCAACATTTTTGTCTAGCATGCTCTTCTATATTCATTAATTATAAAACCCAAAATACAATGAAATACCAGTGAATATTATTCATAAAAACCCTTTGGCTGACCCAAATTCAATCCAACTATATATAGTTATTTATATAATTAATGACCAAACCCAATTAAAGTATACACCTCGTATCCAGCAACCAATTCTCAAGTAGCTAATAAAAGTCTAATTCATTTCAGATCTTTATAAAAGTCTCTAGAGATGACAAACTGAGGAACTATAGCAAAGTTTGTAACTTTGTAGTTTTCAGTAATTACTTTGCTGAAACCAATCTGATCTTACTCTTGACATCAAATCATGTGTCATCAGGGGTGTACACCATGTATGGAAAAGATCTCCTTCATTTGTGGAATCTGCATAGAATAAAAGTATATAAATTGATGGAATACAAATGTTAGGCTAAATTATAATGATGCTAAGATGGTGAATTTATTGAGAACAGACAAAAGCTGAAGGACAAAGAAATGCTAATCATGAGTCTCATAACAAAAGTGTAGCTAAATATATATTTTTTTATACAAGTATAGTGGTAGTTAAATTTAAAATGGTGACTTTGCTGAGAACCAAATCAAACCTACCCACATATAATTCAGTTTAATCACTAAGACTAGGTACTTTACTCCATAAACTACAACTAAATCCCGGCTCCCCACAGCCCCAACTACAATTACATTACCCTTTCTCCATACACAATCAAACCCATTCCAACACTAATTTAACACCAAATCAAGTTCCGTTTATTTTCTTACAGGGGTCATATTTTCCATTGAGAGAGATTCCTTGGTTGTTTATAAAATAAATGAAGGAGAAGAAATATCACCTCAATTTGACTATGAAGGAATTTGATGTACCCAACAACTTCTAACCAGATGGAGGCTTTTTTAGTCTGCAAAAGGTTAAAAAGTAGCATACACCACAACCATCCAAAAGTAGCACACACCACATGTAATATCTCATTTTTTTAGATAAAATAGTTTCTTGAGGATTTATTTTAAGGGACTTATTGGAAATATTTTTTTTCATGAAAATATAATTTGAGACTCAGATGATAATTTTGAGCTATGAAAAGGTAAAATTATGCATTCTAGGATAAATTATGGATGAACCTTTGGGGATTGTAACAAAGTGTCAACTAGAGAAATTCAAATTAGATCTAGAAAGAGATAAATTTTTGAAATTTAGAGGAGAAATTCAAGAGGAAGTGATAAAACAAAAAAATCAAACACTTGGTGCCCGAATTAAGTGTTCTCGGGCTGGTCCATTGAGTTTTGGTGAAATGAGTATAACTCCTTTATATGACGTCCAAATGAGGTAATTCAAATTCTTATAGAGCACTAAGAGGCATATATAAAACTTTTATTTTTCGAAATTTTGAAGAAAACGAATGGATCAAGGTCTAAATCTGGTGTGAAGTGGATGGACAGGAATAAGAGTCAACTAGTAACTGACTTAGATGAGCTATCTTATGTTCGGCCATGTGACGAAAATTGTGATTGGCTACCAAACTTTCTAAGGTCTTGATATGTGTGGGAACATTTGTGAAGTTGATAAGAATTGTAACGCCCCGATTTTTTTGCCATGATTAAAATGTAAATCGAAGCATTCGGACAAGACAAGTAATGCAAGGCTACTTATCCTACATAAACATAAGAAGTAGCATGCATGCATCTAAACTTACTAATTAAATGCAACGTAGATCACAGCTGGAAGAGGTAAAATTCCAATATATGCAAAGAGATCTAACTCTTGCATAAATATCACATGGCATAATAAAACTTTAACCTTCATAACTACATATTTATAAAAACATATTGTATCTATGACTTACATAACCCAGTTAGTTTTCTTAAAATATAAGATCGTATCTCACCATCATCCAGTAATCCTACTATTCCACTTGATCACTTACATGAGATTATCTTAACTGGAGAGGAGTATTCTGTAGGACCCTCAGGGTACCTCAGAATCTCCTGTATTGTTTGAGTCTCAATGCAATTTGTTTAATCCTACACAACATCTATCATTCCATAAGGAATGATAGATAAAACTTAAAAAAGTGAGATTTACAAGAAATTTCAGTAAGTACATAGTTAACAAAATAAGGCATAGATAACATCAGCAATCGTCATACATAGCAATGATCACAGACATATAACTTATGAGAATGCTTTATGGGACTTATGCATGTCAATGACCATTCTTCCCATACCAACTTATATCTTACTTAGACCCACCATCATATACTTAAAACTTATACTTTCATCTTATTTCATAATCTTGTGGGTCTTACTTAATTCTTATCCTCAATGGGCGTTACGTATTGCCGTCCCCGTCGGAGTCTTACTTATCGCATATCCTCGACAAGCGTTACGTATCACCGTCCCTGTCGGGTCTTACTTATTACTTATCTTTGGTGGGCGTTACGTATCGCCGTTCCTATCGCATATAACTCATCAGTCATCCGGGCGTTACGTATCGCCTTCCCCATTGTGATGAGTCTCGTGTCACTCTTCCGGGCATTACGTATCACCGTCCCCGTCTTGACACCGAACATACTTAACATTGAGGGCGTTATGTATTGTCGTCCTCACTAGTCATGTCATTCTCATGGGTCTTACATATCGCTGTCCCTGTCATGACATAACTCTTACTTATCCTCGATAGACGTTATGTATCGTTGTCCCCATCATGGCATAACTCTTACTTTTATGACAAACGTTACGTATCGCTGTCCTTGTTAGCACGTCAGTCATATGGGTGTTACGTTTTGCCATCTATAGAGTTCTTATCTTTTAAATCTTAAAGCACAAAATTTGAATATCTTTGTCTTAGCTTTCCATAGACTCTTGAATCATTCAATTTCGACATCACACTAACAAGTTATGACCAATTTACCATAGGATGCTAAATTTGTCAATATAACCCCTATTAAATCTGAAAGTTACTAGGGTTGATCTATCATTTTTTTTTCCAAATCAAGACCTGATATTTTCATATAATCTTCTTCATATAACATCATAGAATATATTCGTAAGGTCTCATAATTTTTCTAGCATTTTATCATAGCAAAAACCACTCCAAAACTCAATAGGCTTCAATTTAACACATAAATTAAGATTAAGCTCAAATAAATATCAAACATGATCTAATCACCAAACCACTTATTCTATGCCAAGATTAAGTTAATATATGTACTTAAAAGTTTCTCCAAAGTTTGAATTGATTATAAAACTAAGCTTTAGACAATCCTCCCTCCAAAGCCTTTAGATTGCCTTCTCTTTGATGTTCTAGTGGTATAAGTATGTTTAGGTGAATTTTGCTTGCTCTCTTTCTACTATAACTGAAAGTTTTCTCTAAAAGAAGATGGAAGAAGAGTACACACACACACATATATATACCTAGGGGCGACACCTTAGGAACAAGAAGTTGAAAAATATGCCCATAGGTAATCGGTTCTCCTTTTAGAGCCGTGTATGAGTTTCCAAGCTCTTTAGGCTCATATCACCCCTAGAGCTTAGGCTTAGTTGGTCCTATCTCCATCCAAGGGTCATATTTGTACCACTTATATGCATATCTTGATCAATGGTTAGAATCATTCTAGCACATGAAAGGAAAAGACAAAGTGACTAAGTAGTATGATAGTTTCTTCAAATGGGGTGTATCCGTCCACTTTAATCCCAAATAAATCCTTGATCTGGTATGACTATTCATAAACTCACAGCATGAAAGTTTTATATCATACTCTTAAGATTATATGGGATTTTGAATCACCTTATTCTGAGATCAAATGAGAGAGATATACTTAATACAACAAAATATGTCAAAACCACCCGAGAACACCCAATCCAAGTTCTCCATTTGTTTTCCTTTATTTTCTTACCCACCAAGGCTTCTAGATCAACTCATCTCCTCATTACACATACTCCTACACATGTCAAGATCTCAAGAAAATTGATAGCCAATCACCATTTTCTTCACATGGCTGAATATAAGACAATTTATTTAAGTCGGTTATCAATTGGACTCAACCCAGGGCCGTCCATTTCACACCAGATTTCATCCTTGATCCGTTCTTTATCTTCAAAAACCCAAAACATAAAAGTTCTAGTTATACTTTTTAAGGTTATATAAGAACTATAATCACTTCATTTGGAGCTCATATGAACAAGTTATGATTTTTCTACTAAAACTCGACAGATAAGCCTGAGAACACCAATCCGGGCACACCAAGTGTTTGATAGATGATCCCTTTTATTTCACACGAAATTTACTAAATAATATCTCCTCATTTTTCACATCTCTACACACTTGTCCAGATCTTAGGATGATTGAGAGAATAATCCAAAAACTTAATCTTTTTTAAAGTCCTTAGTCAACTTCAAAGTCAATGCCTATCTATTTCCACTTCAGATCTGCCACTTTAATCTCTATTTTGTATTTGATTAAGTTCACATCTCTTCAAACATAAAACATAAAAGTTTTAGATATTTCTCTTAGATTTCTATAGCTTTTTGAATCACTTACATCCGATATCAAATGAGCAAGTTATGACCGTTTTATCAAAAGACGTTAAATCTCTCCCTGTATCTCACTCGAGCCAGACATCAAGCGAGATCTCGGGTTAGGCACTTTTTTACCTTAAAACAAGCTACCTTTGTATCCAACCTTACTCCTAACCTTCCAACATAAAAAACTATATACATATATCCAAAGGTTCCTTGAAATGATTTTAAAGAAACATAATCCTGCCACATATGACAATTAAATGGATACTTAAAAGTCCAGGTTATCACAAGAATTTATGTAGAAGCCTTGGTGGGTCAAAAACAAAGGAAAACAAATGAAGAACTCGGATTGGGTGTTCTCGGGTAGTTTTGACGTGTTTCGATAAATTAATAATATATCTCTCATTTGATTTCGGAATAAGGTGATTCAAACTCCAATAGAATCATAAGAGGATGATATTAAACTTTTATGTTTTGAGTTTTTGAAGAATCAAATTTTATCAAGGACTTATTTGGACTGGAACGTGGCTGACCCCTAGGGGAGGCTAAGTGGCCAAATACACCTATTGAAAGATTTCCTATGATGTTGTTTTGACTTTACCTCCATGTGTTGGAACTATTTGGGCCCTTGATCAAGATCATTTTATAGGTGGATTAATTTCAATCATAGGATTAAAATATCAGCAACTCTTCATAGGATTAGGGGTGATCATGAGACCACAAGTGTAGGGGACACATCACCCCAATCAGCCAAGGATGCTCAAGCTCTCTTCCCTTGCATCCCACGCCTCACATGCCTATAAATAGATGAATGGACTTCTTTTATTTCCCATGAGATATATCAGTTGGCCATAGTGAGAAACAACCAAGAAAAATATAAAAAAAGCCACTCACATCACCTAAGTACCAAAGGAGAGATAATTGAGAGCATTGGAGAAGAAGTGGTGCAAAACCTATCCTAAGCATCAAATCTAGCTTTGAGAAAATTTTTAAGTGCATATATTAACTTAATCTTGGCATAGAATAAGTGGTTTGGTGATTGGATTATGTTTGATATTTATTTGAGCTTAATCTTTGTTTATGGGTTAAATTGAAACATATGAAATTTTGGAGTAGTTTTTGCTATGAAAAAATGCTAGGAAAATTATGAGACCTTAGAAATATATTCTATGATGTTATATAAATATGATTAAGTGAAAATCTGAGGTCTTGATTTGAAAAAAAATGATAAACCAACTCTAGTAAATTTTATTCTTAATAGGGTTATTATTGGTAGATTTGATAAGTTTTGGTAAATTAGACATAACGTGTTTGTTTGATATCGGATTTGAATAATTCAAGATGTTGTGAAAAGATAAGAGAAAGATCTACAACTTTTATGTTTTAAGGTTTAAGAGATAAGGACACAATAAAGGATGAAATTGGGATAGAAGTGGCAGAACCGAGTTTATCATAGTAGGCATTGACTTCATTGGTGAATTTCTTTTATTCTAAATTCTTAGTGGCTTGTTTTTAGTTATTTGAATAATATCTCAATAATTATGATAAGTTTATAAAATCTAATTTACTTGAAAAATTTTCAAGAATTCTTATACTAGATATTATTAAGCAAATATTCAAGAAAACAAGGTAAATATGCTTAAATTGATTATTAAAAAATTAAGAAAAATTTGACAGATTGTATATGTGGATTTTGGTTTGATTTGAATAACAAGAAAATAAGGTTTAATCCTCTAGGGTTTCGGCCAGCTTTGATTTAATGATATTTTAATAGTTTATTTTGTTATTTAAGTATTTTTGGTTATATATTTACGTTATAAATTGATGTAACGTATGTGTATGTATATGTGATGTATGTTCTTGTGATATATTTTTATATATTATATGAATTATAAAGACATGAAACATGCATGTCATAAGTCTAAGTTTATGCGTATATTGCATTTCGTTACGTATATGTGTCATCCTAAGTCATGACGTCCATTTAAAGAAAAGTCTATGTTACGTATCGTCATAAATTATGTCAAGTATTTAAGAAAACTTAATAAGAAATATTCGACAGGGACGGCAATACGTAACGCCTGTCGATGATACGAAATAAGAAATATTCGACAAGGACGACAATACGTAACGCCTGTCGATGATACGAAAGAAGAAATATTCGACAGGGACAGTAATACGTAACGCCTGTCAATGATGCGAAATAAGAAATATTCGATAGGGACGGCGATACGTAATGCCTGTCGATGATACGAAATAAGTAAAGACCCGACAGGGACAGCGATGCGTAATGCCTGTCGAGAATAAGAAGTAAATAAGACTCACAATAGAAAGTAAATAAGAGTTTTAAGTATAAGATGGTGGGTCCATATAAGAGTATAAGTCTGTATAGAAATTATGGTCATCCATATGCATGAGTCTCATAAGGCATTCATGAATCATGAGAAGTTAATTCATTATAGTACATATTATATTATTGATATGCTTGGATGATGCATTTGTTCAGTTATTTGTATACTTACTGAGATTTCCTTGGAATCTCACTCTTGTGTATTTCTTTTCTTTTTGGAAATTCAATCCTTACTGCAAGATTTGATAATAGACATGGGTAAAGCCCTAGTCGCTCGAGAGACCCAGCGGAACCCTATGAGGCCCTCCGAGTACTCTTCCTAGAATTTTTGACCAGTTAATAGAAATAGGGATCGGTGTTGATATGGGAAGAAATTGCAGGAGAGGAAAAAGGAGTCGTCGTGGCCATAAGAAGTTATTTGAGAAGTCTTGTAAATGTTGTATATAAGAAAACTAACTGGGTTATGTTTATGCATGTAAGGATACAATGGATGATGTGGATATTGTGGTTTTTATGCTACCATGTGATCATTAGAAATTAATTTTATTCAGAACTTTTCTATTATGATTTGCATTAAATTTAGATAAGTATGGGGGAGAGTAGCCAAGTGTTATTTACCCTGACACTTCAATTTGCATTGAATTACGGACGTAAATTGGGGACGTCACACCACAACGATCCACAGTGCAAGTATTTAGTGCTACTTCTTATTCGAATCTAAGAAACTGATACAACTTTGGGTCTAAAGTGTTTTTAAACACAATACCTTTTGGAATAGTAATTTGATAGTTGCTAGATTTTCCATTGGTTTGGTTCAGATCTTAAGACTTACACATCAAACAAAACTTCCTGAAGCACAATAGAGACGAACATGTTTTTGTTGAGACTTGCACATCAGACATATAAACTGAAGAATGAAAACTATTTATTGTGAGACCCCGAATTCTTGCATATCTTTATTTTACTTATATTTCATCATTGGATATTTTAATTTATTCTAATAAATTAAAATATTATCTTACTTATTTTATTTCGGGTACACTTTATTTACGATTGAAGTTAGTTATTTGTAAAATCTAAGATTTTAATACTCTTAGTTGTTTAATAATTATTATTGGTTTTATCATTTGAATTGTTGTCAATATTATTTTGATTTAGTGGTTTTGATTCTATTGTTGTTATAAGTTTTTGTGAGATTCTTGAATAATAGTGCTTTTAGTTATTTTAATAAATCATTACTACTGATCTTTCCATTTCAAATGTTATTTTCATTGTTTTTGGTTTTAATTATCATAATGTATGGTTTGATTTGTCGTATTTTTATTAATGAGCGTTTATTCTATTTTATTTGACATTATCTTATTCATTGATCTTAAATTTATTAAATTATTAAGTCTTATTATGTTTATTTTATTTTGGTTTGGTAGCTTTTGAATAGCTCCAAAAATATTATATTATGCAGGATTATTTTATTACCTTGATTTTAGTTATTTAAAATATTGCGAGATCTTAAACGTGCTTTAAATATCTGATTTAAATACATGACTTTATTCCTTTTAAATAATTAAATAAGCTTCATCATTTTAAGTGTTGATGAAAAATATCATGTTGAGAAATAAAGTAAGTTAAAATAATATTTTAATTAATTAATTTGAGCGTTTTAAGTTAAATTGATGTTATGCGCTTTTAGATCAATATTTTAAATTCATCTATTGTCCGTTTGAAGATCCCGAAATGTCGGGTCTATAAATAGCCCGAAAGGAATTTGACCATTCATTTTCCCTTTTTCCCTTTTCTTTTCTCTCTCCTTTCTCTCTTTTCTCTCTCCGTGCTACAGTGCCCCTAAAGGGCAGTTCGGTTTCTAGCTTGTGGCGACGCCACCCCCATCCACCAAGCCTCACCTCTAGCCCCAGCTAAACCACTAGCCTCCGGCGAGTCCAACCCTACTAGAGGCGTCAACCATGGCAGCCCCACCTCCCGCCGGTAGCCCCAAACCCGAAACTGGTTTTTTTCTCTATGCCTCCACCTTGCTCAGCCCATTGCTCCGCCATGAGCCACCGCACTATGACACCACCCCCGCCATTTGATCCACCATCTAGAGGCGACCTACTACCAGAAATTCCAGCCCCAACGAAGCTCTCACTTCCCTCATCTCCCATAAAACCGAAATGTGTCTCTAAATGGATCACCCTTTGCCGCGTTGCCGTCTGGCCACCGTGACTCTCATATTCACTTCCAAAAGCTTCCCCGACCTCAGTTTGCTACACCCCTAAAACAGCTTCTCCATCCATGGCCCCACCTCCCTTGTACAAGGGGAAATCCGAAAATGCCACCTTCCGGTGGTTGCACCGCCTCACTACTATGACCATGAGATTCCCTATCCTCCAATGAGTATTCTCCTAAATTTTGGTGTCAAACGGAGTACTCGAGCCCAACCCGTCACTTGCCGTGCCAGGAGACGAATAATGCGCAACTTACCCACTATGGATTGTGGATCGGCACGATGTTCGATTGGCGTTCATTTATGTGCTGTAAGTGACAACATTTGTTTGTTGTTTGATTGACTGTTTAATTGTGTGCTAATCTCTCTTTTGTTTGTTTGAAATATTAGCTAGTGATGATAAATAATTTGAAAGTAGGTTGGTTGGACCTGAGGCCATTTAATGAAGATTGGGATCACCCCGAGCTAATCTTACTGTGATTGGATATTTGTGTGGATATTAATTGTTGGTGATATAATGACTTGGTTGGATGACTCGACTCTGTTACTTTTTAGAAATTGTTGGTGATAAAATGATTTGATCGAATGATTTCGTTATTGTTTAGAAGTTGTTGGTGGTAAAATGCTTTGATCGGATGACTCACTACTTTTTAGTAATTATTGGTGATGAAATGATTTGATCGGAAGATTATATTACTCTTTAGTAATTATTGATGGTATAATGGTTTGGTTGGATGATTTCGTTGCTTTTTCTCTATTTATCATAAAGGTGATACACTAGGATTTTTAATCTAAGAGCATTTGGAAGAATATGGTGAAAACCTGATGAGGGAACTTAAGAAGTATAGTTAAGTATAATTTGGCTAAGGGTTGAACAATGGCATAACATGTTGGATGATGAAAAGTTTACTTTTTGGGAGTTCATTAGTTTCAATCATGGTATACTTCTTCGAAAAAACACTAGGCTTTAACTCATGGCTGATGTATAGTTATGACTTGAGTCGTTGGATGAGATATTAAAGTGTATACTTAGATTGCCTTGATGTATAGTTTGAGAAGTGTTTGGGTTTAGAAAAAATATCATATGATGGCACGTTGCTGAAAAGAGTAACTCTATAAACAATATAAATGTGTTGGCTAATGATTGGTTTTGACTTGGTTATTAGGTTTTGAGAAAACCTTAACGAAAAATGTGTGTTTTGATAAAGAGAAAAGAGAAGAAAAGTTTAGGTTTGACTCCACCATAAGTTGCGTTCTTAATCCCTATAGGACAATGTTGGTTTGATTCGATGTGACTTGATTTGATTATCTCTTCTTTGGAATATGCATGGCATGTTGGAAGGAAGATAAATTAAAAAGGAAAGTCTGTTCATATGTTAATATGTACAAGATATGATTTAGGAATGTATGATTCATATGTTTCATGATCTATATGTTTTGCACAAGAAGTCACATGTCGCATGCATGTCCCATGCATGAAGCACGAAAATCATATTTTTGAGTCAAACATGTTTTTTAAAGAAAAAAATTAAAGTTTTATAAGGACTCCAAAGGCTGGGACGGTGTAGTACCCCAGTGGAACTCCCTGTTCACTCATGAGTGATTAAAGTCGAGTGAAAGCCCCTGGGTCGACGAAGAACAGTCAATGGACCATATATGGCTCCAAAAAGTATCTGGAGTGTGGTCGCACCTAATGCTAGTAGGTGCCCAATGGACAGTGTTGGTTTCGGCTTTCCGTATAAGAAGTTTGTAGTCGCTCGGTTTGATTGGTCACCGAGTGATGAAGAGCGGTAAACGTAGTCGCCCAGGCGATGCGGTAACGCATAACGTATTCACCCAGGTTTGATACGGTCACCGGGTGTGACGGTAACTAACGAGGAGCACACGGTGCATAGAAGAACCGTGAGGTGTCCAAATAAGAAGTCATGATGAAAAAGATGGGCTTTCAAGCTACATGATATGATATGATATGATAAGTGGCGCCTAAGATAAAAAAAAAAAGATGAAAGACTCGAAAAGTTTATGAAAATGTTTTGATTACATATGAAAGAAGTCAAAGTTATATGAAAGCATTTTTATGAAAAGCACGTACATGAAACAAAGTTTCAAAGACTGTCAAGGTTTATAGAAGTCTTTATATGAAAGTGCATGTGCATAAATCATGTTGCAAGTCTCATATTCATGGTACATGCACTCATTGTGTTTACTTGTATATGTTGACGGTGTTTTGTTGTGTGAATTAGTTGTATGTTGTCTGTTGCTTACTGGGATTCACATCTCACTGGGGGATCGCGCCCACCTACGATCCCACGTTACGGGATCGTAGTTTGTGATTGCAGAGAATGGAATTTGGCTTGAGATACAAACTCCGTAGGAAAAGAAATTTGTTGAGAAAATGAAGATCGAGATTATGATCTCGGAAGTAGTGTTGTTTATCTTTTTCTTCTGAAAGACTGTATATTCTCCTGTTGGAGAAATTATTTTAAACTGATTTGTAATTTTTAAGAATATTTGGTACTAGAACAACTGACTTTTATTTATTTTTCCGCTGCGAATATTCATTATACACTTTATGCATACTTCACACACTCTTCAAACACTAATCGATGAGATGATTGATCCATGTGATGATTGTTCGGATGTCGCGAGTCCTTCAAAATCCCAGGGGGGATTCGTGGGCGTCACATTTATCTTCTCTTGTAAATTAATTCAAGGCAAACATGTTTTTGTAGTAAAAGCATAATCATGATAATCATAAATATCTATGTCATAAGCACTATTTACTCCCAAAACTCGCTATCTATCAACTTAGTGAACTCTCCAATTTCCACACACAAAGAATTGACTACCTAAAAACTAGATTGTAATTGAACAAGAAACACTACTACAGCCTCCAACAAATTTCAAGTCCATCCAAGATAATGAAATGATTTATAAAGCCATGTAAATTAATACACACTTCATTAGCATTGGATGATGAATAGACAATATAATCACTACAATAAACACTATAATCCCAACAATGAAACAAGCAAATCAGACAAATGAAACGAATGAGTGAAGCCGTAATATATCTAGCATTAGCTTTACCACATTAACCTAAACCAACATTGATAAGAGTACAGGGAATCAATGAACTTGTATTTCAATTTGTTTGACAGCACATGGTATCAATTAGTAAAGAATTTGTTGTATATATTCAAGTTACATAACTGAAATGAAACAAACAGGGCAAACTAATCTCTGACACACAAACCTTAGCCAGGCTTACACTCTTTCATGATGAAACATATAATGACAAACATCATTCCTAAATTCTCCTCTCTTTCTTGTATTTAGTGATAATTCATGATAGAAACACATCTCTTTCTCTCATTAATTTAAAATAAAATATTACTCTAATTAAAATATTATTATTACTCTCCACGGCTTGGTTAAAATTAAAATAATTTTTTTTAATTTAGAAATTTCGAGTACCAAGAAGTTTTCATATTCAAACCTAACATTAATTATAATATAATAGATTGGGATTAGAAACTGAGAAGCCATCAAACCTAACACTAATTTTTAAAGACACATAATTGATGGAAACCCACCTAAATCAACATTTTGTTGTGGGGAAAAACAGAGGAATCTAAACCGGGGGGAAGAAGATATAGGGGTAAAGAAAACACTATAAATTTTAATAAAATACTACAATCCAAAGGTACAAACCTTAATTTTCTATTTTCATGAAAATCTAATAGAAAATCTCACAATCATGCTAAAATCATACCAATAAACACACAAACTTATAAAAATAAACTTAGAAGTATAAGTAATAGAGAAAGAGATAGAGGAACGGATAGAGAGAGAAATGGCGATGAATGGAGAGAGAGAGAACATGTAAGAGTGAGAGACGAACGTAGAGGGAGAAAACGAGAGAGATACTCACCTACTAAGTGAGACGGCGACAATGATGGAACAGTGGCGATGACGACAGAACAGTGGCAACGAAGGGGCGGCACGATTTCAGAGAGAAAGAGATTAGGTTTTGACTTTGAATGGGACTTAGAGAATATCCCCCGGGGGGATGGGGGGTGTTAGCGTGTTTCTAGATTTTAAAAGACTATTTGCGACGCTTCCGTAGCACCTCAAATAGCAATAAAATTCACCGCAGAAAACAAATTCGCCCAGTTAGCGTGAGAAATTTGCTATCAAATGAAAAGTGCTGCTATAAGTGACTTTTGCCGTCACTTTCTATTACGGCAATGGTAAAAGCGTCGCTGCAAGTCACTTTTCTCTTTTCTTCTAGTGAAAGGTTATACTTATGTAAGTTTATTTGCCGCGATATAAAATTGTCGCAAAAAATCTTATTTTTCGCAACAAAATATTTTTTTCCCACAATGTTTTACTTGCTGGTACTATCTCGTGGCAAAAGGCTTGTTTTTTTTCCCATGGATCGTTTTCGTGTCATCAGCACATTATTACATACTATGCCTAATTGTAGAAAAAGAATTGATAGCAAAAACCCCAAAATCTTATTGCCCTCTTTTGAAAAAAAAGATTTAAGATTTATTAGCCATTTAGATAGTGAGATGAGTTAAGATGATTTTAAATAAAAGTTAAAATTAGTTGAATAAAATATTTTTGAAATATTATTTTTTTATATATATTATTATTGTTTTGAAATTTAAAACAGTTAAATTATTTATTATATTTTATGTGAAAATTTGAAAAAGTTATAATAATAATAAGATGAGATTAGATGAGATAAATTGAAATTATTTTCTAATCCAAACGAGATCTTGCTATAAAGCAAATATAGTTTTAAATACGTAGGTCCTATATATATATATATATATATATTTAAAGCACACACAAAATTTGCATATTATAAAATTACAAATAACAATGTTACATACAATCGTGGAATGTGTAAACGTCGTATAATTGTTTTGAACAAGACTGAGGTCTATTATTAAAAAAAAATATTTCTTATTCATGTGAGGTTTGCATTTATAACTCACTTTTTTAAAAAATAATTATACAATATTTATGCATTCTACAATTATAAATATATTTCTGAAGTCCAAATATCATTTTGTTTTTGCCAAGATGTTGAACGCAATTTATTAAAGAAAAAAGAAAAAACTTAAATTGAAGTTGAGTTACTGTCATGACCGCAATTGGTTGGGCAGGGCCCAAATGGATGCAAATATCAATTTCCACCAAACTTTTTTTTGACGAAACAATGTCTGGACAACGTGATTAGCTGATGATAATAGTCAAATAAATGACAAATTCTAATCCAAACAAATAACTAAACATTCATGACAAAAAAATAAAAAAATAAAAAAAAATAAACATTCATGACAAGTAAGAAAAAGGAGAGCTTATTTTTCTTTTGTACTTTGCCCTTGTCAAACTAGTCGACAGATTTCAATGAGAAGAATGTTTGAGTACGTAAAGTTTTTATTTGTATGTTCTTATTTTGTCATATGCTCTTTATGGTTTTATCTTACTAATAAAAATGATGAGAAATGTTATATACAAGTTCTAAATATATAAACTTCACATAAATTTTTTTTATATAAAAAAAAGTAGATTCTACTATAGAAAAGTATGAAAACTCACTTTTTCTTGATGTGATTACATTATTTTAAAAGGCTGGTTTAAAGCTTCCACATTTAAGCATTACTAGGTTCATTTGGATATTGAGATAAGTTGAGTTCTTTATGAATAATAATGAGTTGAGATGATAGAATAAGTTTTGTAAGTATACCTAAAATGAGTTTAAATATAATTAGATGTTAAGATGAGTTTATATATATTTATAGGAAGTTAAAAAATGTTGTAGGTCTCACATGAAAAGAGGTTTTGAGTTGAGATGAGTTTAATAATTTGAGAGTTGACTATTTAAATGTTAGATTTAGTTTAAAATTAGACTGAAGATGATTTCAACAACCAAGCGGGGCTACTCATAATATCATGTACAGTTGTCTAAATTCAACAATTCTTTGTATTAGCCTTCATTTCAACACTTCGAACACACTTGCCACTTTGGCACAATCTAAAATTATCAATTACTCTCCAAATAAAATTCTCTTCACATTTTCTTTATTCAAAACGAGTTCCTTCCCTTTTCCCTTTTTCCTTCTTTTTTATTGGAACCATTTTTTGAGAGCTCCATCTCATCCCAATTGATGACAACATCTTCTCTCTCGACGGTGCTAGTACCCAGGCTCCTTTTCTCTAACACAGTTCCATCTCGAAATCTCAAGTTTTTAGCACTTGTTGTGAGATATATTAATATGTTTTCAAATTTTCAATTGATTTAGGGTGGTTATGATTTCTATGATTTAGGGTTTCTCTAACTTATTGACTTTATACTTTCTATGATTTGTTTCACAATGAATACAAAGTAAAGAACCTAAAAAAATGAAGAAATGAAGCAAGAAAAATATGAAATCAAATGCAATTGAAAAATACTGTTGATGGTGAGCTCACGGCTTGAGAACAAGATAGAGAGCTTGAGATTTTCTCACTACATAGTTTTTCAATTGAGAAATGCTAAAGTCACTTTCCAAAGTCACAAACAAAAGTCATACCTCAATAAATTTTTATTTTTTATTATTATTTTTTTACTTAATGATTAAGTAAATATTTTTTAATGATGTAGTATTTTTTAAAAAAATATATATTAAAACTATTAAATATATATAAATATATATAAAAACCAAAAAAAAATCTTAGCCTAGTCGTTGCAAGAAAAGGCCACATCACTTGCACACTGTTGAGTGAGGCCAAATAAAATCTTAGCCGATTCATAGCACGACTCATCTAAATTACTTTAGATCTCAATTAAAATTAATTATTTTGATTTTCCTTCTTTTAGTCGAAACAAATACGTTTTTTTCTTTTTATTTTTTATTTTTTATTTTGGGGAATTGCAACTTTGTGTAGGAAGAAAGAATCATCCACATCTTAAACACTGATATCCAAAACGAAAGGCATTCATAAGCTTGCTCAATCAATTGGGAAATCTCTTCCTCGATATTTAGATTCTTGCTTTTAAAGAAAATCTCTCTCAATGTTCACTCCCAATCTCATGTATTCATCCTCCATCTCCACTGTCACTTTCTCCCAATCTGTAAGGCTATTCTTCAAGGGTCTAGGTTTGGATTGCAGAAGAAAAAATGGTGAAGTACTAAGGCTAAGTGTTGAGCTTAAACAATGATATCGAGAAATAAAGGAGACGAAACGGTGTGCTATGTGTTTTAATAAGATGGTGCACTGCAATTATAACAAAAATAACGACCTGCACTTTAATGAAACGACGAGTTTTATAGCTCATATGTTTAAGAGCTAGCCATTATTCATTACGACGTCGTATAATGCTTCTTCTTCTTCTTCTATAAATAGCTTGTAGTTGCAGAACGTAGAATTCATTAAACAATTTGCTTGATTGTTCATTCATTCTTGTAAGGAGGTTCTGGATTCCTTGAAAACCCTAGTTCAAGAATCAATAAAAGTGGATTTTTGATTTCCTTTCATTTGCGCAAGTGAGTAAAGTTTACTTGGTTTAGTTTGTGAGATTGAGAGCTTTCGTTTCATTCTTTGTTTGAATCTTACAAGTGGTATCAGTTTGGTAATCCTCTTGTGATGTTACTCTAATGGCTGAAGGAACAAAAGGGGCTATCAACTCCTAGGATGATGGAAAGCATCAAGAAGCGGTACAAAAGCAATTGAAAGATCACAACAATGCAATTCATAGTCTCACTGACTAGTTAGAATAGATTTCTAATATGCTTAGGTCTTTTGTTGAGACTAGACCAGTTATTCCTAATTATGTGGTACAAAATAGTGGTGGGGCTGGTAATGAAGAAGAAAGAACTGAAACATTAATCTTGCCTTGAGGGGTGAGATTAGATTTTATTCACTTTGAATGCACCGATCCATTAGGTTGGGTATTATAACAACTCAATTTTTTGACTTCCATCAAAAACCTTTGAGATAAAGGTTCACGATAGCCTGTTATCTCATGGAAGGAAAGGCATTAATTTGGTATCAAGATGCATTAGATGGGGAGAATCTTTAAATGTTGGGACTTCTTTATTAAAGTTGTAAAAGTTTGTTTTGGTCCAACCTCCTATGATGATCTTATGGAGGCTTTAACTCACCTCAAACAGACTACTTCAGATAAGGCACAAATTGAGCATATTCCTGAGTGGGTTAAGGGATGAAATTTGGCTTTCAGTTAGGATGTTTAATCCCATTAACCTTAATGCTACATTTGGATTAGCTAAGATCCAAGAAGAGTATGTTTTAGCCTCAAGGAGATTTACCAAAAATTTCAGTAGTAATTTTTATAGAACTCAAGCTGCTACACCTAGTGATCGAGGTCAGAATAATGTTGGACCATTCAACAATGTGTTTTCTACACAAATGGATGATAAGAGAAGGAATGGGTTGTGTTTCCATTGTGAGGAAAAATGAAACCCAGCTCATGTGTGTAAAAAGCCTAGAGTGTATTTGATACAAGGGGAAGGGCTAGAGGATTCTAGGGGTGGCCAGTGGGTACGCATACCCATTGTCCCGCCCGCTTTTTGTCCCACACTGCCATGCAGGGACAGAGTCAATCATCTGACAGGTGGGGCGTGGAGGTGGTATAGGGTTCCATCTGTCTCGCTTTTACCCCACCATCGTCCCCCGCCTTTCATTATTATATATATTAATAATATTAATATATATTACATTTAAAAAAAATAAATGAATCAAAATAGCATCATTTTGATTCATCTATTTTTTTTAATTAGGTCACTTATATAAAACTACCAAACCCCTCTTCGAATTTCTCCAATCTCTCCATTTTTTAACTTATTATTGTAGGTTTTATCATTTTCATTCTCAATTTCTCACAGCAATCAAAATATTGCAAAGTCCAACTACCCACGTATGCATTCGTAACAACTCTTCAAAGTCCAATCTAAACCACCAATATTATGTAAATGATTTTGTTAGTTTAGAATTTCAATTCTTAGAAAGTTAAAAGTTAGAAGTAGTATTTGTAAATTATAATGTTAATAATTAATAGCACAATTTATAATTTAGTAGGATTAATTTGTATTATTGTAAATTTGTAATAATTTAGTCTTTATTTTAAGTTTACTATTTTAGTGATTTTTTTTAAAACTGACTTTAGACTTTAGTAATAGAATATTTTTTAATATATAATTGTGTGTATAAATCAAACTTGATGGTGTTTTGGACCAAAAATGGCTCAGAAACTTGATCTAACTCGAAAAAGACCTAAAATTGTAAAATGGTCCAAGACCCTATAGGGGTAGGGTGGGGGCGGGGGGTGGGCGGCAGGTGGATGGACCCCCACCCTAGCTACCTCGCTATGGGATGGGATACGCTGTCCCCTTGTAGGCGGGGGCGGGGTGTAGGATGGAAGTCCCAGCCCCCGCTCAAGCGGAGGCAAGGGGTTGAAGTAGGGGTACCCCTCCCTCGCCTGGGCGGGGATCACCCCTAAAGGATTCTGTGTTACCAAAATCTAGTGACCAAGAAACTAAAGTTCTTGGAAAGGTTGAAAGCAATGAGGGAGGAATGGAAATCTCTATTCATGCCCTTTATGATTGTATTAACAATAATGCCATGAAACTATTAGGAAAAATTTGAGAAGAATCTATTGAAGTTTTGGTGGATTCTAGATCCACTCATAATTTCCTGGATTCTCTTGCTGTGAAAGCAGCAAACCTGAAAGTGGACACAAGCACCAAGTTGCAGGTTAGGGTGGATGATGGTGCTTCCCTTTTCAGCCAAGGGAAGTGTGAGGCGATCATCAAAATTCAGAGCTCCAAGTTTCTTATTTCATTTCATTTTCTTGACTTGGGAGGATGTGATGTGGTTCTTGGAGTTCAATGGCTTAAAACATTGGGTTCAATCGTATGGGATTTTTCTGCTATGTCCATGTCATTTTCTGTTGGCCAGTTAAAGGTGAAACTAAGTGGCATCTTTAATGCTGATTTAATGATGTGTAGTGGCACAAATTGCTTCAAGTCTCCTCTGCTTAATCAACATGGCTGGTTATTACAAATGGTGGCCCAAGATTCTGTCAAAATAGTGAGCAATTCCCTGAAGGAATTGACTGCAGTTGTTGATGAATTTGCAGACATCTTTGCTAAACCAGTTGGGTTACCTCTTAAGTCTTGGAGAATAACTCAAATCCTATCTCAATCCGACCTTATAGGTATCCCCATTATCAAAAAAATTGAGATAGAAAATATTGTGAGGACTTGCTCAAATCTGGAGTCGTGAGGTCTAGCCAAAGCCCTTTCTCTTGACCAGTCATTTTGGTGAAGAACACTAATAAATCATGGAGGATGTGCATCGATTATCGTGCACTTAATTAAGTAGCCATCAAGGACGATTTTTCCATACCTATCATTGATGAATTATTTGGGGAATTGTTTTTTTCCAAAGTTGAACCCTAGATCCGGATACCATCGGATTCGGGTTAAGAAAGTTGATATTGAAAAGATAGCTTTTAAAACTCATGCAGGGCATTATGAGTTCTTAGTAATGTCATTTGGCCTTAATAATGCACTAACAATTTTCCAAGACTTGATGAATGATATCTTCAAACCTTTTCTCAGGAAATTTGTCTTGGTGTTTTTTGATAACATATTGGTGTACAACTCTTCTTTGGATGAGCATTTGAAACATTTGAGGCTTGTTTTGGGTGTTTTGAGGTAGCATACCCTATTTTCTAAGAAGTCAAAGTGCAAGTTTGGTCTCCAAGAAATTGATTATTTGAGTGACTTAATATCAGAGGAAGTAGTGAGAGCTGATCCTTCAAAACTGGCAGCAATGGTTGGTTGGCCCATACTTGATTCTTTGAAAGAATTGAGGGGATTCCTTGGCTTCACTAGGTACTATAGGAAGTTCATTAAGAACTACGGTACCATTGTAGCCCCTTTTGACAGATTTACTCACTCAAGAAGGATGCTTTTAATTGGACTCATTCAACAACTTTTTCATTTCAGAAATTGAAGGAGGCAGTTACGAAGCAACCTGTTTTGAGATTACCAAACTTTACAAAGATGTTCACTATAGAATGTGATGCTCTAGGTGTTGAACTTGGAGCTGTGCTCATGCAAGAAGGATGACCTATTGCTTTTTTATAGCAAAGGGTTGAAAGGCAAGGCACTGCTTTTGTCAACATATGAAAATGAGCTACTAGCTCTGATTTTTTGCAGTGACCAAATGGAGATCATATTTGTTAGGGAAACCTTTCAAGGTTAAACAGATCAAAAGGCATTGAAGTATCTCCTTAAACAACAAGTAGGCGTTGAGTTTCGGCAAAAATGGTTGTCCAAGGTGCTTGGATATGATTTCAGCATTGATTATAAGAAAGGCTAGGAGAATGTTGTTGCAGATGGACTATCCAAGAAAGATGAAGAGGAGTCTGCTATATTGGCTCTCATAACATTCCGTACTCCTTTATGGATTCAAGAGTTAAAGGATAGTTATAAACTATCTTCTGAGTTTGATTATATTGTGCAAAAACTCAGTAATGGAATGGGCAAGAACTAGCAAGTATACTTTGCAGCAAGGCTTGTTACTCAGGAAAGGAAAATTGGTTTTAGTTCCTAACTCTCCTTTCAAACTGAAGGTTCTTAGTTACATCCACAATCACTTTCAAGCTAGTCATGTGGGCTATAAAAGACTTTACAGAATGCAAGAAGAAAGCTTTACTGGAAAAGGATGAGTGGGAACATCCGAGCCTTGGTTAGGGAATGTATAACCTGCCAAACCAGCAAGCATGAGACAGTGAAGCCACCTAGTTCAATCACCATGGCTTGATATAGCTATGGATTTTGTTGAAGATCTCCCAAATTCGAGTGGTTTTTCTGTCATTTTGTCTGTTATTGACAAATTAACCAAGTTTGCTCATTTTTCCCCTTAGCTCATCCATTTGCAGCAACAAAAGTGGCTTAGGCCTTTTTCTTAGGTGTGTTTAAACTACATGGCATGCCTGAATTCATTATTTCTGATAGAGGTCCATTAATCACTAGCTCTTTCTGGAAGGAGATGCTCAAGCTTTTAGGGGTTTCTCTTCATTATACTTCAGCTTATTAGCCACAATCAGATGGGCAAACTGAGAACTTGAACAAGAATGTGGAGGCCTATTTAGGATGTTATGCTAGTGCTAAACCAAAAGAGTAGTCTGACTGGTTGACTATGGCCAAATGGTGTTACAACACCACTTGCCATTCTTCAATTGGGATCTCGACCTTTGAGCACTCTATGGTTATACTCCTCCTAAATTGTTGACCTTTGTTCCAGTTACAACTTCCAATGCCGCTGTGGACTAGAATTTAAGAACTAGAGAAGGATTTGATGTCTTTGTTAGAAGAGAATATTCAGAGGGCTCAACACAAGATGAAGTTTTTTGCTGATTTGAAGAGAAGTTAAAGCGAATTCCAGGTAGGGGACTGGGTGTGGCGCCCACGACTCCCCCTTGGGATTTAGAGGGACTCTCAACATCAGGATGACGATCATATGGGTCATTTACCCCATCAACAAGTGATCCAAGAGAGTGTGTGCAACAAATCATAAGGTGTACAAAATAAAATTTGTAGCGGAAAAAAAATAAAAGGGCATATATTGTAGTATTTAAAGTTTACAACCCAAACGAAAAATAATTATCAAAGAGGAGATTATACAGTCATCCAAAAGAAAAGCAATATAAGACAAATAATAACATTTGGGATCATAATCTCACTCTTCGCCATCACAACAGTCTACTCCGGTGGAGCCTGCCCCTCGGGCTCATCCTTGTCATCTACATCAAAAACTATGATTCTATAAAATGGAACAATAGGTTGACTAGATACACTACATGAGACGTGAATCTCAGTAAGCAACAATCAGTCACAATAAATGAATAACCAAAAATCAGGATAATACACATGTGTTTTCAACCAAGAGTTAATACACACACACAAAACAATCATTTCCAAGAAAGGAACTCCACACACATACCAACCGTCCTTTCCCAGAAAAGAACACATCTGTCCATATACATGAGTTGTCTTTTTCCATAAAGGAACACGTCTAGCCATATACACCATTCGTCCTTTCCTAGAAAGGAATGCAATTGCACACGCCAAAAAATCCAGTTTCTGGCCTAAACACAATTCCATATTATTATTAAGTGTATACCATGACCTCCCCTAGGGACCATTCATACATTCTAGCTCTCTTCGATACACCATGGGTAATAATCGTGCATGTAACTTTGTAACAAGCGATGTCCATATACACTGTCACCTAGCGCGTACTGTGACTCCCCCAATCTACATTTGGGATTTAACATAGACTGAAGTGTCGGGATAGGTAACACCAGGCTATATACCCCTTCTTACGTGTGGTAATTATTATGCATGCACCTAATCTTACTGACAATATGCCAAATGTATCGCAACAAAAATAGTTCAATTCTTTAAATAGGCAAAGAAATATAACTTTGCAAGTAATTACATGGTAAACTATAACGAAACCCATAAATATCATATTATACACAAATATACAGTACTAGTCTATAAGTTCAAGTTCTCCAACATGACACAACATATTATAACCTCATTATCTGATACAAATTTCCCCTTAACTCACAGTAAGGTTCTTCCTTCACTTCCTTATAATTAACACCAAAACAAAACCGACCTATGCTTAGATTATCGCCCTTTTTAACTCTTATCTCTATTGGCGTCGCATAGACGCTGTCTAATGATAACAAGTCGTCTGGGCTTAGGACCCTGCAGCATCCCAAGTGTCGTCGTCCCTTTGACAACTCAGCTACATTATGATATAAAATTTTCAAAAGATGATCATATAGATGATTGGTCATCTTCTCAAAAGCAGAGTACTCTGTGAGACCCTCAGGGCTCCTAGAGTCTTCTGCGAAGCCTCAGTCTCCCTGTGGGCCATCTATTCCGGCAAATGCTTCTATCATTCAAAAAAAATGATAGTAGAGGAAAATAAAGTGTGAGATTTTGTAAAATCCCAATAAGTGTATAAATAACGTAATAAAAGCATCGTCAATGTATACAGATAAACAATTGCATGCACCATGATCATGGGACTCATGAGATAACTTATGGACGATGCAATTTTAATGAAAACCGACACATTTTCATGAAAAGGCTTTCTTTGGCATGTAAACAAAACCTTTCGTATAAAAGCGATGTCCTTTCAAAAAATTCTTAACGTTACGTGTCTTTGTTCTTATTCTTGTCATTCTTCAACTGACAACAAATCAAATTGCCTTTACTGTCATTCTTATCTATATCCACAACGACAGATCGAATTGCCTTCACCGTTGGGTTTCCTTAATCACGACGGCAGATCAAAACGTCTTTATCGTCGAATTTTTTTTCGTGATGGCAGATCAAAATGCCTTTACCATCAGCTTTTTTGGTCACGTCAGTCCTACGGTAGATCGAATCTCCTTCACCATAATGACATAATTTTCATCTTTTGACGGCAGATCGAATTGCTTTCACCGTCCTGACATGAATTTTCATTTTCTTATTCTTTTCTTATTTTATTTTATTGAAAACCATGAAAACTCAATCATGAGACTTTTCATAAAAATGCATGCAAATTTGGACTTATACATGCATGATACATGATTCATGCGACGTATAAAACATGCATTTACCAAATCATAACAAATACATATTAAACATGTGATCTCATACCTTTTCAAATAAGTCATGAATATTCCATTAAGGAGAAAGATAAAAATAATCAAATCCTGACATTAAAATGGTCTAAGTTGAAAACACTAGCATGACTTATAACATGATTTCTCTCAATTTTTCCTTCATCACATAATCTTCCTTCCAAACCAATCACATATCTTTAACTACTTCTAAAACTTAAAGGGTATACTTCTATTTATTATGAAAATCTAGTTTATAATCATATCATCCATGAAGAAACAAAACTTAAAATTTTCCCAAAAGATTTTTCTATGCCCAAGAATCATATAACTCAAAATCACAATTGCCATTCTTCAAACATATCATGCTATAAATTGAATTCCTTATCCCAAAATTCTCCTATTTATTCCTTGATTTCTTTTCTCAAACTTTCATTATATTTCTCTCCACAATTGTCTCTTGAATTCAAATCTTAAATTATCTCCTTAGATAAATACAAAGATATTATAATCTAAACACTTATCACTCAAATACTAAAGTAGAATATCCATTGACTACTTATCAATCAACTAGTGATAAAGGTATTCTTCAAGCAACAAATAACAAAGTAGAACACTACATAACAAGTTCACCATATATATATACGAAAATGCTAAAAATTAAGTTATAAGAGCACTTACCACTTTCCAAGAGCTCAACTTAAGAAATCTTGTGAAAGAGAAGGATTTCACTAGATACTTGGAAAGAACTCACTCAAGTGTGCTAGGGAGAAGTGTTTGGAAGGTGAGGGAAATAAACAAAAGAGATGGAGATGTGATGGAAGGGTCTTGGCCGAGAGCTTCAAGTGAAAAGAAGTGAGTGTCTCCTTTGGATGTTGGTCGACACATAAGGGTAAAGAAATGATTAAAACTT
This sequence comes from Platycarya longipes, assembly GCA_036559045.1. Taxonomy (NCBI): domain Eukaryota; kingdom Viridiplantae; phylum Streptophyta; class Magnoliopsida; order Fagales; family Juglandaceae; genus Platycarya; species Platycarya longipes. The sequence continues at coordinate 25,092,145 of CM071789.1, read as the reverse complement.
GAAAATTGATCCAAGATAAACCAAGTGTCCACTTAGGGTCTTAGAGCACTCATACCCTTCTTAGACTTAGGTGGCATGACATGACCAAATGCTTATCCAAATTTCGAAAATTCCTAGAAGATAAGACAACATCCTATTCGGCTAACTCATTTCCCATCTTATTCTGTATTTCAACCAAAACTCAACAAGGAAAAGCCTAAGTTTTGTCTTCAAATAATCACTTGCCATTTTTCCAATTTCTTGTCAAAGAAGTAAACTAAAATAGAGTAAGAAAAAGACAATTGTGTAAGTTGGTTATCCTTCCCAAATGGCAACTTACACAAGCATTTGGTCTTTAATTCAAAATTCCCAAATGCCAAATGGGTATTCTTTCAAAATTCCTTACTTGTTTGACTTAAATTCCATGCTATTGGCTTTCTAATTCAAATGTTTTGAGTATCAAATGTTCTTCTGTGCTTATTTTCATGGTTATTTTGTTTAATTACTAGAAGGTCTACTAGTTTATTATTCGTTATAATCTATTGCTAGATTAGATATCAAATCTGTAATTGTTTGATATCTCTAATATGTGAAACAATTAAATTTTAATGATTTGCTGCGTCAGAAATTATTAGAACTTAAGAAAAACACTCGACTAAATTAAATGCAACTACTTGTGTTTGTATTGTTTAGTTTTATCGATCTTTCTAATTCTTAAAGCTGCTACTAGATTAAATCCATAGCGCTTGTCTTGGGTTGTTTAGTAGTTAGGATTAATTAGATCGCTTGTTTTCTAATTAATTACAACTAAGGAGAGATAAGAAAATGGTTCTAACGGTGAATATTCAAAGTATTAATTGATTTATATTATATCAATGATTAGTTATAAAATTTTGATGGTGGACGTTGACTTCGACCAATGCTTTTTCCTTTGATTAATATTTTGAAATTAAATTGCTATTTAGTTGTTTTTATTTCCTTTGAAAATATTTTCATTACAATAAAAAATCCTCTCTCCCTTACTTAATAGCATAAAAATAAGCTAATCACTCTTTGTGGGATCGACCCTTACTCACACTACTACATATATTATTTTGAGTACAGGATTTTATTTTTTGGTGCTTGCGATAGCAAGCCACTTTTGGTCACTTTTTCCTTCAAAAGAAAAGCACTAATATGTAGAAATGAAATGACAAAAATCTAAGTCGGTTTTCCTTTAGAATCTGTCCACTCCATTGGTCTCAAGAATGATTATTCTTTTCTTAACCTATTTGAACTCTTATGCCATATCACCTTGAAATTCCAAAAAGGCCTATGCAATCTTAACATGCCAAGTTTACTAATTGGTTCCTCAAAAAACAAGTATACATCTGCCCAGTAAAGTGAGTTATGCCTAGAATTTAGCTTTTTTCCCCCAAATCATCCAAACCATTGCCCCCCTCTTTAGCAAAAGACCAACTTATTCTCTTTGTACCAAGTGTCTGTATTGGTTCTTAAAACACTTATATATATATATATATATATATATATAATTCCTCATGTCTGAAACTCACCAAAGAAGGGTGCTAAATTTGCTTATTCATCTCTTCCTCATTCACTATGTATCACCATATCAAAATATAATCTTATGTGACTATATTTCCAAAAAAGTTCCAAAGAATGACTAGAATAATTCAAAAAAAAAGTAACCATTCCAAGCATGAAAATCTAATATAAAAGAAATCAAGTTGTCACATCCTCCCCCTCTAAAAAAAGAGTTCATCGTCGAAATCACTAAGGTACAATTTCAATCAAAAAGAAAAGAAATTTTATACCTTTTGCACTTGTAGTTGTAGATTCTTTTGAGGAGGAATAGGATTGCACACTATCTTCTATTGTCAAAGAGTCTTGTGAAAACAAAATATCTCATTCAGATCTGAGTCATAGTATATATTAACTTTCATCTCATTGATTTTGCATAGTATCTCCAACTCAGTGTCCTCAATAGGTTGTCCTTCCTCAGTGTTCTCAATAGGCTTCAAGCTATGATATGTTTAAAGACTAGCAATTGTGATTTTGAGATATTTGGTTCTCGTCCATAGAGAAAATTTTTGGGAAAAATTTAAGTTTTGTTTTCTCATGGATGATATGATTATAAATTAGATTTTTATAGGAAAGTTGTGACGACCCCATATTTTCTCCATTTGATTTGTCATATTTGGGATAGTTAAATTTTATCTTAGAATTATTCTTGACATTTTATTGGAACTTTTTGGAAATATATTTTCCATGTATCTTTGGACTTTCTTTGGCATTGGAGGAAGAGATGAAAGCATCAATAATAGAATTCTCTTGGAGAGTTTCGATTATGAGAAAAATATTAGAAATATCTATGTAGATAGATGGAAACACATGGCATAAATTAAACTATTGTTTAGGAATGGAAGAGTGAAACAAAAATAATTTGTTTTTAGCTAAGAGGAGGCTACGGGTTGGACTTAGGAGATTTTTATTTAGATTGAATGACAAGAATTCATAGGTGACAAGTGGGAATTGGATAAGTGAGTAAACAAAAAAAAATTGAATTACTTTTCCTTAGCAAGTTTCGGCTAAGATGAAATCCTAGTGAAATTTTCAATTGGTTTACAGTCAAAGAAAAACACTTGGCATATGAAGAACTAGCCTAGAACTAAGCAAGTAGGAGGAAAGGAGGTTTTGTCACTTTGTTGCAAGAGTGCACCAAAAATTGGAGGGGAAACAAAGGAGCACTGACTTAGGTCTAGGAAGAAACCGACTTAGTCATGTCTTATTTTGAAATATCTATGCAAACACCCCTTGTAGCTTGACATGTGTAAGGGCAAATGGACTCAAGGGGCTTAAGTCTAGGGTGATTTTTGGATTGGCTACAAAGGGCAAAGGGGTTGCCGAATCCAATCTTGTCTTATCTTAGATTTGTTGCTCAAAAGTGAGATGACATGCATATCCAAGATTTGGCATTTTCTCTTATGTGTCACAAGATTAATGCTTGCTAACCAAGCCTAAAGTGGAGTAGGATGATTACCCTAAACCTAGGAGGGACATATGGCACACGGCAAAATGGACTTATGTGGATTTCTAAAAGTTCTTGTTTCTCTACTCATTTCTATATAAAGTAGTCAACCAAGCCCATAGGAACTTCCCTTCCGTTTTCCTATTCCAAGCTCTTGGCCATAGTAAGATCAAAACCCTCTCTACCTTTTCATCCACTCACTTACCCTAATAATCCATCTACAAGACATTTTGGGTGTGTTTCCAAAGGATTTTCAAGACAAATCTCTTTCCCAAGTTGAATCTCTTGGAGAAATTTGTAAGTTCACATATAATCTAATCTCTAGTATTTATTTGTATATATAGATGTAACATGTAATTGGTAGCTCTCTTTGAATGAATGCCATCTCTATTAAATGACTAAATCTATACATGTTTGTGTTAAGTTGTCCTATGGAAAGAATAAGGAAACATTTGGAGAAAACCTTTTGACAGCAAGAATTTATTTTTAGTAAACCATGGATGGAAGTTTGGAGGATTGATATGTGATGCTTGGTTAACAAAAGAATTAAGTTGGACTGGATAGGTTTCGGCCCTAGTGCAATGCCTTGGAGTGTTTTGAGTTTTAAATCCTTAGAGAGTTGATATGATGATTAATTTTATTATCTAGTGATTGAGAGGAAGGAAATAGTTGAAAAATAATTCACCAAGTGAATATGTGTTTCAGTTAAGGAGTTAGTATAGTTAAATTGTGGAATCTTAACATAGGTAAGAGGAAAAAAAGTAAGATTAAAGAAAGGAAAAGAAATTTAGAATCTGTTTTATCCTATTTGGATATATATATATATATAATTTAGGGTTAAGATAAAGTTATTTTCAATTTTTTGTAAGTTATTCATGTTTTATTTGATAAACAATTAGTAGTGTAAGCAAATATGTATGCTATGTGTTGATATAGCATATTTTATATGACTATATGATCCATGAAGACATATAGCATGCATATACAAGTTTAAGAGTATATGCATGTCCAAGTATGTCACAAGATTTTGGGTCATAACGTTTTTTTTAAAGAAATAAGAAAATGGCATTTTATAAGAATAAGAAAAGAGTAAGAAAAAAAATACAAGAACAAGAAAAGTCGCGTCCTGACGATGATTGGATCTGTCGGATGACTGATGTGCCAACAGTGAAGGTGATTGGATCTACCATCGTGAAATGAAAGTCGTGTCATGACGGTGAAAGCGATTCGATCTGCCGCCATGATAAGAAAAATCACGTCATACGTTGATGACAATTCGATCTGCCAAATGACTGACGTGAATATGAAATCTGACAGTGAATAAGATTTGATTTGCCATCTTGCTAAGAAACCTGATGGTGAAGACGATTCGATCTGCCGTCGAGGATAAGGCTAAGACTTATATGAACAAGAATGAAAATACAAAAATTAAGATTTCCACGAAAAAGATATGTGACGTCACGAAAGATTGTGCACCTGTGTCAATTAAGTCTTTTTTCTGGGAAAAAAATGCATGTTTTTGTAAGAGGTGCACAAGTTATGTATAAGCAATGCATAAGTCATGCATAATTCATGCATAAGTCATTATTTATAAGTTTCTTGATTTTATCATGGGTAATTACATGTTATTTGTGTATATAGTTATCGTTTTGTTATGTTATTTGTGCACTTACTAAGATTTCTTGAAATCTCATTCTTTAAATTTTATCTATCATTTCTTTCAGAATGATAGATTTTGTTGTAGAAAAATATGACCAGAGGGAGACCCAGACCTATCGAGAGTTTCAGGCGCTAAGGGGCCCTGGACGTATATATGTTTGAAGAATCAATGGAGATACTTGGCACAAAGAGAAAGAGATTTGTCTTACTGCAAAAAGGAGCTATGGTTTTGAGGGAGAATTGACTTAGATTTTTGTCATTTCATTTCTACATGTTAGTCATTTTCTTTTGAAAAAAATATGACCAAAAGCAAGTGATGATTGGAGATAAACCCAAGGTTTCTAAGTGGTAGTTTTGGTTTGATATATGTTTGATTTTTTTTTTCTACATTAGAACTCAACTTTTGAGAGATGGTGACAAGTGCAAGTGGGAGAGAGAGATGAGCAAGATTCAAACACTTTGCTTCCTTAATAATTTTGTCTACGATTGAAATGGAAATGGGTTAGCTGAATGGCACATGTATTTTTATCTTGCAAGTATAGTATTTCAAGATATGGATAATGATTTGATGTTTGCCTAACTTTGTCATCTTCTATACAAAGGAAATATGTAACTTGTATATTTTCTAGAAACTCAAGCATAGAAGGTAAAGTTAGAAATCCAATAGTATGGAGTTTTAGTCAAACAATTAAAGAAGTTTTGGAAAAATATTCTCACCTAGGGAAGCCAACGGATTGGACTATTTGAGAAGTATAAACCGACTTACTATAATGTCCTTTTGTTACTCTATTTTAGTTCACTTCGTTGGCAATAAATTGGACAAATGGCAATTGATTATTTGAAGTCAAAACATGGACTTCTCTTGGTTGATTTTCAGCTAAGGAAGAAGGAAATGAGATTGAGTAGCCGAATGAGATCCTTGCTTTAGCTTCTAGGAATTTCCAAGTTTTTTTGAATAAACATTTTGTCATGTCACATTCCACCTAAGTCTAAAAGTGAAATGAGTGCTCTAAGACCCTAAGTGGGCAGTTGGCTTAGCTTAGATCAATTCTCAAATTCTTAGTCATTTAATTTTCCCTAAGTTGTCAACCAACATCCCTCACACACACTCACTTCTTTCTCACTTGAAGCTCTCAGCCAATACTCTCCCTTTACCTCTCCATCACTTTTCTTCCTTCTCCTCACCTTCCAAACACTTCTCCCCAGCATACTTAAGTGAGTTTATTTCAAGAATTTAGTGGAGGACTTTTTATCTTACAAGGAGGTTTCATTAGTTTGCTCTTTGAAAAGTTGTAAGTGTTCTTATAACTTAACTCTAGCTTTTATATATATATATATAAATATATATATATATATATATATATACACATGATGAACTTGTTATTTAGTGTTCTACTTGGTTATTTGTTTACTTGAAGAATATCTTTATTATTTGTGGTTGATAAGTAGTCAAAGAATATTATATTTTGGTACTTGATTGGTAAGTGTTTAGGTTATAATCTCTTTATGTTTATCTAAAGTGATAAATTAAGACTTGGTTCAAATGATATTTTTAGAGATATGCAGTGAAAAATCTGAGGAAAGAAATCAAGGAATATAGTGAAGAATTGTGGAATAGGGCTTCAAGCTATGGCATGATATGTTTAAAGACTAGAAATTGTAATTTTGAGAGATTTGGTTCTCGGCCATAGAGAAGATTTTTGGGAAAAATTTAAGCTTTGTTTCCTCATGGATGATATGATTATAAATTAGATTTTTATAGGAAATTATAACCTTGAATTTGGGGAATAGTTAAAGATGTGTGATTGGTTTGGAAGGAAGATGATGTGATAAAGAGGAATTAAAGAAAATAATTTTATAAACCTTGTTAGTGCTTTCGGCCTAGACTTTCTTAAGGCTAGGATTTATTTATTTTATTTTCCTCTTTAATGGAATATTCATGATTTATTTGAAAAGACTTATAAGCACATGTTTAACATATATATGTCATGATTTGGTAAATGCATGCTTCATACGTTGCATGAATCATGTATCATACATGAGAAAGTCCAAGTTTGCATGCATTTTTATAAAAAGTCCCATGATTTGAGTTATCATGATTTTTTAAGGAAAACAAGAACAAGAATAAGAAATGAATAAGAAAGATAAAAAGTTACGACGATAAAGGCGATTCGATCTGCCGTACGATTGACGTAACCAAGAAAGCTAACCATGAAGGCATTTCGATCTACTGTTGTGATTAAGGAAAAGTCATGTGAGGATGGTGAAGATGATTCGATCTGCCAGATGACTGACATGAATAAAGGGGACCCAACGGTGAAGGTGATTTGATCTGCTATTGTGGTTAAGAAAATGACAGTGAAGGTGATTCGATTTGTTGCTATTTTAAAATTGATAAGAATATAAACAAAGACACGTAACGTTAAGAATTTTTTGTGAAAGGACATGGTTTTTATAGGAAAGGTTTTGTTCATGTGTCAAAGATAGTATTTTTATGAAAACATGACGGTCTATGGCCAGGGGCGGAACCAGAATTTTATGTTTGGGGGGGCGATCGATAAAGTGTACGATGTATGTAAATTTTAGAATGATGGTCATCAGTGATAGAAGTATTATGCTCTGTTGTTATCGAGCTCTCTAAACATATATTAGTCTTCGAATTGTACTTAAGTACTTGCTCATATTTTTCTATGATTTAAGAAAAATTTATAGATCAAGAATAAATTTGAGAACTTTATAATAAGTAATAATGTAACGCTATTAAATTTTTAACAAACTATATCTCACAATCATACAAGTTAGAGTAAGATTAAATAAATGAGTATAATCAATTAATTTTACAATCATATAAATTTATAATCAATTTTTTTACTAGAATTAAACTGTTAGAATAACTACAAGATTACATGAGTTAAAATTTAGATTTAAATGAAAATAAAAGTTAAAATATAAATAGATGTATATGAAGATTTAGAGAAATAATTTTAGTAAAAAATTGAGGGGGGCAATTTATTTTTTTTTAAAAAAAAATTAAAAGAGAATTTTAATTATATATATATAAATTATAAATATTTATATTAGAGTTACTGTTTTTGAAAAAGTTTAGGGGGGCGGTAGCCCCCCCAAGGTGATACATGGGTCCGCCCCTGTCTATGGCTCAGTCTTTATATGATCACCTGTTGAGTATTGTGTGGCAAGATGTAGTAGATTCATCAAAAGGATGACGGTCTATGGAATGCTGCGTAGTTTTGAGCCTAGATGGCTCATTGTCTCTATAGACAGCGTTTATGCAATGCCAATAGGGATTAAATGTTGTCAGGGAGATAAGATCAGCATGGACCAATTTCGTTTTGGTCTTAATTATAAGGAAGTGAAAAAAGAATCCTTACTGTGAGTTAAGGGATATTTGTATTAGAAAATGATGTTATGATATGTATATTATGTTGGGAAACTTGAACTTGTATTGATACTATATCTTTATGTATATTATAAAGCTTATGGGTTTGATGTAGCTTATTTTAGAAAATTGACCTTATTCCGTTACGAAGCATATGGCATACTTCTAGTAAATTTAGATGCATGCCTACTATTTCTATCATGTACGAAGGGATATGTAGCCTAGTGTTACCTATCTTGGCTGTAATCCTTCTTGGAATTTCTGTGCCTGCATCTTTTCTGTGACTACCAAATGAGAGGCAAACCTTGCTAATTCTATAAATCGAGCCGTGTATTACTCTACTGTCATGTTGCCTTGCACTAAAGTAGTAAATTCCAGAAATTTTCACTGCTCTACTGAATTTGGAAAGAAGCGATCATTAAATTCCTTTTTGAATCGCTCCCAAGTGGGTACTACGTTCTCTCCCAGTTCTTGCTTCAACAACTTTCTCTTAGTATCCCACCATAGACTGGCTTCTCCTTGAAGTAAATGTCTCACGTACTGGACTTTCTAATCTTTGGTAAAACCACAATTTTTAAAGGTACGCTCTAAATCTATTATCCATTTATCTGTTTTCAAAGCTCCCTTCGTTCCTAAAAAGTGAGGATATCTATAGATCAAAAATCTTTCAAACAGATAGCCTTGCATTATTCCTTGAGCTTCATTGTGTTGCTGACATCGACTCTGTTCTATCGCTTGTCCCATTTCCATCATTTGACGAATAACTTTCGCTATCGCTTGTCCCCCTTCCAAATGGGTTCTGCACATTTGGTTTCTGTACTACCTGCTCCTCGTTTCTTGGAGGAGTGATCACAGGAGGATTTTCTAATGCTTGCTCTACATGTCTTGGGGAATTAGTGACACGATGACCTCTTGCCATTTTATCCTCCTGAAATGCACAAAACTCCTCGCAAGTTCCTTTTGCCTTAGTAACTTCATGTCTTACAAACCAAGGCATCCACAATTCCATGCATTGCTTGCCCTGATCCAAATCTTCAAAAGATTCATGTAACAACCTGGATTTTTTATTCTTCTACTTGGATTCTTATGGATGTTTAGAGTGAAGATTATATTTTAGTATATTATAATTTTATCATTTTATTAAGGAGATGTGGACCCAACCTTAAGCCTTTTCTTGGAGGAAGGACATTGGAGTAGGCCCAAGATGTTAGAGCAAGGCCCAAAAGCCCAAGGAGACTGGTAGGTTTTTTTTGGTCTTCCAAGAATGGTAGATTTTCTAAGAATCTTGCTTGGGTCTTACTAGAATGGTAGGTTTTTGGGGAAAAGAGAAAGCATGAAGTGGAAGATTAGTGTGTAAGAATATCCCTTGAAAAATGTGTGACAAGTGGCATGTGAAGATTTGTTGGAGATTTGAGGGAGTGGGTTTCGGTGGAGAAAAGCGAGAGGAAGCCAACCATGCTTCACTTTGAGTTTTCCAATGTGAAGCCCCACTCCTTGATATGAAAAAAAGAAAATTTTGCGTAAGAAGATCCTTTAGGAGATGATAGACAAGTGGAAGTGTGATTAACTTGTAAGGATGTGATGGTGACAAGAGAAGATATGTTATCTTTTGATGGAGAAGGATTCAGATGAGATGGAGCAAAAGGGGGAGCTGAATCCCACTTTGACTTTCCCTAGGCAAACCATATCTAGAAGTAAGATTTATGTAAGAGTGATTGACAAGTGTGTAAGAGTGATTGACAAGGGTGTAATAATGATTGATAAGTGAATGGGTTGGTGACTTGTAAGAGAGAAAGATATCTTTGGAGGGAGAGAGTTTCGAATGATAGGAAGAAAAGGAAAAGCCAACTTGTGCATTTTGAATCTCCCAAGAAATGTTTTATATCTTGGTGAATAACAAGTGATGGGGTGACTTGTGAAATGGGAAGTGACATCCACTCTTGTGAGTTTCAGCTAGGTGGGTTTTGGGAGGCCAAAACCAATCCCATGCATGTGTGTGTTTTAGACATCATCTTATCCCTAGGCATCATCTCCCATTTCTTGCATGAGGCTCTCGGCCACTCTATCTTCTCTACACTCTCTACTTTCCTTTACATTTTCTTACCTTCCAAACACCATTTCCTAGTAAGATCAAGGGTTTTCTTTAAATATTTTGTGAAAGCTACTACTTTGAAGGTAAATAACCTTTTTTTAAACTCTTTTTATTCTTTCAAGCAAAGATCAAAGGAACCTTTTTTTTCAAAAGTTTTAGTCACCACATTTCCTAAATATTTTCTTGAACATGCATGAAAGATTTAAGCTTTTTGGTTCTTTTCAAAGGAAAATGAAAACTAGAGTGTCTTGGAAAAAAAATAGCTATCTTTGAATCTCAAAAATGATTTTCTACTAAGCAAATCATTTTAGTAATGTAGAGCAAATGTCCCTTAGTTTTAATCATATTTTTCTTTGTATATTTTCAGATTCTTCTTTACTCTATACTTGGAATATTTGTAAGTATATTCTTACCTTAACCTTAGCATCACCTGTATGTGTGAGATGAATTCATGATTGTGTAGCTTTGCTCTCTTGATTGGCTTGTTTATTTAGTGTATTTATTTTACTCTCTTTGAGTGTTGTTAAGATGATATTTTTAGGTTTTTAATCTAAAAGATCATTGTGGAAATATAGTGGTTATTTGTTAAAGGAACGAAAGAAAATGTGCTATGGTGATTTCGGTTAGTGCATGTGGAAGAATGATGTGAACTTGTGATTGTGTTGCTTTGTTATTTGGTTTGACTTGTTTGTTTAGTGAGTTTAGTGTACTTTCTCTAAGTATTGTTGAGATGATATTTTAGGCTTTTAATCTAACACGTGATTTGTTGGAATATAGTGAGTATTTGTTAAAAGAATGAAAGGGATATACCATAGTGATTTTCGGGTAGAGCATGTGTGGTGATAGTATGACATGTTGAATGATGGAATTGTGTCTTGTAGAACTTATGGGTTTCGGCTATGGCCATCTAAAAAGGGGAGACTTTAGATTTTAACTCTTGGGTGACGAAAGATGAAGATTTAAAGCATTGGGTGGTTTATAAGAGCATGAACATTTGATTTTCATGATGTATGGATTCGGGTGTGTGTTTAGGTGTAATATAAAGTCATGTTATATTGAGTTATTGGAGAAATAATATGTATTGTGACGACCCAGAATTTTCATCACTTATTATTTTACTTATTTAATTATTTAAGAAATGACAAAGGGTATTTTAGGTTAGTAAGAATTGTGGGTTTGGGCTTGGAATTGAGATTTAGGAAGTATGGACTAGGATATTGGCCCTAAGTGGTATATCAAAGCCCATAAGCCTATGAGAGTAACTGTAACACCCCGCTCCAGCGCCATACTTTCTTCTAAAATTATTGGTTTTAAACATATCTATAGTCCATATGAGATTTTCGAATATTTAAATTTCAGACTGAGTTTATTTAGTTAGATATATATATATATATATTTCTATTTATAGATATAACTCTTAAACCCACGCCATGCACACCTGCCATCTAGTAATTTCTTCCTCTATTTTCGGCGCAGTTAGTGTTATAGATATGAAGTTACCTTTCAAACTACAATTTCCTTCACCGTCCGTATCCTTCGGCATGCACGTTTTCCACTAGGGCTCACGGCGACACCTATATAGGTTTACACATTAATTTCACAGGTCACACTTGGAGACCTTTGCACGGGTGCTTTGTTCTTCACTTTCGCAGGTTTTAGCACAGCCCTCAAACCCATGCATACGTCTCTCCATCCCTCATCTCTCTAGGGTTTCCTTTTGGCCTTTCAATCACCTCTTTTTATACATATGTACACGGTTACATATTCTTCATCAAGAATCCTCAAGCCACAAATCTCCATTGATGTCGCCCTCCACTGCGCGGCGTTTTCTTGTGTTTAAACTAAGACTGCGTTTTTTTTTCTTTTGCCACCCCCGTCGTTGCCTCCACCAGTATATTGTCCTCATCACCACTTTAATACACCACACTCGGCCAACAGGCCACCTGCCGCCACATAGAATTCTCTTATTTTTGGCAACCCAAAACAGAGCAGCCTTGCTCTTGCATCTATCCATATCACACCATGGCCACTGCCCTCGACGGGACCACCGTAGTGAGCGAGCCACCACTGCTCCCAACCGTACCAATCGATGAGTCACTGGTTCCCTCTCCGTTCCTTCGTGTCTCATGGATCTCTCTCATCTCCCTTTCTCTCTCTCTCTCTAAGCAGCTTAGCCTCCTATCTCCACCCGAGTCTCCGTCGAGGTCTTCGTCCCTCTTCAGCAAGCTCCAACCGTATCACCCCACACGTTTTCTTAGTTTCCATAATAAGAGTATTTTTTGTTGCTTTGTCGAAGTGCTTTTCATGTTGAGGGAATTTATATGAAATGTTGGGTTCGGTTTCTAAACTTGTTTTTGGGCTTCAGCTCTAAATTTACTTTATATCCTGTAATAGTTTTCATTTTAACACTTTTTCAGTATTTAAGTGTTTTGATTTCTAATTTCTGAAGAGGTTTGGTGTCGGTTGGAAAACTTGAGTTATTTGATCATTAAGTGAAAATTGAGGAATTGGAGGATTTATTATATTTTAAGGTTTTGGAGGATTTTGGTAAATTCAAAACATATTTTTTTGGAGAGAGTTGATACTCAGGGGTTTTGAGGATTTTTTTTTTAGGAATTTTAGAGGTTAAGAGAAGATATTGGATTTTATGTCTCAGATTCTATTTTCAAGGTTTGTGATTATTTGAAAATTTACGATTTATATAATTATTTTATAGGTGTCGATTATTAATTGTTCAGCACTATGTGGAAAATTTCTGAAAAGCTGATAAGTCCAGGTAAGCGGGATTCCTATGCTTGGCTTTGTACCAAATATAGACTGAGGTTGACTTTCTGAAAATTTATGCATGTCTTGTTATGAAATGAGAACTTGAGAAAAACCAACCTCAGTCATTTCTTTGCATTACTCATGAAGTTATATGAAAGAAAAAAAAATGTTTCTATCATGCATTGTGCAGACATGAGCTTAGTTTTCGTCATATTGTTTCTGAAATACGAAAAAGAGCGATATTGATTATCTGAAATATTTGTGCATTGATTTATAAAGATGCTCTGAACTCTGTTTTGTTTGGTGAGAATATTTCTGAAAATGTTTTGGAACTCTGTAATATTTTGATGTGGCTCTGAAAACCTTTGGCATAGTATACTGGTTTGTACCTAACTCTGTCTCTACTTTGCTTTGCTCTGCTCTGTTTAGGTTGGTACCAACTTCTCTGTCTCTAAGTACACCTATTTTGGAAATAAAGTGGTTTATTGTGGACTTTCTTGTGTGCACACTCGGGGCTCCGAGAATGATTAAGCAAAAATTTTCACCTCTGTTCTGCCTGGTTTGGCCACCGGGATTAGCACAACCCTGTCACAGGGGTTAAACATGGTGTCTGCTCTATAAGATGCTCTGTTTTGATATAATGATGATGCTCAGTTTGTTATGCCAAAGTACTCTGTGTTTTTTTATGATTTAAAAATCATCACTCTGTTACGTTTAAAAATGTATTTTGTTCTGCATATTAAAACTAAAGAATGTTTTGCTCTGCATATTGTACTTTGAAAAATGCTCATATTTGTACTCTAGTATATGTTCCTTGCTTATTGAGTTGTGGTTAAACTCACCCCTTATCTCTAAATATTTTTCAGATGAGTTTGGATATTTTAGCCAATGATCGGATTATGAAGCATTGGGTGAGATGACTTAAGAATGATTGATTAAGCATAGAGAATTTATATAAATATTGATAAGGTTTAGTAAGAAAATCTTATTGTATTCTGGTGAGTTAGTATTTTTTTGGGTATTGATGATATTTTGGAAATGAGTTTTAAGACCAAGTGCTATATGATATTTGAAAATTTGGAATATTTAATTATGGTGTTGAATGCGAGTGTTGTGATAGTTAGTAACTCTCGGACCCTTGTGGGACCGGGGCGTTACAGTATCCCATGAGTCAACCAAGCCTATGCATGGAGACACATGTCACCCTAGGAGAGCTTTAACAAGTCCTCAAAGACTAGTAGGAATGGGGAAGAAAATACTAGTAGTTAGAGAGTTGACTAGTGGTTTTCTTGGAGGATGAGGTGTGGTATCCAAGATGAGATCTTCTCATCATTGGACAACTAGGGAGGCATGTGGGACAATGAGGAATCTTCCAAATTGGTCTTCCTAGAATCATGTCATATCTAGGTGAATGACACTTGCAAGATTTGATGGGAATATAGGAAGGAAGGAAGGGAGGGTTTCGGTGGAAAGGGTATGGCCAAACCACTCCTTGGTGTTTTCCCATATATTGCCTAAAAAATCTAAGTATATGTCAAGTGAGGGATCTTGTAAGAAGGATGTGACAAGGAGACTAACAAGTCATTGGGAAGATATAGCATCATTGGAGAGATGAAATGAGGCATGGAGGTTTCGGGTGACATTTGGAGGGGTGTAGCCGACTTCTCCTATTTTTGGGTCTTCCCAATGGTTTCCAAATCTAAGTGATTTGGACATGTGAGATTGTGTAAGGGTGTATAGGACATGTGTGTAAGACGATGTGATGGAATGGTGATTGATGGAACTCATGAGAAGAAAGGAGACCAAGGGAGGGGTGAGGGGGTTTGGATGACACTAGGAAGAGGGTAGCCGAACCATGTCTTACCCGTTTCCCCAAATTTGATCTTGAGATCTTGGTGAGAGATATGGGAGATGATGTGAAAGAAATGAAGGGCTTGAAACCCTTGGTGTGCCGGCCATAGGAAGGAAAAGGGAAAGAGTTTCCAACCTAAGTGTAAGCTAGATTTAGGCATGATTTGATCTAGTGATGGAAGTTAATCAAAGGGGTATTTCAACCAATCAAAAGTCAATCCTAAAACTAGGGAAATGAGTGCCTACGAGCCTAAGAAATCCTCATGGCCGAATGGCCTAATGCCTTGGTCTTCCTCAAATTGTTTGCTTCACTTGCACACACACACACACACACTCTCACCCCCTCCTCTCGGCAACTCTCTCTTCCACTCTACTCTCACTTTGTCTTGCTTTCTTCTATCTTTCAAACATCAAAATACTCTAAGTCTAGTGGAGCAAGAAACAAGCATTCTTGAGTGGAAGTACTTTTGAAGAGGTAAGATGAATCTTAAACTAATTCAAGTATAGAAACCTAAGTTAGATCACACACCTACACCAATGTTCTTATTCTTAAAATTTCCTTTTTTAAAACTATATGATTATAGTTTGTTTTAATAAAATATTTTATATATTTTCAGAGCTAACCTAATCCTACTAGGAGTATTGTAAGTATATATTTATCTTACCTTTAGCATTTCTAGTATATTTTTAGGTGAATGTGATTGTATTGTTTGACTTCTTACTTAATTGTGCTAAGGTAAATTTTTTTAGTGAAATGCTATGCTTAGCTAGTTATCAATCCATGCCTAGATCCTATGTTCTGTTAGGTTCGAAATTTTAATATGATTGGTGGATTTAACTAATTTGTTGCTAAGAAATCAACATGATATAAAGATTGATGAAATGCCATGCCTATTTAGTCATGAATCTATGCTTAGCTCCTATGTTATTTTAGGCATTGAAATCATGCTATGATTGATGATTTTAGCTTACTTGACGCAAGGAAAATGATGCATATTGATATAATATATAGTGATAAAAATGCATGCTTGGCAAGAGATAAGTTTGGAGATGAAATAGAATGGTTTTGGTTGCAGATAGGGTTTCGGGTTTGAAGTCTTGGAGATGAATTTTATTTATTTATTTATATTTAACAATTTCTTCACATGATGGTTATGACTTGGATAATTAGAGAACTTAGAGGCATGAAACTTGTAAGATCTATTAGCATAAATTTTAGTTTTCCTATATAGGAGTAGACATGCAAAATTACTTGAAGGAAATAGTGATTTGAAGTGTAATCCTAATGTATATGGGGTTCGATCAGCCACTTTTTGTGGTAATAGAATGTTTTAATAATTTTATTAAGTCTTGTTAGAGATGTGTAGAGGAAAAATGAAGAAGAAAACTTTACTATAGGGCCATGGAGGGTTCGGCCCAATCCTAGGGGGTGAAAGCTGAACACCCATTTTGGCCCATTAAGCCCATTTGTGTGCTTGTGTGAAAGTATATAATGAAATCTTGAACCTTTTGATTAAGATTAGACATGATAATGTGAGTATGTTTGCATTGGCCCTTTGAGTTGCATAAGTAGCACTAAGGGTAGTATGTCACATGCATGAAGCATGAAAATCATATTTTGAGTCAAACATGTTTTTAAAAGAAAAAAAAAATTAAAGTTTTATAAGAACCGCAAAGGTTGGGATGTGGTAGTGTCCCAATAAAACTCTCTGTTCACTTAGGAGTGTTTAAAGATAAGTGAAAACTCCTGGGTCGATGAAGAACAGTCGGCAGACCATGTATGGCTCCAAAAGGTGTCCGAAGTGTGGTCGCACCTAATGCTAGTGGGTGCCCATAGACGATGTTCGCTTTTGCCTTACCGTTATAAGAACAAGAATGTAATCGCTCGGTTTGAGTGGTCACCGAGTGATGAAGAGTGGATGATGTAGTCACTTAGGCTTGAGTGGTCGCTGGGTGATGCGCAAGTCGTGTAACGTGTTCACTTAAACTTAAGTGTTCGCCTGGTAATACGGTAACTAGATAAGAATACACAGTGCATAGGGAAACTATGAGGTGTCCAATAAGAACGACTTTCGAGTCCCAAGAAAGATATGAATAAGTTTATGGCATCTAAGATAATAAATGACGAAAAGTAGATGAAAATGATGTCTTTTGAAAATATGAGTTAAGAGTTTTTGTTACATGATTTTATGAGCAAGAGTATGAACTAAGTTAAAAAAATACATGAGTCCTATAATGCATAATGTATGTATGATTGTTTGTCATTCGTTTAAATGTATGCTTGAGATACTTTCGTTGAAATAACTATGTACTTACTGAAATTTTTCGAAATCTCACCTTTGATATTTTTACTATCGTTCCTTGTTAGAGGACAATAGAAGTAGTTGCAGGAGATGATGGCATCGGAGATAGTGACGACCGGGGAGACTCCCCAGACCCCTGATAGTCTGGTGACCTCACCCCCTTTTGATGTGGTGACCCCATTTATGTATGACCGACTGATAGCGGATATGCGACGGAGTGTGCTTGCTGAGGCCATAGATCGTATAGGATGCTACATGTCTCTGGGGAGTGATGGGTCCTTGTTCATTGATCGTATCTACACCTTGGAAGCAAGGACAGGCCTCCTACTTGGTGGACGAGTGAGGAGGTCAAGGACGAGCCTCCTTCCAGTTAGAGGATTGTGGGGTTAGCACCTAGTTGATATTGCCTATTTATGTTTAAAGTATTTTGTGGCTGCCACTATTTTGGAAGAAAGAACAGCTTATGAAACTAATGCTTTGTTATTATTATCTTTATGAAGTTATTTTTGGGAAATTAGAATTGTTAAACCATGTGAGGTATAGCAAGTCTCGAGTATTTGCTGAAGTTTAGAAAAGCTTGACCTTTTTCACTGCGAGATTTCCTATTCACTACTTTTAGTTTTAAAATGCATGCTCGAACTTAAGTAAGAACGATGGGTAAACTTCCTTGTGTTGTTTATTCCCGACGTCTCAGTTTGCGTCCGATCCCAAGCATAAACGGGGGCGTCAACATGTATGGGTTTTTTTAAGGCTTCGGTTATGCAATGTGTAGACTATGTTATTGAGTTTTTGAAAGTGAACTTTAAATGTTCATCTCTTGGATAATGATATGATCTTGATCTAATTTCTTGAGTGGCTTAAGAGTTAAATGATATTGTTTTTCTTTGGAATATGATTCTGAGTGCATAAAATAAAATAAAAATTTTGCTCTTGTTGTGGAAGTTGATAAAAGAATATTAAGGTCTATAGCATCTCAAATTTCAGCCAATGATCCTTTATAGTTTGTGGATTAGGTTATTTATTTATTTCTCTAAGGAATGGATGAGATGATAGAAGAAAAAGAGAAAGGGAAATTAGATTTGAATTCCTTGGGTGGTTCGGCCTTACCCTTTTGGGGTTGGGGTTGTTTGGTTGCCTTCCTTTTATTTGATTATGTTTATCTTGGAAACACTTATGTTCGCACATTAACATGTACAAGCTATGGTTGGAAAATGCATGCATCATATGTCTCGTGAACTATGTGCCTTACATAAAGAAAGTCAAAAGTTTTGCATGCATGTCCATTCAAGTCACGTGTTTTGTATCTTTTGGGTCAATGTGTTTTCAAAAAAAATGAATAATTTTTTTTTATAAAAACCCCAAAGGCTGGGATGGGGTATTGCCCCAGTGGAACTCCCTGTTCACTCAAGAGTAATTAAAGTCGAGTGAAAGCCCCTAGGTCGATGAAGAAAAATCGGCGGACCATATATGACTCCAAAAGGATTCCGGAGCGTGGTCGCACCTAAAGCTAGTGGGTGCCCAATGACGGTCAAGCCATTTCGCCCTACCGTTATAACAATAAGGATGTAGTTACTCGATTTGAGTGATTACTGAGTGATGAAAAATGGATAACGTAGTCATCTTGGGCTTGAGTGATCGTTGGGTGATGCGGTAACGCGTAACGTAGTCACTTTGGGCTTGAGTGGTCACCGGGTGATGCAGTAACTAGCGGGAAACACACGGAGCGTAGGAGAACTGTGAGGTGTCCACAAGAATGGCTTTTGAGCCTCAAGAATGATATGAATATATTTAATGGCGCCTAAGATAAGAATATGATGAAAGACACAAAAAGTTTATGAAAATGTTTTGAATACGTGTCAAAAAAGTCAAAGTTACATGAAAGCCTTTTTATGAAAACTACGTGCATAAGTTATGTGTCTCAAAGAAAGTCAAATTACATAAAAGCTTTTTTTATGAAAGAGCACCTGCATAAGTGATGAGTTACATGATAGTCTTTTTATAAAAGTGCATGTACATAAGTCAAGTCAAAAGTTCATGCTCATGACACATGCATTTGGTTGGTGTTCACTTATATATGCATGTAATGCTTTTGTTAGGGATAATTGTGTACTTACTGAGATTTATTGAAATTTCATTCTTTTAATTTTTAACTATCTTTTCTTTTGGGGCGATATAAGTGATTGCAGGCGATGATGGATTCTACGAGTCAGACTCCCCTAGAGACTCCTTGGACCCTTGAGAGCCCGACGAAGTATATTCTTTTGATGTTGTGGCCCCTTTTTGGTATGACCATCTCATTGAAGATATGAAGAGGAACCCCTATTTTAGGGAGGGGTAACGGGGCCATTTCTTTTCTAGTGTTGTTTCCAAGTTATAATTTTGTTATTTTGGAGAACTTTGTATATTTCCCGTGTATTGAAAATATTGATATTTTGTGAAACTTGATACATTGTGATGTATGATTATAAAGTTTCATCTTGGGAGATTTACTCAGTTCTACCATGTGATGTTTGGCAAGATTTTATATTTCTTGCTTATAATACTCGGCTTGACCTTTTTCCACTGCAAAAATTTTGCATACTGCTAGTAAATTAGATGCATGCATTTACTTATGACATGAACGAAGGGGGAGTAGCCCAGTGTTACTTATTTTCGATGCTTCAGTTTACGTCCGATCGCAAGCATAGGCAGGGGCGTGGACATTCGAGCCTATCTTTACCAGTTCAAAGCCTATACTATGTGATTCTCTTCCTAAGACACTTATGGATTTACCCCAAGACGTAAGGCTCTAATACCACTACTGTAACACCCCTAATCTACATTTGGGATTTAACATAGACTGAAGCGTCGAGATAGGTAATACTAAGCTACATACCCCTTCGTAAGTGTGGCAATTATTATGCATGCACCTAATCTGACTGACAATATGCCAAATTTATCACAGCGAAAATAGGTCAATTCTCTAAAATAGGAAAAGAAATATAACTTTGCAAGTAATTACATGGTAAATTATAACGAAACCCATAAATATCATATTATAAACAAATATACAGTACCAGTCTATAAGTTAATGTTCTCCAACATAACATAACATATTATAACCTCATTATCTGATACAAATTTTCCCTTAACTCATAGTAGGGGTTCTTCCTTCACTTCATTATAATTAACATCGAAACGAAACCGACCTATGCTTAGATTATCACCCTTTTAATCTCTTATCCCTAGTGGCGTCACATAGATGTTGTCTAAGGATAACGAATCGTCTAAGCTCAGGACCATGCAGCATCCTAACTGTTGTCGTCCCTTTGACAACTCAGCTGCATTCTGATACAAAATTTCCAAAAGATGATCATATATATGTCGGTCATCTTCTCAAAAGTCGAGTACTCTCTGAGACCCTCGGGGCTCCCCAGAGTCTCTTGCGAAGTCTCAATCTCCTTTTGGGCCATCTGTTCTTGCAAATGCTTTTATCATTTACAAAGAAATGATAATAAAAGCAAATAAAGGGCGAGATTTCGTATAAAAGTCATGTTCTTAAGAAAAATTCTTAACGTTTCATATAAAAGTCATGTTCTTAAGAAAAATTCTTAACGTTACGTGTCTTTGTTCCTATTTTTATCATTCATGAAATAACAGCAGATAAAATCACCTTCACTGTCATTCATATCCTTAACCACAATGGTAGATCAAATTGCCTTCACTATTGGGTTTCCTTAATCACGACGACAGATTGAAATGCTTTCACTGTCAGATTTCTTAGCATGATGGCAGATCAAAATGCCTTCACCGTCAACCTTTTTGGTCACGTTAGTCATACGGAAGATCGAGTCGCCTTCACCATCATAACATAATTTTTCATCTTCCAACGGCATATCGAAGCGTTTTCACCGTCGGCATGTCAGTCATCTGGCAGATCGAATTGCCCTCAGCGTCCTGACATGACTTTTCACTTTCTTATTCTTTTCTTATTTTATTTTATTGAAAGACATGATAACTCAATCATGGGACTTTTCATAAAAATGCATGCAAATTTAAACTTTCACATACATGATACATGATTCATGCGATGTATAAAGCATGCATTTACCAAATCATAACAAATACATATTAAACATGTGATCTCATACCTTTTCTAAGTCATGAATATTCCACTAAGGAGAAAGATAAATATAATTAAATCCTAGCCTTAAAATGGTCTAAGCCGAAAACACTAGCATGATTTATAACATGATTTCTCTCAATTTTGCTTTCATCACATAATCTTCCTTCCAAACGAATCACATATCTTTAACTACTTCTAAAATTTAAAGGGTATACTTTTGTATTTATTCTAAAAATCTAGTTTATAATCATATCATCCATAAGGAAACAAAACTTAAAATTTTCCCAAAAGATTTTTCTATGGAAAAGAATCATATACCTCAAAATCACAATTGCTATTCTTCAAACATATCATGCTATAAATTGAATTCCTTATCCGATTCTCCTCTTTATTCCTTGATTTCTTTTCTCAAACTTTCATTATATATCTCTCCACAATCATCTCTTGAAATCAAATATTAAATTATCTCCTTAGTTAAATACAAAGATATTATAATCTAAACACTTATCACTCAAATACTAAAGTAGAATATCCATTGATTACTTATCAATCAACTAATGATAAAGGTATTCTTCAAGCAACAAATAACAAAGTAAAACACTACATAACAAGTTCACCATGTATATATATGACAATGCTAAAAATTAAGTTATAAAAGCACTTACCACTTTCCAAGAGCTTAACTTAACACTCTTGTCCTCCTTCTGAGGTTTTTCTCTCAACGAGAGTTTGTCTCTCAAAATCATGGCAATTTGAAGAGAATATGAAGGAGGAGCTCTCCACTCAATGGCAGTCCCTTAGTCTCACGGATAAGGAGAAGTAGGGGGTTGTAATCCCCACCCCTCCTGCTCCATCTGATATGAAACCATCTTCCATGTGTTTAATGGTCATGGTAGTCTCAGAAAAAAGTATCAACAAAGAGGCTTTCAAGTCAACTATGTCCAATGTCTGGAGATGTGAGAGTTGGCTCCAATTTGTAGAAGTTGATAACAACAAATTCCTCATAGAGTTTAACAGTAACCTAGATATGAAAAGGGTAGTGGAAGGAAGGCCATGGTCTTTTGACAAATGGCTCTTATGCATCCAGACGTTTGACGGCTTAGTCTCCATCAAAGAAGTAGCCTTTTGTAAAGAGGTTTTTTGGATTCAAGCTTTTGATATTCCTGTTGGTTGCATGAACATTGATGTGGGTGTAAAGATTGGAAGTCAACTGGGAAGGGTCACTAAAGTCCATGTAGACAAGAGGGGCATTTGCTGGGGAAGATTTATAAGAATGAGAGTAGAGGTCGATATAACCAAGCCTCTCCTAAGAGGTACCTTCCTCACTACAGAGGGTAACCAGAGATGGATTCCCTTCAAGTATGAAAGGCTCCCATCCGTATGCTTCCAATGTGGTATCCTTAAGCACAATCAGCTGCATTGTCCTAATGCAGAAGTGGTAAGGGCCAGCCTCAGTATGGGGTCTAGCTTCGTGCCCCTGCTGCTAAGGAGAGTGGCCTCATATTCAAAAATATGGGGAAGGTCCAGACTCAACCCACTCATGGAGGCAAGAGCACTCGTGCAGGGAGGATCCAAAACCTGAACAAGATAAGCAGTCGAAGAACCAGTAGACAAAGCAGGAAACTTCCAAGGAACCAATGGACCCAAGGTCAGAAACTACTTGCCCGCCTGAGCAGGTCACAGTCCCCCCTTTCCAACACTTTCCTTTTAAAGAATGTCAATTTAGTACTCCTTGAAAAGATATTGATCTCCTTTTTCACAAAAGGAGAAGCCTGTGCTATGATAGAAGTTGAGCTCAAGGAGCCAAAAGCTAATAGCTTGGTAGCTCCTCTGCCAAAGGATATCAGAAACACCCCTTACCCCAAAGTCTTAGCCGCTAGGGATCCAACCAGCTGATGAGAATATAAAATGTCATATTTTTCTCTCTTAATGTTTAATATTTTATTCTTATTTGATGCCTACAATACTCATTATTCTTCTATTTTGATTTAGGATATAAATAGAGGTATTAGGAGCAAATGAAGATAATTACGAAATTTTAGACAGTTTTGATGTCTCTTTGTAATATAGGTATAACTCTCACATCCAATCTCCGATTGAGATGATTCAAGATGATATAGAACCCCAGGAGAAAGATCTATAACTTTTATGTTTTATGTTTTCAAAGATATCGGCTCAATCTAAGACGAAATCGACTATGAAGGGGACGCATCTGCATTTGACGTTCCTGAATATTCTTCAGCCACAATTCCAACCAATTGCATCAAATCCACATGTCATCACAATATTTTCCAACAAGCACCCCAGCACCAACTTGGAAATCCAATGATCAACTTATATGCAAGATTAGGTGCACTTAAGTTTTTTCAAGACAAATTGTTTGAACACAAGATACAAAGTCATACAAGGCAACTAATGAAGAAGAAACAAAATTGAACACTCAACCTAGAAGCAACTTTCATCTACGAATAGTGGAAAAACAAATGATTAAATGCCAACTTACAAACCACTTGGATTCAAAAATGACACATGGCAAAACAACTTGAAATGGTGATGATTTTGTCATGACAACTTGCATCAAAGATACTTATAAATAGAAGGGAGGGATGTGTGTTCTAAATACAATACTTTTGATGCTTAGTTGAGCCATTGTGTTACCTTTGAAGAAAAACCAAATAACTCATTTCTCTTATTTTTCTTTTGATTGATATTTTTGTTATGGTTCTGAGTGGCTAAACTTTTGTAATTGGTCAAAAGAAACGAAAGCCTCATAATTTATATAGCTGTGAGATCTAATTTGTTCTTATCATTCAATTTGTGTTTTGTGTATCAAATGTTCTTCTGTGCCTATTTTCATTATTATTTCGTTTAATTACTAGAAGACCTGCTAGTTTATTATTCGTTATAATCTATTGCTAGGTTAGATATCAAATCCGTAATTATTTGATCTCTCTAATCTATGAAGCCATTAAGTTTTAATGATTTGCTGCGTCAGAAATTATTAGAACTTAAGAAAAATGTTCAACTAAATTAAATGCAACCGCTTGTGTTTGTATTGTTTAGTTTCATTGATCTTTCTAATTCTTAAAACTGCTACTAGATTAAATCCTTAGCACTTGCCTTGGGTTGTTTAGTAGTTAGGATTAATTAGATGGCTTGTTTTCTAATTAATTACAACTAAGGAGAAATAAGAAAATCGTTCTAACGGTGAATATTCAAAGTATTAATTGATTTATATTGCATTAATGATTAGTTATAAGATTCTGATGGTGGACGTTGACTTCAACCAATGCTTGTTCCTTTGATTGATATTTTGAAATTAAATTACTCTCTAGTTGTTTTTATTTCCTTTATAGATATTCTTGTTACAATAAAAAAAACCCCTCTTCCTTGCTTAACAACATAATAATAAGCTAATAATTCTCTGTGGGATCGACCCTTACTCACACTACTACATATATTTTTTTGAGTACAGGATTTTATTTTTGGGTGCTTGCGACAACATGCCAAATTTTGGCACCGTTGTCGGGGAATTGATTCTAGTTAATTTTTGTGCTTATTGTGATTTTTATTTTGTAAAAAAAAAAATTAGTATTTCGTAGTTTTTTTTTTTTTATAGTTTATTAGAGTTTCCTTAATTCTTTATGATTGCAACTCGATCTTCTAATCAAGGTGATTTGTCATATGATCAAGAAATATAAAAGACTTTGCACAGATTAAGGAGGGAAAATCGAAGAAATTCTGAAGAGGACAACTTGGCTTTTGACTCCCTGTTTGCTAGCAATTCTGATTTAGTAGAAGGATAAGTCATAATTGGAAATCGGACTTCGAAAGAGCTTGCCGCTCCTGATTTAAACCAACAACATTTATGCATAATGTTTCGTACTTTAGATGCTACTACTACTTTTGAATTAAAATCTAGACTAATACATCTCTTGCCCACTTTTCATGGCCTTGCAGGTGAAGATCCTCACAAGCATTTAAAGGAACTTCATGTGATATGCACGAGTATGAAACCAACAGGGGTGACTGAATATCAAATTAAATTAAGGGCAGCCAACATTATCTACCCTCCGGGAGTATTACCACATGGAATGAGATGAAAATGTTATTTTTGGAAAAATACTTCCCAGCTTCAAGGGCAGCCAACATTAGAAAAGAAATTTGTGGTGTAAGGCAGCACAATGGAAAGTCTCTACACGAATACTGGGAACGTTTTAAAAATTATGTGCAAGCTATTCCCATCATCAAATTAGTGAGTAGCTACTTACCCAATACCTCTTCGAGGGCCTTCTACCCACTAATAGAAGTATGATTGATGCTGCTAGTGGAGGAGCTTTAGTAGATAAAACTCTTGAGGCCGCGAGAAACTTGATTGCAAATATGGCAGCCAGTTCTCAACAATTTGGCACTAGGCTTGACTTTCCATCTAAACAAGTTAATGAGGTAAATGTTTCCTCTATTGAACAACAAATTGCGAGTCTAACTTCTTTTGTTCTTCAAATGGCTGTAGGTAATATGCAAACTGCGAAAGCTTGTGGGATTTGTTCAATAACAGGACATCTAACCGATATGTGCCCAACTCTTCAAGAGGAAACCATTGAGCAAGTGAATGTGGCAGGTGGTTTTCCTGGACAACTGCAAAGAAAGTATGATCCCTACTCGAGCACATATAACCCAGGATGGAGGGATCACCCCAATCTTAGCTATGATAATCAACAAATAAATCAACCTGTTACTCAAAACTGCTCAAATTTCTAGCAATATAAGCAGCCATATCCCCTTAGACAATAACAAGGCCAAACTTCTAATTCTGGTATGTTTTTAGAAGATATTGTTAAGTCTCTTGCCACTAACACTTTGCAAATTCAACAGGAGGCAAAACAATTTCAACAAGAGGCGAGGGCCAGTATTCAAAATTTAGACAATCAGATGGGCTAGATGGCAATTGCAATTAGTCAACTAGAGGTGCAGAGTTCAGGGAAATTACCCTCTCAAACGATAGTAAATCCAAGTGCAATCATCTTGAGAAGTTGTAAAAAAGTTGAAATTCCAATAAAGGCAGACCCTGTATCATTGGAACAAGAAAAAGAGAAAAACGTTGTAGCAGACAAGAACATTCTCAATGAAGATGACAGACCTAAACGTAAGTTTTTGCCTCTGTCTGATTATAAACCAATACCCCATTTTCCCCAGGCTTTAGTTGAATCTAGAAAAGATGAGCAACATAAAGATTTATATGAAACTTTTCGAAGATACGAGGTAAATATTCCATTATTTGATGCTATTAAACAAGTACCTCGTTATGCTAAATTTTTGAAAGAACTGTGTACAACTAAAATGAACCAGAAATTTAAAGGATGTGAGAAGGTGAGAGTATGGGAGAATATTTCTGCAGTTATTCAAAGAAGACTCCCTACAAAATGCAAAGATCCAGGTATATTTACTATCCCTTGTACAGTAGATAACACTAAATTTGAGATGGCCATGCTAAATTTAGGAGTTTCTATCAATGTCATGCCATATTCTATATATGCTTCGTTGAAACTTGGACCTTTGAATAAAAATGGTGTTATAGTTCAATTGGCTGATAGATCTAATGCATATCCTAAGGGTGTAGTTGAGGATGTTATTATACAAGTTAATGGTTTATTTTTCCCTACTGATTTCTATGTGCTTGATATGGAAAATGGTGATCAAAATGCTCTTATTTTGTTAGGAAGACCTTTCTTAAAGATATCCAAGACTGAGATAGATGTTCATAGTGGCACACTTACCATGGAATTTGATGGTGAAATTGTTAAGTTTTATATTTATGATACCATGAAATATCTTGATGATGATAATCCTGTTTATTTTATTGATGTGATTGACTCTTTAACACAGGAAGTTTTTGAACTTGATGGAAAAGATGGTTTGGAAGTTGCCATTAGTAAACATCTTGAGAAAGAGAATGAAGAGTTAACCTTTAGTACTGAATTGCAGGAAACTATTGCA
This sequence comes from Platycarya longipes, assembly GCA_036559045.1. Classification (NCBI taxonomy): domain Eukaryota; kingdom Viridiplantae; phylum Streptophyta; class Magnoliopsida; order Fagales; family Juglandaceae; genus Platycarya; species Platycarya longipes. Next base: position 25,064,968 of record CM071789.1, on the reverse strand, counting down.
TCATTGAATGATTCTCTAAAGTTACAACAGTTAGATAACTTTCCTGTCATTGCATTACCAGTTTTTGACAAAAGGCCTTTACTCTCTGTTTTGCAGACCTTTATTCCAGATTTGAAGCCTCTCCCCAGCTACCTCAAGTACATGTTTCTTGGAGACGAAAGAACATTACCAGTGATTATCTCCAATAAACTTAGTGCACTACAAGAAAAAAAGCTTATGCAGGTCCTTAAGGAGCATAAGACGACTATTGGTTGGACGATTGCAGATATTAAAGGAATTAGCCCATATACATGCATGCATCGTATCTTACTTGAAGAGGGAGCAAAATCTTCTTGTCAACCACAAAGAAGATTGAAAACGCCCATGATGGATGTAGTAATCGGATAGCAATTGGGTTAGCCTGATTCAAGTGGTTTCTAAAAAGACTGGAATAACTGTTGTGAAAAACCAGAATAATGAGTTGGTACCCACTCGTGTTCAGAATGGGTGGCAGGTTTGTATAGATTATAGAAAATTAAATGCTGTAACCCGCAAGGACCACTTTCCTTTACCTTTTATTGATCAGATACTTGAAAGATTAGCTGGTCATTCTTACTATTGTTTTCTTGATGGTTATTCAGGTTATTTTCATATTGCAATTCCTCTAGAAGATCAAGAAAAGAAGACTTTTACATGCCCATTTGGGACTTTTGTATATCGTCACATGCCCTTTGGCCTTTGCAACACCCCAGCCACTTTTCAAAGGTGTATGGTTAGCATATTTTCAGATTATATTGAGCATATCATAGAAGTTTTTATGGATGATTTCACAGTTTATTGAGACTCGTTTGATAATTGTTTGCATAACCTTACACTTATTCTTTAAAGATGCATAGACACTAACCTTGTGTTAAATTCTGAAAAATGTCATTTCATGGTTGAACAAGATTTAGTTTTGTGACATGTTATTTCATTCAAGGGAATTGAGGTAGATAAAGCCAAAGTTGATATTATTCAATCTTTACCTTATCCCACTAGTGTGCGGGAAGTTCGTTCTTTTCTTGGACATGCAGGTTTTTATTGCAGATTCATCAAGGACTTCTCCAAAATAGCATTACCCCTATGCAAGTTGCTACAAAAGATGTAGTTTTTGAGCTTGATGAGACATGTAAAAATGTATTTGACAAGCTGAAAGAACTATTGACTTCTACCCCAGTTATCCAACCCTCTAACTGGAATGTTCCTTTCGAAATAATGTGTGATGTAAGTGATTATGCAATAGGCGCTGTTTTGGACAAAGAATTGGAAAAGCATCTCATGCCATTTATTATACTTCAAGAACTTTGAATGATGCCCAGAGAAATTATTCTACTACAGAAAAAGAACTTTTAGCTGTTGTGTTTGCTTTAGAAAAGTTTAGATCTTATTTGCTTGGTACTAAAGTCATTGTTTATTCTGATCATGCACCTCTTCGTTATTTGATGACGAAGAAAGAAGCAAAACCAAGTTAATAAGATGGATACTTCTCTTGAGTGAATTTGATTTCAAAATCAAAGACAAAAAAGGGACAGAGAATCTTGTCACAGATCATTTGAGTTGTTTAGTTCATGTGGAAAATGAACTCTGTCTACGGGAAACGTTCCCCGACGAACAATTGTTCTCCGCAAGTGTGACATTACCTTGGTATGCAAATATTGTGAATTATTTGGTTACTAACATTTTACCTCCTGGTTTGTCTAAGTCTTTAAGAGACAAGATAAAAAATGATGCCAAATACTTTGTGTGAAATGATCCATACTTATGGAAGCATTGTGCAAATCAAGTGATAAGAAGATGCGTTCCTGAAAATGAAATTTTTTTCATCCTCACCTTTTGTCATTCTTATGCTTGTGGAGGTCACTTTAAAGCTAATAGAACAACAAAAAAAGTACTAGAAAGTAGTTTCTTTTGGCCATCTTTATTCCAAGACTCATATTCTTTTTGTAAGTCATGCGATCATTGTCAAAAGACAGGTAATATATCTCCAAGGAATGAGATGCCACAAACCCCCATACTATTTTGTAAAATTTCTGATGTTTGGGGCATCGATTTTATGGGACCGTTTCATGTATCTTTCGGTTATGTTTATATTTTACTTGCTGTTGATTATATCTCGAAATGGGTGGAAGCTAAAGCCACCAAGACTGATGATTTTAAAGTTGTTATAGATTTTATCAAGTCTAACATATTCTTCAAGTTTGGAATTCCAAGAGTTTTAATAAGTGATCGAAGTACTCACTTTTGTAATTGAATTGTGGAGACTTTGATGAGAAAGTACCATGTAATCCACAAGGTGTCAACTGCCTATCATTCGCAAACTAGTGGACAAGCGGAAGTGTCAAATCGAGAAATCAAGTCCGTCCTTGAAAAGACGGTCAATCCAAGTAGAAAAGATTGGAGTTTGCGTTTGGACGATGCCTTGTAGGCATATAGAATTGCCTATAAAACACCCATTGGTATGTCACCTTATCGATTGGTCTTTGGAAAACCATGTCACCTTCAAGTTGAGTTAGAACATAAGGCTTATTGGACTATCAAGAGTTTCAACATGAAAATGGATGAAAGTGAAGAACACAGGAAGTTGTAATTACAAGAGTTCGAGGAAATTCGCAATGATGCCTATGAGAATGCAAGGATCTACACGGAAAAGACGAAGGCTTTTCATGACAAGATGATCTCTAGGAAGAAGTTTAAAGTTGGTCAAAAAGTCCTTCTATACCATTCACGGCTACGTTTGTTTCCGAGTAAGTTGTGTTCTCGTTGGATTGGACCTTTTGTCGTTACTAATGTTTTTCCACATGGTGTAGTTGAAATTCAAAGTTTATCAACTTCCCAAGTATTCAAGGTAAATGGCCATAGACTTAAGGCTTTCCAAGAAGGATTCTAAGTAGAGAATGCGACAAAATTGAACCTTGAGGATCGAATTTATTCTGATTAAATAAGAAAACAACCTTGAGTCGAGCCAACGACAATAAACAAAGGTGCTGCTTGGGAGGCAGCCCAAAGGGAGTTTGTTTTCTTATTCTCGCATTTATATTTCAATTATTTTTGCCTTTTCTTTGCATTTAACCTTACATTGGGGATAATGAAATTTTAAGTGTGGGGGAGAGAATTTAGGTTGTGTTTTTAAATATGTTTTTATATCAAATAAAAAAAATTCATAACATGATTGAATAAGTAATCTTCCAAATTAATTAGTCTAGTTATTTTCCTTGAAAATGATAGTGACTAAATTTGGTAGACAAAAGCCAGTGAGATTTTGAGCTTGTAGACTGACATATCCATATCAGTCTCACCATTTTCTTTCATGTGAGATATTCTTTTATAGATTTATTTCTCTAGAACTTGCCTTGATTCTCTTTAAGATCACATTGATACATGCATGCATGAAAATGATTAAGGCCATCTTTGTTATAAGCTACATAAACCAAATAGCCTACCTGGTAATTAATTCTTCCTTTTTGAAACCTCTTTGAACCTTATTAATCCTTTTCGTTTGTTGTAAACTCACATTACAAGCTTTAAACCTGAAAAATAATGTCTTTACCCAATTCATAAAGCTAGTGGAATATTGTTCATAAATGTGCAAGAAATAAGTGTGGAGGTGTCTGAATTTGTGATATGGCTGTGGCTGGTGAAATGGAATATGTTCTTACTTTCAATTCATAAATTCCATTGTTGAAGTAGTTAAAAAAAAGTGATGAAGGAGATTGTTTTTAATGTTACAAACTGTCTATATCCATAATTATTCCTAAGATTTCAAGAAAGGGGTATGTTTACTTGTGTTATATACAATGTAAAAGTTGTTGCAAAGGATCATTCCATGCTACAAATAAAAAAATGTTCCTTTTGAATGATCTCTTTTTCAATACAGGAGTTTTACATGGTTTAAATATTTTAAAGACAAAATGAAGAAGCTGCTGAATGAGGAGATTAGTTTTAAATGTCTTACATACTCAAACTTGAGTTGATTAATTTTTGCTCTACCAGCTTCTATGACTTTTAAGCTACACTCCCAAATATTTTCTACCTTAACCCTAACCCCATTACAACCCTTGGAAAGTCCTTATGATTCGTGTTATGCATGTAATCCTAGTGGTGGAGAATGAGATTATGGTAGATCATTTCCATTGAGATGAATTTGAGTGAAACACATACCTTTCAAACACACGAGAATTGAGCATTAAATTTCGTAAAGATCTGCGTTTTTAGTTTACTTTATCTTCAAGTGAAAATTCTGACTAAAGTTGTTTGTTCATGATACATTAGGAGTTTTGAAGAGTTTGATTGCTCTTAATTAATAGAATTGCAACCTTGGTGCTTTTGGAAAGGTAGATTTGAGTTTTGCCCGAGGACGAGCAAAAGTTAAGTGTGGGGGAATTTGATGAGAATATAAAATGCCATATTTTTCTCTCTTAATGTTTAATATTTTATTCTTATTTGATGCCCAAATATACTCATTATTCTTATATTTTGATTTAGGACACAAATAGAGGCATTAGGAGCAAATGAAGATAATTACAAAATTTTAGACAGTTTTGACGTCTCTTCATAATATGGATATAACTCTCTCATCCAATCTCCAGTTGAGCTGATTTAAGATGATATAGAACCCCAGAAGAAAGATCTATAACTTTTATGTTTTATGTTTTCAAAGATATCGGCTCAATTTAAGACAAAATTGACTATGAAGTGGATGCACTTGCACTTGACGTTCCTAAATATTCTTCAGCCACAATTCCAACCAATTGCATCAAATCCACATGTCATCACAATATTTTCCAGCAAACACCCCTACACCAACTTGGAAATTCAATGATCAACTCACATACAAGATTACGTGCACTCAAGTTTCTTCAAGACAAATTGTTTGAACACAAGATACAAAGTTATACAAGGCAACTAATGAAGAAGAAACAAAATTGAACACTCAACCTACAAGCAAGTTTCAATTAAGAATGGTGGAAAAACAAATGATCAAATGCCAACTTACAAACCACTTTGATTCAAAAATGACACATGGCAAAGCAATTTGAAATGGTGATAATTTTTTCATGACAACATGCATGAAAAATGCTTATAAATAGAAGGGATCGGTGAGCTTTCTAAATACAATGCTTTTGATGCTTGGTTGAGCCATTGTGTTACCTTAGAAGAAAAACCAAATACCTCATTTCTCTTCCTTTTCTTTTGATTGATATTTTTGTTATGACTCTGAGTGGCTAAACTTTTGTAATTGGTCAAAAGAAACGAAAACCTCGAAATTTATATAGCTGTAAGATCAAATTTGTTCTTATCATTCAATTTGTATTTTGAGTATCAAATGTTCTTTTGTACCTATTTTCATGATTATTTCGTTTAATTATTAGAAGGCCTACTAGTTTATTATTCGTTATAATCTATTGCTAGGTTAGATATCAAATCCGTAATTGTTTCATCTCTCTAATATGTGAAACAATTAAGTTTTAATGATTTGCTGCATCAGAAATTATTAGAACTTAAGAAGAATGTTCGACTGAATTAAATGCAATCACTTGTGTTTGTATTGTTTAGTTTCATTGATCCCTCTAATTCTTAAAGCTGCTACTAGATTAAATCCTTGGCACTTGTCTTGGGTTGTTTAGTAGTTACAATTAATTAGATCGCTTGTTTTCTAGTTAATTACAACCAAAGAGCGATAATAAAATGGTTTTACTGGTGAATATTCAAAGTATTAATTGATTTATATTACATTAATGATCAATTATAAAATTTCGATGGTAGACATTGATTTCGACCAATGCTTGTTCCTTTGATTGATATTTTGAAATTAAATTACTCTTTAGTTGTTTTTATTTCCTTTGAAGATATTCTCGTTACAATCAAAACCTCTTTCTTATTTAACAGTATACAAATAAGCTAATCATTCTCTGTGGGATCGACCTTTACTCACACTACTACATATATTTTTTTTTAGTACAAAATTTTATTTTTAGGTGCTTGCGACAGGATGCCACCAGCCTATCCCAGCAAATCAGCTCCACTGACAACTTCTTCAAAGAACAAGTAGAAGTACTGCAACATGCTAAGTCAAAAACAACAAGGAAGAAAAGGGCTAGGAATCCATACTTGGAGTCCTCACTCAGGTATGACTCTCATCCTCCTAGCCACATCAAGTTGTCCTCAAGCCATCTCCCTAATAGAAACAAGAGAGGTTCCAATCCCCTTCCCAACAGAGGTCGGCTTATAAGATCCAAAAAGATTAAACTCGAGCTCCTTGATGAAGATCAATCCTGCTCAACTTTCGTGGTGGAGGTTGTTGAACAGCCCCACCAACCCCAATGAATGGCTTGAGTTGGAACTGTCGGGGGCTTGGGATCCCCCAGACAGTTCTTGATGTACACTTCTTGGTGCAAACAAGAACCCTTTTTTTTGTTTTCTTAATGGAAACAAAGAGTGCTAGGCTTAAAGTAGAATCGGTTAAGCACAGACTACGTTTTGATCACAGATTTGTAGTGGACAGTGTGGGTGCAAGTGGAGGAATAACCTTCTTATGGAAAGAAGGGTTTGATGCTAAGTCCAATCCTTCACTAATCACCACATTTCCTTTACTGTTAAAAACTGTGAGCTAGGAGGAAGTTGGCACCTAACAGGCTTCTATGGCCACTATGTTACAGCCAGAAAAAAGGAGAGATGGGCTCTTCTTAAAGCAATAAAAACCCCTCCCTCCCATGCATGGCTCTGCATGGGAGACTTTAATGAAATATTGAGCTTTGGGGAAAAAAGTGGGGGCCCTCCAAGACCTCATTCATAGGTTGAAGCTTTCACCAAGGAGAGACTCGACAGAAGCTTCCAAACTCCCAGTGGGCAAATAAATACCCTCTTTCTAGAGTGATCATCCTTCCAGAACATACATCAAATCACTGTTCTATCTTGATCACCATGGACAGCACCCAGCAAACCTTCCAACACTCAGAGAAACCCTTCAGGGTTGAAGCTAGCTGGTTCCTTAGAGAAGAATACCACCAGATGATTGAAGCAGCTTGGAACCAGCCTAGAGTCTCACCAAATAGTTTGTCCTTTGCCACAGATGGTCTCAGCTTATGCTACCAGAAACTATTGCAGTGGAAGAAGAAGGAACTTGGGAACTCCAAGAAGCAAATCCAACACCAAGAGACCCTCCTAAGCCCATCTACAGAAGAGCAATAAGGGCCATCTTAATGGTGAGAACAAACAAATGCAAGCAAGTATGACTAAACTATTAGAAGAGGACAACTTAAAATGGAAGCAAAGAGGAAAACAGAGGTGGCTTAAGGATGGGGACAGGAACACCAAGTACTTCTATCACTGTGCTAGTCAAAGGAGACACAACAACCTGGTTAAAAAACTGGTTAGTGACGAGGGCCTCATAGTAACCTTGAAAGAGGGGATTATCTTGCTGTTTCAAGACTTCTACAAGGGTCTTTTTACTTCCTCAGCTCCTACAGGCATTCCAAAATCCTTATTCTCACTGTCCTTGTGACGCCCCCAATTTACGTTCGTAAATCAACGCAAATTGAAGTGTCAGGATAAGTAACGATAGGCTACTCGCCCCCGTACTTATCAAAATTTAATGCATGCACCTAGATTTACTAGTATATGTAATGCAAATCGCAGCAGAAAAGTTCTAATTAAAAATTTTCTAATGATCACATGGTGAAATAAAACCATAATATCCACATCATAACCCATTTAGTTTTTTTCAGTCAATATACAAACTTATCAAAACTTCGACTTAGGGCCACCTAGGCTCCTTTATTTCGAAAAACTCTTTCTCCATACTGATGTCGGTCCCTACTACTACTAACTAGGTCAAAATTTCTACAGAGAGAAACTACTCCGAGGACCTCAGGGTTTTTTCGGGTCTCTCGAGAAATTCAGACCTAACCTATGACCGTCATCCAACCCGTGACAAAATCAAATTCCAAAAAAAGAAAGAAACATACAAAAATGAGTTTTCCTTGGAAATCTCAGTAAGTACACACATAACTTAATAAAAGTATAGACATAATAAAATAATCACATACAAGCCAGACAGTCTGAATATGTATTTATGGCATGCTTCATGTGACTTATGCATGACTTAGACTTATCTCTTATAGGGACTTACACTAATATCTTTCTTACCTAAACAAACTTATATCATGCATGAACTTTTCATTCTTATCTCAAAGTTCTTGTTCTTATAGGTCTTCATTTATATCCACTATTATTACCCATTATTGGGCCATGCCACTATTATTATCCGTGATCGGGCCATGCTACTATTATTACCAGTGATTGGGCCATATCCAGTATTGTTATCTCTGGTTGGGCCATCTCCAATATTCTCATCAGTCGTCCGGGTGTTACGTATCACCGTTTCTATTGTGACGAGCCTTATCATATCCGTCATACGGGCATTACACATCGTCATCCCTGTTATGGCGAGACTAATTCTTAAATCTTTTTTTTCTTATAGAATTTTCTTATCTTATTTCTTAAATGCTCGTCATAACCTATGACGACACTTACATGACGACATGTAACATAAACTTTTCTTAAAATAGACGTCATGACTTATGACGACACACATATATGACAAAACGCAATATACACATAACTTAGGCTTATGACATGCATGTTTCATGTTTTCATAATTCATGTGACATATAAAAACATATAACAAGAACATACATCATATATATATGCACTTACATCACATAAATTCGTAACGTCAAAATTTAACGAATAATGCTTAAACAATAAAATATAGTATTAAAATATTATCAAAACCAAGCCGGCCAAATATCATGGAGAACTAAATTGCATTTATTTATTTATTCCCCAATGAAATCAAAGCTTACTATGATAAACTTAGTTCTGCCACCTCAATCCCAGTTTTGTCATTTATTGAGTCCTTATCCCTTAAAATTCAAAATATAAAAGTTGTAAATATTTCTCTTATCTTTTCACATCCTCTTGAATTATTCAAATCCGACGTTAAACGAACAAGTTATATCCAATTTACTAAAGGCTGTCGAATCTGTCAATAATACCCCTATTAAGAACAAAATTTCCTAGAGTTGGTTTATCATTTTTTTTTCAAATCAAGACATAAAGTTTTCACTTAATACTCTTCATATAACATCATAGAATATATTTCTAAAGTCTCATAATTTTTCTAGTATTTTTCCATAACAAAAACCACTTCCAAATTTCATATGTTTCAATTTAACCCATAAACAAAGATTAAATTCAAATAAATATCAAATATAATCCAATCACCAAACCACTTATTCTATTCCAAGATTAAGTTAATATATGCAGCACTTACTAGTTCTCTCTAAGCTTGAATTGATGATAGAACCAACCTCTTGCAAGGATTTCCTCAACATTATTCAATTAGCTAACTTAGGAACTATTTTGAGGTTAATGGATTAAGATGTTATTTTCTTTGCTTTTTCCTTGTGTTGGGCGTGGGTTTTCTCTTCCAAAAGAGGCCTTAGGAACTGGAGATGACTATATATATAGAGGGGGGCTGATGTACATAAGAAAAAGGGGAAGAAAACAGGCCAAAGGGGAAACCAGTTATTCTTGCCATGGGAAGGATATGTGTTGTCCAGCCTTGGCCTAGGCCAATGATAACTCATTTGCTTAGATTGGCTGCAAAAATCTTCATACAAGGGTTGATATGGAGTCATTTGTCAGCCTCACATGATCCATGGTTGATTAATAGATTGCATGGGGGGGGTATGAGTTGACATGAGCTGGCTGTCTGCCTATCCATACATAATCTGATCTCTTGGCTTTTCCAAAGGTCAGCCACGTTCCAGACCCTTATTACCCTTAATTGACCACGTGTATACCTCCCCAAGACACCATATGTGATGTTCTAGAAGCCCACTCCATGATCTGGTTGGAAGGAAACTTGAAATTAGCTCACTTAGTTCACTTAAGTTGTCTGTCAGCAGCAAACTTGCCCCCTACATTTTCCTTTTGTTTTCAGCCAACAAAAGCTTCTAGATCACTTTATCTCCACATGCCGCATACTCTTACACATTTCAAGACCTCAGAAAAATTGATAGCCAATCACAATTTTCGTCACATGGCCGAACATGAGACTACTCATCTAAGTCAGTTACTAATTGGGCTCAATCCAGGGCCGTCTACTTCATGCCCAATTAAGTCCTTGATCCAGTCAGAATATTCTAAAACCCAAAACATAAAGTTTTAGATCTGCATCTTAAGGTTCTATAAGAATTGTAATAAAATCATTCTAACTTTCTATGAAGAAGTTATGCTCATTACACCAAAACTTGACGGACCAACCCGAGAACACTTAATCTGGGCACCAAGTATTTGATTTTTGGTTTTATCATTTACTCTTGAATTTCTCCCCTAAATTTCAAAAATTTATGTCTTTCTAAATCCAAATTGAATTTCTCTAATTGATACCTTGTTAAAATTCTCAAAGGTCCATCAAAATTTATCTTAGAATGCATCTAAGTCTCAAATTCTATTTTCATGGAGAAATGTACTCCCAATAAATTCCTTTAAAATATTCCCAAGTAAATGTCTTATCTTAAAAAAATTGGGTTATTACAGTCCCTTAGAGTGACAGCCTCCCAAAACTCATCATTGGTTAGGCCTTACACCTTTCAGGAAGTTGAGGATGCATTATTTCCGATGGAAGGGTTTAGTTCCCCGGGTCCTAATGGCTTCTCTGCAGTCTTCTACTGCAAACATTGGGACATTCTTGGAAAATAGGTCACTCGAGCTGTGCTGTCAGTCCTAAATGCTAAGGGTAACATTGCTACCATAAACCACACCTTTATCACTCTCATTCTCAAAAATAAAAGACTCCAACAAAGGTCACTGAGTTCAGACCCATCTCTCTTTGTAATGTCCTTTATAAATTGGTTGCCAAAGTTATTACAAACAGACTTAAAACCTTGCTACCTAACATCATTTCCAGTGTTCAGTCAACATTTGTCCCAAACAGGTTAATCACTAACAACATAGTGGTAGCTTTTGAAGCCCTGCAAACCATGAAATGCAAGATGAAAGGAAAATAAGGATACATGGCCATGAAACTAGACATGAGTAAGGCCTATGATAGGCTTGAGTGGCCATATGTTCGAGCAGTGCTTCTCAAAATGGGTTTTTGCCTTAGCTTCATTGACCTCATTATGCAAAGCGTAGAATCAGTTTCCTATGCCCTCTTAGTCAATGGAACTCCTCAAGAACTCTTCACTCCCTCAAGAGGAATTAGACAAGATGATCCACTCTCACCTTATCTTTTTATCTTATGTGCTGAAGCCTTGAGTAGTCAAATCAGACAAGCTAAAGAACACAAGCTGTTGTATGGCATACCTATTGGCAGAGAAAGATTGAGAATTTCCCACTTGTTTTTTGCGGATGATAGTCTCATTTTTTGCAAACCCAATGCTTTTGAGTGGGGTAATGTGATCAGGATAGTCTCCATAATCTTCAGTTAGAATACTGCTACAACCACTCAGTCCTATATCCCATTTATTTCAGTTATGAGGGCTTCACTGTCTTATGAAAGGTACCTTGGTCTACCTCCAGTGGTGGGGAAAAACAGGTTCCAAACCTTCAAGAGTATCCTTGATAATGTAAGGCAGAGATTGAGCAATTACAAAGTGAAGCATTTATCTCAAGCAAGGAAGGAGATTTTTATAAAATCTGTATTGCAGTCCCTCCCCACATATACAATGTCAGTCTTCAAGCTCTCTCTTTCCCTCCTCAACGCCATCAATAGCTCGATCCATCAATTTTGGTGGGGACAACAGGAGAAGGAAAATAAAATTCATTGGATATCATGGAAGAGGATGGGAAAGTCTAAGGCAGAGGGGGGTTTGGGATTTAGGGACTTTGTTGCATTCAATAAAGCATTACTTGCAAAGCAATGTTGGAGACTAGTCCACTTACCTAACTCTCTTATTGCAAGGGTTATGAAAGCCAAATACTACCAGAGAACAACCTTCCAATAGTGAAAACTTGGAGGCAAGCCCTCCTTCATATGGAGAAGCTTCATGTCGGCCAGACCTTTACTGGAAATGGGGACTTATTGGAGGGTAGGTAATGGCCTTAGCATCTAGGTATGGAAAGACAAATAGATCCCCCACCCACAGGCATGTAGAGTGCTTAGCTCCAGAAGTGGCCTCAGCAGTGAAGCAGCAGTTTGTAAACTGATTGACCCAGCACAAAAACAGTGGAGAGCTGATATGGTAGGGACCATTTTCGAGCCAGGAGAAGTAGAATCCATCCTTCAAATCTCCATAGCCTCAACAGCAAGGATAAGATGGTGTGGCAAGGATCATCAGATGGTTCCTTCACTGTCAGGAGTGCTTATCACATGGAAAATGAATGAGTGCTAGCAGTGCAGGGGCAAACATCAATTAGTCATTCATTCACATCAGTCTGGAAAAAGCTTTGGCATCTGCAAGTAACCCTAGCTAACAAAATATTCCTTTGGAGATCATGCTTGGGCTCTCTTCCCACTATGCTAAACTTATATAAGAGGAAGATAGTAGCAGAACCCTTCTGCCCCATATGTAAAATAGCTACTGAGGATACCATCTATGGCAATGTGAGTCGTCTAAAGATGTCTGGTGCGCCTGCTCCAAAATTCTACAAAAGTGCTCATTGCCTCAATCATCCCTTCTCGAATTTGTGGATGGCCTGTTGCACTCATTTAGTCCTCAAGCAATCAATGAATTTGTCCTAGTGGCTCGGAGAATATGGTGGTGAAGAAACCAAGTGATTTCAAAGGGGAATTTTGCCATCCTAGGGTCCTGATTAAGGCAGCTCAGGCCACTCTCAAGGAGCTAGCAACCATCTCTTTAGATCAAAACAACAGTCCAGCTAGTCCATGCACGTCTTCTCATTCCTAGCAAGCACCTCCCCAACACTGGGTCAAAGTCAACTAGGATGGGGCAACGAATATAGCTCAGAACACAGTAGGAGTGGGAGTTGTTGTTATAAGGGACTTGATTGGAAGAATTATGGCCACACTAAGAGAATCTAAACACCTTGTCCCTAACCCCCTTTTAGCAGAAGCCTATGGAGTCCTGAAGGCAGCCACTTTATGTGTTCATCTAGGAGTTCAAAGTGTCATCCTTGAGGGCGACTCCCTTCAGGTCATCAAGATCCTTTCATCAAACAAGGAGGTTTTCAACAACTCTAGTATGTTTGTGATGGAAGCAAAACAGTTACTCAATTCTTTAGCTAGGTGGAAAGTTTCTAATGTTAGGAGAAACGATAATACAATAGCCCACTTGTTAGCAAAGAACTCTTTTTCTCTTCTTGAACTTATTGTAACCTTGGATGAGTACCCTCCCTGTATCTCCTCTTTGGTATAAATGATTATTCCTCTAAAAAAAAAGAACTCAACTTAAGAAATCTCATGAGAGAGAAGGCTTTCACTAGATTCTTGAAAATAACTCACTCAAGTGTTCTAGGGAGAAGTGTTTGGAAGGTGAGGGAAAGAAACAAAAGAGATGGAGAGGTGATGGAAGGGTCTTGGCCGAGAGCTTCAAGTGAGTGTCTCCTTTGGATGTTGGCGACACATAAGGGTAAAGAAATGATTAAACTTGAAAATTGATCCAATCTAAGCTAAGTGTCCACCTATGGTCTTAGAATACTCATACCCTTCTTAGACTTAGGTGGCATGACATGACCAAATGCTTATCCAAATTTTGGAAATTCCTAGAAGATAAGACAACATCCTCTTCGGCTAACTCATTTCCCATCTTATTCTATATTTCAGCCGAAACTCAACAAGGAAAAGTCTATGTTTTGTCTTCAAATAATCACTTGTCATTTGTCCAATTTCTTGCCAAAGAAGTAAACTAAAATAGAGTAACAAAAAGATAATTGTGTAAGTTGGTTATCCTTCCCAAATACCCCAATCCATTGCTTTCAAATGGGGTGAGAATACTCTTTCAAAATTATTTACTTGTTTGACTTAAATTCCATGCTATTGCCTTTCTAATTCAACCTTCTTTGCTTGAATTTTTTGAAAATACACAAATCATATATTTTCTTTGCATAGAAAATGAAAAAGTTAGGCAAACATCAAATTCCTATCCATATCTTGAAGTACTACACATATGAAATGAGACAAAAATGACTTTTGGCTACTCCCTCTTCCACTTCCTCTTCCTCTTCCATTTCATTCGAAATTTTCAAAGAGAAAAATGTCTAAATCTTGCTTATCTCTCTCTCTCTCTCTCTCCTACTTCCACTTATCAACTTCTCTCAAAAGTTGAATTCTAATGTAGGAAAAAGACAAAATATCAAGTATATGTCATACCGAAACCACCATTTAGAAATCCTTGGTTTATCTCCAATCATCACTTGTTTTTGGTCACTTTTTCCTTCAAAAGAAAAGGACTAACATGTAGAAATGAAATGACAAAAGTCTAAATTGGTTCTCATTTAGAATCCATCCACACCATCGGTCTCAAGAAGGAATAATCTTTTCTTAACCTATTTGAACTCTTATGCCATATCACCTTGAAATTCCAAAAAGGCCTATGCAACCTCAACATGCCAAGTGTACCAACTAGTTCCTCAAACAAGTATACATCTTCCAAGTAAAGTGAGCTATACCTAGAATTGAGTTTTTTTTCCCCAAATCGTACAAACCGTAGCCCCCCTCTTTAGCAAAAGACCAACTTATTTTCTTTGTGCCAAGTGTCTCTAATGGTTCTTCAAACACTTATATATATATATATATATATAATATATATATATATATATTTCCTCATGTCCAAAACTCACCAAGGAAGGGTGCTAAATTTGTTTATTCATCTCTTCCTTCCTCATTCACTATGTATCATTATATCAAAATATAATCCTATGTGACTATATTTCCAAAAAGTTCCAAAGAATGACTAGAATAATTCCAAAAAAAAAAAAAAAAAGTAACCATTCCAAGCATGAAATTCTAATATAAAAAAAAATTGGATTGTCACACGTACCATGACCAGGCATCGTAGAGCGAAACATTCGCTCTAGGTGCAATAAGGCATAAAGGTTGATTACTATCAAGCAAGGCAGTATGGAAATATCATGAAATCTCAAAATATCATTAAATAATACATTGTAATTAATAACTAAATAATAGTGATATAATAATCTTAAAATATCACAAGGTACACACTACTAAATTGAAAGTCCCACACAAATAACATTGAATTTACAGCAATCATATGAGAGGTTGAAATGGATAAACACTACATGCATGATTTCGGTTTGAGTTAGTAAGGCTAAGAACAACCATTGAGGGTCGGCTTAACTATTTGACAATAGAAAGAACCAAGAGTTAACGATACCCAAATGATGGCGACATCAAAAAGGGACTTCTTGCAAGAATGAGAAGTCAGAGGGAAAGAATGAGAGCTTATAGACAACGGGAGGTACTGGCAAGCAGCAACTCAACGAACCTTGCTCGATGGCGGCGCGAGACTCCAACGGGAGGTATTGGGCTACGTCTAAGCACATGGGTTGGGCCCTTTTCTCCACTCTCTTTCAGCCTAACAACTTAAAACACAACCCACCAAAAAAAAAAAACACCAAAGGACAAGCCCAAACTGAAAAGAATAGAATAAATAAAAACCAACACATAAAATAAAAGAGCAACATAATAAAATAAAATAATACAACCAACAGTAAATATGCACTTAAAATAAAAGTTCTAATAAATTCAATTATTTAAAATAAAGGAACCAATAAAAATGAATAACATGAAATAAACAACCAATTCAAAAAGGACCTAAACTCGAAAATATGAAAGAAACACATACAATGAAATAAAGTGAAATAACCAAATAATAAAACCAATAAATACTCTACACAAGAGGTTAAACTCGAAATAGAATAGAGGAAAAAAATTCAATAAATTAAATTAAAGTACCACAATATGAATTTGAGTAAAATAATAAAGCCTCATAATTAATAAATTGAAACAAAGGTAACAAATCCAAAAGACCCAATAAAATAAAATGCTTATTAAATCAAAGAAAACACAACAATTTAAACCATAATGAAACTAAAACTATTAAACCAAAATAATAATGATAACTATTCAAATGAAATTACCAATATCAATAATTAAATAGAATATTTTAAAAACACTAGAATTAGAGATATCACAAATCACCAATAACCATAATAAATAAAACAACAATAATAGTGAAATAACATAACCTTTAATAAAAAAGAAATAAACCATCAAATAATGATAATAAAAATAAGACGTAAAGTACATAAAACCAAAAGTCTCACACTGGGTCTTCCCCATACTCCAATCCTTCAGATAGAAAACTATATCTCTGAGGCATAACTTCAAGCTGTCTCCAAGGTTTTATGGCCCTTTTTGGGTGTTGGAACGGATTGGACCTGTGGCTTACAAGTTAGACTTGTCATCTTCATCTTGAATTCATCTTGTATTTCATGTATCTTGCCTTAAGCCAAAATTGGGTCAAAATGTCTCTCCTCTTCCAGTTTTACCTCTTGTCGATAACCAAGTTTAAGTGCAACCTGAACCTGAAATTATTCTAGAAATGAGGATGAAGAAAATTGGTGACAAAGCAACCGCTGAAGTCTTGGTTAAATGGGTTGTGCATCCATTTAGGACAATTCGTGGGAGGTTCTTAGGAAATTAAGAAACTTGTATCCATACCTTGTAGACAAGGTTTTTTGAGTGTGGGGGACAGTGCTAAGACCTTGTGGACAAGGTCCTTGAAGGGGTGGAGAATGTAAGGCTCCATTCTTCAAGGGTCTGGGTTTGGATTGCCGAAGTAGAAATGGTGAAGTACTGAGGTTAAATGCTGAGTCTTAAATGATGATATTGGGAAATAAAGGAGATACAACGGTGCGCCTGCGATTATAACAGAAATAACGACTTGCGCTTTAATGAAATGACAACTTTTATAGCTCATATGTTTGAGAGCTGGCCATTATTAATTACGACATCATTTAATGCATCTTCTTCTTCGATAACTAGCTTCTTGTTGTAGAACATACAATTCATTGAACACTTTGCTTGATTGATCATTCATTCTTGTAAGGACGTTCTAGGTTCCTCGAGAACCATAGTTCAAGAATCAATAGAAGTGGATTCTAGGTTTCCTTTCATTTATGCGAGTGAGTAAAGTTTACTGGATTTTGTTTGTGAGATTGACAGCTTTTATTTCATTCTTTGTTTGAACCTTACACAATCCAACCATCAATACCCCATAAATGCCTCTCTACTTCTCAATCCAAATCTTCTCAACAAAACTCCACATCAAAGAACCCTATCCCATCTATTGGCTTCCCCCACCACTTTGTTCACCCGTTTGGGAACCAAAGTCTCCAGCTTTAGCAGCTTTAGCAAAATCCACAGCTAAAGATGGCCTTTCTTTTTAGATTCAAAGTTCAACCACCAAGTTCGACTATTCGAGCAGAGTCTCTGCAAAATCTTGTGGGCATTCTTCAAAACCTAGACCCCCAATCTCTAGAGCAGCATCAAAAGCTAATTCTGGAGTAAACTACTGCCTCCAGGCCCAAAACCAATAATGAGACCCTGCGGCTTGGACTTCTATCAATATGTATTCTAGAGTTTGTTTTAATCAAATAGATTTTCTATAATCTCATCCCATATCCTTTCCAAACATAATATAAATATATTTTCAAACTAATTATTATAATTATTTTAAACCATTTCTTATAATATTTCTAAATTTTTAAACAAAAAATAAAAAATAATTCAATTTTCTCCAAATCACAAAACAAAAATAATATTACAAAACTATATTACATAATATTTAAATTTATAATATTTTTTATTCAATTGTTTCTCTTTTCCTTTTCAAAATCTAAAAACTACTCAAGTTCAGGAGGTCAAGATAATTTAAAATACAATTCTAATGAGTTTAAATTCTTTTTTAATTTATAATGTATAATTTATAATTTAAATTGTATTGTAATTTAGATCTTTTTTTTTTTAATTCAAAATAATTTTTAGACCCAATCGATTATTGTCGTGGGCGTGAGGCTAGACATGAGGAGGCGTTTCAGTCCCACTTGGAAAAATTTATGTGCAGTCATTTTTGTACACTCTTTTGTACAGTCCACCAATATGATTAGTTGTATCATTTTTTTAAAATATAATGGTCAATCATATGAGTGGAGTGTACAAAAAATGCACAAAAATGATAGTACGTAATAGTTTTCATCCCACCTGAGGCATTGGGGTGGGAGGCCCTACTATTACTTTTCATTCCACCGAATTGCTATGGGTAGTCAAGTTGGTGCACACCTTGTGCACCCTTGCTGACATGGCAAGGTATTTTTATAAAATTGGAAAAAGAAAAAACATTGAGGGAGAACTAGAAGACGTTGGGGACTTTCATGATGATAATCTCCCAACATGGTCCATCTCTGAGAGTAATATCTCAAAGATAAGAGGAACCCCAGGCTTGAATATATTTATATATATGATTTGTGATGCTTGAATATATATTAAATAACATTAATGATGCAAATTGGATGCAGTAAAATATATAAGCATATGAAAAGATAAGCACCTAATTAATTAGGTTCACACAGAGTTAATTATAAAACACATTGATGCTTGCAATTACAACATACTTACCCAATTCAATATCACTTGCTTACTTAGGCTATTAATCTTGAAAAAAAGTATTAAAAAAATGCATTCTGATCTTGACTGATTTAACACATATAAATAAAGAGAGCCTGGTAAATAAATATAGATGGTGCAGCTTGGTGGTTGCTATTAAGTTGGTTTAGATGTCAAAGATGGGTGGACTGCATTAAAATATAGCTTTCTTATGTTTAGTTGGAAAACGTGTGTGATTTGATGGAAAGTGAGAGTCTTTCAGACATTTCTTTAGAAAAATAAATAATTTTTCAAGACCACCTGAACCACACAACTTCAAAGATAAAGTAAATTTTGGCAATTTAAAAGACTCCTGCCAAAATTTGACAACGAACTACATGCTAATTTCAAAGCACCATACACAGAACTATGGCAAGATTGTATTCGATGCTCCTGCAAGACAGATTTTGAAAGGCAAAGAATAACTTTAGAAAGAAACTGAGCAATTAAAATGCCAAAATAAACAAACTTCCCCAACACTCATTCTTGACAAAATATACACACATTTAATATTTACCTAATCCCCTTCCACGCAATCCTTTTTTTGAATGTCCAAACTTTAGAATCAAAGAGTAAGGTAACGAATAGCTATAACAGAATTTTTTTTAAATAAGTTACATGACTAAAATTGAAACACGACAAAAAATAGCCAACCAAACTAGTTGCAAAAAAGAAAAAACTTAGGAGGTAAATCCTGATACACAAATATCCATTCACATTGCAAGTCAAGAATCATGATTAGTTAATTGTAAACGCAAAAAGAAAAGAAAATCAATGCAAGGCCAAAAACTCATTTTTAGTTCCGTATATAAAGTTCTACATAAAGTTCTACATAAAGTCAAAGTTCCAAAACTACAATTAATTTTCATCTAGAGTCGTAGAATCAGCATCTATTCAACATCTAAAGCCCGCACAGACATACATTCAAATAGAAATTGAACTAGAGCTTGAAGACCTAAATACTCCAAAGTTAATCTTCTTGCAGGTGAAATGTCTTGTTAAAAAATTTCATTTTCTGACCAAAAATATAACAACACCATCACATATTTACCAATTCAGAACATATCCATGTACAAGCAGTTCAAGTACAACCAAAACAAGGAGAAAATTGCAAGATTGGGAGTCATAAAGCCAACCAAATAAAATTGCCCAAAAAACCTTCTGTCAAATAGCTTCTTGTGCAAGCAGAAAAGGGGGAAGGAAAAGAAGACTGTGAGAAGGATGGAAAGGGAGGGTCTAGGTTAGGGTTTAATTAACAGACTTTAAAGGAGTCCAATAGAGCAATTAACACCACAAAATAACGGATTTGAATAGGAGCTGATCTTTAAGATCCCTTTTATACAAATTTGCACTGGTATGTACCCGAATCGGGGAGGGGTGGCGCCATGGAGGAGTGTCACAGATGACATTGCACAAAAGGACAATGTCGCTCGGTGGCACTGGGCAGAGGGAGGCGACGCGGGGTGGCGCTGAGTAGAGAGGCAACGCAGGGTGGCACTGGTTAGGAACGAAGTGGTCTTCGCAGGGTGAGGGTAAGAAAGAGACAAGAACGCGAGGAAAGAAAAATCGAGAAGGCGGGGGAGAAGAAATATAAGGATGAATTTTAAACTTATAGCAGAGATTTTAATGTCTTCGTAACAGACTAATAACACGTAGAAATACTTGTTATGACAATATAAATTGCCTCAACAACCAAAAAAGCATTGCCTATTGTAGACATATTTATTGAGATGGAAATATTATCCCAATAAATGCCTACAGTCGCCGTAAAAGGTATAATAGTGAATTGGACCTTATCTTTTTCTCAGGATTCAATGGAGAATTTGAATCACCGCAACTAATGACTATGGTTGATGTTTTCTTTTGCAGGAATTTTAAAAACGCTGAAATTAGCCTTTTTCCTAGTAGTGAATCTCTATTTATTTGTAACTCAACACACAAAAAATACACAAATTAAATATAAATCAATTTCTTTCTCCAAGTTTTAACATTTGGGGCATAAGATGGGACATAAAAGTTTTTCATATAAAAGTTTTTCATCCTATCTTATAAAACTAAGCATAATATGATTTCAATATAAAATTTTCAAACTAATCCTTACAAACTTTTCAAACTTTTAGATAAAAAATAAAATGTAATTTAACTTTTTCAAATTTACAAATAAAAATAATATTATAAAACTATATTCTTATAATATTTTAATTATAATATTTTTTATTCAATTTTTTTCTTCACCTTTTTCAAAATTCAAAAAATATTCAAATCAAACTATCTCATTATTATTTATAAACTATTTTATTATTATTTTTAAAATTTTTATACCATCTCACTCTTCAAATGATTCCGATTCGTGGATAAATTTCGCATTACGTCCCCAAAAAGGTGCTAGCAATCAATTAAACAAGCTATTAAAATATTAACAATGGTCTAGCCAAATGCTAATGCAAGTCTAAATTTTAGCTAGATGTTCTTACATTGGACTTGCGAAAAGTCTAAAGTTCAATACTTGAGCTGCTACAGTAAATCTTAGGTCCTCCGCAAACACGGAGAGCTATTATTCACATTGGAAAACTATATTTTATTATTTCATCTACTTGCCGCTCTCTCTTTCCCTCTTTTTTCCCCTTTCTTCTTCCCTAAACCTCCCAATTTCCTCGATCGTCTCTTTCCCTAGACCCTCATTTTCCCCTTGCTTTTGACAGGTTTTTTTCTCCAGGGTTGATCTATTCGAAGCAAGTTGAAACCTGTTTCTTGGCAACTAAACATGGGGGAGACTGAGAATTGACGAAAATAAAAATAAAAAAATCAAGAGCACATAAAAAAATTGAGAGCACGGTGAAACCTGTTTCTCGGCAACCAAACAGAAGCACTCGCAGTAAAAGTGGGGTTGTGGGCTACTGGATTGAAGAGAATCTCTCTCAAGAACATCGACGGAACAATTGTATTGAGTGGGCTGAAGAATGAGTTTTATCATACTTTAGCTCACAGAATCTCTCAAAGCAGTAGGACTTTGGTTTTATCAAAATTTTGTTTTAAAATTCGATCAAAAGTATAAGTTTGATGAAGAAGAAACACTTAAAAAAATTATTTGAATAATTATTATTCAAAAACTAAATTAAAAAGTATGTTTATTTTATTTTTTCTACTTTCTTTTCCTTATTTGTTTTTATCGAATATGATAAAAACTTTTCAATGAGTTTAATATAAAACTTTTTTAGATGTTTTATTTCTATTAAATTTATATTTTTTATTAAATTTTGAAAAGAAATTTTAATAAAACTAATGCTAGTACTCTTAATGTTAAAAAGAATTGTGAAAATCATTAATTAAATATATATATATATATATATTTGCAAAATATATGTAGAAGGCTAGAAGCAGTAAAAGCACCTCCAAGAAGAATGAAAATCATTAATATATATGTTTGCAAAATATATGTAGAAGCAGTAGAAGAACCTCCTAGAAAAAGAAAATTATTAATTAAAATATGTCTTTGCAAAATATTAAAAAATTATTAAATTTTATTTTAATATTTAATCTTATATTATTATTTAGACTTTGAAATAAATAGACTAATATGGACTATTGAATTAAACTATATAGATTTTAATTAAAAATAAATAAATTTTAACTTTAATTTAGACTTGATAATATCTATACAATTACTAATGTTTAGATTGAAGAAGAAAAACAGAGATCTTTGAAAAAAGAGGTGGATAGAGATGTCAAGTTAATCATTCTCACTTCCCTACAAATCAAAGTCGGATAGTCTAGGACTCTGGTGCATACTGGATTGATGATTTGGATTTGGACTCCGTACCGATAGAACTACTGCAGTCTATGAAAAGTCGTGGAAAAAATAGTTGGATTAGGTATATATAAATATTAGATTATTATATCTTACAAATAAAAATAGTTTATTATGTAATTTTAGGCAGAAGTAACATCGATGATCACGCTCACTTTTTTATTAAAAGTAGTGATACATTATATTATTATTTTATTTTTACTTTTTTACAAGATGTTATATATTTATTATTATTAAATAAAAAAATCATCAAATAAAAATATTGTTTAATATTAATAAATATATCATATTTTATATAATAAAATAAAAATAAAAAAATTATTTATTAATCATATTTTTATTATTTTATAATGTGATATTAAATAATAAATTTATAAATGAAATAAAATAATAATATAATATATAAAATATTTCGACTATAACAACACTAACATTAGATTTATCAAAAAAAATTTAAAATTTGATAAAAAGTAAAAATTTGATAATTTTTTATTTTTATATTTATTTGTTTCTTTTCGTATAAGTAAAAGTCAAATTAAAAATATTTATATCTATATTTTTTTTATTTATATTTTTTCATTAAATATGATAATTTTTTTTAATAAATTTAATATAAGATATTTTTAAATATTATTTTTTTATTAAATTTATATTTTTTATTAAATTATAAAAAAAATTTATGAATCCAATAAAATAGTCAAGGCAACTCAATTGCACAATCAACATGTCTTTTTCCAGTCATTTCCTGTCATTCGAAGACAGCAACTTGCTAACCACGTCACCACAATTCCAAGCTTTCTCCAAATCGTCACTGCTAACGTCACAAGACTAACAAGCCCGATCCCAATCTTTTATCTAAGCCTGCCGGCTAGGCCTGGGGCTCCGATTTCATTAGGATTGAGTTTGAAATTTTCAATTTCGATTAGAGTCAAGGTCAAAAATTACTTCTGACTCCACTTTCAAGATGGTGTTAGAGTTTAACTCTGATAGGAATCAGAATTTTGCTATTCAAAACAAAAACTCTAATAATATAAATCAATTAAGTAAACAAAGACAAATTCATATGATAATCACGACAAATTTGAGCTGCAATCAACTCTAAAAATTAGAAACTTTAGAAATCAACTATATTTTAGCCGTGTTTCCAAAAGCTTATCATCACTGCGAACCAACGGTGGTGATGGAGAAGGGAAAACTCTAGCTGTGAAACTCCAAGCACAGATACTCCTCAGCGGACCGTGGTGATAGAGAAGGGAATGACGACATTAGAGACCAACGACAACGACGATAGCAATGGAAAATGGAATGGGGCCATGATTGGAGACAATAAAGAGAGTCAAGATGCAGCTGGGAGAAGAGATGAGAGAAAAGAGGAGTGGAGAGAAGAGAGGCGACAGTGCTGCGTACTGTATAGAGAAAGTCGAAGGGTTAGAACTTAGGCTTAAGGTTTTGAAGGTAACGGGCCAACGGCATCTTTTAAAATTAAGGCTGCTTAAAACTAAAAAAAATTTGCAACTCAAATAGACACTATGCGAGGACTCAAATTCAGGTTTTCAAAGAACCAAAACTTGTGCTTAAACCACTAGGCCACTTAGGCTTTTATATTTAAATTACAATATAAAGTATAAATAGTCAGAGTTCGGAGTTGGAAGTCGAAACTAACTTATACTCCGTTTTCGTTTTCGATTCCGAACTTCGATTTTAAAGTCGGAGTTATTTCGACTTTGATTACGAACTCCGATGTAAAAACCCGTTCTTTTTTTTTTTATATATATATACATCCCTAGGAATAGATTCATTTAGAAATTTAATATTCTTAAGGAAATTTTAGGAAAGCTATAGTAATTGGGAGGAATATTTAAACTAGAAACACCTTAAGTAGTCATTGAAATAAGGAGAATTATGATCAAATATTTTATTTTTTTTGGAGAATAAATTAGAATATTTTAGCTTTCATCTATAGAATAATTCTATCAAGGAGATTAAGAGGAAAATTTGAGAAATAGGAAGTGGAGTGGAAAAATACTTGAATAGCCTAAAAGTGGGTTCTCAGATTAGAAGAACATGTTTTGGTAAATTGATGATATCTCTCTCATATGATCTCATATTTAGGTTATTTAAAAGCCTGATCACTAAGAGAAATATCTAAAACTTTCATGTTTTGAGATTTTGAAGAAGCGAAATGTGTCAATGTGTTAACTGGGCTGGAAGTGGACTGATCAGATTTGAGCGTAAACTGAAGCCCGAAAATAAATCAAACCACCGACCTACTTTAGGAGCCTCAATTTGATTGGTTCTCTACATTTTTATCTTCTAAATATGCGTAAAAAGGTTTGTATATGGTGGTGGAAGAGTTTCTAGAAGAATGTTTTTTATAATCATGGAAGAAGTGGGAACAAAATCTGATTGGAGGAGAACCAACCAAACCAGCCAACTATCCCCTCCATTCTTAACCAATTGTCAACCAAGCCTTAAGGGAATTTTTCTAAGAGGTCCTAAGGGTGTCAAGGAGGTCTAGAACATGTGGTAAAAGGTGAAGAAAAGAGGTAGAAATCGTGGGAGCCAGCCAAAGGCCAAGTGGCTGGACTGATTTCATCCAAGATATTTCCAGATTTGTTTTTGATTTTTTTTTATCTATGTGTTGTAATCTTTTTTAACCAATAATCTGGGATTATTTTATATATGGAGGAAGCTTAGCCATGAGATGAAAACTTTAGGAAATAATGAGATTTAGGGGTGATAATAAGGCCTAAGGTTTAGGAGGGACAGCTCACACATTCAGCCAAATGGGTTGCTGAAATACC
The DNA here is from genome assembly GCA_036559045.1 of Platycarya longipes. Lineage (NCBI taxonomy): Eukaryota > Viridiplantae > Streptophyta > Magnoliopsida > Fagales > Juglandaceae > Platycarya > Platycarya longipes. The sequence goes on along the minus strand of CM071789.1, from coordinate 25,039,644 downwards.
CCTGCCCTTTCCAACCCTTAAGCAAAGTTTTCCCTCCTATAAATAGACCCTTAAGCTTCCCTTTGCTTCCTTTTAGAGAAGTCACACGAGTCCCTTGAGAGAAAACTAAGAAAAATAGAAGAAATTGTACTTACAACACACACACATCAAAAAGAAGCTAAGTGAGAGTCTTGGAGAGAAGTGTGGTGCAAAATCAACTCAAAACTACTCTTTTAGCCTTGAAAAAAATTGTAAGTGCATTTATTAACATAATATTGGTGTGGTATAAGTGGCTTAATTTTTAGATTTATTTTGATGCCTATTTGATGCTTATTTAAGCCTATGCATAATGTATGAGGTAGCTTAAATATTTTTGATTCATGAAGTAATTTTTGTTGTGAAAAAATACTAGGAAAAATTTTAGTAACTTATGAATATGTTTTATGATAATATAATAAGCGGAATATGTGAAAATATAAGGTCATGATTTAGAAAAAATTGAAAGAACAACCTTAGTAACTTTCGGACCTCAAGGAGGTTGAGTTAACAGATTTATCCTCTTATAGTAAAACAGTCATAACTTTTTAGTGGGAAGTCAAAATTGAGTGATTCAAAAGGATATGGAAAGCTTAGATAGATATCTACAATATTTGTGTTTTAAGTTTTAAGAGATAAGAATTCTATGAAAGACAAAATTGAGAATAAGTGACAGAACAGTGTAGGAAACTCTTGAAAAAGGAAGATTTCCTTCACTTTTAAAACTTCTAGTGAATGTTTTGAATGAGTTTTTTTGGAAGCATAATATATTAGGAGGATTTTAAATAATTATTATCTTAAAAAGATAAAATAATAATAATAATAATAAAGTTTTATATAGATAAAGATAATTCAAGAAATACTTAAAAATAATTAAATTAGGGAATTATGCAATTTTGTGGGCTTGAGTTGAATATAATAAAAGGAATAATAACTACGGATAATTCCTATAAGATTTCGGTCAGCCCCTTGATTTAATAAAATTTAATAATTTATTTAATTGCATACGTATTATTTGCTAAACTTTGACGTTACGCATTTAAGTAACGTATATGCATATAAACTTGTGTGATGTACTTTTCTATATCATATACTTTATGAAAATAGAAAGCATGCATGTCACAAGTCTAAGGTTGCATGTATATTACAATTCGTCACATATGTATCGTCACAAGTCACGACGTGTATCTTAAGAGAATACGATAAGAAAAACGTTAAGGAAAAGTGATAAGTTAAGTGTCATGTCACGACGGGGACGGCGATATGTAACGTCCGCTATACTAAGTAATTCCGTGTCAGGACGGGGATGGCAAGATATAACGCTCAAAAGATTGACACGAGGCTCGTCAGGACGGGGACGGTGATACCTAACGCCCGAAAGATTGATGAGTTTATGTATGGCTAAGCTGGCGCGTCATGCTGAGAAAACCCGGCGGGGACGGCGATACGTAACGCCCGTCGAGGTGATAAAATACGTATGACTCACAATATTACAAAATATATTGGCTTGTTATAAAATACGTATAACAAGCCAATCATTTGCTTGTTACTCATACGCATGAGACACATAAGTTAATTCATATGTTATACATTTATCATGATCTTGTCTTGTGTTTTATATTGTACTTTATCCATACATTGTTATGTTATAAGTGTACTTACTGAGATTTCTAAGGAAATCTCACTTTTATTTGTTTGTGTCTTTCTGAAAAATTTAATTATTGTACAGGACCATATGGCAAACAGGGGAAAAGCTCCTATGTCTCAGGGAGCTCAGAAGCACCCTGATGGACCTTCTGATTTTTCTCTTTTTGATTTTTCTGACTCTCTTGTTATGGATATCTATGATCGACCGATGGGGATATGGAGACACGATACATCCGCTTTCTCCGAGGAGCAGAGACGTATCAGATGCTGTCTGACATTAGGCTTAGATGGAATGTTATCCGTGTGCGGGGTTTACACAACTCCATATGGGCAATATCTTCATCAGGACTTTTGTATTAGTCTGGATAGGTTTCGTTATGAGAGAGAATTTCTAGAAGTCAAGAAGGAACCGAGGTGGTTCTAGTGTGGTAGTTAGATAAATATGTATTATTATTAAAAGACTGAGAAAACAAAATAGGTTATGTATAATAGTACAATCTGATGTTATAAATGTGACAATGTGAATATTATGGTTATATTTTACCATGTGATCACTAGTTTATTTTACAAATTTTTTTTTAGACCACTTTCCGCTGTAAATCTCATTATACATGGTAGTAAGAATAGATGTACGCATCTTAAGATCGATACGTATGGAGTAAGTAGCCTAGTGTTACTTACTTAGACTTCCCAATTTACGTTAATACCCTTAGCGTAAATTAAGGGCGTTACACCGACTTCTAACTTCTGACTTCGATCGGAGTTGGAATTAGAGCGAAAGTCGGATGGAATTCGAAAATCAAAATTTTTTAACACCCCTACTGCCTGCTACATGGCCATCTCCCATAACTTCACTGGCCTTGCCTATCTAGACACTAGACTGGGCTACTCCCAAACACAAACACCTGACCCTCAACCTCCACCACCACCACCACCGGTCCACCACCATGGAGAAATACCGCCACGTACTCCTCGTAACATTCCCTGCACAGGGCCATATCAACCCTGCCCTCCAGTTTGCCAAGCGCCTCATTCGCTTGGGAGCGCATGTCACCCTCGCCACTAGCGTCTCCGCCTACCGTCGCATGACTAAAACCCCAACTCCTCAAGGTTTGTCCTTCGCCACCTTCTCCGATGGCTTCGACGATGGGTTTAAGCTTGGTACTGATGATGTCGAGGACTACATGTCAGCGATCAAGCGCAGTAGCTCCAAAACTGTCAAAGATCTCATCGTGTCCAGCGCAAACGAGGGCCGCCCCTTTCAGTTCTTAGTGTACACCCTTCTCCTGCCTTGGGCGGCGAACGTCGCCCGCGAACTTTACCTCCCGTCAGCACTTCTCTGGATTCAACCTGCCACTGTTTTAGACATATACTGCTACTACTTCAATGGCTATGCCGACGACATCAGGGAAAACGGCACTGATCCCTCGTACTCGTTACAATTACCGGGACTGCCATTGCTTTATGGTCGTGACCTTCCCAATCCCTCATTTTTGCTTGATTCAAATACGTATACTTTTGCACTCCCGTCATTTCAAGAGCAACTCCAATCACTAGAAAAAGAAAGCAACCCAAGAGTTCTTGTCAATACCTTTGATGCATTAGAGCCCGAAGCCTTGAAAGCGATTGAAAAATTTGATCTTACTGCGGTTGGACCGCTGATTCCATCGGCCTTTTTGGACGGAAAGGACCCATCCGATAAAGCTTTTGGCGGAGATATGTTCGAAGGTTCCAAGGAGTACTACATCGAATGGCTGAACTCCAAGCCTAACTCATCTGTTATTTACGTCTCGTTCGGGAGCATATCGGTGCTGACAAAGACGCAGATGGAGGAAATGGCACGCGGATTGTTGGACTGCGGCCGTCCTTTCCTGTGGGTCATAAGAGCCAAGGAAAATGGAGAAGAAGAGAAAGAAGAAGAGAGATTGAATTGCAGCGAGGAATTGGAACAAAAGGGAATGATAGTGCCTTGGTGTTCTCAAGTGGAGGTTCTGTCACATCCTTCGTTGGCATGCTTTGTAACACATTGCGGATGGAATTCGAGCTTTGAGAGTTTGGTCTCTGGGGTGCCAATGGTTGCTTTTCCACAGTGGAAAGATCAAGGAACAAACGCAAAACTGATTGAAGATGTGTGGAAAACAGGGTTGAGGGTGACAGCAAACAAGGATGGCATTGTAGAAGGTGATGAGATCAAGAGGTGCTTGGAATTGGTAACTGGAGATGGGGAGCGAGGGGAAGAAATGAGAAGGAATGCTAAGTAATGGAAGGATTTGGCTAGGGAAGCTGCCAAGGAAGGCGGGTCTTCGTACAAAAATTTGAAAGCTTTTGTGGAGGAGATTGGAGGATGTTGCTGCTACAAAGATAACGCATGTTTTTTTTTTTTTCTGTTTTTGAAGATAACATTGCTTAAGTAGTCTCTGCGTTTAAATTAATTTATTCAACTCTTTGTTTTAGAATTCTTTTTATTGGATCAACTCTGTAAATCGAGTTGTGGGGACTGGATCTCATTTATTTCCTTCACTTTTTCTTTTTCTCTTTTCTTTTCTCTTTTTCTTTTCTTTATCTTTTCTTCTTCCTCAGTTTTTCCCCCGAGCCCCCGCGCGAAACCCCCTTTCCCTTTCATCTCTCGCTCGTTTCTCCCTCCTCCCCCAGCGCCACCGTCGGCCACTCTTCGACGACACCGCCTAACCCAAACCCACCCCTTCACGCCGGCGAGTCCAGTGGTACCGAAGGTGTCATCTCTGGCCACCCCACCGCCCCTGCACAGCCCCTTACTCGAAAATGAGTTCTTGACTTTTCCTACGTTTTCCGGCCACCGCCGGCCACCCATGGTACCGACAACCTACCAGCAACCTTCCCTCACTCTGGCAAACATAACCCACCACCTAGAACCACCCAGATCCACCGTTTGCTCCTCCACCCGAAATGGGCCTTCAAATGACTTGTTCTTCGCTGTGTCGCCGTCCGGCCACCGTGCATCTCACCTCCGCCGCCAAACCACTCCCCTACCCCATCCGGTCATCCTCCTAACTCAATTTCCCCATACATGGCCCCACCTTCCCTGTACAACCTCAAACCCGAAAATGGGTTTCCACCCATTTTGAACCCGATCCGCCACCACACCACCACTTCCATGAGATTCCCCACCTTCCAGTAAGTATTTTCCTAAATTTGGATGTCAAACCGAGCACTTTAGCCTAATGTACAAGTGACCGCTACGAACGCAGTAGATTGACGTTCGCTCAAAGGATTTACGTTTTTACCCGTTGTAAGTATTTTCCAAATAAATTTTGGGATTTAAATATATTTTTGGTATCAACAGATATTGTGTTTGGTTATTGTTTGAATTTATTAATTGTTGGCTATTTGGTGCATAGTCATCTGTATTGTGTATTTATGCGCATATTAATGTGTTGGAAATGAAAACTGGGTTTTCATTATATTTATGGTTTTTGGGTGCGTGTGTATCACGACCCCAAGCCGAGATGAGGCATTATCTCTGTGGAGCTTCTCTGATCACTCGGGAGCGAAACATACTGAGTGACGTCCCCTGGGTCGTCGCCGGACGACGACGGGATCGGACGGGATGGTAACGCTCTCGTGCCGACTCCGTGGCTCCTCTACTGGTGGGAGCTAGGAGATGCCTGGTCATGGTACGTGTTGGGTGCAGTTAGTTAGGCATCGCCTGTTCCAAAGTCACATGCATGGCCGTTACCTTCGGTGTGATGATGAAAACCAGGGTGTGCGGATGGTCCCTAAGGGAGATCATGATGCATATTATTAATAAAATGGATGTTTAGGTCATTTTCTAGGAAAGTGGCGGGTTTTAGTTATTGGTTTGACGTAGATCATTTTCTGGAAAAATGGTTGTGGTTTTAATGGATTTACGGACATCATTTTTTGGGAAAATGATGGATGATTTTATTGAAGTGTTAATTTGGGCCAAATTAGAATTTTGGTGTGTGTAGTTATTTTATTTATTTTGAGATAGATGATTTTAACATTCATGTATACGGTGTCCTGTTCTTGTGTAAGGTTGTTGATGTGCATGAGTATATTTTATATCTTGAGGTTTGTTTGGGTTGTACTTACCTGCGATGCCATTTCTGGCGTCGTAGCGTTTGGATGCAGAGTTTTGTGGAGGCTGTGCTTGAGGAGGCGACTCCGCTGTTGAAGTATTCGTAATATAAATTGTTATCTTGGGAAATTATTTTTCTTTTTTTTATAAATATGTATTTTATGATTTATCTTTCGGATGACTGTATTAAATCTCCTGTTGGAGAATTTATATTAAATTGGTTTGTAAAATAATTCTAAAAAATTCTGGTACCTAGATATTGACCTCAAATATCCACTACTTTTATTTATGCATGTCACGTGTTCACACAATTAGCACTTGACGTTGGGGGTGCATGACTCGTGTTGTCAGCATCCCGACACCTCAATTCCCGTATTTATTTTAAGGGGAATTTGGGGGCATCACAGTAATTATCTGAAGAGATTAGGAGTTTGTAGGCTCATGGGCATGGATGCTTTTTTTTTTTTAATGGGAATATATGTAAGAATATTTAATGCTAGTTGGATGCTAAAAATATATTTTATTTCCTTTCTGATGCACTTAATATTAATTACGATTGTTTAGATCTCGTTTGGATTGAGATATGAAATGAGATGAATTGAGATGAGTTTTGAAAGTTGAATAAAATATTATTGAAATATATTTTTTAAAATTATTATTATTTTAAAATTTGAAAAGGTTGAATTAAGATTTGAAAATGTAATGATGAAGTTGAGATGAGATGAGTTGGAATAATCTCAACTCTTAATCCAAACTAGCCTAGTACTTCTTTAGATTTGAAATAAAATGAGAATATGGTTTGCAACTTTAGTTGTTGAAAATTAAATAAATTTTACGTTTTAGAGATCATATTGCAAGAAATTATTCTTTGGGAATGAATTTTGATTCCTCAAAACAATAAGATGACAAGCTTACAAATAAAGGAAAAAAAAAATAATAAGATGACAAAAATGCACATGGGAGCTATATTAATTTAATACTACCCTTTATCAAGAGGGGGCCTCCATTAATTCTCAGGAGTCTATTATAGGGAATCGGGGAAGGGGTTTTAAATAAGAGTAATGTTAAATTAGATTTTCAAATCTTAACATGATCTATTAAAACAATGAGTTGACACAACACTACATAATTCGTTTTGACTTGCTATCAACAAGTTAAAAATATATCGACACGATACGATTCATTTTAATTTGTTTCTGTGGTTTGAATTAAGGCAAATAATCTCTTTAACTTGATTATCATAATTTCACATAAAAGTTAAAATCACAATACCTCTAAAAAATGTGAGCCTAACCACGTGAGTTTGAAATTACAATCTAAACAATAAAAATATTAAAATTATAATCTAGAAAAAATGTGGCAGGTAAACGTGACTCGTGAGAATTAACTCAACTGAGAACTCATATAGAGTGAGTTAGGAAATACAAAATAAGGTCATGGTACTTTTGATTTTTTAGTAAAAATGCTATAATTATAATTTTGAGTAAAAAATAAATGGGTCTAAACAAGTTACCAAGGGGTTTAACAGGTTGACCATTAGTAACTTGTTAATGAATCATACTTTAATGAGTTAACCACTTTTAACATGAAACCGATAACATCAAATCCAAATATGCTAGTTTTGTATCGTGTTTATGTTAGGTAAACTGATTGTATCATATATTATTATCCCTATGTTAAATACACTCTTAAAGTGAGCAAATCCTATGTATTTTTTTTTTAAATGTAGGCCACCATTAAAAGAATTTTTTATGTAGTTCTCGAATTTACCTTTTTTTCAAAAGAAACGCCTACGCTAGTGCTAGAGTTTGAAAAAAAAAAGTGCATGAATACTACTAGTAAAAGAATTTGTAACTATCAGTAAAATAGTTTTAGTTAAGTTTTTTTTTTTTTTAGGTATGAGACCCTAGATTTTACGTACATTACATGTTATTTATTAGTATTAATTATTTATTTATTTTATCATTAATGCTAGTGATTTATGTTGCTGGTAATTATAGATCTTGTTGTTTTATTTATGTATTATTACTAATTCTTTCCTTTTGGATTGTATTATTATAATTTTTGGTTTAGTGGTTTAATTTTTATTTTTTTATTTATTAAGGTTATTGGTGGTTTATGAGATCTCTAATTTTAATATTTCTAGTTATTTTATTTAATTATTATTATTGATTCTTTCAGTTGAATAGTTATTATTATTATTTTGGTTGAATAGTTTTAGTTTTATTATAGTTTAATTTGTTATATTTATTTTGTTTCAATCAACATTTTATTTTATTGGATCTTTTTGGATCAGTTCAAGGACTTTAATTTATCAAATTTTTAGGTCTCATTATTTTTATACTATTTCGTTTGATGGCGTTTTGAAGAGTTGCAAAATATTATAATTGTATAAGATCCTTTTATTATCCTGATTTTAGTTATTTAAAGTATTTTGAGATTTAAATGTGCTTTAAATATATGATTCAAATATATGATTTTATTATTTTAAATAATTAATAAGTTTCATCATTTTAATTAATGATAGAAAATATTATGCTATGAACTGAAGTTAAGTTGAAATAATATTTTATTTTAATTCCTCTAAGTATTTTTAACTTAAATTGATTTTTTTACGTGTTCTCAGATCAGTATTTTAATCTCTCGATTCTTCAGTTTGAAGTCCCCAACCCGTAGAGCCTATAAATAGTCGAAGAAGAAGCTAAGCCCCTTATTTTTTCACTCTCCTTTTCTCTTTCTTTCTCTTCTTGCTCTCGTGGTCAAGCCTCACTGTGGCCATTCGGTTTCCAATCGCCAGCTTAGCCACCGTCAGTCACCTGACGGCACCGCCCCCACCACTAAACTTGTCTCCGCCCGACTAGCTCACCCATGCCAGCGGTGTCAACTACAGAGGCCCCACCTCCCGCTGGCGAGCCAAACCCGAAATGGATTTCCTTAACTTTGAGCCACCATAGCACTGCCGTAAGCCACCCCAGTGCCTCATCGTCGTCACCATTAGCTTCCCCACCCTCTGGCGAGCATAACCCACCATTGGTAACCCTCATGCACAACCCCTCCTCCTACACTAGCAAACCCAAGATGGGTCTTAAAGATGGGTTTCACCCATCTAGCTCCTCATTGTGCCACCATGTGTGGTCTTAGCCACCACCGAGCACCACCATGAGCTTCTCTTAGCCTCTCTCTTTCTTTCCCAAGTCTCCTTTCACCTCCATTGGTCATGATGCATGACCCAAGAAATGGGTCTCAAACCACGGATTTGCCACCCTCGCGCTGCCACGGCGCCACCACCACTACCAAAGTGTTCCTCTGCCTCCATCGACCTTGCCCCTAACTCTACTCCTCCAACCGAGCTACCACCACCTCTCATTCTTCCTCACTCTCCTACGCACTAGTTGCATACTTTGGTGTAGATCCACCACCGCCATGAGATTCCGCTTTCTCGAACGAGTATTCCTCTAGCTTCTGGTGTCAAACCAAATACCTTAGTCTAAACCGCCAATAGCCGTGCCAGGAGACGATTAAGGTACGGGTTTACCTGTTATGGTATAAATCTCTCTCTCTTATATTTATGTGTGTTCATTATCTCAGTGGAACATTTGCAATACCACAGAAGTTGGTTTGATTTCTCACAATCCCAATTACAAATAAATAGAATATGGCATCAAATTTACACTAGCCCCTAAATCTAGCAAGGCCTGTCCAAGCTCATGATTGCCAGTGTTGCATGTGATGGTTAGACATCCAGGATCCTTGTACTTAGGGGGAATCCGCTGTTCAATTAGAGCACTAACTTGCTCTGTCAAGAATGCTATCTTCTTCACATGATGCTTCCTCTTAACTGTACACAAATCTTTGAGAATTTTTGCGTAAGTAGAAACTTATTTAATTACATGCAAAAGAGGAAGATTAACTTTTATCTGTCTAAGATTATCCAAAATATTATTGTTATGATTTAGAGTTTGTTTGCTTGATTTTAATGCTTGAGGAAAAGGTACCTTAAAAGGATTTTTTGTTACCTCATGTTCCTCGGGTTTTGTTACCTTAAGTTCTTTGGGAAGCTCAGGACTGCTACTATCTTGATCTTTCTCTACATCCTTTGTTTTGTTTATTATTGGATCACGTAGAAACTTACCACTACGTGTCACAATGGTGTTTACGTCCTTCAGATCTCCTTGTGCCATATGTTGACCATGAGGTACAGCTGAGCTTGAGAAGGAAATTTACCTTTCTCATTCATAGTCAAAGAACTCATTATCTTAGACACCTGACTCTTTATTTCCTTATTTTCTTCAACAACCTACGTAATCAAAGATTCAAATTTCTGATTAGTCTTATCCTGTATTTCAATAAAAGTATTAAAAGTATGCAAAGTATCTTCTAAAGAATTTCTAGAAGATTGAGGTGCATGGTATGGTGTAGGATATGATCTAGAGGGTTGTGCAGGCTACTGGTTATCAGACTTCTAGCTGAAGTTGGGATGATTACGCCATCCTGGATTGTAGGTTTTAGAGTAAGGTGTGAAGGGCTTTTTGTACATACCCAGAGCATTACTTTGTTCGTCATACATACCATTCATGTTAGTATGTGTCGGACACTCTTGGGCATGATGATCTATCCCACCACAGACAACACATGGCCCAAAAGATTCTGCATGATTAGCTATGTGTGTTGATTTTGAGTTTTTGGTTTTCAATAACTCTAATTCCCTGGTGAGCATTTCAACCTTAGCCTTAAGGTTATCCTCTTCCGTTAGATGGTAAATACCACCACTCGAGTTTCCTGTAGATCGTGACCTGTTTGTGCTATCAGTAGCACTAGGTCCAGTCCAAGTATGAGCTTTTTCAGCAAGCTCATTGAGGTACTCTATGGCCTCATCAGGATTTTTCGATAAAAATTCTCTATTGCACATCATTTCCACGAATTGACGTTCCCTTGGCGTAAGCCCTTCATAGAAATAACTCACTAAGCGCCAATTTTCATATCTATGGTGATGACACATACTCAACAATTCTTTAAATCTTTCCCAAGACTGATATAAAGTCTCACTATCCTTTTGTGCAAAGGTGGAGATTTGTCTTTTAAAAACATTAGTCTTATATTGGGGAAAGTATTTATTGAAAAACACTTGAGTCATCTCACTCCATGTTCCAATAGACCGCGGTCTAAGTGAGTACAACCAACTCTTAGCTTTATCTTTCAAAGAAAAAGGAAAGAACTTTAGCCTTACCGTGTCGTCAGTGGTATTTTGACTGTGCAATGTTGCAACTACTCCCTCAAATTCCCTAATATGAATGTAGAGGTTTTCATTTTCTAAACCAGGGAAAGTTGGAAGTAATTGTATCATTCCTATTTTGAAATCTACATGATGAGCGTTAGGTGAGAACATAATACAGGATGGTATGGCTATTCGTGCGGGATGAAGATAATCTTAGAGGGTTCTAATAGGTTGGTCCGCGTGTTCACTCATCGCGTCAGAATTGGAAGAATTATCAAACAAGCGATTAGAAAATTAGATTCTGAATTTGATTCTAGCACGGGTCTACTAGCAAACTGTCCAAAAGCGTCTCTATACCGTCTCCCAGGCAACGACGCCAAAATTTGATTACGCCTAAAGAATAACGCGATCGTTTGTAATATAGTTTTGAGGTGTCGATTCCAAAGGGAGATGGATTGAGAAATTGAAAAATAGTAACAAAATTAACAAAAATATTTAAAAGAGTGCCAATAGTGATTTTTGAAGTGTGACATAAACTAAAACTAAATGAGTAATTTGAAAAGTATAAAAATGAGATAAAAAGTAGAGCATCGAGAATCTTTTGTATATAATCAGTATTTTAATTATTTTCGATTCATTAATAACTCAATTGAAAATTCTATGTCCAAATTTTTAATCGGAAGATAAAATATTAATAACCAGATTTAAATCAAATGTAATCTTTCGAAAAATCATTCATCACAATATAAGAACGAGAATTTTTATCGATGTTAAGGAAATTCAACGTCGACAATATACTCGTGGAGCAATATTACAGCAGAGAATTAAATTAATATAGATAACCAATTGAACCAAACATAATCAAAGGATTATTGCATTCAATAGAAAAAGCATGACTGAATCTATAAATGAAATAAATTCTAAGATTATTTGGTGACGAAAACATTTATAATAAATTTCGAATGACTAAACAAAAGAGTTTAATATTTAAAGCTCTTATGTATGAATAAAAAATAATTACAAATACCATCATATATACAAATTCATCCCTAGCTCTACTAGAGAATTTCGTTACACATATTGAAAATATGCAACGAAAATTCTCTAAGGAAAAATATGGAAGAGCCGACCATTGTTTTCTCTCTTCTTTGGTTTTTCTTTTCTTTTCTCAAGCTCTCAAAATAGCTCTTCTAAGGCATCCCCCCCGCTCACTTCATTCAAGCCTCCAAGTGTTTATTTATAGATGTTGTCGTGTGAGTGATTTAAAGCCAAGAGGTGCTGTGTAAGTGATTTAAGTTCCAGCTATACATGCATTCGGTCACTTTAATTTGTCTTGCATGGGGTGGAATTAAATCAAATGAGTTGGCATGCAAGTGTACATGCAAGTGGCGTCAATTGGCTTGAGGGAATTTGAGAGCACCGAATGGAGTTTTGCATGTGAAACAATTTCAATTTTTGAAGAGGTGGAGTGCCGTATATGACTTTGTTTCCTTCCATTTGTTTCGGTGTGTTGCCATGCATTACTTCAAGTGATTGCAATTGGAGTCAAGTGTTGAAATCTCCATGTGTTGCCATGTATCACTTTTCTTCTTATTTCAACTTGTTGGCTTGAAATCATCCATGCATGGGTTGTCTTGGTCGGTTGAGATAAAACTGGAAATTATTATAATGACTTGATGTAATTGGGTGGAAGTGAATTGGAATGGAAGTAGGCACCGGTTTCTTTTTAGATTTAAAGTGTCTTATGCTTCAATTTAAATGATCATGTCGGTTTGGAGAGAATTTGGAAGCACCGAATCTGGTTTCGACTTTGAAGTGCCGTGTATGATTTATCTTCCATCCTCCCCATTTGTTGCCATGTGTTAACTTCCTATCCATTTGAGATAATTTCAACTTGTGGCTTGGAGATTTGTCTTGTCTTCACAAGTAGTTTCCGTGTATGATTTTGTAACAAATGTGGTGGCTACTTTGCTACTCATTTCACTTCATATGGTGTGCACTTCATTTCTCCTTTTGTTTTTTTTTTTATCAATTAATTTGAATGAAGAGAAGGGAGCCATGTCTAGCTTTACAACATGTCAAGTGTGTGGCTGCTTCATCAACTTGTTTATCAATTTAGCAATGGTCAATAATTTCGGCTTGTCTTGTAAGATCTCTAAGCTTGTTTTGTTTTTTTGAATTAATTAGGCATGTGAGTGGTGCAAGTGGCGCCGGTTTCTTCTCATGTAGATGTGTCTAGCTTTCGATTTGATTTATTTGAGTTGTCGGTTTCCTCATGAATTCCTTTTGCTGTTTATCAATATCTCAAGGTGTCGTGTATGTGTCCAGCCCTTAATTAGTTTGCTGCCAACTAGAAGAATTGCTGTGTATTGCTTTGTCAATTTGTAGCTTGAAATATCAACAATTTTAGCTATGAGGCTTAATGTCTTGCATGTGTTTGATTTGCTTCTTTGGAGTTTCTTTCCATTCTTGCCACGCACTAAAATGAAGTGAAATGTTCCATGCCTTCAAGTAAATATATGAGGCTGTGTCACCTACCATATATAACCTACAAGATAATAAAATAATTACAAACTTGGTTCTTAAAATTGCAAGGAACTTCAAATGGCCTCCTTTGAAGTTTAAGGCAATTAGTGAAAATTTATGGGACTTATTTAATAAATTAAACTCATGTTTCTTTTTATATTTATTTGAGACTTAAATATATTAAATTATGCTCATATCCATCTCAAGTTAAATTATTATTAAATTAAATAAAATAAGTTATGTCATTATTTTTTCTTTTATTTTAATATTTAAATAAGATATTTAGAGTGTATTTTTATACACTTAGGTGGATTTGAAATGGAAATTAAGGGGATGGGAATGGGGATAGAGATGGGATGAATCAATTTTGTCGTGGGTGGGTTTAAAATTTGATTTAAAATTTGAATTGTCGCACCATGCCGTTTTTGATTTGCCACGTCAGCCAGTTTGCAGGTTAAATAACATTTTCGTGCAGGCAGCTACGTACCATTTACAGCTTTCTGTCTTGCAACTCAGACTCACTTCTCCTCTTTATCTTTTTCCAACATTATTGTCCTCATCCATAACGAAAGTTATTATCTTCCTATTATTTAGTTTTTATTTTTAATTTTTTAATTTTCAATTTTATTTAAGAATTAAAAAAATTATTATTAATAAATTATTTATTTTTAAAATTTTTGTAATAATTAAAGATGTTAAAAGATACTTTAAAAAATAGATAATATCTATCAGTTATTGTGCAACGTTCAAACCGCCTTGGTCTTTCCATGTATATACGGATGGATTGGATCGATGTTACGTATTTCAAGATTTCCTTGTCCTTAATTATTAATTATTTTTCTTAAATTTAGATTAAATTATTATTTATATTTCTTATAAATTATTTTAATATTTCTCATCCTTAGTTTTGCTTTTAGCGGAGAGAAATAATATTTTGTACATTTATTTTAATATTTTATTTTGACACTTTATGTATTTTTAGAATTAATTATTAATATATTAATCATCCTTAAATCGTGAAACCACCAAGTCTCATATACTAACTAATTCATAAAATAACTTTCATATTAGTATTCTTATACACACACGCGCACACACACACATATATATATATATATATATATATATATAAAGAGAGAGAGATATATATAGTAATATTAGAGATTCTTATTTTAGGATCTCTACTTAAAGATTCATATTTGGAATATTTTTTTAATTTTTTATTTTACATGATTTTTATATAAGTGTTTTAAAATAATATTGTGATTTTTTTACATTTTTAAAAAATGGTTTAAGATGTTAAAAAAATCATGTAAATAAAACATTCATTTTAAAACACTTAATTTTTTAATTTTTTACATGATTTTTTTTAACATCTTAGAATATTTAAAAAAAAAAAAAAATCACAGCATTATTTTAAAACACTTATATAAAAATCATGTAAAATAAAAAACTAAAAAAAAAAATCAAGTAGAAATTCTCAAATAAGAATTCCAAAGTAGGGATCCCAAACATTTTTCATATATATATATATATATATATATATATATAACTTTCTTACATGCACACACAACTACCTCCAGCTACCACCGGCATCCATAAATAATGAATATATATAATTTTTTTTTTTATATATATTAGTATTCTTACACACACACACACACACACATATATAATATATATATGCTTCTATACATATTAAATTTAATAATATGAACACAGTTATCTTGAAAATTAAATATGTAGTATGTGGCCCACTTACTTATGCCTAGTCATTTATACTTATATATTGAATATAATTTATAATGATATGTTAGTTAATTAACTACTTAAGTGAAAAATTATAGTATATGTATAATATGTAATAGTTAGTATATGAGACTTGGTTGTTTTATTTTATACTACAATGTCTAACAATATAAAAAAATGTATTCACAAAGATATTATAACTTTAAAGTTCAATATAAAGTTTATATATTAATTAGGTTTTTATCAGATTTAATATTTTATTTTATAATTTTATAATTTGGTATTTTTAATTTTTCAATTCATTCAAAATATATATATATATATAAGAGTATAAAAAAATTCAAGTAATAACTCGACTCAGCTCGGCTTGACTCAAGCTCGTTAAAGAGTAAAAACACAAATCGATAAATAACTCGACTCGACTCGAAATCGTGTTTGATCCCTCGAACTCAACTCGGCTCAGCAAGCTCTTAGCTTGAACTCCAATTATTTGAATCCAGCTCAACTCAGTTCGGATCGATTACAATCCTATTTGCCACCCTAGAGTCATCGTCCACCACCACATAACCTCACCGCCATCACCAAAGGCTCCCCCTAACTTAGGTGACCTCTCCCCTAGCTCACATTGTCCGGCCAAGCCTCCGCCTCCCACATGTAAGCATAAACCCGAAAATGGGTTTTTCCACTTTCCAAGCTAAATCTGCCATCCTCCGGTGGTTGTATCACCTTACCTCCACCACCATGAGATTCTCCCTCCTACAACGAGTCTCTCTCTAACTTTCTATGTCAAATCGAGCACCCTAACCCAAACCGTCATGGTATGTGGTTGACTGTCACCGTATGTGTTGTTAGCAGCAACGTACGACCCTTCCACTGCCACCAACGAACTCCCCACCATATTGAATACCCTTACACGACCCAAATCTAGTAACCAAGATCCTAGATCCGAACCTCAAGGTATTCTCATTCCAAGGTCACGGCACTAATCTCGACGGAGCAGTTTACACTTAAGTTAGTGGCTTTCGATGCCACTACCCTGGCCAATAAGTGAGTAATGCACGGGTTTACCCCGCAATGGTATAATCCTCTCTCTCTCTCTTTCTCTCTTGTATTTATGTTATTATTGGTTGGTTGGTTGTATTGTTGGCGTTGTGAATTTTGCTGTGTAGTTCTGATGGAAGTTGACTGATTGTGTTGTGATAGTTGTGGTTGTGTTCTGAATTGTTAAGAGTTGTGCTGTGAAGCAGTGTTGTGGATTGTGCTGCAAAGTACGGAGGTGCTCTGTGTGCGGTTGTGATGATGTGGCAAGAATTGTGAACGGAGTACGTGCGGAATGTACTCCATGGGGTAAAGCAATGCACAGTGTAGTGTGTATCATATGGGTTGGGGCATAGTCTTCTATGGAGAGAGTACATATGGGGTGTACTCTACATGTTATAGTGTGTAGGGGATGGAGTACACATGGGTTGTACTCCATGTAATGCAGTCATGACACATTGTAAGGCGTGCCACGAAGATGGATGATTGCGTGATTGAGGAATGTAGGGTACGTGAAGTGTTGGAAACTATAGAACAATGTCCCAGAGTGATGATGTGACTGATAGTCCTAGTGATTAGTGTAACTGTATAGTCGTGTTATGTCTTGAAGTACATGCAAAGCGACGGTATTGTGTAGTAGTGAAGTAATGGGAATGTGGCAAGAGTACGTGAGAAACTGTACTCGTATCGAGTCAGGAGTCAATGTAGAAGTCACGTGGCGTAATGTCATGTGAGATTCGATAATAATGGTATGACTCGATAGTAGTCTCGAATTAAGTGACGCGACGGAAGTACATTTGAGATGAATCTTATTGTGTTAAGTATTGGGATGAATTCATGAAGGGCTGGGAAGTAGGAAATTCCTACCAACCGTTATGGAGAAGGTTGATATCAATCTATGGTGCTTGTTGCACAAGCAGGTGACCAACATATTTTATGTTGATCTTAGGTGATAATGAGGTAGGGTACATGTGTATCGGGTGACACGTACCAGATAGAATTACCATATGTAATAGATATTCTGTCCTGAGCAAGGGTATACAATGTTAAGCCTTGGAACTTGCTCAATGTCACATGGTATGCATGGGTGAGGATGATGATGACGCGTAGGTTTGGATGTCGTAGTGTCAGGTGTACTATATAGTATTGGGATGCATACTTGGTCAGCCTAAGTAATGCATCGGGATGAGGTTAATCAGAAGAGGTATTGTCTGTAAGCTGATCTCTGAAAGTGAAGCATAGTAAGAGTCACGTGAGAGCTCATGGATAGAAGGGAAGTGTCTAGGGTCCGTAAGTGGGTCCCTAATGGTTTTAGCATAGTAAGTAAGGACTCCAAGATATGGGAATAGCAGGAGAGTGTCTTAAGTGAAGTATATGTTTTTTCTAGTTTGATTGCTTGTGTGCTAGTTATATATATATATATATATTTATATATATATATTGATGCTAGTTATGTGTATACTTGTAGGTTATTTACTATATGATGCGCTTGTGATTGGACTGCATGGTATGAGAATAGCATGAAGACCAAGTGTTATGTTCATACACCTCTAGAGTTTACCAGATTAGTAAAGAAAAGATAATAGGATTGAAAATGCTAATATATATATACGTATGGCCATTCTTGGTAGCCTCTTTTACCAAATCCCAAATGTGTAATTACATGCTTGTGATTAGATAATTATACGTAGTAATTATTGGATGTATTCTCTGAAAAATATAAAATGAAACTTGAGATTTTTGTCTCATAATTTTATGAAAAAATGCCATGAACTGATTCTATGCGAGGACACTATGCGATAACCCTACGAGATGTCCCTGTGCGATGACCCTATGTCTCGACAATATTAAGTGCACGCACATGCGTTCGGTTCTTGGATATACTTTTAAATGATATTTTCTATAAACGAACTGACTAAGAAAAAGAAAAGAGAGAAAGAATAGGAAAGATAAGAGAAGAGAAGAGAGAAAAGATAAGTAAAATAAGGAAAAGAAAAAGAAAGAACGAACGAATGAATATTATGATGTAGGAAAACACGTAAGGGTTCAAAGGAAGATTCGAAATCCAAAGAAAAGAGAAGAATAAAAATAAATGTCATGTTATGTATGATATGCATGGCATGTATGATATGTATGAATGGTTGTTTGCTAGTTGTTTATGAATTTATGGTAGTTGCTGGTTGTTGTGCTTGCCTGTTTGATATTTGCTTGGTATATTTGTTGTACTTGCTTGGTAGTTATTGCTTGCCTATTGATGATTGCTTGTCTACTAATGGCTTAAATAAATTGTCAAGAATAAGAAGGATCACAAAGATCTATAAGAAATGAAAGGCATAATAGGGTTATAACTATGAAAAGAACGTACACATTGTGTTGTATGTATATACGTATATATGGATGATGATTGCATTACTGAAAAACCTATTTTGTTATATTTTAAATGTATGAAGTAATGTTTACTAAGTATTCAACTCATTTTAGTTTTTATGTGTGCCCCTTCCCTCTTCACAGGAGTGCACAACAAGAAAAACAGTCCAAGGGAAGAGCACGCCAGTCTAGACATGTATGAATGGCCTTTTATTTTATAAACCAAATATTTTCCATTATAAACCTATTTAATTGTAAAAGTATATTTTATTTTATAATACTGAGTCTTGTACCTTGGTATGAATTGAAGGATTTTTAAAACAAAGGAAATCAGTCTCATTTTCTAAATTGTTTTAGAAAAAAAGAAAAGTCACGTAAGTATGGTTCCACCCTTTCCAGGATGGGTTCGTTACTATAATGTAGATAAACTAATAATAGTTGAGTATATGTACTAAACATCATAGTATTACCACCATTAATAATCAAGTATAGAAATAAGTTAGATAGTAACTAATATTGAAATAAGCCTAGTATAATAAGTTAAAAACACAAAATACTAATTAGTAAAGTACAATAACATATAATTAGACACTAATTAAGTTTAATATATGATTACGTTAAAAATAAGTTAGACATTAGTATAATAACATGTAATTAAATATTATGTATAAATCTTATATAGAAATAAATTAGACACTAATTGTTGATGTCGTGTTTTGCGGCCCAAGCAGTTCCATGGCAGCCCGAATTGGAAGAACCTGTGGAAGAGAAAAGAAAGAGGCGACCACGGTGGCCCGGAGACCACTCCTATGCTGAATCCAAGTCTAACCTGTGTTCTAGAGGTGCGTGACCCTATTTATACGTTGCCCAGGTTCGTGTTAGCCTAGCCATCATTTGTTCGACTGTGTCAAGGTGTAGGTTTGACTCGAAAGGGGTTACCGAGGGGAGTTAGGGGATTAACGTCTTGTCCAAGCCGTTCTTAGTAACCTATTTTATGCTGTTGGGTGCTCAGAATTTCCAATCCACTTTTAATGCAGTGTGTTATTGGCCTAATCAGCATTGAATGGGGCATGCGTTGTTCCCGGCCCCTCAACTCTAAGGGACCTTTCTGCCAAGGGGTTGACTGCTCAGGTCGAGCAACTACCTCTAGTAGGTTGGGTTCACTTGGTGACAAGCTGGGCACGCCATATCCAAGTTAGGGCTCTATCCTTCTGATCACTCCCATTATGCTCATGGCCTGGGCCCGTCTCTAGGGCTAGGCCTTCCTTGGGCCTCCCCTCACATTACCCACGCAAATTCTTAGCGAAGGAACCACGGTTGGAAATTGGAACTATACACATTTTTTTAGCCCGCAAATTCTTATCATGGGTATTGTGGTGGGAATTCTCCTATTCGACATCTCAAGGCTGTTGGTTCGTCTTCCGAGCCCAAGGGCTTTAATTCCTGAATTTCTGCTAGTTTGCCTTCCGAGCATAGGTGCATTGAACTCTTATCTGTTCGTCTTCCGAGCCCCAGGTGCTCTGAATTTCTGCCTCCTGTACTCCCAAAGCCATTTGTTATGTCCACTTGGTTCCCACAACGGATGGCCGATGGGACAACAGTTATTACTACACCCCCACATCTGGAGATGCCAATTGGCCCGCACTTCCTACATGCCCGCCATGATTACCATTCGGGAATCACTTCACACGCCTCAGGGTTCGTATTGGCTCATGTCACACACACATCTGACATGATGGCCTTCACTCGTGCCGAACAAACTGTCTGGCTACCATGCCATTTTGTTTCTCACGTGCTTGTAATCACCCGTGGTTATAAAAAGCCTCCCCCTCCTACCATTTTGATTTCTTATCTTCCCATTTTCCCTTTTGTGAAAACTATCACTTCCTTTGCCTTTTAATCTCTGTTGCGATAGTTGCTGAGAGTTCCACCCTGCTTCAAAAGTTTCATTCAATGCCACATCGTCTTCCCCCCACTTTGCGGTGAAGGGATATATGTCCATCATCTCCATCATCGAGTGCTATGAGCTGATTTCAAGATTTACCATCATGTTGTCCTAAACCCACCCAGGTGGTGCTTTCTTAGGCGGTGTTTTCCAGTGGCCTTCAACTCCCTTTCATACGTCCTGTCCGCAAGGTTCTTCACTATCTCCAGTTGGCCCTTACACAACTCCTCTTTAAGGGCCAACGTCTATTGTCCATCTACATTGTCTTCTAGAGGGCTCTTTCAGAACTAAACGATATTTATCCCATTCTAACGACTCGAGAATTCCTCTTGATTTACCGTCTCAACTGCCAACTTGGGAACATGGTTTCTAGGCTCGAGTTGCTAGTCAAAAGCTTGCATTTCTTGAGTCGCGATTCCGTTCATTCTGATCGTGGGTGGAAGCAAGCAAAGGTGCATCACAACCCCCTTTGAGTCTAGAGGATCATGACCAGGTAGACAAGAGAAGGGTTCCCTCCCTGTTAACGCATGATGAGGTGCACAAGACCCAAGTTGAAGCACCTCAAGACAGGGAGGCTCACGAACAAGTAGGGTAGGAGGTCGTGTGCATAGAAAGTCCCAACTCAGCTGATTTGGGGCTACACTACTGCTTATCTTAGTAAGGCACCTTCAAATGCTAGGGCGTCATCTTCAACAACCATCCTAACTTGTGCTCTAGGGACAAAGATAAAAAGGGCCTGGAAGTAGCTTTCCTCGATTCGCTTGTACACCTTAGTCCCCGCATGTCTGGTGTTATAGACCCATTTATGTCCTTCAAGGACACTTTGAGAAAGATGGCGGAGCACGAAACTTGACAAATCACATCGTCGTCCGGGTAGGAGGGCTAGTGTTTTCTAGTACTGCTTCCTTTTTTAAGTCTCGAGGGGATGAACAAGAGGAAGAACATGACGAGATGGAGATTGAAGCTAGGAAAGATAAAAGAAGAGTTGAAGGAGAGGGTGTAGGGAGGATTGAGGAATAGGTCGAGGTCCCTTCTAAGGCTTCTCTTACTGCCCGGAGCATTCATTTGTTTTCCCACTATGCATGAGCTGGATTTTGCTTGTAGGTTGAGTGTTTCAATTTTGTTTGTCTACCCATTAGTTGTCTTGTATGACTTAATATCTTGTAGTCAAATAATTTGTCTTGAAGAAACTTGAGTACACTTCATCTTGCATATGAATTGATCATTGCATTTCCAAGTTGGTATAGGAGTGCTTGCTGGAAAATATTATGATGACATTTGGATTTGATGCAAGTGGCTGAAAAATATCCAGGAACGTCAAGTGCAGGTGCGTCCACTTGATGGTCGATTTTGTCTTGGATTGAGTGGATATCTCTTAAAACATAAAACATAAAAGTTATAGATATTTCTCTTGCGGTTCTATATCATCTTGAATCAGCTCAATCGGAGATTGGATGAGAGAGTTATGCCCATATTACGAAAATACGTCAGAACTGTCTAAAATTCCGCAATTATCTTCATTTGCTCCTAATGCCTCTATTTGTGTCCTAAATCAAAATATAAGAATAATGAGTATATTTAGGTATCAAATAAGAATAAAGTATTAAACATTAAGAGAGGAAAATATGGCATTTTATATTCTCATCAATATATTAAATCATGCTTATATCTATCTCAAGATAAATGACCATTAATTTTAATAACATGAGTTATATTCATTATTTTCTCATTTCTTTTAACATTTAAATAGAGTATTTAGAGTGCATTTTTGTGCACTCATCACACCCCCCAACTTACTCATTGCTAGTCCCTAGCAATTTTCATGCAAAATGATGAGAAAGACCAAAGAAAATCACACATAGGGGCCATCAAGACACATTTTTCAAATTTACATATCAAAACAATCTTAGAAATTCAATAACCCTTTCACAAGTAATTCAAATATAGCAATCCACAGAGTGTGTATGTGTTCCAAACTATTTTTATCAAATCAGAGGTTTCGACACATGCAACATTAGAATATCTTAAGCAAAAAGGTTCAACTCCATAACTCACGGGTATAGAAGTGTTTCATGTAAGGGTTCTCTCTATGGAGTTGACAAAGGTGTACATTTACTCTCATGGAAATTTAGCCAATTATAAATAAGTAACAAGTAAACATTGATCTTATGATAGGAATACTAACAAATGAGATTTCCACCATTCTTTCCACAAGCATACTTCGGATCGGAAAAATCAACACAAAGGGTTGTAATGTGGCTTAGGTTTGGGGTTCATAAAAAGAAAAAGTGAAGAGGTTTCAAAAACTTCCAAGTATACACAAAAGGGAATCTGTTAAATTTTTCAGTAGACTATACTTTCCTTTTGATGTACTTTTCAATTTTTTAGATTTTTGACTAAGTATACTTTTCCATCTTCTTTTGCCACTGGCGTCTTCGCAATTTGATGAACTCTTTCATGAATAATTTGATGGACACATCTAGCACCATGCCATTTTTGTCATCGTTTTCCTTTTCTTTTCTTTTTTTTTCTTTTTTTTTTTTAATGATAATTTCACACCTAGTACACACTTGGAAGTAAAATGATAGGAAAATATAGTGTATAAGCTATACTCCAATGTGGAGAGGTATGGATGATGTAGATATGAAAAGAAAAGGCCATATGTGTATATTGGCTCAAAATTGGCTGCTAGGGGTATATGATGAAAATGGTCAGCTTGAAAAGCTCAAACGTTAATCCTAAGTTGACTTTCGTCATATCCCAAGTATATCCACCATCTTACCACAAACCATGTAATGATATTCTCAAAAGAAGTGTCAAATTCAACAGATCAATGGATACTTATCACAATTTCTGTATTTGTAAGCTCTCAATTCTCACAAAATTCACATGAATACTTGAGCAAAATAATTCTTTAGTTACATGTGTCAAATCACCATATTACCACAAAGTTTGGAGAAGTGCATAAATGGTTCTGTGGATGCTTTAGCAAAATGATTTAAGATGGGTTTGTTGAATTCACCAAGATGGTTATGAATGAGCATGAGTATCATGTGTGAAAAGATGCCTGTGTGAAAAAATTTTGGCAATTTTTTATATATTGATTGAAATATGCCACAGAGTTTAAATAACAGATGTGTGATGTGGATAGCTCGCTAAGCGTCAAAAGTGGTGATCTGAAATGACAAAATGAAACTATCCTGCAAACAAAAATAAAGAAAATAGTAGTAAACAAAAATAAAACAAAACAAACAAGATAATAATAATAATAATAATTATTGTTGCATGGTGTGGTCAAAGTTGATAGACCAAGTCTACAACCGGACTATCTTCTACTTCTTGAACTATTCCTCCTGGGTCAAAAATGAAACACTTATTTGCCCAATAAACTCGGTCCTCAAGCTTCACAGGTAGGTGGCAAGGCTTTAGATTAACTTTTGGTACTTGCCCACTTGAAGGAATCTGTTTTTCATTTTTCTCAAGCAACTCCTTAAACTTCAGTTGCCAAGCCCGTGTGCTATAATCTTGAGTATTGTCAAAAATTGCACAAATATTAGCTACATCAGACGAATCACTGATAGGATTAAACTCAAAATCAACAATAAAATTCTCAAGGGGATCAGAATCATGAGTTGTGAAAACTTCCCTGTCTATGAGTGAGTCAATCATGTATGTCTGATGGCACTCGTCATTCTTCACAGTTTCTTGTGCCATATGTTGATCATGAGGTATAGACTGAGCTTGAGAAGGGAACTTACCTTGCTCATTTACACTCAAGAAGCTCGTTATTTTAGACACTTGGCTCTTTATCTCCTTTTCTTCTTCAACAACCTGCATAATTAAAGACTCAAATTTTTGGTTAGTCTTACCCTGTACTTCAATAAATTTATCATTTGTTTTCCCACTATGCATGAGCTGGATTTTGCTTGTAGGTTGAGTGTTTCAATTTTGTTTGTCTACCCATTAGTTGTCTTGTATGACTTAATATCTTGTAGTCAAATAATTTGTCTTGAAGAAACTTGAGTACACTTCATCTTGCATATGAATTGATCATTGCATTTCCAAGTTGGTATAGGAGTGCTTGCTGGAAAATATTATGATGACATTTGGATTTGATGCAAGTGGCTGAAAAATATCCAGGAACGTCAAGTGCAGGTGCGTCCACTTGATGGTCGATTTTTTCTTGGATTGAGTGGATATCTCTTAAAAAATAAAACATAAAAGTTATAGATATTTCTCTTGAGGTTCTATATCATCTTGAATCAGCTCAATCAAAGATTGGATGAGAGAGTTATGCCCATATTACGAAAAGACGTCAGAACTGTCTAAAATTTCGCAATTATCTTCATTTGCTCCTAATGCCTCTATTTGTGTCCTAAATCAAAATGTAAGAATAATGAGTATATTTAGGCATCAAATAAGAATAAAATTTTAAACATTAAGAGAGAAAAATATGGCATTTTATATTCTCATCAATATATTAAATCATGCTTATATCTATCTCAAGATAAATGACCATTAATTTTAATAACATGAGTTATATTCATTATTTTCTCATTTCTTTTAACATTTAAATAGAGTATTTAGAGTGCATTTTTGTGCACTCATCAAGCATCAGTGCCAAGAGGAGGATATTGAGCCAAATTCTCCTTGAGTCAATGTTCCCTCGTCCTCGTCCTTCCCCTCCCCACTTGGGGGTCGCACTTAGGGCTCCAATCGTTCCCTTTCAATCATGAATACCAAAGATGGCTTGGACTCCCTAATTTTTTATACAGGGTCGGGGTCCGAGGCTCATGTTGGGACTCCTCCTCGCGTTCCATTGCCAGTCCATTCTCAAAGTGGAGCACTGGTTCTTCGATGTTGAGCACGAGGTTGGAAGTAGTCAGGATTTGCCTTCAAATTTTGAATTGGCTCGGGCAGTTACTACTGAGTGGACAACGTAAATGTTGCAGCGCTTCTTCGCTCAAGTAAGTATTCCTTTCCTGAATTTGCTCATGTTGTTTGTCATGGTTGTATTTTTTATTGTACTCAGTGTGCAGGTGGCAGACCAATTGCTAGAGATGATTGGCTTGGAGCTAGGGGAGCTTGAGGTGTCTAACCAGGAGCTTGATATAGTGGACCGCTTCGGGCACCAGAAACTAAAACAGGGAGTGCTGAGTGTTGGTCATGGACATGGAGAAGCTAAGGAAGGAGAATTGGCGTCTAGAGATCCAAGCCAAGGAGTGTAGGGACGACAATGTGGTCCTAGAGAGGAAGCTTGATAAGGCACACTCAAACATAGAGGTTCTGATGATGGAGTGTGATTGCCTTAGGGAATAATGCAGCCTAGTGGAGCCTAGTCACTTGAAAAGTGGAGCTGGAGGCCACCCTTGATGCAGCTAAGTAAGAGCGCAAATCTATTAGCTAGCTCCCCATGAGGATGCTGACTAAACACTTTAAGCTCACTTAGAAGAATCAAAACCTGAAGAAGCAGCTTCATGAGGTGAATGAGTGTATTGGCGAGCTGAGTCAGAGCTCGATCTAGAAGACTCTCGACCTTATGGCTTGAGACATAGAGCTAACAAACACCAAGTCTATTCTAGACAAGGTGATCGAGTACTTGACGGAGTTCTAGCGTATGGCTACCAAGAGGGTATGAAAATACTGCACAAGCATCTTTTGGCGAACCCTGGGCAAGACTTGCAGGCATTGGAGCTTGCCTCCCTCAATGATTTTTTTTGTTTTTCTTTTCAAGAGTTGTAAAGTTTTCTTTTGCCTTCTTTGTAATTGGTACTGATGAGTGCACAAAAATGCACTCTAAATACTCTATTTAAATGCTAAAAGAAATGAGAAAATAATAAATATAACTCATGTTATTAAAATTAATGGTCATTTATCTTGAGATAGATATAAGCATGATTTAATATATTGATGAGAATATAAAATGCCATATTTTTCTCTCTTAATGTTTAAAATTTTATTCTTATTTGATGCCTAAATATACTCATTATTCTTACATTTTGATTTAGGACACAAATAGAGGCATTAGGAGCAAATGAAGATAATTGCGAAATTTTAGACAGTTCTGACGTCTTTTCGTAATATGGGCATAACTCTCTCATCCAATCTTTGATTGAGCTGATTCAAGATGATATAGAACCTCAAGAGAAATATCTATAACTTTTATGTTTTATTTTTTAAGAGATATCCACTCAATCCAAGAAAAAATCGACCATCAAGTGGACGCACCTGCACTTGACGTTCCTGGATATTTTTCAGCCACTTGCATCAAATCCAAATGTCATCATAATATTTTCCACCAAGCACTCCTACACCAACTTGGAAATTCAATGATCAATTCATATGCAAGATGAAGTGCACTCAAGTTTCTTCAAGACAAATTATTTGACTACAATATATTAAGTCATACAAGACAACTAATGAATAGAGAAGCAAAATTGAAACACTTAACCTACAAGCAAAATCCAGCTCATGCATAGTGGGAAAACAAATGATCAAAATGACAACTCACAAATCACTTGGATTCAAGAATGGCACATGGCAACACAAGTTGAAATTATGATGATTTTGTCATGACAACTTACATGAAGGATGCTTATAAATAGAAGGGAGGGGTGTGCATTCTAAAACCATGCTTAGTGTGCTTGGATGCCTTGGAAGAGACATTGTTTTTGAGAGCTTGAGAAAAGAAAAGAAAAACCAAAGAAGAGAGAAGAAAATAATGGTTGGCTCTTCTATATTATCCCTTGAAGAATTTTTGTTGCATATTTTCAATATGTGTAACTAATTTTCTAGTAGAGTTAGGAATGAATTTGTATATATGATGGTATTTGTAATTGTTTTTTATTCATATATGTGTTCTTCAAATATTAAACACTTTTATTTAGTCATTCGAAATTTATTATAAATGTTTTCGTCACCAAATAATCTTAGAATTTATTTCATTTATAGATTCAGTCATGCTTTTTCTATTGAATGCAATAATCCTTTGATTATGTTTGGTTTAATTGGTTATCTATTTTAATTTAATTCTCTGCTGCAAAATTACTCTACGAGTATATTGTCGACGTTGAATTTCCTTAATATTGATAACAATTCTTGTTCTTATATTGTGACGAATGATTTTTCGAAAGATTACATTTGATTTAAATCTGGTTATTAATGTTTTATTTTCCGATTGAAAATTTGAACATACAATTTTCAATTGAGTTATTAATGAATCGAAAATAATTAAAATACCAATTATATACAAAGGATTCCCGATGCTCTACTTTTCGTCTCATTTTTATACTATTCAAATTACTTATTTAGTTTTAATTTACGTCACACTCTCAAATTTACTTTTCGCACTCATCTAAATCTTTTTGTTAATTTCGTTACTGTTCTTCAATTTCTCAATCCATCTCCCTGTGGAATCGACACCACAAAGCTATACTGCAAACGACTGCGTTATTCTTTGGGCGTAATCAAATTTTGGCGCCGTTGCCGGGGAGACGGTAGAAGAATTTGTAGTTTTTTTTAGTAGTTTGTAAAAAAAAAAGAAAAAAAAAGAGCGGTAACTTCGTTCATTTTCTTTTTAGCTTTCTGCAACTTTATTTTATTTTACTTTTCTTTTCGTAATTATTTTTTTTAGTATTACGCTTTTCTTTACTTTGCATGCGTTGGTATAGAGACGCTTTTGGACGGTTTGCTAGTAGACCCGTGCTAGAATCAGATTCAGAATCTAATTTTTCTAATCGCTTGTTTGATAATTCTTCTAATTCTGACGCGATGAGTGAACACGTGGACCAACCTGTTAGAACCCTCCAAGATTATCTTCATCCCGCACAAACAGCCACACCATCATGTATTATGTTCTCACCTAATGTTCGTCATGTAGATTTCAAAACAGGAATGATACAATTACTTCCGACTTTCCATGGTCTAGAAAATGAAAACCCCTTTGTTCATATTAGGGAATTTGAGGAAGTAGTTGCAACATTCCACAGTCAAAATACCACTGACGACATGGTAAGGCTAAAGTTCTTTCTTTTTTCTTTGAAAGATAAAGCTAAGAGTTGGTTGTACTCACTAAGACTACGGTCTATTGGAACATGGAGTGAGATGACTCAAGTGTTTTTCAATAAATACTTTCCCCAACATAAGACCAATGCTTTAAAAAGAAAAATCTCTACCTTTGCACAAAAGAAAAGTGAGACTTTGTACCAGTCTTGGAAAAGACTTAAAGAATTACTGAGTATGTGTCCCCACCATGGATATGAGAATTGGCGCTTAGTGAGTTATTTTTATGAAGTGCTTACGCCCAGGGAACGTCAATTCGTGAAAATGATGTGCAATGGAGAATTTTTACAGAAAAATCCCGATGAGGCCATAGAGTACCTCAATGAGCTTGCTGAAAAAACTTATACTTGGACTGGACCTAGTGCTACTGATATCACAAACAGGTCACGACCTACAGGAAACTCGAGTGGTGGTATTTACCATCTAAGGGAGGAGGATAACCTTAAGGCTAAGGTTGAAATGCTCACCAGAGAATTAGAGTTATTGAAAACCAAAAACTCAAAACCAACACACATGGCTAATCATGCAGAATCTTTTGGGCCATGTGTTGTTTGTGGTGGGATAGATCATCATTCCCAAGAGTGTCCTACACATACTAACATGAATGGTATGTATGAGGAACAAAGTAATGCTTTGGGTATGTACAAAAAGCCCTTCACACCTTACTCTGAAACCTACAACCCAGGATGGCGTAATCATCCCAACTTCAGCTGGAAGTCTGAAAACCAGCAGCCTGCACAACCCTCTAGATCATATCCTGCACCATACCATGCACCTCAATCTTCTAGAAATTCTTTAGAAGATACTTTGCATACTTTTATTGAAATACAGGGTAAGACTAATCAGAAATTTGAATCTTTGATTATGCAGGTTGTCGAAGAAAATAAGGAAATCAAGAGCCAGGTGTCTAAAATAATGAGTTCATTGACTATGAATGAGAAAGGTAAGTTTCCTTCCCAAACTCAATCTGTACCTCATGGTCAACATATGGCACAAGGAGATCTGAAGGACGTAAAAGCCATTGTGACACGAAGTGGTAAGTCTCTACGTGATCCAATAATAGACAAAAAAAAGGATGTAGAGAAAGATCAAGATAGCAGCAGTCCTGAGCTTCCCAAAGAACTAGAGGTAACAAAACCCGAGGAACCTGAGGTAACAAAAAATCCTGGTAAGGTACCTTTTCCTCAAGCATTAAAGTCAAGCAAACAAACTCTGGATCATAACAATGATATTTTGGAAAATCTTAGACAGGTAAAAATTAATCTTCCTCTTTTGCATGTAATTAAACAAGTTCCTACTTACGTAAAAATTCTCAAAGATTTGTGTACAGTTAAGAGGAAGCATTATGTGAAGAAGACAGCATTCTTGACAGAGCAAGTTAGTGCTCTAATTGAACAGCGGATTTCCCCTAAGTACAAGGATCCTGGATGTCCAACCATCACATGCAACATTGGCAATCATGAGCTTGGACAGGCCTTGCTAGATTTAGGGGCTAGTGTAAATTTGATGCCATATTCTATTTATTTGCAATTAGGATTGGGAGAAATCAAACCAACTTTTGTGGTATTGCAATTGGCTGATCGTTCAGTCAGAGCAACACGGGGTGTGGTAAAGGATGTTTTAATTCAAGTTGACAAATTTTACTATCCTGTTGATTTCTTAATTCTAGACACTAGTTCTGTTGTAGAAACCACCTCTAAAATTCCATTAATTTTAGGTAGACATTTTCTTGCTACTTCTAATGCTCTTATCAATTGTAGAAATGGATTGATGAAACTCTCTTTTGGCAATATGACTCTTGAGGTAAATATTTTTCATATTACAAAACAGCCAGAAGAGGATGTCGAGTGTCATCAGACATACATGATCGACTCACTTATAGAAAGGGATGTTCTTACAACTCATGACTCAGATCCCCTTGAATACTTTATTGTTGATTTTGAATTTAATCCTATAAGTGATTCATCTGATGTAGTTGACATTTGTGCTATTTTTGACAGAACTCATGATTATAGCACACAGGTATGGCAACCAAAGTTTGAGAAGTTGCCTGAAAAAAGAGAAAGATAGATTCCTTCAAGTAGGGAAGCCCCTAAAGTTGAATTAAAATCCCTACCTAAGGGTTTAAAGCATGTTTTCCTTGGTCCAAGTGATACTTTTCCTATTATTATTTCATCTGAATTATCTGAGTCCCAAGGTGAGAAATTAATTCAGATTTTATGCAAGTATAAATCAGCCCTAGGATGGAGTATTGCTGATATAAAAGGCATTAGTCCCCTGATCTGTACTCATAAAATAAATTTAGAGGAAGGAACTAATCCTCGAAGAGACCCCCAGCGTAGACTTAATCCCACAATGAAAGAAGTTGTGAAAAATGAAGTATTGAAACTATTAGATGCAGGAATGATATATCCTATTGCTGATAGTAAATGGGTAAGTCCTACGCAGGTTGTTCCTAAAAAGTCAAGGGTAACTGTGATAAAAAATGACCTTGGAGAGTTAGTCCCTACAAACTGGTGATTGGTTGGCGGATGTGCATTGATTACAGAAAATTAAATCCCGCCACACGAAAAGACCATTTTTCGCTTCCTTTTATTGATCAAATTCTTGAGCGGGTGGCTGGTCATCCTTTTTATTGCTTTCTGGATGGTTATTCTGGTTATTATCAAATTGAAATTGCATTAGAAGACCAGGATAAAAACCACTTTTACTTGTACTTTTGGTACTTATACTTTCTGCAGAATGCCATTTGGACTGTGTAATGCTCCAACTACTTTTCAACGTTACATGATGAGTATTTTTAGTGATATGGTTGAAAAGTGCATGGAAGTTTTTATGGATGACTTGACTGTTTTTGGATCTTCTTTTGATGCATGTTTAATGAGTTTAGAAAGAGTACTGACTCGTTGTGAAGAAAAAAAATTGGTTTTAAATTGGGAAAAATGTCATTTTATGGTACCTTCAGATATTGTTTTAGGGCATATTATTTCTTCCAAAGGAATGGAGGTTGATCAATCAAAAGTTGAATTAATCTCTAAATTGCCTACACCTAGAACAGTCAAGGATATAAGATCATTTTTTGGTCATGCGGGTTTTTATAGGAGATTCATACAGAATTTTTCTGCCATATCTAGACCACTATGTAACCTCCTAGCTAAGGATGCCCCATTTGAATGGACACAAGCCTGTCAAGAGGCTTTCAAAACATTAATTGGCAAGCTTACTTCAGCACCCATAATGCAACCATCTGATTGGAATTTACCTTTTGAAATTATGTGTGATGCTAGTGATTTTGCTGTAGGTGCTGTTCTTGGACAATGAAGAGAAGGGAAACCTTTTGTCATTTACTATGCTAGTCGAACTCTAAATAGTGCACAAATGAATTACTCCACCATTGAAAAAGAGTTGTTAGCTGTAGTATTTGCTTTGGATAAATTCCACGCTTATTTGATTGGTTCTCCTATTATTATCTTTACAGATCATGCAGCCCTTAAGTACCTTCTTACAAAGAAGGATGCTAAGGCATGATTAATACGATGGATTTTGCTTTTGCAGGAATTTGACATCACCATCAAAGACAAGAAAGGAGTGGAGAACGTAGTGGCAGACCATCTTTCTAGACTCACATTCAAGGACACTTCTGACCACATACCAATCAAAGATGATTTTCTCGATGAGCATTTACTTTCTATTACCTCTCTACCATGGTTTGCTCATATTGTGAACTATTTAGCTGCAGGTGAAATACCAAAGGATTTTAGCACCCAAGACAAAAGGAAATTCATGATTGAGGTACGAAAATTCTACTGGGATGACCCTTACCTTTTCAAATATTGCCCTGATCAAATTTTAAGGCGTTGCATCCCTGATGAAGAGATTGCAAGCGTTTTGAAATTTTGTCATTCCCAAGCTTGTGGTGGCCACTTTTCAATGAAGAAAACCGCTGCAAAAATCCTGCAGTGTGGATTTTATTGGCCCACCTTGTTTAAAGATACAAATATCTATTGTCGCTCATGCGAAAGATGTCAAAAGTTAGGAGTTATGACCCGTTGTAATATGATGCCCTTAAACCCAATTTTGGTAATTGAAATTTTTGACTGTTGGGCATTGATTTTATGGGGCCATTTCCTCATTCTTTTGGATATTTATATATTATTGTGGTAGTAGATTATGTGTCAAAATGGGTAGAGGCAGCACCTTGGAGGACCAATGATAACAGGACGGTAATTAAGTTTCTCAAAGAAAATGTATTATCTCGATTTGGTACCCCACGTGCTATCATTAGTGACCGAGGTACGCATTTTTGCAACCGTTCTTTTGAAGCTTTAATGAAAAGATATGGGGTGATACATAAGCTTTCTACTGCATATCACCCTCAGACAAGTGGACAGGTTGAACTTGCGAATAGGGAAATTAAACAAATTTTAGAAAAAAGGGTCAACCCGGATCGGAAAGATTGGTCTTTGAGACTAATTGATGTGCTTTGGGCTTACCGTACAGCTTTCAAAACTCCCTTAGGCATGTCACCTTATAGACTTGTTTTTGGAAAACCTTGTCACTTGCCCGTGGAGCTCGAGCATCGAGCATATTGGGCCATTAAACATTTTAATTTTGACTTGGAAAAAGCAGGAAAACTTAGAAAATTCCAATTGACGGAATTAGAAGAATTGAGAAATGATGCTTATGAAAACTCCAAGATCTATAAGGCTAAAATGAAAGTATTTCATGATAAAAATATTTTGAGAAAAACATTTAAGCCTAATGATCGAGTATTTTTATATGATTCAAGACTCCTTAAGCATCCAGGAAAACTTCGATCTAGATGGACCGGCCCTTTTATAGTAAAAAACGTTTTCACAAATGGGGCGGTAGAAATAGAAAATCCAAAAGATGGATGTATCTTCAAAGTAAATGGTCAGCGCCTCAAAATCTTAATTGATAGATGTCGGCGCCCTAGCTTGCGCTTGGGTTCGCACGCAAATTGCGACCCCAGGGACGAACGTCACAAGAAAGTCATCCCTCATCTTTACGTGTGAGAGCATTATTTTATGTTATATATATATATATATTTTTATATCTTGCAGCGGAAAAAGGTCAAGCTAGAAACATTCGACAAAACATTTACGCTTGTCACACATCACATGGTTAACGAAATAAAACCCAAATTAAGCATCATATACATATACATCAAAGTTAAGGTCACTAATGTAAACAGTTTTATACAAAAGCACTTCCCAAAACAACGGGAAGATTTTTCCTCAAAATACATCGGTGGTACAAAATAAAGATAATAATGATCCCCTCCCCCTTCCGCCAAACATACTAATAGGCGGGTTCTTCTTTTATCTTCTTAAAGTTCGGACCATAACGAAGACTGTCCAAACTCACTCCTGGGCCTACATCACACATCATCCCAGAAGATGATGTAAACAGGCATCCCATGTGGAGGAGCCCATCCACTCCTAGCACCAAACAACACCCCGTAGGGCGGAGGTCGTCAAAAAAATACGTCGCCATAGGAAGCGACTCTGCCGCCCACTGACCCAACAGGTCTAGGGTCACTGGCCCAGTAGTATCGGTCTTAGTCGGGCCCATGAGGGTTCGACCCATCTTCTCGAGAGTCTTAATCCGGGGATCCATCATGTCCTGCAATAACTTCTATCGTTCCCAAGGGAGCGATAGTAGAGATAATAAAAAGGGGGGATGAGATTTCGGGAGAAATCTCAGCAAGTATACTAGCACTTAAACCAAAACATTTCGAATATACAGATAAGTGAACAAAACATTCGTAACTAATGCACATGCAATGAATGACTGACTCATGCACATGCTCATGAAAACTTTCAAACAGACTTGCTTCTTTCAGACTTCTTTTCATAAAACTTTCATACGGATTTCTTCTTTCAAACTTCTTTTCATATCATTGCTTTTCAAATTATTTCTTTAAAACACTTCGTATCTTTTATTCTTTCTTAGGCGCCACTTATCTTAAACAGATCTTTTCTTATTGCTCGAAAGCCCATCTTGTCATGACTTATCACTTTGCATATATGAGACACAACATGGTTCTCCTAAGCACCGCGTGTTCCCTGCTGGTTACCGCATCACCTTAAAGTGAGTGCGTCATATAACTTATAAAACGGCAGGTCCTTACACCTTATCCGTTCTTGGCACCCACCAGCGTTAGGTGCTACTGCGCTCCGGACACCTTTTGGAGCCATACACGGTCCGCCGACTGTTCTTCGTCGACCCAGGGGCTTCCATTCGACTTTAAACACTCCTGAGTGGACAGGGAGTTCCACTGGGGTACTTCCCCGTCCCAGCCTTTGGGGTTCTTATAAAACTTTACTTCTTTTCTTTTCTTTCAAAAATTCAATATTTTCTTTTCTTTTCTTAAAAACATCTTGGACTTTAAAAACATACTTTTCATGACTTATGCATGGGACATGCGATGCTTACTTATTTTCATGCAAAACCCGAAACAAGCTCGAGTGCATTCATATTTCATTCTCTTTTCTTCCTCATAGGGATAACTTTCCAACTTCCTACTTAGTCATCATGTTCTACACCCAAATTTTGGGCCTAGGATTGAAGTGGGGTACTTGGCCCATCTCCAACCCATCATGGCCGAACCTTCCTAGGGAAATTCCTAGGGCTTTCCTTCATCACTTGACTCCAATTATCCTCCAAGAATTAAAAGTGTCAAATTAAAACATATACCATCCTTAGAAAGGGGTAACCGAAACCCTCTAATCCACCAAGTAGACATTTTCATCTCCAAACTTAATTTATTTCTAACTTCCTTCCTTCACCTTTCTAACTTGGGGAAATTCCTTCCATTAATTTATTCAAAGTTTCATTTTCTATAAGTTTCTTCTATAAGCTTGAACTAAATATTTCCACCACAAAGCAATATAATTCAATCTTCTAATCTCAACATTAAATATCATCAAATTCCAATTAAACATTACTAGTCATCATACACAAGTGGTTACTTCTTTCCATATGCAAATATACACCATTTCAATTCATATCAATCATGTATTTTATTCCCATGTCCATTTTCATTTCCTCAAGACAATATTTTCCTTGAATAAATCAATTTCATTACTAATTTCCTCAAATAAATTCCATCTTAGCAACACCAAATTTATAAGCTTACTACTAAAATCCATCATGCATCAACTTCATCATTTCATATAATAATCATGCTTTTCTTTTCTTTTTGCAACTAATACTTGATCCATCATCTATACTCACATTCTAAGCTTATTTCATCATAGAGATTTATACAAGAATATTCATATCAAAGACAAGTATAATTAATTTAATCCAAACATGGCAATACAATCATTAATCCAACAAGCATGATCACCTCACTATATACAAGAATTGTTAAGGAAAAGGTGAAAGTATACTTACAATATTCCTACTAGATTTTTGATTAAAATCTGAAAATACACATATGGAATCTCTTATTAGACTAGCTATAAACACAAAAATTTAAAGGAAACCTTATTTCCTTCTAACCAAAACAAAGTGTTACATGTGTGTTTGTGTTCTTCCTAAGCTTGCATGAATTTAGGCACTAACCTTCTCCAATGTATTGTTCACCTCAACACTCTTGATTTTGGCTTCACTAATTTAGGATTCTTCAAATTATGTGGTGAAAGAAGAAGAAACAAAGGTAGAGGTGGCTTAAGTGGTTTTGGCCGAGAGGTGAAGAGAGAATGAGATAGGAGGGTGCTTGCATGTGTCCAAGTGAAATGAGCTAAGGGAAATGGATATGGGGTCACATGGCCAAACCCTTTCCCTAGGGCCTTTGGTACACTTTTTACCATACTTAGGTATGGCCAATGATAGATTGAGTGATTGACAACTCTAGGCCATTCCAAGATCAAATCTTGGCCATGCCTTGGAGGATTTTCTTTTCTCCCTTCTCACTTGCTATGGCCGGCGGCTCCCTTGAGTGTTTAGCACTCATTTTCTTGCTTTTCACTCAACCATCATTCCTCCATCATCTCATGTGTCCATCCAAGTGATCTCAAAGCCATGCTTTTTGGAAATTGAGCAAAGCATGATCCGGCCAAGCTATGCCTCCACCGAAACCCACTTTGCTCATTCTCCTTGCTTTTGTCATTTCCATCACCTACACCGACACCATACCTCTCTTCACATCACCATACTCTCTTACACATTGTACCTTATTCACTTACACACTCCTCCCTTGTCCTATCAACTTGTTGGTGGCCATACCCCATGAAATTCTCCCAAGGTACCCCATGGATTGCATCCACCGAATCCCTCCTTGCTCATTCCTTCCATGCTTCTCTTCATGCCATTTGTCACATCCCTATACACTATGACCTCAAATGGAAAGTCAAGGAATGGTGTCTTGTACCTCCAAGATTACATGGTAGGAAAATCACTCCATTAGATTCTACACTCAATCCTACATGGCATATGTTCACCTACTAGTCAATCTCCACCAACTAGAATTTTCCTACAAGCATTTGGATAATTTTCTAGGGTTTTTCTCCAAGTGACATGTGTCTCTACTATGGGCTTATGGGCTCACCACTACTCTCTTGGTCCATTCACTTGATCCATTCCTCAAAAGTTTCATTCCCAAGCCCATCTCTTTAAAGCTTATTTTTACAAATTACTACTAATCTTGTATATTAGCATTTAATTGAAAAATTAAATTGAGATGAAGATTTTAGGGCTATTACAATAGACATTCCACTTATGGACCCAGTATATCAATCTTGACCATCTCCAGGTATGTTTTTCTTTTATTTTCTTTTCGTTCATTTTCTTTTTGTTTATTGTTTACTTTATTTTGTTATAGGTTAATTTTATTTTGACAAATACCATCTTTGATGCCAAGCAAGCCACCCACATCCCACATCAGGTGTATTCTACCCTGTTTAGTTATTCAATTCTGATTCTTAAACATTGAGGACAATGTTTCATTTAAGTTGGGGGGTGGGAATCCAAATCTGTTATTTAAACTCTGTGGCATATTTCAATCAATATATAAAAAATTGTTTTTTTCACACAGGCATCTTTTCACACATGATACTCATGCTCATTCATAACCATCTTGGTGAATTCAACAAACCCATCTTAAATCATTTTGCTAAAGTATCCATAGAATCATTTATGCACTTCTCCAAACTTTGTGGTAATATGGTGATTTGAAGCATGTAACTAAAGAATTATTTTGCTCAAGTATTCATGTGAATTTTGTGAGAATTGAGAGCTTACAAATACTGAAATTGTGATAAGTATCCATTGATCTGTTAAATTTGACACTTCTTTTGAGAATATCATTACATGGTTTGTGGTAAGATGGTGGATATACTTGGGATATGACAAAAGTCAACTTAGGATTAACGTTTAAGCCTTTCAAGTTGAGCATTTTCATCATAGATCCCTAGCAGCCAATTTTGAGCCAATATATACATATGGCCTTTTCTTTTCATATCTATATCATCCATACCTCTCCACATTGGAGTATAGCTTATACACTATATTTTCCTACCATTTTACTTCCAAGTGTGTACTAGGTGTGAAATTATCATTTAAAAAAAAAAAAAGAAAGAAAGAAAACCATGACAAAAATGGCATGGTGCTAGATGTGTCCATCAAATTATTCATGAAAGAGTTCATCAAATTGCGAAGAAACCAGTGGCAAAAGAAGATGGAAAAGTATACTTAGTCAAAAATCTAAAAAATTGAAAAGTACATCAAAAGGAAAGTATAGTCTACTGAAAAATTTAATAGATTCCCTGTTGTGTATACTTGGAAGTTTTTGAAACCTCTTCACCTTTCTTTCTTATGAACCCCAAACCTAAGCCACATTACAACCCTTTGTGTTGATTTTTTCGATCCTAAGTATGCTCGTGGAAAGAACGGTGGAAATCTCATTTGTTAGTATTCCTATCATAAGATCAATGTTTACTTGTTACTTATATATAATTGGCTAAATTTTCATGAGAGTAAATGTACACCTTTGTCAACTCCATAGAGAGAACCCTTACATGAAACACTTCTATACCCGTGAGTTATGGAGTTGAACCTTTTTGCTTAAGATATTCTAATGTTGCATGTGTCGAAACCTCTGATTTGATAAAAATAGTTTGGAACACATACACACTCTGTGGATTGCTATATTTGAATTACTTGTGAAAGGGTTATTAAATTTCTAAGATTGTTTTGATATGTAAATTTGAAAAATGTGTCTTGATGGCCCCTATGTGTGATTTTCTTTAGTCTTTCTCATCATTTTGCATGAAAATTACCAGGGACTAGCAATGAGTAAGTTGGGGGCTGTGATGAGTGCACAAAAATGCACTCTAAATACTCTATTTAAATGCTAAAAGAAATGAAAAAATAATGAATATAACTCATGTTATTAAAATTATTTGACCACAATATTTTAAGTCATACAAGACAACTAATGGATAGAGAAGCAAAATTGAAACACTCAACCTACAAGCAAAATCCAGCTCATGCATAGTGGGAAAACAAATGATCAAAATGACAACTCACAAATCACTTGGATTCAAGAATGGCACATGGCAAAACAAGTTGAAATTGTGATGATTTTGTCATGACAA
Organism: Platycarya longipes; assembly: GCA_036559045.1. Lineage (NCBI taxonomy): Eukaryota > Viridiplantae > Streptophyta > Magnoliopsida > Fagales > Juglandaceae > Platycarya > Platycarya longipes. Next base: position 25,000,378 of record CM071789.1, on the reverse strand, counting down.
CTTACATGAAGGATGCTTATAAATAGAAGGGAGGGGTGTGTGTTCTAAGACCATGCTTAGTGTGCTTGGATGCCTTTGAAGAGACATTGTTTTTGAGAGCTTGAGAAAAGAAAAGAAAAACCAAAGAAGAGAGAAGAAAATAATGGTTGGCTCTTCCATATTATCCCTTGAAGAATTTTTGTTGCATATTTTCAATATGTGTAACTAATTTTCTAGTAGAGCTAGGGATGAATTTGTATATAGGATAGTATTTGTAATTGTTTTTGATTCATATATGTGTTCTTCAAATATTAAACTCTTTTGTTTAGTCATTCGAAATTTATTATAAATGTTTTCGTCACCATATAATCTTAGAATTTATTTCATTTATAGATTCAGTCATGCTTTTTCTATTGAATGCAATAATCTTTTGATTATGTTTGGTTCAATTAGTTATCTATTTTAATTTAATTCTCTGCTGCAATATTGCTCTACGAGTATATTGTTGACGTTGAATTTCCTTAATATCGATAACAATTCTTGTTCTTATATTGTGACGAATGATTTTTCGAAAGATTACATTTGATTTAAATCTGGTTATTAATGTTTTATTTTCCGATTGAAAATTTGGACATAGAACTTTCAATTGAGTTATTAATAAATCGAAAATAATTAAAATACCAATTATATACAAAGGATTCCCGATGCTCTACTTTTCATCTCATTTTTATACTATTCAAATTATTCATTTAGTTTTAATTTACGTCACACTCTAAAATTTACTTTTCGCACTCATCTAAATCTTTTTGTTAATTTTGTTACTGTTCTTCAATTTCTCAATCTATCTCCCTGTGGAATCGACACCCCAAAACTATACTGCAAACGACCGCGTTATTCTTTGGGCGTAATCAGGTACCACGTAAAAATGACTTGTATAATGAAAGCATTTTTCCTCCTTTCATACATGCTGTCTCTTATTCCTTTCTTAAATTATTCTGTTGGTCGGGGTAGGCAAGTCAAGGGACTTGGCCTTATCCCGCAGCAAGTCAAGGCATTTGGCCTAACCCAGCAGGGAGTCATGGGACCTAACTTTGAGTCACGAGGATTTACTAAGGGCTCGGGAATTGGAACCCAGCATTGACGCCGTGGCAAATCTAGGGGCTCGACTTTGTTGGATAGTGGGTCGGCGAGTCAAGGGACTTGGTCTACCAATGAGTCAATGGACCCAACTTCGAGTCACGAGGGTTTACTGAGGGCTTAGAAGCTAGAGCCCGACCTCAATCCCACGGTGAGTCTAGGAACTCGACTTTGTTGGATGGGAGATGGCGAGTCAAGGGACTTGGCCTTACTCTAGAGCAATTCAAGAGATCTGACTTCGAGTTGTGAGGGTTTACTGAGGCCTGGAGAGCTAGAGCCTGGCTTAGACCCCAAGGCGAGTCTAAGGACTTCGCTTTGTTGGAAGGGGATTCGACAAGTCATGGGACTTGGCCTTACCTAGCAATGGTTCAAGGTACCTGAGTTTGAGTTGTGAGAGTCATGGGATAGAGCCTAGCCTCGATCCCGCAGTGACTCTTGGGACATGGCTTTGTTGGATGGGGGGTTGGTGAGTCAAGGGACTTGGCTTACCTCACGGTGAGTCATGGGACCCAATTTCAAGTCAAAGGAGTTTATTGAAGGCTCGAGAGCTAGTGCCCAGCCTCGACCCCATGGTGAGTCTAGGGACTCAACTTTGTTGGACAGGGGCAGGCGAGTCAAAGGATCCAACTTCCAATAGCGAGGATTTACTGAGGGCTCGAGAGTTATAGCTCAGCCTTGACCACGTGAAGAGTCTAGAGACTCAACTTTTTTGGATGAGAGGTTGGGGAATCAAGGAACTTGGCCTTATCCTACAGCGAGTCAAGGGACCCAACTTTGGGTCCCGAGAGTTTATTGAGAGCTCTAGAGTTAGAGCCCAGCCTCGACCCCACGACAAGTCTAGGAACTTGGGTTTATTGGACGAGGGGTCGGGGAATAAAATACTTTGCCTTAGCCTGGAGCGAATCAAGGGACCCGATTTTGAGTCGCAAGGGTTTACTAAGGGCTCGGGATCTAGAGCCCAGCCTCGATCCTGTAGCAAGTCTAGGGACTTGACTTTGTTGGACATGGGTTTGGCGAGTTAAGGGACTTGACCTTACCTCGCAGCAAGTCAAGATAACTGACTTCGAGTAAAGATGAATGGCTCTTTTAAAAGTTTTTTCCAGCTTAAAAGAGGATTTCATCAGGGTGATCCATTATCGCCTTATTTATTCATTTTGATGTAGGAAATTTTGTCAAGGTTATTATGGAAACAATTTGAAGAGGACCGTATTGGTAAGCTTTATCATCCTCTAGGTGCCCCTATTGATTTCGCATTTATTATATGCTGATGGTATTTTGATATTTCTAAATGGTCATGAGAAGCGATCCTTGCATAGATTATGTAGGACTTTGTCTTGTTACGATAAATTGTCGGGAAAATATTGTATTAGTCGTGAAAAATCTGCAACTTTCTATTCATCTACCATTAGTGCTGTTTGGAAAATGACTTTGGTCAAATTGATGAGATTTATGGAAGAACATTTTCCAGTTTCGTATCTTGCGGTTCCTTTGGTTCGTGGTCGCCTAAAGGCTTGCTACTTTGATCAGCTGATTGCTAAATTTCGATCCAAGGTTGTGAGTTGGAAAGCAAAATTATTATCGCAAGGGGGAATGCTGATTTTGACGAAACATGTCTTGTCAAGTTTGGCTTCTCATTTGATGGTTGTTCTGGATGTTCCGAATATTGTTATTAAAAAAATTAACTCCATCCTCTCAACTTGGTTTTGGGGAGAGCAGAGTCAAAAAGCTAAAATAAAATGGTGTGCTTGGTCTTGAATTAGTAAACCAGTCGATGAGGGTGGTTTGGGTTTACTAGACTTTTTCTAGATCCAAAAAGCCTTACATATGCAGTTGGGATGTGCCTTTTGCCTAGGGACTCTCTATGGTCTCAATTTTTGTTGAAAAAATATGGTAAAAATCAACATATTACCTCAATTCTTCCTAAAGGTTTTGAAGCTATGAAATTTAAAATTAAAGAATGTGTCGTCTCCTTTTGGTATGATAGATGGTTTAAAGATAGTACAATCTCTAATCTAATGGAGCTGGTGAACAATCATTCTTTGTTAATTAAGGAGATTTGGGTTGATGACAATTGGGATGATGAGAGACTTATTCATTTACTTCGTGTGGATTTGGCAGAGGAGGTAATAAGGGAGATTTGTGCTGGAAAACGGCCAAGATATTATTGTGTGGAAACTATATGTGGATTGTATTTTTTATGAAAAAATCAGCTTGGAATTTAATTTGAGTAAAAAGGCCTCATTTTACTTGGATGGACTGGATATAGAATAAGCACTTACTGAAGAAGATTTCAGTCCATATGTTGCATACAAGATTCAAGTGTCTATCGGTTGATGAAAAAATAAAGTCTCGAGGTGTTGAACTAGGCTCTAAATGTGTCTGTTGCTTATCTCTTGTTCCAAAAACTCTAGACCACGTGCCTGCACAAGGAGACATTGTTGATCAAGTATGGCATATTATTTCTTCGACTTTGAGAGTTCCTTTAATAACTTCCAAATCGTGGTGGCACTGAGTTGATACATGGTTTAGATGTGCGAAGAAATGAACAAAGGAGGGGAGTGCTAATTGGCCAATCATCAAGTCTTATTAGTTGGTGTTTATGGTGATGCCAATGCAAGGTTCGAATGGAAGAGACTTATGACATAGCTCTGGATTTTTGGAGAACTACTCGATTATGGTTTGAAAACTTGTTAATGAGATGGTTGATGTTAAATTATCTCACATTGTTTTTCCGATCTTGAATACTTTGGAGGTGAAGACCAGTGTTTGACAAGCGAAAAAATTTCATAAGGTAGCCTGGTCGAAACCCCTTAATAGTTGGTGGAAACTCAATGTAGATGAAAGTTGTTGTGGAAATCCGAGAACATGTGGTAGTGGAGGAGTGATCAGAGATTATATGGGCCATGTTATAACTGGGTTTCTAGCTCAATATGGTCTTGGAACAAATAATGAGGCTGAATTAAGAGTTCTTTTGCAAGGGTTACACCTATGCAAAGACTTGGTATGCACACATGTTATTCTTGAATGTGACTCAAAAATAGTGGTAGATTGGCTGGTTAATTAATGACGCAATGTATGGTATCTTGGGGACTACTGGGATGATCTTCTTTAGGAGTTGGAAGGCATTCAATTTCAAGTAGTTCACCGACTTAGAGAAGGCAATCAAGGGTAGATGTTTTGGCAAGGCAATGAGAAAACACATTTAATTGGATGTTTGGAAAAAACGATTTTCTTCCAAGACCCTTGCGAGGTATTATATATTTGACTAGATGTTTTGGGTCTACCTTCAATTAGAAGCCTTGGTGATGATTCACGAAAGTCTTCTTGAAAATATGCGTGCCCACACGGTGAGCAATTTTTCATAAATACCATTCATGGTGGAGTTTCATCTGTCAAGCTATGGTAACATGTGGAACTTGTTTATTTCAGAAACACTGTACTACGAATCTTTATGCTAGGAAAGGTTTGGCCTTCACCATTTTCATTTTGACTTGAATTTTGGCTTGCTTTTCAATAGGCATGTTTAGATGGGTTTTTTTTTTTAAATGTTTAGATATTTTTTAGTGGATTGTATAGGTTGGTTTGTTTTTATTTCTTATTTGTTTTTCTAATTAATGGGATCATTTTATTGAATAATTATCACTCCCAATGGCAGTACTTGTAATTATGATTTTCCTCTCTTATAATTGAGGACTATTAATAAAATTGGAGAGGAGAACATCATGTTGACTACAGGAGTGGTACTATTGCTTCCAACTTCATGAATGGACTCACAGACAAGTGATCCTAACTCTTTTAAAAAAAAAAAAGTTACATCATTATTTCATTTTTATTTCATTATTAAGATGTAGTAATAAATTTATTATAATTAAATAATAAATAATAATAATAAATATACCATATCGATATATACCATATTTTTATTTTATATAAAATATATAATAAAATATTATTCAATATTAATAAATGTATCATATCTTATATAATAGAATAAAAATGAAATAGTAATTTGGTGTATATATTTTTTGAGATATATTTTAGTTACAAATAAATTATATAAAAAAAAAATCATAAATTGATTTGATTTTATGTAGTTTATTAAATTATTTTTATTATTAAATATATCAATGACATAAATTACATCCGTTTATAAGATTTATTCATGATTTTTTAAACGTAATATATAGTCAGGCCAACTCAATTGCCCAGTGAAACTATCCTTTTCCTGTCCTCCAAAGACAGCAAATTGCTAACCATGGCCACATGGCTGCCCACATGGCCATCTCCCATAACTTCACAGTCCTTGCCTATCTAGCCACCAGACTGCACTATATAGTAACTATGTACTCTCAAACACAAACACCTCACCCTCAACCTCAACCTCAACTGCCCACTACCAACACCACCAGTAGCATGGACAAGTACCGTAACGTAGTCTTCGTAATATTCCCTGCACAAGGCCATATCAATCCTGCCCTTCAGTTTGCCAAGCGCCTCATTCGCTTTGGTGTGCATGACACCCTCGTCATTTGTTGAAAATGACCACCTAAGTGTGAATGTTATTGTGTGAATGCATGGAGAAGTTCCATGTTGGTTGCTCAGCACCGTTCAAATCCCTGCACCATCCTATATAGCTGCTACAACTATAGCCATGTGAACGAAATAGTTTTCAACTTTGGCTGCACCGTCCAGTTGAACAAACCATCCAGTTGAGCAAAGCTTTTCCTATAAAAGGAGAGCTCTAGTGTGTATAGTAAGTGCGGTGGTTTTTGAAGTAGTGTGAGTGCAATACGTGTGTAGGAAACAGAGAGAGAGAGAGACGAGAGATTTGTTGAGTGTTTGTAATCTCATACAAATATATTGAATTTTGGCTCTCATACAAATATATTGAATTTTGGCTCTAGTGGACGTAGGCAAATTGTTGAACCACTTAAATATCGTCTTGTGTGATTCTAGATAGCTTTGTGTGTGCGGAACAATTGGTATCAGAGCTTTGGTTTGCACTGTCCAGAAATCAAGTTGATCGAGATCAACTTTTGATAACTCCAGACCATTCCTTGCTTCGAGACGAATCTATAGGCTCAAACAGAATTAAAAACGGACGTCGGAGGAGACCGCACGCGCCGTTAGAAGGCTGGAGCATGTACCCAAGCCCCACTCGCAGCTGGAGGTTGAAGATGACTGACACACACGTCCCACACACCGCCACGCGCTCCTACACTCCGAAAGGAGGTTGAAGACGCATGAAACCACACGCCACGCACCCGCACGTGCCAAACAGAGCTTCTGCGCATGAAATCCACGTGCCTCATGCGCCCCACTCCCCTCTCAGCGCATGTATGCCATGCGCCTCACGCACCCAAGATCCATTTTTTGGGCTTGATCTAAACCATTTGGAGTCTGATTTCAACGATCAAATAGTGCTTTCCAACTATTTGGATCATCCTGGACTCATCCATACTGTTAGAATTTTGAAATTTGTCTTCTAAATTTTCTAAATTCATATGGAAGGTTTTAGGAAAGATAGGAACTCTGGAAATGCCAGCAGTTCAGGGCATAGGTCCACAATTTCAAATGCCAAGTTTGAAGTTGAGAAGTTCGATGGAACTTCCAACTTCGGCATGTGGCAATATGAAGTGATGGACGTTTTGATTCAACAAAAGTTGGATATGGCGTTGATAGGAAAACCGAACGAAATAATGGAAAAGGATTGGAGGAAGCTTAATACCCAAGCTTGTAGTATAATCCGTTTATGCCTTACCAAAGATCAGAAGTATTTTGTCATGAGAGAGACAAATGCAAAGGAACTTTGGAAGAAATTGAAAGATAAGTTAATGAAGAAGAGCATTGAGAGCCGCTTGCACTTGAAGAAAAAGCTATTCAGATTCCAATTTCGTGAAGGTATTTCTATGTCCAAACACCTTAATAGTTACAATTAGATTCTTGTTGATTTATTAAACTTGGATGTTGAAATCCAAGATGAAGATAATGCTTTACTGTTATTAAATTCCTTACCTGATACATATGAATATTTAGTTACCACACTATTGTATGGGAAGGAAAAAATCAGTTTTGACGATGTATCTAGTTCTTTGATTAGCAATGAGTACCAGAGAAAAGATAAACAGATACAGCTAGACACATCAATTGAAGCATTGACAGCAAGAGGGAGACCACAGTCAAAGTATCCAGGAAAGCAAAAAGGTTTTCAATCGAAAACTCAGGCCACATCACGTGGTTCATCAGTCGGCAAAAAACTCGCCAAAGACGAGTGTTCCTATTGTCACAACAAAGGACACTAGAAGAAATATTGTCCCAAATTGAAGGGACAATAGAAGAATCAACCCACCACAACTAATGTCGCAGACAGAGATGAAGATCTAGACATTACCTTGACAGGTTCATCATTCATTTGTCATTCTAATGAATGGATTATAGATTCCGGATGTACCTATCACATGTGTCCCAATCGTGATTGGTTTACTGACTTCACAAAGATTGATGGTGGAGCAGTACTTATGGGCAATGACAGTGCTTGCAAGACTCAGGGAATATGAAGCATTCAGTTGAAGCTGCAGGATGGAACTGTTAGGACTCTGACAGAAGTTCGGTTCGTTCAAGACTTGAGAAAAAATCTTATCTCACTTGAATCTCTGGATTCAAAGGGATTTAGAATCACTATTGAAGACAGAACTCTCAAAGTGGTAATGGGAGTTCAGGTGGCTATGAAGGGTTTGAGGCGAGAAAACCTGTACTTCTTGCAAGGAAGTACTGTTGATGGAAGAGCTTCTACAGGTTGTGAGAAGCTAGATGAGACTGATGCTGACACAACCAGATTTTGGCATATGCGTATGGTACACGCTGGAGAAATTTTTTTGCATATACTACTAAAGCAAGGCTTACTCAAAGGTGCCAAGACTGGTAAATTGTCTTTTTGTGAGCACTGTGTATTGGGAAAGCAGACGCGAATCAAGGTCGGAACTGTTGTTCACAATACACAAGAGATACTTGACTATGTACACTCCGATGTTTAGGGACCTACCAAAGTTGCATCTTTGGGAGGTAAACATTGGTTTATAACTTTTGTAGATGATTATTCTCGTCGTGTGTGGGTGTATATGATGAAGAATAAGTATGAAGTGCTGAAAATCTTCCTTATGTGGAAGAAAAGGATTGTGACTCAGACTGGTAGAAAAATCAAGCGACTCAGATCAGATAATGGAGGGGAGTACACTTTAGACCCTTTCATGGAAGTATGTCGGAAAGAGGGAATTGTAAGACACTTCACAGTACGAGGAACACCACAGCAAAATACTATGACAGAATAGATGAATTGTACTTTGCTAGAGAAAGTACAATGTATGTTACTAGATGCTGGATTCAGTAAACAATTTTGGGCTAAAACTGTGACATATTCCTACCACCTCGTCAACAGACTACCCACAGCTGCCAACGATGGGAAGACACCCATTGAAATGTGGAAAGGTATACGTGCTAATGATTATGACTCTTTACATTTTTTTGGGTGTTCTGCTTACTATCGTGCTAAAGAAAGTAAGCTTGATACTAGAGCCAAAAAAGTAAAATTTTGGGCTTTAGTACTGGTGTAAAAGGGTATAGACTCTGGTGCATAAAGTCTAAGAAGGTAATCATCAATAGAGATGTTACATTCAACGAATCTGAGATGCTTAAGTCACATAAGTATAAAGATTCCAATGAAGGCAGCTATGATGGCGAAACACCCGGTGATTTGCAGAAGGTGGAGTTTACTACTCCAAATGATTCAAGAGAAGACAGAGAAGACAGAGAAGAGGAGGTTGATAGTCCAGTCACAGTACCTCCAAGTCAAATTGAATCAATAGCAACCAATAGGCTGAGACGAGAGAAACATGTACCGACCCATTATGTAGACTGTGTGACATATGCATTATCAGTTGAAGGGGGTGAGATCCTAACCACTTACAGAGAAGCCATACAATCCAGTGAAAATGATAAATGGACAAAGGTGATGAAGGAGGAGATGCAGTCTCTTCATAAGAACCAGACTTGGGAACTTGTGCCACTTCTACAAGAAAAGAAGTCAATTGGTTGTAAGTGGATCTTTAATCAAAGATGATCAAGTTGCTAAAAATAGAATACGATACAAAGCTAGATTGGTAGCCAAGGGCTATGCTCAGACAGAGGGAATTGACTACAGTGAAGTATTCTCTCTTGTTTTAAAGCATTCATCCATTCGAATATTGCTAGTTTTGGTTGCACAAAATGATCTTGAGTTAGCACAACTTGATGTGAAGACAGCCTTCTTGCATGGTGATCTGTAAAAGGAGATCTATTTGTCTCAACCAAAAGGTTTTAAAGAAACTGGAAAAGAAAAATGGGTTTGTAGGCTAAAGAAGTCTCTCTATGGATTGAAGCAGTCACCTCGACAATGGTACAAGCGGTTTGACTGCTTTATGATGGACCTAAAATACACTCATTGCTAATACGATCATTGTGTGTATTTCATAAAATTTGCAGATGGATCTTTCATTTATTTGCTTTTATATGTAGATGATATGTTGATTGCATGTAAAAGCAAGGTGGAGATAAATCATTTGAAAACTCAGTTGAGTCATGAGTTTGAAATGAAAGATCTAGGAGAAACATAAAGAATATTGGAGATGGAGATCAATAGAGATATGATGAAAGGTACAACTCACCTTACTCAGAAGCAGTATCTGAAGAGAGTATTGCAACGCTTCAACATGGACTCAAAGATGAAGCCGGTGAGTACTCTAATGGCCCCATATTTCAAGCTCAGTGCATTGCAGTCTCCTAAAGATGACGAAGAGCAGGACTACATGAAGAATGTCCTGTATGTAAGTGTTGTTGGAAGTCTAATGTATGCCATGGTGTGTACACAACCTGTATCTCCTAGGCCGTCAGCGTAGTCAGTCACTATATGCATAATCCTGGAAAGAAACACTAGTATGCAGCTAAATGGATTCTACAGTATATTCTAGGGACCGTAGATATTGGTTTGAGGTTCGAGAAGAGTGAAGATAGTTTAGTAACTGGATATGTTAACTCAGACTATGCAGGTGATCTTGACAAACGCTGATCGACAACTAAATATGTGTTTACTATGTCTGGAGCACCAGTTAGTTGGCGATCGAATTTGTAGTCTACAATTGCATTGTCATCCACAGAGGCTAAATACATGGCTGTAATAGAAGCCGTGAAAGAAGACATTTGGTTACAGGGACTGGTAACAGATTTCGGCTTTAAGCAGCAAGAGGTTACCATTTATTGTGACAGTCAAAGTGCAATTCATTTGGCCAAGAATCAAGTGTATCACTCTCAAACAAAATACATTAATATCCGATTTCACTTTGTATGTGAAATACTAGAAGAAGAGGATATCATACTTCAGAAGATTGGCACTGAAGATAATCCAGCAGATATGTTGACGAAAGTCATCACAGGGATCAAGTTCCAACATTGCTTGGACTTAATCAATATTGCAAGTTGCTAACCACATTCGGGTGCATTGGCACTTTTGGATTCATTGGCGCCTTTTGACCCATTTGTTAGCGAAAGTCTCTCATGTCACAAAAAGAGGTACATTCATTTGAATAATGAATCAGTTTGATAGCAGCCTAAAATGGCACATTTCGGTAGAAGGGGTGATTGTTGAAAATGACCACCTAAGTGTGAATGCTATTGTGTGAATGCATAGAGAAGTTCCATGTTGGCTGCTCAGCACCGTTCAAATCTCAGCACCGTCCTATATAGCTACTACAGCTATAGCCATGTGAATAAAATAATTTTCAACTTTGGTTGCACCATCCATTTGAACAAACCATCCAGTTGAATAAAGTTTCTCCTATAAAATGAGAGCTCTAGTGTGTGTAATAAGTGCGGTGGTTTTAGAAGTGGTATGAGTACAATATGTGTGTAGAAAACAGAGAGAGACAAGAGATTTGTTGAGTGTTTGTAATCTCATACATACATATTGAATTTTGGCTCCAATAAAAATAGGCAAATTGATGAACCACTTAAATATCGTGTTATATGATTCTGGACAGCTTCACCTTCCATCAGCCCGTCTCTGGATTCAACCTGTCACGGTTTTGGACATATATTACTACTACTTCAATGGCTACGGCGACGACATCAGGAAAAACGGTACTGATCCCTCGTACTCGTTACAATTACCGGGACTACCGTTGCTCTATGGTCGTGACCTTCCCTCCTTTTTGCTTGATTCAAATACGTATACTTTTGCACTCCCATCATTTCAAGAGCAACTCGAAGCACTCGAAAAAGAAAGCGACCCGAGAGTGCTTGTCAATACCTTTGATGCATTAAAGCCCGACGCTTTAAGAGTGATCGAAAAATTTAATCTTACTGCAGTTGGACCGCTGATTCCGTCGGCGGCCTTTTTAGACGGAAGGGATCCATCCGATAAAGCTTTTGGCAGAGATCTTTTCCAAGGTTCGAAGGAGTACTACATCGAATGGCTGAACTCCAAGCCTAACTCATCTGTTATTTACGTCTCGTTCGGGAGCATATCAGTGCTAACAAAGCAGCAGATGGAGGAAATGGCACGCGGATTGTTGGATTGCGGCCGTCCCTTTCTGTGGCTCATAAGAGCCAAGGAAAATGGAGAAGAAGAGAAAGAAGAAGAGAGATTGAGTTGCAGAGAGGAATTGGAACAAAAGGGATCGACAGTGCCATGGTGTTCTCAAGTGGAGGTTCTGTCACATCCTTCATTGGCATGCTTTGTAACACATTGCGGATGGAATTCGAGCTTTGAGAGTTTGGTCTCTGGGTGCCAATGGTTGCTTTTCCACAGTGGACAGATCAAGGAACAAACGCAAAACTGATTGAAGATGTGTGGAAAACAGGCTTGAGGGTGACAGCAAACAAGCATGGCATTGTAGAAGGTGATGAGATCAAGAGGTGCTTGGAATTGGTAACTGGAGATGGGGAGCGAGGGAAAGAAATGAGAAGGAATGCTAAGAAATGGAAGGATTTGGCTAGGGAAGCTGCCAAGGAAGGTGGCTCTTCGTACAAAAATCTTAAAGCTTTTGTGGACGAGATCTAAAAAGATTACGTATGTTTTTTTCTTTTTATTGAAGATTCTAATTCTTCAGTATCACGTTTTCTTCTCTTTTCTTTTCTGGATTTATTTTTCTTTCACGATGAATTGTGTTGTCTTTATGTTTGTATTGTAAAATGTTTAATTGCAGTTGGATACGTCCGTCAAAGTTACACTGATTTTGTAAGGTAGTCCTTGAGTAATCAACGTCGTCACTGTAATAAAATGCCCTAGATATTAATTCACCATTAATGCATGCGGCACCTTCTTGTGCAGTATTCTTGCAGTTTTTTCCAGACAAATTCTTCAGCAGTTCCTCTTTATAAGCAATTTTGATTATTTTCCCAATAGTTAGTAATTGAAAAAAAAAAAAAAAAAAAACCACTACACAAAATGTAGAGAGAGAGTTCTAGACTCACATGGGAGCTGTATTTTAATACTACCCTTAATCAAGAGGCCGGGGCCCTCCACTAATTATCGGGAGTCTATTTTAGAAAATCAGGGGAGGAGAATCTAAATAAGGGTAATGTCAAATTAGGAATGAAGAATCGGGTTATATTTGTATCCTGTCAGGTTGTATATATTAATATATAGGTCAATCTGAATAGGATCCGTTAAATTTAACATGTTAGATTTTCAAATCCTAACAGAATCTATTAAACTGATGAGTTGACACAACAAGAAATAACCCGTCTTTACTAGTTATATTTAAAAAATATTGACATGATAATATCAATTAATTCAACCTGTTTGAACATGAGCCAATTAATCTATTTAATCCGATTAACATAACTTCACATAAGAGTTTAAATAACAATATCTCTAAAAAATATAAAAATAATTACTTTATAAGTCTAAAATCACAATCTAAACAATAAAAATACTAAAATTATAATCCAAAAAAATATAGCAGGCAGGCGTGACTCGTCAGAATTAACTTAACTGAGAAAGAAGACAGAGTTAGAAAATATGAATTACGATTAGGGTATTTTTGTTTTATGGTAAAAATAATCTAATTATAATTTTGAGTAAAAAACTAACAAGTTTAAATGAATCACTAAGAGATTTAGCGGGTTAACCCGTTAATAACTTGTTAATAAATTATTTCTTAACAAATCAACCCGTTTCGAGTCGAACCTCCGCATTAACATCAAACCCAAGTATGCTAATTTTGTGTCGTGTTCATATTGTGTACTTAACAAACTATGTCACATATTGCTACCCCTATGTTAAATACATTCTTAGGATGTCCCATGCACTTCTTTTAAAAAATGTATACCACCTCGAGATTTACTCTTTAAAAAAAAAAAAAAATGCACATGTTAGAGTTGCACACTCTAGAATGACAATTATCTTTTTTTTTTTTTTTTTTTTTGAAGTTGAAATTTTTTGAATAGTAGTCAAATAATTTTTGAATATTAGTATAATATATAATTTGAGTTAAGACTTTTTTTTAGATTTTAGGAATTGAGGGAGAAAATGTTGAAAAAGTTATATTAGTTTTTGTGTTTTGTTTGTAATTGTGAGAAAATTATAATTATTAGATGACAAGATTGAAAATTTGAAATGAAAAAGTGTTTATGTTGAAGTGGTGTTTGTGACGAAAATGTTGAGATGAAATAAGATAGTTTGTATTCTCGAACAAGCCCTTAGAGGATGAGTGATGTTCATGAATACATTCTTATGGTGTGAAAGCTCCACACTTTTTTGAGAAGTAGTAAGATTTATTAACCATTTGGATAATGAGATAAGATATGATGATTTTAAATAAAATTTGAAAGTTGAATAATATATATATATATTGTTAGAATATTATTTTTTAATATTATTATTGTTTTGAAATTTGTAAAAGCTGATTCTGAAAATCTTAAATTGTTTATTATATTTTGTATAAATTTTTTTTAAAATTTCATAATAAAATAAGATTAAATGGGTTGAAGTGAGACAATTTTTCAATCCAAACGAGATTTCCTATTAAAAAAATAAAGTTTTGTACATGTCGATCATATATTTATTTACTTTTAAAATAAAAAAGCATAAACACAAAATTTAAGTATTATAAAATTACAAATATCGTTTCGTTATTTTGAAGATGTGGAACGAAATTTCTTTAAAGACAAAAGAAAAAAACTTTGAATTGAAGTTGAGTTGCTGTCACCGCAATTGGATGATAATGTCAGGCCAAGTGGATGCAAGTATCAATTTCCACTACAAGTTTTTTGAGGATACAATGTGTAACACCTCGCTCCGACACCAAGCTTTCTTCAATTTTTTTTTTTTTTTTTTCCCGAGCGACGCGGTTATTTTATTTACATTCCTAAATTATTGTATGATTTACTCACTTATTATCATTATTTTATTTCCTCTTTCCTCTCCATAATTATCTCACATTGCCGTAATCCCCATGCACACATCTCCTCCTTCTAATTGCTTGGCAACCGAATAGGACGAGTGTTTGGACATTTCTTCCTTTCCTAAAATAGTTTTGCCTCCATCAAGCCTTTCTTTCCCGCTCTACGCTTCCTTAGGGTTTTAGTATCATTATATATATCTATGCGAAGGAAAACCTCAATGCCACAACGCCTTACGCACGTAGCATCCCCCTCATGAATGAAGAAAGCTCCATGCCGCCGCTGTCCTCTGAGGTGCCTCAACCTTGCTCAGCCACTGAAAGCCTTCGCATAACTCAGCCTCGTCCAGACTTAGCAGCCTTGAATCCACGGTGGAGGAACTCCGCTAGCCATCACCGAAAACATCCCCTGTTTTTATCGCCCGAAACAGAGCATCTCTTACCGCCGCTTGCTCCGTCTAGCTTGGTGCCACCAGCCACGGCAAGGTGGAATCACTGACGTCGTGTAGGAAGACCCCAGAAACCGTTGACCTTGCCACCACCCCTGCGACACCACGTACTGCCAACCACCTCGCAAGGCTTTGCCTCACGTCGGATATCACCGAGAAACAACTCAGCCACAGCCCCAAACACCCTCTGTTTTACTCCACCCTAAACAGGCGATCTCCTTTTTCCTTAGTACCGTAAGCCACCAGCCACCGTTTCTCAGTCGCAAACTCGCTGCCTTGACCACCGTCTCCCAGCCCTGTGCAAAAACTCTCGGTAAGCACGTTCCTTCCAGCAGGTATTTTTCCTTGCGAGAATTTGAGCATGTGTTTTTGCATGTTTTTATTTTCGGTAGAGTTATAAGTTGGTACTTTGGTGTTCCTTCAAAATGGACCTGGACAACCACTTTTTGGTCTAGTAATTATGTTCTCTATAAGCGGGCTCATTTTTATTTCCACTATAGGACCGTAAACCTTGATCTGTGGTGTTTTTTTTTTCGTAGCGCCTTGGCGAAGTTTGGTAGGAAGGTTGGATTAAATCAATTACTATTATTATTTTGTTTATTTATTTATATTGAGCTATTTTCAATAAGAGTTGATTTCAGCCCTTCCAGACTTTACAAAAATTTCCAAAGAAACGACCGGGTTTAAATTATCTTTGATGTTTTTTTTTTTAAATTTTTTTTTATTTTATTTTTTTAAATTTCCATTATTTGGTATTCTTTTGATCTGAGTCGTTTAAGGAAATTTAGAAGTGTTTAGAATTTGCGATATTTTGGGGTTGGAGAGTTTGTTACTTTAAAGTGTGTAGGAGAATTGGTTATTTTATGGTTCTAGTCTCAAATATTAAAATACATGGTTGATTTGAAAATTTATGGAAGTATGCGTCAATTTTATAGGTGGCGACTAATTTTTGTTCAGCCGTGTGGAGATAAATTTTGAGAAGCTAAGAAATTCAGGTAAGCGGGGTTCCTATGCTAGACTTTACATTAAAAATATGAAATGAGATTTATCTTGAAAAATATGCATGTTTTAGTTATGAAAAGAAATTTTGAAATCACCTCAGTTTTGTTTCGCTTATGCATAAGAAATCGTATAAGAATAAAATATTTTCTGGCATGAACTGGTATAGACATGAGCTATTTTGTTGCATTCTATTTTTCGAACTGAAAAAGAGCGAATATGAAAATTTCTGTATAAATGATATTTATGATCTGATTCTGTTCTTGTTTTGGAAAAATTCTGTACTCGGGTATGATATGATATGAATTCTGCACACTAGTACATGTTCTTTGCTTACTGAATTGTGGATCCCCTCCTCTAATAATATTTTCAGATAGTTGAGATGGTTCAGTGCATTATCAGCAAGGGTAGCCATTACTAGAGAGGCTTGGTGATCATAGGAGAATAAGTGCTCGTGGATACATTTTTTTTCTAGTCGTAGTAAATATTTATCTTCATTGATATTTCTAGTATGTCAAGTTTTGGATTGTTACAAGTATTTGAAGTCATTTGATTTTATTAAAGTTTATGTTTAGTTTCTTGGAGAGTTTCATAAATATTTGTTAATTAATTATGGAGTGTCCTTTTTATATTAGTCGGTTATTGGAGAATTTGGAATATATGAATTGGTGTTTTGGGATGATTTGAGAAAAATGACCTAACTCTCTGGACCTTTGGAAGCGGGGCGTTACACAATGTCAGGCCAATATGATCAGCGGATGATAACAGTCAAATAAATGACAAATTCTAATTCAAACAAATAAACATTAATGACAACTAAGAAAAAGGGAGCTTATTTTTCTTTTGTACTTTGGCCTATTTGGTACTTGTCAAACTAGTTGACAGATTTTAATGAGAAGAATGTTTTGAGTACGTCAAGCTTTTGAGCGGTGCTATTTTGGTGCTTGTGTAGCACCGCACATGCGTAAGGCTGTTCACCGATCTGATCCAATCTGAAAATCTCATTTTTCGACTCGAAATCTTTTCATTCCATTACCGTTACTCGATAGGCTGACTGATTACCCAATTTCTTTTTCCGTTAATTGTTGGGGTGAGATTTCTCTCTCACTGAACCACTTCCAAATTCCCAACCCATTTTGAAACAAACGCCGACTGCAGAACAAACCCCCGCCAGGAACCATGGATGTTGAACATCCCTAAATCGTGGAAGCTCGTTTGAATCGCAGTAATTCTTTAACCAACAGCCAGCTTCCACAAACTTCTCTAGACTTCGCATACATGTCAACAAGGGAATTACCCAAATGACAATTCAAAACCATCACCCTAAGTTCTGGTTTCCAAGTTCAGCACATGCAGAAAACATTACCACCACTGTGGTCTCATCGGCCTTGAACCCACTATCTCTCATCTTTGCAAAATGTTGTATCCCATCATCCAATCGTGAGTTCTTAACATAATCAATTATTACCAAATGAGTAATGATACCTGTACAACGGGTTTTACAATATTTTTACAACTTATAGTGTATTTGAGTTTTTTTATTTTTTTATTATTTTCTTTTAAGTATTTTTTAATATTTTTAATTATTAAGAAAAAATTAAAAAATAAATAATTTCATGAATATTCACATTCTTAATCAATAAGTAAGATTAAAAATTAAAAAAAAATAAATATAAAAAAATTGTAAAATAGTAATAAGTATATTATTTCTCTTATTGAATTCCAACTTGCGAGAGAGAGAGAGAGAGAGAGAGAGAGAGAGAGAGAGAGAAAGGAGTCTAAGATTGGGTTATTATCGTTGGGGTCCTGGGGAGATAACGGGTGGGGCAAGAAAAAGGGGAGTTAAAAAGGTTTAATCAGATAAGGTTATTACTTGTTACCCGATTACCCGAAAACAGTTCAGAAATTCAGGTCGGAAGTAATCAGAGGCGCAGCTCGGGTCGGGCTTTAGATAATTTGTATAGGCCTACTCATGCTTACCACTTGTATAAACCTAGCTCTTCATTTTTTTTTTCAATTTATTTATTTATTTATTTTATTATTTTCAAATATTTTAAACAATATAAAAAAATATCATTATACTAATAATCATTTTCTTAACCATTAAGTATAAAAGAATTTTAAAAAATTAACATGCATGAAGTGTCAAATTAAAGTGTCAAAATGAGTGGGCATACTAGCATTTTTCAAAAAAATTATTTGTATGCTCTTATTTTTTACTTTGCTCGTTATGATTTTGTCTTACCAACATAAACGATGAGAAATATTATATACAAGTTCTAAATATAGAAATCGTACACAAATTTTTTTATAGAAAAGTAGACCCTAGTATAAAAAAGAAAAAAGCATGAAAACTCTTTTTTTTTTTTTTTTAATTTTTAGAATGAGAGGCATTATTATAGAAGACTTGTACAAGGTATGTACATTTAATAATTGAACCTAACATTACTCTTAATCATAATATCATATACAATTATCTAAATTCAATAATTCTTTTTATCATATTTCATTTTAACACATTGGCCATGTTGTCTCAATCTAAAATTACCAATTACTCCCTTAAAATTTTCTTTCCCTTATCCTTATTTAGAACGAGAATATTCCATTTCTTCCTTCTCGTTGTTTTCTATTGGAAGCATCTTTTGAGAGCTCCATCTCATCCTAATTGATGACAACATCTTCTCTCTCGATAGTACTGACACCCAAGCTCATTTTCTCTCACACAAGTTCCATTCAGAATCTTAAGTTTTTTACACTTTCCATGAGATTATTGATGAAGAGAGAAAATTGAGGGTTAAAAATCTGGTATTTAGAGTCTTTTTACAGTTAAAAATCTGCTTATTCTTTCTAAATGGAAAATTATTAGAAAGGGGCAAATTAGGGTTTTAATGTAAACACATGGGTAGTGAAGTTTTTTTTACACTCTCATCTATTTAACACACATCTCACACACAAAGTTTTTGGGCCTTCCGATCCAATCAACTCACTCTCTCTCTTCTCTTAAGTACTGGAGCAAATCGATGGCTATGAGAGGTGAATGGGAGGCGATTCTGTTAGGGTTTTGGATCAACGATGGACGAGGAGAGATTAAATAAAGGAATGGAAAGAAGAAAAGGGGAAAAGCACTGGAGCTCGTAGGAGTCGAAAGAGGAGAGGAAAAATTAGGGTTTTGTGTTCTTTCAATTTTCTAGAGATGGGAATGTCTTCTCTAGTTTATTTTTTTAGAGTTTTAGATCACATGAGTAGCTAAAACTCCATGTTCTAGGTCACGAATCCCTCGTATACCTGCATAGTCATTTAGGGGTTTTGATTTCCTTATGTTTTCTTGTGCTTAGTTCTACCTTCTATGATATCAACTGCTCCTATTAAGATTTCTAGTAAGATTTATGCATACATATTTGATTCCCTGTTGACTTTCGGCACAGTGAATGCTTGGGGTTTGTATATCTTATTTTGATGTTCTATATTTGCTCGAGTTGCGTTTGATATATAGAAGTCATAGTTACAGTCACATTCATAAAGGTTTTAAAGTTGAAATCATCCAGGTGTGGTGACCATGACTGGTGCCTCATTTGAAGGAGTTATTAGAGGAATGCGAAATACTTTTTTGATTATTTGGGGAAGCAGGGAACCAAGACCAAGACTTTTAATCTTTTATCATTATCCTTTCCTTTTCTTCCAAAACCATTTTCATTCATCTGATTTTCTTGCAATAATTACATACGTTGTTAAGAGGTGTTGTAAGTCAAGTTTGCTTGCCTGTTTTATATTTCTTATCACAATGTCACTACTATTACTCAGTTTCCCAATCTTTAGCAAATAAATCTCAATTGTTGTTAACCAATAGCTTAGCCATTATAATGTTGGTTTATGCGGATCGAGCTTGAGCTCTTTGACAATACTACCGATCCTCTTATACTTGGGAGGTAAATCTTGAGAGGAGACAAGTTTTTGGCGTCGTTTTCGGGGCCTAACAATTGTTGAGCTATCACAACAAACTTGAGAAGACAGACAGTGTGAGCCTCTTCACATTGTAGTGACCTCTTACCCACCCTCTGCCTTATCATTTTTTTATTAAAAAAAATATGTTGTTTGAACTTACTGTAGTGTTCTAGGAGTTGTATGTCTGTTTGGGAAAGGGACCAGACTGATAAACTGGTTAGAACAGAATTTCTAGAAAGTTTAGACTCTGAATCTAATTTTTTTTAATCTTCTTCTGAGAGCTTTATAACCATGGCTGAAGCAGAAAATGAGGATAGAGATGTGGTGAACCATAATAGATAGAGATTATCTACAGCCTGTTAGGACCAGCTCTCCTTCATGCATCATACAACCCTCAAATGCGAATAATTTTAGCTTCCCATTTCCATGGAAGGAATCAAAGAACCTTATCTGCACATTAAGGAATTTGAAGAGGTGTGTTCCACTTTTTTGGATAGAACTTGCTCTGAAGAAGTAGTTAGGCTGAAGCTATTTCCCTTTCCTTTAAAAGATAAGGCTAAAACTTGGCTGAACTCATTGAGGCCTAGGTCAATAGGCACATGGCAGGAGATGCAGGCTGAATTTTTGAAAAAGTTTTTTCCAATGCATCGAACCAATGCTTTAAAGAGATAAATCATGAATTTTTCTCGAAAGGAAAATGAGACTTTTTATCAAAGTTGGGAAAGATTTGAAGATTTGCTCGATGCATGCCCCCATCATGGTTATGAAAATTGGAGAGTAATAAGTTTTTTTATGAGGGTCTGCAATCCAAAATGAGACAGTTTGTGGAGACTATGTACAATGGGGAGTTCTTTAATAAAGAACCCGAAGAGGCTTTTGAATATTTTGATTATTTATCTAAAAATGCATAGTCTTGGGACACTTCAAATGTGTATGACAGGAATGAGCCTTCAAAATCAATCACTGAGAGAGAGAGAGAGGGGGGGGGGGGGATACAACCTTAACGAGGTAGATGACTTGCATGCTATGTTGGCCATGATTTCAAATAAACTGGAAACCATAGATGTTGATAAATCCAAGGAGGTTCAAGTTGTTAAAAAATTGTTTGAGAAATGTGATATCTGTGAGGAGCTAGGGCATGCCACAACTAGCTACCCTACCATCCCAGCTTTTAAAGAGGTTCTTTTGGATAAATTAAATTTTGTTAATCTGATTTCCAAACCTTATGCAGGTCCTTTCTCCAACACCTATAACCCTGGTTGGAGGAATCATCCTAATTTTGGATGGAGGAATGAGCAGGGGGTCAGACCTCTTCACAGCCAGCTGTGACTCACCAGTACATGCCAAATTCGTCGCAATTCCAACCACAAACATCAAGGAACCAGAGAAGGACCTTGGAAGACACAGTGCAACAGATAAGTTCTAACCTGCAGCAGTTCATGCAAGGGCAAGTAGCTATCAACAGTCAGAATTCCCAAGCAATCAACGATCTCAAAGGGTCATTGACAAGGTTGACCAAAAGTTTGAGTGTGAAAGAAAAGGGTAAGTTCCCTGCCCAACCTCAGCCCAATCTTTTAGGGCAAGTGCATCAAGTGGCAGATCAAGGAGGTGACCCCAGCCTGAAGCAAGTAAAGGTTGTTACCACCCTAAGGAGTGATAAAACACTGGAAAAAGCTGCACCCCTAAGAAGAACATTGAGGGTAAGGTTGCTAACTCAAAACTACATTTGCGTGAGGAGCTTCCTTGTGAAGTAATTGCTCCTTTTCCCTTCTAGATTAGCAGTTTCCAGTAAAGAAGAGAGCCAGTCTAAAATTTTTGAAGTTTTTAAGCAAGTAAGAATCAATATACCTCTGCTTGATGCCATCTGACAAATTCTCCTTTATGCAAAATTTTTGAAGGACTTGTATACTATTCAAAGAAAGCTGAGTGTGAAAAAGAAAGCCTTTTTGATTGAGCAGGTCAGTGCTATTATTCAGCACAATACCCCACCCAAATTTAAGGATCCAGTGCCCCCCCCACCCAAACCATAGCTTGTGTTATTGGGGACTCAAAAATTGGCCATGCGCTGTTGGACCTAGGATCTAGTGTGAATTTGCTCCCTTATGCTATTTATGAAAAATTGGGAATGGGGAAGCTAAAGCCAACATCCATAACTTTGCAATTAGGTGATAGGTCAATAAAAATACCAAGGGGGTAGTGGAGGATGTCCTAGTGCAGGTTGACAAGTTTTACTACTCGGTGGACTTTGTTGTTCTGGACATGCAGTTATCACTAAACTCTATCTCTCAAGCCCTTGTCATTTTAGGTAGACCATTCTTGGCTACCTCTAATGCTTTGATAAACTGCAGAAGTGGAGTCTTAAAATTAAGTTTTGGAAACATGACCTTGGAATTGAATATCTTCAATTTGTGCAAGCAATCTCAAGAAGTGGAAGTGAGTTTTTTAGGAATCACAATAAAAGAATCAGCTCCTCTATTCATTTAAAAATATGAGGAGGATTCTAAAATACCTAAAACCATTATTGATTCTGCGGCGTTGGTTTGTGTAGGGGGTCTAGCTGAGTGGATGCCCAACTATCCCTTTCAGTTTCTTTTTTTGGCTTTCTTCTCTAGGTTTTCAAATGTTCGACCCTATATATTTAGTTGCATTTACCCCTCATGCATAGGAAAAACCTTTTTGCCGCCGCACCACCACACACACAAACCCTCGTTTCCCCGGCCATAAACTCAGAGAAGCGTTCTCGTCTCTTACAAGCCAAAGTGGCTTAGCTCTACCCATGGCCAACCATCCGCACCACCACCTCCAAAGGACACGGCATCAAGCCATTAGCTATCATCCCTTTGGAAATTGGCTTGCACTCTCGTAATCTATTAAACTCAGTTACGACCACCCCATCGTAGCTTCCCACTGCTCAACCACCACCCAATCACTGCCCGACCCTTCAAGGTCGCATGCTGCAAACTCCTTTGCTAAACCAACTCTAGTGCACCCTCCCCACCTCATGGAAACTTAACCAGTTTGCTCCTCTATTTTTAATAACCAAAAATAGAGCACAACTCCATTTGCTGCCAGCCACTTTATTCACCTCCATCGTGAGCTAACTAGGCCGAAGTTCCACCCAAGCAACCTCAAAAATCACCGATAGTACAACCCAGTTACGTCGTTTCTTTCACGTCGATAAGATAGCCACCCAACTCCATCTATGTATCCATCACCTCACAGTGCTCTCACGTTATATTTGAATGGGTTGTTCTATTCTGGGCCACGTAAGTTTGTTTTGGCATTTTGGTTTTCTTTTATTTTTTTTGAGTGCGTTGTGTCAGATTATTATTATTATTATTATTATTATTATTATTATTATTATTATTATTATTATTATTCTGAAGTTAATGTTTTTTAGGTGAATTCGGGTTCTATATCATTTTGTGCTTGAGTTCTAAATTTATTTTGGATCCGGTAATATTTTCATTTTAATGACTTTTTGGTATTTCAGTAATTTTATTTCTGATTTCTGAAGAGGTTTGGTGCAAGTTGGAAATTTGGGTTATTTGACCATTTAGTGAAAATTGAGGAATTTGAGGATTTACGATATTTTAAGGTTTTAGAGGATTCTGGTAAATTCAAAGCATTTTTTTGGAAAGAGTTGATACTCAGGCTTTTGAGGATTTTTAGACGTTAAGAGAAAATATTAGATTCTATGTCTCGGGTTCTATTTTTTTAGATTTGTAGTTATTTGGAAATTTATGGAGTTACATGATTATTTTATAGGTGTCGATTATTATGTGTTCAGCGTTGTTTGGAAAATTTTTAAAAAGCTAAGAAGTTCAGGTAAGCGAGGTTCCTATGCTAGACTTTGCATTAAAAATATGAACTAAGGTTTCTTTTGAAAAACATGCATGTTTTAGTTACGAAAAAAAACTTTAAAATCACCTCAGTTATTTGTTTCACATATGCAAAAGATCATATATAAGAATAAAATGTTTCTGGCATGAACTGGTGTCAACATGAGCTAATTTTGTTGCATTCTGTTTTTCGAACTGAGAAAGAGCGAATATGAAAGTTTCTACATAAATGATATTTCTGATCTGATTTTGTTCTATTTTGAAAAAGTTCTATACTCTAATATGATATAATATGATTTCTGAAACCTCTAGCATGGCATTTTGATTCTGTTCCTCTCTATTTTGTTCTGCGTTGGTACCAATTATTCTGTTTCCAGTGCCCCCACTTTGGTTGCAAAGTAGTTTTCTGTGTGGTCTTTCCTATGTGCACACTCAGGGCTCCGAGAATAATAAGGAAAAAATTCACATTATGTTTATGCTCGGTTGGCCGCCGGGGTTTGCACAACCCTACCACGGGGGTTAAACATGGTATTTATGTTCTGATAAGATATTTCGGTTATGCTATGCCAAAGGGATTTTCTGTTTCTGTTTATACTAAACCTTCGCTCTGATTTATTTATAACATGATCTGTTTCTGCATTTCTGAAGATAAGAAATATTTTTGTTCTGCATTCTAAATTTGGTAAATACTCATGTTTGCACACTAGTATATGTTCCTTGCTTACTAAGTTGCGGTTAGACTCATCCCTTATCTCTGAATATTTTTCAGATGAATTTGGATATTTCAGTGGAGGATCAGATTATGAAGTATTGGGTAAGATGGTTTAAGAATGATAGATTAATCATAAAGAGTTTATATGAGTATTGACAAAATTTAGTAAGGAAGTATTATTATATTTTGTGACGTAATATTTTCGGATTTGATGATATTGAGGAAAGTGATTTTAGAATCAAGTTCTATATGGTATTTGGAAATTTATAGTATTTAATTATAGTGTTAAATATAAGTATATGTGATAGGATGTAACTCTTTGACCCCTACGGGATCGGGGCATTACACTTTGTGTCCAAATGGGTGGAAGCCATTCCTTACAGAAAAAAACGACCACCAAGTGGTCATAAAATTCAGTAAAGACAACATAGTGTCTCGGTTTGGCATGCCCTGCGCAATAATAAGCGACAATGGGACCCATTTTTGTAATAGACCCTTGGCTACCCTATTCAAGAAATATGACATTCACCATGAGGTGTCTACCCCTTACCATCTACAAACAAATGGCCAAGCAGAATTAGCAAACAGGGAAATCAAACAAATTTTGGAAAAGACTGTGAGCCCTAATAGAAGAGATTGGTTTGTGAGATTGGTAGATGCTCTTTGGACATTTAGGATAGCCTACAAAACAATACTTGGAATGTCCCCATATAGGTTGGTCTATGGAAAAACGTGTCATCTCCCAGTTGAGATAGAACACAAAGCTTATTGGGCAGTAAAAAAATTCAATTTTGATATGGAGAAATCTGGTTCCCTTAGGAAACTTCAACTTGCTAAGTTAGAGGAGATTAGGAGATATGCCTATGAGAACTCTAGGATTTCCAAGAAACACATGAAAACTTTGCATGACAGGACAATTTTGAGGAAAATATTTAATCCCAATCAACAATTGTTGCTGTATAACTCCAGGCTCCATTTATTCCCTAGCAAACTTAGAACTAGATGGAGTGGACCTTACTTGGTCAAAGACTGTGTTTTCCCATGGTAGTGTGGAAGTCACCAACCCACAAAATGGCAATACCTTCAAGGTAAATGGCCAAAGATTGAAGCCCTTTCTAGGACCTTTCAACCCTGAGATTTTGTCTATGCCCTTACAAGACCCCAATGTTCTTTGATTGCCTTAATTTAGTTTCTCTCTTTACCTAGTTTAATTCGTGTGCATTTCTCTTATTTTCTCAAGTTTTTCTTTATTGTTTGTCAATTCCTTTCTATTTTTATTTTTATTTTTTTGTCGTTGTTGTGTTGGTCTCCAATCCTCTAACCTACAGGACTTCCTTTTCGCATACTCAAGGTAATACCTTTCCCTGATTCTTTTTTTTTTCAATTCCTTTTATGCACATTGAGGACAATGTTGTTGCTTAGTTGGAGGGAGAGGAGGGGGGGTAGCAAGGTTATTGGAAAATGGTGTGAGTGACCAATATGCTTTGATTAAAAAAAAAAGTTCTCGAGAGGAGAACCTTCTTGGGCTTCTCAGAAAAAATTGTTTAAACCATGAGTACAATCTATGATCTAGAGTCTGTACAGTAACTATGCTGGGAAGTTCATTTAATAAGAAAAGAGTTTGTTTAGGTGGAAGCAACCATGGAAACTTTGGGAGTACTAAGAAAGTGTGATCTTTACTATTGGTACAACAAAAACTTACTCTTTTCTGTAAGACCCACCATAGTCAAGCATACCTTGATGAACCACATCTTATTGGTTTAGAAAAAAAATATAAGTCATTGTTGCATATTCATCTAAAAAAAAAAAAACAGCAACAAACCAGAAAAGGGACAAACGAGAGATACTTGAAAAAATAAAATAAAAAAAAAACAGAAGAAAATGGGTGATTTTGGAAAAGACTGCTTATTACCGGGGTTTAGTTGAAAAGAAACAAAACCTTTCATAGTGTAATAACATGAAAGCCAACAAAAATAGTGGTTTTGAATCAAGGAAAAGAGAAATTATTTATGCTCAGCTACTATAAGGGGATTACTACAAAATTGGAGAACTCTTTTGCTAATAGGTAGCAGTGATCACAAGTTCTTGGGAAAGAAAAGTATACCATTGGTTCTCTTTTACATGAGTCTTCCCCTATTCCATGAAAATTTGAGAAGAGGTACAGACTGACTTGTGAACTTAATGACTTATGTTTTCAAACAATGTCTGTATGTAGCAATCTGGTAGAAGGAATTCAAATCTAGTTGAGCTGTATTATCTACCAAGTTTCAGTATTTTGCTAAGGGACTAGCAAAAACTTAATTGGGGGTGTGATGAAGAGAGAAAATTTAGGGTTAAAAATCTGGTATTTAGAGTCTTTTTTCAATTAAATCTTGCTGCATATTCTTATTAAAAGGACAATTAATAGAAAGGGGCAACTCAGGGTTTTAATGTAAACACAGGGGTAGTGAAGTTTTTTTTACACTCTCATCTGTTTAACACACACATCTCACACACGAAGTTCTCAAACCTTCCGATCCATTCCACTCACTCTCTCTCTCCCCTCAGGTACTAGAGCAAATTGATGGGTATGAAAGGTGAATGGGAGGCGATTTTGTTAGGGTTTTGGAGCAACGATGGACGAGGAGAGATTAAATAGAGGAATAGAAAGAAGAGAAGGGGAAAAGCACTGGAACTCGTAGCAGCCGAAAGAGGAGAGGAAAAATTAAGGTTTTGTGTTCTTTCAATTTTCTGGACAGGGAATGTCTTCTCTAGTTTATTTACTGTTTTTGAGAGTTTTAGATCACATGAGTGGCTAAAACTCCATGTTCTAGGTCACGGATCCCTCGTATACCCGAATAGTCATTTAGGGGTTTCTTTATATTTTCTTGTGCTCATTTCTACTTTCTATGATATCAACTGCTGCTCATATTAAGATTTCCAGTAAGATTTATGCATACAAATTTGATTCACTGTTGACTTTCGGCACAATGAATGCTTGGGGTTTGTATATTTTACTTATTTTGATGTTCTAGATTTGTTTGAACTGCGTTTGATATTATACAAGTCATATTTATAGTCACGTTCATAAAGGTTTTAAAGTTGAAATCATCCAAGTGTGGTGACCATGACTGGTGCCTTATTTGAAGGAGTTATTAGAGGAATCCGAAATACTCTTTTGATTATTTGGGGAAGCAGGGGAACTGAGACCTAGACTTTTAATCTTTTATCATTATCCTTTTTTTTTTCTTCCAAAACCATTTTCATTCATCTGATTTTCTTGCAGTAATTACATACGTTGTTAAAAGGTGTTGCAAGTCAAGTTTACTTGTCTGTTTTATATTTCTTATCACAATGTCACTACTATTACTCAGTTTCTCAATTTTTAACAAATAAATCTCACTTGTTGTTAACCATTAGCTTAGCCATTATAATGTTGGTTTCTGTGGATTGACCTTGAGCTCTTTGACATTACTATTGATCCTCTTATACTTGGGAGGTAAATCTTGAGAGGAGACAATTATTAATTTATTTTCAATTGATTTAGGATGTTTATGATTTCTATCATTTAGATTTTCTTTCATTTATTGACTTTGTGTTTTCTATGATTTCTTTCACGATGAATAGAAAGTAGAGAATCTGAAAAAAAAAAAAAAAAACTCTTGATAGACTTTGAGAGAAAAGTGTAATTCTTAATTCTCATTTATAATAATCTGAGGTATACACGGCATTATTTATAATGATACAAAAAGAATTTTTTTCTAGACCATTTTACAAACAGCAGACGTGCACTACTAAAAATACAATGCATTGCACAGTATGTTGATTACCTTTGCCAAGATGGTTACAACTGTGTCTAGAGGACATGCACCAACCAGCTATGTAATTCTTGAAGGTTCTCGAGTTTGGCTAATGTGTTTGTATCTTGTATGTCACTTGTGATTTGAAGTTCAGCTTGGAAGGTTCAATATGCTCCCATGAGCCTGATGGGATGTCAATAATAGTGAAGCTCATTTTGAGAAAATGAAATTGAGGAGTTGCATGTGGCTTTGTTAGAATATTAGCCAGTTAATATTTTGATAGTAGAAAAGTAGCCTGAAGAGTTTTGGCAGGAACACTATCACGAACAAAATGGAAGTCAATTTCCATATGTTTGGTGCAAGAGTGAAGAACAAGATTGACAGATAGGTAGGTTACACCGAGATTATCACACCATAGAAGCGGAGGTTTAGAGATGAAAATATGCAATTCTTTTAGGAGATTCTAAATTCCAAGTAACTCAACAATGGTATTTGAAAGAGCCTTATATTTAGCCTCAATCCTTGAGCGAGCAACAGTGCGTTGCTTGCGAAAAGACCAAGAAATCAGATATTTATCCAAAAAAATGTAAAAGCCATCGATAGAGCGACAATCATCTAGGAAACCCGCCCAATTTGCATCGAAAAAGGCTTGAAGTTGAAGAGAATGACTTATGAATGAACAAACCAAACTTCAATGTTTATTTAAGGTATCTGAGGAGGCATTTAACAGCCTACCAAAATGAGTGTTTTGGATGATGTATAAATTTACAGCTTTTATTAACTGTGAAATTAATATTTGATCGTGTGAATGATAGGTATTGAAGACTCCCAATAATGCTGCAATATAGTGTACGATCTAGGAAATTAGGTGTGCCTAAAACAAAGAGTCGACTAGAAGAAGCCATTGGAGAAGTGACTCCATTGGCAGAGAGCATGTTTACTTGAGAGAGAAGATCACAAACATATTGACGTTGAGATAGTAAAATCCCATTATCCAAATGACAGATTTCAATACCACAGAAAAAAGGATACTTGACCTAAATCCTTAATTGGGAAAACAGGGGCTAGAAATGAAATAAGGTGATCAATTTGAGATGGATGAGAGCTTGTCACAATTATATCTTCAACTTAAACCAATACATAGACAAGAACCGATTGACATGAATAAACAAATAGAGACAGATCAACTTGGGAAGGGAGAAAACCATACTCACAGAGGCAAGAAGAGAGCTGCACAAACCAAGTGCAAGGTGCTTGCTTAAGGCCATAAATGGCTTTGTGCAAGTGACACACGTACTCGGGATGTTCAGGGTGAACAAAATCAATTGGCTGGGACATGTAAATAGTTTTGATGAGATCACCATGGAGGAATGTGTTTTGGATGTCGAATTGGTTTGAAAATCCGGCTGAACATCTCAACGTAGTTGATGCCTTCCTGCTGGTGGAATCTTTTGGCGATGAGTCTCGCTTTACGTCTCTCGATGGAGTCATCATAGTTGTGCTTAGTTCAAAACACCCACCTGTAACCAAAACGTTAGAAGAAGGGGAGGGGGAATAAGGGACCAGGTTTTTCTCTGAAGTAGAGCTTGAAATTATCTTTTCATGGCATCATGCCACTTAGTAAAACATGATGCAATAGTGTAAAATAGTGTCAAAAAGGTGGGTAAGGAATTTGTCCATGGGTCAATGGTTTGGGACAATTGTTTGTTTTTTATCATGTTATGATTGGTGAGTAAGGGGTGGAGGTGGTGGAGGAAGGGATTTGGAGGATTATGATTAATTTGAGTCAGGTTTGAGATGAGAGAAGGGGAAGGATCGAAGTTTGGAGAAGAAGATGGTGGATATGGGCTAAGTATAATGGAGCTGGAGGGGAGGGCTAGGGAGTTGGGTGTACGCGATGGGATTTGGCTCAGCGTAGGAGGTATTAAAATGGGGTGGGTTGTGTGTGTTTGTTGAGGAGTGAAGCCCAAAGTAGAGTGAGGAGATGTGAGGCCCGAAACAGAGTTAGAAGAGTAAGGGAAAGAGTTTTCATTGAAAATCACATCACTAGAGATATATATAACCGATCAGATTGGAGATGTAAACATTTATAGCTTTTGTGTAATGGACTATAGCCAAGGAAGAGACAAGATAAAGAGCGGAAATGAATTTTGTGATTTTTATAAGGCCAAAGATTAGGCCAACACTTAGATCCAAAAACTTTAAGAAAAGAGTAGTCCAGTCTTTGTTAAAATGGAGATGATGTGGTGACTTGTTATGAAGAGAAGGTGAAAGGAGAAAATTAATTAGATAAGCGGCAATGTTGAAGGCTTCAGACCAAAATTTGTATGGAAGATATGTTGTTGCAAAGAGAGGAAGGCCAGTCTTGACAATGTGGCAATGCTTTCTCCCCACTACACCATTTTGTTGGTGATTATAAGGACATGAAAGGTGATGCGTAAATTCCTTGAGACTCTAGAAGATTGGTTAGGGGTCGAAATTCTCTTGCCCTAATCACTTTGAACAATTTAAATTTTGCATCAAATAAACGGTCAACATTTGTTTTTGAAAGAGAACAAAAGTGGATGTAGATAAAACTAGATATATTGGCTATAGTCACCAACAAGTGATATGTAATACCAAAAACTATCATGTGAAGTATAAGGGGAGGGTCCCCAAAAATCTACGAAGATTAAATGTAAAGGTCTTGGGGATCGATTAACATTAAAATTAAAGAGTAATTGTCTACATTTTGCAAGAGGCGAATTGAACAATAGAAAGAAGTTTGAGTGGGAATAAATGGTAAACACTTGGTGCACAAAATATGATATACTAGCTGAAGTGATGGGTGGGCGAGCCTATGTTGCCACTAAGCAACAGAAGTTATTTCACCAACAAAGGCAGCATGAGATGATTTTGTGATGATTGAGGGAGGAAATAGATACAGTCTATTATGTGCTGGTCCCTAGAGTAGAAGTTACCCTGTTTGTTTGTCCATCACAAAAAAATGAGAATCATGAAACTCAAAGAAAACACAATTGTCATGGCAAAATTGATGGACATAAACTAAATTTCTTGTAGTTTGAGGGACATGCAATAAATTTTCAAGAACAAAGTGAGAGGGAGAGAAAGATAGTTGAGAGTTACCTATATGTTATCGAAAGACTTGTGCCTTGACCCACTGTAATCTGCTCAAGGCCATGATAAGGTTCGGAGGAAAATGTTCAAGTTGTGAATATCATAGGTGACATGGTTTGTCGCGGTTGAGTCAGGATACCAGTGAGGATGGGTGAGGAATTGAGAAGAGGTGTAGTGAGTCGAAAGAGATTTGGGTGGATTATACTGGTACGCTTCGTCAAAACATTAGTAACATTGAAGAGCGACATGAGCAATCTTGTTACAAACCTGACATGTCAGTTTGTTGGAAGGTTGGAAGGATGCAGAGAAGGATGGAGGTGTTCGACCACCACGATTTCTACCACCACAAAAGGTGTTCCACCCACCATGAAAGGGAGCTTGACCACCACGAGAGAACGAGTGAGTGGTGGTATTGGCAGATGGGGTGGGTAGAAGACCTTGCTGGGCAAAGTTGAGAGACAACCGACTTTCAAAGATTAAAAGGAGATTAAACAGTTCTGCAGAGTTTATGCGTGCAGCCCGAGTGGTGACAAAGTTAAAAAAAGGACTCAAACTTTGACTTGAGACCATTAAAAATGTAAGAAACGACCATAGAGTCACGAAGTGGTTCCCCTGTCGTTGTCATAGTATAAAAAAGAAGATAGACTTTGTGATAGTAGTCGGTCACAAAAAAGAAACCTTTTTTTAGATTTGTGTGTTGATGTCGAATGTGAAATATCTTGGCTTGAGATTGAGAAGTAAACATAGTATCAAGTGAGACCCAAAGTTTGCAAGAGGTGCGGGAAGAGATCGCTTGGCCAAGAATTGGTTCGATAAGGGAAGAAGGAAGTGCACTAAGGATAAGTTGGTCTGTGCGACGCTATTAAAGATATGTAGGGCTTGGTTTTGGGATGGAGGGTACCGATGGAGAAGATGAAGCAAGCGGAGGAATTGGTGGAAGGGGTAGAGAGGAGCCATCGATGAAGTGAAAAAGCTCTTGGGCATAAAGGTAAGGAATGATTTGAGCACGCCAGAGGATTCAATCAATCTTGGTTAATTGAATCTACCGCTTTTTGTGTAAAACTTAGTTCGGTGTTATTCGCTTAAGCACTGGTTCCCTAGAGTTCTAGTGAGAAAATGAAGAGAAGTATGACTTTGGGTCAGTTTGTCGGGACATTCCGACGAGAGCCCTCGTCGTAAAATCTGCAACCCCTCAATCTCTGGAGATTCTGACGAGGACCTTTTTCCTGTTATCGCACTCTTTCAGCCTCTCTTCTCAAGCGCATGTGTCGCCTCTCTCTCCTCCCTTCACCTATCGCTTTTCTCTCTTCTAGCGACCAAGTAAGTCGCAATCCTTCCAGCTCTCTTCTTCTCTTGTGTTGTGTCTGAAATTTTTGTTGAGTATCAAGGTTACAAGGCCAACGAATACCTTTTTTTGGCAAGGAAAAAAAAAAAAAAAAGGATAAATTTATAGGGTCGGTAATCGGTTAAACGAGTATCAGGTACACGGTATGCCGTTTTAATTGGTCAAGTCGGAATTTGATGTTAGTGGGTCGATTCGGATCTGATAAATAGTCCTAGAAAAGGATACATCACTTACACACTGTCAAGTGTGGTCAGTGCGTTAAAATATCAGTTGATTCGTATCACGATTCGTCTAAATTACTTTAGATCACAACTAAAATTAATTATATTGAATTTTCTTCTTTTAGTCGAAGCAAATACCCTTTTTTTAATTTATTTATTTATTTTTAACTTTCAAATTTGTGAAGGAAGATAGAATCATCCACAGATTGAACACTGATTATCCAAAACGAAAGGCATTCATAAGCTTGCTCGATCACTTGAGAAATCTCGTCCTCGATATTCAGATTCTTGCTTTTACAGAATCTCTCTCAATGTTTACTCCCAATCTCACGTATTCATCCTCCATCTCCACTGTCACTTTCTCCCAATCCGACCATCAATACCCCATAAATGCCTCTCTACTTCACAATCCAAATTTTCTCAATAGAACTCCACATCAAAGAACCCTATCCCATCTATCGGCTTCCCCCACCACTCCGTTCACCCGTTTGAGAACCAAAGTTTCCAGCTTTAGCAAAATCCACTGCTACCCAGTTTGCCTTTCTTTTCAGATTCAAAATTCAAAGACCAAGATTGGCCATTCGAGCGGAGTCTCTGCAAAACCGTGTGAGCTTTCTTCAAAACCCAGATCCCAAATCTCCAGAGCAGCATCAGAAGCCAATTCTGGAGGTGAAACTGCTGCCTCTGAGCCCAAAATCAATAACAAGACCCTGCGGCTAGGACTTGTGTTTGGTCTATGGTACTTTCAGAACGTTGTCTTCAACATCTACAACAAGAAAGCACTGAATCTCTTTCCATTCCCATGGTTTCTTGCCTCGTTTCAACTCTTTGTTGGGTCTGTCTGGATGTTCATGCTCTGGTCATTAAAGCTCCAACCTCGCCCGAAGATTTCGAAGCCATTCCTCATTGCCCTACTCGGACCTGCACTTTTCCACACCATAGGCCACATCTCAGCCTGTGTTTCATTTTCTAAGGTTGCTGTTTCTTTCACCCATGTCATCAAATCCTCGGAGCCTGTATTCTCGGTCGTGTTCTCGTCTTTCCTTGGCACTACGTACCCTTTACAGGTCTGGCTCTCAATCATCCCTATTGTTCTTGGTTGCGCTTTAGCTGCCATTACCGAAGTTTCTTTCAATTTCCAAGGCTTGTGGGGTGCTTTGATTAGCAATGTTGGGTTTGTATTGAGGAACATCTATTCGAAACGCAGCTTGCAAAGCTTCAAGGAGGTAAATGGGCTGAATTTGTATGGTTGGATAACTATTATTTCGTTCGTGTATCTATTTCCAGTGGCAATTTTTGTTGAAGGGTCTCAATGGGTACAAGGATATCATCAAGCAATTCAAGCTATAGGCAAACCATCTACATTTTACATATGGGTTTTGCTTGCTGGTGTATTTTACCATCTCTATAACCAATCTTCTTACGAAGCATTAGATGAAATCAGCCCCTTGACATTCTCTGTTGGGAACACAATGAAACGGGTGGTGGTGATTGTATCTACTGTTTTGGTGTTCAGAAATCCTGTTAGGCCTATGAATGCACTTGGATCCGCCATTGCCATATTCGGGACCTTCTTGTATTCTCAGGTAACAGCACCTTCAAAGGAGAGTGGATCTGAAATGAAGGAGGATTCAAAGGAATCCTGATGGTCTTTTCCTCCACTCCACGCACATAATCTCTTGTAAATGTGTGAATTACTAGTTTGAGTCGATCTCTGAACAGATTACCTGCAACTATGATTAGTTTTTGGAGGAGAGAATTGGTAACTGTAAGTAATCACAATTTTAGAACTTGTATTACATTCTGGAACCTTAAAAGTTGACTAGAAATTAGATTGAGAGATTAATGTCTAATATAGGCCTTTTCATGTTTCTTAGTTGTTGGTTCAAACGCGATTTGGGAACAGATATTTTAGAACATTGAAGTGGAGATTTTGCTTCTTCTAGCAACATCAAGGACTTTTCATGTGTTTCCGTTTAGTATTATGGTGATTGAAAATTTTCTTTCTCCGGTTTATGTGAGTCCCAGATTTAACTATTTTGCTCTTTTTTAAAAGAAAAATAATATATTTTTTTAATAAGTGAAAGAAAAATAATATTTACAATCTTAAAAAGTACAAGTTCCATGTACTTCATTTGAAAAAAATGGTTATTTAAAATTCACATAAAAAATTTATTTTTTAATAGTGACTATTTATTTTTTCAAATTTGCTGCATGGCTAGCTTGTCCTACAATTATATTTAGCATTACTCTTTTTAAACGAGTAACCTGTGACATAATAGATGGCATATTTAAATTTTTAAGTAGTTTCATATTTCAACCACTTAGATAAACAATCACTTAAAATGTATAGTCACGTGTGTGATTAAAACAGGATAAAATCATAGTTGAAAAACAATATTTCTCTAACCATTAACCATTACCTTGAGATAAACTAGAAGTAGTCATTTTCATTTTAGAGACTGGCTCAAATTATTACAATAATTATTTTGTAGGAGATTATGACATCAACTGGGTATGGTAAATAATTGTTAATCAAAGTTCAAATTTATTGGAATTATTAAAGAAAGATATTAATTTAACAAAGAAAAGTTTCATTTTCTCTGCTCTAGTAATTATTTTAGTCTTGCTTGAGTAGTGGCAGATTGTTCAACATTAAGCAGTTGTCTCTTTACACCGCCAATCGGAGAGAAGTGGCAAATTGTCTGGTGGTGTGGGTCGTTTGGAGAGAGAGATCAAATAAAAATTTTGTGATTAGTAATAAAATAGTTTGTGAATAGTAATGAGATAATTTGAGTTGAAAATTTTCTTAAATTTTGAAAAGAGAGAAAAAATTGGCTAAAAAGTATTATAAAATTAAAATATTATAAATACAGTTTTTCAAGATTATTTTTGTTTATCTTAAGCTTGCAAAGAATGACGACAATATCAGTTTGTTAGAAAATGATATTAAAAAAAAAAGCAGAATTTTCTGGAAAAACTTCAATCCATAGACTATTTTGACTGAATCTTAATGTTTTGCACTTCACACTTCCTAGGGTACAGGTTTGTTATTTCTTAAATGATCTGTTTGAAAAATTATAACATATGTACGAAATTTCTTAGAGCAACTTCCTCGAAATTGTCTGATTTCTTTTGTTATTTGTGTAGCCAAGTACTTATCCTAAGAATTTCAAAAGTCTCGTTTAATTTCGTGAAAACTAGGGTACCTAGATGGCTTAGTTTTGATGGCATTAAGAGTTGAGGCACTAGCCATCTCTATAATAGCAAACTCTATAGACTTGTACTTAAGTCTTTTTTCTCTCTGTTTTTTTCATTGATTTCTCTTATTCAATCACATCTTTGGAGCCCACCAGATTTTGGACACATTAGTTCATCTAACCTAATGAATCCAAGGGATGAAAACTTAACAAAAAAATAATAATAATAATAATAATAATAATCCAGGGAGAAAGAACCTATTTCATTCTTATAGCACAATTCCATCATAGAATTGGAAGATTTTTCAAAGAAGTTAAGGAATATGTGCAGTTGCTATGGTGTCAAATAGTAGGTGACATTTCATATTTCCCTGGCATTGTTCAATCTACAAATTCATCATTATACTTTTTTAAATCTCTATATAAAATATAATAAAAAATTCAACTTTTTAAAATTATTATACCACATTTTCAAATCATTATACAAAACTAATATTAAAAAATATCTTATAACAATATTTTATTTATTTTTTTACTTTTATCTCATCTCTAAAACCAATGTTTTGCACTTTATATTTCCCAGGGTACAGGTTTGTTATTTCTTAAATGATCTGTTTGAAAAATTATGGCATTAATATTTGCTGACTAATATATGTACGAAATTTCCTAGAGCAATTTATCTAGAGCAACTTCCTCGAAATTGTCTGAATTCTTTCTTTATTTGTGTAGCCAAGTATTTATCCCAAGAATTTCAAAAGTCTCGTTCAATTTCGTGAAAAGTAGAATACCTAGATGGCTTAGTTTTGATGGCATTAAGAGTTGAGTCACTAGCTAGCTCTATAAATTTTTAGTCAAACCAAACTCCAAAGACTTGTGCTTAAGTCTTTTTCCTCTCTATTTTTTTCTTTGATTTCTCTTATTCAATCACATCTTTGGAGCCCACCAGATTTTGAACACATTATTTCAACTAACCTAATGAATCCAAGGGATGAAAACTTAACAAAAAAAAAATAATAATAATAATAATCCAGGGAGAAAGAACCTATTTCATTCTTATAGCACAATTCCAACATAGAATTGGAAGATTTTTCAAAGAAGTTAAGGAATATGTGCAGTAGCTATGGTGTCAAATAGTAGGTGATATTTCATATTTCTCTGACACAGGCCAGGGAAATATATAAATATATATATATATAGCACTGGCCAATATCTATAGGGATTTCAACAACCAAGCCAAAGTAGTTCTGCTTCAAACTGCTTGATAGGGGTTGCTCTCCCACGTGGTGGGTTGTTCAAAGAAAAATTTGTCTAAATTAGTGGAAAAGGATCTAGTCCAGTAAAACTGTAGAAGATAAAGGGTTGGTCATCCTTTACACCACATCATACAAGAAACATAATTTGATTTGAAAATTAAACTTTAAATTTAGAATCTTACATATCAAAGTAGAATAATCTGACCATGATTGATGACGTCGTGACCCTTATACCACACCTCCATGTCCTTGTAGAGCTATTTCCATCTTACCCAACCCTCTTGCCAAAAATATATTTAGAGTCTGAGACAACACACGGTCGCTTGCTGTGCTTCTC
The DNA here is from genome assembly GCA_036559045.1 of Platycarya longipes. Classification (NCBI taxonomy): domain Eukaryota; kingdom Viridiplantae; phylum Streptophyta; class Magnoliopsida; order Fagales; family Juglandaceae; genus Platycarya; species Platycarya longipes. Next base: position 24,962,633 of record CM071789.1, on the reverse strand, counting down.
TTGATCTGTCATCCCCACAAACATCCTCATCTTTCTCTCTCAAAATGGGTCATCTGAGATACCTGCCTCGTCTCACTACCTTCATCTTCTCCGTTCAAATCACTCTTTCGTCCTTCGTCACTGCCAATGACGTTGCTGTCATGTCCAAGCTCCTCGCCGCCGTTAAGCCCACCCCATCTAGTTGGTCCGACAACACTAACTGCTGCAAGTGGGAGAACATTAAATGCGATTCCAGCAACAGTGTAATCTCCATCAACTTGGCTTCTATGTCTGTCTCTGGCACTCTTCCCTCTGATCTCGGCTCTCTCACTCAGCTCACATCTCTCTCTCTCCAAGGGAACTCCTTCTCTGGACCCCTACCCTCCCTTGCCAACCTCACCTTCCTCAAAGAAGTCCACCTCGACAAAAATGATTTCACCTCGATCCCACCCGACTTCTTCCAAGGACTCATCAGCCTGCAAACGTTCACCTTGGACGACAACTCGAATCTTCTGACATGGACCATCCCCAACGAGTTGATTCAGGCGACTAGTCTGGTTACATTTTACGCCAGCAATGCCAGTGTTGATGAGTCCTTACCAGATATCTTTGCCTCTTTACCTAGTTTGAAGGATCTACGACTTTCTTACAACCATATCACTGGTCCTCTGCCCAAATCTTTTGGAAGGTCCGGGATTCAGAACCTCTGGCTCAACAACCAGCAAAATGGGATATCTGATACCATCGACGTTTTGTCTTCGATGACCCAGTTGAGGCAGGTATGGTTGCAGGGGAACCTGCTCACGGGTCCGATTCCGGACTTGTCGAAATGCACAAACTTGTTTGATCTTCAGCTCCGCGACAACCTGTTCACCGGCGTCGTCCCAACCTCATTGATGTCTCTTTCTAGCTTGAAGAACATTTCTTTGTCTGACAACCAGCTCCAAGGTCCTTTCCCGCAGTTTTCGAACAATGTGACTACCACTATGAACGGCACCAATTGTTTTTGTAAGAATACACCAGGGGTTTGTGATTCGCAAGTGACGACATTGCTTGAAGTTGTAGCAGCGTTCGGGTATCCGATCAAGCTAGCAAGTGCTTGGCATGGTAACGACACATGCAAAGATTGGATGTTCATTTCCTGCGATCCACAAGGGAAGGTTACCATTGTAAATTTTGCTAAGTAGGGATTTTCTGGGACGATCTCACCGGCCCTTGGGAATCTGACATCGTTGAGGACATTGACTCTAGCAAATAACGATTTGATCGGTTCGATACCAGATAAGTTGGCCACCTTACCCGATCTTGAGGTTCTTGACGTTTCAAATAATAACCTAAGTGGGTCAGTTCCGAAGTTCGCATCAACGGTGAAGTTTACTTGGACAGGTAATCCATTGCTTGGGATGACTACCCCGAGCACTGGATGTGGAGCCAGAACAATATCAGGCAGTTCTCAGGTCTCATGTTACGGTGGTTTAGCCTCGTTCAACTCCAAGCCATCTACTTTCTATTTTTACTGCTTTTCGAATGAGGAAATTAGGCATTAACTTGCCCTATTTTTTATGTAATCAATTAGCTATGATTTTGTTAAGTTTAGCGTCAATTTCGTTAAGTTCAAATAAGTCATTGTAATTCCTACCTTGTAAGTTTATTGTTTATTAGTTTGGGAAGATTATTATAAATGATATTAAGAAAATATTCCAGCAACTTGCTGTCGAGGTGCGGTTCCTCTTAAAACAACCCAACTTTTCTCTTCAATTTATTTACCATAGGTAAAGCACGCTAGGTTGATCCTACTTCTTTCCTTGTTGATCCACCAGTTACTCGATCAATCGTACATGCACGTAAGAATTTGGCATCGGACCAAGTCATGACGGACTCTAGAATGGAGCGTTTAGAACAACAGATGGCTAACTTCGGAAGCATTATGGAATGACTCGTGAAAAAACTCGAGGAAACCAACGTTAAGGTTGATTCGTTGGTGGACAAGAATTCGGGAGAAGCTGAAGGGTCAGGATTAAGAAACAGGCGAGGAAAGAATCATGGAGTGCACAACTCGGCAGTTCCAAGACTAGCCAAGTTGGATTTTCCTAGATACAAAGGCTTGGATGATCCTACTACTTGGATTTATCGTGGGAAGCAATTTTTTGAGTACCAAAAAATAGAAGAGGATGAAAAATTGCCTTTGGTTGCATATCACCTAGAGGGCGAGGTGCAAATGTGGTATCAATTATTCAAAAATACTGAAGAAATTAACTCTTGGGAGGCACTGAAGGGTGGACTTCATATTCGATATGGACCAACAATGTTCGAGGATCATTTTGGTTCGTTGAGCAAGCTTCGGCAAACAGGAACTGTTTGGGAGTATCAACTGCAATTTGAGCAAATACTGAGTCGAGTTGGAGATTTGGCCCCCACTCATCAACTGGGGTGTTTCGTAAGTGGACTCAAAGAACTTGTGCGAACTGATGTGCATGCTGCTCGACCAACATCCATCACAGACGGTAATGGTCTTTCTCGATTGTTTGAAACCATGCAAAGAAACCTATGGTCTTGAAAGCAATGCCACCCCCGTTGCCGTTAGCAAATTTGGCAAGGAACAAAGCACCGCCAATAAGACGATTGAGTCTAGGCGAAATATAAGAAAGAAGAAAAAGGAATTATGTTTTAATTGTGACGAGAGTTTTACACCAGGCCATCGGTATAAAAAATTATTTTTTATTGAAGGAATGTTTTTTAGTGAAGAGGATGTAAAGGACAACGGAGAAAAGCAACGATTGATAGACAGCAAGCATGAATTATTGATTTCACTCCACGCCATTGTGGGATCAACCTCACCACAAAACATGAGGATCAGAGGATTAGTGAAGGGGTATGGTATGACAATTTTGCTTGACACCAGGAGCTCCCACAATTTTTTGAATACCTCATTTGCTGATGCAATAGGTCTACCACAGCAACAAATGCGCGGGATGAAGGTAATGGTAGCCAGTGGTGAGAAGTTAGACTGTAAAGGAAAGTGTGATGGAGTTCAAATATCCTTCCATGGTATTTTGTTCACCATTGATTTTTTCTTGTTAGCCATTGAAGGATGTGATGCAGTTCTAGGCACTCAATGAATGCGGACGTTGGGACCCATTTGTTTGGATTTTAACAAGATGGTGATGAAATTTGAGTACTCAGTAAGGCAGATAGAATTGAAGGGGAAAAAAGGTCCAACGCATAAGGTGGTGGAAGGAGTAATCGCGGCTAAAGAATTAAGGCTGAAAAAAACTAGTTTGCTGTGCTAGTTGCTTCCATCCGAGCCACTGAGTAGAAATGCACCGAACCTGAATTTCTCCATTAAATTGGGTGCTAATTTTGCAGGTCCATCAAAACTTACCGTTGGCTTGAAGGCAATATTACAGGAGTTCAAAGACTTATTTGTGCAGCCAAGGGGTCTTCCTCCAGACCGAACCCATAATCACAAGATAAAATTGAAGCAGGGTGCATGATTGGTCAACGTGAGGCTATACCGCTACCCCAACTACATCAAGGGTGAAATCGAGAAACTTATCACCAGCCTACTGCAGTCCGACATGGTGCAACCAAGTAGCAGCCCATATTCTTCACCAATATTGATGGTGAAAAAGAATGATGGATCATGGCGACTATGCATAGATTATAAAGCTCTCAATCAAATCACAATAAAGGACAAATTTCTTATTCCCGTCATTGATGAGCTACTATACAAGTTAAGTGGGGCAAAGGTATTTTAAAAACTTGATCTTCGTTCAAGATATCATCAAATAAAGATGCACGGCTCGGACGTTGAAAAAATGACGTTTCACACTCATCATGGGCATTACGAGTTCCTCATTATGCGATTCGGACTTACAAACGCACCAGCAACGTTTTAGTCATTGATGAACGAAATTTTTAAGCCTATTTTGCAAAAGTATGTCTTGGTCTTCTTCGACGATATTTTAATATATAGTCGAAATTGAAAGGATCATCTTATACACCTCAAGAATGTTTTAAAAATGTTGCAAGCTAACCAACTTTTTTGTGAGAATGGAAAAATGTCAGCTCGGGCTGGGGCAAGTAAGTTATTTGGGACATTTGATATCTGACACAGCTATGGACTTGAAAAAAATTGTAGTAACAAATAGATGGCCCTGACCTCAGTCCGTCAAAGAGTTGTGCATATTTTCTTTTATAAGTTATTAATAAGTTTAATAATTTACTTTTATAAATTACTAATAAATTTAGTACTTTTTAGTAATTTCCTTTGGGATTAAATTGCGCTAGATTAATCTGACCGTGATTGATGAGGCCGTGACTGTTATACCCCTACCTCCATGTCACTGAGCTATTTCCGTCCTGCCCCAACCCTCTTGCCAAAAACACATTCAGAGTCCAAGACAACAGTCGGTCGCTTGCTGGGCTACTCCTGATTTGTCGTCTCCAAACATCCTCATCTTTCTCTCTCAAAATGGGTCATCTGAGATCCCTGCCTTCATCTTCTTCATTCTAATCACTCTTTTGTCCTTCGTAGCCATCGATGATGCTGCTGTCATGTCCAAGCACCTCGTTACCGTCAAGCTCACCTCATCCATTTAGTCCAACACCACTAGTTGTTGCAAGTGGAAGAACGCTAAATGTGATCCCAGTGAGCATGTAGTCTCCATCAACTTGGCTTCTATGTCTGTCTCCGACACTCTTTCCTCCGATCTCAACTCTCTCACTCAGCTCACATCTCTCTCTCTCCAAGGGAACTCCTTCTCTGAACCACTACCCTCCCTTGCCAACCTCAAACAAGTCTACCTCGACAAAAACGATTTCACCTCCACCCCACTTGACTTTTTTCCAAGGACTCAACCAGCCTATATAATTTCACCTTAGACAACAACTCAAGTCTTCTGACCTAGACCATCCTCGAGGAGTTGACTCTGGCGACTAGCCTCGTTACGTTTTACACCAGCAATGCCAATGTTTATGGGTCCTTACCGGGTATCTTTGCCTCCTTCCTTAGTTTGAAGGATCTTCAGCGTTTTGTTACAACAATATCACTTGCCTACTTCCCAAATCTTTTGGAGGGTCTGGGATTCAAAATCTCTGGCTCAACAACTAGCAAAATGGGGTATCTGGTACCATCGACGTGTTGTCTTTGATGACCCAATTGAGCCAAGTATTGTTGCATAAGAACCAGTTCACGAGTCCGATCCCGAACTTGTTGAGATACACAGACTTGTTTGATCTTCAACTCCGTGACAACCAGTTCACCAGCGTCTTTCCAACCTCATTGATGTCAATCTCCAGCTTGAAGAACATTTCTTTGTCTAACAACTCTAAGGTCCTCTCCCGCAATTTTTGAACAGTGTGACTAGCACTGTTGACAGCACCAATGGCTTCTAAGAATATCCTAGGGGTTTGTGATTCACAAGTGACAACATTCCTCGAAGTTGCAACAGCGTTGGGGTATCCGATCAAGCTAGTGAATGCTTGGCAAGGTAACAACGCATGCGAAGGTTGGAGTTCGTTTCTTGCGATCCGCAGGGGAAGATTACCCTTGTAAATTTCTTGAAGTAGGGCTTCATAAGTTTGCTCGCTCATCGGGAAATCTCGTCCTCAAATAGCCCAGAGGTTTTATAGAAAATCTCTTTCAATGTTCCCTCCCAATCTCACGTATTCATCCTCCATCTCCACTGTCACTTTCTCCCAATCCGACCATCAATACCCCATAAATGCCCATCTACTTCTCAATCCAAATCTTCTCAACAAAACTCCACATCCAAGAACCTTATCCCATCTATCGGTTTCCCCCACCACTTTGTTCACCCGTTTGGGAACCAAAGTTTCCAGCTTTAGCAAAATCCACGGCTACCCAGATGGCCTTTCTTTATAGATTCAAAGTTCAACCACCTAGATTGGCCAATCGAGCAGAGTCTCTGTAAAACCTTGTGGGCTTTCTTCAAAATCCAGATCCCATATCTTCATAGCAGCATCAGAAGCCAATTCTCGAGGTGAAACTGCTGCCTCCAAGCCCAAAATCAATAACAAGACCCTGAGGCTAGGACTTGTGTTTGGTCTACGGTACTTTCAGAACGTTGTCTTCAACCTCTACAAAAGGAAAGCACTGAATCTCTTTCCATTCCCATGGTTTCTTGCCTTGTTTCAACTCTTTGTCGGGTCTGTCTGTTTGGATGTTCATGCTCTGGTCTTTAAAGCTCCAACCTCGCCCAAAGATTTCGAATCCATTCCTCATTGCCCTACTCGGACCTGCACTTTTCCACATCATAGGCCACATCTCAGCCTGTGTTTCATTTTCTAGGTTTGCTGTTTCTCTCACCCATGTCATCAAATCCTCGGAGCCTGTATTCTCGGTCGTGTTCTCGTCTTTCCTTGGCACTACGTACCCTTTACAGGTCTGGCTCTCAATCGTCCCTATTGTTCTTGGTTGCGCCTTAGCTGCCATTACCGTAGCTTCTTTCAATTTCCAAGGCTTGTGGGGTGCTTTGATTAGCAATGTTGGGTTTGTATTGAGGAACATCTATTCGAAACGCAGCTTGCAAAGCTTCAAGGAGGTAAATGGGCTGAATTTGTATGGTTGGATAACTATTATTTCGTTCGTGTATCTATTTCCAGTGGCAATTTTTGTTGAAGGGTCTCAATGGGTACAAGGGTATCATCAAGCAATTCAAGCTATAGGCAAACCATCTACATTTTACATATGGGTTTTGCTTGCTGGTGTGTTTTACCATCTCTATAACCAATCTTCTTACGAAGCATTAGATGAAATCAGCCCCTTGACATTCTCTTTTGGGAACACAATGAAACGGGTGGTGGTGATTGTATCTACTGTTTTGGTGTTCAGAAATCCTGTTAGGCCTATGAATGCACTTGGATCCGCCATTGCCATATTCGGGACTTTCTTGTATTCTCAGGTAACAGCACCTTCAAAGAAGAGTGGAACTGAAAAGAAGGATGATTCAAAGGAATCCTGATGGTCTTTTCCTCCACTCAACGCACATAATCTCTTGTAAATGTGTGAATTACTAGTTTGCGTCGATCTCTGAACAGATTACCTGCAACTATGATTAGTTTTTGGAGGAGAGAATTGGTAACTGTAAGTAATCACAATTTTAGAACTTGTATTACATTCTGGAACCTTAAAAGTTGACTAGAAAATGGGTTGAGAGATTAATGTCTAATTTAGGCCTTTTCACGTTTCTTAGTTGTTGGTTAAAACGCGATTTGGGAACAGATATTTTAGAACATTGAAGTGGAGTTTTTGCTTTTTCTTGCAACATCAAGGACTTTTGATGTGTTTCAGTTTAGCATTATGTTGATTGAAAAATTTCTTTCTCCGGTTTATGTGAGTCCCAGATTTAACTAATATACTCTTTTTTAAAAGAAAAATAATATATTTTCTTAATAAGTGAAAGAAAAATAATATTTACAATCTTAAAAAGAACAAGTTCCATGCACTTCATTTGAAAAAAATGGTTATTTAAGATTCACATAAAAAATTTATTTTTTAATAATAGACTATTTATTTTTTTTCAAATTTGTTGCATGGCTAGCATACCCTAAAATTATATCTAGCATTACAACCTCTTACGCAATAGATGGGATATTTAAATTTTTAAGTAGTTTCTTATTTCAACCACTTGGATAAACAATCTCTTAAAATGTATAGTCACGTGTGTGATTAAAATAGGATAAAATCATGGTTGAAAAAAAATATTTCTCTAACCATTAACCATTACCTCGAGACCTACTAGAAGTAGTCATTTTCATTTTAGAGACTGGCTCAAATTATTACAATAACTTTATTTTGCAGGAGGTTAATTATGACATCAACTGGGTATGGTATATAATTGTTAATCAAAGTTCAAATATATTGGAATTATTAAAGAAAGATATTTATTTAACAAAGAAAAGTTTCATTTTCTCTGCTCTAGTAATTATTTTAGTCTTGCTTGAGTAGTGGCAGATTGTTCAACATTAAGCAGTTGTCTTTTTACACCGCCATTCGGAGAGAAGTGGCAAATTGTCCGGCGGTCTGGGTCATTTGGGGAGAGAGAGATCAAATGAAAGTTTTGTGTTTAGTAGTAAAATAGTTTGTGAATAGCAATGAGATAGTTTTATATTAAATATTTTTTAAATTTTGAAAAAAGAGAAAAAATTGGCTAAAAAATATTATAAAATTAAAATATTGTGAATACAATTTTATAATATTATTTTTGTTTCAAAATTTGAAAAAGTTGGAATTACTTATTATTTTTTATTTGAAAGTTTGAAAAAGTTCTAATAATTAGTTTGAAAATTTTATAATTGAATTTTGTTTGGGAATAAAATGAGATAAGATGAAATGAGATAAAATAAAAAATTTATGTTTTGTCTTATGCCCTAAACTTGCCTTAACTTTGCTTGTGTCTCTTAGAAAGGACAAAAACTTGGAAGCTTTGTGAAGAAAATGGAGAAACAGATTTTGTCCTTCTTTTTTCTTCTTCTTCTTCGTTGCATTTTTCTTTTCCTTTTAGAAGTAGCCAGAGACACAAAGGGATCCTACAAAGGAATTTCACACAAAGATGTGGCATGCAATCGGTGGTCTCTTTTTTTCCCGCTCTATCTCCCTCTTTCTCTCCCTCTAGTCCCCTAAGCCCAACCGTAAACTCCTCGGACCAATCACACTGTGGTGTAGTAGGGGTGTCAACAGCCACCATGTAGACCATCGATGTTTTCTGTTTTCAGAGGAATGCCCCCGAGCACTGTGGCACATAGTGGGGTAGTGGTGGCCTTTTGCTATGAAATCCATGCACGATGCACTGCCTCCTTCTCACGGCATTTGCATCCAACCTCCTGCCAACGATCAATACCATCACAACTGGCGTCCTCTGCCAGGTCAAGAGTGGTCCCAGCCCACCTCCCGTGGCAACTACTCTGTTGTGTCGGTTATGTCTATGGGACTGCACATGGCCAAGAGCCTTGGCCCATTCCTACCATGGCACAACATGGCCTCTAGCAGCCACCCAGTGGCCCCCAAAGTTGGCTGCCCCTCCCAAGGATGTGCCCAACTATCCCTACCATAGACAGTTGTCCCCAACCACTGTGCAGTGCACAAAGTGTGCAAAACTTGAGAATCAACCAAATAAAAACACATGGCATATTAATAACATGCCATATCAATGCGTGGAATCTCTTTATTTTTATAATATTTTTCTTTTCCTTTTAAATAAGACAAGCGTTGGCGTGGCAAAATGCTATGTCAGTGGCATACGCTAATCATCCACAAAATGTACAAAGGCCAAAAAGCTTGCACCAAGCACAATGGCCAGACGGACCCCTGAGCATTAAAGGCCTTATACAGAATGAAGTCCTTATAGATCAATGATAGTGGATAGCCCAACGGGAAAACTCCACAAAATAAAAGATTGGACAAAATAGACTAGCTGAGGGAAATCACAACAGATAACACAACTGCATACTGCATGAAAATTATGTACCATTATCTTGGAGAGGAGTTACTTTTACAATCTTAAAATGTACAAATCCTGTAATCCATACAAAAAAATGGTTAAATTTAAAATTTATATAAAAGTAAAATATTTTTTGATGACAGATTTCACTTTTTTTTAAAGGGAGTGCATGAGTCAAGATGCACCCTATAATCCTTCAATGCCCAACAGTTTTGTTCCGGTACTGCTATGGATTACCCCAAAAAAAAAAAAAATTGATTTGTATAAGCTTTAACCAAGTCTTTTAGAAAAAATAGAACCCACCTTAAAAAAATGTATAAAAAATTGTTATTTATTAGTGAGATCAAATTTTCATAAAAAAAATTAATAATAATAATTATACGAGACTTGTCTATTTGAGATTTATATCTAACATTACTATTGTTTTTTTAACTTTCTCTTCCACTTGGTCTACAAGACTACAAGCGAAATTGGAGTCTTAAATTGACAGTTAAACACTTTGAATGAATTTGGTTTTATGTTAATTATTATTAAATTAAAAGAGTAATCATACATTTATAACTTTTACAACTTTATTACAACCCAAATCAACCAAAACAAAGCATGTCATTTTATTAAAAGTAGTTATTCTATTTAGTAGTCTTACACTACACACTTATTGAAAGGAAAAAAAATTTAAAAAAATGAAAAATAACAAAAAGATTTAATTTTAGATATATGATTGTCGAGTAGAAATTTTCTATTAAAAACGGGTTTCAATTCTTCAAAATTGCTCTTCATTAAAATGCAGAGAATCTAGAGATGTAAGAAAGTTGTAAGAGGGACTTATAGTCTCACATGATCTATAAGTTTGTTTATATAACCAGTGAGAATTAAGGATGATCGAATTGATTAGAAGAATTAATTTAAAGTTTCAAGAATTTCTTTTGATATAATTATCTATAATACCAAAATAAATCATGACTGCTTACACGCGAATTCTGCTGCATTTTCATGCTTCAATGTTTATATTCAAGGCTCTGTCGCTTGACTGGTTGTTTGGAGTAACTACAGCTCAACAAGGGTCATCTATTATCTATTTATTTATTTTAGCCAAGATTTAAAGAGGTTAAAAATGCGTTTATGGCAACAATTGATGTTGAATTGCCGTGTTCGTTTTCATCCCAGCACTATTAATATTTATTTGCACTGCCTTTTAATTTTTTTTCTTTATCTATTTATTTACTTTTGTTTGAGCAAAGAAATATTACCATATTTGTGCTAATTCTCCCGTTTGGATGCTCTTAACGGTCTAAAACCCATTTTCAACCTTTCATCCACTTTTCAATCATTTTTCAACCACTCAAGAGTCTTTCTTGTTTTTCCCCAACTGCCTTTTTTGAAAAGCTTAATAAGCCTACTTATGATGGCAAGGAGGGATAAAGATTCTGTTGAAAGTTGAAGCTAAGATAAATGACACTAAGATAATTGAAAGAGAAAAATTTGTTTCTCAATATATTGATCTTGATACAGTGAATTACAACACAAAGTTCCTATATATACAACCAGACCCACATTGCTTGTATCAGTAAAAAATAAGTGCTAATTAATTCGACTGCTACTTTATTTAATCTAGTACACTGTTATATATACTAAGGATAATAAAGCAAAAAGGTAACTATGGGAAAGCAGCTTGTAGATGGTGCTTTATTGCTTGTGCATGAAGTTCTGTCATTGCATGTCTTTCCTCTGCATATGCATGTCTCTGCTCTGCTCCTACATGTCTTTACTGCAACTCTGCATATGCATGTCTCTGCTCTGCTCCTGCATGTTTTCACTGCAACTCTTGTGCTGTGTGGTGTCTATTACGTGGAACATCTCTATTTGAATTTTGAGACTCCCCCTCAAGATGGGCAAATATGTTGAGGATGCCCATCTTTGATAATAGAAAATGGAAGCTTGCAGCTGGGAGAGCTTTGGTGAAAATTTCTACTAGTTGGATTTTGAGCTTACATGTACTGGAATGACCATACCAGCAACAACTTTTTCTCAAACAAAATGGCAATCAAACTCGATATGTTTCGTTCTTTCATGAAAAATGGGGTTCTTGGTGAGATGGATTGCAGATTGATTATTGCAATACAACAAAGCTAGTTGCTTATGCTCAATGTTAAAGTCCTTTAGAAATTTGATTAACCAAATAACTTCACAACATGTTATGCTAATGCTTGATATGCTGCCTCAGCAGAAGATTGAGATACCGTAGCTTGCTTTTTGAAGTTCCAACTCACCAATGAGTCTCCAAGAAATATGAAAAAACCAATGATCGATCTCCGAGTCTTAGGACATGCCGCCCAATCAAAATCACTATAAGCTTTTAAATGTAAAGATGATTTAGCTGAGAAGAAGATGCCTTGGCCAATTGAGCTCTTCAGGTGCTTCAAGACCCTGTGAGCATACTGTAGGTGAATTCCAGATGGTTTATCCATGAATTGACTAAGAATACTCACAACATATGTGATATCCGGTCTACTACTTGTTAAGTAGATGAGTCTCCCAATTAATCTTCGATAGGCTGTACCATCTGCTAACACATCAGTGGAGGAGTGTGAGAGCTTGTGATTTGTTGCAATGGGGGTATTTGTAGGTTTGCAACCAAGCAGCCCCGCATCCTCTAAGATTTCAAGAGTGTACTTCCTTTGGCAAATGTGAATTCCATGAGTATTTCTGGCCACTTCTATCCCCAAAAAGAATTTCAAAGGACCAAGGTCCTTTATCTTGAACTGGCTATGCAAAAAGGTCTTGACAGCTTGGATAGAAGATAAATTGTTGCTTCCCACAATTATATCATCAACATAGACTAAGAGTGCTGTAAAACCATTTACCTCAGTTTTAGTAAACAAGGAATAATCACTCTTGGACTGCTGAAAGCCGATAGAAACAAGGGCAGTAGTGAATTTTGTGTTCCACTGCCTTGAGGCTTGTTTTAAACCATCAAGTGATATATGTAACTTGCAAACCAAATTTTTCTTTTGTTGAGAAGACTCCCCTGAACCCTGTAACCTGGTGGCAAGTCCATATATATTTCCTCATTAAGATCCCCATCAAGAAATGCATTATGAACATCAAGTTGGGTCAAGTGCCAGCCACCAATTGCTGCCAAAGCAAGGAACAACCGAACTGTGGTTAATTTTGCCATAGGACTAAAGGTTTCCTGGTAATCAAAGCCCTCTCTTTGAGTGTAACCCTTAGCCACTAGCCTAGCTTTATACTTGTTAGCAATCCCATCTGGTTTCAGCTTTGTCTTGTAAACATACTTGCAGCCAATTGAGTTCTTTCCAAGAGGTAGAGACATGACAGACCAAGTGTGATTGTCCTCAAGAGCCTCAAGTTCAGACCTCATAGCTTCTCTCCAATGAGTAGTCATGACAGCATCATCATATGACTTAGGCTCAGGGTTGAGTGAAAGGGATAAGGTATAGGCTTGGTGAGAGGTGGATAGATGATCATATGTCATGTGATGAGTGAGAGGGTAAGGAGTAGAGGAGTGAGGTGGAAAATGTGAGGCAAGATGATCATATGGTAATCTTGTAGGTATGAAGGAGAGCATTTTACTCGATCAAATCTTCTAGTAGAAACAATCTGTGATAAATTTCGCTCGAGCGAGTTGTCGAGCGAGGGTTGAGCGAAGTTACTGTCTGATGGTAGCTCGAGCAAAATGTCAAGCGAATGTTGAGTGAGATCACTGCCTGACTGTCGCTCAAGCAAAATGTTGAGCGATGGTTGAGCGAGATCACTGCTTGAATGTCGCTCGAGCTAAACGTCGAGCGAATGTTGAGCGAGATCAATGCCTGACCATTGCTCGAGCAAAATGTCGAGCGAGGGTTGAATGAGATCACTGCCTAGACTTCGCTCGAGCGAGTTGTTGAGCGAGTGTTGAGCGAGTAGAGGAAAGTCAGGTTGTTCTGAGGAAATGATGGGAGTTTGAGATGAGTGTGAGTTTTGGTTTGAGAATGCTGTTGGAATGGTCATTTCTGAGTCTTATAGAAGATTGTTTTGAGGATGATTTTTGGAAGGAAAAGACATTTTCAATAAAATGAACATCTCTGGAAATGGAAGTGGTGTGATTTTTAAGATTGTATACTTTGTATCCTTTCACACCAACAGGATACCCAATGAAAACACATTTAGTTACTCGAGGATCAAGCTTAGTCCTATTGTGTTTGAAGGTTGAAACAAAACATAAACAACCGAAAACCTTTAGATGATCATAGGAAGGAGGAGTGGAAAACAAGATTTCATAAGGAGACTTATCCTTGAGAAGAGGAGTGAGAGTTCTATTTATCAAGTAGCTTGCTGTCAAGATGGAATCACCCCAAAATTTAGTTGGGGGAGAAGCTTGAAAAAGGATAGCCCGAGCCACATTGAGAATGTGTTGATGTTTTCTTTCCACAACTCCATTTTGTTGTGAAGTGTAAACGCATGACCTTTGGTGTTAGATTCCTTTTGAGTTATAGAAATCAGGCATATGGAATTCCAGCCCATTATCAGTTCTGATTTGTTTCACTTTAGAGTTGAATTTTGTTTGTACCATTTGAATGAAGTTCTGCACAAGTTGCTTAGTTTCAGATTTGAACTTTATCAAATAAGTCCAAGTGGTTCGACTATGGTCATCAACAATGGTAAAGAAGTAATGATGTCCTTGTAAAGATGGTTGGGAGTAGGGTTCCCAAATGTCACAATGGATCAGGCCAAAGTTAGAGGAAGTGCAAGAATCACTTAAATGAAAATATGGTCGTTTGTGTTTTGCTAAATAACAAATAGTACATTCTGTTGAACTATTACATTTAGCATCCACGGAAATGGATTGAATGGACTTAAGCCTTTGATCAGACAAGCGACCTAATTTGAGGTGCCAAAGTCTAAAGTCTTCTTGCACTACTGCGTTGCAAAAACGAGGACTAGGAGGAATGAAAGCTGCTGAATGGGATGCAGTTTTGTCTTCAAGGGAGTTGGGGAGAAGGTAATGTAGGCCATGTTGAATCTCAGCAAGTCCACTCATTGTCCATGAAGATTGATCCTGTATGAAACAAAATTGTTTCAGAAAAAATAAGACATAGAGAGGATTGATAGGTGAGTTTGCTGACTAAAATGAGGTTAAAGGAAAAAGAGGGCACACACGGGACATTAGTGAGGGTGATGTGCTTTGATAGCTTAATGGTACCAGTGTGGGTGACTTCCACACGAGTACCATTAGGAAGCTGGACATGAGCCTTAATAGAACAAGTGATTGAATTGAGAAATGTAGTGGAACAGACCATGTGGTCTGTTGCACCTGTGTCAACAATCCAAGGTATCATGGAGTGATGTTTTCTGAAGGGAGAGGGAAAAATACCTGCCATGTTGGAGTATGCAGTAGGTGAAGGTGAGCTCACATGGTTTGAGTTTTGTGTGCTGATTTGAGCTGCAGGTATGTCATTAGAACTATGTTGAGATGTTTGTCCATTGATGAGAGCCATGGGGGTCTGAATTTGACTTTGAGATAGGTTCAATTGAGGGTTCTCCATTAATCCTTTTTCTAAACCTTGTGAGCTGACCTGATTTGCTGAGTGTGAAGCAACAGTGTTCCCATTTCCATAGCCAGGTTTTGGCTTAGTGAATTTGAAGTTGGGAGGAAAACCTATGAGCCTATAGCACTTTTCTCGGGTATGTCTAGTTTTTCCACAATGAAAACAAGTGAGATCAGATTTATTTTTCGTTGACTGGTTATTGTAAACTGCTAGAGCAGAGGCATCAGGGGCAGGCATCATCAAATTTCTTGTTTGCCTCTGCCTCTCTTCTTGCAAGACCAAGGAAAAAGTTTTATCTAAAGATGGCATAGGACTCATCAAGATAATCTGACCTCTAATGTGCTTATAAGTCTCATTCAATCCCATAAGGAATTTAAAAACATAATCTGTCTATTGAACCTCTCCCCCAGAATTAAGAGCTTTGCATGTACACAAGCTATATGAACAAAAAGGAACAAGTCTATAATTATGCATTTCTTCCCAAATTCCACTGAGTTGGGTGAAGTACTCACTTACCGATTGGTTTCCTTGCAAGATGGAACTGAGTTGCTGTTGGAGATGATATATCCTGACATTATCAGGTTGTGCGAAACGGGTCCTCAACTTCCCCACACATCTTTTGCTGAACTAATGTATAACACATTTGATGCTATTTCTTTTGAAATTGAATTAAGAAGCCAAGATAATATGAGGCTGCTGCATCGCAACCAAGGAGTGTAAAGAGGGTCAGTGAGATTTGGTGTGGGTATGCTACCATCAAGAAAGCCAAGTTTATTTTTCACTGAGATGGCTAAGGTAAATGATCAGTTCCATGAGAGGTAATTTGGACCAGTGAGGGGTGGAGTAACTACAACAGTGTTGGCATTATCACTGTGATGCAAGGAAAAAAGACTCTTTGGGTCTTCAGAAGGTGCAATAACATTGTGAGTATTAGTGAGATTTTCCTCTGCCATTGCAAGGAAGATGAATATAAAAGGAGGGTGCAATGTAACAGTATGATAAATGAACTAAATGAAGATGATGTTCCAGGTAATAGAGCCTAAATCTTGATACCATGTTGAAAGTTGAAGCTAAAGGTAAATGACACAAAGAAGATTAAAGGAGAAAAATTTGTTTCTCAATATATTGATCTTGATACAGTGAATTACAACATAAAGTTCCTATATATAAATACAACCAGACCCACATTGCTTGTATTAGTAAAAAATAAGTGCTAATTAATTCTACTGCTACTTTATTTAATCTAGTACAATGTTATATATACTAAGGACAATAAAGCAAAAAGGTAAGTATGGGAAAGCAGCCTGTAAATGGTGCTTTATTGCTTGTGTATGAAGTTCTGTCATTGCACGTCTTTCCTCTGCATATGCATGTCTCTGCTCTGCTCCTGCATGTCTTCACTGCAACTCTGTATATGCATGTCTCTGCTTTGCTCTTGCATGTCTTCACTGCAACTCTGCATATGCATGTCTCTGCACTGCTCCTGCATGTTTTCACTGCAACTCTTGTGCTGTGTGGTGTCTATTACCTTGAACATCTCTATTTGAATTTTGAGAGATTCTCCACGGTTATTAAGGTTGGGCAAAATTTTGTAAGTCTTACTCCATCCAACACTCGCTTCGTTTGAGTTAAAAAAAATGAATTTTAGAGTCGGAGTTCAGAGTTAAACAAGGTTCTGGACTATTGACTCAATGACTCCAATACTAAAGTTATACTTAATATATTTAATATTACAACATAAATGATAGTAAGTGAGTAGCCTAATGGTTGGGGCGTTTTTTGTTAACTCCATGAATGGAGTGCACGTGTTGTCAACACTGGAGACAGAGAAAAACAAGTTACTGTCGATTGAGAGAAGCACTAGCTAATTACGACTAAGATGATGGCTGAACTGAGATCAACAGCGGCACTATACATGAGGCTTTGCGCGTGGTGACTGAGCTTAGGAGAGAGGTAAGATGGGTTTCGTTAGGTCGAGAAAACATAGGAGATAGATCTGATCTGTGGTTTAAGCTACACTCTGCGTAATGGGGGAGCTCGTGATGAAGGAAAACATGACGGATCTGGGTTGCCTTCCTCACTACGAGTCTTGGCTGGAGTCTAAGAGCACTCATATTCTCTCTCCCATAATTTTTCCTAAATTTAACCAAAAATCTCCTGCCCTATACTTTTTTTTTCCAAATTTTAACTATCTTCAAAAACCTCCCACATCCCATTTTCTATACTTTTTTTCATCTATTAAAATAACATTCTTTTATTCTTTCTTTATTATTTTTTTTCTCTTACTTCCATTTTTATTCTTAACAACTTACTCTTTTGTCTTTTTTCTCGTTTAATTAATTCCAACTTCAATTGACTACAAAAAGAAAAAATACGGTATAAAATTTTTTGGATTACAAGATTTTTGAGTACATAAATTTAATACAATAATAAACCAACCTAAAAAAAATATTTAAGAAGTAAAGGAATAAGTACCAAAAAATATTAAAGGAATAAGTACCAAAAAAAATTCCAGATCCACTTAAATTTACAAAACATCTATGCAATTAAGTTATATAATTACAATCCAAGGGGTGGTATATATCTCACAATGTCTCAAAATACAGTAGTATTACGATTAACCAACTAATAAAAATACAAAATAAAAAATTCATCTTCTCCACCATTCGCTTACGTCTCTCCACGTCAATTTCCAAATGGTGTCTGCTACTTTGGATGTCCAACGAGGCTTGTCCAACCTCCATGCTGGGTATTCGTTGTGACCCATGTTTCTTGAGCGTGATACACTGATTGTGCTACTACTTGACACAGGCATTGGGTTGTTTTTTACTTCAAGTTTGTAAAAAACAAAGTAATAAAATACACATAGAATTTATGTAGACACGCGATGGTATGTAGATTAATTATAACAGGGTCCAGAATGGTAAAATGTTAATGTAATATCAGTTGTCCGACATGAAGCATGCATGAATAGTTGCAAAGCTGTGAAAACCGATTGCCAATTACTGGTCATCTAGGCTTCACAAATTACCTCGCCATATCGATGTCTCCCCATGCCTAAACATTCGTTAATTGAGCCGACTCATCACAGCCTATAGCCTAGACGTCCATTCCCTAGAGAGACCTGATACGAAGTCAAACACCCAAAATCAAATAATTAATCGTAAACACACAAAATGCAGAGGATAGCTCAATTTAGCACCAACATGCATAAAAAAAAGTGTAGTGATAATAGTGTAGTGAGAGGAGGGATATAATATAGAGTGAATGTGATGAAGCAACGCCTAGTAGTTAAGCCAAAAAAAAAAAATTATCTTCAAAATATAGAGGGTTATAATATCTGTCCTGGTGGATACACGAAAAGTTATATAATACAAACTGTAAAATGGTAAAGAAATCATAGCATTAGCATTAGCAAGCTTGAACAAAATCATAGCATTAGCATCCAAACTAGTTTCAGATTCGGTGAAGAAAATGAATTAAAATACTTTGAAAGATTTATTCCCAACCATAATTCCTTATCGTTTAAACTAATGCAGAACATCTAAAGCCACGAACTTATAGAGCATTTAAAGTTAAATTATGTAGAACTTATAAGCATGTATTCTGGGGAAAAGAAAAGAGAAAAAAAAAAGTCTTCCAACACCATCTAGAACAGCTAAAGCTAAATTATATAAACTAGTGCAGTGATTACAAATATAGAGCCACAAACTCGTACAAATTTAAAGGGAAGCAAATTCCAAGAATCTAACCCTTGAATACTCTCAAAATCTATGATTTAAGAAATGACACAAACAAGAACACAAACAAGTTGAAAAAAATATGATCATCCTATAACATCCACACCAAGGAAACAATCAGAACAGGGACAACAAAAAATTATAATTCCTATAACATCCACACCAAGGCCAAATTAAGAAACAACCCACAACGTTTGTTTCAATAGGATGGCAATCGACAACAACAAACCACAACAATTAGCATAGGGGCAAGAAAATATGATCATCCTATAACATCCACAGCAAGCAAAAATGAATGGCATTGACCAAATCAAAATCTTAACAAGCCAAAATCCCTAGTTTCGGGAATGACAGCAAAATAGAGGGATCAAATAAACCAACGGATGCAAATCCTAACCCTAGTTTCAGGGTCAAGCATCAACCCAATCGATATCAAAGACCCACGAAATCCACAACAATAGAAGCCAAAATCCACAACAATATCAACCCAATCCGCAAAGGAACAAGCCGAAATGGAAGAGACCCAAGAAATCCCATGAAATCAAGGAGCTCGATAACCTCAAAATCAACCCAATCGACAACAATATAAACCCTAGAACAAACCAAAATCAACCATTGTTAAAGGAATGGAAGGGTTTGGTGTAATCCTAGAGAGAGGGCTCGAAAATCCCAGACCATGAAAAATGGGGTTGCTTTGATCTTACCGACACGAAATAAAGTGGAAGTGAGGAAGAAATCGCCAATGATGGAGCACAAGAACGAAGATGAGAAGGAGGTAGGTTGTAGTGGAAAGGGCTCGAGAGAGTAAGAGATGGCGCGGGGGGATGGTTGCCGTTAGGGTTAACCATGAATAGTCATCTCCCATATATGGGAGACGAGTGTTCATAAGGTCATCCACCCAGTTAAAATGTGAGACCAAATGTGGGGGCCAAAATGGGTTTGGTCCCTAAATAATAACCAGAACAATAAATATGAAAGGCTGAATGTGAGTGCTCTAATAGTAGGAGTGCCCAATCGGTATTGTCTACGCGTAAAGGTGGTCTTCGGTATTGTCTACCCGTTAAGGTGGTCTTAGTAGTGCTAAGTAGCACTTGAGGGTTAAGGAAGTCTGATCGGGGCTGGCCAGCATTTCTAAAAACTTCTTCTTCAGGTTCGGTTGGTGGTGCCAAGAATTTTCTTAATCTTCATTTGGATGTTGGGAAGTGTAAGTGGAGAGAAAATGGCAAAAAAACCTAAATCTGATGTTAGATTTGGGTTTAGAGATAGGATGAGATGATTTTAGATGCAAGATGAAAGTTGAATAAAATATTGTTAACATATTATTTTTTAATATTATTATTTTGAAAATTGAAAAAGTTGAGTTTTTTATTATATTTTGTGTGAATATTTGAGAAAATTGTAATTATAAAAAGAGATGAAACGATATGATTTTCAAATCTAAATGGGGTTGAATGGGTTTGACTTTTCTCGAAGTCAGAAGTCGAAGTTGAGGAATCCGATTCGTTGGACTCGTAGCCCACGCTTAATGTCATCTTGCTTGCCAAATATATATTTTTTTTTTTATCGAAATTTCAAGTTTTAGAGCTACTAAATTAACTCCAAAATATATAAAATGGGAAGACAGTACTCTAAAATATATTATTTATATTCATCCTATTTTATCTGTTAAGCTCCTTTAAAGATTCAATAAACAATACAAGACCTTTTTTTTTATTTGAAATAGACCAACTTTTCATTCATAACTCATACATTACATAATGTTTTAGAATTAATACTATTAGGGGATTTTTTTAGCTCTTCTTAACCCTTATGGCAAGCCCATGAAGGATCTCTAGGGGGTGAGTTAGAAAGCCTGACCAAAGCTCAATGATCCACCTATAAAAGGAGTTTGTGGACCTTTGTAGAATACCCAGCCCATTAGCAAAACCCACCCCATGAAGCAACCCACAAGTGGAGAAAACAGATGGTAAAGGGCATATGACATTACCCTAGGAAATCTGCACAGGTAGGTAGGTGGGAGATATAAGGTGTTGACGCCCCCGCTTGCACTTGAGATCGCACGCAAATTGAGACATCGGAGATGAGCATCACAGGAAAGTTCACCCCTCGTCTGTTTTCTAAATATTTTTTTCTAAATAAAAGCAATGAATAAAGGTTTTCACAGCGGAAAAGGTTAGACCTTTCTAAACATACATCACATGGCTCAAAGAATTTAATATCCCAAATACTTCATCACTATTAAGATAAATAGAACGATCATTCATAATTGTTCTTTCTTCCAAAACAACGGAAACCCAAAATATAGACGAGTAAATACAAAAATCGCATAGGCGATTCTCATTGCCCTTCCTTCTAATCCAATGACTCTTTCTTTACTTCCTTGAAATCAAGGTCATAACACAGACGGTCCAGATTCAAGGTGGGCCCTACTTCACAACTCATCCCAGAGGATAACTCATACAAGCGTCCCAAGTGAAGGGACTCATCTACTCCTAGGACCAAGCAACACCCTGTTGGGCATAGGTCCTCCAAATTATATGTCGCTAATGGTAGTGACTCCACCGTCCATCAACCTAGTAAGCCGAGAGTCACTGGCTCAACTGTAATGGACTTAATCGGGCCCTTGGGGATCAGAGGTGTCGTCCCGAGAATCATACTCTATTAGGTCGTCATCACCTGCAACTACTTCTATCATCCCGAAAGGAGGAGCGATAGTAGAGATATAAAAAGGGAGGTGAGATTTCGGGAAAAATCTCAGTAAGTACATTAATATCTTAACAAAAGCATTTCAAGCATACAATTAAGTGAATAACAAACAATCATATGTGTATTATGCATTATTGGACTCATGACTTTACTTGTGCATATGCTCATGCTCATGTCACTTTTTTCAACTTGTTTTTTTTTCTTTAACTCCTTTCATGTGTTTACTTATAAACTCATAAAATCAAAAAGCTTGAACTTCTTTTCAAAATTCATCTTTTCAAATACTTTTCATTCTTTCTTATCTTAGGCGCTATTTACATATCATATCATATCTTGGCTCGAAAGCCACTCTTTTCGTCATGACTTCTTCTTATTGGACACATCACGGCTCCCCTATGCACCGCATGTTCACTGCTAGTTACCGTAGCACCCAGCGACCGTATCAAACCTAAGTAACTACATTTCGCACCCTTCATGCTCTTCATCACTTGATGATTGACCACTCACCGAGCGAATACAAATTTTTCATATATCGATAAGGCAAGAGCCAACACCGCTTTTGGGGCACCCACTAGCTTTAGGTGCGACCACGCTCCAGACACCTTTTGGAGCCGTACATGGTCCGCCGACTATTCTTTGTCGACCTAGGGGCTTTCACTTGACTTTATTAACTCCTAAGTAAATAGGGAGTTCTATTGGGGCACTACCCCATTTCAGCCTTTGGGATTCTTATAAAACTTTAATTTCTTTTCTTTTATTTAAAAAAAAAAAAACATGGTTGACTCAAAAATATGGTTTTCGTGCTTTATGTATGATACATGCAACTCGTGACACTTAACATGCGATACGTGAGACGAACACACGTGTACTAAGTGTCATATTCTTTCACAAGTCAAGCACCATAAAATTCTACTTCTTTTCCATGTAAAAGCGCACAATGGGCCTTGCACACACTTTGGGGTGCTTGGCCCTCTCCCACTAGGGTTGGGCCGAGACCCTCCTTTAGTTATTTCCTAGTATATTCTTTTCCTATTTTTTCCAAATACTTCAATCTAGCCTCAATAAAATAATTGAATATTAATAACACCAAAAATATGTCTTAGCCGAAATCTAGGGTCCTTATATTTCTTATTTTAATCACTTTTTTTTTCCTTTCATCAAGATAGCTCATTTAACCATTCATGTAAAAACCGAATATTATGCTATTATATTCCTCTAGTTCTCATACCTCTAATTTCTCCAAGTATTCAAGATTTAATCAAATTGTAACATAATAGTTGAAAAGAAAGGTCAACCCAAAACTCTTAACAAAAACGAAACACCTACATGCATCAATCCAACCTTTTTCAACTCCAAGTTAAATTTTAACATGCATACATATCATCATCACTCATCATGGTGATCGTGCTACATTCTTCCTTTGTATCAAAGTATCCAAATCCACAATATATTATAACATTTGATCTAAAATGATACTTAGACTAAACATGCATTTTGCCACCAAATGAATAAAACATCTTCTTCAAGAAATCTAACCCACATCATCCAATATCCTACAAGTTAACTTTAATCATTCATACATTTCTTCCATCTACGCATCATGTTGATTTCTTTAAAATAAGTGGACTAAAATCCACCCATCATTTTATATTCTCAAACTTAAACAATCATTAGCTTAAACATGGATTCATACCTAACTAAGCATGGCATTTTCACTAAGGAATTTCATTTTATCATACACAAACATGGATTCAAACAATACAATCAAATTCTCTCAAAAGTATACTAAAATTGCTAAGGGCAAGATAAGAATATACTTACAATACTCCTACTAGGCTTAACTTAGATCTAAAAATATATTTATAAAATAATCCATTAGACTAACCATGAATATGGAGGCATGATGAGAAGATTCTTGAAATGAGAATATAGGTGTGGTGTGTGTGTGTGTTCTTCCTATGCTTGGATCAAATTGAGAACTTACCTCTTCAACACTTTCTGCTCACAAAAGCTTGCCTTAGCTCCACTACACTTAGGATGTTCATACATTTAGAGGGTAGAAGGAAGTGAAGCAAAAGAAAATAGAGTGGGAGAGAGTGTTGGCCGAGAGGTAGAGAGAGTGAGAAGGTGTGTGTGTGCAAATGAAACAACCAAGTGAGGGAGACCCCAACCATAGGCCATTCGGCCATGTGAGTTTCTAGGTGCCTTAGGCACTCATTTTTATACTTCTAGGATGGACATTTGATGGATGGAAAGACTCGTATGATTGACTCCCATCACTAGAGTGAAATCATGCCTAAGCTAGCATGTACTTGGTTGACAACTTCTTCCCCATTTCTCTCCTATGGCTGGCGCATGGTATGGGCTCCAAGCTCTTCCTTGTTCTTCACACAATCTCAAGTCACTTCACATGTCAATCCAAATAATAACAAGATCACATTTTTGGAGCAAAAGTCAAGGCATAGTTCGGCTAGCCCCATTTTGGTTTGAACCGAAACCTCATTTCCCTCCCATGGATTCCTCTCTTTCCAAGCATCTATCCATCAACTTGTCAAGTCACCACTCTTCCCTATACTCTTACACATGTGTCCATTCCCTTCTTACATAACCTCATGTGTCTCTTCAACTAGATTTGGCAACACTCTAGGAAGACCCCAAATGAGGCTCACGACAAGGCTACCCAAAGCCCTCCCATGGTTCTTCTTTTCCTTTTTCTTCCTTCTTTCCAATGATGCCACTCCTCACTTGTCAATCACTTTGTCAACTCACTCTTACAAGATCTATTTTTGATCATATGCTTAGGTTGGGATTGGATTGTATAGAAAATACCCTAAAGGGGGTTAAGTTATATGCCTCCACCGAAACTCCCTTTTTGCTCCTCACTTTTCTTTCTCTTCTCATGCCACTTGTGTCACTATTCTAGATATAGCACACTCCTAGAAAGACTAAAATAGAAAATCTATTTGTACTTCCCAAGATATCCTAATGATGAGAAAATCTCATCATGAGATTTCATACTCCATCCTATAAGGTAACCCACTAGTCAACTCTCAACTACTAGCACTTTCTATAATATCCTAAAATTTTTAAGATGAAGTTTATTTAGATTTCTTTAAAGGATTATATTTTGGGTATATTTTCTAGGAAAATAAAGTTGGAGACCTAAATGAGAGTATAGGATTTAAAATAAGTGAGATCATGTATTATAGAGAATATTATGGAGAAATCTTTGAGATTTGGAACAAAGCATCAACTAGAGAAATTCCTTTTTCGCTTAGAAGGAGTTGAATTTTCAAGAATTAGGGTGTAAATGCATGGGGAAGTGATTGAACCAAAGATCAAACACTTGGTGTACATTCTCGGATTAAACTATCGAGTTTTAGTGTAATGATCATATGTTACTCATATGAGGTCCAACTGAGGTGATTCCAATTTGTATAGAATCTTAAAATATAGATCTAAACATGTCATGCTATGATTTTTTGAATATTTAGAGAGTATCAATGACTTATTTCGGGAGCAAGTGGATAACTCTAGACTGAGCTTAAAACAGAACTCGAGTTGGAGAATATGAATCCAAATGGGATTCTATCCTAACTAAATCAGGAAGGGCCTTCTAGAACTTATTAAGTAGAGTCTTAAGGAAGTTAGAAAGTAACTAAATGAGTTGGAAAAAGGCTAAGGGGAGTGGCTAACCAGATGAAGGCTAGAAAGAGAGATGCATGCATGGTTAGGTGAGATGCTACCTCATCCCTTATCCCATAAGCTTTGACCCCAACCATTGATCAAATGATTTGTAAAAATATCTCAAATACTGACCATTGGATTATCATTTCAGTTGCAATACCTAAGATTTTTTAAAGATTTAGTTAATCATGCAAAAAGGCAGAGGAGGGACACCCCATCCCATGCAAACTAGAAACCTATTGTCTTTACCAAGTTGCCCCTCTTCTTTCCTTCACATGAGTCGACCACCACCCCTATAGATAGACATTTGGAAGTCTTCTGACTCTCTTTGGTAATGTAGCACACAAATTCCTTTGAAGGAAATCAAAGAAAACCCTTCTCTAGTTCCTTAACCTCCACATACATACTAAGTGAGCTTAGTAAGTGTTTTGAGGAGAAAGCTTGCAAAGATTTGGTTTGATCATCTTCAACCAGATTTAGAGAGTGTGTAAGTTCATATTCTAGCTTAACTTTAGTATGGAGATGGTTTATTTAAATGGTTGGACTATACATGTTGGTATTGAAAGCTTATATTCTTGTTAAAGTGTTATAATAAATCTAAGTGTTGTTTGAAGTAGTTTCTGTTAATGGAAATGTGTTAAATGAAGTTAAAAGAACTTAAAACTATGTTATAATAAGTAAAAATCAAGTTTATGTGAAAAGATTGCGAATTTTGGATTGAAAAACTCTATGCCCTGTAACTTCGCTCGACCCTCGCTCGACCAAAAGATCGAGCGAAGAACAACTGTAAAACCTTGCTTGACTCTCGTTAGATGTCTGGCTCGAGCAAAGTGCAACCCGAGACTTCGCTAGACACTCACTCGATGTCTTGCTCGAGCGAGTTCTAACCCAAGAACTCGCTCGAATATCGCTCGATATACAAGCGAGATATTCTGCTCGAGCAAGTCCCAACTCGAGACTTCGCTTGAGTGAGATACCCAGTTTGCCTAATGTTCGCTTGATGTTCTGCTCGAGTAAGTCCCAACTCGAGACTTCACTCGATTCTCACTCGAGCGAGATACTATGTTTTGCTGAAATTCAAGGCTTTTGCTTGTATAAAGAGTGGACATTGAAATAAGAAGAAATACTATGTGTTATCTAAGTATCTAGCTGGTGTAAAATACTTTGTAGAATTTAAAATACATACATATGTGAATATGTGATAATTTAAGAGTACATGCAGGTTCTAGTATGTGGTGCGAATTAAGAAAAGTGATACATCATATACTTGAAAAGCATTCCTAAAAATAAGAAAGGAACAACTAAGAATAAGAGATATGGATAAGTTAGTCACGTCGTGACGGGGACGGTGAGACGCAATGCCCAAATGACTGACATGCCGACAGGGATGCCAATATGTAACGTTTGTCATATGATAAGAGTGTTATGTATTATCACGGGGACGGTGATACGTAGCGCCCGTGGAAGTGACATGATTAGTGGGGATGACGAGACATAACGCCCACTATATTACGTATGTTCCGTGTTAAAACGGGGATGGCGAGACATAACGCCCGAAAGATTAACACGAGACTCATCATAACGAGGATGGTAATATGTAACTTCCAGGTGATTGATGAGTTATATGCGATAGGGACGGCGATATGTAACACCCATTGAAGATAATAATTGAATAAGTTTTACAAAGGTGTTGATGGTTAAGAAAAAAGAACTTAAGATATTATAAGAGTGTAAACCTGTGTAGGTTATTGATAAATCACATGAAACATGTTTTTGATCATGTTCTGTTAGTTTCTTTTCCTAAAAAGATTAATGATGGCTGTGTTTATGCTTTATTAAGCTAATTATGTACTTACTGAGATTTCTAAGGAAATCTCACTCTTTTATGGTTTTATGTTTCTTTCTTTTACGTATAAATTATATACAAGATGTGATGGCCAACAAGGGAAAGGCCCTGATGATGCAGGAGACTCCGATGAGTCCTGAGGGACTCTTTAAATACAGTTCTTATGTAGATTTTACTTTTGCATCCCTGGGACTTTCTATGTATGGTCAACTAGTGGAGTTGCGATATTACAGTACACCTGCTTTTGTCGAGGAGGAGCAGCGTATAGGTTGCTGTTTGACTTTGGAATTGGATGGTTCCCTATCTATATGTGGAGTTTATTTGACACCACAGGGACAGTATCTTCAGCAAGACCGTTGTCTTAGCTTGGATATGTTCCGTTATGGGAGGGAATTTTTTGAATTTAAGAAGGAACCCAAGTGACTATAGGAATAATCTTTTGATATGTATTATTATTTTGTTAACGCTGATAACTATTTTGGGCATATGTATATATAACAGTACAATGTTTGATGAATAAAATGAGAATGTGGAACTTGAAAGTTAAAATTTGCCATATGTGATCTTTAAAAATTTTTATACTTGACCTTATCTGATGTGTATAATAAAATTCCTATATTTTATTTATTAAGATCTTGATACGTATGCGGGTGAGTAGCTTAATATTACTTATTTTGACCTTTTGACTTACGTTAAATCCCAGATTTGAGTTGGGGGCATCACAGAGTGGTATCAGAACTATTTTGTCTCTGGGTGAAATCCACATTGTCCTAGGAAAAAGGGATCACATGGCACAGTAATAAGTTTAAATCTTTATAAGATTGGAGTTGGAGTGAGATGAATGAATAAGTTGTACTTTAGAAATTTGGAAGTTTCTAAAGTAAAACTATAGCTCATGATGGAGTTTGGTATGTTTCAGGAAGATAAAAATGACAAGAGGTCGTCCTGTTTCGAAATAAGTAGAAACAGTAGCACCAAATCCTCCCTTGGTTACTCCTCCAAGGATGGAGGAGCAGACGGCACCAAACCCAAACCCCCCTTTGGAAGGGGGACTGATGGCTCAGAACCCACCTTTGGAAGGAAGACATGAGGCGCAAAACCCTCCATTAGAAGGAGGCCAGGCGATAGTCGAAGCTATTCGGCAGATGACTGAAGTGGTGAGAAATCAAATAGAGCAGGGTCGTTATCGTCAGCAGGATGAGAATAGAGGAGAAACCCAAGGATGTCCGTATGAAAAATTTTTAGTTTACTGATATCCGCATTTTATAGGAACGGAAGGAGCATTAAAGGCTGATAGATGGATGATTGACCTGGAACGTATTTTTGAAGTTAGTGGTTGTACTGAAATTCAAAAAGATGCAATATGCGGGACATTTGCAACAAGGAGAAGCAAGATTATGGTGGGACACGAAACGGAGGCTGCTGAAGCTAGAATTAGGAGAAAATGTAGTGCCCTCATGGGAACGGTTCAAGAAAGAATTTGATGATCGATTCTTTCCGGAATCGGTGAAGCGTCAAAAAACATTAGAATTTGCCACATTGGTATAGGGTGGCATGACAGTGGAGCAATATGCAACTCGGTTTATGGAACTGGCAAGATTTGCCCCACACTTAGTGGCTACTGAGAAGATGAGAGCACAGAAGTTTCAAGAAGGATTGCAGCCACGGATTCGTATGCAGGTGGCATACCTACGAATGGAGAATTTTCAGGAACTAGTGAACATAGCAGCCATAACTGAGGCTAAACAAAGGAGCGTGATGGCACAAACTCAAGTAGCTGGAAAAAGGAGATTTCCTTATTCTGGAGGAAAAGATGTTGGGAGGAAACAAAATTTTAGACCCATGGATTGAGAAAAAGGAATAGTAGACAATTCAAATGTACCGGTTCTGTTTCCAACATATACCAAATGTGGGCGTCGTCATAAGGGAGATTGTAGAATGGATGCTAGGGCTTGCTACAGGTGTGGCCGGCCAGGACATTTGATCAAAGATTGTCCTTAGAATGTTCCTCAAGGCGTAGCTATCCCAGAAGGAAAAACCAAGGCGCCCATGAAAGTTAAAGTTTATGCAATCACGCCAGGAGAAGTAGAGATGGAGGCTGATGAGACTATAGATGCTAATGTTATTACTGGTAACTTTCTAACTGTCTGTTTTTTTTTAGTTAATGAAGGGATTCTTTGGATTAGTAATAATAACAGTAGGATAACTTTCTTAGGTAAGGTTAAGTTGAAGCAATGCATGGTCTATATTCTGTTTGATTCGGAAGCAACAAGATCTTTTATTTCATACGAGTGCGTTCAAAGATGTGAATTAGAGGTGGAACCTTTGGGTCAAAAAGTTATAGTAGTCATGCCTATTGGGAAGATAGCAGGATGTCACCAAATTGTAAGAAATTGTTCTTTGGAAGTTGGGAGTTTTCAGCTAGTCGCTAATTTGATATTATTCCATTTAATGGAATTTGATTTAATTTTGGGAATGGACTGGCTAGCCAAGTATAATGGTAAACTTGATTGTCATAAAAAGGAGATAGTTTTCGATTTACCAATGAAGGAGAAGTTTTGTTACAAGGGGGAGATAATTGATTCTGTTTCTTCCATAGTAACTGCCAAGCGAATGAAGAAAAGTATTGAGGAAAGGGCAAAAGTGTATGTT
Organism: Platycarya longipes; assembly: GCA_036559045.1. Taxonomy (NCBI): domain Eukaryota; kingdom Viridiplantae; phylum Streptophyta; class Magnoliopsida; order Fagales; family Juglandaceae; genus Platycarya; species Platycarya longipes. The sequence continues at coordinate 24,933,010 of CM071789.1, read as the reverse complement.
ATAATAATGTTAAATTCCTCAAAAGTTGTTAAGAGTATCAAATGAATTTCAGTTGTGGAAGACTTTCCTCAAGTCTTTTCTGATAATCTGCCAGGATTATCTCCTGACTGTGAAACTGAGTTCGCTATCGAATTGGAACCAGCTACGGCTCCAGTTCATAAGGCACCTTATAGGATGGCACCCGTGGAATTAGAAGAGTTAAAAGGCCAGATTGAGGAACTTTTGAAGAAAAGATTTATTAAACCAAGTTCGTTTCCATGGGGAGCACCAGTGTTATTTGTAAAAAAGAAATATGGAACAATGCTGATGTGTATAGATAATCGAGATTTGAATAAGGTCACAATCAAGAATAAGTATCCGTTGCCACGGATAAATGATCTGTTAGATCAAATAAGAGGAGCTGCAGTATTTTCAAAAATAGACCTTCAGTCTGGTTATCATCAGTTGAAGATCAGGGAGTAAGATGTACCTAAGACAGCCTTTCGAACACGATATAGGCATTTTGAATTTTTGGTTATGCCATTCGGATTGACAAATGCACCAGCGGTATTCATGGATTTGATGAACCAGATATTTAGACCTTATTTGGATAATTTTGTGGTAGTTTTTATTGATGATATTTTGGTTTACTCCCATAATGATGAGGATCATAAAAAGCATTTGAGAATTGTAATGGAGATCTTACAGAAACATCAATTGTATGCCAAACTTAGTAAGTGTGAGTTTTGGCTACGAGAAATAAAATTTTTGGGTCACGTGATCTCGAGTGAAGGAGTTTCTATAGATCCAGCAAAAATAGAAGTAGTAATGGATTAGCAGAAACCAACTAATGCACACGAAGTATGAAGTTTTCTGGGTTTAGCCAGATATTACAAAAGATTTGTGGAAGGATTTTCCAAACTATATGCGCCTTTGACAGCACTAACCAGAAAGAATGCTAAGTATGTTTGGAATGAACAATGTGAGAAGAGTTTCCAAGAGCTAAAGAGGAGATTAACTACAGCACCAATTTTAGCTTTACCAAAACCTCACAAACCCTATGTGATATATAGTGATGCCTAAAAAATGGGACTGGGGTGTGTATTAATGCAAGAAAGAAGACTAGTTGCGTATGCATCCCGACAGCTTAAGGATCATGAACATAATTATCTCACTCACGATTTGGAATTGGCAGATGTGGTATTTGCACTAAAAATCTAGAGGCACTACTTATATGGAGAGAAATGTGAAATATTTACGGACCATAAAAGTCTTAAATATCTTTTTAGTCAGAAGACTCTGAACATGAGGCAAAAAAGATGGATAGAGACCATAAGTGATTTTCAATCTGAAATTAAATATCATCCTAGAAAGGCTAATGTGGTAGCAGATGCTTTAAGCAGGAAAACTCAGACTGAAGAATTATCGGTGCTAGCAGTGATGCGAGAGATTCTTGTAGACAAGTTATCACAAGAACTCAAGTTAATAGTGATTCAAGAAATTGTTTCTTTAACAGATGAGGAGATCAAGGAAGGACAACGGAAGGATGCTAAGCTAGAGACGATAAAACAACAAATGCTAGAAGGAAAAGGGTCCTCACACTACATGATTTCAGGTGATGGAATGCTATATTTTGGAAAGAGGAAAATAGTACCCGATAATTCAGATTTGAAAGAAAGATTGATGAAGGAAGCTCATGGTACACCATATACTTCCCATCCTGGAAGTACTAAGATGTATTGAAATTTAAAAGAAAAGTTTTGGTGGGAAGGAATGAAGAAAGATATTGTAATCTTTGTAGCCAAGTGCCTAGTGTGTCAATTAGTGAAAGCTGAACACCAAAGACCAGCCGGTAAATTACAACCCTTACCAATTCCTAAGTGGAAATGGGAGGATATATCTATAGATTTTTTTGTAGAATTACCAAGAACATCGGTGGGAAAAAATGCGATTTGGGTGATAGTTGATCGGTTGACAAAGAGTACTCACTTTTTGCCTATTTCAAACATGGATTCCATGGAAAGATTGGCAAAAATTTATGTAAAAGAAGTAATTCATCTACATGGAGTACCCAAGACCATAGTATCAGATAGGGATCCAAGATTTGCATCTCGTTTTTGGCAAAGTTTATAGAAGATGATGGTACCAATTTAAACTTTAGCAGTGCATATCATCCTCAAACGGATGGGCAAACAAAAAGAACCATTTAGACTTTAGAAGATATGTTGAGAGCTTGTATATTGGGTTATGGTAAAGATTGGGAGAGTCTGTTACCGTTAATTGAATTTACTTACAATAACAGTTTTCAAGCTACCATACAAATGGCACCTTATGAAGCACTTTATGGAAGAAAATGTAGGTCTTCAATATATTCGGATGAAGTTGGTGAAAGCAGCATTTTAGGACCTGAGTATTTACCGGAAGTTAAGGAGTAGATTACAAGGATAAGAAATCAGATAAAAATGGCGCAAAGTAGACAAAAGAATTATGCAGATAATCGCAAAAGAGCCTTAGATTTTATGGTGGGAGTTATCCGATTCGATAAGAAAGGAAAGTTAAGTCCTCGTTATATTGGACCTTAAGAAATTCTGGAAAAAGTAGGTCCGGTGGCTTATCGCTTAGCATTACCTGATAATTTATAAGGAGTCCATAATGTTTTTCATGTATCTTCCCTGACGAAGAGTTTAAACAATGAATCAGTGGCAGTGATGGATCCAAGTCCTGTTAATTTACAGCCCAATTTAACCTATGAAGAGTGGCCAGTGAGGATTGAAGATGAGAAAGAACAGACCCTTTGGAATCGTACAATTTTATTAGTGAAAGTAATCTGAAACAATCCTGTTTTTCAGGAAGCTACCTGGGAATGTGAGGATGTGATGAGAGCTAGTTATCCTCATTTGTTTGAAACTTAGTTGTATGAATATGTGTTTTATGTTTGAACTCTGATATATGTATATAAAGCTATTCGTATGATGTTTGTGTTCTTTTGGTATCTATAGTTTTTGATGATTGATTTTACTCAGGATTATGGCTCCAAAAAGAAAAGCATGAATGTCAGTTACTCCTGTAGATCAGTTAAAGAAAAAATCAGAAAGGATTAGAGAGAGATTTCGTAGGGAAAAGCTGAAACAATGGAAAGCAGATAGATTACGTTGGTTGAATAAGAGTGAAAAACATAGAACACATATCATGGACATAGATGAAAAAGGTAATCCAATTTGTAGATGAGCTTCGCCAGGTGAGGAAAGGCAACCCATTCAAAAATGGCTGCAAGTAGAAAGGGAATTGTTGAAAAGAGAAGATAAAGGAAAATCCATCGAAATGGAGTTATCTAATAGGTCTGAAGATAGAAAACGTCGATGTGAGGAGGGACCAGTCATAGAAAAAATGGAATCTGAAATACTGCATAAATTATTGAAAATTAGTGTGAATATGTATTTTGATCAGGATGTCGAGATGATCTTTTACTATTCTCAAGATTCACTGTCAAATGAGGAAAAAGTCCCTTCCTCTTCAGAAGAATCTACTGCTGCAAGCAACCGAGTTATTAATTCATTGAACCCTTAACTTATGTTTTAGTGATTTTGGGGACGAAATAATTTTTAAGGAGGAGAGAATGTAACATCCCGAAATTTCTAAGATGAAGTTTATTTGAATTTCTTTAAAGGATTATATTTTGGGTATATTTTCTAGGAAAATAGAGTTGGAGACCTAAATGAGAGTATTGGATTTAGAATAAGTGAGATCATGTATTATAGAGAATATTGTGGAGGAATCTTGGAGATTTGGAACAAAGTATCAACTAGAGAAAATCATTTTTAGCTTAGAAGGAGTTGAATTTTCAAGAATTAGGGTGTAAATGTAAGGGGAAGTGATTGAACCAAAGATCAAACACTTAGTGTACATTCTCAGGTTAAACTATCGAGTTTTAGTGTAATGATCATAAGTTACTCATATGAGCTCCAAATGAGATGATTCTAATTCTTATAGAATCCTAAGAGATAGATATAAACCTTTCATGTTATGAGTCTTCAAATATTTGGATAGTATCAATGACTTATTTCGGGAGCAAGTGGATAACTCTGGACTAAGCTTAAAACAAAACTCGAGTTGGAGAATATGAATCCAAATGGGATTCTATCCTAACTAAATCAGGAATGGGCCTTCTAGAACTTATAAGTAAAGTGTTAAGGAGGTTAGCAAGTAACTAAATGAGTTAGGAAATGGCTAAGGGGCGTGGCTATCCAGATGAAGGCTAGAAAGGGTGATGCATGCTTGGTTAGGTGAGATGCCATCTCATCCCTTATCCCATAAGCTTTGACCCCAACCATTGATCAAATGATTTGTAAAAATATCTCAAATACTGACCATTGGATGATCATTTCAACTACGAAAGTCTAAGATTTTTGGGGGATTTAGTTAATCATGCAAAAAGACTTAGGATGGACATATCATCCTATGCAAACCAGAAACCTATTGTCTTTACCAAGTTGCCTCTCTTCTTTCCTTCACATGAGTCGACCACCACCCCTATAAATAGACATTTGGGAGTCTTCTAACTCTCTTTGGTAATGTAGCACATGAATTCCTTTGAAGGAAATCAAAGAAAACCCTATTCTAGTCCCTTAACCTCCAGATACATACTAAGTGAGTTAGTAAGTGTTTTGAGGAGAAAGCTTGCAAATATGTGGTTTGATCATCTTCAACCAGATTTAGAGAGTGTGTAAGTTCATATTCTAGCTTAACTTTAGTATGGAGATGGTTTGTTTAAATGGTTGGACTATACATGTTGGTATTGAAACCTTATATTCTTGTTAAAGTGTTATAATAAATCTAAGTGTTGTTTGAAGTGATTTTTGTTAATGGAAATGTGTAAAATGAAGTTAAAAGAACTTAAAACTTTGTTATAATAAATAAAAATCAAGTTTATGTGAAAAGATTGCGAGTTTCGGATTGAAAAACTTCATACTTTGTAACCTCGCTCGACCCTCGCTCGACCAAAAGATCAAATGAAGAACAACTGTAAATCCTCGCTTGACTCTCGCTAGATGTCTGGTTCGAGCGAAGTGCAACCCAAGACTTCGCTCGACACTCGCTCGATGTCTTGCTCGAGCGCGTTCTAACCCAAGAACTTGCTTGAATATCGCTCGATACCTTGCTCGAGCGAGGAACCCAGTTTGCCTAATGTTCGCTGGATATTCTGCTCGAGCGAGTCCCAACTCGAGACTTCGCTCGATTCTCACTCGATACCTCGCTCGAGCGAGATACTATTTTTTGCTGAAATTCAAGGATTTTGCTTGAATAAAGAGTGGACATTGAAATAAGAAGAAATATTATGTGTTATCTAACTATCTAGCTGGTGTAAAATGTGACGCCCCCAATTTACGTCTGGGATTTAACGTAAATTAAAGTGTCTGAATAAGTAACACTTGGCTACTCACCCTTGTACTTAACAAGAATAAAATGCATATATCATGTAATTCGTAGAGGATCTGGTTTTAGATATAAAACTTTTTAAAGATCACATGGAAAATATACTCACAACATTCACGTCATTCATTAATAGCTTAACATTGTACCTTTTTACATACACAAGGCCCAACTGGTAGCAAGTTAGCAAAAAAAAATATTACATTCTTACAAAAGACTCTCCTTCACCTCACTCATTTTCTTTCTTGACCTCGGGGAATTCTTTTCCATAGCGAAACCTATCCATACTAACAATAAAGTCTCGCTGGAGCTGTTGTCCCTGTAGAGTCACGTAAACCCCACGCATAGACAACGAGCCATCTAATTCTAATGTTAAATAGCATCTTGTGCGTCGCCTCTCCTCAGCAAAAGTGGATGCGTCAAGGCTCCAAACTCCTGTAGATTGATTATTGATAGGAGGTCCGAAAGAAACAAAAGAAATGTCCATATAAGGACTATAGTCGGAGAGTCCCTCAGGACTCCCTGAAGTCTCCTGCTTCGTCGGGGCTTTCCACTATTACCCAAATCGAATTTTTCCCCGTAGATGTTCTTGGAAATCCTACCACAAAATCCATAGATAGATCCTCCCATTTCCATTCGGGAATTGGTAGAGGTTGCAACTTACCAGTTGGTCTTTAGTGTTAAGCTTTTACTAACTGACACACTGGACACTTGGCTACAAAGGTCGCGATATCCTTCTTCATTCCTTCCCACCAAAACTTTTCTTTTAAATCTTGATACATCTTAGTACTTCCAGGATGAGCAGTATATGGTGTACCATGAGCTTCTTTCATCAACCTTTCTTTCAATTCTGGGGTATCCGGAATGATTTTCCTTCTCCCAAAGTATAGCATCCCATCGCCTGAAATCATAAAGTGCGAAGACCCTTTTCCTTCCAGTATTTGCTGTTTCATCTTCTCCAACTTAGCATCCTTTTGTTGCTCTTCCTTAATTTCCTTGTCCGATAAAGGAACAATTTCTTGAATCTCTATTAGCTTGAGGTCCTGTGATAATCTGTCTACCAGAATTTCTCGCATTACTGCCAACACTGATAAATCTTCCATTTGAACTTTCCTACTCAAGGCATCGGCTACCACATTAGCCTTTCCAAGGTGATATTTGATTTCGCATTGGAAATCACTTATAGTCTCTATCCACCTTCTTTGTCTCATATTCAAGGTTTTCTGACTAAAAAGATACTTGAAACTCTTATGGTCCGTAAATATTTCACATCTTTCTCCATATAAGTAATGCCTCCAAATCTTTAGAGCAAACACTACAGCTGCTAACTCCAAGTCGTGTGTGGGATAGTTATGTTCATGGTCCTTAAGCTGTCGGGATGCATACGCGACTACTCTTCCTTTTTGCATTAATACACACCCCAATCCCATTTTTGAAGCATCACTATAAATCACATAAGGTTTATGAGGTTCTGGCAAGGCTAAAATTGGTGCTGTAGTCAATCTCTTCTTTAGCTCTTGAAAACTCCTTTCACATTGTTCACTCCAAACGTACTTAGCATTCTTCCTGGTCAATGCTGTCAGAGGTGCAGACAGTTTGGAAAATCCTTCCACAAATCTTCTATAATATCGAGCTAATCCCAAGAAGCTTCGTATTTCATGTGCATTGGTTGGTTGCTGCCATTCTATCACTGCTTCTACCTTTGTTGGGTCCATGGAAACTTCTTCACTTGAGATAACATGACCAAAAATTTAACTTCTTGTAGCCAAAATTCACACTTACTAAGTTTGGCGTACAGTTGATGTTCTTGCAAAATCTCCATTACTACTTTTAAATGTTCTTTATGATCCTCGTCAGTCTGAGAGTAGATCAAAATATCATCAATAAAAACCACCACAAACTTGTCTAAATATGGTCTAAATATCCGGTTCATCAAGTCCATGAATACCGCTGGTGCATTCGTCATTCCGAATGGCATAACCAAAAATTCAAAGTGCCCATATCGAGTTCGGAAAGCCGTCATATGTATGTCTTGCTTCCTGATCTTCAACTGATGATAGCCAGACCGAAGGTCTATTTTTGAAAATACAGTTGCTCCTCTTAATTGATCCAACAGGTCATCTATCCGTGGCAACGGATATTTATTCTTAATCGTGACCTTATTCAATTTTCGGTAGTCTATGCACATCCGCATTGTCCCATCTTTCTTTTTCACAAACAGTACTGGTGCTCCCCATAGGGATGAACTAGGCCTAATAAATCCTTTCATTAAAGTTCCTCAATCTGAGCTTTCAATTCTTCTAATTCCACTGGTGCCATTCTATATGGAGCCTTATGAACTGGAGTTGTGGCTGGTTCCAATTCGATAACAAATTCCGTTTCTTAATTAGGAGGCAGTCCCGGCATTTCCTCAGAAAAGACTTGAGGAAAGTCTTCCACAACGGGAATTCCTTGAATACTCTTAACAACTTCTAAGGAATTTAACATAATTACCCAGTAGCCCTTTGTCTCTTTATTAATACTTTTCTTTATTCGCTTAGCAGTTACTATAGAGGAAACTGCCTTTAATATTTCCCCATTATAACAAAATTTCTCCTCCATGGGTAAGTCAAAAACTATTTCCTTTTTGCGACAGCCAAGTTTAGCATAATACTTGGCCAACCAATCCATACCTAAAATTAAATCAAATTCCATCAAATGGAATAGTATCAGGTCAGCGACTAGCATCTTTTCCCCCAGAAAATTGAAATCTTCTTTTTCCATATGCTTGAGTTTGCGCCATAACACTCCTCTGTTTAGCTTCTGCTATGGCTGCTATATTCACCAGTTCTTCAAAGTTCTCAATTTGCAAACATGCCACCTGCATACGAATTTGTGGCTGCAGTCCTTCCTGAAACTTCTGGGCTCTCATCTTTTCAGTAGCTACCAAATGCGAGGCAAATCTTGCCAATTCCATAAATCGCACTGCGTACTGTTCCACCGTCATGCTGCCTTGTATTAACATAGTAAATTCTAAAGCTTTCTACCGCTTCACAGATTCCGGAAAGAATCAATCGTCGAATTCTTTCTTGAACCTTTCCCATGTGGGCACTACATTTTCTCCCAATTCTAACTTTAGCAGCTTTCGCTTCGTGTCCCACCACAGTTCTGCTTCTCCCTATAGCAAATGTCCCGCATACTGCACTTTCTGAACTTCGGTGCAACTACTGACTTCGAAGGTACGTTCCAGGTCTACAATCCATTTGTCTGCCTTTAATGCTCCTTCCGTTCCGATAAAGGGCGGGTATCGGTACGCCAGAAAGTTCTCATACGGACACCCTTGAGCTTCTCTTCTATTTTCATTCTGCTGATGATGACGACTCTGCTCTATTTGATTTCTCACCACTTCTGTCATTTGCCGAATAGCTTCAGCTATTGCCTGGCCTCCTTCTAACGGGGGGCTTTGCGTCACTTGTCCCTCTTCCAAGGGTGGATTTCGTGCCATCTACCCATCTCCCAGCGATGGGTTCGGTGCCGTCTGTCCTTCTCCCAACGGTGGGTTCGGTGCCATCTGCTCTTCTGTACGTGGAAGGGTAACCAGAGAATGATTTTGGGCTACCACGTCTACTCATTTCAAAGGAGGATGACCTCTTGGCATATCTTTTTTCCTGAAACATACCCAACTTTACCATAAGCTATACTTGCTTTAGAAACTTCCAAATTCCTAAAGTCCAAAACATTCATCCATATTACTCCAAATTCCAATCTGATAAAGATTCAAGCCTATTCTTGTGCATGTGATCCATTTCTCCTAGGACACTGTGGATTTTACCCAGAGACGTAATAGCTTTGATACCACTCTGTGACGCCTCCAATTTACGTCTGGAATTTAACGTAAATTAAGGTGTCTGGATAAGTAACACTTGACTACTCACCCTTGTACTTAACAATAATAAAATGCATAGATCATGTAATTCGCAGCGGATCTAGTTTTAGATATAAAACTTTCTAAAGATCACATGGAAAATATACTCACAACATTCACGTCATTCATTAATAGCTTAACATTGTACCTTTTTACATACACAAGGCCCAACTAGTAGCAAGTTAGCAAAAAAAATATTACATTCTTCCAAAAGACTCTCCTTCACCTCACTCATTTTCTTTCTTGACCTCGGGGAATTCTTTCCCATAGCGAAACCTATACATACTAACAATAAAGTCTCGCTGGAGCTGTTGTCCCTGTGGAGTCACGTAAACTCCACACATAGACAACGAGCCATCTAATTCTAATATTAAACAGCATCCTGTGCGTCGCCTCTCCTCAGCAAAAGTGGATGCGTCAAGGCTCTAAACTTCTATAGGTTGATTACTGATAAGAGGTTCGAAGGAAATAAAAGAAATGTCCATATAAGGACTATAGTCGGAGAGTCCCTCAGGACTCCCCGAAGTCTCTTGCTTCATCAGGGCTTTCCCCTTGCTGGTCATTGAATCCTGTATATAGTTGATATGCACAAAAAAATATAGAACCACAAAAGAGTGAGATTTCCTTTGAAATCTCAGTAAGTACATAAGCAGCTTAAAAGAAACAGGGAAAAATAAACCATGATATTATCACCACTGAATGACTAGGGAAATTTACCCTAAGATAAACATCATAAGACCACTGTCTAACTGGTACTTTTCTTGACTCAACCTAATATGAAATCTTATATGGAATTACACCGTTTCCTTAAAAGTTCTTATTCTTTCTTATCACTGATGGGCGTTACGTCTCGCCGTCCCCATCACATATACTTATCAATCATCCGGGCGTTACGTCTCGCAGTCCCAGTTGTGATGAGTCTCATGTCAACCTTCCAGGCGTTACGTCTTGCCGTCCCCGTCTTGACACGAAACATATACATATACCACTGCGGGCATTACGTATCGCCGTCCCTGCTATTCAGGTCAATCTCACGGGCGTTACGTATCGCCGGCCCCGCTATTCAGATCAGTCTCACGGGCGTTACGTATCGCCGTCCCCACGAAGACCACACACTCTTATAACATGATAGGCGTTACATATCGCCGTCCCTGTCGGCACGTCAGTCATCCGGGCATTACATCTCACCGTCCCCGTCACGACATGACTAACTTATTCTTATACATCATTTTCTTTTTAGTTGTTCCTTTCTTATTCATATGAGTTTTTCACTTATAACTCCTTCCATTTGGAACACTGATTTTATTCCAGGAAAACCCTGAGTCTAAGCAAAACAGGGCATCTCGCTCGAGCGAGTGTTGAGCGATCATCAAGCGAAGTCACGGGTTGGAACTCATTCGAGCGGGTGTCGAGCGAATATCGAGCGAAGTCACGAGTTTGAACTCGCTCGAGCGGAGTATCAAGCGATACTCTAGCGAGGGGTCATATTTTGCCTTCGCTCGACCCACAAGTCGAGTAATGGTCGAGCGAGATCACGGCTCTAGGAGTTTTTCTACTCAAAACATGCCAATCTTTTTACTATACTTTATTTGGCTTCTTAAAAACTTAAATCTAAGTTCTTAAAATTTTATTGAACATTTTTACAAGATAATTTAAATCTAACCTTACTCATATGTCACTTTGTCACTTAATCATATTTTTAAAAGTTCAATACTAGTAAACATAGTTCAATCACTTGAATAAACCATTTCCATACTTAAGTTAAGCTAGAATATGGACTTACAAATTCTTCAAAGTTCAAGAGAATGGATCCTACCAACTTCTTGCAAGTTTTTCCCCAAACTCACTCACTTAGCTCACAAAGGAAATCTTTAAGGGTTTTGGGAGGGTTTTGCTAGAGTTATCTTCCAAAGGGAATGTGTTCACTCCTTCTAAATGAGCTTAGAAAGCTCTCAAGGGTATATTTATAGGATGGTGGTCGACCAACATGAGGGGGAGAAGAAGGAAAAGCCCTAAGGTGCACTAGTGGTCTGTTTGCATGGGTGATGAGGTGTCCACCTAAGCATATCTTATGATGAGGCTTAAGCCTCCCAAATCCTAGGCTTTGCAGTTGAATTAGTCATCCAAGGGCTCACATTTGAGATATTTTTGTTGCCAATTTTGATCCATGGCTGAGGAGTGAGCTAAAGGGATAAGAGGTGAGGTGGCATTTCACCTAACCATGCACGCACCTCCCATCTCCAGCCCTCTCCTTGTGTCACACGCCCCTCTCCAGATTTTCTCACTCATTTGGTTACTTCCTAAATCCCTTAAGTCTCTATTTAACAAGTTCTAGAAGGCCACTTCTTAGTTTAGTTAGGGTAGAGCCAAATCTGACCCACTTAGTAACCTATCAACTAGATTTTGGCTCCCCTTGTGTTTCTATCATACTAACCAACCAATTAGTTTCCAAATCAACTTTCCATCCATTTCCAACTATCCCTACACATGTCCTAATCCCAGAAAATCTCAAAACCAATTGCCTAATTAGTTACATGCCTCAAATTAGTTCATTTCATCCAACTCGAGTTCCATTTAAGCCTATTCCAGAGCTTCCCAATTGCTTCCAAAATAAGTTATTGATCCCTTCCGAATCTCGGAAAACTTAAAACATATAAGTTTTAGATCTAACTCTCAAGGTTATATACCAATTAGAATCACCTCATTTGGACCTCATATGAATAACTTATGCCCGTTTCACTAAAACTCAACAGATTAATCCGAGAATGCATAATTCCCAATACCAAGTGTTATCTCATGTTCCTCAATTAAATCTCCCACTCTATTTTCATAGAAAATAAATACATCAAATAAATTTCCTTAAAGTAATTTCCATAAAATAATTTACCTTAGAAAATTTGGGCTATTACATAAAACACTTTACAGAATTTCAAATACATACATATGTGAGTATGTGATAATTTAAGAGTACATGCATATTCTAGTATGTGGTGAGAATTAAGAAAAGTGATACATCATGTACTTGAGAAACATTCCTAAGAACAAGAAAGAAACAACTAAGAATAAAAGATATGGATAAGTTAATCACGTCGTGACGGGGACAGCGAGACGTAACGCCCAAATGACTGACATGCCGACAGGGACGGGGATACGTAACGCCTGTCATGTGATAAGAGTGTTATGTATTGCCACGGGAACAGTGATACATAATGCCCATGGAAGTGATATGATTAGTGGGGACGGCGGGACGTAACGCCCACTATGTTACGTATGTTCTGTGTCAAGATGAGGACGGCGAGATGTAATGCCCAAAAGATTGACACGAGACTCATCATAACGGGGACGGTGATACATAATGCCCGGGTGATTGATGAGTTATATGCGATGGGGACGGCGATACGTAATGCCCATTGAAGATAATAATTGAATAAGTTTTAAAAATGTGTTGATGGTTAAGAAAAAGGAACTTAAGATATCATAAGAGAGTAAACTTGTGTAAGTTATTGATAAATCACGTGAAACATATTTTTGATCATGTTCTGTTAGTTTCTTTTTTAAAAAGATTAATGATGGTTGTGTCTATACTTCATTAAGCTAATTATGTACTTACTAAATTTTCTAAGGAAATCTCACTCTTTTGTAGTTTTATGTTTCTTTCTTGTATGTATAAATTATATACAGGATGTGATGACCAACATGGGGAAAGCCCCGATGATGCAGGAAACTCTGAAGACTCCTGAGGGACTCTTTAAATACAGTCCTTATGTAGATTTCACTTTTGCGTCCCTTGGACTTTCCATGTATGGTCAGACAATGGAGTTATGGTATTACAGTACACCTGCTTTTGTCGAGGAGGAGTAGCGTATAGGTTGCTGTTTGACTTTGGGATTGGATGGTTCCCTATCTGTATGTGGAGCTTATTCGACACCACAGGGACAGTATCTTCAGCAAAACTGTTGTCTTAGCTTGGATATGATCTGTTATGGGAGAGAATTTTCCGAAGTTAAGAAGGAACCCAAGTGACCATAAGGATGTTTTTTTTATATGTATTATTATTTTGTTAACGTTGATAACTATTTTGGGCATATGTATATATAACAGTACAATGTTTGATGTATTAAAGGAGAATGTGGAAGTTGGAAGTTAAAATTTGCCATATGTGATCTTTAAAATTTTTTATACTTGACCTTATCCGCTGTGTATAATAAAATTCCTACATTTTATTTATTAAGATCTTGATACGTACGCGGGTGAGTAGCTTAATGTTACTTATCCTGGCCCTTTGACTTACGTTAAATCCCAGACGTGAGTTGGGGGTGTCACACTTTCTACTTTTCATCTACTAGTCTTGGATGACTCACTAGGGTTTCTCTAGAGATGACATGTGTCTCTTGTGTGGGCTTGGTAGATCATGGGCTTATGGACTTGTCATTCCTCTTTTGGCCCACTAACCTAGGTTATGCTTTCAAGGCTTCAATTCTAAGCCCAAGCCTTCATTCTCATTCCTCTAAATTACCAATATTGTTATTAAAATAATTACTTAATTAAAATAATAAGAAACGAAAGTTTCGAGTCGTCACATAAAGAACCCTTGATCTCTTAACAGCAAGAATGTAGAGGGTTGACAAGAGACGTCTGCAGGGTGAAGTGAGTTAGGAGTCACGCCGCATTGATGACACCACTCTTTAGACTCTACACTACCCCATGAGCCACCCATTTATTAAAGGATTATGACTAACTGAACAGTTGTAGTGATATGAACTCCTTGAGCCCAGGTATGGGCTATCTTCACCTAGAAGCCTTGTATAAAAGCCGATCTCTAGGTATGAAAAACTCTCTCTGATTCCTCTAAGCTTTTGCACAAATTACGAATGAGGGATTGACTTAAGCATTGGAGACTCCTCAACCCTCCTAAGGCTCTCTATTATCTATGTTTTCTTTAGTGTGTAGGTGAAAGACCCATGATCCAAGTTGTATAATCCGACCTAATGGTGTACGCACACGACATTCACAAATACATTGCATAAGCACTTCAAGTCCCTCATCAATCCACACACACTCGTTTTCACAAGATAAACCAAATTTGGCAAATTTATGACCTGCTTGATTCCTTTCTATAAGCACATGTTGAAGTCTCCAAGTATCTCTACCTTGAAAAAAATTCTTGATGTCCTTTCCAATCAATCCATACCATGAACAATCCTATTATGTAGCTTTTACTACTTTTATTAATACTAGAGCATCCTCTTAAAAATGATATTATCCATCCTTAGCTTAGAACACACCTTCATAGCTCTCTCCAATACTAGCATCTCAACCTGGAAAGGATTATTAACAAAAAGTGACATGCACACCATTAGTTCCCCTTCTCAATTCCTAATCACAATACCACCATCCATTCTGCATCTGTTATCATCTAAGGCTCCATCCCAGTTAACTTTACACCACTTTAGTTCAGTTTTTTTTCTTCTAACAGATGCTAATCTCACAAACTTGAAGTAGATGTTGTCATAGTGTACACAATAAGGTTTTTCATGTTCTTCCAAAATGAGCTTTTGAATTTTGGAAGATCATGAAAAACCTTTTCAGAAGTACCTCACCCTCTTTGCACAATTTTGGGAGTACCTCAATTAAGTTGTGCAAAGAGGATGAAAACAAGACTTATATTGTGACACCTCATGGCAAAGGCACCCCTCTCTATATTGTAACCTTGGAGAGTAGAGAACGGAAAGGGACTTGTACATGCGATATGTTTGAGTTTATGGAAATTCTCTGTAGACATATTGACGTATTCTCAAATGTGCTTCCAAGTGGAGAAGTGCCAAATTGTATCAAGGATAAGTACAGGATCGTATTTTACAGGGACAAAAGTTTATCAAAATATTTATGGAAATTAATTGAAAAATATGATGATGTATGACAAGTAGAAAGAAGTAAAATGAAGTATAAAATTCTTTTTATTATTTTTTATGCATATATAAACAGTGAGTAAAAAAGATATTAAAATATTTACAAAGAAAGAGATAATGAAAATGGAATATATGGTTGAACTTGAAGGTCTCAGATTGTGAGTTTTTGTATGGAAAATGAACTAAAATGTAGACTATTTGATCACTTAAAATTAAATGCTTAAAACGAAATTCCAAACTCAGAAATAAGTTTCCAAACAGTAACTAAAGTCTAACAAGTTCACTAAAATGAATAAACACTTGGATTATGGGTCCAAGCATTCTTTGCTTCCATTATTTACAAGGTTTTAGGGCATTACTTCTTTTCTGTTAATCCACTCAAGGCATTAATAAAACAAAATGTGGAAATCATAAACTTAGTAAAACTACTAAGACCTGTAAGTGAAGTACCTCACTAAGCATCAACCAATACCAATGTCATACTCAGCTGAATAAAATCCTTGATTAGATTCAAGGTTTTGATGTGCCTAGTGTCAACAACAAAACAAGAATAAAAGTAAGAGATTTAATCTACTATTCATCTAAATCAGTCGGTCATCAAACAAAATGAGGCATGAAATTTAATCAACAGAAATCCTACAATAATGAGAAGCTCAACAACTTTACCACAAAGCAAGAGAAAACCGTCTGTGAACCAAAAACAAAAAAAAAAAAAAAAGTAAAAATAAAAACTCACTCTCCCTTTCTTGAAAATTTCCTCTGATTTCATACACCCATTTTCCCCAATTTTTCTCTCCTTTTCACGGATTGCAGCTTCTCCATCGTGCGAAACCGTTGGTCTCGTAGTCCCCCAGTCTTCCCGATACTTGCATCTTCGGATTAGTCTTCTATCGAGTCTCCAATTAAGTCACATTAGTGGCTTCGGACGTGTATGTAGGCCACAAACTCCTCCTTTCTTCATATAGGCTTAATGGGCTATCACATGAACGTGCATGCCTTACTTGTGTGGCTTCAAATTCTTCTTGGGTTTAAATAAATTTCAGCTTACGGGTTGCTTTGAATTATTCACCGAAGGTCTTCTATTAAGTCACACATGAAAATGGGCTTCAATTCTTCATTTCTTCTCATTAAAAACATGTTGCAGGTCTCAAGTGCTTCATGGGCCAGTCAATTGAGTTGCAAATCCACATGGGCTTGAGTCATGTTGCAAGGCACGGCTTCATCTACTATTTCTGCACTAGACAACCACTTTTATGAACCCAAAATCTGCAATAGGTTGTAACACAATCTTAACATCAGTAAAATATTGGCCACTCCAAAGATATAAGCCATCTATAATTAATTTGGAATAAAATATTATTACACATGCCGAACATAGTTAATTACATTATCTAATTAATACTCTTATTTTATCACAAAAATCTCATTTAATCCAAGATATTAAGAGTATTAAAATAAAATAATTGACCATTTATCACACCCCCCCAACTGACTTTTTGCTAGTCTCTAGCAAATAAAGTGAATGAGATCATACAAAGGAAAAGTTGTCAACTATAATTCCAATAAATTCGAAAATCACGTGCCATGAAATATACTTGTTGAGTTCAAGAATTTAGAAAGAACCTAATATGAAATTGAGTTTCAATGGAGAAATTTATACACAATTTAGTAAATCAACCAAGGGAATTAAATGTAACAAAGTTTGCTTCTTTTAAGTGCACAGGAAATGGGTAAGAATTCCAAGATTGACTACCAAGAGGCATTAAAAGTTTCAGTCACAACAATTAGTTTTAGATAACCACATGGTCTTTCTCTAATTCAAAACTATTGTAATGGTAGCTTTTACGCTATTACACTTTAAAAGTTGCCTACTTTTTTTATTTAGTAAGGACCCCGGTAATAGGCAGCAATTTCCAATACACAAATGTAAATCATATATGACAAGTTTCTTTCCTTTCCTATTCTTTTTCTTTTTTTTTTTATTTTAGTTTCTATTTTTTTTTATTTGATCCTTGGCTTGTCCATTTTCTCATTTAATTCACTTCGGATATCTTCCTAAGCCATTAGGATATCGTTCATTAGAGTCCGACATAACCGAAGTGTAAATCAACAAGTAATGACTCAATGTAGTCTTTCTAGGCATTCCAAACATGTGTTGTGTGTGTGTTTTAGCAAAACTCAACATCTTTTCCTTGGTTTAACAACTAAATAAAATGGATAAGTCCCCATTTTGATCTAAACTTCTGATTTCACTACTTTGAACATGTTCCATGACCTCAACAAATCATTTTCTAGCATGTAAAAAATAGAAATAGAAAATTTTTAGCCACTTTGAACTCATCACCAAAACTCCCCATGATGTACTAATATATGAGTAAGGCATGCAAAACAGGAAAATAAATTTTCTCCCCCCAACTAAATTTTAGCATTGTCCTCAATGATGCAAGAGAAATGAAAAATTTACATGGAGAGCAATTAAGAAGCAAACCAGCAATAAGAAGAACCAACTAGTAAAGGAAAATGAAGGAAAAAAAGGGAAGGAAGAATACCTGGACAGCTTTGAAAGGACTGCAGCCAAAGGAAAAAAAAAGAAAAGAAAAAAAGAAAAACTGAAAATTGAAAATTGAAAAGAAAAAGAAGACAATAAAAAAATAGAAAGATCAAGAAACCAAGTTAATTAGGATCAATTAAATGTAGAGTAGATTCCTCAGGTGCAAAGTGAGAAATAAAAGGTTTGAGCCTTTGATCATTAACTTTAAAAATGTTACCATTGAGAGGATTCATTATCTCTATAGCACCATGAGGAAAAACCGTTTATATCACATAAGGCCCACTCCACCGAGACCTTAACTTACCAGGGAACAAGTGCAATTGAGAGTTGTATAATAACACTTGTTGATCGGGCTCAAAAGTCTTACGTTGGATGTGTTTGTCATGGAAGCTCTTCATTCTTTCTTTGGACAACTTAAGAGTTGTTGTAAGCATCCATTCTCAACTCATCCAACTCAGACAACTGCAATTTTCTCGCACAACCAGCTTCGTCAATGTTAAAATTACATTACTTAATGGCCCGATACGCCCTATGTTCCAGATCTACAGGCAAATGGCAAGCCTTACCATACACTAGTCTATATGGAGACATGCCCGAAATGGTTTTAAAGGCTGTTCTATAAGCCCACAAAGTATTAGATAATCTCAAAGACCAATCCTTCCTGTTTGGGCTAATAGTTTTCTCAAGGATGTTTTTAATTTACCTATTTGCTAGTTCCGCTTGTCCGTTGGTTTGAGGATGATAGGGAGTAGAAATTTTATGATGGATACCATACTTCTTCATTAAGGCGGAAAAATGCTTATTACAAAAGTGGGTGCCATTATCACTGATTATGGCTAGCATGCCAAACCTTGCAAAAATCTTTTCTTTCAAAATTTTAAAACAACTTGATGATCATTAGATTTGCAAGGGATTGCTTCAACCCACTTAGAAATATACTCAACAGCAAGTAAAATATATAAATAGCCATATGAAGAAAGGAATGGTCCCATGAAATCTATTCCCCAACAATCAAAAATTTCAATCACTAGTATAGGTTGCATAGGCATCATATTTCTCCTAGTGATTCCTCCTAATTTTTGACAAGGTTCACAAGCTTTATAAAAATTAAAAGCATCCTTGAACATAGTTGGCCAATAAAAACCACTTTGAAGAATTTTAGTCACTATTTTTTGGGCTGAAAAATGCCCGCCACATGCTTCCATATGGCAAAAATTTAAAACACCAAAGATTTCACAATTAGGCACACACTTCCTAATGATTTGATCAGAACAATATTTAAAAATGTAAGGATCATCGTAAAAGAAATACTTAGCTTCAACTTTCAACCTTTTGATGTCTTGAGCATTCCAATGAGGTGGAGTTTTTCTTGTGACCAAAAAATTCACAAGGTTAGCATACCATGGTAAAGTTTCAACTGAAAATAACTGTTCATCAGGAAAATAATCAGGAATTAAAGCAAACTGCTCAGAAACTTCAGGTGTAAGGCGAGAAAGACGATCTGCCACCACATTTTCAACTCCCTTTTTGTCTTTTATTGTGAGATTGAATTCTTGTAGTAGGAGTATCCATCTTACCAGCCTTGACTTGGAGTCTTTTTTTAACAATAAGAATTTCAAAGCTGCATGATCAGTGAATATTATGACAGGTGCACCAAGAATATATGATCTAAACTTATCCAATCCAAAAACTATGGCTAGTAATTCTTTTTCTGTGGTGGAATAATTCTTTTGGGCAGCATTTAAAGTCTTACTCGCATAGGATATGACATATGGCAGCTTATCCCTTCGCTGTCCAAGTGCAGCCCCCATAGCAAAGTCACTTGCATCACACATTATTTCAAAAGGAAGTGACCAGTCAAGGGGCTGAATAATGGGTGCAGTGGTGAGAAATGTTTTCAGCAAATCAAATCAATTTTGACATTCTTTAGGCGCAGGCAAATTTGAAATTAAGTCGATTTTAGCTTTATCCACCTCTATGCCCCGAGCAAATACAAAATGACCCAAAACTATCCTATGTCTCACCATGAAATGGCATTTTTCCCAATTTAACAACAATTATTTTTCTTCAGACCTTGATGAGTGCACAAAAATGCACTCTAAATACTCTATTTAAATGCTAAAAGAAATGAGAAAATAATGGATATAACTCATGTGATTAATATTAATGGTCATTTATCTTAAGATAGATATAAGCATGATTTAATATATTGATGAGAATATAAAATGCCATATTTTTCTCTCTTAATGTTTAATATTTTATTCTTATTTGATGCCTAAATATACTCATTATTCTTCTACTTTGATTTAGGACACAAATAGAGGCATTAGGAACAAATGAAGATAATTGCGGAATTTTAGAAAGTTCTAACGTCTTTTCGTAATATGAGCATAACGCTCTCATCCAATCTCCGATTGAGCTAATTCAAGATGATATAGAACCGGAAGAGAAATATCTATAACTTTTATGTTTTATGTTTTAAGAGATATCCGCTCGATCCAAGACAAAATCGACCATCAAAGGGACGCACCTGCACTTGACGTTCCTGAATATTCTTCAGCCACTTGCATCAAATCCAAATGTCATCATAATATTTTCCAACAAGCAGTCCTACACCAACTTGGAAATTCAATGATCAACTCACATGCAAGATGAAGTGCACTCAAGTTTCTTCAAGACAAATTATTTGACCACAAGATATTAAGTCATACAAGACAACTAATGGATAGAGAAGCAAAATTGAAACACTCAACCTACAAGCAAAATCCAGCTCATGCATAGTGGAAAAACAAATGATCAAAATGACAACTCACAAATCACTTGGATTCAAGAATGGCACACGGCAAAACAAGTTGAAATTGTGATGATTTTGTCATGACAACTTGCATGAAGGATGCTTATAAATAGAAGGGAGGGGTGTGTGTTCTAAGACAATGCTTAGTGTGCTTGGATGCCTTGGAAGAGCCATTATTTTGAGAGCTTGAGAAAAGAAAAGAAAAATCAAAGAAGAGAGAAGAAAATAATGGTTGGCTCTTCCATATTATCCCTTGGAGAATTTTCGTTGCATATTTTCAATATGTGTAACTAAATTCTCAAGGAGGGTTAGGGATGAACTTGTGTGTGTGATAGTGTTTGAAATTTATTTTTGATTCATGTATTTGGTCTTTAACTATTAAAACTCTTTTATTCTATTATTCTCAAATTTATTTCTGATATTTTTCGTCTTCAAATAATTATAGAATCTATTTCGTTTATGGATTTAGTCATGCTTTTTCTATTGAGTGGATTAGTTCTATAATTATGTTTGGTGCAATTGATTGTCTATATTGATTTAATTCTCTGCTGCAATATCGTCTCTTGGGTATATTGTCGTCGTTGGATTTTCTCAATGTCGATAACAATTTATGAGAGTTAAGCACAAAGAATAATTTTTCAAAGAATTACATTTGATTTAAATTTTGATTATTAATGTTATATCTTCCGATTAAGAATTTGGACATAGAATTCTTAATTGATTTATCAATGAATTAAGAATAAATTTGAATACCACAAATACGCAAGGAATTCCCTACGCTCTACTTTTCGTCTCATTTTTATACTTTTCAAATTACTCATTTAATTTTAATTTACGTCACACTCTAAAATTTACTTTTCGCACTCCTTTAAATCTTTTTGTTAATTTCGTTACTGTTCTTGAATTTCTCAATCCATCTCCCTGTGGAATCGACACCCCAAAACTTACTGCAAACGACCGCGTTATTCTTTGGGCGTAATCAGACATTTTCAAGAAAACTTGTAAATTAGACAAACATGCATCAAATGTTTTCCCAAAAACTAAAAACTCATCCATGAAAACCTTAACAATGTCCTCAATCAAGTCGCTAAAAATGCTTAGCATGCATCTTTGAAAAGTGGTCGGAGCATTGCATAGCCCAAATGGCATTCTCTTGAAAGCAAAAGTCCCAAAAGGACAAGTGAAGGTAGTCTTCTCTTGATCCTCATGAGCTATTTCTATTTAATAGTTGGCGTGCTGTCGCAAGTACCCAAAAATAAAATCATGTACTAAAAAGAAATATTTGTAGTAGTGTGAGTAAGGGTCGATCCCACAGAAAGTGATTAACTTATTTTTATACTATTAAGTAAGGAAGAGGGGGTTTTTGATTGTAACAATAATATCTTCAAAGGAAATAAAAATAACTAAAGAGCAATTTAATTTCAAAATATCAATCAAAGGAAAAATCATTGGTCAAAGTCAACGTCAACGTCGACCATCGAAATTTTATAACTGATCATTAATACAATATAAATCAATTAATACTTTGAATATTCATCGTTAGAACTATTTTCTTATCTCTCCTTAATTGTAATTAATTAGAAAACAAGTGATCTAATTAATCCTAACTACTAAACAACCCAAGACAAGCGCTAATGATTTAATTTAATAGCAGTTTTAAGAATTAGAGAGATCAATTAAACTAAACAATACAAACACAAGCGGTTGCATTTAATTTAGTCGAATATTTTTCTTAAGATCTAATAATTTTTGACGCAGCAAATCATTAAAACTTAATTGTTTCACAGATTAGAGAGATCAAACATTTACGGATTTGATATCTAACCTAGCAATAGATTACAACAAATTATAAACTATCAGGCCTTCTAGTAATTAAATGAAATAATCATGAAAATAGGCACATAAGAATATTCGATACTCAAAACACAAATTGAATGATAAGAACAAATTAGATCTGACAGCTATATAAATTCTGAGGCTTTCATTTCCTTTGACCAATTACAAAAGTTTAGCCACTCAGAACCATAACAAAAATATCAATCAAAAGAAAAAGAAGAGAAGGGAAATATTTGGTTTTTCTTTCAAGCTAACACAATGGCTCACTAAACACCCAAAACATCGTATTTAGAACACACACCCCTCCCTTCTATTTATAAGCATAATTTATGCAAGTTGTCATGACAAAATCATCACCATTTCAAATTGCTTTGCCATGTGCCATTTTTGAATCCAAGTGATTTTTAAGTTGACATTTTGATCATTTGTTTTTCCACCATTCTTAGCTGAAAGTTACTTGTAGGTTGAGTGTTCAATTTTATTTCTTCTTTATTAGTTGCCTTGTATGACTTTGTATCTTGTGTTCAAACAATTTGTCTTGAAAAACCTTGAGTGCACCTAATCTTGCATGTGAGTTGATCATTGAATTTCCAAGTTGGTGTAGGGATGCTTGCTGGAAAATGTTGTGATGACATGTGAATTTGATGCAATTGGCTAGAAATGTGGCTGAAGAATATTCAAGAACGTCAAGTACAAGTGCGTCCACTTCATGGTCGATTTTGTCTTGGATTGAGCCGATATCTCTCAAAACATAAAACATAAAAATTATAAATCTTTCTCTTGGAGTTCTATATCATCTTGAATCAGCTCAATAGAAGATTGTATGAGAGATTTATGCCCATATTACGAAGAGACGTCAAAACTATCTAAAATTTCACAATTATCTTCATTTGCTCCTAATGTCTCTAATTGTATCCTAAATCAAAATATAAGAATAATGAGTATATTTAAACATCAAATAAGAATAAAATATTAAAAATTAAGAGAGACAAATATGATATTTTATATTCTCTTCAATAGTAGCCAGAGAAACTATCTAAAAAACAATAATAATCACGTCCCGCCACTTTTTCTAAAATCTAGTCATGAAAAGGAAAGAGAAAATGGTCCTTTCTAGAGGCTGCATTCAATTTCCTATACTCTACACACATCCTCCAGCCTGTGGCCTCTCTAGTAGGTACTAATTCTCCCACAACAGTTATAACAGATTTTTTTGGAACAACTTGGATTGGACTAACCCATTTGCTATCAGCAATGGGATAGATGATGCCTATGTCTAACAATTTCAAAACTTCCTTTTTTACCACTTCTTTCATTGTGGGGTTTAGTCTCCTTTGCATCTCTTTAAAGGGTTTTGAATCCTCTTCCAAATAAATTCTATGTGTGCAAGTAAGAGGACTAATACCTTTGATGTCAACAATAGACTAGCCAATGGCTTATTTGTGTTGTGCCAAAATTTCCAGCAACTTACTCTCTTGGTCAGGGGTTAGGAGTGCAGAAATCACCACTAAAAATGACTTTTCTGGTCCAAGATAAGCGTACTTCAGCTCTGAAGGCAGCGACTTTAATTCCAGCACCAGGGGTTGCTCATTGGAAGGTTGTGACGAGGCTTCTAGTGTTGGTAGTGGCTCGAATTTGAGCTTCCACAACATTTCATTTGCATTTCCTGCAGCACAAAGAGAAGAAAATTGGTTAGTAGACTCTCAATTAAATCAAGGGAGTCTTCTAAATCCTCCCAATGTTCATCACAATCGTAATTTAATAAAGAATTTTTAGCAAGTAAAGACTCCAATGCATTGACTTCTTGAACGACCTCAAGCTCTTGAGGTTGCCTGCACAAATTAAAAATATTCAGTTGTAAAGTCATATTCCCAAAGCTCAATTTTAAAACACCACTCCTACAATTAATTATAGCATTAGAAGTTGCTAGGAATGGTCTTCCCAAAATCAAAGGTGGTGAAGAATTTGAGTGGGATGACAACTTCATATCCAAAACCACAAAATCCACAGGGTAATAAAATTTATCTACTTCGACCAAGACATCCTCAACAATACCCTTAGGAATTTTTATGGATCTATCAGCAAGCTGCAAAATGATTGAAGTGGCCATTAATTCCCCTAGCCCCAATTGCTCATAAACACTATAAGGTAGCAAATTAACCCCCGACCCTAAGTCTAACAAGGCTTGACCAATTTAAGAATCTCCAATAACACATGAAATAGTAAGTGATTCGGGATCCTTGTACTTAGATGGTGTGTGATTTTGAATAATGGCACTAACTTGCTCAGTGAGAAAAGCCTATTTTTGAACATTCAATTTGCGTTTCACAGTGCATAAATCCTTTAGAAACTTAGGATAAGCAGGAATTTGTTTAATAGCATCAAGAAGTGGAATGTTAATCCTAACTTGCTTAAAAATTTCTAGGATTTCAGCATGTTGTTTTTCCTTATGCAAAGAAAGCAAACGCTGTGGAAAAGGTGCAGGTATGGGGCATGCATCATCATTTGAATTTGCAGTGCTTGACTCATAACTAACTAAAGGAGGGTTAGCTTTTTTACCTAAATTTCCTGCACTATGGGCAGGGATACCTACAACCTTACCATTCCTCAAAATTGTGATGGCCTTGACTGATTTCACATTGGCCCCTTCACCATTATTTTGAGCTGGTTGACTTTGCACTTGTGGATTCGGTTGGGGTTGAGCTAGAAATTTGCCCTTCTCTTGGTTACTAAGAGTAGTGGTTACTCTAGTAAGGGTTCCTCTGATGTCGTTGATGGCCTGGGAATTTTGATTGTTGGTGGTGGCCTAACTTTGCATAAACTGCTGTAGGCTAATAGTTAGCTACTGAATTGAGTCTTCCACTCCCTTCTGCATTGGAGGGGGCTGGTTGATAAAATGGGAGGGCCCTGAACCTTGGCCAGCTGAGGCATAGGGCATGTACTAACTTTGTCCTTGTGTAGATGGTCCCGGTTGCTCATTTTTCCAGCTGAAATTTGGATGACTTTTCCAACCTGCATTGTAAGTATTAGAATAAGGTCCAGAAAGATTTTTAGAAATCATATGCACAGGGTTAGATTGATCAAGAAACACTTCCTTAAATGCAAGAATTGTTGGGCATGTATTAGTCACATACCCTAGGTCCTCACAAATGCAACATTTTTCAGAAGATGATGGCAATAAATGCATTTCATTCACTTTCTTAAGCTCAATGGAATCTAACTTTTTAGAAATCAATGCAAGTCTAGCATTTAAATCATCAGCTTCTTTCAAATGATATTTACCACCCCCACTAACACACTTTTGATTTTCAGATCTATCACACAAGTCAAAAACATCCCAAGATTGGGCATTTTCAGCCAAATAATCAAAGTACTCAAAGGCTTCATCGGTCTCTTTGTTGAAGAACTCACCATTGCATATGGTCTCCACAAATTGCCTCATTTTTTGTTGCAACCCCTCATAGAAAAAAACTAATGACCTTCTAATTCTCATATCCATGGTGAGGACATGCATTTAAAAGGTCTTTGAAATGTTCCCAACAGTGATAAAATGTTTCCACATCCTTTTGGCAAAAATTCATAATTTGTCTTTTAAAAGCATTGGTCTTTTTAAAGCATTTGGAAATTTTTCTTTAAAAACTCAGTTTGCATTTCTTGCCAAGTCCCAATGGATCTTGGTCTTAAAGAATTCAACCATGTCTTAGCCTTGTCTTTTAAGGAAAATGGAAACAATTTCAGTCTTATGACCTCTTCAGTGCATGTTCTATCCATGAATGTGGAACACACTTCTTCAAACTCTTTGATATGCAAATAGGGGTTTTCAGATTCCAAGCCATGAAAATGTGGTAACAATGGAATCATTCCAAGTTTAAAATTAAAATTATTTGCATTCAAAGGTTGAATAATGCAAGATGGTGGGCTGGTCCTAACAGGTTGAAGATATTCTCTAAGTGTCCAGTTTTGATTAACCACCTCCCTAACATGATTTTCTTCATTTTGAACCATGTTGCTATAAATGTCAAATGATGGTTCAAACGCTAAATTAAGAGAAACAGATGCACTTGAAGATGAGGTTGATGATTCATTCCTAGCAAGTCTATATGTGCTATCTCTAGCCCAACCAGACATGCAAATTCAGCAAAAATAAAGAAACAAATTGCAGTAAAATAAAAAAATAAAATAAAATAAAAACAAACAAATAAAATGAGAGGAAAAGATATCACTCGGGCTGTGAAGAGGTTCACAGCTCTAAAAACACCCTCTCGAAGCTCAGAAAAAAAAATACTCTAATGACACAATTGTCCCCGACAACGGCACCAAAAACTTGACATATTCTCAAATATGCTTCCAAGTGGAGAAGTGCCAAGTTGTATAAAGGATAAGTCCAGGATCGTATTCCACAGAGACAAAAGTTTATCAAAGTATTTGTGGAAATTAATTGGAAAGTATGATGATGTATGAAAAGTAGAAAGAAGTAAGATGAAGTATAAAATTCTTTTCTGTATTTTTTATGTATATATAAACAGTGAGTAAAAAAGATATTAAAATATTTACAAAGAAAAAGATAATGAAAATGGAATATATGATTGAACTTGAAGGTCTCAGATTGTGAGTTTTAGTATGGAAAATGAACTAAAATATAGACTATTTGATCACTTAAAATTAAATACTTAAAATGAAATTCCAAACTCAGAAATAAGTTTTCAACTAAAATCTAACAAGTTCACTAAAATGAATAAACACTTGGATTATGGGTCCAAGCATTCTCTGCTTCCATTATTTACAAGATTTTTGGGCATTACTTCTCTTCTATTAATCCACTTAAGGCATTAATAAAACAAAATGTGGAAATCATAATCTCAGTAAAACTGTCGAGACCTGTAAGTGAAATATCTCATTAAGAATCAACCAATATCAATATCATACTCAGCTAAATAAAATCCTTGATTAGATTCAAGGTTTTTATGTGCCTACTGTCAACAACAAAATAAGAACAAAAGCAAGAGATTTAATCAACTATTCCTCTAAATTAATCGGTCATCAAACCAAATGAGGTATGAAATTTAATCAACAAAAATCCTGCAATAATGAGTAGCTCAGAAGCTTTACCACAACCCAAGCTACAGAACTTAGTCGATAATCATCCTCGAAAACTCATAAAAGATGAAATGAAATCAACCCTAAAAAGCAGGAGAAAACCGTCTGTGATCCAAAAACAGGAAAATAAAATAAAATAAAAATAAAAACTCACTCTCCCTTTCTCGAAAATTTCCTCTGATTTTATACTCCCATTTTCCCCAATTTTTTTCTCTCCTTTTCACGGATTGCAGCTTTTCCATCGTGCGAAACTGTTGATCTCGTGGTCCCCCAGTCTTCCCGATACTTGGATCTTTGGATTAGTCTTCTATCGGGTCTCCAATTAAGTAACATTAGTGGCTTCGGACGTGTATGTAGGCCTCAGACTCCTCATTTCTTCATATGGGCTTAATGGACTATCACATGAACATGCATGCCTTACTTGTGTGGCTTCAAATTCTTCTTGGGTTTAAATAAATTTCAGCTTACGGGTTGCTTTGAATTATTCACCGAAGGTCTTCTATTAAGTCACACATGAAAATGGGCTTCAATTCTTCATTTCTTCTCATTAAAAACATGCTGCAGGTTTCAAGTGCTTCATGGACCAGTCAATTGAGTTGCAAATCCATATGGGCTTGAGTCATGTTGCAAGGCACGGCTTCATCTATTATTTTTGCACTGGACAGCCACTTTTATGAACCCAAAATCTGCAATAGGCCGTAACACAATCTTAACTTCAGTAAAATATTGGCCACTCGAAAGATATAAGCCATCTATATTTAATTTGGGGTAAAATATTATTTCACATGCCGAACATAGTTACTCACATTATCTAATTAATACTCTTATTTTATCATAAAAATCTCATTTAATCCAAGATGTTAAGAGTATTAAAATAAAATAATTGACCATTTATCACATGTCCTGTGTGTACTTTTCAAGAAAGATAAATTAGATAGTTTGTCACAACACTATGTTCTAGATAGATGGACTATCATTGCAAACAGTCGACCTATTATTGACATATCCATTCCCAAAAGGCATCTAACTCCACATGATGAGCTAACAGCGGGATAAAGTAAGGAGATGCTACAATTTTATAACATTGTAGAACTTGGGACGATTATAGAAAAATTAGACCACCTCTTCCTTTCTTTAAAGAAGACCCATAAAGAGCTACTTTTGATTGAAGAGCATGATAATATCAAAGATACAAATTGTCCAGGTATAAAAATTTAAATACTTTTATGTGAACTTAGCTATGCCTATTTACTTGGAATAAAATTTCTTACAATCTATTAAAAAACAAAATGTCTAGGTGGAGGGGAATCAACCAATGATGGGTTTAACAAAAGAAACCAGGTTATCTCAAATTTTTTACAGACAATGCAGGATCCTCCATGGATGCCCATGAAAGGGCGGCTAAAGTTTTTGAGAGCAACGAACCCAAAAGAGAGTCAAGCAACCAAGAAAAGCGTTGCAACGTTTGCAAAAATGAAAGACATGCTAGGAACAACTATCCTTTAGTGAGATATTGTAGCTTCTGAATAACTCATAGGATGGTATTTAACCAAAGTTTTAATTTTTTCTTTTGTATTTGTTGTTGCTAATGTAGCAATATTGGGCATCCAATTGAGGTCAAGCATGCTAACTTTGATTCTTAAATGAAACTTGCTTATGTAGGTGATTGTTGAGTTATTTTTTTGTTTGCTTTTATATTTTGGAGATAAGTTCTTAAATGTAAAATGATTTTTTTAAGTATAATTAATGGTTTTGTGATTAATATGACAGGATGGTTTTTAAGCTTTCGAAGGTCATGAAGCTTTCTTGTTTTGTGGATGAGCTTTTATGGGTTGAAGCTTCATTTGTTTTTGAACTTATGTATTAGGAGTAGTTGACTTCAAGCTGGGATGTATTTATATAATGGAATCTCATATTGCCCATAACGTGAGAAGTTATTATGGATAATTCTGAAAATTATTTTGTTGCTTTACTTGCTTTCTTTCTTGTTCCAGACATTGTACTTACTTTCTTTCTTGTTCCACACATTTCATTAAGTGATAATATGTAATTATTTTCTTGGTTAGCAATTAATATGTAGAGAATAGAATGTTACTTTATTAGTAATTACTTTATTGGTTAGTATTTTACACCAATATTATTTTCTAGAGATCTACCCTTTCACAGTGCTTGTGGTTTGTGCTTGTTTATTCTTATAGACCTCTGGTTGTGGTTTGTGCTTCAAAACCACCCACTTGACGATATTGGTTGTGGTTTAGTACTAGTTTGTGCCACTATAGCAGAAAAGCTACCATATTAAAATCCTCACTTGCTCAAGCATTTGAGAAAATCTCATTTATTTTGTGATCTTCTTAAGACTACATTCTATTCATTAATTATGTTATTCAGCTAGAAAATGCTCCTTTTCTTAGTTAGTCTCTCTCTTAGGTCTGCTGTCTTGCCTAATAATGCTTCCTATTTATTCTTCTAACACTTACTATTTAAACATCTTACAATCTGAGGATAAGGTGTAGCCATGACACCGTTGATGTTCTAGTTTATCACTAGACTTGTTTGCTTTTATCCCAAAATTTGTTGTTGATGGACTCAACTATCAACACCGAAAATAATATTGGTTCATTTCACTTGACATACACAAAGTAGCATTAGCATTTACTTGCTTTCTTGTTCTAGACATTTTGTAACATTTGCTTTCTTTAATGCCTATCATTTGCTTTCTTTGATGCCTATCACTTTGAAATGATAATGCTACTTTGGGTATGTCAAGTGAAATGATAATGCTACTTTGAATTGTTGACTTTTCTCCTTTCCTTAATCCCACATCGGTGGGGTTTGTAAAAAGTGGCATGCTATGTAGTTATAAAAGGAGGCCTAACCTCCTTAGTTAATTACACCAGTTAGAAACTTATCTAGTAACTTTTGACTTTAGTAAAATTCATCTGTTGTCCTTTTTGTATGTAAAAGGAAAAGAGGTGAAAGTTAGAGTTTTACTAGTGGGTGAAGTTTTTTGTGGGTGTCGTTGGGGTGAGGAGAAAAATTGTGTGATTCTAACAATTTTTTACATAGTGTATTTTCTTCTCTTGGTCTGGTGGTTTTTCTCCTGGTTTTGGAGTTTTCCCTGTAAATTCTTGTGTTGTGTTTATTTCTCAATTTTTCTTGATAAAAAGTCAAAAGTAGATCCTGGTGGGGAGAATTTGGGAGGCCCAAGATTCCCAACAAGTGGTATCAGAGCCACTAGGTTTTTTTAGTTGGGTGGAGTTTCGGTGTGGTAGTGTGGATACGTACGGTCTAAGAAGGTTCTATCTAGGAAATTGGAAATTTAAGTGTGTCCGTTGTGACCCTTCAATCTTTCCTGGGAACCTTAAAGTTCTGTCTAAAAAAGATCAGTCTTTCTTGAGAATTTACTTAGTGGGTACTATTCATTTCTACAGTAAAATTCATTGAGGCAATGTCAAGAATGGAGGTAGAGAAATTTGATGGGAGAATCAATTTTGACTTGTGGCAAGTGCAAGTCAGAGATATTTTCATTCCATTAGGATTACACAAGGCTTGACCAACCCATGAAGCAGCAGTTTGCTGGAGGTGTGGACAACCTGAGCACGTCAAGAAAAGTTGTTAACAAGAGGTGAAGCCGGTTCGGCAAATGGTTCCAAGTCAGTAAATAGAGATACTGGTATTAATGTTAACGTTGTGTCTCTCTCCATGGAAAAAGAGACATGTATATCCTTATGGCATGACGCGAATCTCAAAGTTGCCATAATAAATGATGTGTTAATGTTAGTGGTTCCACAAGTTTGCATACGGGCATTTGTTTGGCATTGATGTAGGGTGTGTAGTGGAAATTCATGTCGATGGCTGATGAACTTCCAGGAAAGCCAAACATGGGAGTTGCACCATAATTTTTCAGCAAAGTTATTTTCGACATGGGCCGAAGTGAAATGCTTGGAATTTGTTTATTTTGAGTGGTTATGCTTTTATGGTGGAGCATGATAGCGAAAGTTATAAAGATCCTCATTGCGGTGGAGCGTGACTGTGGGATCAGTCAAAGTCGCAAGGTGGAGATTGTTGACTTTGCTCCTTTTCTTAATCCTACATCGGTGGGGTTTATAAAAGGGGGCATGCTATGTAGTTATAAAAGGAGGCCTAACCTCCTTAGTTAATTACACCAGTTAAAAACTTATCTAGTAACTTTTGACTTTAGTAAAATTCATTTGTTGTTCTTTTGTATGTAAAAGGAAGAGAGGTGAAAGTTAAAGTTTTACTAGTGGCAAAAGTTTTTTGTGGGTGTCGTTGGGGTGAGGAGAAAAATTGTGTGATTCTAACAATTTTTCACGTAGTGTATTTTCTTCTCTTGGTCTGGTGGTTTTTCTCCTGGTTTGAGAGTTTTCTACGTAAATTTTTGTGTTGTGTTTATTTCTCTATTTTTCTTGTTATTCTGTTAAAAGTAGATCCTAGTGGGGGAAATTTGGGAAGCCCAAGATTCCCAACATGAACCAATATTCAGGGTATCTCAAGTAGCCAATAAAACAAAAGATTCATCCTCAAAATAGCGATTTTGAACCAAATATGCATAAGAAATTAAAGTACTTGAAAGCAAGTGGACATGTTACGCATCGAGAAGAATAATAATGCTACTTGTAAACAATACCGAATAAGAAGGTTCACTCAATCTTTTTTACAAATAGTTGATATGCATTTCTTAGACAAATTATAAGTCTATACGCCTACAAATTTCCGTAGCCCAGATTATAATCACGCCCAAAACAATCAATTCACATTTCAATTTAATCACACCCATGTTTGAATATCCCTTTTTTAATGCTTGAGGAGATCCACCTGAACCACCATTTATGGAGCTCCGCAAAAAAGGTGGTCACGAGCTCTACATAAAAGGTTTTAATTCCAAATATTTGCCTTTGTGAAGAACACCAACAGACGGAGATGATCACTGTGCTTGGACTTACAGATTAGAAAACCTTAGACTTGGGGGTGAGAAGACGAGTCACAAACACTAGGTGATTGCAGATCAGAAAACCTTCCATAAGAGTCAACCAACGAAGCTTAATTCCACCTCAGCTTCCAGCAAGGATGCTAGTGCAAAGAAGGCCATCTTAGCATCACCAAAAGATGAGTCATAATCCATGTTGATAGAATCTTCTAGAATTGGGTCTCTGTGTTTTACATTTTGTATTTTGTATTTTGTATTTAAGGAAATATTTCCGTTGTAACCGCTTCTGTAATAGACTAGGCATTGGGGTGTGTATCACCTGCTCGACGATATGCCTAACCTAATGGTGGGTCACTATTCTACTATAAATAGTACACTGTAATTCAGTCTTTGTATGCCAATTCAATATACACAAAACACTTTGTTCTTCTTGGCATCAAAGCAATTCAATGACTAACGTCAAATAATGGCGGAAGAGTCGTCTACTCCCAAATCTTCAACCCCCTTTCAAATCCTCCACCCCTCCTACCCCTCATCTTCCCCATCTTTCCCATCTCATCACTGTCAAACTCACTTATGATAATTTTCTCCTATGGCACACTCAGATGGTTCCTTACCTCAAAAACCAACGCCTTTTTCATTTTGTTGATCGCATTAGTTCTCCACCATCTCCCACTATCCCAGATAAAACCCCAAACCCAGATTTAATTACTTGCTCTCAAATTGACCAATTGATTCCAAGTGCTTTGATTTCCTCACTCTCTAATAACCTCATCGCTCAAGTTATTGGTCACTCCATGGCTCGAAGGTTTGGTTAGCTCTAGAGAAATGTTTTACCTCTTAGTCTAATGCTCATATCATCCACCTTCGTTACCAACTAGCCACCATCAAAAAGGGTTTAGAATTTGGTTTTGGAGTATTTTCCAGTGTTTTGAAATTTGTTTCGTACTTGCTAGTACGGTCGGTATGTACCATTCTAGAACAATAATCGGTGCAGGTGAACCTTATGTTTCGTACCGGAATAAATTCTGGTCGTTTCAGGATGTTTCGGCCTGTACCGGCCAGAACACCAGATTTTGACCGAGACATTGATTTCAGTTTGGTACTGACTACTGAGTGGCTTAGTAGTCTTATTTTCCAGACATTCAACTTTGTTCCAGTGGCCACACTCAATCCAGCTTCTTTCATCTCGCTATTGTAAGTGCCCACAACTCGTGTTGCTATCTCCTTTTGTAGCTCACATTGTCATCGTCGTCGCCTCAAGATGAGAATGGTCGTGGGATGAACAAGTAGCCAACAAGGGTGTGACCGAGTGGGACTGTCAAGAAAAACAAGCTCATAAATACCTTAACTCCATGAAGCCACCGACCTCTGCTTCTTCTATCGCTCAAGCACCAAGTCTCGCTGCGTAGATGTCAAGGCAGTAGGAGAGATAAAGAGGCAGGTGCACTTGAAAGAGATGAAGGATGATAGTGGGTTAGGCAATCGAGGCTATCAAATATCAATTGTGCTAGTTTTAGAGGACGTGTGGAAGATGGGAATGAAAAGATATGATGAGGGAGGGGCCCGAGGAAAAGGTTAGGTGAGTTCTGAAAATAGAAAATGATATTAGGGGGAAAAGTGGGGTCTGAAAAGTTGACTCCATAAAGTAGATCATGCATGTACCAAGTTTTTTTTGCTTGAAAAAAATATTGTATAGGGCTGGACAGTTTTATAATTAAAGTAAAAGGACAACATATTCAAAGTGTACATGTTTTGCATTATATATGATATTTTTTTATTATTTTATAATATAGTTTATATATAATATAATTTTTATATATAGTTTTAGACAACTCCAAAACGGTACATGAAACGATACTAGTATCGAAATATTTCGTTTCAGTACCTTGACCAGTACAACTTCCGGTACGGTATTCAAAACATTAGTATTTTCAAAAAGTCAAGCATCTCTCAGATACCATGAGTGCTACTAGCTCTTCCTTGACCTTTGCAGAATTTCTCTCATATCTGCTTGCTAGTCTAAACAATGAAATAGGATGCATTTGTAACCTCTGTTTCTGCTCGGCTTGAACCATTTTCTCCTGATGAATTATATAACCTCTTACTCACCTATGAAATCCGTCTCCCCCATAACAATCACCTCCCCTCCACCTTCCATCCCTTGGCCAAATTCTCATCCTCTGCTCCTAATCGTGGTCACGGTAATTATCAAGGCAATTCTCATGATAATCATCGTGGTCGTGGGAAAGGATGCAACTCATCTCCAAATTTCTCTCCTAATCCCACTTCCCAGATGACTTCCCCTTTACCCCACTCGAAACCAACCTGCCAAGTATGTGACAAAGTGGGTCATGTTGCCTACAAATGCTATTATCAATTTGATCACTCATATTAGAGTGAATCTCCTGGTCTCTTACAGCTAACTACACCACCTCTGGCAGCAATCCAGACTCATCCTAGTAGCCAGACACTGCAGCCACCAATCACCTCACATTTGACCTCTCTCACCTCAATCTCACCTCAACTCCATATGGCGATAGTGACAAGATACATGTTGGTGATGGCTCAGCTTTACTAATTTCCAATATTGGTGACTCTACT
Organism: Platycarya longipes; assembly: GCA_036559045.1. Lineage (NCBI taxonomy): Eukaryota > Viridiplantae > Streptophyta > Magnoliopsida > Fagales > Juglandaceae > Platycarya > Platycarya longipes. The sequence goes on along the minus strand of CM071789.1, from coordinate 24,897,958 downwards.
TTCTCAACTTCTTTTCGGTCTTTCATTCTTAAAAATCTTTTGCATGTTCCTCTTATCACTAAAAATATAATTTCGGTTCAACAATTTTGTCATGAAAACTTTGTTTTCTTTGGATTGCATAGTTCTTTCTTTGATGTCAAGTATCTTAGGAGAGACTCCCATCCTCCATGGTCCCATGCATACTGGGCTTTACTCCTTTCCATCCCCTACTACTTCTCCTCAGGCTTTAGTTAGTGAGCATGCTTCTACCTCTCGGTGGCATACCAGACTTGGGAATCCTCCTTTACAACTTGTGCAACGCATCCTCAAGATGCACCCCCTTCTTGTTTTCAACAATAAATTGGCTTCTACTTGTTTTGTTTGTCAGCAAGAAAAGAGTACTTAGCTTCCTTTTCAAACTCAACATCAACATGCACTGTGACCATTCCAGCTTATTTATACTAATGTATGGGGCCCTACCCCAATTTTATCTAGAGAAGGTTTTCGTTACTATGTCTCATTCCTAGATGATTTTACTAGATATATATGGTGGTTTCCTTTAGTTCAAAAATCCGATGTTCTCTCTATGTTTATTAAGTTCCAAACTTATGTTGAACGTATGTTTAACTCCAAAATTTTATCCATACAAAATGACTGGTGTGGTGAATACCATCCCCTCCATACTTTTCATAAAAAACAAGACATTTTCCATAGAATTTCATGTCCCCATACCCATCAATAGAACGGAGCTATCGAAAGTAAACATCGACACGTGGTCAAAACTAACCTCGCTCTTATGGCCCAAGCCTCTCTTTCTCAGAAGTTTTGGGCTGATGTGTTTCACACAGCTGTTTAATTAATCAACCAGTTCCTACCCCAGTTCTCAATAATACCTCTCCTTATGAGAAATTATTTCTCAAATCTCCTTATTATAATTTTCTAAAAAATTTGGCACAACTTGCTGGCCACATTTAAGACCCTACAACCACCATAAAATGGACCTACATTCTCTTCCTTGTCTATTCTTAGGCTACAATGACTTCCACCATGGATATCGATACCTCCATCTACCTACCAATCGTCTCTACCTCTCACACGAAGTCCTTTTTTATGAGTCTCGTTTTCCATATTTGGACATTGCCTCAACTCAGCCCACGTCAAATGCGTCTCTTGCTTCTATCCTGGGCCCTCCTCCAAGTGCCTCATCTCACTCTGTTCAGTCCACTAAGCCTAATTCACCTTCTGGCACTCACATTTCTTCTAGTCCTTTCCATCCAAGTCCATACTGGCCCATTGAGCCCACTATTAATTCCCCTTCCTCTGATTCCCCCTCATTCATTATTGTACCCTTATCTTGTTTGTCTTAATCTTCCTCATTTGCCTCGCATGATCCTTCTCATTCTCTTGTTCCCTCTTCGATTGTCACCAGGTCAAAAATAAGTCCTCTCTTTCCCAAGAAGTGCCACCAAATGGTTGGCGTTGACTACTCCGAGACGTTCAGCTCGGTTGTGAAGCCAACAACAATCTGCACAATTATGTCCATCACTATCAGAGAACAATGGACCCTATGGCAACTGGACATCTCCAATGCCTTTCTGCATGGAGATCTTCAAAAAGAGGTATTTATGGTTCAATCAGTTGGCTTTGTCAACACTGAATTTCCAACTCATGTGTGCCATTTGAATAAAGCCATCTACGGCCTCAAACAAGCACCCAAATCTTGGTTCTCCAAGCTCAACAATCGGCTTCTTGAACTCGGGTTCACAGCTTCCACTGCTGACACATCTCCTTTTATCTACAAGCATGATGCCATTACATTGTTTTTCCTTGTATATGTCGATGACATTATACTTATTGGATCTCATCCACATGCTATTTCCTCTAATATTGATGCTCTGAGTCTCTCTTTTCCCGTAAAAGACTTTGGTCCTCTACATTTCTTTTTGTGCCTTGAAATTAATTCACTCTCCAATAGTCTTCACCTCTCTCGGCATAAACACACTTGTGATCTATTGCAACGAACCCATATGGATTTGGCAAAGCCTATTACCTCACCCATGGCTGCCTCCAGTATTACCATTGGGAGCCTATTACCATTATGAGCCTCCAGTATTTGTCACTGACTCACCCTAACATTGCCTTTGTGGTGAACAAGGTATGTCAATTTATGCATGCTCCTAAGCTTCCTCACTGGCAAGTAGTCAAATGGATTCTCTGCTACCTTAAGCACACTGCCAACCTTGGCTTATAGAATTGGCCTTGTTCCAATTGTTCTCTCAATGCATTCTTTGACGTCGATTGGGCTGGCTGCCTTGATGACCGGCGTTCCACAGGCGACTAGTGCATATGATTTAGTCCAAATCTCATCTCTTGGAACTCCAAAAAATAGAGGACAGTTGCTCATTCGAATATTGCAGTAGAGTACAAAGCTCTTGCAAGCACTGCTGTTGAGCTCTCGTGGATTCAATCTCTTCTTCAAGACCTTGGAATTTTTCTTCCACAACCTCCTATGTTATGTTGCAACAATATCGGTGCAACTTATCTCTCTACAAATCCTATTATGCATTCTCAAACTAAGCACATGGAAATCGATTTCCATTTCGTGCGTGACCGTGTTGTTGCCAAATCATTGATTGTTGCTTTTGTCTCCTCTTGAGATCCATTTGCTGATGCTCTAACCAAAGCACTTGCCACTACTAGATTTCTTCATCTACTTTCGAGTCTCACCATGGTACCCATGTTGGACTTGCGAGAGGGTAACAATGTGACATCCCCAATTTTCATTCATAAATCAACGCAAATTGAAGTGTCAGGGTAAATAACACTAGGATACTCACCCTCGTACTTAATGTAAATTAATGCATGCACCTAAACTTACTAGCACATGTAATGCAAATCACAGTGAAAAAGTTCTGAATAAAATTAAATTCTAGAGATCACATGGTGACACAAAATCTTAATATTTATATTGTCCATTCATAAACAACATTGTATCTTTACATGCATAACCCAGTTAGTTTTCTCAGTCCTCAAATTATATACAAACTTATAAAAATATCACATTAGGGCCGCCTAGGCTTTTTGTTCAATCGGGAAACTCGCTGCCATGCCGACGCCCGTCCCTACTACTATTAACTGAGTCAAAATTTCTATGGAGAGAGAATACTCCGAGGATCCTCTCAGGGTTTCTCCGGGTCTCTCGAGCAACTGGGACCTAACCCATGGTCGTCATCACACCCTGCAACGAAATTTAAATTGCAAAAAGAAAAGAAACATACAAGAATGAGATTTCCTTGGAAATCTGAGTAAGTACACACTTAACTAAATAAAAGTATAGACATTATAAAATAATCACATACAAGCCAGATAACCAGAGTGTGCATTTATTTCATGCTTCATGTAACCCATGAATGACTTAGACTTATCTTTTATGTGGACTTACTTTGACAAACTTATTTCATGCATAGACTTTTCATTCTTATCTTAAAATTCTTGTTCTTATACATCTTTACTTATATCCACATTATTACTCGTGGTTGGGTCATGCCACTATTATTACCCGTGGTTGGGCTATGCCACTATAGTTACTCGTGGTTGGGTCATATCCAGTATTGTTATCCCTGGTTGGGCTGTATCCATATTCTAAATCTTGACAAGCGTTACATATCACCGTCCCTGCCGGCACGTTAGTCATACGGGCGTTATGTATCGCCGTCTCCGTCATGACGTGACTGACTTATTAATCTTTCTACTTGTAAAGTTTTTCTTAATATATTTTCTTATAACATACGTCATGACTTATGATGACACTTATATGTGACAAAATGCAATGTAACATAACCTTAAACTTATGACATGCATATTTCATGCCCTTATAAACCTTATAACATATGAGAATATTTCATAATAGCATACATCACATGTACATGCATTTACGTCACAACAACTCATAACGTCAAAACATAATGAATAATACTTAACAATTAAATAAATTATTAAAATATTCACACATCAAGGCTAACCGAACCCTATGGATAATCAAACCTCATTTTCTTCTTATTCAAATCTAGCTAAAATCCACATGTACAACTTGTCAAATTTTCCTTAGCTTTCATAAATAAACTCAAGTTTAAACTATATTCTTTTCTTGGTTAATTCTCCAATAATTTCTTGTATGATAATTCTTAAGGTTTTCCAAATAAACTAAAGTTTCTAGAATTATCATAATTATTAAAATATAATTCAAATAATTAGAAATCAAGTCACTAAGAATTTTAGAAGAAATTCACCAATAAAATCAATGCCTACTATGATAAACTCAAATCTGCCACTTCGATCCCAGTTTCGTCTTTGATTGAGTCCTTATATCTTAAAACTCATAACTTAAAAGTTGTATATATTTCTCTTATATTTTCATAGCCTCTTGAATCATTCAAATCCAATATCAAACTAACAAGTTATGTCCAATTTACTAAATGATGTCAAATCTGCCAATAATACCCCTATTAAGCCCGAAATTTCCTAGAGTTGGTTTATCATTTTTTTCCAAATCAAGACCTCATATTTTTACATAATCCTCTTAATATAACATCATAGATTATATTTCTAAGGTCTCATAATTTTCCTATCATTTTTCCATAGCAAAAACCACTCCAAAATCCAATATATTTCAACTTAACACATAAACAAAGATTAAGCTCAAATAAATATCAAACGTAATATAATCACAAAACCAATTATTTTATGCCAATATTAAGTTAATATATGCACTTACAAATTTTCTCCAAGCTTGAATTGATGCTTAGGATAGGTTTTGCACCACTTCTCCTCCAATACCCTCAATTAGTTCTCTTTTGGTACTTAGGTGATGTAAGGGGGTTTTTGTGTATTTTTCTTGATTTTTTCTCACCATGGCTGACCAGTATCTCTAAAGGGAAAATAAAAGGAGCTCATGCATCTATTTATAGGCATTAAGGGCGTTGGAGGCAAGGGGTTTGGGGGAAACTGTTGAACCCGTATGCTGTAGCCTCCCTTAGCCTATTGGGTGATGTGTCCCATAGATTTTTGGTTTCATGATCACCCCTAAACCTTAGGCTTGGTGAGTCATATTTCCATCCAAAATTCAATTTTTGAGCTACCTAAAAAGCTCCTTGATCAATGGCTCAAGTAATTCCAACACATGTAAGATAAAAACAAAATAGCATGATGGTATCTTCCAATGAGGTATATATCCGGCCACTTCCATCACAAATAAGTCCTTTAGCCAATTAGATCCTTCAAAAACTTGAAACATGTTTTAGATAATCTTCTCAAGATTCTATAGGATTTTGAATCACCTTATTCCGAGATCAGATGAGAGAGATATGCTTAATTTACCGAAACACGTTGAAACTTATCCGAGAACACCCAATCTAAGTTCACCATTTGTTTTCTTGCCAACCAAGGCTTCTAGATGACTTATCTCCATTTGTCACATGCCTCCCCACATGTTTTAAGATCAGATAAATTGAATGAACCAATCAAATTTAAGCAGCTAGAGTGAGGTGGTGGCACATTTTGTTTTCGGGTTCCAGTTTTCATCTAATCCAGATCAGTCCACTTTCAGTTCAAATAAGTCATTGATTTAGTCAGAATCTTCGAAAACTCAAAACATAAAATTTTTATATCTGCCTCTTAGTATTCTATTAGAATCACATCATTTGGATCTTATATGAGAAAGTTATGTTCCTTATACCAAAACTCGACGGACCAGCCTAATAACTCATTTTGGCACACCAAGTGTTTGATGTTTTGTTCTATCAATTCCCTTTGAATTTTCCTCTCAAATTTTAGAAATATGTCTCTTCCTAATCCCAAATATAATTTTTCTAGTTGATACCTTATTAAAATTCTCAAAGATTTAATCATAATTTATCCTAGAATGCATAATTAAATCCATTTCTTGATTCAAAATTATTATCCACTTTTCAAATTTTATTCTTATGGGAGATTATACTCCAAAAGTTCCTTAAATGGGCTATTACAAACAGTCAACCAATGAAGCTTAATTCCACCTCAACTTCCAGGAAGGATACCAGTGCAAAGAAGACCATCTCAGCATCACCAAAAGTCGATTCATAATCCATTTTGACAGAATTTCCTAGAATTGGTTCTCAGTGTTTTACACTTTGTATTTTGTGTTTGAGGAAATATTTTCTTTGTAACCGCTTTTGTAATAGACTAGGCACTGGGGTGTGAATCACCTGCTCGATGATATGCCAAACCTAATGGTGGGTCTTTGTATGCCAATTCAATATACACAAAACACTTTGTTCTTCATTGTAGATCAGAAAATCGACGGACAAAAAACCTTGGACTTGCAGAAGACGAGTCACGGAACTTGCAGAAGACGACTTGCAGAAGACGAGACTTGCAGTTAATAGTTTAGTAGTCTGGTGTAGGCAACTCTATGTTTAGTAAGATAATAAGATAATGTGGCGGCAATGTATTGGAGGGCTAGTTTGTGGTGGGAGACCAGCCCAGCTGGTATCCAGGTTTATTCTCCAAGAATATCCACATTATCAATGCAACTTCTTTCACAGACACTCCCTTATTCTCTACTGCATCGCCCTCCTAATTTGAGCCAGCGTGATTCTCTCTAATAACCTTTGAGAATCCACTAGCTTCCTGAGTCCTGACTGTCACCTGCCCCTTCACTGTACTCACCTACCTAACCCTCAACTGAACATGACAGCTGGAGAACAGGTTCCATATTGTCACCATACTTCCCTAATTTGATCGAGACCGAGAATTCATGATGGATTGCTCCCACCTCGTCGCCATCCTCCACTTTCTGCTCTTAGTCGGTGCACAAATTGTCTATCATTATCTATGCCTCTCTTGTTTCTTCCAATCCCAATTTCGCATACACTCGATCCATGAACAATTCTTCCACATTTGAAATAAATCTTGGACAATTTCTCATGATTAATTGGTACGCACATACTTCTTGAGTTTAAAGTAATAGTTATGCCCAAAGCAAGTGGCTTCCTCAAATCAACTTCCACCTAAATTCTAAGTTTGTATTTGGGTAGTGAGATAATTTCAAATATTCTGTAAATAGTAGTGAAAAATCAAATAGTGAATAATATAATAGTAAAAAATAGGTAAAAAAATAATGATAAAATAATAAATAATAATAAAATATTCTCATGATATTTCACTACTCAAACGAAGTCTAAAATATCCTTCCCATCCCCCACATCATTTTCTAGAACGTCAACGTCCACCACCCTACCGATGGAGTTCTCAATTTGCTCGCACATCCCCTGATTCATGCAGATCATGGTAAATTATGGAGTTGAATCTAATACTACTCTTGATGGAAATCAATCTGGTCAAGTCCCAAATTCACATCGAATGGTCTCACAACAAACAAATTATTATTAAAGAGCCAAGGTCTTCTACCCAATACTCGATCACTGTCCTTCCCAGTTGCAAAAATAATGACAAAAGCACTATCTCAAATTGGCCTGAAATCCACATTCTTATCGACCTTCCACACCTTAAGCATGGTAGATCGAACTACCTCTTTCCCAATACGTTTATCAGCAAAAACTCTACCAATCAAACTCCTCCTCTCACATGTACGTTTTCAACTCTCCAGAGTCCTCCAATTGAACCTCTATTTATGTTTTCTCCTCCTCATTTAGACTCAGCTTCACACAACATTCTTCACTCAGTCTCTCAGATTCTCTATTGTTAGAGGATAAAACACCACACACTGGGGGACTATTTCTCTTAACCAAGTGGGAGTAATGAGTTAGTATCCTTCTCCTTTTTAGTCTAGGTGATGAGTGATGACAAAGAGAAAAAGTATGTATTTAAATACTAATACATGACTTATTTAATGTGCAAATATTTCTCAATCTAAATCTTAGCATTAAAATTAGAGATATAACCGGTCCGGATTTAGACAAAATCTAAAATTAAACCAGTACCACTGGTTTTGTATTTTTTAAAATCGATTACGTACCGATTATCCTCTCAAAACCAGTAGTACCAATTTTACAGGTTTCGATTCAGTTTGGTCTCGTTTTTCGATTTTAAATTAACATATATTAGTCTATTAAACAATTAGTACTATATATATTAGTATTAATTATAGTGATTAGAATAATTATATATTAGTATTTATTATAGTAAGTTATTTTTTTATAACTATATCATTAATATTGATAGTATTAATATATTAATACTATTAATATTAGTATTATTATATTATTATTTCATATGTAATTATTTAGTATAATAATTTATATATAGATTTAAATTATTTTAGTAATAGTAATATACTATTAGACTATTAGTATTAGACCATAAAATGTAAATTGTAACTAATTTACATTATATACTAATGTATAAAATATTATATATAATATAAAAAAAATATTATTTTATATGACATATAATCTTAAAAAATTAATTTAAAATACATATCATATTGGACCGGTCTGATCCTAAAAAAATTTGAACCGGAACCGGACCAATACCTACCGAGTTTGACATTATGGGAAACAACTCCAAACCAGTACTGTCGACACCCCTGCTTACGCTTGGGATCAAACGTAAACTGAGACGTCGGGGATAAACAACGCAAGGAAGTTTACCCATCGTTCTTAACTTAGATTCGAGTATGCGTTTATAATAAAAGTATTGATAAGAAAATTTCATAGCGAAAAAGGTCAAACCATTCTAAAACTAGGCAAAGACTTAAAATTTTTGCCTTACGTCACATGGTATAATAATTTTAAGATTCCAAAATAAACTTCATATTAATAAATATCATCAATAGTATCCGTCTCCACAAAATATATACTTTTCCAAAACATCGGGAACCATTAAAATATAACGGAAGATAAACTCGCAACTTCATCTATGTGTTGACCCCACGGCCATCCACTACAATGGGGTTTGTCCTTAACCTCCTTAACCCTTGTACAAAGATAGGGATCACCACATCAAAAAGTAAGGAGATCACCAAACCATCAGTGGTTTGGATAGTCTCTCCGAGCGTCAAAGTCGTCGACGTCATTTTCACCTGTAATCACTTCTATCGACCCAACGAGGAACGATAGTGAAAATATAAAGGGGTGGAATTTCGAGAAAGCTCAGTAAGTACACAACTATTTTAGCAAAATCATCTCAAGCATATATGTAAGCGAATAACAAACACACCATGTGTCATGCATATGCGACTAATGACTTAGCACATGCTTATGCTCTTGTAGACTTTCATAAAAACTTGACTTCCTTTCAATCTTGATTCATGTACTTGTTTTTCATAAAAATAGTTTTAATGAAATCTTTCTTCAGATTTATACTTAAAAACCCTTTTTCGGAAAGCTTTTCATATTCTTTTATTCTTATCTTAGGCGCGCCACTTAACATATTCATATTATTTTTGGGGTTCGAAAGCCGTTCTTTCTTATGACTTCTTATTGGACACCTCACGATTCTTCTATGCACCGTGTGTTCCCCACTAGTTACCGTCTCACCCGAAAACCACTTAAACCTAAGTGAATATGTTATGCGTTACCGCATTGCCTGTAGACTACTCAAGTCGTGACGTTTGCGTTATCCACTCTTCATCACTCGATAATCACTCAAACCAAGCGACTACATCCTTGTTAACGGTAAAGCAAAAGCCAACACCATCCTTGGCACCCACTAGCATTAGATGCAACCACGCTTCAGTCACCTTTTGGAGTCATACATGGTCCACTGACTATTCTTCGTCGACCTAAGGGCTTTCACTTGACTTTAAATACTCCTGAGTGAACATGGAGTTTTACTGGGACACTTCCTCATCCCAGCCTTTGGGGTTCTTATAAAAATTTAATTTTTTTCTTTTGAAAACATATTTGACTCAAAAACATGATTTTCGTACTGTATGCATGGGACATGCAAACCTTTAACGCTAATCATGCAAAAACCCGAGACAAATCCGAGTGCACACTTAGCCATCTTTTTCATAAGTCAAACATCACAACATTCAACTTATCATTCATGCATAACACATAATTGGGCCTAATGAGTTGAGTGGGGTGCTCGGCCTCCACCTCTATGGTTGGGCCGAGACCCTCTTTGGTTACTACCTAGGGTTTCCTCCTTCTACTCCCTTCCACATACTTACTAAATCTTAATAAAATTATTAAAATAACTTTAGTTTCACAAAAAGGGATTGACCGAAACTCTATAGCCTTTTAGATGAGTATTTTGCTCACTTTTCTCTTAACCAAAGTTAATACATTTAATTCTATGTAAATAAAATCCTACCATTAGCTCCTTTGAATTTTCATATCACTAATCTTTTCTAAAAGCCTAAGACTATGTCATTCCATGAAGAAAAGAAATATAACTTAATTATTAAACTTAACCTTAGATACCATAGAACCCAAAAATCCAATGTCCTCATCCATCCATTTTCCAACTTTAAAACTTATCTTAATATGCATGAATTTGTCACCACAAAACATATTATTCATACTTCCATCTTTCTTTGCAACAAATGGCTAAATCCACCAATTTAATATAAACATTAAACCTAGAACAATACATTAATCAAGTAAGGATTTTTAAGCTTAATATGCAAGGTATTTCATCAAGTAATCTATCCTAGCATCACCAATATCCAACAATATATTCTTAGTCATGCATGCATTACCATCATCACCATAAATATTTTGTATCCTTATGCTCTCATTTCTCTTTGCTACCACTTAGCTAAATCCATCAATCAAAATAAAATTTCAAGTCTAAGGTAACATATAGACTAAGCATGGATTTGTAACTAAATACGCAAAACCTTTCTTCAAATAATCTAACTTAGCATCACCAAACATCCTACAAGCTTAACCTTCGTTAAGCATGCGGTTTTTATTTATCATATCAATATACTTCATTTTTCCTTTGCATCAAGTTAACTAAATCCTCCATCATAATATGATTTCAAGCCTAAAATAACATATAGGCTAAGCATGAATTTGTAAGTAAATAAACAAAGTATTTCTTTCAAGAAAACCTTGCATAGCATCATCAAGCAATCAATCAAACAACACAACCACATTCACTCAAATATATACAAGAAATGCTAAAGTCAAGACAAAGATGTACTTACAATACTCCAAGTAGAAAAAATTAGCTCTGAAAATGTATAAAAATAATCCATTAACATATTTTATAAGCCTATAGTTTAAAAGAAGTTCTTAAGGATATAAGACCTTAGTGTGTGCATGTGACCTAACTTAGGTTTCCATTCTTAAAATAGATTAGGATCTTGATTACCTCTTCAAATGTGCTTCCTCTCAAGAAAACTTGCTTCAAACTTTACTAGAATTAGGATATTTTAGTGTTTAGAAGATGGAAGAAAGCAAAGCAAAGTGAAAGTAGAGATGGAAGCTTGTTGCCGTGTGATGTAGGGTGGGATGTGTGTGTACAAGTGAAGCAAACAAGTGGGAAAAGATCAAGGCATAGGTCATTCGGCCAAGAGGAAATTCTAGGCCTCTAAGTACTCATTTCCCTAGCTTAGGATTGACACATGATGGGTTGAAAGACCCCCTTGATTGACCTCCATCATTAGGGCACACTCATGCCTAAAACTAGCTTGTACTTAGGTTGAAAACCATTTTCCCTTTCTTCCTATGGCCGACACATCTCAAGGGTTCCAAGCCCTTCTCATTCTTTCACATCACTCCTCACACACTCCCAAATCACCTCACAAGTCCAAGATTGCAGGATCAAATTTTGGGAAATGGTGCATGCAACCTTCGACTATGCCTTTTCCAAGCCCAACCAAAACTCATCTCTCTTCCTTTCTTGTTTTTCCTTCCTCTCATGTATTCTTTCAATCACCACTCAACCTTACACTCTTACACACACAAGTCTCATCATTCTTACACAATCCAGCTTGTCCATTCACCTAGATTTAGCAAAAAACCCTTGGAAGACTAAAAGAGTGCATTCGGCTACCCCAAGCCAAACATCACTCGAAACCTTCCTCTCTTCCTCATGCCAATTCCTCTTTCCAATGATGATTTCCTTTGACTTAGCACTCACCACTTCAAAGTCACTTCATCTTACAAGATCTCTCAATTGTCACTCATCTAGATTTGGAAGAAATTGCATGGGTGGCTACACTCCCTCATTTCACCCGAAACCATTTTCTTCCTCAAGCCTTCCTTTCTTCTCTCCAATGATGTTTCCTTTTGACACATCACTCAATCAATCATCTAACATACTCTCTCAAGTCCCTTAAATATCTCCTATCTAGATTTGTCCACCTAGAGAAACCCAATGGGATTCGGCACTCCCATTTCCAATTCACCCGAACCATGCTTCCTACACATCTTCTCTCAACTACTCTCATCTTCATCAAATCTAACATATGTCAATCACCTAGATTTAGTAAGCTCACAGGGAGACTAAATTGGAAGACCTCTTCTTCCTTCTCACGCCTCCCAAACAAATCTAATTAGGAGTGGGCAGCGGGTACCCGCACCCGCTGCCCCGCCCGTCTTCCGCCCCGCCCCGCATAGCGGGGGCGGGTTACTCCGCCCGATGACCAATAACGGGGTAAAACCCGCCCGGTATTTAGCCAGATGACGGGGGCGGGGGCGGTATACAAATGACCCCGTCCCCGTAATACCCCGCCCCCGCCCCGCATATATTAAATATTTAATATATTATATATAAAAAAAAAACCCAGATGACTTAAAACGGCGTCGTTTTGTCATCTGGGTTTTTTTTTTTTAAATTTCCTTAAATAAAACGAAGCCGTTTTATATAAAACGGCATCGTTTTATATAAAAGCTTCGTTACAACCCCCCAGACCCCGACCTCATCGACATCTCTGAGTCTCTCTCTCTCTCCCTCGTCTCCCTCTCACTCTCTCTCTAAAATCGCCGAACCCTAGCCTAAAATCGCCCCATCAGGTCCACGCCGTTGCAGCCACTCCGCCGTCGCATCCCCACTCCACCCTCGGCAAGAATCCATCTCCTTCGTCCCCGAATTTCTCCAGTTTCTCCCTCTCTGATATTCCTCCAATCTCCACCAAGGTAAGTGATTCCGTTTCACCTAAACCCTAATTTGAAGATTTCTTTCGTTTTGATTCTTGAAAACATATGGAAATGGAGAAGTTGATGGAGGATGGGTTTGGTGTTTGTGAACCGTGTGCTATGGAGGCCGATTGTGCATGTGTTTGAACTGTGAAGTGTGATTGTGTTGGATTATGTGATTGTGTTTAATTTATTAAAATTTAAATTGTTGATTTGAGTTTATTTTATTATAATTACAATTATTTGATTGTGTGATTACATCATTACAATTATTTTTATGAGACACCCGATTCCATTTCGGTTTGAAGATTGGATTGAAGCTTTGAAGAATGGAGTGATCAATGAAGCTTTGCTGCTTTTATTTCATAATATTTCATAGTTTTTTTATTTTTAGATTGGATGTAATTGAGAGTGGATGGCTGGATGCCTTGGTTTTGTTATATGAATCTGAATGTACTCAAAGTCTCAAACGATCAACCTTTGAATGTATTTCATAGTTTTTTGTTGAGTATTTCATAGTTTTTTGTTGAGTGGATGGCTGGATGCCTTGGTTTTGTTAGATTGGATGGCTGAATGTATTTCATAGTTTTTTAGATTGGATGTAATTTAGAATGTGTTGAAGCTATCTTTTGTTGAGATAATGAAAAATTTGGTATTTTTTAAGGTTTGAAGCTTTGTTGTCCATATTGTGCAAACATCTATAGCTAACATTTTTATAACATGAAAAAAAAAAAGTGTAAAACATAGGTCCAATAAAATGTAAAACAAGCCTAACTAGTCCAAAGACTCCAAAATTACTCAGAAAGAAAAGCAACAAAAAACTGTTATTTTTTTATTGCTGTCCAATGGCGTCGTTTTATAAAAAATAATTTATACACAATATTTTTTATTACATTTTCACAATAATATTTTAAATAAAATATTTTTTGTAAAACACTTTATAAAAGGAACATTATTTTATAAAAGCATCCTCATCTTATAATATTATTATAAAATATCTTATATATTTTTTTGATAAGTGTATATATTATAAAAATATATGGTGAGTATCAATATATTTAATACTCATCAGACTATATGATAGATTAATTAATAATAAAAACAAAAACAAAAACCTATACATTCATAATAGATATTATGTAAATTATAGTGCAACTTAAGAATAATTATAAATTTTATTTACAGCCTCACATAGAAGGTTGTATGTATAGACTTACTGATATATGAAGATAAAAATAAATAAAATATTATTATAACTTACAAAATATTGAAAATAATTATCTAGGCTTGAGATTTGAGTCTATTATATTTTGTATGACCATTTGTGTTGCATTTATTATAATTTCAGATTTGTTGTAAATGGAAAGTCCAGAAGACTCTAGTGCGAGCTCCCCGGAGGGAGCCTTGGGTACCTCCGGCCCTAATCCTAACCCTATCCCGACCACTACCACTACTACTACAACTACCCTTAACCCTACTAGTACTCCCCTTCCGGTTGAGACCCCTGACCCTACTCCTACCACTACCACTTGCCCCGCCCCCAAGCAGTCTAGCAAGAAAGCCCCATCCATAATTTGGGCTCATGTCACCAAGATAGAAGGTGGTGACCCCAATGATCCAAAAGCCAAATGCAACTATTGTGGCAAAATTTATGGGTGCCACTACAAGAAACATGGCACTTCCCAGATAAAATTGCACTTGGAGGAACAGTGCAAGAAATCCCCAATTTTAAAATCTTTGGTAGAGAAGACCCAATCCAGGCTTGAAGTTGGATTTAAAAAAATGGGTGAGGGGAGTAGTGGAGAGTTGGCATTAAAGGGGTACACAAAATACGATCCTAACGAGGCTAGGACACACCTAGCTCGCATGATTATTATAGATGAGATGCCTTTCCAAGTGGTTGATGGGAAATGGTTCCAAGCTTATTCTAGGTACTTGGAACCAAGATTTAATATTCCTTCTCGCCACACGGTGGCAAGAGATGTTAAAAAACTTTATCGGTCAGAAAAAGAGAAGTTGAGGGGTTTATTGGCGGGGGAGAATGTTTGCCTCACCACTGATTGTTGGACTTCTTGTAATAATCTTAATTTTATGTGTATGACTGTGCATTGGGTTGATGGGGGTTGGACATTGCATAAGAAGATCCTTAAATTTTGTCAAACCACTGATCACAAAGGTGAGATGATAGGGAAGGCCTTAGAGGCCGCTATAAGAGAATGGGGGTTGACTCGGGTTTGTACTTGCACGGTTGATAATGCCGGGGCTAACGATGTTGCAATGAGACATCTTAAGACTCTCATGAATAATGCGAGTAGAACAATTTTGGGTGGGGATTATTTGCATGTGCGATGTGCAACACATATTCTTAATTTGATTGTGGGTGATGGCTTGGATAAGCTTGGTGACTCGGTTGCTCGGGTCAGGACTGCTGTGAGATGGGTCAGATCTTCTCCTGCTAGATTGGCTAGGTTCAAAGTTGCTGCAACTACTGTGGGTATAACATGTAAAAAAGGTCTTTGCACTGATTTGTCTACGAGGTGGAACTCAACCTTTTTGATATTAGAGGCGGCCCAGGAGTATAAGTTGGCATTTGATACATTGGGTAATGAAGACATACAATATGTCAAGTATTTTGATGAAAAGTTGGGGCACCCTTTGTCTAATGATTGGGAGGTTGTATCTATTTTTGTAGAGTTTCTGAGGGTTTTTTACGATGTTACTAAGGTTTTATCTGGTTCTTTGTATCCCACGGCACATCAATTTTGTCAACAAATAGCCAAGGTGAAAGAAGAATCAGATGATATTGCAGCGGTAGTAACACCACATTGCGGGAGATGTCTAGGACCATGATGGAAAAATTTGACAAGTATTGGGGGGAAGAGTTTGATAAAGCCAATATCTTGTTATATGTTGCATGTGTTCTTAAGCCACAGTTTAAAGTGAAAGGCATGGTATTTGGGTTGACTGACACAATTGGCAAGGATTGTGCGTCGGCTGTTGCATCTCGGGATCAGGAAACACTTGTTAGATTATTTGATGAGTTCACTATCGTGGAAGGTGGTAGTATTGCAGCACCTACAGCCACAAGTACCCCCCACCAGGTGCAGATGCCAGGTATGGAAAAAAAACGTAAAATGAACTGGGGTGACAAGATAGAGTCGACCCCCTTGGATTTTATGAGTTCCACCACAAATGCTCAGTCAGAGGTAGACAGATATTTGGCATTGGATCTCTATCCATTGGTACGAGATTTTGATATATTAGCTTGGTGGAAGATGAATGTCTCCAAATACTCCGTACTTTCAAAGGTTGCTCGCAGTATCTTGGCCATCCCGATCAGTACAGTAGCCTCAGAGTCGGCCTTTAACACTGGAGGGCGCGTATTAGATCCTTTCCGGAGCTCATTAGATCCTATCACTGTTGAGTCTCTGATTTGTACACAGAATTGGATCACGGGTGCTGAAATTCATATTCCAGAGGTTCTTGATTATGATCCTGTTGAGGCCGAGGACGAGGCTGCTGATCAGTCTGGATCTGGTAAATTGTCACTTGAATAAATATTTACATTATTTTATATTTATTTAATTAAATTTAATGTTACAGAGATTTTACATTTATTTGTTGTAACTTGTAGCGACTGTGACGCCAACACCTGGGACACCATCAACAGCTACATCCGCTGCAGTATGACCTACCTCATCTACCAGTCCCTGTCCATCACCAATTCACCATGGTTTGCACTTTACACAATTTATTTTACCAATTGTTGTTTACATTTATAATTTTATAATATTTGTAATGTTAGTATCTAATTATTTTGTAATTATTGATTATGAGTTTTGACATTTTCTATGACAGTATCATTTTGTATGTCAATTGTCAACACATCTTCCAAGTTAATAACACAATTTAATCTTGGTTAGTAACTTAGTATTTTTAATAATTTTTTTTTTTTTCATGTTTATAACTTATAACTTTATATTTGTACTCTAATTATTTTTTAACTTATTATTGCAGGTTAAGATTAAGGCCCAACAACCCCACAGTCTCCATCCAAGTTTGTATTACGGCCTAAAATCCAATCACCAGTGTCCAACGACCAATGTTATCAATCTTATTTCTTATGATCTTGTAAATTGTAAATTTGTAACTGTATAATGCTAATAGTTAATAGCACAATTTGTAATTTTGTATTTTGTAGTATTAATTTGTATTATTGTAAATTTGTAAATTGTAATAGTTTAGTAACTAGTCTAGACTTCTAGTAATCTTTATTTTTAAACTTTAACTTTTACTATTTTTGACTTTTAGATTTTTAGTGATGTTTTTTTTTAAATGACTTTGTCACTTTAGACTTTAGTAATGATAAATACTTAGTATTTAATATAATGATATTTGTTATTGTGAAATTAAATCAGGTTTGATAATTTTCTGGGTCAAAAATGGCCTAGAATTTTGATCTGGGCCGAAAGGCCCAAAACTGTTCATATGTGGGCAGGCCCAATAGGGGGCGGTAGCGGGGGGCGGGCGGAAGGAGCCTCCCCCTGGCCCCGCTACAGGGCGGGTACCCCGCCCCGCCTACACGGGGGCGGGGTGCGGATTTTAAAGGTTGATCCCCCGCCCAGGCGGGGGCGGGGGCGGTGATAGGGGGACCCCGCCCCCGGTAGGGCGGGGATCACCCCTAAATCTAATGATGAGAAAATCTCATCTTGGTTCCAACACTGCCTCCTCCAAGAAAGTCATTAGTCAACCCTCTAACCACTAGTCTTTCCTTACACCCACCTAACAATCTTTGAAGTCTCACTAGAGTTATTCTAAGTGTGACATGTGTCTCCATGCATGGGCTAGGTTGACCTATGGATCCATCCTATGGGTTTATGGGGTTTGATACACTACTTTGGCTCCATATCCTAATCCATACTTCCCAAATCTCAATTCCAAGCCCAAGCCTCTAATTCTTACTAACATAAAATACCCTTTGTTATTCTTAAAATAAATAAATAAATAAAACAATAAGAGATGGAGTTTCTAGGTCATCACAAGTACCAACCCAAAACCAATTCCACCAGTTTAGACCGATCCGGTCCGGTTTTCCAATTTTTTTCTTACACCCCTAGTTAAAACTCTAGAGCATTTAAGTCATATATTTGATATTTTTTCACAATATATAAACCTCACAATAATCAGTTTTATCAATAAATAATGTGGATCTAATTATAAAATTTATTTGGGTTGAAGTAGATATTCTTTTTTATCCTCTTTTTTGAAGTAGAGAAGGGTAGGGTGTCATATACATTAACCCTACTATAATCAATTTAGTATATAAATAAGGGTGGTGCTACAACCATCGCTTAATCTTCCAACTATTGCTCCCGCTTGACATTAACAAATGAAATGACGGTAAAGCAAGTCATCAACTATAACATCAATAAATGAAGTATATATCACCTCTAGTCAATGCATAGACTCCTTCCTCTCTCTCTCTCTCTCTCTCTCTCTCTCTCTCTCTCTCTCTACCTTAGTCCTCACCCTTCCCATGAAATCCGATCATTCACTAAGGGGAGGGGAATGGTGCTACGGCACCACCCACCTTCCCTTTTCATCGGCCATGGCCATTCCTTTTATTGATTTTTAGTTCTTTTTCTAGTAAGTTTTCTTGGTTTTTCTCAAGTAGCAACTCAAATTGTCGATCTTTTGATTTCTGGCAACATAGGGCCGACATGTGCCCTCCAGGAGCTTTCCTAGGCACCGATCTTCACGGGAGTGGTATCGGTTCGCTCATTTCAATGGCGTGTACGTCTCATGCACAAGTTGTGCTGCCGTGCCTCCGAGAGGTTCTAGCTGCCACGTGCAACCTTTTTGGGCTCAGTGGCCTTGAATCTTCCATATTTGCCTACTCGACTCTCTCCAGCAGTGGCGCGTGGCCTACACGTGCCACAATTGCCAATGTCGTTCCCTCGCCGGCGACTTGTAATGGTTCCAATTGCTATGCTATGTTCCAACTTTCCCTGACCGATGATCAAACAAAAGTGGACATGGCAGGTTCTCACATTCAATCTAGATTAATACAATGCAGCACACACCCATTTGCTGAAGCTTCTGACTACAGTAATATAGTCTATTTATCCAACTATATTTTTAAAATCATCTCCAAGCGGTCTTCCGTTTATGAAAAATGGGTGGGAGTTATTAATTTGACTCCGTTCACCCCTTTTATTTTTTCTTTTTGTGTTACATTATGTGTTAGTTTTTTGACAAGATTGCTGAGAACTCTCACCCTACTCAAATTTGTATCATATTATCCAGCTTTCATATATCTAATATGAAAAAAACATAATAAAAATCCAATAAAAAATATAATAAAAATATAAAAATATAATTAAAAAAATAATAAAAAAATAAAATAGAGATGAAATTTAAGGGCATTCGGCCTTGGGCTGCAACCCGCCGCCTCCCATGGCGGTGGATGACACCGCC
The DNA here is from genome assembly GCA_036559045.1 of Platycarya longipes. Taxonomy (NCBI): domain Eukaryota; kingdom Viridiplantae; phylum Streptophyta; class Magnoliopsida; order Fagales; family Juglandaceae; genus Platycarya; species Platycarya longipes. Next base: position 24,878,408 of record CM071789.1, on the reverse strand, counting down.
CACCTCATCGGGACCGAAGGGCTCCAACAAGCTTACCCCTTTGATGGCGAGCTCCAGTGACCTCCGGTGCGCCCCACAGAGGTTTAAACCCGAAATGGGTCCAGAGCCCGCCGGTCCCGATGGGGTGGGCGGTGTCGCCCACCGCCACTGAAGGCGGCAGGCTGCAGCCCAAGGCCGAATGCCCTTAAAATTCATCTATATTTTACTTTTTTATTGTGTTTTTTATTATGTTTTTATTTTTTTATTATATTTTTTATTATGTTTTCTTCATTTTATTTTTTATTATATTTTTTATCGTATTTTTTATTTTATTATATTTTTTATTGGGTTTTATTTTATTTTATTGTATTTATCATCAAAAGCATTGGGCTGCTTTTGACGTTAGAGACAACCCAACCAGCCCCCAACATCTCTCATCTAATATACTAAACTTGCTTAGAAGAAAAAATGATGTATATATTAAACAATTCAAATAAAAGAAGTGGTAAATCGTATATTTAACAATCAAACCACTTGTCAGTATTACAGTGAAGTTTAAGTGCCTATTTGGAAACACAATTGTTTTAAATTATTTATAAATTATTTTATTATTATTTAAAATTATTCATAATTATTTACAAATTATTTCATTACTATTCACTAATCATTTGAGATATTCTTAGGAAATGTTTGGTAATATTTTTTATCTTCTATCATTTTATTTTCTTTCCAAGAATCATTTAAATACAAACACTTTTTATGATGTGGAATTGAAATGGATAGTTCTAATAATTGTTTTTAGGATAATGATAGATTTATTATCATAATTGTTTTAGGGTAATGGTAGATTTATTATCTTCTTATCACTTTTTTATTATTTGCAGCGTATTTGATTTTTTTTAAGTGTTTTTTAATATTTAATTATTAAGAAAAAAAATTAAAAATATACAATTTTAATATTAAGAAATTTTTTTTAAAAATATAAAATTTTACTAATAATTATTTTTTTAACTATTAAGTAAAAAATTTTAAAAAAAAAAAAAAAAGGACTGATGCAACATGAGCATGCCACATCAAGCGAGAGCCCCAGTGGGAAGACTAAGCGGTGGGCTTAGCATTTTCGTATAAATAAATAATAAAAGTACAATCTTAATTATAAATTTTACTTTATCATTATATTTAAATAAAAATATTTACGTAATAGAAAGTCTTTTTTATTTAAGAAACCCAAGGAGGAACGGTCAAAGGAAACGGTTTGTGAGTTTGAACTAGTAAACTAATGAAGTGCAATTGGGATTCGTGACTCGCAACCGAAAGTGGTACACTATAGTCTATCTCAATTGTTTTTCATTTTCTTTATAACTTTATTGGATTTTATTTTGTTCATTATCGAATTGAACCAAAGCAGATTGGATGCACTTTTTATTGAATTTAACATGCTTTAAGCACTTGTATTGAAAAAAAAAAAACACGCTTTAAGCATAAGTATATGAATTCAGTTCAAATCTCCTAACTGGTACCTCAATTGGTCAAATATTTTAGAGAAAATGAAATACGATTGAAGTGCTATCTAATTAATTTATTTAATTACTTTTAAAAATTCTAGATACAAATATACAATGTATAAGTTTTTTTTTAAAAAAAAATAGAATCTATCATTAAAAGGTAAGGTATTTACTCACTTTTTTAAATGAAGTGTGCGAAATTTATTTATTTTGAAATTATATAAATTAATTGTATTTTTATAAGGTGCGTAGTATGTTGTTGTCAAGTCTGGTGGAATTATGAGCTATCATTCTATTTTTTATTATTTTATGATGTGATATTAAATGAATATAAATTATTTATTATATTTTATGTATTAGTTAATTATCTAATATCACATTATAAAATGATAAAATAATGATAAAAAAAGATGTTGAATAAATTTATTAGTGGAGTTATATGAGTGAACAAGACAAGGCGGAATTTGAGGAATCCGTCCTGGCTCGTCATGGGTCTCTTAAAATGAAGTAGTTTCCGTCCGTAATGTAATGGATTGGGACATAGGAAATATCATGGCGCTGCTTCTCATCTATTGTATCTCTAAAGCTTTATTAGCTATTGGAACCTCAATCGGTCAAATACTTTTCGGACACCCTTGTTTGTTCATGCAAAACAAAGTGTTCCCTAATTAACATTTGTCGGTTTGTGTATTTTTTGGGGTAAGATACTAAATATTTGCGTTCATGTCTTATATTGCTGAACAGAACATGGTGGGATCCATTGTGAGCTTTTGTCTTGTGATGGTCCGTTACAAATCGATTGGCTGGCTCTGCCGTTGCAAATATCATGCTACCACTTAGGGGTGTGCTCCGACTCCGACTCTGACAAACAACGAAGCAAAAAAATGTTCTGACTCCGACTCCGACTCCGAATCCGAAACATAGTCGGAGTTCGACTCCGATCGAAGTTCAGAATTCTGAACTCCGATCGAAAATCCAAATTTTGATCGTAATGTTGAGTTCGGTATGGGCTAAATTACACTCATTCCAAAACCAAATGGTCCCAATTGGGCCATACTAATGCCATATGAGCTCAATTGAGCTCATTTTTCAATTAAGTTGCCACAACTATTGATCTATTCGGGTTTCAATTTTCACTACTAATTAGTCTTAAATAATTAAACAAAAAATACAAAGTAGTAATTACAATGCTAATTGCTAAGCTAGCCAATAGCCTTATAGCATAATACAAAAAATAGTAATACAAAAAATAGTCCAGGAATCTAGACTATTAATACAAAAAAGAATATAAAATACAAATTAAATTATCACTGATAGTCTGATTCAATGGGACCCGAATCAATGTTACAAAAAATAATAATAATAATTGCTGCAGCAAAGTAGTTTATTGTTGGAACTTATACGAAGTCGTACAAGAGATTAAGATAAAATTAAAATGTATTATTATAAAAAAATATATATATTAAAATTAACCAAACATGAAACAAGTAACTATAAATTAGAGAAAAAATATACGCAGCCGATAATTTCTTCATCAATCATCAGCAAGTATGGTAGGGTTGATAACTAGATCTGTGAAATCATAAACAGTATAAATTTAAATTTAAATAGATTTATGAAATTATAAAAAAGATCATTGAAATAATTTAATAATAATATAAACTTTGTTACTTTAATCATTTAAAAAGAATTAAATAAATTAATTTAATTTTACCTAACTCAAGTCTGTAGCTCACAGCATCGATGCCAATGCTCTCTAGTCTAGTAGATACATCACTGAGGCAGTTTTGTGTGCAAATGAGGGCCTCCACGGTTGACGATGAAAATAAACTCCAATAGGCATACAACACCCGACCTCAAATGCTAAATGCCGACTCAGATGCAACCGTAGTGATAAGAACGGCTCGCACATCTCGAGCAATGCAAGAGAGAGAATTGGGTACTTACGTAAATTAGTCATCCACCAAATCAAGATCTGAAACTCCTCACTAGACTCCTCAACCTCTCTCAGTAAATATTGCTCAACCTCATTTGTACACTGCAATGGATTTTTCGTTGACCGTGCATAAAACGACGTCATAACGTTGAAGCCTCAGGATTAACTGGCTGCACTAGCCTGACTCGAACTAGCATCTATGGCTGGTCCTGAGCTCGAACTTAAACGTGAGGTACCCATGGCTAGTGAGGATGAAGCAGAATTACTAGCACTGTAGTGGGTGTACAACTCATTCAAATCTGCCTTAAGTGCTGTGATAAACATCTTCGCCTTCACTGTCCCGAGAACCTCTGTTGCCCACCATTCTACCACTGCCAACTTCAATCGAGGGTCTAGGATCGACGCTATGAACAATAATCTATTTATCTTCTCAACTTACCCCCAATATTTATCATATTTGGACTGCATCTATGATGCCATACCAGATAATAATCCACTCGAGTCAGCACAACCTTCTTTCAAGTGGTTGTGTAGCATGGAGATCGCTAAACCACATGTTTGCCATCGTATATGCGGATCCAGAAACCCGCATCGTGATGTCATAAAAGATCTGTAAAAATGTGACAAACTCGGATACATGTTGCCAATCGATGTTGTCTTGCAGACTGAGCCCCCTTCTATCAGGCTCCAGCAGGGCATACCTCAGACCTCCATCCTCAATCTCCAACCGCTCAAATGCCTTCTGGTACTTTAGTCCCACATCCAACATCAGATATTTGGAGTTCTATTGAGTGGAAACATCCAAACACAACATTTTTTAAGACTCAACTCCAACCTGTTCTACTATTGCCTTGAACTTTCGCAGCCTTTAGGGAGAAGCCATCGCGTATCGCACAATGTTGCGGACTTTCTTAATAGAGTCGTCCACATTTTCCAACCCCTTAACTGTTTCATCATTGAAAAATATCTAATTATCATAATAATATAAAAAATGGTACTATTTTCAAAGACTTTAATCATAAAAATATTAAAATATAAAATACAAAATCAAAACCAGAAAGACTCACCAACAATAAGGTTGATTATATGAACAGTGCATCGAATGTGGATATACTGGTGATTTTTAATCACATTTTCTCTCGCCCTCGTATTTCGGATAAACCATTCGATGGCGGTCTCATTGGCACCGACATTGTCAACTATAATGCATAATATTTTTTGGATGCCCCAATCAACCAAACAATCATCCATCTCCACTCCTATCGATGCACCCTTATGGTCAACTATTTCTTTAAATCCAATAATCATTTTTTTAAGATTACATTCACTATCAATGTAATGTGCTGTGATACACATGTACGAGGTATTCTATACAGACATCCATGTGTCGGTCGTAAATGACACTCTCTGGCCAGTAGTGGAGAACATCTTCTTCATTTCTGCATTTTCCCTCAGATGCATCTTCATATAATCTCGCATCACTGTATAACGGGATGGGATTGGAAATCTTGGCTCAAACAATTTCACACAATAACGGAACCCATCATTGTCAACCATGGTAAATGGCATCTCATCTTTTATAATCATCATCGCAAGCGCCTCACGGAACATCTTCTCACTGTATTGAGGGACTACTAGATTCCTTATCTGTATCCTTGTCCCATCAATGGCTGTAGAAGTCTCATAGCTAAGATTAGTCTGACACCCACCTGCGTCTGCATTTGATAATTTATTACCAACATTAGTCTTAAATGAAAATTAAATGGGATCATAATCACAAAACTAAGTAGCATATAAAGCAAGACACTAACCTCTTAACGCCATCCCATTTGCTATTTGGTAGCGCTTGCAACCATTTAGATGTGCTAAAAGGCAAGAAGTGCCTTGCCTTTTTGAATGACACCAAACTCGAGTGCCACAATGATTGCACTCAGCCCGTGGGTTATGGGGATCCCCACCCTCAACCTTCTCAAAATGTTCTGATGTCCACGATCTTTTTTTATTTGATCGTAGATGGGGTGGCCTCCCAGCTGCAGGGTGTACTGGTATATCCGGATCCTGAATCGGATTGCCCCCAAGGCCCATCTCCTCCTCCTCTATATACTGGTCAGGATCTTCTACTTCCAATTCTATATCGACTGGAAGTGGAAATCCACTACTAGCACACGAGATTTGTGCTCGAGTGGAGGGTAGCCAACTACGGCTCAAAGTTGCCGCGTGGAGCGCCAAAGGAGTCCTAACATCCGGATTCGGAATATCATGTGGAGTCGGAGTCCCACTAGCACTACGTAAGAGATCCATCCATTTGTAATTGTAGACCTGAAATTCAAGTATAACAATATAAAAAATGTTAGAAAAGACTAAAAATTATAATGTTATAGTGTAGCAAAATATAATATTAGGAAACTGTTATTAGGTGAAAGTTCATAACTTGTACTAAATAGAGAAATTTGTTTACTAAGTGGGGAAAATGCATATTTCTCTATGCCTTATTTACTATTTTTTTTTGTTTAAAAGAATGAAATGAAGGCAATATATAGGAACATTTTTCTGTGCTAAAGTTGGTTTACAACATTAACTGCAAAACATTGGATAGCCGAGCAATAACACAAACTGTTATAATGTAGCTGTAAGTAACAATGTAACATGTTCGGGGAGGCTAATGACTTCCTCATCGGATATCAAATATTTCTACATTGGAGTTTGAAAATGGATTAAGAACATTCATATGACATAGAGAAGTTGACGTGGTTGCAACTGGCTGTGCAAACTAAGCATGTACTTTTAAAAAAATAAATAAATAAATAATCCTGGGCAAATTTCAATAAAATACAAGAATAAAACAAAGCTTGAATACAAAATTGGGGTCACGGAAGTAGCTGAAGTAAGTGGGAATGGAAGAAGCTATACGAGAATGCTAGTTAGTAGTTGTGTAAATCAAAAGCCCGATAACATTACATTATTGAATCTCCTTTTATTCTTTCTGATTTATCCATCCATCCATCCATCAAGCTCACTATGCAAACATAATTAGTTAATCATGATTAAACAAACTAATCCGGCTTTATGAAGTTGACTATAAAACAAATCTCTCTTTTGGATTAATTGTGTCATTCTTTTTTACCAGCTTTTAAAGTACCTCATAGAACAAATAATAAATATATTAAATAGGTGTGTGCATTCATGAACAGATAAATTCCTTGCTTGTAAAACAAGGTCTAGTTTGGTCCCCCATCCTGTGTATGATGTATCTTGTGACTGGCCCTACCAACAATCATCCAAAGCTTTTGTCACCGCCTCGTTCAACCATCTTTCTTCCCTCAATTTGGTCATGGGAACAAGTGACAACGACAATAATTAGGCCCATAAACTTACTAATTTGTTAAAGAAATGGGATGCATTGCAAGTGTCCAAACTCAACCCACTCTCTACACTTGAATCCAACCAACAAATTAATTGCCCATTACCTTTTTTTTTTTTTGTTAAAAATCTAAGAGCTCAATTGCAATCATCTATTTCAAGCAAAATCTGAGCTTTTTGTTCATGTAAAACTGCAAGTTTAGGCATCAAAGTAAGAGCAGCCTCCCATTTTCCCAGAGTTTCCTGGTATTTCCCATCCTCCAAAGAAAAAGAAAATGCCATGAGAATTAAGCCAAAAATTCGTGTAGCATAACACAAATAGCAACAGGCAAAAGAATTAAATCCTTTCAAAGTATTAGATTAGTTGGGATTCGGGAATACAACATGCACTATCCCATTCTTAATTAATGTGTTACAAAATAAGCATCATTAGAATAACAAGCATCCTCAGCATCGGAGAGGGCAGTATTTTATAGCCAAATTTGAGTTTTTTTTTTAAATGACATTTCATCAAATATCTTATCTTACACACACTGTCAAAGCACACAATATAAACTCGAATTTTTCACAATATAATAGCATACACAACTTACAAGCCAACCAACTCAAAGAATCACATTAAAATAATACTTTTAATTAGTTTTAATTAAAAACCCTAAATATTAAAGTAAATACCAATTAATCTCGGATTCTAGGGCTAGCAGGGGACAATGTAATGCGACGGCAAAATTTTGACAGTGAGGAGTCGACGGCAGTGTGAGAGAGTGAAGGAGGAAGCGGCGCTAGCCACTGGAGGTTCGGAATCGCCGTTGGAGAAGAAGAGCAGAGCTGCAGAGTTCGGAGTCTCGGACAGAGAAGAAAGAAGAAGGAAGAAGAAGAAAATGATCGTGGAAGGTCGGAAACCCTGGACTAAATGACGTCGTTCCTATTTAATTGGAACGGCGTCATTTAGCTAAATTTAAAAAAAAAAAAAAAAAAAAAAAGAAAGATGCAAAACGACGTTGTTTTCTTCCTTTTAAAAAAAAAAAAACTTCGGAGTTCAGAATCGGTATTCGGTGTTGAAATTGACTTCGATTCTGAAATCTGACTCCGAATTCGGAGTCGGAACTTCTCCGACTCCGAACTCCAAACTCCGACTTTCGACTCCGATCAGAGTCAGAATCGGAGCGGAGTTCGGACGGAAGTCGAAAGTCGGAAATTTCGCCTACCCCTACTAGTACCGCTTATCTTTAGGTGACGTTTATATACTCAAATTGAAATAAAAATTAAAAATATTATTATTAGAATAAATACCAGTTTATTATTAGAATAAATACCAGCTTATTATTAGAATAAATATTATTATTATTTTAAGATTTGAAAAGATTAAATTTTTAATTATATTTTGTATAAACTTAAAAAATATATATATAATAATGAGATTAGTTAAAACACTCTTTATATACAAACCGAACCTTAAAAGTTTAGTTCCTTGTATTTTTCCTTCCATGATTAGAAGAGGACAATCTCCGAATATGAAAAATACTTTAATTATAAAAAGATTATTAGAAGAAAATGATAAATTTATATAATTTAATATTGAAAAGGAAATGCCTTAAGCGTGAAATATACTAGACTAACATGCTATGAGGTGACCTATACTTACAGAGTAAATATGTACAACTATAAACCATAAAAGAATTTGAATATACATAATAAAAGATAATCTGTTATACTAGACTAAAATCATATCTCCTAAAACTATAGAGAACAAGTTATTTTGTTGATCATAATTAAGGAAAGCGGATTCTCCTCTAATATCCCCTCAAATTTGGTGTGGGTGAAATGAAAAAAACTCATAACTGGCCACGATCCAACAAAAATTGTAATTTTGCCACCCATTTAGTGAAGATATCGGCCAATTGAATATGAGAGGGGACAAAATTAAGACTAAAGACCCGTCGAGCTACAAATTCTTGGACAAAATGATAATCAATATCAATGTGTTTGAAGCAGGATTTGGTGATCGGGTTGGAAGCAATAAAGATAGCACTATTGTTATCGCATAACAATGTCGAACGAGAGGGGAGTGTGATATGAGGCTCGCGAAGAAGCTTAAGTGTCCAGGAAAGTTCAACATCAACAGAAGCTAGAGCATGATATTCTACTTTAGCACTTGAGCAAGCAACAATGATTTGCTTTTTCGAACACCATGAAATGAGACTTCGACCAAAGTAAACAGCATAGCCTGTTGTAGAGCATCGAGTAACAGGGCATCCGGCCTAATTTGCATCAGAATAACCAAGCAAAGTTGAACAAAAATCTTGCGAGAGTTGTAAGACATAATGATAGGTGCCTTTAACATATCGTAAAATACGCTTCAAGACACAAAAATTATCAGTAGTAGGGGCATGCATATATTGACATATAAAGTTAACACTGTCAGATAAATCAAGTTAGGCAAGTGTCAAATATTGTAAAGTTCTTGCAAGTTACCGAAACTGAGTTGCATTAGAATGAGCAGTCCCAAAGTTGGTTAGATGAGATTCCACCACAAAAGGAGTGGAGATAGGTTTGCAATCCACCATGTCTACTCGAGTTAATAGATCAAGATCATATTTCGCTTGGCTGAGAGAAATTCTCTTTTAATTGCGAATGACCTCAATTCCCAAAAAATAGTGTAAAGAACCAAGATCCTTTAGAGAAAATTCTCGTGCCAGTAAATTGTGAGAGTATGAAGTATAGACTGATTATTTCTTATAATAACCATATCACCGACATATAAGAGAAGATAAATAACACCATGCATACCATGATACACAAAAAGTGATAAATCAGCACGACTTGCAATAAAACCAAGGCCAAGCAAAAACTAACTGAAACGCTGGAACCATGCCCGTGGGACTTGTTTCAGGCCATAAAGTGTACATTTTAACTGACAAACATAAGACTTCCTCTGTAAAAGAATCATGGAAAAATACATTTTTAACGTTAAGCTGATGAAGTGACCAACCATGCATAGCGATTAGAGACAAGATAATTTGAACAGTGGCAGTATGAACAACTGGATTGAATGTTTTTCAAAATCAATGCCATGTTTATGAGAAAATCCTTGGGGCCATAACACGAGCTTTGTGACATTCTATATAGCCATTTGCTCGAAGCTTCATTTGAAAGATCCATCAATAGCCTACAACATTATGTTCGCTCAGACGAGGAACCAAACACCAGGTGTTGTTGTGCTTGAGAGTAGCAACTTCATCATCCATGGCAGAAAGCCACTCAGAATGCTTCACAGTCAACTTAAATCCACAAGGTTCTTTGACAGCAAGATGTACCTGAAACCACGGTGGAGCAAACAAAGTAGATAACGAATGAATAATGTAGGACTTAACAATACCATTCTTATCATGAGTAACCATTGTCGGTGGTGGAGGCTGAGAAGAATCTTCTGGAGATGGTGAAGGAATACGAGAATCAACATAAGGTACACACAAGGTAGAAGCTGAGCGATGAGTTGAAGTGACACTTGAGGAAGAAGTATCACTAGAAAGAAAACAATCAGAAGAGTCATAAAAAATGACATAATCAGACCCATCCAAAGGAGAAAGATTCAAGGAAGCATAAGGAAAATAATCTTCGAAAAACTAGACATGGCGAGAAATATAAACCCGATTAGTTTTCTTATCCAAGTAGCGAAAACCTTTATAAAGGTGACTATAGCCAATAAAATTACAAGGAATAGACTGTGGAGATAATTTATTAGGCATATAATCACGCAGAAAGAGAAAACAAAGACAACCAAAAGTACGTAATAAGGAATAAAAAGGAAGACAATCACATAAAATTTTGTAAGGGGACTTACTATCAAGAACCGGTGATGGGAGGCGATTAATGAGGTAATAGGCCATGGAAAAAAACTCAACCCATAAACGTAAAGGTACATGAGAATGAAACATAAGGGTGAGACTAGTTTCTATAATGTGGTGATGCTTTCTCTCCATGACACCATTTTGATTTGGTGTATAAGGACAAGCGATATGCTGAACTATACCATTCTCATGAAGAAAAGAGTAAAACGATGATTGGTGAATTCAGTACCATCATCACATTGAAAGGATTTGATTTTACAGTCAAATTGAATTTGAACATACTTATTAAACTGAATAAATATGTCAAAAAATCTGACTTAAGCTTTAACGGATAAAACCAACTAAAGCAAGACATATCGTCTATCAAAACACAATAGTACTTATATTCAGAACGAGAAGTAACCGGTGAGGGACCCCATAAATCACAATGCATCTATTCAAATAAAGAGGCACAATGTTAATCTAAACTGGAGAAAGATAATCGATGGCTTTTGCCCAATTGATAACCCAAACAAGGTTTAGAATCAATCATACTCTTATTAGAAAGGATAATAACACCATGCTTATTTAAAGAAGAAACAATGGGAAAAGAGGGATGTCCATGCCAAATGACAGAGGAAGCACGAGAGTTACATTGAGAAAGTCTAGATAAAAAAAACTTTATGGCCACATTCAAGAATATTGTGAGACTCTAAGTTTAATGTACTTTACGTATTATTTTATTGTTTTTAATTGTTGATTTATTTTATTATTATTATTGGTAGCTTGTTTTACTAGTGATTATGGGTCATATTTTATTTAATTAATATTGTTAATTCTTTGTAAGATCCCTAATTTTAGTATTGTTATTTATTTAATTGTTATTGGTTGTTTATGAGATTCTTAATTTTAGTGTTTTAGTAATTCTATTTAATTATTAATATTAGCCCTTTCATTCGAATTGTTATCATTATTATTATTATTATTTTGGTTTAGTTGTTTTAATTTTTGTATAGTTTAATGAATTGTGTTTTCTTTTATTTGATGTGCATTTTATTATTGGACCTTTTCAAATTGGTTCATTGATTTTAACTTATTAAATTATTAGGTCTTATGATTTTATTCTATTTTATTTGGTAGCATTTTGAAAAGCTCCAAAATATTATAATTATACAAAATCATTTTATAAGCCCGATTTTAGTTATTTAAAATATTGTAGAATTTTAATTCTGCTTGAAATCTCTGATTTAAATATATGGCTTTATTTTTTAAAATAATTAATAAGTCTCATCATTTTAATTAATGGTGAAGAATATTATGTTATGAACTAAAGTTAAATTGAAATAATATTCTATTTTAATTCCCTTGAATGTTTTTAAATTAAGTTGATTTTATGTATTTTCAAATAAGTGTTTTAAGCATATCGTTTGCACGTTTAAAGATCCCAAAGTGGCAGGCCTATAAATAACCCGAAGAGGAAGCCAAACCTCTCACTTTTTCCCTCCCCACCTTTTCTCCTCTCCCTTCTCTCTCTTATCTCCACGCGTGCAGCCCCCCTCCCCTTTGTCTTGGCCGTTCGGCCTTAGCCTAGAACCACCACCACCATCAGCCACTGTTCAACACCACCCCCTCCATTTGAACAATTGTCCATTGGTGACCTTACCACCAGCAAACCCGAAATGGGTCTCTCATTCCTTTCTCTCCATTTTTGGCTCCATTGTCGGCCACCATGGCCACCACCACCTCAAGCCAACTTCCCCACACTACTAGGGACCTACTCCAAGCCACCATGGTGCCTCCCTTCTCCTCCTTTGGCCGAAACAAGTGACCTATGAAATGGGTTTCACAACCCACGGATTTAGTCACCAAGCGCCACCACCGGCCAACGTATTGTCTCACCACCATTACCAAAGTCTCCCCACCTCAAGCGACCTCCCCATATATTCAACCGAGCCACCACCACCTCTCACTCTCCCTCGCTTTCTTATGCACGGGTTGCATACTTTTGTGTAGATCTGCCATCTTTTGGTGGTTACACCGCCGCACCACCACCATCATGAGATTTCCCTTCCTCCAATGAGTATTCATCTTTCTCCGGTGTCAAACTGAGCACCCTAGTCTAAACTGTCACTTTGCATGGTTGATGTCATCGTATGTGGCATTAGCCGCAATGTACGACCCTTCCATTGCTACGAATGAACTCTCCACCATTTTAGCTATCCTCATTTCGTAGCTCTTTCTTTGAAATGCACCCTAACCCGCTGGTCATAGCCTTCTTGTCAACTACCGTTGTGTACTGTCGTTGCCTCATCGCTGCTTTGCAACTTTTGGAGCCACCTCGTAATGACATGCTCGTTTGCTGATACGCAAAATTGTATCTCAATGCTTTCTCAATCATCCAGAGTTTATCCGACAGCGAGGTAAGTAACAATCAATTGGTTGTCTTTTATTGGATTAATTAATTATGTACTAACCTTTTTGTTTAGTAGCTTGAAGTGTTAAATAGCTGATTAATAATAATAATAAAATATAGAAGTAGATTGGTTGGGCCCGAAGCCATTAAAAGGAGGATGAGATCACCCCATAGTTGGATTGGTTGTGTTTGGATTGTGTGGAAATTATTGATGAATTTATAAATTGTTTGGTTGGATTATTTCATTGATGTGTAATATTGTCATGTCATCCAATAACTGCCTATTATGCATATATATCATTTCTTGATTGGTCTAGATATTTTTTGGTGGATAGTGAGATGTTCTAAGGTTGTGTTGTTGGGTGGTTTTTGGTCTGGTCTGGAGTAGTTAGTCGGTGCGTGTGTATTACAATCCTAAGTTGAGATGTGGCATTATCGCGGTGGAGCTCCTCTGATCATTTAGGAGCGAAATATACTGACGTGACTTCCCCTAGGTTGCATTGGGTGACAACGAGATCAGACGAGATGGTAATGCTCTCGTGCCGACTTCGTAGCTCCTCTACTGGTAGGGGTTAGAGAATGTCTAGTCATGATACGTGCTAGGCGCAATTAGTTAGGCATCGCCCGTTATGAAGTCACCCGCACGGTCGTTACTCGTGGTGTGACGAAGAGAACTAGGGTGTATGGATGGTTCCTAGGGAAGACCATGGTATACATGTATTAATAAAATGGAAATGTGTGGTGAGCCAGAAATTGAGTTTTTGGCGGGTTAGTGTGTTGTGGTCCTTTCTGGAAAAAGACGGTTGTGGATGCGTTCCTTTTTGGAAAAGGATGGTTGTTGATGAATTCATTTTTGGGAAATGATGTTTTGATGATGAGATCCTTTTTGGGAAATGACGGTTAGTGGTATTGCATTCCTTTCTGGGAAAAGACATGATGTGTTGTGTGCACCCCTTTCTAGAAAAAGGCAGTTGGGTGTACTTGTAGACTTCCTTTCTAGGAAAGGAAGTCGATGTGTGGATTTAATTTGCTTGCTGAAAATATCTATGTTTTTTGCTGTTGAAATTTTTTTTTGTGTGTTGACTGCTATTTATTGAGATTCGCATCTCATGTAGTGTATCTGATTCACCTATGATTCCATTTATAGAATTGTAGTTTTTGATGCAAAGGACGAGGATGAGCCTGAAGGGCAGGCTCCGTCGGAGGAGTAGTTGGTTGAGATGACTGAGAGTGGGATTAAGATCCTATATTTTGTTACTATCTTTTATTGCTTTTCTTGTGGATGACTGTATAATCTCCACTTGAAGAATTATATTTCAGATTGGTTTGTGAGTTTTTAAATTTTTTGGTACTAGAATGAATGACTTTTTATTTTTCGTTGCAAATAATTTTAACTGTACACTTATGCATATTTCACACACACTTTTAGAGCATTAAGCGATGGGATGATTGACACGTGTGATGATCATTCTGACGTCACAAGCCCCACTAAATCCTAGAGGTGAGTCGTGGACGCCACAAACATGGAGCCCTTTCTCATGAAAAACCAAAAGAAAAAGTGACTAAGCAATTGTTCTCATGAGTGAGCTTGCTAATTGATAAGAGATTTTTAGTAAGACTAGGCACAATGAGAACATCAGATAAAGGTAAAGGATGAGAAGCAACAATTAAAGAAATGGAATCAATGTGAGAAATAGGCATGGAAGTACTGTTGCCAACATACACCAGCTAATTACTAATATAAGGAACGGAAGTGTCAAGAGCAGCAGCATCATTCGTCATATGCAAAGTAGCCCCAATATCTGTATACCACTCAGAATCAACTGGTTCATCACTTGAAGTAGCAACAAAGGCTTCAATCAAATCATCCGCCTTTGCTTTTTTCAATAACTAGCCAAGTTTATGACATTTCTTGACAGTGTGCCTCTCTTTACCACACCACTGACAGGCTCGAAGTCTTGGAAGAAGTTCTAGGAGTGGACGTAGAGAAGGTAGGCTTTGAGCGACCATAAGAGGCACTCGAAGAAGGACCTCGTTGCGTAACAAAAGTCGACTGGAAAGATGAATCATTGTGAAGGGACCAAAAGAAAAGCTCATGGCTGAGAGTTTTCGGCACCAATTTGGCAAAAGAAGGTAGTGGCAGCTGTGACAATATGGAGGTAGAAAAAAATTTGTAATCAGATCCAAGGCCACGTAGAAACCAATGTACCTTATCCATGTCATCAACAGGTTTGCCAATAGCACTAAATTGATCACACAAAGAGCGAAAATAACGAACATATTCAGCAACACTACAAGAGCCTTGTTGCATCAATTAGAGTTCGTCTTTCAATTGAATCTCTCAAGTCTTAGAATTGTGTGAAATGAGGCTTCAGAGTCTAGCCAAGCATCACGAGCAGTAGAACAATCCACAACTTCAGCTAGAGATTCGTTAATGAGAGAGGCATACAGAAGATTGAGTATCATTCGATCCTTTGCGTGCCATTTCTTGTAAATAGGATTTAGAACTAGATCACTACCCTGATAAATTTGAGTAGGAGGCACTGGAGAAGACCCATCTAGATAGCCCATTAAATCTTGACTTTCCAGGAAAGCAACAAATCGACGACACCACAAAAGATAATTTGTGGGGGTGAGCGTGATAGTCAACATGTGAGTCATCATATTGATCAGAAGTTGGTTGGTGGAAGAATTAGCCATGAAAGCTTGAGAGAAGGAAATGATTTCACTGACTGATTGATACCATGTAAAGGAAATGCCTCTAGTGTAAAATGCTGTGAGATGATCTATATTTATATGGTAAATCTATATAAATATAAACAATGAAAGAATTTGAATATACACAATAAAAGATAATTTGTTATACTAGACTAAAATTATATCTCCTAGAATAAAAGAGAATCAATTATCTTGTTGATTACAATTAGGGAATAGAGATTCTCCTCTAATAAATGTGATACTTTCGATTATAAAATTATTTTTATTGTAAAATAGATTTAACGAATTCTATGAAATCACGTCAATTTATTGGTTTATTTTTATATAATCACTTTGTATTTATAGGGATTATCTATTCGTATATGATGAAGATTCTTTGAAGTTTTTGTTCAAATTTGATGACCTTAAATAGAAAAGAAAAAAAAAAATACACAAAATATACTTTATAATACTAAACTGGATATTTTATAGAATGGAGACGCTGGGGACCGGTCCGGCTGTCCCCAGCGTCTAAAGCAGCCCAACGTTAGTTGGGCTGCTTTATGATGAAAAATACATTAAAATAAAATAAAAAATATGATTAAATAAAAAAATGAAGATTAAAAATATAATAAAAAAATAAAATAAACAAAACATAATAAAAAACACAATAAAAAAATAAAAACATAATAAAAAATACAATAAAAAAATAAAATGAAGATGAATTTAAGGGAATTCGGCCATGGAGCGAACGGAGCCGCCGGTGATGGTGGGCGACACCGCCCACTCCATCGGGACCGGCGGACTCAGGCGACCTCACCCCTACGACGGCGAGGTCCGAAACGGGTTTAAGGCTGTCGGGGGCACACCGGAGCTCGCCATCGTAGGGGTGAGGTCGCCTGAGTCCGCCGGTTCCGATGGCGTGGGCGGTGTCTCCCACCGCCATCAGAGGCGGCAGGGGCTGCTCACTGTGGGGGGGCAGACCGTCTGCCCCCAGGATTTCTCTTTATAGAATCCACTTTCTGCGTGGATCAGACCTTATTGTTCTTCCATCAGAGACCTCAAATATTCTGATAACATTTTCGATAATCAAACATAGCCTTATAGTTTAGCGTGGGTGTTTGGTAATATATTATAGAGTTAAATAGAAAATTAGTTAAGGGGGTCTTCCTCAATCAAATTACTTCTTGTATTTTTAATTAAATTACTGATTCATTGTGAATTGAGGATCGAACAAATTAATATCTTCATTAAAAAGTTAATTATGCTGAGATAGTGAGATGGCGTATCACATGGGACACGAGCGTCGGAAAAATGAAGACGGAAGCGAAACGATACAAAGGGAATTGCAAATACACGAAACAATTATATAAATTTATATAGATGGACATAATTTTTATTATTATAAAATAGATTAATTTATAAGTTTTCTATTTATTATTCTCTGATACTTCTCAAAATTTTATAAAATTCTAATGATTAATTTTTTAGTAAAGCAATACTTTATATTCACATCTTATTTTCATTCCACAGTTCCACTGCCACTATATAAAAGATAATATATTTATTATTGTTGAATAATTAAGAACAATTTAATAAAATATTATTTAATAATAATAAATGTGTCATATTTTATATAATAGGATAAGAATAAGATTGCAACATTGTATTAAAATCTTCTTAATTTTTTTTATGTAGTTAGACGAAGAAAAAAAAAAATCCATTATATCATCTTATTTTTATTCTATTATATAAGATGTGATGTATATATTATTAATGAATGATAATGAATCATCTAAAAAAAGATTATAATAAATGTGTTATATTTTATATAATAAAATGATAATAAAATAAAAAAATACTAGTATGTCCATTCATTTTGATATTTTATTTTGATACTTCATGTACTTTAATTTTTTTAATTTATTTTCTTCATTTAATAGTTAATAAAGTGATTATTAGCGTATTGATAAATTTTTTTATATTTTTTAAAAATATTTAAGATATAAAAAAAAATTAAAAATTAAAAATTAAAAAAACAACTAAGTGAACGGTGCTACTCATAATAATGATATAGTGTGTTGAGTTTTTCCAAATTAACTAACCACGGCAAACGAGGGGCCACGAACAGGAAGGAAAGAGGGAAAGAGGGAAAGCAGCCAACAGGATAACAGAGAAGCCTTTGCAGTTCATTTTCATTAGAAGGAAATAAAGTTAAACGCACCGTCAGGAGGGAGTATTTAGGGGTTAATGGCGTGACCAAGTCCAACTGCCCAATCTCTCTCCGGTCAACGCCGCACAAACGCGGTTTCGTCTAAAGCGATTGTCCAGCTGTCTCTTATGCTGGTGGCCCCCACCGCCAATTCAAATCCAGCTAATCAGCCCTATGCGGGGCCTCCACCAGTCCACCCTATTTCCAACTTCTTTTTTCTTTTTCTTTCTTTTATCTTGAAAAAAAAAAAATATCCTAGTATCATTTTTTTTAGGTAAAGCCATCTTAGTATCATTACTTCTCTTTAATATCTCACTTTCCTTTTCCTCCTCGCGAGGGAAATAGAATTACAGTTTAAAAAAAAAAAACAACTTTACTAGTAGTCATGTATATGCAATTTATTTTTCTCTATAAATATGTTAATAACTGAATATTTATCTTATATTTATAAAAATAAATTTATAATCTAATGTATTATATCAAATTACGTAAATTTTTTTTTTTCATAAATAATTATATTTAAAATCCTTTACACCACATCTTACAAGTAACATAATTTGATTTGAAAATTAAACTTTAAATTTAGAATCTTACATATCAAAGTAGAATAATGCTACTTTGTCCCCTAATTTTGACATTTCATATATTTTTAAATTTTTTCTTTACTTAATAGTTAACAAAATAATTATTAATATATTGATATATATATTTTTTAAAAATTTAAAATGATAAAAAAGTATGAATAGAAAAATAGAAAAAAAATAAAAATACTAATTTTACACTAACAGTACAATAAAGCGGTACTACTCAAGCGATAAAATAGCACCACTCATCAAATTATGTCATGTGAATGGTGTGGTGTAAAGACTTTCAAATAATACTTAGAGGTTATTTGAATAGTGAGATGAGATATGATGATTTTATATAATTAAATAAAAAATATTAGAATATTAAGATAAAATAATAAGATGAAATGAGATGAGATAATTTGGTTGAGAGTATTTCTTAATCGAATAGTGAGTTTATATGATAAGAGTTAATATAAAAGTTGAAAATTGAATAAAATATTATAAGAATATTATTATTATTTTTTTTATTTTAGAATTTAAAAAAATTAAATTATTTATTATATTTGTATGAAAATCTGATAAATGAATAATGCTATTAGGCCACTTTATTTTATCCAATCATGTCTTTAATTTTTTTTAATTTTAATTTTATTTGATAGTTAAGAAAATGATTATTAATATATTGATATTTTTTATATTTAAAAATATTTAAACATATTTACAAAATATTTGAAATAAAAAAACAAAAGAAAAAGAAAGTGCAATTTGCACGAAGGGGTACACCAATTTTTTTTTGAGTAGAGGTATACCAACTTGACAAATTGAAAAGGTATTATAGGATTATTCTTGATAAATTTATAATAATGAGCTAAAATAAAATAAAATAAAATGTATTAAAATATTTTCAGGGCACCTTAGTATTCTTTTACTCCATATACAGAGTCTTCGACCATTTAAAAAACTAATGTATGATTTTGCTAATGAACTAAAATAAAACTAAAAGATTAAAATATTAAAATATATGAATTATGATAATCATGAGAACAAAGAGGGTCACCGATATTTTGAATTATAAGTTATTAATAAGTTTAATAATTTCCTTTTATAAGTTTAGTAATTTCCTTTGGATTGAATTGTGCCAGATTAATCTGGCCGTGATTGATGAAGCCGTGACCCTTATACCCCACCTCCATGTCACTGTAGAACTATTTCCGTCCTTCCCCAACCCTGTTGCCAAAAACACATTCAGAGTCCGAGACAACACTCGGTCGCTTGCTGCGCTTCTCTTGATCTGTCGTCTTCGCAAACATACCCTCATCTTTCTCTCTCAAAATGGGTCATCTGAGATCCCTGCCTCGTCTCACTTCCTTCATCTTCTCCGTTCTACTCACTCTTTCGTCCTTCGCCGCCGCCGATGATGCTGCTGTCATGTCCAAGCTCCTGGCCGCCGTCAAGCCCACCCCGTCCGGTTGGTCCGACACCACTAGCTGCTGCAAGTGGGAGAATGTTAAATGCGATTCCAGCAACCGTGTAACCTCCATTAACTTGGCTTCTATGTCTATCTCCGGCACTCTTCCCTCCGATCTTGGCTCTCTCACTCAGCTCACATCTCTCTCTCTCCAAGGGAACTCCTTCTCCGGAACCCTACCCTCCCTTGCCAACCTCACCTTCCTCATAGAAGTCTACCTCGACAAAAACGATTTCACTTCCATCCCGCCCGACTTCTTCCAAGGACTCACCAGCCTGCAGACGTTCACCTTGGACGACAACTCGAATCTTCCGATCTGGACCATCCCCGACGAGTTGACTCAGGCGACTAGCCTGGTTACGTTATACGCCAGCAATGCCAGTGTTTATGGGTCCTTACCGGATATCTTTGCCTCCTTCCCTAGTTTGAAGGATCTACGGCTTTCTTACAACAATATCACCGGCCCTCTGCCCAAATCTTTTGGAGGGTCCGGGATTCAGAATCTATGGCTCAACAACCAAGAAAACGGGATATCTGGTACCATCGACGTTTTATCTTCGATGACCCAGTTGAGCCAGGTATGGTTGCAAAAGAACCAGTTCACGGGTCCGATCCCGGACTTGTCGAAATGCACAAACTTGTTTGATCTTCAGCTCCGCGACAACCAGTTCACCGGCGTCGTCCCAACCTCGTTGATGTCGATCTCCAGCTTGAAGAACATTTCTTTGTCTAACAACGAGCTCCAAGGTCCCCTCCCGGAGTTTCCGAAAAGTGTGACTAGCACTGTTGACGGCACCAATAGTTTCTGTAAGAATACCCCAGGGGTTTGTGATTCGCAAGTGACGACATTGCTCGAAGTTGCAGCGGCATTGGGGTATCCAATCAAGCTAGCGAATGCTTGGCAAGGTAACGACGCATGCCAAAGTTGGAGTTTCGTTTCCTGCGATCCGCAGGGAAATATTACCACTGTAAATTTCGCGAAGCAGGGCTTTTCTGGGACGATCTCGCCTGCCTTTGGGAATCTGACATCGTTGAGGACGTTGACTCTGGCAAATAACGATTTGACCGGTTCGATACCAGATAAGTTGGCCACCTTACCGGACCTTCAGACTCTTGACGTTTCAAATAATAACCTAAGTGGGTCAGTTCCGAAGTTCGCATCGACGGTGAAGTTTACTTGGACAGCTAATCCGTTGCTTGGGACGACTACCCCGAGCCCCGGAAGTGGAGCCGGAACAACTCCTACGGACTCGAATAGCACAACGCCAGATGGTTCTCCGGGTGGAACGAAATCAGGAGGTACTCAGGTCTCACCCGGTATGATTGCTGGTATAGTTATTACTGTCGTGATTTTCGTTGTGGCTGTATTGTTTATTTCGATTAAATGTTATCTTGGTAAGCGGCATAGGAAATTTGGGAAGGTGGAGAATCCTGAAAATGGGGTAGAAGTTGATAAGAATGGAATAATGGGTGGTGTGAACGGGTATGGAGGAGTGCCAAATGAATTGCAAAGTCAGAGTAGTGATGATCGTAGTGATCTTCATGTTTTTGAGGGCGGAAATGTAGCTATTTCGATCCAAGTTCTTAGACAAGTAACTAACAATTTTAGTGAAGAAAACATTTTGGGTAGGGGAGGATTTGGAGTTGTCTACAAGGGAGAATTGCATGACGGTACTAAGATCGCTGTCAAGAGGATGGAATCTGTGGCAGTGGGTACTAAAGGAATGAACGAGTTTCAGGCAGAGATTGCTGTCCTTACCAAAGTTAGGCATAGGCATCTGGTTGCTCTTTTAGGATACTGTGTTAATGGCAACGAGAGGCTTCTGGTGTATGAGTACATGCCTCAGGGGACTTTGACGCAGCATTTGTTCGATTGGCCTGAGAATGGTTGCTCTCCTCTTACATGGAAGCAGAGGGTTACAATAGCATTGGATGTGGCGCGGGGAGTGGAGTATCTACACAGCTTAGCTCAATCAAGTTTCATTCATAGAGATTTAAAGCCCTCTAACATACTTCTTGGGGATGATATGAGAGCCAAGGTTGCGGATTTTGGTTTGGTTAAGAATGCGCCTGATGGAAAGTACTCTGTCGAGACGCGGTTGGCAGGGACATTCGGTTATCTTGCACCTGAGTATGCTGGTAAGAAAAGTTCATTTTACCAAAAAAAGTTCATATTTACCAGCATTTTTTTATTTATTTAAATTACCTGGGATGTGGAGCTTTTTCACTCGTCTGACCTCTGTTAGATGCTGCTAAAGTGGCAGGATTGTAATCAGTTTGTTTCCATTTTTTATCCAATTCTTTACATTAGGTAAGAAAGATGTTATTGAAAATTGCTACCTTCTTCTTGGCAACACCCAAAATTCCTAAGAGGGAAGGAACCCAAATAGTATTTGTATGATCAAACTGTTTGGAAATATTAGCTTCCAATGATGGCATTTTATATTTTCAGATTTTAGTAGTGATCTATTTTGGAATCCTTAGTTCTCAATATAAAGTGCCACAAGGAGGATGAAATTTAGATCACTTGCATTTCATTCACCAATAACTAGTTTTGCATTGCCATATTGTCAAAACTGTATTCTCCAACCAATTTCTTTGTTTGCCAATGAGGCTAGGTGTTATATATCTATACAAAAGAACCTCTGGTATTTGCTCTGTAGGGTTACATATCAAAAAAAAAAAAAAAAAAAAATGATCTGTAGGGGTGAGCTTTTCTTTTCGTTTGCTTGTGTAGTAGGGTTTTCTGTCGCAATGTTATCCTGCTAATTAATCTTTACCATTAATTCTTATTTCTGGAAAGTTATTATGAGCAAGTCCATGGGTTTTAAGTTAACTAATTTTTGTTGTGAATCATCCTTGTCTGCTTTGATGAACTCCACTAGTTTAAGTTGCTCCGATTAGATACTTTTAAATTGTTACAAAAGATTAAAGTGAGTCTTAGTCTTCTAAAGGACATCAGCCATTTGATACCCTTATATTTTTCTTTGTTTGTCAACAGCTACTGGAAGAGTGACAACCAAAGTGGATGTCTATGCATTTGGAGTGGTCTTGATGGAGCTGATTACTGGCAGAAGAGCCCTAGATGATACTGTGCCGGATGAGAGGTCTCATCTGGTCACATGGTTCCGTAGGGTCCAAATCAACAGGGAGAATATCCCAAAGGCCATTGATCAAAGTCTCAACCCTAACGAAGAGACCATGGAGAGCATATACAAAGTTGCTGAGCTGGCAGGACATTGCACTGCCCGCGAGCCGTATCAGAGACCAGATATGGGCCACGCAGTCAACATCTTAAGTCCTCTGGTAGAGCTGTGGAAACCAACTTCTCATGAAGCAGAGGAGAGCTATGGTATTGACCTCGACATGAGCCTTCCTCAAGCATTGCAAAGATGGCAAGCGAATGAAGGTACTTCCACGATGTTCAACGATATATCCTATTCTCATACTCAATCAAGTATCCCCTCAAAACCTTCAGGGTTTGCAGACTCATTTGATTCAATGGATTGTCGATGAGTAAAAAAGAAAACGAAAATGAATAGCAAAAAAGTATTGGAAATTTGAAACTGAAGAGGAAGAGAAAGAGGAAGAGGAAAAGTCGGGGCAAGCAAGATCTGAGAAAAATTAGGCAGCTTGCAAAGGTGTTTGATCCAAAAGTATGCCCCTTCTTTGGTTGGTTATTGGTGGTGTTGTTTTCACAATCTATTGATTCTTAAAAGCTAACCAGTTAATATTTGGTGATGGTCAGAAACTGTATCAGAAATATAGGGGAAGGGTAAAGATATGTGTGATTTATTTTTCATGCAGTTTTCAAACTATTTGTATGATCTTTGAAAGTGTTGGTGCGCGAACTTTTTTTTTTCTTTTTGCCTTTTATTTTAATAAGAACTATTTTTTAAAAGTCAATTCATGACTAAGAAGTAATCTGAAGAGATGCAGGGGACAGAAAGTGTCTGCGATTCAAAACTCCAAGAGTTTACATAGACAGCAACCAAAAAGTCTGGAAAATTCTGAATTGTAGGCACCAAAGTACTTGGATGCAGAGTTTTAAATACCGGGCTGATATGGTCAGAATTTTTCGTATCGGCCTGTACAAAAAAATCAACATTTCGTTTTGGCCGTACCGGCCGGTACGACCGAAATTGGCCGAAAATAACTGGTACGGTCGGTACTGGCTGTACCGGATTTCGGATTTTTAGGTTTTTTTTTTAATTTTTTTTAAATTTTTTAATGTATTTTAACTTCAATTTAGACTAAATTAATTACATATATATATTTATCTATATAATTTATTTATATACTGACTATTATTTTAAAATATAATTTATAATTCTATTTATATATATAATTTATTTATGTATAAATTATTTCGAAATGGTACACGAAACAATACTGGTATTGAAATATTTCGTTTCAGTGACTTGACTGATACTGGTACGGTATTCAAAACATTGCTTGGATGATTTTTGTGGTTTGATCTATCTCAAATGTTTACCTATCTGGGTTTTCTGTATATGATTCAACTGGGACTCAACAGAAAACTTCCACCATAACTCATTGACACCTCTACTTTTTTTTTTTTTCTTTTCCTTTTTCAAAAGATGAATATGATGGCTGAAGTGGAAGGTGACTGACTCAATTTCTTTAGATCCCCACCATTATTTTCAAGTTTAAGGGTTAAGATTTTGCCATATCAAACTTAACACTTCAAAATACTTGTATCGTGATCGTGGAACAATTATAATAAATATATAAAATAATTCAAAAGAAAAGTAAGAGAAAAATAATATAGAAATTTATGTAGTTAGGTAATATGCTTATATACACAAGAGCGAGCAACGATAATTTTTCTATTATTCAAAATAAGATTATATCATATATATTTATATTAATTCTAAGTGTATGAATGCATTTAAGAAAATTTATAAAAAATATTCTCATACCATACATATGATGCAATGTTATTGTATACTCATAGATATAAGTCACATATTTTAACAATTTGTTTTAGGAATGTTAAACTAGAATGGATGGATCATGCAGGTAGAGAGAATTGGGTGATGGGGTTGTTGCTGCAATGCAAGTGAAATAGCACATGTGGTGTCACAAAAAAGCAGCATAGACAGTGGCGCGCATGTTAGGGAGGATATATATATATATATATATATATATATATATGAATGAATAATAGAAAAGTGGGGCCTTTTTCTTTGATTTATAGATGACTTTCGGAATGCTGCACATGCGGTGGGGCATTTTTCCTCTTTTTTCTTTTATTTTAGTTAAGGGGCAGGTATTATTAGATGAATTGATGCTTTAGATACTCAACAGCCACCGAAATCAGAACAAAAATCTGGTTAATTTGGATGAAAACGACCCTGCTTTTTCGGTTGCAAAACCATCTTTAGCTGATGAGTCTACACTAAGCAATGCTTTTTTTCTTTTTTCTGTTCAAAAGTCAAGATTATTGGTGCCAACAAGATATAGGTAAGAGCAACAAGCTCACATAGGGAATCAACTATATATATATATATATATATATATATATAGTAATCTCAAAAACGCTAGGGTCTACATTTTTAAGTAAAAGAGATTGAGATATAGTTTGGAATTGTAATTGAAAATATAGCTGATAATTTTAGAGTTTATAATTTATAACTTAAATAATAAATTTTATACTTTAAAAATTGTTTACTGTTTGGAATATATATATATATATATCTAAAGTATTTTGAATGTTAGTTATAATAATTTTTTTAAAATATATAATTAGTTATCTGTAAGAACTTTTTGATAAAAACTTTAATTTAATAAAAAAAAAAAATTTCATCTTTTTTAAGTGATTAAAGTACATTTTATAAATTTACTAAACACGTTATTTTTACTTTTAATTTTTTTTTAAGCAGTTAAAGTATTTTTTAAACTTTCAAACGCAATCACAATCACAATCAGGCTCATAATGTCAACTCTGCAAAATTTATAGACCCTGGGGTGAATTTCTTGAATAATATTAAATATTTAATTAATACTATGAGGCTCACATTATGTGCCTATCTCTATCTAGAAATGATAAAAAAATGTAGAGATCTTTTATCTTAAAATTATGATTGTAACACTTAATGCCCAAAACTCGGTACTTTTATTTTAATCTTATTCTCTATCAATTTTGAAGTCAAAACAAATTATAAAGGAACAATCGGCATAAGAGTATCTTGGTACAAAAACTGGTAGGTTGGAGGTATCAATGGAAAATGGATGACTGGTAGTAAATCTTGGTTAGTTCACTCTTTTGACCTTCATTATAAACTTGGAAGAAAGGATATATACTTAAACCCTTTCATTAATACATCAAAAACTATTATTCTTGAAACTTTGCACCTTACATCTGAGTTTAACTTTCAATCTTTAACCTCCACTCGTGTTAATATATAGAAAAGTATTAACATTTAGTTTTATAATATTTAAAAATGTTTCTATCTCTTGATGGTGGTCTTCCTCAACTTGAATTTTAATAAACTAGATATAAAGGTAAAGAAAAGATAAAGTATATGAGAGGAAGGAAAATTAAAGGCATTTTTGGACACTTGGAGTTTCTCCAAATTTCATGAGTAATTGTGAAATGGTTTGAGTGAGGATGCTTTATTGGATTGGGGAAAGAAGAGAGGAAAATATGAGTTAAAAATATTAAAAAATTATTTAATCATAATTTCTTAATAAAATTTTTGTTTTGAAATTTTTAAATGTTGTATTGACTTTTTGTGTTTGAATAGTGATTAAGTAATTATTAGATGAGACAGTTGAAAATTTGAATTTGAGAAGTATTTTGTGTTCGAATGATGTTTGATAATGAAATTAAAGAAGTTTAATTAAGAATTCTGATGATTCTGTTATAAGTCTTTAAAATTCTAAATTTCCTAACTTTTATTTCCATGACCTTCTAACTTACTTTATATTTATGGTCATATAATGTAGGAATAGATCATACGACTCAACAAGAGTAATACTCATACTTGAAAGGGCATTTAAGGAAGCAATGGTAACACGATAACTCTTAATTTAGAAAGGATGGTGCTTGGAACAGGATCGGTGTAAAAATAACTTTTACACCCACTAATAAAAATGTGCCACGTAGGCGTTTTATGAAAAAATACAATACACTTGATTGAATGGAATCAATAGCAGACCAACGCCCTCTCTCGCGTTCTCTCACTTCTCTCCACTTCTCTCCCCTCTCTTTCTCTTGGTGTTGTGCCCTAGATCCCGTTAGGTCCAATCATGGAGAAAGTATCATTTGATTTCAATTCTTCAACACTTGCTATGGTCGACTCCAGTTCTTTCAAGACATCCAATGTTTTCCTCTTTTTTACGATCAAATCTTTGTCCAATTGTGCTGATTATTCCTTTGGTTTTGTAACGTCAACTTCTTCTATTTTTGTTGTTGTTTAAAATCACATCATATTCAGGTTAATTAACCAATTAGGCAAAACTCCATCACAATGATAATCCAGTAGACAATTTCGAAAATTCACATCGAAATTCATCCAAGAAAAAAGAAGAGGAAACAATAAGCAAAACGTTAACCTAAAGAGTTCAAGCAAATCTCAAGGCATTTTTCACTTCTTCGACGAGTTGGGTCCCCTCTTCTTGCCGAATCCAACAATAGCGGTGACATATCGGCAATTATATGTGCAGCGTCCACGGGGTTTCTTCATATTGTCTTGCTTCGCCACTTTGGGAGTTTGGCCTCTCACTTTATCGGCCCGAGCTAGAGATCTGTGTACCTTACCCATGATTGATTGCTAGAGAGGTGCTTTGGTTGTTAAAAGTTAATGCGGCAACCCATTGAAATGAACTATTTTACCTTTCAGTGTGGTGAAGATGGGGCTCAAAATTGAGAATTGGTGGGGCTGTGATTGCAGCTAATTCCGTGATTTGTGGGGGCTAGAAGGTAAAACACGAGAGAGGGAGAGAAGTGAGAATAGAGAGAACACGTCCGGTGCAATCAAGTCCATTGTATTTCTTTCATGAAATGTCTACGTGGCACATTTTTATTGGTGGGTGTAGAAGCCATTTTGACACCCATCCTGTTCCAAGTTTTTTCCATTTAGAAATTGTATATATGTTGTATATACAATGAGTATAACTTTTTATGGTATATTGTAACAGCCCTCCTGAGCTATAAGTTGATTAGTATGATGATTAAGCACACTTACATATATTTAAAAAAAAAAAAAAGAATGAACAGCCAAATACTAGAATTTAGGACATCGATCAAGATTCTAGAATGTTTGTCTACTACCTAAAAGGAACGGAACTCTTGTAAGAGATGGAGCATTTTGTGTGTTTTAATTCTATTTAAAAGCTGGTATGGATAACACATTTAGTAAAGTGCTTATATGATATAATTTAACTTGAAAGAGAAATTTTAAAATTTAAATTTTACATATCAAATCTTAATATTTAAACCATGTGAATGATGTGCTCTACATGTGTAAGAGTAGAATAATCTAAATTCTTGTTATCAAGAAATCAACAATACATAGCCAAGGTTAATGATAATTTATTAGGAAAATATCACATGCATGCTCAGTTGAAATGCGTTACCATAGAAAATAAAACGGCAGATGTGATAAATTAAAGATCTATCATGAATTGATAAATAAATTTAGATTAAAAAAGGTCCCCACTCCCGTAGATGGGGTGTTTACTCTCTAGGTTTCTTTGAAACTTAGAGGTTCTCCTTTGGTCCCCTAGGAAGTAGAAGATAGTTTCCAATCTCATCCATCCCAACCATGGCTGAGGACTTGGCTAATCTTTGTGAAGGTCTTAGTCTTACCAACAATGAGCAACAAGAAATACTCATATCCAAAGAGGAGATCATTCTAGCCCAAGAAGACATCAGGTTACATTTAGCTGCACATGTTATCTTTGAGAAAGAATTCAATTGAGGAGACTTAAAAACAACTATGGCTATGGTGTGGAGACCTACAAGCAAGCTCAATTTCAAGGATCTAGGAAAGAACAAGTTCCTAATAGAGTTCCCCTCCCTACCAGATAAGGATAGAGTCGTAAAGGGGCACCCCTGGTTCTTTGATAGAAGTTTAGTATGCCTCCGTGAATGTGAAGGAAACATTATCCTGAACCACCTAACCTTCACTCATGAGCCCTTCTAGATGTAGCTTCATGAACTTCCTTTTGCAGGCTTGAACCGCGGGCAACTTCCTCGAAGTGAAGGTGGAGATTGATATTTCCAAACCACTTGCTAGGGCCAGAGTCCTCAGCCTGGGAGGCTCATGATACTGGGTCAATATTAAGTATGAGGGCCTGCCTACTTTTTGCTTCCATTGTGGTGCTATTGTGCATGACAACAATAATTGCACCAGGTTTAGTTCAGATGGACGCACACATGAAGAAGGCAAGCTTCAATATGGGACATGGCTTTGAGCTCCTCCTCTGTCTAAACAAGCTTAAGGGCACTCCTCAACTAGTAGTTGAGACAAGGAGGACTAGACTTCAGTAGGCAGGCAAAACCTTTTCGAAACACTGAGGAGATGAAAAGACAACACCACTCCTCTAAACACTACTTCCCAGAGCTCGAGGACTGCACCCCTAATGCATAAAAACTTAGAAAGTGCTTTCCATCCTATAGGGCCTCGAGTTCCCCACCTCGTGCCACAAGCAACATTCTCAGATTGCTCCACACACAATTAGGAACCTGCTGGCGTGATGGCAAAGGACATGCTTGTAGTTGACAAAAGTGAAAAGGTCCGATCCCCATCTCTCTTCTCCTCCCAAGTCTTGCAAGATAGCAAGCAAAACTAGTGGCCCTACATAGAAGAGGAGAGATCAAGGAGTGTCCTCTTCCCAAAAACTCTGTTGAGCTCCCCTTCTAAGCTAGGCACCAGAAAGAGCACTCGCAAATGCCTCCTTAGCCACGATAAAAAAAGTCTTTAATGGAACTAGGTGAAACAAAACTAAAACAACATGATAAGAATGCAAAATGTTATATTTTTCTTCCTTAATTTTTAAGATTTTATACTTATTTGATGCCTAATTGTATTCATTATTCTTATATTTTGATTTAGGATGCAAATAGAGGTGTTAAATACAAAACAAAGCTAATTGGGTGATTTTGGATAGTTTCGACATCACTTTGTAATCTGGGCATAACTCTTTCTTCCGAGCTTTGATTGAGATGATTTAAAATTATATGGAATTCCAAGAAACATACCTACAACATTCATGATTTGAGTGTTGAGAGATACTGGCCGCATCAAGGTCGAAATAGGGATAGAAGTTGACACACCTGCTTTATTGACTTTCCGTTTCAAAATGTTGAACGAAAATAGATGTGAAGATGTGGAGCCATTTCAAAGTTTATATTCAAATTCAAAAAGAAGTATATCAAGGGAGTATAATTCAAATTTAAATTCAAATTCACGTGCATAGAAAGAAACGAATGATAATTCAAAATTTAAATGAAGTATGTCTTATCCAAATCCTATCTAGAGAACTAGTGAAGAGAGGAGACTTATATATATATATATATATATATATATATATCTAGTTCTGAAAAGGGAGTTTTAGCCCAATCTCAGGAGCAAATTAACAAACTGTTTCAAGCATTCTATGAAGACCTCTATGCTACTTCACATCCTGAGGGCAACAATGAATCCTTAATAGACTTGGAACCTAAGGTTACTGAGGAGATAAACTCCACTTTGAGAAGGCCAGTCCAATTCCAAGAGATTAAAGATGCAATTTTTGACATGGAACCCCTGAGCTCCCTGGGACCTGACGGTTTCCTTGTAGTGTTTTTTCAAGAAAATTGTGAGCTAGTTGGTCATGGTGTAGTGAGTGCAATCAAAGAACTCTTGAGTTCCAAATTAGGTTTTAAGCTAGTAAATGGCATTTTCATAACCTTAATTCCAAAAAAGAAACACCCTACTTTGGTGACAAAATTCAGACCTATTTCCTTATGCAATGTGATGTATAAATTTGCCTCTAAAGTCATAGCCAATCAAATCAAACATATCTTGCCCGAGATAATTTCTTTCTCTCAAAGTGCCTTAATACCAGGGAGGCTTATCTCAGATAATATCATACTAGCTTATGAGACTATACACTTAATGCAACATTGCATGAAAAGGAAAAAAGAGAGCTACATGGTCCTTAAACTCGACATGAGCAAGGCTTATGATCAAATAGAGTAGAGCTTCTTGGAGGCAGTCTTAACAAAAATGGGTTTTGAGCAATCATGGGTTGCACTTATAATGAAATGTGTTACCACAGTTAAGTACTCCATACGTATCAATGGAAAATCTCAACATGCTTTTAATCCATCTAGAGGCCTAAGGTAGGGGGATCCCTATCCCCTTACCTCTTCCACTTTTACTTAGAAGTCTTGGGCTCATTGCTGGATAGTGTTGAGAAGAGAGGATATATCTTGGGTTTCCCTTTTGCTAGAGGATCCCTCCCTGTCAATCATCTCTTCTTCACAGACGATAGCTTATTATTTTATAAAGCTAACGTGTTGGAATGCTGCAGGTTATTCAAAACTCTTAGGCTATACGAGCAAGCATCGGGCCAGAGAAATATGGACAAAATCTCCTTATATTTCAGTAAAACACAAGGCCAGACATCAAAGAAACAATATTGTTCTCATCAGGCTTGAAGGAGGCAAGAAGTTTTGAGAAATATTTGGGGCTACCATCCTATCTGGGGAAGCATAAGGTGACAATTTTCGATCCCATTCTAGATAGCATCTGAAGGAGAATTCAAACCTTGTCAGTTAAGCACCTTTCGAGTGTAGGGAATGAGGTTTTGTTGAAATCATTTGTCCAAGAAATCTCTACATATTGCATGAGCATATTTAAACTTTCCAAGGAAATTCTGAATGTTATTAACAAGTTTATGCAACGTTTTTGGTGGGGTGCCAAAGGTGACAAGCTAAAACCCATTGGTTAGCTTGGAAGTGGCTTGGCAAGCTGAAGTCAGAGGGTGGTTTGGGTTATTAGGATTTTGAGAATTTTAACCAGGCACTTTTGGCAAAATAGGGGTGGAGATTAATTGAACACCCCCACTCTCTAGCAGTTCGGGTCCTCAAAGCCAAATATCACTATAGAACTTTCTTTTTTAAAGTCAAGATGGGCAGCAACCCATCCTACCTGTGGCATAGTTTTATGGCAGCTAGACATGGCTTATTTAAGGTCTCATGTGGAAGATTGGCAATGGTAAGTCAACATATGTATGGAAACTAGATTGTTGCCTAACCCTTCCTCTTTTGAGTTCAATCTGCAAAAAGACCCTTGGAGGGAGGGAACTTGGTAAGTAGTCTGATAGACAAACAATCTTGCCAATGGAATCGAGCCTTAGTCTATGACACCTTCAACCAAGGGGAGGTAGCTTTGATTTGTAGAATTCCCATTAGTATCGCTCAGGTAGAAGACAAACTAGTATGCAAATGCTCTAAAGATGGACTTTTCTTGGTTAAGAGTGCTTATGCATTGTTTAATGATCTTGAGAGCAGAGACAATGGTCAGTCTTCAGAAGCTTCCCACAAGTCATCTCTCTAGTGTGAGGTATGGAAAATACCAGTGCCTAATGCCATCAATATGTTTCTATGGAGATCAACCCATGAGTCCCTCCCTATGAATCAAAACATATTCAAGAGAAAGATTATTGATTCCCCACTATGCCCTACCTGCTTTAGAACGCCAAAAACTATTCACCATGCACTTTGGTCCTACTCTTCAGTGCAAGACATATAGAGTTCTTGCACCAGGACTTTCTAGAAAATGCCAAACAATGGTTCCTTTTTTCAAAATCTTCTTAACTCGATTATTCTATTGCCAGATGAGGGAAGAAAGCAAGAATTTGACAATGTGGCTTATAAGATCTGGAATCGCAGGAACTGTTGGGTGTTTGAAGAAAAGTTTAAGGCTCCCATCAGAGGTCATTACAGTAGCAATCCAAGAAGTTAAGGACTATAAAGAGGCAAACACAAGATCGGGTTAGACCAGCACAACAAGAGCAGCCTCTTTTGACTTGGTGTAAACCTCCTTTGCACACGTGCAAGGCCAATTGGGACGCTAAAGTTGACAAGTCCCTTTGCAAGATAGGAATCAGTGTGGTTATCTGAGATTGGAATAGAAAGATCCTTGCTACCATGAAGTCCCAATGTGATTGCTTTCCTGATGCCCACCTAGAAGAATCCAAAGCTGTCGTCAAAGCAATTACCTTTTGTAATCAACTTGGACTCACACAGGTTCTATTCGAAGGAGATGCCAAATAAGTGGTAAGTGAGATAAAGGGCGCCCAAGAAGTCTATAACTCAGCAGGAGTTATCATACGCAATGTCAAGTGCTTGAGAAACAGCTCGAATTGGTCCTTTCACTTTGTTCCTAGATTCAGTGATTGCATGGACCATAATTTAGCTAAGGATGTTTTGAAACTCTCTGAGGAGAGCATTTGCATTGGAGATTTCTCCTCCTTATAACCATCCATCGTGATTATTAATAAAGATGAGGTGATGTTCCTATATAAAAAAAAATTGATGCATAAATTTGAACCTAAAAATAACAATTGCATTTTGTACAATGATAAAAATATTAATCCAATGAAAATCATAAAAATACAAAAATAGTTTTATCAATTATTATACATCAAGTGCTCACATCGGGATGAGCAACATGAGTTTGCAGTGGGCCAATGCACAACATCTTGCTTTGGGACAATTAAAGAGAACTTGCAACCTAAGTCAAGCACCGTATAAGAGTGTGGAGCTAACCTTCAGGAGAGAAAAAATCGTGCCCTAGTTGAGCATAAGTGTTGGAAATCAAAACAAGGATGCAACAACATATTGCGTCGGGCGAGCAATGAGTGCTCACAACTCGGGATAGAAGAAATACAGGATTGAGGCGAGCATAAATACTAGCATACGGGTTACGTCTCCGAACAATCAACATGGCTAGTACTTGGCACTCTTGAAAGTGACAATACTGTTTAGGCCTTTTGGAGAGTTCCTTCTCTTCTCTAGTGAGAGAGTGTGAGGTTTAAGTTCCTTTCACTTTCCTAAAGAGGTCTCACATTGTGTGAGGTTAGTTTATGTGGGTTTTTCAATCAGGATTTTGTAACAAGATGGACACCGAGGAACTAGCAAAGCAATGGAAGCATCTGCATTTTTCCAAGGAAGAAAATGCTTTCTTTCAAGTCAAGACTGTAGAGACGATGGATGATAACAGACAAGGAAAACATTGTATTGTTGGAAAAGCCATGGCAAATAGATGTGTCAATAATGAATATTTTCGAACCGCCATGTACCATATATGGAGGTTGGATAGGTGGGTCAGGAGCATAGGGATCAAAGTTTCTTAATTGAGTTCTAGAACTTGGAGAACAAGAACAATGTCCTTAGTGGTAGACCATATTTCTTTGATAGGAGCTTACTAGCATTGAGAGAGGTTCATGAAACAAAATCAATTAATGCAGCAACTTTCAAGTTTGAACCCTTTTGGATCCAGCTGCACAACATCCCTTTAGCCATGATGTCAGAGGAGTTTGGAGAGGATTTTGCATCCTCAATAGGACTAGTTATTCGAGTAGAAGCAGAAGTAGACAAAGGTGCATGGGGGAGACGCCTATGGGTGCGAATGGTTGTGAACCTTCAAAAGCCATTGATGAGGGGCAAGTGGCTCATGGTGGATGACAAACCACATTGGGTTTTCTCAAGTATGAGAGACTCCAGAACTTCTGTTTCTAGTGTGGACTCATTGCATAAAAACGAAGATCATGCGTACAACTAAGGAATGACCAACAAGGGTAAGACCCATTTCCCCAACAATTTGGATCATGGTTGCGCGAGCACAACCCATGAACTCAAACATCTTTGACACTTGAAGATATGGCAGAGCCAAGAATGATAACCACCACCAAGGGAGGCAGAAGGTTGCACAAGGAAGAGGTGACATAAATGCTCCTCAAATAGACAATAGTATAGGCCAACAGAACTTGCAGGCTGCTTTGTAAACTCATGTAGGAGTGGGAAATAAGGAAACCTTAGCTCGAGGTGGCAAAGTACAATGGGTAACAAGGAACTCTCCAAACATAAGCCAAAACTCAGCTTTTGGCCTTAAAACACCCACCAAATCCCAAAATGGATGTTAACTATATGGTCCCAAGGAAACTTAGAGCTAAAAAGGACTAATACCAGTCGAAGGGGAACCAAAACACCACACAACTCCAGGTATGGTTGTTAAGATGGAATTCCTATAATTTTACCAATGCCAGTGTCTAAAATATTGGAGAAACGTAGTTACTCTCCCAAGATTCACATGGGACAAGATTCAAATGAGGTGGCAATACAAGGTTTCCAAATGGAAACCAATAAGCAATGGAAAAATTGTGACGAGTCAATCGCCAACATTGATAGAGCTGAGGCCAACTCTTAGGAGGTTTTGAAACCCTTTACTACCCAAACTAAAAAATGGAAGAGATTAGCTCGAGAGGGAAGCAACCAGACTGAACCCAAGGCATGTAAACCACTAGCTGATATCTCTGATTATGCACTAAGAAATGGATTAAAGAGAGGGAGAAACATAAGCTTCACTAAAGCTAGATATGGCCTAAAGAAATTGAGAAGTAAGGACAACAAGGATGAAAGCATCACCCCTAAGGCAGTGGTTGGGATCCAACCCTACCAACACCAATTAATACCCTAGTTTGGAACTATTGAGGGCTTTAAAACCCTCAGACAGTTAAAGCCCTTAACTTGTTAGTTACGGATAAGTATCCCTCCATGATATTTCTCATGGAAACAAAGTGTTCTAGAACTACCATTGAAGCTATCAGTAATAGATTGAATTTCGAATCCTGTTTGGCAGTTGACAATAGAGGAAGTAGTGGGGGTGTGGCCTTATTGTGGAAAGCAAATGGTCAACTAACCATCTACAATTATTCAAGGTGGAATGTTAGTGCTTATGTAGAAATAGCAAAAGAGCAACCATGGTTCTTCACTGGCTTTTATGGCCATCTTGAAATAGCAAAGAGCAGCCAAAGTTGGGACCTTCTTAAGACCTTTAGACATGTTGCCCACATACCATGGCTCTGCTGTGGTGACTTCAATGAAATAGTGTGACAAGCTAAGAAGAACGGAGGAGGACCTAGACCCTATAAACAAATGGAAGTTTACAGAGACACAATAGAAAGTTGCTCCCTCAAAAGTGTAACAACCAGAGGTTCTATGTTCACTTGGGCAAATAACAGAAGTGGCCCACACTTTACAGAGGAAAAATTAGACCGTGCACTTGCCACCCAAAATGGTTACAGCTTTTTAATGATTAATGTTGCCATCTCCTCCTAGCATACAAATCAAACCATTACCTTTCAAATCTTCCCAAGACTCTATCGAGGACAAGAAGCTCCCCAACCAAAGTCCTTGAAATCCAATTGTGCCACTACCATCCAAGCAGTATGGTCCAAGCTTGCTTATGGGACCTATTCTTCTAAGATCATGAAGAGGAGATTACGAAATATTAGCTTCAAACTTAAAAAATGGAATGTAAAGGTAAATAAGAGGACCTCAAAAAACTGAGATAGAAATTGAAGAAGAATGAGGAGTTGCAAGATGAAGGAGATGGAACTCATGTGGATGCTATCAACACATTGCAAAAGGAACTTGATTGGGCCTTAGCAGAGGATGAATTAAAATGAAGCAAAGGGCCAAGCAACATTGGCTGCAAAATGGAGATAGAAACACTACTTTCTTCCACCTCCATGTCTCTCATAGGAGGAAAGTGAATCGAATCTCCCAAATCTAGGACCATAGTGGCACAACGGTGATAGAGAAAGCACAAATTGGAGCCACTTTCACACAATTCTTTTCAGACTTGTTCAGAACCTTCTCCCCAAAAAATATGAAAGTACTACCAGTAGCATGCCTTCACATTTAACTCCTAGAATGAATGACATGTTTTGTCTCAGAAGGCTTGGGGGCCCCTAGACCAGATTGCTTGGGATACCACAAGCAAGACAGTGAATCTTTTTGTGCTAAACATCTTGAATAATGCGGGGATTCTGGAAGGAACTAATGATACTTACATGTCTTTAATTCCAAAAACCAAAAACCAAAAACCTCAAAACTGTCGTGGAAAGGATGCTAAGTGTTGCTTTAAACTAAAAGCATCAGTTGAGGGCTAAAATACCAAAACAACAAGATGAAAGTCGAAGATAGCTAGCTTATGACAAAAATGAGAAACTATACTTGCTCGGAAAATGAAAATTTCAACAAAGAGGCCAAGAATTAGAGTAAAAATTTTAACAAAGTAGCCAAGAATTAGAACTTAAACATGTTGTAACACCAACACATTTGGATAATCAGCTATTAGTTAGCCCCTATAACGCATATAGGTGGAGATGTCTAACTCAATAGCATTCCATGCAAATTGATCTAAGGCTACTTTGAAGTGAAAACCAATGCAATGCTAAAATTTCAAGTTTATGGTATGCAAAATCTGATTGCTAAACACTAAAAACTTGACAATAAATTTCACCAATCCCTCAGTGCCCGCAGTGGCCGTGTCAAGACCTCATCAAAAACCGCCCATGGACAAGATCCTAGACATGCATGGATACTCTTGCATGGCACCATGCCATGCCCAACCGTGGGCCATGCACCATACTAGCCCACCTATGGGCCCTCTGAATGCCACAACCACCTTAGGCTTTTGAAGACTATTTTATTTGTTTTCTTTATTTTAGTAATTAAATAATTTTATCAGAGACCTTTTGGGAGTTTCCACTTTGTAAGCTCTATAAATATGACACTTAGGCTTGTCTTTTTCATCTTTGGATCATTTGTCAAGACACATTATGTGTGGGAGGCGTGTAGCCTATCTATCCTTTCGATGTTTTTGCCCTTGGGCTCTTTAGGATGCAATTCGTGAATCCCCTTAGAAATGATCACATCTTGCAATTCGTGAATATGTGTGATTTATTTTTCTATCATTTGGAGTCATTTCATCTTGTGCAATTCGTGAATCAAGTTGATTGTGATTTCATTATCTATCCATTTGTGGTTTCCTTTCATCTTGTGTAATTCGTAAATAAAGATTGATTGTGATTCCTTTATTTATTCATGATTTATCTATTTGAGATTTCTTTTCAACTTTATGCAATTCGTGAATCAAAGTTGAATTGTTTATCTTTTGTTCTTTTTGAAATTCTTGAGTATTCTATTTTCCATTGTGTGAGATTTAATTTCAATTTGGAGCAATCCGTGAATCCAAGTTGATTTGCTTATCTCGAGTTCTTCAAGCCCCAAGTTGTGAGTTGTGGATTGGATTACTTGAAGTAGCAATTGTGCTAGCCAAAGTGCACTCATGTGTTCTTCAAAGTTCTACATGGTGTTCTTCAAGTTCTTAATGTGTTCAAACACTTTTCATACCAAGCCTCCACTTGCCATATACACCCACCTCAATATTTCCATAACTAGCCACTCAAAGATCCCTTCAATCTTCCCATAGCCGGCCATCCATCAATCCCCACATATCCAAACCGAATATCCACCTTCCATAAAAAGCTAAAGTCGACCACCATACACATCCCATAGCTGGCCACCCACATATCTTCCCATAGCCACACAAAGTCTTACCTTCCGTAAACAACCATACTCGGCCACATCACACATTACCATAGTCGAACACTTCTTGCCATATTATCCCCACCATCTCTTTTCATATATTCCTTGATTGGTCAATGATTCCTTAATTGACTCAATCAAATACAATCACCACCGAATTAACCCCAATCATATCCCAATCAAACCCAAATACAATCCCAATCAACCCATATCCGGCCACCACTAAATCCAATCACTCTTACACCAATTCACAATCTTTCAATCAAAAATATCGTCTTACCATATAAGACCACCCTAAATTGGAAACTCAAGATAGTCTTCCAATCAATTTCCAATAATATCCAATCACCCCCTTCAATCATATCTTCCTATACTTGAATGATTGATCAACAATCCCATAATTAATTCACTCATCCAATTCCATATCGCAGTCATCCAATCAAAGATTCCCACTCACCATATATAGCCACCCTTAATTGGAAACTCAAGTTAGTCTTCCAATCAATTCCCAATCACATCCAATCAAACCTAACCCTAATCCTTATCAAGTCTAATCACTACTCAATCAAAATCCAATCACCAATTTCCCATACCATACTCGACCAATACTATATCTCACTATCTCCCAATCAAATCATCAATCAAGCAAGTGTCTTACACCCTAACCCTAATCCCAATCTCGAAATTCCCCTTAGTCATCATCCAAATCCAACTTAACTTCACCATATAAACCCTAAATATCATCCAAGTAGTGCCAACGTCAAGGGCAATCTTCAAGCATTTCCACATTGCATCAAACACAAC
The DNA here is from genome assembly GCA_036559045.1 of Platycarya longipes. Classification (NCBI taxonomy): domain Eukaryota; kingdom Viridiplantae; phylum Streptophyta; class Magnoliopsida; order Fagales; family Juglandaceae; genus Platycarya; species Platycarya longipes. Next base: position 24,838,998 of record CM071789.1, on the reverse strand, counting down.
AAATCATCACTTAGATCACCCAAACTCATCATCATCATCATTTCCATCACTAAACACCATACATTCATCAACTTAGAAACCCATCACAAATCCTATCAACCCTCCAATCACTCTTACCCATCCACCTTTGAAAGATCACTATAGTCTTCCAATCAATCACCAATCATATCCAATCACAAATCCCATCAACTCAATCCCTCTCCAATCACTCTTCCTCCAATTCTCAATCCTCCAATCGAGAACATCCTCTTTCAATAAATAACAACTCTAAATTAGAAACTTCCTTGAGTCTTTTAGTCATCTCCTAATCCCTTCAATCGTTCTTGAACTTCTTCCAATCAATCAATACAAGATATCTACCTTCTATATATCAACCACCACACTTGGAAACTTTTCAAGAATCCTCCAATGACATCCCAATTACCTTCCAATCACCTACCAATTACCAAAATTAACCTATAGTCTTCAAATCACCAAACCAATCAACCCAAATTAGACCATAGCTGAATCTATCACTTCCCAATCATCCCATTAATCAAGGAGGCCCACTTACACCAAACCTTAGCCTCACTTACCATCCAAAACCTAAAACCCTAGACCTATCTTCCCAATCCCGAAATTCTCCTAAGCCCAACTAAATCCTAGCCTCCATTCACCTTACACGCCATATCTTCTGGACTCAATTTTCGAGGGTCCTCACCTGGTTCATAGTTCTCATCCTTCGCACAAGCTACATCGAGGAGTTTCTCATACTGCTCAAGGCACTAGGATGGAGTACGACCAACAATTGGGGCAATTATTCTCCACTGTGTGGGCATGAGTTTTGCAAGATGTAGCAATTTCTCATCCTTCTCTCTGTTCTACTCCATCTGCAATAAGCATGAAGATCAAATCATTACTTCCAGAAAGGTTTCAATAAATTGAAAATTTCTCATAAAATAATATAAACTGAACAATGTAGGAAAACTAAAATCCAATGTGGGAAAAAAAACCCTACAGATAATTAAATAAATCAAAGAATCAATGCACAATGAAGAAATATGCTACTAAAATCCAATGTGGATGAAAAACAACCCTATAGATGATAAAATAAATCAAAGAATCAGTGCACAATGAAGAAACATGCAAGCATACTGCACAAGCACCCATCGATCCATTGTCTGTTGAGATCGTACAAAGATACATAACAAAACCCATAACAAATCTTGTGCATTGATGCAGGCGGCTAAAATATCCCGAATAAGCAATGTTGTTACAAAAATATTTCAAAATTATGGCCTAATTTGATGTGGGACCTACTCAGTATTAGAAAGGTCAATGGGGTCTACTATTGAAGCCTCCGGTCTTTGGATGATTCCATAAATTGTTGGATAAGCTTCCTTGAGGACTCAATCTCCAACTGCCTCTTCGGATGTGTTTCCAAAGCTCCACTCCATGGGGTCCACTCACCACATTCGAATACTATCCTCCCCACAATCCACCATATTTTAAATATATGATAACTCTCCACAAAGCTCCCCTCCTCATGGTATCTCCATAGCCACTTACCTAATAAAGCCTTGTTGAAAACCAACAAATTACGAATTCCCAACCTTCTTTCACATATTGGGGTATAAACTGTAGCCCAATTCACCAAGTGAAACTTGAACTCTTCATCTATCCTCCCCCCCCCCCCCCCTCTTCTCCAAAAAAAAAAATTCATTGCAACTTCTTTAACCAATTAACCACCTTGCATGGTATTGGAAAAAGAGACGAGCAGGTAGGTAGATTGGAAAGAGTACTTTTTATCAACATAACCCTACCACTTTCGTACAAATAAATCCTCTTTCAACTCACCATATTCTGATCCATTTTTTCCAACACCCCATCCCAGATGGTAAGAGTTGAAGGAGGCACCCACGGAGAGACTATGATACTTCATTGGCAAGGTGGAGACTTTGCACCCCAAAATGTTTGAAAAGGCTCAAAACACATGCAACATTTCTAACTGGAACTAATCCTGACTTAGCAAGATTCACTTTCAATCCTAATGATACTTCAAAAAAAAAAGTAGAAGAGCCCACAAAACTTAAATGTGATTGTGACTAGCACCACAAAATACAAGAGCATCATTCGAAAATATGAGGTGAGTCATTCAATTGTGTCGATTCTTGCATCCCCTACTACAAAGATAGATAGAAATCTACCTTCCACAAGACCTACAATCATTTTATAGCTTCCATTATAAAAACAAAAGGCAGCAGGATAGGGGATCATCTTGCCTCAATCCCCTTGAGCTTCCGCATAAACCCTTTGGAGTACCATTCACCAAAAGGGAGAAGCATATTGTGGATATACAAAATTAGATCCAAGAGCACCATCTCCCTCCAAGGTTCTAGTTTACTGGACATGTCAAGTTTGCATAATAACCCTGGAACACCCAACTTGATGCAACTCTTCACGCATTCATTGAAAATGAGGACAAAACCAAGGATTTGCCGACCTCGTATAAAGGCATTCTAGGGCTTGGAATTATCTTCTCCAAGAAAAATTATACTCGTCATCCTACACACCACACATCCCACTTATTTTTATTTTTACCAAATATATGGTGTATGGATGATGAGTAGAAAAACTCAATTAGTTTTAAGAAGAATAATTTAAATTTCTTAAAAAAAATTAAAATAAGTGTGCTATGTAGTATGTGGGGATGATGAATAGTAAAACTCCTTCAATTTCGTGCTCAATCTATCAGTCAAAACCTGTAAAAGAATTTTGTACATTCCACTCACCAGGCTAATAGGGCGAAAGTCCTTAATCTCCACCACTTCCGACTTCTTTGGGATAAGAGCAATAAATGTAGCATTAAGGCTTTTTCCAAAAGTACCTTGTTAATGAAACTCGTGGAAGAAGCTAATGATGTCATCTTTAACTACTTCCCAGCATGCCTTAAAGAAAGCCATAGTGAACCCATCCAGACCTAGGGTTTTATCGCCTGCCATACTTCACACTACCTTGCAAATCTTTGCCTCCTCAAATAATCTCTCTAGCCAACAAACTTCATGGTGATCGAGCAACTCAAAAATAAGACCTTCCACACGTGGTCTTCAAGAGGATTGTTCCAAAATTAATTGTTCATATAAGTTAGTAACAGGATCCGCGATCTCAGATAGATTCGATGTATCCTCCCATCTACTGATAATGACTCAATGACATTGTACCTTCCATGCGAGTTACCCATGCCATGGAAGAATTTAGTGCATTTATCCCCTTCCTTTAGCCATAAAGCCCTCGATCTTTGTCACCATGAAATCTTTTCCATTAAAGCCATCCTCTCAATATCCAATGTCACATGTTGTTTGTGATACTTCTCTTCTTCTATGAGACCCCTCTCCTCCCTCCATGTCCTCCAAAACTTATAATTCATTGACGAGAGACCTTTTTTTTTTTATGTTCCACATTTCGAAAAATCTACTCGTCCCACTTTTTCAACTCCTCCTTGAGGGCTTTTAGATTGCGGGTTGCCCTGTATAAGATAGGATGACCACCATTGTCTAACTCTCTCAACAAATCCTTTTGACTTCAGCCACATATTTTCGAGCATAAAATATCTATAACCTCCTTAAATGCTTCCACAATCAATGAGAATGGGGAAGTGATCTAAACACAACCTTGGAGCTATTATTGGATTAACTTCGAAAAGTATGCTTCCCACTTGGACGAAATGAGGAATCTTTCAAGTATTGACTAAGCTGAATATTTCTATTGCTAGACAATGTGAGATTCCCACCAACTAGAGGGATGTCTAGAAGTCCTTGCTCATAAAAAAAGTTGAAAAAATATGATATTGCTAAACTAGAGTTAGGACCTCCTACTATTTTGCTTGGGAAGCGTGTGACGTTAAAATCACACCCTATACAACAAGGAAAGCTCCATAAGCTAGAAAGTCCAGCCAAGTCATAGCACAAGCTCTTCTCTCAGTGATAGAATTAGGACCATAAACACCGGTGAATGACTATTGATAACCATCTTTGATATTTTTTAAAGAAGTAGCCATCGTACATTCCCCCCACACACTCGTACATTTTTTCCACCACTCTTTTATCTCACATTAGAAAAATACCTCCCGAAGCCTCCTTTGACGGCAAATACAACCATCCCACATGACAAAAATTCCACAAACTCCATATTATGGTAAAGGAGATGAGTTCCAATTTTGTCTCTTGTAAACATACCACATCCACTTTCCAGCCCTGCAGTTGATTTTTGACTTTGGCGCGCTTCTTTATCTCGTTCAGCTCCCTTATATTCCTTTAGACTATTTTTAGCTTCATAAAACCACTGACTTTGCCCTACCCTTCATCCCACCACGACTTGCACTTCCTTCAAAAATCACCAAACAAGTAAGTCACTTCAATTCCCTTGCCCACTTTTGGTCTGAGTGGCATTTCATGCTCGAATTAGACTTTCTAGATTCGATCATAGTAAGAAAAGCCAAAAACTGATCTTCAAAGCCAATGCACAAGAGTCCTACACGCATTTGAATTTCCTTGGGCTTTAAGTAAAACCCAATTTGAGGCTAAATTCTGGTTTCTCTGTAGAATGATAGAATTCAAAGGGTAGGCTCATCCCAATCCTTGAATTCAGTATTCAACCCATCTACTACCATCACCTCCTTGTTATTGTGTTCAAAGACTCTAGGTGTGATTATTATCAAAGTGCTAGTCTCGATCTGGGTATCTTGAACTTCAATGTCTCGGTATTGTCCTCCAACGACTTCTCAGTGAACCTTTGAGATTCTGGTGCAGACAAGGTATCGATGGGACTTCCCTCTATGGCAGAGAATGTCGCTACTTTGTTCTGCCTCTCTTCCTCTGCCCGAGAGCCACTTCTATGTTGGAAATGGGTTGTTGCATCTTCTAATGCCATTGGCAACGTCAACTCTAGCAAGCCACAAGAAAGTGTCCAGCCCCAGGATGCCTGCTCCTCGCAATGGGTATTGTGTGACCATCAGCTTCTTCTGACCCTTTTCCACTACCCAATAGCCATTCTTGGTTTTGTTTTCCATCAACAACCTCAACTCCAGCAACCCACCATCAAGGGTGGGTTCCTCCCACCATATAGCTTGCTTCCAACAATGACTTCTAGTGGTTGTCGACCGATGATTGGAGGTTGTCAACATGTCTTTGTCAATAGTGGGCATGGGGCCCTTACAGGGGGCTTGTGTTGCTTAGCCTGCAAGCATTTGGGTTGGGTGGTGCCTTACTTTTCTAGGCCTAGGTAAATTTTCTTTGGCTCGGCCCATGTTTGTCCAAGCATAAGTGTGGTAGGATCATGCATGGGCCCAAGCCCTGTCCATGGCTTTATTCATCCTCTATAACATTACAATGACCAAACTCTTCAACTGTAGTACATCTTGTTTAAGAAGAGGGAGATATTTAGACCTTTCTGTGTGTCCTCTCTCAATCAAGAGGCCTTTTACCATTCAGTGTTATTTATGCAAACTTGTTTAGGCTGTGTGTGTCTCCGTCCGATATCCACAACGATTGCCTTATTTGCCTTTAAAATTCCAAAATTCTCCTTCACTTTTGTTATCACTGTTTTTTCTTCTCCCTGAGCACTCGTTTCTGTTTCATTACTGCCAACACTAAACCCTGATGATCGGACCACCTCTGCATAAGACTTAGGCAGATTATTCATCAGCACTTTTTGTGTTGGATAGTGAGATCTTAAAAAACCTTAATTTCTCCCTCTATCCAAGCTACCGCAAGCTTCCTTCATTGTTTCGGCTATTTTTTTCCACCCTTTCTCCTTCATCCCTTTATGCATTAAGGCAAAATTCTTTCTGCCACCGCCACCAAATTCCACCAACACCATTTATTGACCTTGAGCATTGGAACATCTATGCGTAATATAGCTTCTATTGCCATCCCATGAGGTTGCGAAGAATTCATTTTTATCTCCGGCCAAGCAGTCCTCAAGGGTTCTAATAAACCAATTCACCATGAACATCTCCAATATCATAGTTTTTGTAACCTTAGACAATTCCTCAGACAATTTGAAATCTTAGATTCTATAAGAATCTATCTCAAGTACACCATGATGATCTCGTTGTTAGACACCAACACTCACCTCAATGAGTGTGTACGGCGAAGGGAGGAAAAAGTTTACAAGTTTTTGGAGTATCAAGTAATTGTTCCCTGAAATCCTACTCCTTAAAAACCACAAAAGGCCAATTGCTACTCCTAGGTTACTGTTTATGGCCTAAAAAAAGCCATCCAAACCGTAAGTTGTTCTTTTGTTCATCTCCAAATCCAACCCTTCCTTTACATCATTAGAAACCCTAACTTACCTAATATTCCAAAGCTTTTATCACCAAGACCCTAGCCCTAGTTACCCCAAAACTCTACAATTACTATGCTGCCCAATAAAACCTTTGGTATTCTAATCTCTTCAGGTCCTTCATTGCAGTGATCCTACCTTAAATTTTGATATTAGAGCCAAAATATCTTGTTATGGATTGATTAACTTGAAAGTAAGGATGAAGAGATACTGTTTGGTTATAATGCTCTGGACTTTGATGATATGGAAGAGTATGGACTTTTATGGAAGAGGTGAATAACTATATTTAAACTTCATCTATGTTGTGGCTCAAGCTATAAATGCTCATTATTTAATTAGAGAAGTTTTCGAAACGTAGTGTCAACACCCCTTGTGAAATGCCACATGCTTCCAGACATGTCACAACCACATCCATTCAAGGTGGCTAGGATAGATGGTACTTCTTCATCAAGAAGGCAACTTTCTCTTGTTCCTATTATCTAGTAGGGCTTATACTTATCGAACAATAAAAATCTTGTAGGGTTATAGCGTTTTGATTTGTTCAATGTGCTCTTAAGACTTGCAAACACATATTAGTTGGTCAATCTAGGATATATGATCATGAAGTTCACCATTGCGGGAGAGAGAGAATAAAAAGTTTCTTGTTAAACATAGAGTGCATTGTTTTAAAGTCTATGAATGTGGAGAAGATACATCTATATATATATATATATATCTATATTTTATAGGTAATAAGAAAAACTTTATTCCAAGTAAATAGGCATAACCCAAGTATACAGGGGGTATACAGATAAGAAACACATATTTACAAGCTAAACAAAAGATTAAAATAAAGCAATACATTCAGACCCATCCCTTGCAAGATTTTTCACCCAAAACCTGAAAATACTAATAAATATATATATACATATATATATATATATATACGTATTCAAGAAACAACAAAGACTACTTTTTTCTAATATGTAATAAGATGGAAACAACAAAAATTGCTGCTGAAAGGGTGGAAAGGATGCCAAGTGTTGCTCAGTTGAGGGCTGAAATACCAAAACAACAAGATGAAAGTCGAAGATAGCTAGCTTATAACAAAAATGAAAAACTTACTTGCTTGGAAAATAAAAACTTCAACAAAGAAGCCAAGAATTAGAGTAAAATTTTTAACAAAGCAGCCAAGAACTAGAGGTTAAACATGTTGTAGCACCAACACATTTGGATAAATCAGCTACTAGTTAGCCCCTATAATGCATAGACATGGAGAAGTCTAACTCAATAGTGTTCCATGCAAATTGATCTAAGCCTATGTTGTCTGTAATAGCAGTTCCCATGAATCATGTTTCATTCTCGAACAATTTACTGCTCGATTTGGAAATAGGAATGTTATGTCATCATCAGCATTGCCTCCAGTCAAGAAAAGAAAAAGAATTTTGAAGTGAAAACCCACACAATACTAAAGTTTTAAGTTTATGGTATGCAAAATCTGATAGCTCAACACTGAAAACTTGACGATGAATTTCACCAATCCCTCATGTGACGCCCACGAATCCCCCCTAGGATTTAGAAGGATTCGCGACATCAAGACGATCATCTCATGGATCAATCAGCCCATCGAATAGTGTTTGAAGAGTGTGTGAAGAATGCACCAAGTGTACAATAAATATTCGCAGCGAAAAAATAAATAAAAGTCGGTCGTTCTAGTACCAGAGATTCTTAAAAATTACAAATCAATTTAAAACAATTTCTCCAACAGGAGATTATACAGTCTTTCAAAAGAAAAAGATAAGCAACATTGCTTTAAAGATCATAATTTCGATCTTCATCCTCTCAACAAATTTCTTTTCCTATGAGGTTTGTATCTCGGGCCAAATTTCATTTTCTGCAATCACAAACTACGATCTCGTAAATTGGGACCGTAGGTGGGCGCGATCCACTGAACTGAGATGTGAATTCCAGTAAGCAACAGACAACATACAACCAATTCACACAACAGATTATCATCAACATATACAAGTAAACTCAATGAGTGCATGTACCATGAATATGAGACTTGCAACATGATTTATGCACATGCACTTTCATATAAAAACTTCCATAATCCTTGACAGTTTTCGAAACTTTGCTTCATATACGTGCTTTTTATAAAAGTGCTTTCATATAACTGTGACTTCTTTCATATGGACTGTTTGAACCTCTTTTCAAAAGTCCTCTTTTCAAAATGCTTTTCATCTTTTCTTATCTTAGGCGCCACTCATCATATCATATCATATCATTTCATATACGGCTCGAAAGCCCTTTTCTTTTCGTCATGACTTCTTATTTTGGACACCTCATGGTGTTCCCCTATGCACCGTGTCTTCCCGTTAGTTACCGTAGCACCTAGCGACCATATCAAACCTAAGTAGTTACGTTTTATGCCCTTTCGCGCTCTTCGTCACTCGGCGATTGATCACTCACTGAGCGACTACAAAATTTCCTATATTGGTAAGGCTGAAGCCAACACCGTCCTGTATGCACCCACTAACTTTAGGTGCAACCACGCTCCGGACACTTTCTAGAGTCATACATGGTCTGCCGACGGTTCTTTGTCGATCCAAGGGTTTTCACTCGACTTTAATCACTCCTGAGTAAACAGAGAGTTCCACTGGGGCACTATCCCATCCCAGCCTTTGGGGTTCTTATAAAACTTTAATTATTTTCTTTCTTTTAAAAAACATGCTTGACTCAAAAACATGCTTTTTGTGCTTCATGCATGGGACATGCATGCGACATGTGACTTCTTATGCAAAACATGTAGATCATGAAACATATGAATCATGCATTCACAAATCATATCTCATACAAATTAACATATGAACAGACTTCTCTTTTTAATTTATCTTCTATCTAACACGTCGTGCATATTCCAATGAAGAGAAAGTCAAAACTTGAAGTCACATCGCATTAAACCAATGCTGTCTTATAGGGGTTAATGACGTAATTTATGATAGAGTCAAATCTAACTTTTCTTCTCTTTTCTCTTTACCAAAACAAGCATATTTCCTTAAGATCTTCTCAAAACTTAATAGCTATATCATAACCAATCATTAATCACCATATTTACATTGCCTATATAGTTATTCTCTTCAACAAATTATCATCATATAATATTTTCTCTAAACCCAAATATTTCTCAATCTATACATCAAGGGAATCTAAAAATAGAAATCAATATTTCATCCAAAGATTCAAGTCATAACCATACATCATATAATGAGTTAAAACCTAATATTTTTCCAAAGAAGTATACCAGGATTGAAAATTATGAACTCCCAAAAATAAATTTCTCATGGTCCAACATATTATGCCATTGTTTCAACCCTTAACTGAATTTTACTTAACTGTATTTATTAAGTTTCCTCCTCAGATTTTTCACCATATTCTTTCAAATATCTCTTCGATTAAAATCCCAGTGTATCACCTTATTACAACATAGTGAAAAAACAATGGAATCATCCAACCAAACCATTATATCACCGATAATTACTAAAAAGTAATGAAGTCATCCAACCAAATCATTTTATCAACAACAAATACTAAAATACTGAAGTCATCTAACCAAATCATTTTATCGCCAATAATCACTAAAATAACTGAGTTATCCAACCAGATTATTTTATACCCAATTATTACTAAAATAACAGTCATCCAACCAAAACATTATATCATCAACAATTACCATCCACACAATATTCAACCACAATAATATTAACTCGAGATCATCTCAATTTCCATTAAATGGCCTCAGGCCCAACCAATCTACTTTCAAATTACTTATCATCACTAGATAACACTTAAAGCAAAACAAAATAGAGATTAGCACACAATCAAAGAGTAAATCAAACAATCAAACAAATATCTGTTACTTACAGCGCACAAACGAATGTCAATCGAACATCGCGGCGATCCCCGATCCCTAGCGGTAAGTCATGCATTATTCATCTCTAGGCACGGCAAGTCACGGGTTGGGCTCGGGTACTCCGTTTGATACAAAATTTAGGAGAATACTCCTTGGAGGATGAGGAATCTCATGGCGGTGATGGTGAGGCGGTTCAACCACCGGAAAGCGGTGGATCTAACTCGAAATGGTAGAAACCCATTTTTGAATTTTCTCTTGTACAATGGAGGTGCGGCCATGGATGGGAAAAATGTTTTAGGGGTGTAACAATATGAGGTAGGAGAAGCTTTTGGCGGTGGAGGTGAGAGTCACGATGGCCGGACGGCGGCACGGCAAGGGAAAGTCCATTTTTAGACCCATTTCGGTTTTATAGGAGGAGAGAAAAGGTGAAGACTCTATTGGGGCTGAAATTTCTGGTGGTGAGTCGCCTATGGGTGGCGGATCAAATGGCGGGGGTGGTGTCATGGTATGGTGGCTGATGGCGGAGCTATGGGTGGAGAAAGGTGCGGCATAGAGGATTAAACACCTCTCAGGTTTGGGGCTGCCGACGGGACGTGGGGCTGCCGTGGTCAACACCTTCGATGGAGTTGGACTCTTCGGAGGGTGGCGGTTCAGGCGGGGTCAGAGGTGAGGCTTGCCGGGTAGGGGTGGCACCGCCACGGACTGAAAACCAAACTACCTCCCACAATTACTATAGCACGTGGGAGAGAAAAGAGAGAAGAGAGAGAGAAAAGGAAAAGGGAGGGGAAAAATTAGGGATTTGACCATTTTCGCGCTATTTATAGGCCCGACATTTTGAGATCTTCAAACGGACAACAGATGAATTTAAAACACTAATTTGAAAGCGTATAACATCAATTTAACTTAAAATTCTCAAATTAATTAAATAAAATATTACTTCAACTTATTTTATTTCTCAACATGATATTTTTCATCAATGCTTAAAATGATGAAATTTATTTAATTATTTAAAAGGAATATATCCATATATTTAAATCAGATATTTAAAGCATGTTTAAAATCTCGCAATATTTCAAATAACTAAAATCAAGGTAATAAAAGAATCCTAAATAATATAATATTTTTGGAGCTATTCAAAAGCTACCAAACCAAAATAGAATAAACATAATAAAACGTAATAATTTAATAAGTTTAAGATCAATAAATCAGATTATGTCAAATAAAATAGAATCAATACTCATTAATAAAAATACGGCAAATCAAACCATATATTATAATAATTAATACCAAAAACACTGAAAATATCATTTCAGATGTAAAGACCAATAGCAACAATTAATTAAAATAATTAAAAACACTATTATTCAAGAATCCCACAAAAGCTTATAACAACAATAAAATCAAAACCACTAAATCAAAATAATATTGATAACAATTCAAATGATAAAACCAATAATAATCTTTAAATAACTATAAATATTAAAAGCGTAGATCTCAAAAATAACTAACTCTAATCGTAAATAAGACGTACCCAAAATAAAATTTATGAGATAACAATTTAATTTATTAAAACAAATTAAAATATCCAATGATAAAATATGAGCAAATACAGATATGTAAAAATTCAGGATCTCACATCTCAGCACCCCCCAAAACCCCCCAGAGGGGGTGGGTATGGTCATGCAGGCATATTTCTATAAATAGGTTACTTTGAGGTCTATTGGGTCTTATGTTAGCTTTTATATGTAAAAATGCGTTTATTGATGGATTTGACTTCTTTAAGTTGGTTTAGTAAACAAAGCACAAGGAGTTCACTTTTCAAGTCCTATTAGATCTATGAGAATTTTTAATGATAGACTGCTCCTCAAAATTGTGTGATGACAAGAAATAACAAGGATGATTTTTAAGTAATTCTCCACCAAACCTCAACCATTAATGAATTACAGTTCGCATCCCATGAACAACTACCAAACTTGAGTTTGCCTCTTTATTTCATCTCTAAATCCGAACAACTAAATTGACTCTCAACAATAACATAACTAAGTATATATAAATCAACATAACGCTTGAAATAAAATATTAAAACAAAATTCTTAATCTCTGCCTCACTCTTCTAAATTCAACCAAATCTACCATTGGTGTTATAATGACCCCCCAAAAAAGAAGAAAGAACCGTACAACATCACACTTCAAGTTTTGCTTTACAATGCGGCAAGTAAATCTTATTAAGATTTTTCATGAATAAGGGTGACCAAACGGGAAAAACGGAAGAAAATTGATTTTCTTTTCTTCTGGATAAGTAACAAGAATTTCATTATAAACGCAACGAGATACAAGAAAGTCGCCAAACTAGAAATAACACTCTTACCTTTTTTATGGAAGGGTCGAGCCACTCATACCAACAAGCCTTACACTGCTTTGCAAACTTATGAACGAGGAGAGACGAGATCGAGCCCACTAATTTTTCCCGTACTTCATCACAGCTGCCTTGAGGATCTCATCCTCCGTGTTCTTCTAGATGCCTTCCTTTATCATTATCCTCATCTTGAACTCTTAATGTGATAGCTCCTCTCTTTTTCTCTGTGTTTTAGGGTTTTAAGCTCTATGGGGCTTTGAAGAAGAACACGAAAACGACGAAGATGAAAGTGGAGAGGGGGGGGGGGAATGAAATATTTATGTATGAGAGAAAAATGAATGTTAAAAATATAGGAGAAAAAAATACAACTATTGAAGTGGTTTGTATGGGTGTTGTGGCCTCAAGTTGATTGTGCCTAATACCCTTATTGATTGATTAGGCCTAAGTTTAAAGGTGTGTGGCATATAGGAGAACAAATATAAGAAAACTCCCCATAAACGACTTTAAAGCCCTTCGAGGGGAGGGGGAAGGAGCTAGAACTACCCTTATCCTTTCGGTTGACACCTTATGTGGTGGGTTTAGAAAGAAATTGAGCAGAGCAAAATAACAAAGCAATTAATTGGAAAAGTTATTAGTTTTTTGGAAAAAAAAAAAAAGAATAGAAAGAGACCCACTACTTTTGAGATAATCGGGCCAAACTCAGTCCAACCAGCTATTGGGTTAAGTTGTAAGAAGTAGCCAAGCTGCCAAAGAAAATCGAAATTCGACTCAGAGTGATATCCGTGCATTGTGGAAAGAGGGGCGCTAGAGCCACTCTTGCGGCATCTCGACTTCCGCTAAACTAAATTTACGTTTGAATTCTGAAAAGTATTAAGAATTGTTGATAATAGTTATAAATAATATTAAAAACAATAATGAAAAAATAATAATATATATTAAATACTAGTAAAAAGTAATAAATAGTAATAAAAAGTAGGTAAAAAATAGTAATAAAGTAAGAAATATTAGTAAGAGTTCTGCTAGGTACAATCGGCCTCTCAAAATCACGGGAAACTGGTTGAAACAAAAGCAGATGGTTACTCAAACTTTTATTTATGGGAAAAAATCGTATACAACCGTCTTTACGAAACCATTAAGAAACCATTGCCCACATGGACAAAACGCCCCATTTCATTTGGATTTTCAAAACGCACTGTTGTGATTCCCACGAAGCCAACCCCTCCCTTCGTCTTTTCCACTTTAGCCAAATCCTTGCCTTCATCTTCTCAACTCTAAACCTAGTCTCCACTTTATCTTTTTCACAGATCCACAAACCCAACCCCTTTATCTTCGTTTCTCGACTAAGACCTAGTTTTCACATTGTACTTAAAGATTTCAAGCAATTTGAAGTTGGACGGTCCAGGTAGTGTTCATGGAAAATAGAGATTCTTTCAATCATTTAAAAGTTGAATAAAGCTTCTCCAGGAGCCAACTCATTCCTTGAAAACCATCATAAGGTCCTCAATGGGGCTTGCTCGGAGCTACCATATCTTTCTCTTTTTATTTAATTTAATTTAATAGATGATTTGTTTTTACTTGCTCCACATAAGTCATATTTTTCCAATCTGCAACATCCAATGCAGCTGTCTTGCCATAACCAACAATTTCCTAGGATTTAAGCTCCAAAACCAAGGGACCCACTTCCAAACTCACTACTATTGTGCTTCTAAGGACACTGTAGAAGATACCATTTGCCAGATTAGTTGAATTTAATTTCACTTCCTACGGTACATAGACGAAGACAATGAGGGATGAGGGTTTCAAAGATGATGGGGATAAGGTTAGGGGAGATTTCGATTCGGTGATTTTGGAAAAGCATGCGAAAAAGAAGATGACAAGAGAAATGAGAATAGAAGATGAGGAAGAATAACCTTTGCTAGAAGAATAACCATTGGTTGAAGACGAATGACTTTTCCTTTCCTAAGTTTTCATTTCTTTTATTATATTTTCTATCAGCTAACGTGGCAAATTACCACCACTCGGTTACGCAGCGTGCCTGTCAAGATCCCATCAAAAATCGCCAATGGACAAGGTGCTAGACACGCATGGATACCCCTGCATGACACCATTGCCATGCCCAACCATGGGCCATGCACCACACTAGCCCACCCATGGGCCCTCTGAATACCACAACCACCTTGGGCCTTTGAAGACTATTTTATTTGCTTTCTTTATTTTAGTAATTGAATAATTTTACCAAGGACCTTTTAAAAGTTTCCATTTTGTAAGCTTTATAAATAGGACCCTTAGGCTTATCTTTTTCATCTTTGGATCATTTGTCAAGACACATTGTGTGTGGGAGGCGTGTAGCCTATCTATCCTTTTGGTGCTTTTGCATTTGGGCTCTTTGGGGTGCAATTCGTGAATCCCCTTAGAGAGGATCACACTTTGTAATTCGTGAATAGGTGTGATTCATTTTTCTATCATTTGGAGTCCTTTCATCTTGTGCAATTCGTGAATCAAGATTGATTGTGATTCCTTTATTTATCCATTTATCTATTTGAGATTTCTTTTCAACTTTGTGCAATTCGTGAATCAAAGTTGAATTGTTTATCTTATGTTTTTTTTTAAGTTCTTGAGTATTCTATTGTCCATTGTGTGAGATTTCATTTCAATTTGGTGCAATCCTCGAATCCAAGTTTATTTGCTTATCTCGAGTTCTTCAAGCCCCAAGTTGTGAGTTGTGGATTGGATTATTTGAAGTAGCAATTGTGCTAGCGAAAGTGCACTCTTGTGTTATTCAAAGTTCTACATGGTGTTCTTCAAGTTCTTAATGTGTTCATCTATTTTCTTGGATGTTCATATGTTTTCTTGAAGATTTTCTTATTCCAAACACTCTACTCGGCCAACCCTAGTCCAAACACTTTCTATACCAAGCCTCCACTTGCCATACACGCCCACCTCAATATTTCCATAACCGGCCACTCAAAGATCCCCTCAATCTTCCCATAGCTAGCCATCCATCAATCCCCACTGTCCAACCAAATATCCACCTTCCATAAAAACACAAAGTTGACCACCCTACACATCCCATAGCCGGCCACCCACATATCTTCTCATATCCACACAAAGTCCTACCTTCCATAAACAATCATACTCGGCCACATCACACATTACCATAGCCGAAAACTTCTTGCCATATTATCCCCACCATCTCTTTCCATATATTCCTTGATTGGTCAATGATTCTTTAATTGACTCAGTCAATTCCAATCACCACCCAATTAACCTCAATCATATCCTAATCAAACCCAAACACAATCCCAATCAACCCAATTCGCAATCTTCCAATCAAGAATATCCTTTTACCATATAAGACGACCCTAAATTGGACACTCAAGATAGTCTTCCAATCAATTTCCAATCATATTCAATCACCCCCTTCAATCATATCTTCCTATACTTGGATGATTGGTCAACAATCTCATTATTGATTCAATCATCCAATTCCATATCCCAATCATCCAATCAAAGTTTCCCTCTCACCATATATAGCCACCCTTAATTGGAAACTCAAGTTAGTCTTCCAATCAGTTCCCAATCACATCCAATCCAACCTCCAATCAAACCTAACCCTAATCCCTATCAAGCCTAATCACCACTCAATCAAAATCCAATCACCAATTCTCTATACCATACTCGGCCAAGACCATATCTCACTATCTCTCAAGCAAGTGTCTTACACCTTAACCCTAATCCCAATCTTGAAATTCCCCTTAACCACCATCCAAACCCTAACCTAACTCCACCATACAAACCCTAAACATCATCCAAGAGGTGCCAACATCAAGGGCAACCTTCAATCCATTCCACATTGCATCAAACACACCAAATCATCACTTAGATCACCCAAACCCATCATCATCATCATCATATCCATCACTAAACACCATACATTCATCAACTTAGGAACCCATCACTAATCTCATTAACCCAATCACCCTCCAATCACTCTTAGACCAATCTCCCAATCATCCACTCAAGAATATCTACTTACCATAAATAACCCATCCACCTTTGGAAGATCACTATAGTCTTCCAATCAGTCATCAATCATATCCAATCACAAATCCCATCAACCCAATCCCCCTCTAATCATTCTTCCACCAACTCTCAATCCTTCAATCGAGAACATCCTCTTTCCATAAATAGCAACCCTAAATTGGAAACTTCCTTGAGTCTTTCAATCATCTCCCAATCCCTTCAATCACTCTTAACCATCTTCTAATCAATTAATCCAAGATATATACCTTCCATAAATCAACCACCACACTTGGAAACTTTCCAAGAATCCTCCAGTCACATTCCAATCACATCCCAATCACCTTCCAATCACATACCAATTACCAAGTCAATTAGAATATAATCTTCCAATCACCAAACCAATCTACCAAAATTAGACCATAGCCGAATCTATCACTTTTCAATCATCCCATTAATCATGGAGAGCCTCTTACACCAAACCCTAGCCTCACTTACCATCCAAAACCTAAAACCCTAGACCTATCTTCCAAATCCCGAAATTCTCCTAAGCTCAACTAAAATCCTAGCCTCCATTCACCCTACACGCCATACACCCCACCAAAAGGAACCTTACCCATAATCTTACCTAAAGGACATCCCTTTACACCCTTTCCATCATAACCTAGCATCAAAGCCACCATATCTCCTTACCATACCAAATCCCATAACCATAGGATCTCAAGAAAGCAACAATCAAGCCTAAACTAAGCCCTTGGACAAGAAACCTTCAGTCAACACAAGGAGACGGCGTGGAGAGGACCACCTTATTTAGGGACCAAACCGAAGTCCCTAACAGGCCACCTCGCACAGCCCCCGGGGCGGGGGGGGGTTATGGTCATGCAGGCAAATTTCTATACATGGCCTGCTTTGCATGTATGTTGGGTCTTATTTTAGCTTTTGTATGTAAAAATGTGTTTATTAATGGATTTTACTTCTTTCGGGTGGGTAAGCACAAGGAGTTCACTATTCAAGTCCTATTTGGTCTATGACAATTTTCAGTGATAGACTGCTCCTTAGGATTGTATGGTGACAAGGAATAACAAGTATGATTTTTAAGTAATTCTCCACCAAATCTCAACCATTAATATAGTTCGCATCCCATGAACAACTAACCAAACTTGAGTTTGCCTCTTTATTTCATCTCTAAATCCTAACAACTAAATTGACTCTCAACAATAACATAACTATGTTTATATAAATCAACATAATGCTAGAAATAGAATATTAAAACAAAAATAGGTCCTTAAAGAGTCAACACATAACTTATTTCTCTGCCTCACTCTTCTAAATTCAACCAAATCTACCATTGGTCTTATAATGACCCCCCAAAAAAGAAGAAAGAACTGTAAAACATCACACTTCAAGTTTTGCTCTACAATGCGGCAAATAAATCTTGTTAACAAGAATTTCTTTTTTTGGATAAGTAAACCAATGAGAAAATTGATTTTTTTTTTTCTTTTGGATAAGTAACAAGAATTTCATTATAAACACAACAAGATACGAGAAAGTCACCGAGCTAGAAATAACAGTCTTACCTTTTTTATGGAAGGGTCGAGCCACTCATACCAACAAGCCTTACATTGCTTGGCGGACTTATGAATGAGGAGAGACGAGATCCAGGCCCACTGATTATTCTCGTACTTCATCACAGCTACCTTGAGGATCTCATCCTCTATGTTCTTCCAGACGCCAACCTATATCATTATCCTCATCTTGAACCCTTAATGCGATAGTTCATCTCCTTTTCTCTGTGTGTTCTAGAGTTTTAAGCTCTATAGGGCTTTGAAGAAGAAGAAGATGGAAATGACGAAGATGAAGATGAAAGTGGAGAGAGAGAGAGAGAGAGAGAGAGAGAGGGAAAGTGAAATATCTATGTATGAGAGGAAAATAAATATTAAAAATAGAATAATGCTAACTAGACCAATCCTTCACTGATAGATAACCACTCATTTTTATTTTTATTTTTAAATGAATATCATTTAATATATAGATTTTTTATAAAATAATAATAATAATAATAATAATAATGTTTAAAAAATGGTTAAAAAAATAAAAAAAAAAAGGAAAAAAATAGACTACATTGATATGAATTCAGTTAGGACTTAGGACCTTCAATCTCAATAACACTATCCTTAAAACTATAGAAGAAAAAATACAACTATTGAAGTGGTGTGTATCGGTGTTGTGGCCTCAAGTTGATTGTGCCTAATACCTTTATGAGTAGTTCTAGGCTACTTCTAGGATACATATCGGGAATTCCAATTTGGATCGGTCTAGGTTAAATGATTTTTATATTTTTTTTTCTTCTATTTATGTTTTTAACATTTAAGATATTTTTTAAAATATTAAAAAGTATAATATTATTAAAATATATATTTTTAATTATTAAATTTTTTAAAAAAAAAAAAAACCCCTAAGTCGAGATTCCCGACTGTGGCATAAACGACTTATTGAATGATTAGGCCACAAGTTTAGAGGTGTGTGGCATATAGGAGAAAAAATATAGGAAAACTCACCATAAACAACGTTAAAGCCCTTCGAGGGGTGGAAGACGGAGCTGGAACTACCCTCTTCCCTTCGATCAACACCTTATGTGGTGGGTTTAGGTAGAAAAGGAGAGCAAAATAACAAAGCAATTAATTGCAAAAGTTATTAGTTAAGTTATTAGTTTTTGAAAAAAAAAAACAAAAAACAAAAATGAATGGAAAGAGACCTAATACTTGATTTGAGATAATCTGACCGAACTCGGATCAACCAGCTATTGGGTTGAGGAGCAATGATACCCGTACAATGGGTTTTACAACTTTCTACAACTTATAGTGTAATTGAATTTTTATATTTGTGATCATTTTTTAGTATTTTTTTCACATTTTTAATCATTAAGAAAAAATAGATATATATATATAATTTTTAATAATATTCACATTCTTAATTACTAAATAAAATTAAAAAAAATTAAATATAAAAAAAGTTGTAAAATAATTGTAAAAGGGTGGTAGTTGTAAAATATAATACTAAGTAAAACATATGTCCATACCATATCAGATTCATCAAATATAATTAAGGGCTCCAAAAGTGCTTATATTGTGTTGTCTAATGGCACCAAATTTTATATTGATGATACTCTATTTTCTTCACAATCTGAAAGAAATTTATTGAGTTTCAAAAATATACGTCGTAATAATTATCATATTGAAACCATTAAAGAAGATAGTAAAGAACATCTACTCATTACTAAAATAATTTTGGGTTAGAAGCTCGTATTAGAAAAACTGTTTAATCTCTCTTCTGGATTGTATTATGCAAAATAATTTCGAACCCCACAACTATTTTTCTTTTCTAATCTGCTTTGTTTCTCTCAGCGTAATTCATCGCCCAAAAGTGTCTCCAAACCTCAGCTTTTGTTGCTCTAATGGATAGATCTCTCTTCAGTAAGCATATTCAATATTCAGCTTCACATAATAAATGGCGTAGAAGGGTTCTACCAAGATAGCTATAGGGTCTGTTTTGGCCCAAAAGCCCACCAATGATAAAAGCCCACAAGAAATGAAAGATTTACAGTGGGCCCAACCCTGCAGAGTCCGAAATACATACTAATCCATTGCCACCTTTCACAGGATCTTATGCAGATACGTAATCTCGCCAAACTCGGAAAGATATCTCATGCAGATACGTGACCACGATAATTATGGAAGATGTTACACAGGATATGTACTGTCCTGAGGCCTATATATACCAGGTAAACCTCAACTATGAGAGATATAATGATTCTTCTCTAAAAATACGTGATTATTAACTTAAGCATCGGAGTTTTCCTAGGTGGAAGACCGCCGACTCTTCTTAGTTCTTCCTGCAGGTAATGGAAACAAGAGGCCAGTGAGACACGTCCTCAACATTGGCGCTATTTGTGGGATTCGTTTCGATTTTACAGACGATTAACGTGGCTCTTGCATGCCAACTGTGACACGTTCCGTAGCAAGCCGAATGACAGGAGCATCAATGGAAGCGCGATTAGTAGCAGCAGAGGAAAGACTGAAAACGGCGTTGGACGCCTTAAAAGCACTGCAAAGAGAGAATGAGACTTTGCGGCAAAAGAATGTTGAGTCCAGCAACACCGTCGTACCACCTAACAACGGGCAAGGAGAGCAAGAGGCAAACAGTAATATTGGGGTCGAACTTGAACGCACAGAAAAACCAAAAATGCACGACGAATTGAAGGATCTCGCAGGCAAATATGAAAAAATAGCGAAAGAGATGGGGGGACCGTCCTCGGTCGACTGCTTGTTGAGCCAGACTGACCTACCGTATAGCGAACGTATCATAGGAATCCCTTTACCGCCGAAGTTCAAAGTTCCCCAAATCAACTTGTATGATGGGTCTAGAGATCTAGTGGACCACTTGGAAAACTTTAAAGCTCACATCATGCTCCACGGCTTCCCAGGCAAGATCGCCTGCCGGGCTTTCCCTCTAACCCTGAAAGGGACGGCGAGGGGATGGTTCAGGACCCTCAGGCCAAGGTCGATTGATAGTTTTGACGAGTTGGCCAAGCTTTTCATAACCCAGTTTATGCCAAGCAGAAGGCACCGGCGGCCAGCCGCCTACCTGCTGACAGTCAAGCAAAAGAAGGATGAAGACCTCAAGACCTACCTCACACGCTTCAACAAAGAGCGTTTAACAATGGATGACCAGGACAAGAAGATCACTCTGGCCGCCCTCTTGGGCGGAATCTAGCCTCAGAGTTTTTTCATTATCAATCTGGCAAAGAAGACTCACTCCACCCTAAGGGAATTCATGGATCAAGTGGACAATTTTGTCAACGCTGAGGACACGCTGCAAGCATTGGTAGACCCCCACAAAGAAAGCAAAAGGGCTAAATGGCGAAGTAGGTGCGATGGTAAGAAAGTGGGAACAAGTCGACAGGAAAGGAGACGAGAAAGGTATACGGATCGAAACGCCAGACTAATACACAATAACCTGAGTGTAAAGGAGGAAGAGGAAGGCAAGAGCGAAGGGAGCCCACATCAGATAGGAAACCGGTATTGTAAATACCACCAGACAGTGTCACATTGAACTGAGGATTGCACAACCATGAAAAAGAAGGTCGCTGATCTAGCAAGAACAGGCGAATTGGAACGCATGATTGCAGAGCGATCAAAACCTAGGAGGTGCCAGGAATCTGGGCGAAGAAGTAAAAACAGCTTCAGCCCTGAGAGAAGAAACCACGACCACAACCCTCGAAACGATGGCAACTAGGCGAACAACAGAGGTAACTGCAGCAGAAACAGGACCCCCACCATAGGCGACAGGAATAGATCACCCTCAAGAAAAAACAATAATAGAGAACCTATCGGGGAAATCAGGACGATAGCAGGGGGATTCACAGGAGGCAGGCTATCCGCATCTAGTCGCAAGGTGCATGCACGAAGAGCTCGGTATGAGGAAGTATATGTAGCGGACAGGGCCACTAAACAGCAGAGACTGAACCACGACCGAGAGGTGATATCCTTCGGAGAGGCACAGGGGATACTATATCCACACGACGACGCTCTGGTAGTCACCGTCATCATAGCCAACTACACGACCAGGCGGGTACTAATTGATAACGGAAGCTCAGCTGACATACTATTTTGGGACGCATTCAACAAAATGGGCATTGATACCGGACATCTACGACCTTCCCTGACACCATTGAAGGGCTTTTCTGGTGAAGTAATCCAGCCTGTCGGAACCATCACACTTCCAGTTACCGCTGGGAGTGGAGCACAAACAGCAACTACCATGACCGACTCTTGATAGTAAAAACCCATTCCTCCTACAACGTTATACTCGGGAGATCGTGATAGTACCCCATTTAAAACCGCCCTAGATCATGCATTGACACCGCTAGTGGAAGGTCAGGACAGTCACTTGGCTAGCCTGCATGCATGCCTTGGCTCAGGCCTTAACATGCAGCAAGCAACCATGGAGGCTACTGGCCATGCGCAGCTCATGCGCCCAAACCGCCAGCTTGGGCCATTCATGACCATCACCCCGGCACTCAGCCCGAGCCATGCAAGACCACCGCCTAAGCCACCTGACTGGGCCACACTACCACAGCACGGCATCACCCGGGACACATCATCAAGCTTAGGCATGTCACCATGTCATGCACATTATCAGATGCCATGCAGCCAGGCACCATGCAGACAACCATCCGTGGGCCATGCCATGCCACAAGCCACAACATGCCACGGCCCATCATCATTGGCGCCACATTTGCTTATTTATGTATTTATTTTATTTATTTATGCATTTGGTTATTTTAGTAATTATCTTATTTTGCTAGGGACCTTTTGGGGGTTTCCAATTTGTTAGACTCTATAAATAGGACCTCTAGGTTTTCATTTCACATCTTTTGACAAATTTGAGAATTAGACTTTTGCTCTTGGAAAAGAGTTAGGCCGGCCACAAGCCTTGTGGTTTGGATTTCGGTGCTTAGCACTTGGGCTTCCCTAGGGTGCAATTCGTGAATCCCTTTGGAAGAGGATCATCGTGCAATTCGTGAATCGGTGATCCACATCTATCCTTTTATTTGTTTTTCATTTTTATTTATAAAAATCTTGAGGTAATTCATAAAAAGAGTTTTGGTTTTGGAGTGAGTTGTGTTGAGTGATTTTCATGTTTTTGTGTTCTTGAGAGGTTTGTTGATTGTTGAGTGATTTTGTGTTTGTGAGGCCAAATCCACACCACTTGTGGATTTGAGAATTTGTGTGTGTGTCCATAAAGGAATCCGAAATCCTCCTCCATTGGGAGATTCGGATTGCTCATGTGAGTGAGAGTGAGTGTGTGATTGATTGAAGGAAGTTGAAGACTTGGATGCTTGTGTGTGTGCCGAATCCACTTGGTGTCTTGAAGGAGTTGGCTTGTTCATCTAGGGTCTTTTGTTCAATCATCATTTGGTTGTTCAATTGATAAATTTGGTGTTCATTTTGCCCCATAGCAGCCACGGCATCAAGCCCCACAAAACCCTAGAGCCACACGGCATAGTGCATGAAACCCTAGCCTAAACACTTGTCCATTTTGCCCTTTACCCTAGCCGGCCACTTAACCCCATCCTCTCCTATAATTCCTCACTTAAATCCACCTCATCCCTCATCCAAAACAAACCAATTTCGTGCCCCTCAAACCCTAGCAAGACCGGCCACCCATTGGATTTGAATTCAAAAGAATTCAAATTCAAATCTCACCAAAATCCCTACAAAGTCTCAACCGGCCATCCACCCTTATCCTAGCCGAAATCACCTTGCCACATCATTTAAATTGCCACCTCATACTCTTATTTGATTGGTCATCAAGTGAAGAAGAGAACCAATCAAATCCCTCCCTATAACCCTAGCAAATTCGGCCAAAACACTAACCCTAGGTGCCGCCCACTTCAAATGACTATAAGCCATGTTCCTACTTTTAGGACTTATCCAAACTCCATCAAAATCCTAGAATCCTATCCCTAATTACATGTGCCGAAAACCCTAGCCTCCCATAAGCCATGTTCGGCCACATCAAATCCTAAACAAACCCCATCTAGCCTAAACACAATCAAGCCTAACCGAACCCCTAACTTGCCAACTTATCCATCATAACTTCTCATATTTCTCTCAACCAAGTCAATTCAAATTCAAAACCTATTCTACCGACCAAATCCATTCCATAACCGACCACTACAATAATCCCTATATCCGGCCACATACATTCCCCCATTTCAAATCATTTCAAAAATTTAAATCAAAATTCCAACCAAATCTCCAACAACAATAACCGGCCATCATTCTCTTATCTTCTCCTAAATTTACCCAATTAAATCAAATCTTCCCTCATCCAAAAACAACCCAAATCTCGGCCCCAACAAGCCTCCACTCAACTCTATCCCAAACTCAAATCAATTCAAAATCCAATCTTTCCACTTTCCATAAATATCTCACTCGACCATTCCATCCCTAGCTATTGCCGAAATTCTCCACTTGCCACATCACCAAATTAACCTTAATTCTCTCAAATGATTAATCAATTATCCAATTGATTGAATCAATCAAATCTTATCCCAAAATAGAAGCAATACTCGGCCAACAACCCTACCTCATTGCCGCTCACTTATCCTGCTAAAATCCTAATTCCTACATTTTAGGAATTATCCAAAACATCTCAAAACCCTATCCCACCTAATTCTAACCACCTTAGCTGAAACACATCTTCCCAAACTTTAGCCAATTGACTTCCAAACCCTAACCTAATCTCAATCTCGAAATTCCCCTTAGCCTCCACTAAAACCCTAACCCTATTACACTATATGACCCATATTCCTTACCAAAGAGACCCTAATACATAGGCCTACTCAAAGGACATTCGCCTAAACCTTTTCTACCCTAATCTACCACTCAGCCCACCACATCTCCCTTCCCATTACCATAACCAAGACTACCATAGCCTAAATACCACCTTATTGCTCCATACACTTAGCCATCCAATCCCATTGCCGTACACCACTCTACCCCACTTAGCCAAGACGAACTCAATCAGATTCTCTTAACCATCTCAACCTCATATCACCCTTTCATCCATTGTTGGTGCACGTGAACCATCACAAGCAAAAGGAGCCTTACTCGGTCATTGAGGAGCAACAAGGCGAGGATGACCGACTTGGTTGACTAGGGACACGACCGAGGTCCCTATCAACCAAACTGGTGCTTTCATTGAGAGTTTTTCTCGGAAGGCTCCACCATTTCATTGAGAGGGTTTCCCGAAAGGCTCCACCATTTCATTGAGGTCTCACCCGAGGCCATTGCTTGGTGTATTGAGAAGTTTCACTTCTCTTGAGGTAAACAACGTGACAACTCGAAACTTTGTGAATTTGTTGGGAGGACCACGGAGGTCCTCGACATTGTTTACATTTTTTGCAAAATTGTTATTGGAAATTTGTTGAATTGTTGAAGAAGTTTGGAGGTTCGGAGAGTTTGGAGTAGTTAGCCTTGTAGGGGTCGGCCACCGTTGTAGTGGAGGACCCAAGGTTGGACTATTGAAGCTGAAACCTGAAACATTCCCATTGACCAACTAAGCTTCACCAACCCGAACCCTAAAAGCCACACCTTGTCCAAGGCAATTGCAAATATGAACCATGAGGTGTCTAGAGTTAAGGGTCATGACGGTTCCACTCGGAAACATCTTGATACCTTAGAAGTTCAAACCAATAGAATAGACCAATCTCTTAATGAGATTAAGGCTAGCATAGCCAAGTTGACAATGGCAATAAATGCCAACAACCGTGAGGCGGATGAAAATAGAAGGAGAATACGAGCCCTACAACGTGAATCCAAGACATACCATGAGAGGTATGAGAGGAGAGAGGCCAAAACACATGGTGAGAAACCCCCCACAAAACCGTACCCACCTAACCCGAGAAGGCATGAAGCCTATGGTAAGAGGACCATGTATAAGTTGGGAGGTTATGTCGAGCACAACCGTGTGGTAGCCAAGAGCTTGGCCCGTGACCATGACCATCACCTTAGAAGTCCAAAAATAATGAGTGAACCTCATAATGAAAGGTTTAGAGTGCCAAGGAGTGAAAGGCACCATGAGACCGAGAAAGACTTGGAGCATGAGAAGCCGATTAATCATCATTACCATATTGAGAGAAAACAACCCCACCATGATGAAATGAGAGACCACCGAGAGGTGAGATACCATGATGATCTTGATGATTCCCCAAACCCTAAGGAAGAAAATGAGAAAATCGAACATGAGGGAGAAAGAGAGGAGTCTTGTGAGGCCACTATGGTTGAGAAAGTGGGGGAGGATGAAGCTCGTTGCTTTGCTACTAAGTTGGCCAAAGAAGATATGGTCTTTGAAGTGAAAGAAGTAGGAGATGTGAGCAACCAAGAGAGATTATCCTTGCTGCCCATGGAACTCCCAGAGGTTTTTAAAGACCATTGGAGGGCCTTGAAGGTGCCTCCCACATTGCCACCTACCAAGCCCCTCAATTATCCCATTGTCGGGATTGATGATAACCAACCCATGATTATTTCCACACATCACTATGTACTCTTCCACAAGAAAGAAATAGAAGACCCATTGGGTGATCTATGGAAGAGTAGAGTAACTCGACCTAGCATAAGTCTCTTATTCCTCATCAATTTTGTTACTAGGAAAAATGGATGGTACATGGAGATTCTACTTGATTCTCGGGTAGTGACACGGAAGAAAGATATGAGGGAGGTTTGGAAAGCTTTGAGTCATGGGAAAAGGGTGCCGAGAGAAGAGGTATCATGGGAGGATTTTAATGACATGGTGTCTAGGCATTCACACATGATCCTTGAGGGCAAGGATTTTCTTAAAGGGAGGGGGAGTGATAGTACCCCATTTAAAACCGCCCTAGATCATGCATTGACACCGCTAGTGGAAGGTCAGGACAGTCACTTGGCTAGCCTGCATGCATGCCTTGGCTCAGGCCTTAACATGCAGCAAGCAACCATGGAGGCTACTGGCCATGCGCAGCTCATGCGCCCAAACCGCCAGCTTGGGCCATTCATGACCATCACCCCGGCACTCAGCCCGAGCCATGCAAGACCACCGCCTAAGCCACCTGACTGGGCCACACTACCACAGCACGGCATCACCCGGGACACATCATCAAGCTTAGGCATGTCACCATGTCATGCACATTATCAGATGCCATGCAGCCAGGCACCATGCAGACAACCATCCGTGGGCCATGCCATGCCACAAGCCACAACATGCCACGGCCCATCATCATTGGCGCCACATTTGCTTATTTATGTATTTATTTTATTTATTTATGCATTTGGTTATTTTAGTAATTATCTTATTTTGCTAGGGACCTTTTGGGGGTTTCCAATTTGTTAGACTCTATAAATAGGACCTCTAGGTTTTCATTTCACATCTTTTGACAAATTTGAGAATTAGACTTTTGCTCTTGGAAAAGAGTTAGGCCGGCCACAAGCCTTGTGGTTTGGATTTCGGTGCTTAGCACTTGGGCTTCCCTAGGGTGCAATTCGTGAATCCCTTTGGAAGAGGATCATCGTGCAATTCGTGAATCGGTGATCCACATCTATCCTTTTATTTGTTTTTCATTTTTATTTATAAAAATCTTGAGGTAATTCATAAAAAGAGTTTTGGTTTTGGAGTGAGTTGTGTTGAGTGATTTTCATGTTTTTGTGTTCTTGAGAGGTTTGTTGATTGTTGAGTGATTTTGTGTTTGTGAGGCCAAATCCACACCACTTGTGGATTTGAGAATTTGTGTGTGTGTCCATAAAGGAATCCGAAATCCTCCTCCATTGGGAGATTCGGATTGCTCATGTGAGTGAGAGTGAGTGTGTGATTGATTGAAGGAAGTTGAAGACTTGGATGCTTGTGTGTGTGCCGAATCCACTTGGTGTCTTGAAGGAGTTGGCTTGTTCATCTAGGGTCTTTTGTTCAATCATCATTTGGTTGTTCAATTGATAAATTTGGTGTTCATTTTGCCCCATAGCAGCCACGGCATCAAGCCCCACAAAACCCTAGAGCCACACGGCATAGTGCATGAAACCCTAGCCTAAACACTTGTCCATTTTGCCCTTTACCCTAGCCGGCCACTTAACCCCATCCTCTCCTATAATTCCTCACTTAAATCCACCTCATCCCTCATCCAAAACAAACCAATTTCGTGCCCCTCAAACCCTAGCAAGACCGGCCACCCATTGGATTTGAATTCAAAAGAATTCAAATCTCACCAAAATCCCTACAAAGTCTCAACCGGCCATCCACCCTTATCCTAGCCGAAATCACCTTGCCACATCATTTAAATTGCCACCTCATACTCTTATTTGATTGGTCATCAAGTGAAGAAGAGAACCAATCAAATCCCTCCCTATAACCCTAGCAAATTCGGCCAAAACACTAACCCTAGGTGCCGCCCACTTCAAATGGCTATAAGCCATGTTCCTACTTTTTAGGACTTATCCAAACTCCATCAAAATCCTAGAATCCTATCCCTAATTACATGTGCCGAAAACCCTAGCCTCCCATAAGCCATGTTCGGCCACATCAAATCCTAAACAAACCCCATCTAGCCTAAACACAATCAAGCCTAACCGAACCCCTAACTTGCCAACTTATCCATCATAACTTCTCATATTTCTCTCAACCAAGTCAATTCAAATTCAAAACCTATTCTACCGACCAAATCCATTCCATAACCGACCACTACAATAATCCCTATATCCGGCCACATACATTTCCCCATTTCAAATCATTTCAAAAATTTAAATCAAAATTCCAACCAAATCTCCAACAACAATAACCGGCCATCATTCCCTTATCTTCTCCTAAATTTACCCAATTAAATCAAATCTTCCCTCATCCAAAAACAACCCAAATCTCGGCCCCAACAAGCCTCCACTCAACTCTATCCCAAACTCAAATCAATTCAAAATCCAATCTTTCCACTTTCCATAAATATCTCACTCGACCATTCCATCCCTAGCTATTGCCGAAATTCTCCACTTGCCACATCACCAAATTAACCTTAATTCTCTCAAATGATTAATCAATTATCCAATTGATTGAATCAATCAAATCTTATCCCAAAATAGAAGCAATACTCGGCCAACAACCCTACCTCATTGCCGCTCACTTATCCTGCTAAAATCCTAATTCCTACATTTTAGGAATTATCCAAAACATCTCAAAACCCTATCCCACCTAATTCTAACCACCTTAGCTGAAACACATCTTCCCAAACTTTAGCCAATTGACTTCCAAACCCTAACCTAATCTCAATCTCGAAATTCCCCTTAGCCTCCACTAAAACCCTAACCCTATTACACTATATGACCCATATTCCTTACCAAAGAGACCCTAATACATAGGCCTACTCAAAGGACATTCGCCTAAACCTTTTCTACCCTAATCTACCACTCAGCCCACCACATCTCCCTTCCCATTACCATAACCAAGACTACCATAGCCTAAATACCACCTTATTGCTCCATACACTTAGCCATCCAATCCCATTGCCGTACACCACTCTACCCCACTTAGCCAAGACGAACTCAATCAGATTCTCTTAACCATCTCAACCTCATATCACCCTTTCATCCATTGTTGGTGCACGTGAACCATCACAAGCAAAAGGAGCCTTACTCGGTCATTGAGGAGCAACAAGGCGAGGATGACCGACTTGGTTGACTAGGGACACGACCGAGGTCCCTATCAGACCGACCCTTAACCACCTCAAAGCGATAACCTCCACGTATCACCTCAAGATGAAATTTCCAACTGACAACGGGGTAGGAGAATTAAGAGAAGAGAAGGCATTAGCTAGGGAATGTTATGTACAGGAATTGAGGAAGAACGGAAACGAGGTCTGCACCACCGAAGAGCTAGAAGAAACATTCATCCTGCCACTTTCGCCAACCACGGTAGAGGCATCACAAGAAGGAATAGAAATCGGAAATGGGCAGATTCAATAGCACGCCGAGGTCAACGAACCTTTGGAGCTTATAACTCTATTTGCTAACCGACCAGAGACGACTGTGTGCGTGGGTACAAACTCTTCCCCTGCCGATAGAGAGAGCCTGAAACAGCTGTTGATGGAGCATAGAGACATTTTTGCCTGGAGCCATGAAGAAATGTCTGGCATAGACAGTACCATCATCGAGCATAGACTCGGCGTGGACCGTGTGCACAAACCCGTGCTCCAAAAAAAGAGGTCATTCAGCGTAAAAAAAATACACCGCCATCAGCTTGGAGGTCGAGAAGCTGCTCACCGCCGGTTTTATCAAAGAGGTCCACTACCCGGAATGGTTATCTAATGTAGTCATGGTGAAGAAAACAAATGGGAAGTGGAGAATGTGTGTAGACTTTACCGATCTCAATAAAGCCTGCCCGAAAGACAGTTTCCCCTTGCCACGCATCGACCTCATCGTGGATGCAACAGCAGGACACCGAATGCTCAGTTTCATGGACGCTTACTCCGGATACAACCAAATATAGATGCACACGGCGGACAAGGAGAAGACAGCATTTATAACTGACCGGGGGTTGTACTGTTATCAAGTAATGCCATTTGGATTAAAGAACGCAGGAGAGACTTACCAAAGGTTAGTCAACCGAATGTTTGCAAAACAGATGGGGCGAACCATGGAAGTCTACATAGACGATCTCTTGGTAAAAAGCAAGGAGCCTGCCCAACACATTATTGACCTAAGAGAAGCATTCGATGTGCTACGCCAATACAAGATGAAGCTAAACCCTGCCAAATACGCCTTTGGAGTCGAGTCAGTGAAGTTTCTGGGATTCATCGTATCAGAAAGAGGAATCGAGGCCTCCCCAGAAAAGATAGAGGCTATAATCAATATAAAGCTACCGAAGAACCTACACAAGACCCAACGGTTAGCAGGAAAAGTGGCCGCCCTGGGCAGGTTCATAGCCAGGTCAACCGATAAATGTATGCCCTTCTTTCACGTATTGCGTAAAGCACATCCTTGGAATGAAGCGTGCGACTAGGCGTTTAGGAACTTGAAGCAGTATCTGGTCAACCCATCGCTCCTAAAGCAACCTGAAAAGGGCGACGTACTCTGTGCATATCTAGCCGCCTCCCCACATGCGGTGTCCGCCGTCCTGGTAAAAGAAGACAGGGCTGACCAACACCCCATATATTATGTGAGCCGAGCTTTTAGGGGAGCGGAGGTAAGATACCCTAAGATCGAAATGCTAGCATTTACCATAGTAACGACGGCCAGAAAGTTATGCCCATACTTCCAAGCCCACACAGTAAGGGTACTCATAGAAGCACCGCTAGCAAAAACCCTGAGGAAACCAGACTGCACAGGAAGGCTAATAGGATGGTCGATCAAATTGAGAGAATTCGACCTGAGGTACGAGCCTAGGAAGACAGTAAAGGGGCAGGCATTGGCAGATTTTATAGTAGAATTCACAGGTTTCCCCCAAGAAGCCTAGGACGTCGCGACAATACCAACGAGGACACCATGGGTAATGCACATAGATGGATCGTCCTGCAAGATCAATGGTGGCCTGGGAATACACCTAATAAGTCACAGCGGTGAAGAGAGGTACTATATGGCTACGCTTGCGTTCAGAGTGACGAATAATGAAGCGGAGTACGAAGTACTAATAGTCGGCCTCTTGGTAGTTGCCCAAATTGGAGTGATAGAAGTAGAAGCCAAGTCGGATTCACAAGTCATTGTCAACCAAGTATTGGGACTGTACGCCACCAAGAGCGAAAAATTGAAGAAATATTTGAAGCGGGTGTGGGAAGTGCGGGATCGTTTCTCATATTTTACCATAACCCAAGTCCCACGAGCAGATAATGAAGTGGTAGACAAGCTGGCCAGGATGGCTTCAGGGATGGAAGTAGTGCCCCTTCCTTGGTAAGTTGAAAAGAGAATCATTGAAATACCCGCCATTGGCGCGGAGATAACGGCGTTTCGCGATTTTCCCGAATGGGCAAGCGGAATAGTAGAATATCTGGCATCAGACAAACTTCCGGAGGGACGAGATGAAGCATGGAAAGTAAGAAAGAAAGCGGCGAGATTTGCACTTATCGAAGGGATCCTTTACAAAAGAGGACTCTCCGCCCCTTTGTTGCGATGCGTTTCACCCCAGGAGACACAGTATGTCCTAGCAGAGATACACGAAGGAATCTATGGGAATCATTCAGGGGGAAGAGCCCTGGCCAGGAAGGCAATCAGAGCGGGCTATTATTGGCCCAATGCAATAAAGGATGCATAGGAATTTACAAAAAAATGCATCAAATGCCAGGAGTATGCGCCCATACCCCACACACCGCCAGAGGAGCTAACCTCCATTACAGCACCTTGGCCTTTTGCTCAATGGGGCATGGACCTGGTGAGACCTTTCCCACCAGGTAAAAGTGGCGTCAAGTTCATGATAGTAGCCATTGACTACTTCACCAAGTGGGCGGAAGTCGAACCTTTGGCGACTACTACCAGCAAAGCGGTGATACGGTTTTTATGGAAGAATGTAATCTGTCGATTTGGAATTCCCCACAGCATAATAACAGACAACGAGTGGCAGTTTGACTCCGATCAATACAGAGAATGGTGTGTTGAGATAAAAATCAAGGCCAAGTATTCCTCACTAGGTCACCCCCAAGCTAACGGATAAGCCGAATCAACCAACACGGCTTTACTCTCTATCCTAAAAAAGAAAGTCGTAGAGAAAAAAGGGGATTGGGCAGACGAACTTCCAGGAGTACTTTGGGCATACAGAACGTCAGTCAAAAGGCCAACCGGGGAATCCCCATTCACTCTAGCATACGGAATCGAGGCAATACCGCCGGTGGAGGTAGGACTACCTAGCTACAAGATAAGTCATTTCTCGATCGACCAAAACGACAGCAAGCTTAAAGAAAATCTGGATCTGTTGGAGGAAGAAAGGGAAAAGCCAGAAGCCAGACTATTGCAAGAAAAAGCCAAAACCGAACGGTACTTCAACAAAAGTGTAAAGTCCCGGACTTTCAAAGTCGGAGACCTAGTTCTAAGGAAATGCAGGGTAACCACCCAAAATCCTAGAAAAATGGAACCTCAGTGGGAAGGACCTTATCTAGTAGTGACGAACAGTACACGCGAATCGTACCAACTGAAGGATAGTCAAGGGAGAGAGCACTTGAAGAAGTTTTACCAGTAGTAATTTCAGCAATGTCCTTTATTATGATTTTTGTCAAGTTGCATTGAATCAAAAATCCGTTCCGGCGTTCTTATTTCAATTGGATTCTTGAATTATCATGACGATTATGTTCATGCTTACTATCCCAATAGATGCAACAAGAGGGGCGTAGAGTCAATTGACCACGCCACCTCAAACGCGAAAAAGGGGCGCATAGTCAATTGACCACACCACCTCGAATGAGAAAAAGTGGGTACAGAGTCAATTGACCATGCCACCTCGAAGGAGAAGAAGAGGCGCAGAGTCAATTGACCACGCCACCTCAAGCGCGAAAAAGGGGCGCAGAGTCAATTGATCACGCTACCTTAAACGAGAATAAGGGGCGCAGAGTCAATTGACCACGCCACCTTAAACGAAAATAAGGGGCGCAGAGTCAATTGACCACGCCACCTCAAACGCGAAAAAGGGGCGCAGAGTCAATTGACCACGCCACCTCGAATGAGAAAAAGTGGGCGCAAAGTCAATTGACCATGCTACCTCAAATGAGAAAAAGGAGCGCAGAGTCAATTGACCACGCCACCTCAAGCGCGAAAAATAGACGCAGAGTCAATTGACCACGCTACCTCGAATGAGAAAAAGTGGGCACAAAGTCAATTGACCATGCCACTTCGAAGGAGACGAAAGGGTGCAGAGTCAATTGACCACGCCACCTCAAGCGCGAAAAAGGGGCGCAGAGTCAATTGATCATGCCACCTTAAACGAGAATAAGGGGCGTAGAGTCAATTGACCACGCCACCTTAAACGAAAATAAGGGGCGCAGAGTCAATTGACCACGCCACCTCAAACGCGAAAAAGGGGCGCAGAGTCAATTGACCACGCCACCTCGAATGAGAAAAAGTGGGCGCAAAGTCAATTGACCATGCTACCTCAAATGAGAAAAAGGAGCGCAGAGTCAATTGACCACGCCACCTCAAGCGCGAAAAATAGACGCAGAGTCAATTGACCACGCCATCTCAAGCACGAAAAAGGGACGCAGAGTCAATTGACCATGCCATCTTAAAAGAGAATAAGGGGCGCAGAATCAATTGACCACGCCACCTTAAACGAGAATAAGGGACGCAAAGTCAATTGACCACGCCACCTTAAACGAGAATAAGGGGTGCAGAGTCAATTGACCACGCCACCATAAACGAGAATAAGGGGCGCGGAGTCAATTGACCGCACCACCTCAAAAGCAAAAAAGAGGCGCAGAGTCAATTGACCACGCCACCTTAAATGAGAATAAGGGGCGCATAGTCAATCGAACACACCACCTCAAACAAACGCAAGGGGCGCAGAGTCGATTGACCGCGCCACCTTAAACACCCAAGACGAGCAAAGGCACGCATTGCTAAAAGGTGCTGCTAAGACAAATGATAAACAGGGCCAAGAGGTGATACCTAAGCATCAAGCTTCTTTACCCAAAAGACAAATACAATTGCAAGGACAAAAATAAGCATGCGACAGCAAAAATCAAGGAAAAGACCTATTGTAAATTACAAACAAAGTTTGATTACAAATCATGGTTACAGCATACAACTACAAAAGAAAAAGAAGAAAAACAAAAGTATAACAGCTTCTCGTCACGGGCCGTCGCCTTCTTTGGGAGGCGACAAAGGGGGCACGCCAGCAAAGGCATCAGGGATTTCATGACGCCCGAAAGTATTGGCGCGGCGGTAAGCAGCCATCTCTAGGGAAAATAAGCCCATATCAAGCGCTTGCAGGTCTGTCGCCGGGTCAGCCAAGAGACGGTTCCGAAGAAGCAAAATCCCAGGGCCATGGCCAAAAGTGAAGGCCGTGTCCCAGACCTGAGGAACCAGTGCCAGCTGAGCTCGAAGGCGGGAATTCTCCTCCAGAGCAGCAGCCAATTTAGCAGCTTTCCTGGCCAAGTGCTCATCCCTGGCCATAGCAACCAGATTGGCTTTCCTGAGCTCCTCGTCTATGTTCGCGCGGCTCGCCATATATTTTTGATGACGCTTACGGAGCTCAGCTAGCGAACCCTGCGCTTCAGACACTTTCTGGGCTGCCAAGCGAGCTTTCTCCAAGGCGTTTAGCAAATCCTTGGTAAACCCGCTGCACCTTTCCTTGAGGTCGGTAACTTCCCCCCGGGTTGAGCACAACTCTCCGCTGCTGGCATGAAGCTCAGAATTTAAATGGGCAATTTCAATATCAAAGCCCTGTCGGGCCTCACGAAGCTACACCATCGCCAGGTCTCTCTCCGACTACAAAACCTAACGAGAGAAGTCATCCCTGGCTTTCGCCTCCTGAGCAAGGTGAGCAGCGTCCCGAAGGTCGAGGACCTCCCCCTCACGCAACTCAAGCTCTCCTTGGAGGGAATCGGCAACACCTTCCGCTTGGTTGACCCGTAGCTCGAGCTCCCTATTCCACTCAACCAGGGCCTCCATTTCAGCCCTGTCGGCTCGCCACCTCCCAGTAATTCTCTCCTCCCGTTCAAAGAAATCGGCCACGAGCCGCGCTGCCATGCCCTCGACCCCCTGTAGAGAAAGGAAAACAACCTAAAGCGAAAGCAGAAACAACAGGCAAGCAAAGGCAAGAAATAGCAACAAAAAAGTATAAGCCCGAAAAATACCATGGAAAACCATTCCCTTAGCTGGTTGGCCACGTCGGTGACGGCTTCCGCGTGGAAAAAGGCAGGCAGAGGGGAGGCATCTCAAGGAGCCACGCCCATCGTCGGGTCCGGTACATGTCCAGATACGGGCAACAGCCCCGGATGAACCGACCCTACCCACGCGGCGTGGGAGTCATCACGGAGCATATGGTCCAACTCCTCTTCAGTGAGGGACTTTGGACCCCTGTCAAACGAAAGGGCATGAAGCGGCGGCAGAGAGAAATGCTCTCCACTCCCAGCCAAAGATGGAGTCTTACCTCTAGACACAGTAGTGGGGGGTGTTTTCGAGCTGGGCGGGCCGGCAATCGAAGCATCGCAGGCGCCCCCAAGAGGGGGAGACACAAAGCCCCCTTGCCCAAAAGACAGGGCGTCATTACGGTCCGTCTCCTCTACGCCCAAAGGTGGAGCACCCGCATCATCAAATATTTACAATCCACAGACTTCACTATGATAACCATTTTTTCTTCACTTTGTGAGGTCTTTTCCTATATATATGAGACTATATATTTTCTTTACAATTGCCAACTTCTTCTCTCTCAAACACTTAACACACACAGCTTGGATCTTGATGATGAAGATGGAGCAAAGAAGAGTGGCCAGCATCAATTGCCAAATTCAGGAGCCAAAGATGAAATAAAAGAAGTATATTATCACCCGAGCTATTCCCGCGAAGAGAGGAAGCATCAAGCGTCAGATATTCTCATGCATTATTGAGAAGTTGATCAAAAAGTTCATCACTATCCCAAAGCATCCATCAACATGATCAACATCGATCTTTTAATCGGTTCTCAATTACCTAGTCTAACCTTTCCATGTTGGGTACAAATAATTCAAGTTAGAGTTTAGCTAGAGGCTAGGATCTGAGGCAATGATGAGGAGGAACACTGCACTACTCATGGAGACTTGGTGAAAAAGCAGTGGTCAAAAACCTTACAAAACCTAGAAAGGGGTGAATAGGTGTTGAACAAAACGATGGCAGTTTAAAAAAACTAATCAACACAAACAAGCAATCAATGAAGAAATCAACACATTGGTTTTGGTTACGAAGTGGAAACTCATTTGAAGAACCTCTTCAAAATCTAAAATCACTCTAGGGTAAGACACCGCCTCAAATCCACTATAGAAACTTTTGTTTGTTACAACCAATTTAGAAGCACTCACAAACTCATTGTAGCAATTAAACTTGGCTTGCAACATCTCGAGTGACCCACTCGATCTCCACACCCAAGTGGTGCCGGAACTCCAACCTTTCTATAGCTTCTCACAAAGCAACTTAAAGAACTCTTTCAGCTTGATGAACATGTTCATTCCAATAGACTCACCAAATGTTTAATCTTGAAAGTGGTGGAGATATGTAATCCAAGAGAGAAATGTCTTTGAATGTGAGGAGAAGTTTCTCTCAAGGGTTCTTGAAGGAGTTATCTGTTTTTGCTCTGTTTTTCTCCACCTTGAGCAAGAAACAAAGTGTTTCTTTTATAGTCCCCATCTGAAACAGCGCTCAAACCCTAGAAAAATTAATCTGTTCCGATACTCGCTCGAGCGGGATGTCTAGCTAGGATCGAGCGAAATCTCTACCTGAACTCCACTCTAGCGCCAAGTCGAGCGACAATTGAGCGAAGTCACTGCTTCATTTTTGCTTAAGCGCCAGGTCGAGCGAGAGTAAAGCGAACTCTCTGCCTGAGCTTCGCTCGAGCCTTAGGTCGAGCAATGTTGAGTGAAGTCATGTGTGGGTCTTGTTGGAGCCATTTTGATCTTCTTTATGTTGATTCACTTCCACCATTAGTTACAACTCAATCAACATAAGTTTTCACAAGAAGGTTTCAACTACACAATTTTACACCAACATTTGGAAGTTATGTTAAATATCATGTTGTAGAAAAACTCCAAGTTGTGTGTGCTTTCGATCAGAATCCTGATCTATATGCTGTGTTGGGGCCGGATACGTGTTTTAAGCCTTTGATCTTAATGGTTTTATTTATTGACTTTTTGCATCATCTGGTGGATAGAATTCCAGATGAAGCATACATTACTATATATTTAGATAGTTGGCGCTTGGCCAGGTAGGGATTGATCAAGCTTGATTATTGCTTAATTATGTGATTGTCATGGACAACATTAAATTTTTTGTAAGGCTTTGTATGTTGTGCTTAATTGTTCTCTCTCTTTAAATTAGATTCTTGTAGAAGTGGCCTTCTCCTTAAACGATTCTCCAAAATATCAGTTTTCCAACACTTGCCTCACTTGGATAATGAGATGATAGTACAACTACGAAACAGTTTTAAATAAAAGTTTAATAAAATATTATTTTTAAATATTATTGTAATTTTAAGATTTAAAAAGTTGAATTTTTATTATATTTTATATAGAAATTTAAAAAAATTATAATGATAAAATAAGATAAGATGAAATCAAATTTGTAATAAAAGAATCTCTCATTGATCAGGTTGTGAATAATAAGGTGTGACTTATAATTACTTATTACACTTTGGCTACAAGCCGCGTCTAAGGTAAAGATCAGAGTGAATAGTTAAGGTAATTAAACTTGCCATCTAGACTCAAACTCAATGGAAGTTTATTAATATTGAATCTCATAATATTGGACCTATTGGTCTCCAGAGACTCGTGTGGTTCCTCCCCCTCCACCATTCCTCCCTGCAAGGGAGTGATAATTATTTTTAGTATTATTATTTTTTTAAATCAAGAGGTTATTTGACGTCCCATTTTTTTAATGACTAAATATATATAAGGCCCTTAACTATATAATATATATATATATGTATGTATTTATTCATGCATGCATCCTACATGGAGGATATGACCACAAAGGACATGTATTTTGAATTTTTGTCAATTTTCAAAACATGGCACGTTTCGTCGAACTTTATTTTATTTTATTTCGTACTCACAAGGACCTTATTATTAATAATAAATACGAAAACCCTACAAGTTTTATTTTCCATAAAAAAAGGTGCAAAACCCTAACACCATTTTAACATTTAACCCCAGGCAAAATCCAAAACCAAGTATATAAATAGCTGATACAATCGAAACTAGCATGTTATGGGCAAATCTTCAGTAGTTTCTCAATTAATAAAGTTGAACAGCGAACATGCCCGAACTAACATATTATCCTTTCACCAGTTTATGTTCTTTACCAGACCCTCCCTCACTCTCTTCTTGGTGCATGTTTTCACAAAAAACAGTTGAGAATAGTTTCCAGTTTTGGTACAAACACGAGACAAATTTACGAGAAATAAGAGTATAGACCAAGTACCAAAGGGTGCTGGTTACCAAGCAGTTTACCCCTTCAACGCCAACTTTGCCAAGCAGTATAGATACTTCGATTGAGTTCAATTACTCAGAACTGCAGTAAAATTCAACAGCCGTCCAACTTTGCCATGACCTCTTGGCATTGGCATTTATATCTGCCATTTTCACTTTGAATATTGGTAAAATCAACATCCAGGCGAGGCTAATTCTCCTCAACCTTTAATAATAAATTTGGTGTTTCATTATCGGTGTGCCCCCCTTCACCACCAGAGACCTGAATGGCATCGACGCGGGAGCAACTATCATTCGCAGCGGTTTCTGGGACACAATCTTCTTGCTTGCTCAAGCCACCATCAAGGCTCACAGCTTCTGCTACGTTTTGTTGATCCCCAGAAAATGGACTTTCGTTAGTAGCCTCAGTGGTTATATTGGCTCCAGCAGGCCCATCACCTGAGTCAATAGCTGTCCCCATGCCGGGAACTGCCTTAGGGTCATCTCTACCAGGAAGGGAGAGCTGAATATCAGTAACTTCAGAAGTGTTATCTTCTACTGGTGTGGTGGTCTCTTGCTCCATAACAGTAGGGCTACAAGTACGAAAATTTTCAACCATGCACAGTTGTGGATGCTCGTTCTGGGCATCGACATCCATATCAGATTTTGGACTTGCATAAGCAAGTTCTTGTTTGGCATCCATTTGCTGTACAGCATTTCCATCATGTGGAGATCCAATTGGATCTGTGGACGGGATAGGTGTATCTGTCTCGATGTTCTGCACAAGGATCTGATCTTCTGCAGCCTTAGCCAACTCAAGGGTCTGATTCTTGGCTGCAATCGCCTCTTGCTCTTCTGCTTGTGCACTGTATTTCTCCATGAGGTTTTGTGTTCTATCTAACTCTGCCACAAGATCTCCATATCGCATCTGTAAAGTTTGTTCCAGCTCCTTTTGCTTCTGAACTTCCTCCCAGAGACTATTTATCCGGCGTGAAGCTGCTAACTGCTCTTGCTTTTGTAAAGCTCTAAAACACTCAAGTTCTGTTGCAGCAGTGTCCATCTGTTTGAGGGTTGCCGCAATCTTTGGCCAAAAAGCTGTTTTAGCTCGTGTCTGAAATCACAATATCCATAAATTTAATAATATTATCAGGTTGATTTTAAGTACCATAAGTATGACTGAAAAGCAATGGATCTCCAAGTCAAGTTTCCATATTATTAACAGAGGAAAAAGAATGGATCTATAAGTCAAGTCTCCATATCATTAACAGGGGAACACTCCATGAGCTTGATTGAAAGATTGTTTATATGTGCATTTGGAACTACATTGAAATATGTGATGTTCACCTTTTCCATCTCGCCAATTTTTTGTTAGAGAATAATATTTCACATTTTGAAAGACATTTCTGCCCCAATGTGCAGAGGACTTCACTGCAAATATGTGAGCACACGCACACATGCAAGTACAGTTATGGGAGGTAAAATTAAAAAGGTTCTAACAGGTTAACAGGGAACAAGTCCAAACATATTTCAGCCAAAATCATGTTATAGAGGAAGCAGATCTAAACCAAAATTGAAAGACGCCAGAAACAAAGATTTAGCGGGTATCTAATGTGCCACATACCTCATAACCATGTGTGAGAACTTTGACCTTATTCTCAAGGCTTTCTGCCTTGGCTTTATCACCATCCATCTTCTTCTTCACATTTTCAAATTCATTCTGCAAAGCTGCAAGTTTCTCCATGTTTCCAGCAACACTTGAGAGACCGTAAGCATTACGGGTAGGAAAGTACATGAGATCATTTAGGCAAGTACTGTGTGCTTCAACAAATTCATCAAGGGATTGATTTTCATGCCCCATCGCCAGGCGAAGATACCGAGCCTCTTCCCCTATCAAAGTATCAGCCTGCTGACAACAATTTTTCTTAGAAATTTGCAAGTTACTAATTCCCATACATGCTCAGAAGTCCTCTCTAAAAAAACAGAATACTGAGGCATAAGAATATAGTTAATCTACCTCAAAAATATCTTTTGTGATAGGTAATCAAGAAATTTTATTCATAGAAGTAGAAGTAGGCAAAGCCCAAGAATACCGGGAAAATACATGAGTATAACCTAATTAAAGTTTACAATATCTACCTTAAAAATATTGACTAGCACACAAAATTTAGATCCCGGTACAGAAAAAAGCATGTATGTTACAAGTTTGTCTCGAGTGTCACTGATATGTTCTTTCAGCCCAAGCTTCCAAAGTTTGATCGACACATGTTTAGGAGACACCTAAAAACTATTTCATGCATTCCCAAAATATTTACCTTCTTTTTATTTATGAAGTTTATCTTATAAGATACACATCTTATAGTATATAAGAGAGGTTACCAATACATTCCCATTTGCAAATCCAAACATAAAAGATGACAGTTTCCATTAATGAGATCTTTGGAGATGGGGATCGAATCACTTAAACAAGGCACTTCTTTTTTTTTTTTTGGCAGTGAAGAAAAAAATAACCTATGTGATACAGTTAAACTGAATCCTTACCTCTTTCAGCTCATCTTCCTCAAAACCATCTATCTCAGGGACATAACCAGGTCCATTTGCAGAGTGCTTGACACTTTTCTTTTTCTCCTTCGTCAGTTTCTTTTCAAGTGGATACTTAGCACTATCATGCTCTAGTAAGCTCAGAAGCTCCTTTCTTATCATTTCATCAGCCTGCTCAATGGAAGTAGGAGGAACAAAGGAGCTCTTGTCTTCATCTGCTCTAATAAGAGAATTTCTAATTAGATCCAATGAAGCAGCAGGAGGTCTAGGGAGCTCCCTCTGCAGTACTTTTGATCTCTTCCTAAGTAATGCCTGCTGACGTGCCTCTTCCACGGCCTTTTCTCTAGCTATCCTATCAGACATATCCTCTTCAATCTTCACCTCTGGTTCTTCATTATCTTCTAAAACCGGCTGCATAACTATCTGGTACTCATTCTTCGGCTGTGGAAGACTGATTAGACCTGATCGCAAGTTCCTTCTCAAATCAGCTTGCCTTCTTTGATCAAGTTTTGTACCATCTTGCACATCCATATCTTCATTAATATGGAGCTCATCCCTGATAGGAGTTCCCTTTGGGGTCATACTGAAATATCCATCTCTTGATGGTGTCATGCCAATTCTTGGAGTAAGACCAGCACCTCCAGGTGTAAGACCAGCACCTCCAGGAGTGGCTGAAGGAGTTAGCAGAGGGTTTGGTGTTTGGATCTCCCTTTTCTTAGGAGTAACCCCTGAAAAATCTGAAGGGTGTAACTCTGGATTCTGTCCCCCTAATAATGGTGTCTGAGACTCCCTCAACCTGGCTAGATTTTCTGCTTCCATCATAATAGCATCACCCTTACCAGCTGGTGTTCTTTGTGGAGTTCGTAGGGGTGTCATTCCTGGCTGTGGTGTCTGGGAATAATTTGCAAGAAGAGCACGTGTTGCACCACTTCCTTCAGAAAGTTCCTCACTACCCACAAGAATATCACTAGCATAACCCATCTTTGCAATTTCCTCCAATTCATGGTCCGAAATTTGTGGTGCAGGAAGCATAAGTTTTGACCTCTTTCTAACTGTTTCTGGATCATTCAACTTGTTGGCTTGTAGTATAGCTGATGGGGCATCCTGCCTTTGTGCAATTTTATTCTTCGCAATATCTTGCTTTCTTAGTTGTGTTTCCACATCCATTCTCCTCTTCCCTTCAAGTTCTTCAATTGTGGTAGGGAACTGGGCCTGCTCCACTGGTCTATCCTCATCAGCAACATCATAAAAGCCTGGTGGAGGCTTCTTCTCAAATGGAATCTCAGAGTTATAGTCTATGCCCTTCCTTTTCCTTTTGCGTTGCCTAGTGTCAATTCCAGCAGCCTTCAATTCTCTCCTTTTCTGTAAAGAAGCAAGCCTCCTAGCCTCCTCAAGTTGTTTCTCCCTGGCTTTCCTCTTTGCCTTCTTTCCCTTGGTGTTGGCTAACCGCGCTCGTGCCTCAGAAAGCATTTCCTTTTCATCCTCATCCATATCAATGGGATCTGGACGTGCAGGCTTCGACTCGGGGTTTGGGTCAATCTCTCCTGGACGCAATTTCCGAGGGTCTTCACCTGGTTCATAGTTCTCATCCTTCGCACAAGCTGCATCAAGGAGTTTCTCATACCGCTCAAGGCACTGGGATGGAGTACGACCAACAATCGGGGCAATTGTTCTCCACTGTGTGGGCATGAGTTTTGCAAGATGTAGCAATTTCTCATCCTCCTCTCTGGTCCACTCTGTCTGCAATAAGCATAAAGATCAAATCATCACTTCCAGAAAGGTTTCAACAAACTGAAATTTCTCATAAAAAAATATAAACTGAACAAAGTAGGAAAACTAAAATCCAATGTGGACGGTAAACAACCCTACAGATGATAAAATAAATCAAAGAATCAATGCACAATGAAGAAATATGCTACTAAAATCCAATGTGGATGGATAAATCAACTACTAGTTAGCCCCTATAATGCATAGACATGGAGAAGTCTAACTCACAATAGTGTTCCATGCAAATTGATCTAAGCCTATGTTGTTTGTATTACTAGTTCCCATGAATCATGTTTCATTCTCGAACAATTTACTGCTCGATTTGGAAATAAGAATGTTATGTCATCATCATCATGATTTGCCTTCAGTCAAAAAAAGAAAAAGGACTTCAAAGTGAAAACCCAGGCAATGCTAAAGTTTTAAGTTTATGGTATGCAAAATCTGATTGCTAAACACTGAAAACTTGACGATAAATTTCACCAATCCCTCAGGCATATGTCTATAAATGGGCTGCTTTACGGTCTGTTGGGCCTTATTTTAGCTTTTATATGTAAAAAGGTGTTTATTGATGGATTTGACTTCTTTAGGGTGGGTTTAGTAAACAAAGCACAAGGAGTTCACTATTCAAGTCCTAGTTGGTCTATGAGAATTTTCAGTGATGGACTGCTCCTCAGGATTGTGTGATGACAAGAAATAACAAGTATGATTTTTAAGTGAGTCTCCACCAAATCTCAACCATTAATGAATTACAGTTCGCATCCCATGAACAACTACCAAACTTGAGTTTGCCTCTTTATTTCATCTCTAAATCCGAACAACTAAATTGACTCTCAACAATAACATAACTATGTATATCTAAATCAACATAACGCTAGAAATAAAATATTAAAACAAAATTCTTATTATCTGCCTCACTCTTCTAAATTCAGCCAGATCTCCCATTGGTGTTATAATGACCCCCCAAAAAAGGAGAAAGAACCGTACAGCATCACACTTCAAGTTTCGTTCTACAGCAAGTAAATCTTGTTAAGAATTTTCATGAATAAGGGTGACCAAAAGGGAAAAACAGAAGATAATTGATTTTATTTTATTTTATTTTTTAT
Organism: Platycarya longipes; assembly: GCA_036559045.1. Lineage (NCBI taxonomy): Eukaryota > Viridiplantae > Streptophyta > Magnoliopsida > Fagales > Juglandaceae > Platycarya > Platycarya longipes. Next base: position 24,794,353 of record CM071789.1, on the reverse strand, counting down.
TCTTTTGGATAAGTGACAAGAATTTCATTATAAACACAACGAGATATGAGAAAGTCGCTGAACTAGAAATAACAGTCTTACCTTTTTTATAGAAGGATCGAGCCACTCATACCAACGAGCCTTGCACTGTTTGGCGGACTTACGAACGAGGAGAGATGAGATCCGGGCCCACTGATTTTTCCCGTACTTCATCACAGCCGCCTTGAGGATCTCATCCTCCGTGTTCTTCCAGACGCCTCCCTTTATCATTATCCTCATCTTGAACCCTTAATGCGATAGCTCCTCTCCTTTTCTGTGTTCTAGGGTTTTAAGCTCTATAGGGCTTTGAAGAAGAAGAAGAGATGAAAACGACGAAGATGAAAATGGAGAGAGAGAGGACATATTTATGCATGAGAGGAAAATGAATGTTAAAAATATAGGAGAAAAAATACAACTATTGAAGTGGTCTGTATGGGTGTCGTGGCCTCAACTTGATTGTGCCTAATAAGTAATACCCTTATTGATTGATTAAGCCTCAAGTTTAGAGGTGTGTGGCCATATAGGTAGGGCTGAGCACCGCCTCAGGCGGAGTCGGAGAGGCCATATACCGACTCCGACTCCGACTGAGGCGGAGGGGGTATATGGCCTCCGACTCCGCCTCCGACTCCGTTTTGTCGGAGCAGAGTCGGTGGTTTCAAGTCGTTTTGCAAAAGGAGGGTCGACGGTCTGCAGTTGGGAGGAAAATCAAAGGAAATAAAAAGGGGAGTCACAAGAAAGAAAATCAAAGGGAAAGGAAGGTCTTACCGACGGTGAACGGCGGCGAGCAGACTCGATGGCAACCGCAACGACCTGCGAGCGTAGATCGGCGACACCAACGGTAGCACGCACAAGAATGCAGCGAGAGAGATGGATGTTCGGTAATGACCAGCGGCGAGGCTCCGTGTTGCGGGAAGAAGAAGAAGAAGAAGAAGAAGAAGAGGAAAGGATGAAGAGAAGGGAAGGCTACGCGCCTACGGCACATTATGAGAAAAAATGAGATGGGAAGACGAAGATATTAGGGTTTTACCCTATTTCTGCCGAAACGACGCCGTGAAGATAAAAAGGTACTGGGCTGGGTCATTGGACACACGGGCTGGGCCCGTTTGGCATCCTACTCGGCCCAACAAAAAGCACACCAAATAGAATAACCCATACACCAAGTTCAAATCGAAATTAAATAACAAAGCACAAATGAGCCCATCTCAAAATTATATTAAATAAAATAAAATACAACATATTGAATTTAATGCTAACACACTAATAAAATAAAGAGATTAAATTTAAGTATTAAAATAAATACATCACAATAAAATAATAAGAGAAAATAATTTAACTCACTATTTAAACATAAAAATAATTTAAAAGATAATAATAACAACTAATGGCTCTAATATTAATAATACATTTAGAATAAGAAATCTAATAATACAATTATTTAAAATAAGGAAACCAATAAAATGAATTATATTAGTAGATCAACCATATAGTAATTAGTGTAATAGTATATAACACTTACACTTACACATCAGTATATAGCATATACGTAGATTAATTATATTACTAAATTAATTATATTAGTAGATTAATTGTAGTATATAGCTTATAAATTAATTATATTATATAGCTTATAAGTAGATTAATTATTAATAGATGTCTCTTTATATTATTTTAGAAGTAGCTTATATCATATAGCTTATTGTAACACGAGTGTAAATTGTAATATTATATAACACTTCTACTTACGCATCAGTATATAGTTTATAAGTAGATTAATTATATTAGTATATTAATTATTAATAGATGTCTATTTATATTATTTTATAAGTAGCTTATATTACATAGTTTATAGTAACACAACTTACAAAAATGTAATAGTATATAACACTTACACTTACACATTAGTATATAGCTTATAAGTAGATTAATTATTAATAGATGTCTCTTTATATTATTTTATTATATATATCTTATAATAACACAAGTGTAATAGTATATAACACTTCTATTTACACATTAGTATATAATTTATAAGTAGATTAATTATCAATAGATTTCTACTTATATTATTTTATAAATAGCTTATATTATATAGCTTATAAAAACACAAGTGTAATAGTAATTAGTATATAGCACATACATTAATTTATATCACTTATACATTAGTACTTTAAAATGTCTACTTTAAATGTCTACTATACTTAAAATGTCTACTATATTATAAATTATTATATTAGTAACTTTACTAATGTCTAAGTTTATATCACTTATACATTGATGACCTATAGCATATTAATACTTATTATAGATTAGTAATCTAACTAATTACATTAGTTTATGTCATTAATTATAAGTAGATATCTACTATATTATAAATTATTATATTAGTAACTTTACTAATTTATTAGCAACTTATGACATATGTTAACTTATTATACATTAGTAATTTTACTATTTGTATTAGTTTATATCATTAACTATTATAAGTCTAATTGATATTTACTATATTATAAATTATTATATTAGCAACTTTACTAACTTATAATTTTATAACACTTATACATTAGTAATTTATAACAAATTAAAACTTATTATACATTAGTAATATAACTAATTAAAACTTATACTATAAGTAGATATAGTTATCTAGATGTTTATAACTTATAACATATATTAGATGTATATTACAACTTATAATATATTAAAACTTATTATAACATTAGTTTATGTCATGATGTATTAGTAGATGTTTATTATATTATCTGTAGCTTATTTTATAAGTTAATTTAATTATATATCTATAATTTTTTTTATAGAGATATGATATATATATGTATATATTTATATTTATATTTATATGCAAAATATCGGAGTCAAAGTCGAAGTCAGAATGGAATTGGGTCGGAACTAGTATCAGAGTCGATGAATCGAATTTCTGCTCAGCCCTACATATAGGAAAAAATATATATATAGAAAAACTCATCATAAACGACTTTAAAGCCCTTCGAGGAGAGGGGGAAGGAGCTAGAACTACCATCTTCCCCTCGATTGACACCTTTATGTGGTGGGTTTAGAAATAAAAGGAGGACAGTAAAATAACAGAACAATTAATTGCAAAAGTTATTAGTGTTTTGGAAAAAAATTTAAAAAAAAAATTGAATAGAAAGAGACCCACTACTTGATTTGGGATATCAAGCCGAACTCGGATCAACCAACTATGGGGTTAAGTTGTAAGAAGCAGCCAAGCTATCAAAGAAAATCGAAATTCGGCGCAAAGTGAATTCAGTGCATTGTGGAAAGAAGGGTGCTAGAGCCACTCTTGCAGCATCTCGACTTCTGAAAAGTAATGAAAAATAAATAAATAATAAATAAATAAAAATTATAATAGAATATTAAATAATAGTGAAAAGTAATAAATAATAATAAAAAATATGTAAAAAATATTAATAAAGTAAGAAATATTAATAAAGTATTATTAGAATACTTGAGAAATATTTGTTAGCCAAACCTATCCTAAAATTATTTTCTTTTTTTTTCAAATTTTTTAATAGTTTTAATATTATATTTTTAAAAAGAAATTATCATATCATTAAAAAATACTTATTTAATCATTAAATAAAAAAAATAAAAAAAAAATAAATTATTGAGGTATGGCTTTTATTTGTGATTTTGAAAAATGACTTTAACATTTCTCTTATGAAAAAGATAGATGACGCTGAGCTTCTTCGGTCTCATATTAACAGTATTATTTATTATTTTAAAAATGTTTTAAAAAAAATGAATGTTAAAAAGAAAACATATTAACAGTATTTTTTTAGTTCTTTGTTCTTAATAAAAATAATATTTACTTTTTTAGAGCTTTTAATTTTTATAATTTAATCCCTTTGTGAAGTTTAGTGCATTTGTTTTAAATTATTTAAAATTAAATGGCTTGGGATAAAGAATTAGAAAATTGAATACTAGATAAAATCATTGGGAGTAAGTATAGGCATGAGAAAGAAAGATGGTGATGACTAGAAATTTTAAATTTATTTAAGCAAAGAGGGGAGAAATTTGAGATATTAAAAAAAAACAATAGAAAAGATAAATTTAGAGTTTAGATGGTAAGTTGAGATAAATTGATGTTAAAGTTAAAATTAAGTAAAATATTATTAAAATATTATTTTTGAATATTATTATTATTTTAAACTTTGAAAATGTTAAATTATTTATTATATTTTGCGTGAGAATTTGAAAAATTATAACAATTAGACGAAATGAAATGATTTTAGATAAAATTTAATTTAAACGGGACTAAAAAGTTACCAAGGAGCTAAGATTAATAGCAAGTTTAATATTAAATAATATTATTCATTGGAAAATGCTATTCATTCTGCTAGTAGCTCCTGTTAGAATTTTTTTAATAATGTGAATTTTTTTAATAATGTGAGTTGTTTTAAAAATAAATATTTTCGAATAGTGTTAAAAATGACAAAAATAAACTAGAGGGAGCCCTAGCGAGAGCTCCTAGTCCTAACAGTAGTTGTAGAGCTACCCTTATTCATTATTATGAGAGTATAAATTTTACTTTTTAGTCAAACTATTTTTTATAGAAATAGTCAAACTAATTAATACAAAGTATTTTACATAAATCTTTATCGGAAACAAAATATTCGAAGTTGTGACTAATGATGATAAATCTTAAAAATAATGCTTTTGAACTTAATTATCTTTTGAGATATTTTAAGCATTCAAATGAGACCTTTACTTTCATTGGTCTCTTTTTGTAGTTATAAACTAAAATTGGCCCTTATATATATATATATATATATATATGATGTTGTGAACCAAAGTAAAAAATGTTATGAACCAAAGTCAAAAAAATAATAAACTCAAAAAAGTGATAAGATGATCACCATCAATTACGACAATTAAGCAAAATTTCGTTTCGGCAGATAAGTTGAATTTGTGCCAACTTTATCGTCTAATGAGCTCTATATATATGAGCTTCTGATCATTTTTGTATAGACAGACGAATCTAATAGTTAGAAAGATACAAGTTCTAAATATTTTCTCTCTTGTAAATTTTCTTGTAATTTTTTTTTTTTAGTTTTATAACACGTTATCAGCACAAAGTTTTACCGATATAGAAACTAGTGATCTTCTACTTCAAATAAGTTTTTTAATATATTATTTTTAGTTTTCGAGATAAATATGAAATATTATATTACTGATTATACTTGATAAAATCTGCGTTGATTCTCGTGATTTTATAACTATATTTTTTAAATACACATATTTATTTTACTATTTACATATATAGAAAATGTCAAATCTTATAAAGTTGGAATCCGTTACTCTTGACATTTTTAGAAAAAATTATTTATCTTGAATCATCGATGCTGAGATCTATATAGACGGAATGAACCTGGGAGAGAGAATAAAACAAGGAAATTAAATGTCCTTGCATAACTGTACTAAAACAATGATTTTTCTTCGCCACTATCTTCACGAAAAATTAAAAATTGAGTATCTCACTATAAAAGATCATCATATTTTGTAAAATAATTTAAGAGAGAGATATGAACACCAGAAGACTGTTATCTTCCGAAAAGTTCGTTATGACTAGTTGTACCTAAAATTGTAAAATTTTAAAAGTGTTAATGAGTATAATTATGCACTTTTTAAAATCAGTTTAGTATTTAAATTATGCAGTGAGAAAATTACCAATAATGATATATTAGAGAAAACATATACTACTTTTCATACCTCAAATGTGCTCTTACAGCAGCAGTATCGAAAACGAAAGTTCAAAAAAATATTTTAAACTTATAACTTGTCTTCTAATAGCTGAGCAAAATAATAAGTTTTTATTAAGAAGCCATCAGTCACGTCCTACTGGTTCAACATCATTTCTGAAGTGAATGGTACTGAATTTACATCATTTTCAGAAGCAAATGGTGCATCCTTTCGAATAAATCAGTGACGTGGATATGGTAGAAAGAACTATAGAAGTGTTGGACACAGAAGCGACGACACTAAAAGGGATAATAATAAAAATACACCGTATCACTATAGTAGACCTCAGATAAGGGTAAAAACCCTCAAAATAATTTTTTAAAGAAAGGTGAAGATGTGTACTATAGATGTGGCATGACTGGATATTGGTTACGTACATGTCGTATGTCCAGGTACCTGATTGATCTATATCAAACATCTATAAAAGGAAAAACAAAAAAATTTGAAACAAATTTTGTTAAACCATCAAATGACTCATTATATATAGATAGAGAATATATCAGTCATCTTGATATATCTGATTTCTTTAAAGATTCTAGTGGTATGATTGATCATTTGATTGGAGATGAAATATTCATTCCAATTAATGTATTTTATTTATTTTATATTAAAACTTTTTTTGTGACTTTTTAAAGTAATAGAAATTTTATATATTTTATAGAATCACAAATCCTACTAATGAACTTTTTGTGTCTGAGATACATGATAGAGATATATGTTTGGATGACAGTGCTATAACCCACATAATTCTTAAGGATAAGAAATACTTTCAAAATCTAACACTAAGCAAAACTTATATCTATACCATATCAAGTTCATCAATTTTAATTGAGGTCTCCGGAAAAATTTATATTGTATTACCTAATGAAACCAAAATTTGTATTGACGATACTCTATTTTTTTCACAATTTAGAAGAAATTTATTGAGTTTTAAAAATATACGTTGTAATAATTATCATATTGAAATCACCAATAAAGACAGTAAATAGTTTCTTCTCATTACTAAAATAATATCGAGACAGAAGCTCGTATTAAAAAAATTGTGTACTCTATCTTCTGGATTGTATTATACAAAAATGAGAACAAGTAAATCATATGTGGTAATACACCAGAAGTGCATTGATCCCAAAATATTTATAATTTAGCATGATTGCCTTGGACATCTGGGATCAATAATGGTGAGACGAATCATAAATAATTCATATGGACATCCTTTAAAGAATCAAAAGATTATTTTATCTAATGAATATCCATGCTCTGCTTGTTCTTAAGGTAAGTTGATTATCAGACCATCTTGCTCAAAGTCGTTTTTGAGTCCCTATCCTTTTTATAAAGGATTCACGGGGATATATGTGGGTCTATTCATCCATCAAGTTGACCATTTAGATACTTTATGGTTTTAATTAATACATCAAGTCGATGGTCACATGTTTGTCTACTTTCCACTAAAAATATTACATTTGCTAGACTTTTACTCAAATAATTAAACTACGAGCATAATTCCCTAACTATCTAGTTAAAACCATTCGATTGGATAATGCAGGTGAATTTATATCTCGAACTTTTGATAACTATTGCATGTTAATAGGAATAGGCGTTGAACATCATATTGCCTATACAGACACTCAAAATGGTTTAACTGAATTTTTGATCAAAAGACTTCACCTAATCGCTAGATCTTAACTTATGAAATCAAAACTACCTATTTCTGTCTAGGGACATGCTATATTTCATGCAGCATCATTAATTTGAATTAGACCATTTGTATATCATAAATATTTTCCAGTACAGCTTGCATTTGGTCAACAACCAAATATTTCTCATCTTCGTACTTTTAGATGTGCTGTATATGTTACTATTGCACCTCCACAATATACAAAAATGGATCCTCAACGTAGACTTGAGATATATGTTAGTTTTAATTCTCTATCTATTATTAGATACTTTGAGTCTCTTATGTGGATATGTTTAAAGTACGTTTTGAGAATTGTCACTTTGACGAATCCACTTTTTCATTATTGGATAACAAAAAGTTGGTGCCTGAAGCACGACAAGAAATTACTTGGGATAGTAAATCTCTGTCTCAATTTGATCCTCCTACAAATGAATGTAAACTATAAGTTCAGAAGATTATCCATTTGTAAAGTATTGCAAATCAATTATCGGATGTATTTACTGACACTAAAAGTGTGGTAAAATCACATATTCAAGCTGTTAATGTTCCATCAAGAATTGAAATCTTTGAAAGACAAATTGTCAAAACAGTAATAAATGAGTCTAAAACATGCCTGAAGTGTGGAAAACCTATTGGTGCAAAAGAAAAAATTCTCCAAAGAAGAAAGATACAAAATGAATTTGGTGTTCCTAAAAAACCCATACCCACAATACAGGCTACAAATATAGTTGATACTCTTAAGTAGATCAAATATTCTATTCTAAAATCTCCTGAGAAAAGATCTCCTGAAGTGGTGTTTCGTGAAATATTTTTTCCTGAAGAGAAACATGTACCTGAAAATAATGAGATCTCAATACATTTCATGAGTACTAGAAAAATTCTGAATAGAAATAAATTTGTTGTCGACAACATCTTTTCATGTAAGATGGCCCTTGACATTACCAGAAGTAATAAAGAGAACGAGCCAAGAACCGTCGAAGAATGTCAACGTAGAAATGATTGGTCAAAATGGAAAGCAACTATTAAAGCTGAATTAAACTCGCTAGTAAAGTGAAAGGTATTTGAATATGTTGTCCAAACACCAAAAGGTGTAATGCCTATTGGATATAAGTGGGTATTTGTACGAAAACGTAATGAGAAACATGAAATTATAAGGTAAAAAGCACGATTTGTAGCATAAAGTTTCCTGCAAAAACCTGTGATTGATTATAAGGAAACATATTCCCCCGTTATGGATGCAATCACATTCAGATTCTTGATTAACTTGATAGTTACAAAAGGATTAGATATATGGTTGATAGATGTGGTCACTGCATATTTACATAGATCATTAGGTCATGACATATATATGAAAATCTCTGAAGGATATAAAATGCTTGAAACATTTACAAGTACATCTAGAAGTATGTACTCTATCAAAATTCAAAAATCTTTATATAGGTTAAAGCAATCCGGACGCATGTGGTATAATCGCCTAAGCGAATATCTATTAAAAGAAGGATTTGAGAATAATCATATATGCACATGTATTTTTATTAAGAAATCAGAATCCGGATTAGCCATTATTACGGTTTATGTTAATTATTTAAATATTGTGGGAGCTCTTAAAAATATCATAAGAACTGCTATATATTTAAAGAACGAATTTGAAATGAAATATTTTGGCAAAACAAAACTTTGTCTCAGCCTGCAACTCAAGCACTTGCCAAATGAAATTTTTATTCTCAGTCCATGTATACAGAGAAAGTCCTGATACTTTTATATGGACAAAACTCATCCCTTGAGTACTCTAATGGTTGTTCGATTACTTGATGTAAGGAATGATCTATTCCGTCCTTATGAAGACGATTAAGAAATTTTTGATCCTGAATTACCATATCTTAGTGAAATTGGAGTGTTGATGAATCTTGCAAATTGCACTTGGCCTGATATTATATTTTTAGTTTATTTACTTGCAAGATATAGTTCTGCACCAACTCGAAGGTATTGGAATGGTATTAAACATGTCTTTCGTTACCTTCAAGGTACGATTAATATGAGATTATTTTATCAACGTAGATCAAGTTCACAGTTAGTTGGATATACAAATGCAGGTTATCTTTTAGATGCACACAGAGGTAAATCTCAAACTGAATATGTATTTACTTATGGAGATACTGCCATATCACGGACATCTGTCAAGCAAACACTATCTGCCACATTTTCCAATCACTCAGAGTTCATTACAATTCATGAAGCAAGTCGATAGTATATTTAGTTGAGATTAGTGATTCAACATATTCAAGAAAAGTGCGACCTTCCCATGATCAATGATAGCCCAACAATTTTATATGAAAGTAATGATGCTTGTATCACTCAAATCTGAAGAGTATATATCAAAGGTAATATAACCAAACATATTTTACTTAAATTCTTTTATACTCATGAATTTTAGGAGAAAGGTGAAATTAATGTCAAACAGATACGATCAAGTGATAATCTGACAAATTTAATCACGAAAGCATTACCAGCTACGACATTCAAGAAATTGTGCAAACCATTGAAATGCGAAAACTTAAGATCTATCATCATGCACTTTTCAGGGAGAGTAAATGTCTTGAAGACTTATACTGATTGTACTCTTTTTCCTTTACTAAGGTTTTGTCTCATTGGATTTTCTTTAGCAAGATTTTAATGAGACAATTCTAAAAGTACTCGGCAACACACGTGAATATTGTATTCTTTTTTCTTCGCCATTGGTTTTTATTCCCACTGGTTTGTCCTTAACAAAGTTTTAACAAGACATATTCTTTATGAGTAGTCATCCAAAGGGGAGTGTTGTGAACCAAAATAAAAAATGTTGTGAACCAAAGTAAAAAAAAAAAAAAAAAACTCAAAAAGATGATAGATGACCACCATCCATTACGACAATTAAGTCGAATTTGGTTTCGGCATGCAAGCTGAATTTGTGCCAACTTTACCATCTAATGAGCTCTATATATATGAGCTTCAGATCATTTTTGTATAGACAGACGAATCAAATAGTTAGAAAGGTGCAAGTTCTAAATATTTTCTCTCTTGCAAATTCTCTTGTAATATTATTTTCTTTTAATTTTATAACATATGAATTATTAGTCCTGAAAAAAATCTTATAACATGAAGTTTATAAACTGAAGTAATTAGATATGATGCATCATATTATAAATCTATTTTTATTGTAAAAAATCTGCATGTCACATGTAATATCATCAGTTTATAACTGGATAATTTTTGTTAGTTATTATTTATTCTCTTTCTTTAAATTATTATCTTTTTATTATTTATTGATGTGAACTCATCCTGTTCAAAAATATTATTAATTTTTTAAACTAATTAGTATGAAATTACTAAGGGCTAATTTGAGAAGTGAGATGAGATGAAAATTTTAGGAATATTAATAGAATTTTTATAGTAATAAAATAGTTTGAATAGTAAAGAGATAGTTTGAGTTGATTATTTTTTGAAGTTTGGAAAAGGAGAGAAAAAGAATTGAATAAAAATATTATAAAAATATAGATTTATAATATTATATCTATTTGAAACTTTGAAAAAGTTGAAATTAACTTTTGTTTTTATACAAAAGTTAAAAATAAAAAATTGTAATGATTAGTTTGAAAAAGTTGTAATTACAAGTTTGAAAATTTTGTATTTGAATTATGTTTGAGAATAAAATAAAATAAAATAAAATGAGATTAGATAATAAATTTGTATCTTATTTGAGGCCCTACATACCTGAAATAATGAGAATTAAAAGACTTTATATATATAGTTTATATATATATACTAGTTGCCCCATGGGGCATGCCCGTGGAAGACACATTTGTTCGGTTGAAAGAAAAATAAGTTGTAAAATCAAAATGTGCTTTGTATAACAAAAAAGAGGTAATGATAAGCCAAAGAAGGATAATAATATCGTGTGCCAAATTATGATCCATTGTAATTCAAGAAATCTAGTCTGTTGATTCAAACTTAATTTTAATTTTAATTTTAATTTTTTTTTATAACTAGTTTGTAAGATTAAAATAATGTTAGTTTGAATCAACAATGTAGCAACCCATTAAGTAGAACCATGCATTAGCTTATGGATTGAATACCATAAGTGAGCTTTAAGTGTCCCTCTTTAGTCAGGACGGGCTGCACACAAGGCTTTTATAGCCATCGACTAAAACGAAGACACATCACTAATTTCACAAAATCATTTCTAATCTCGGTTACATGTCATTGAAAATAAACCCAAACCGCTATCCTCAAATCACTCTTCTTGAATAAAGCAAAAACAATAATTTTTACCATTTGATTTGTTGAATTTCTAATCTGGATAGTGATTCATTGTTCGGCTCAGAACTGCAACTTGTTTTGACAAATCCACCAAACAATAAATTTTGAAGGCAAAGAGAAGATTTTAGAGACGAAGTGTCTTTTTCTACATCTTGTTCAGCTTGAAGGCAACAAGAAGATAAGATGACAGAGGAGACAAAGTTGTTCGATTGCGTCTTGCATCTTTCTCGGCTGAATCTTCTCCGGTGATTCCGTGTGAAGACTACAAAAGGGGAGTGCGAAAGAAAAAGGTGCGAAATGGCAAAGAGAGGTGGATTTAGAGCATGTTTGGGATTGCGTTTCAAAGCTTTAAAAGTGCTTTTAAGCAGTTAAAAGTACTTTTAAAGAAAAATGAGCTGTTTGGGTAACTTTATTAAAAGCACTTTAGTCGGTTGAAAAAGCTAAAAACCAGCTTTTTCAATAAACACAAAATTAGAGCTTTTATCAAAAAGCTCCTGCAGATAACTATATATTTTTAAAAAACTACCTTAACTAACTCTAAAAGTACTTTAGACATATGGATCCCAAACAGTAAATAGCTTTTTAGTAGTAGAGCTTATTACATTAAGCTTTAAGCTATAAGCCTTAAGCTAAAAGCAATATTTCTCACCGCAACTCTAAACATGCACTTAGCCTGGGTATTGAACGGCTTCAGCGTTGATTTTATTCTCTTCAGTTTCCTGAAACTCGAACGACAATCTCAAATTTCCTTCTCCCAGCTCACGGCGTCTCAAACGATTTTCTAACAGTTTTGTTTGATTTTATAAAATCAATTTCTGGTAGTCTTAAATTAATTTTTAGATAACAGTTTTGGTTCATTTTAGATTTGGGATTCAATGACAAATTCTCTGAAATTATAGGGTTCAGTCCATCCCTTTTTTTTTAGGAATTCTTTGGTTGCCTTTGCTTGAGAAATTTTCTCATGGAAATTTACTTTTCGGGAAAATCGAATGAAAAATCCTAAAATTTCTCGAGAAAATTTCTCAAGTTCTGCAAAAAATAAACTATTGAAGCAAAATAATAAACTTGGAAAAAGTAGATTTGCTTCGGTACTGTTTTTTTGTTTTCTCGAAAAAAAAAACTTTGAATAAAAAATCGAATGAACAATGTGGATCACAGACTACACTCTATTTTGCTTGATAGTTTCGTGTTTCTTCTTCTCACCAATTTTTGTCAACCAAAATTGCTAAATGATAGAAGCCATTTATTTTCTTATCTTCTTGTTAAAAAAGAAAAAATTAACGAGATCGTAGAACAAAATAGATGGATTTGTAGAAAAAAAATTAACGAGATTGCTCTGGATTTCGTTGGTACAGAAGGGAAGTCTTGCTGGGTTTTGGGGCTAAACGAAGGGGTGGGGTGGGTTTGATTTGATTCAACAAGACACTATATGAGACGCCTACGTGGCGTTACGTTAATGGCCGGCTGTATTAATGGGTAATACAACCGGTCCGGATTGAAGATTAACTCGAACATTAATTATGACATAAGAGCATCCGCATCTAGTTTTTTAAATTTTCCTTCAAATTTTAACCAAAAACTTCATTTCTTAACACTTTTTTCTAAATTTTACTCATCTTCAATTTATCTCTTACATTCCATTTCATATACTTTTTCTCATATATTAAAATATGTTATGAATTATTAGGGGCGGTCTCCGCCCCCTTAATTATTTTGTGAATGACCCCACCATTATTTTAAGTCTTGCACAGTAACTTGCATAGTAATTTCAACGCATATAAATATGTGCTTCAGTTGTTATGAAATTCATAAGAAAATATAGAAAAAGAAAGAAAGTTTCAGTTCTTAAGAGTTTCAGAGAGAGTTTCTTATATATTTCTCTTGCAATAGTAGTAGTTTTCTTTTTAATTTTATAACACGTTATCAGTATGGGATTCTACCGATACTGAAACTAGTGGTCTCCTATTTCAAGTAAGTTTTTCAATATATTATTTGCAGTCATCGAGATAAATATTAAAGGTAATATTGCTGAATATTACTTGATAAAATTATACTTTTATTCTTATGATAATGTGAATATATTTCTTAAATTCACATATTTATTTTTGTGATATAATGTCAAATATTGAAATTTATTACTATTGACATTTCTGGAAAAAGTTATATATCCAGGATCCTTGATGAGATTCATTTGGATATGATGATGAACTTGGGAGATACAATCATAGAAGAAAATCATGTATCCCTGAAGAACCGTGTTGTGTATCTCATGATGAAAAATCATCTTACTGTGTGAAATGAATTAAGAGAGAGATATGAACACCAGAAGATGTAATCCTCTCACAAGATCATTATGATTTATTGCACCTAAAGTTGCAAGATTTTAAGAGTGGTATTGAATATTCTGCACTCTTTAAAATCAGCTTAATATTAAAATTATACAGTGAAAATGTCACTGATGATGATATATAAAAGAAGACATATTATTTTTCATACCTCGAATGTGCTCTTGCAGTAGCAGTATTGAGAGTGAAAGTTCAACAAATATTTTGAACTTTTATTTTGTCTTCCAGTGATTGAGCTAAATAATGAGTTTTTGTTAATAAATCACTAGTTACGTCCTATTAATGATATTGAATTTATACCATTCCCAGAAGTGAACGATGCATCATTTCAAAGGAATTAAGGGCGTAGACGTGGTAGAAAAACTATAGAAGTGTTGGTCCCAAAATTGACAATACTAAAGATGATAAAAATATATCATATCACTAGAAGTGATCCAATTCAAAAAAAGGTAAAGGCCTTCAGAATAATTCTTCATAGAAAGATGAAGATGTTTATCATAGATGTGGTATGACTAAACAGTGGTCACGTACCTGTTATACGGCCAAGCACTTGAAAAGCTTTTATATATAAGCTTATTAATATTTCATCATGTTTTGAAATAATGAAATATCGGTGCCTGAAGCACGATAGAAATTATTTGAGATAATAAAACCCTGTCTAAATTTGATCCTCTTACAAATAAATGTGAACCAGAAGTTCAGAGGATTATCTATCTGCAAAGTGTTGCAAATCAATTACATGATGTATTTACTGACACTAAAAGAGTTGTAAAATCATATAATACTGCTGTTAATACTTAAGCAATAATTGAAATCCCCGAAGGACGAGTTGTTAAAACAGCAATAAATGAGTCTAAGATACGCCTGAAGCGTTGAAGACCTATTGGTGCACAAAAGAAAAAAAAAATCGGTGCTCATGAAGAGACCGTATTTTTTGTATAAAATATAATCCTCCTGAAGAGGAAACCTCCTGAAGAGTGTAACTCCTGAAGAGTATAACTCCTGAAGAGAAAACTCCTGAAGAGTACAAACCTCCTGAAGAGGAACCTCCTGTAGAGGTGTTTCATAAAATGTTTTCCCTTGAAGAGGAACAATGAGATCTCAATACATTTCATGAGTACTGGAAAATTTATGGATAGAAATAAAACTGTTGTCGACAACATATATGATAACACTTGATATTACCAGAAGTAATGAAGAAAGTGAGCCAAAAACCGTCGAAAAATGTCGACGTAGAAATGATTGGCCAAAATGGAAAGCAGTTATTGAAACTGAATTAAAATCGCTAGCAAAGCGAGAGGTATTTGGACCTATTGTCCAAACAACAAAAGGTGTAATGCCTATAAAATATAAGTGAGTATTTATACGAAAGCGTAATACAAAATGAAATTGTGCAGCATAATTTGTCGCACAAGGTTTCCTACAGAAACCCGAGAGCAGTTATGAGGAAACATATTTTCTTGTTATGAATGCAATCACATTCATATTTTTAATCGATTTGGTTATTACAAAAGGATTAGATATGCAGTTAATGAATGTGGTCACTGCATATTTATAAGGATCATTAGATCATTACATATATAAAGATATACGATACTTGAAGCATCTAATCCAAGTACATTTAGGAGTATGTACTTTATAAAGCTTCAAAGATCTTTATATGGGTTAAAGCAATCCGAACGCATGTGGTATAATTGAATCAACGAGTATCTATTGAAAGAAGGATTTAAAAATAATCCTATATGCCCATGTGTTTTATCAGAATCCTGATTTGTCATTATTACAGTTTACGTTGATGATTTACCTTGTTAGAACTCCTGAAGAAATCACAATGGCTGCTATAAATTCAAGGAATGCATTTGAAAAGAAAAGATCTTATTATTCAATTGATAGATGAGTTACAAGAATTTGAGACTTCTAGCCTCATCTCTTAAATGCATTTGTTCTTCATAAAGCAACATACCATCCTTATCTAAAGGATTAGGCAGTCGAAATGAAGAGGCAAGTAAGGATTTTAAATCTTTATTCTCTTGTTTTAAGTCTGTAATTTTTTTGTCAGACTCTTGAACGAGTTGTTGAAGTACGGAAACCTTCTCGTTAAGCTCCTCAATCTTACGATTTTTGAATTGTAATCGGTTGGAAAATCTAACAATAAAGTAGGAGTATCGGGTGCCGAGAGTCACCAGCTCCTAAACGGCTTCACGATCTGACTTATTAGCCAGATCATTCACTTGCTGCAACATGGCACCTGCGGAAGATGCAGGAATAATTTGTAATTGAGGTGAAGGACACCTCATATGTTGATCGTGAGAAATAGTAAAAGGAAATTGATGAGCTATTGGAAATTTGTAGAATAAGAATACAAATACAGATGAATTATAGATATGAGAAGAAGATTTGATGCGTACTAAATGAAACTAAAGACGGTTCTTATAGAAATGGAAATAAGAACAAGACAAATCATTATCTCTTCAAATCTCACTTTACAATATATGCTGGATGCATAATTTCAAAAGCCAGCGAGATTAATTACAGCTATCCCTATTTTCTTGTAAACGCTGAACCTCTGCCGTTAGCTGCTGTTGTTGACTTTGTATCTGAGCTTTCTCTTGTTCTAGCTCTTCTACTCATGTTTTCAGGTCACTAGAATACCAGTCTACAAGTTTATTCAGCTCCTTGTTTTCTTGTCTTAAATCTTTATTTTTTCTATCTTTAGTTGCAAGCGTTTGATGCAACTCAGATATTTGAGTTTTAAGATGATCAACCTCACTCGTTCTCGCCAATAGCTTCTGAGACATGGTTGTAAGAGAGGCAGCATATTGAGCACTGAGGGTTCTTGATGCTGCAACAATTTCAGGATCAGATTTACTAGAAAGATATATCTCTGCTCCTATCATGGTGTTTACAGCCTTAGGAGAAAATATAAGTGGTTGAGGTATAAAAGGTTCATGGTTTAAATCTGGGACATTAGAATTTCTATCAGACATAATATCGTTCTGGATGAACAACAACTAAATCTATGAGGAATGCGAGATCTTTTTGCTGGAGTAAACTAATGGTAAAATTGGTTATATTTAAACAACAACCCGAAGCTTTCAAATCTCTTCAAGATCTCGTTTGTCCACAATGTCAAGCGGATTTGATTTTTCGCCAAATCGATAATATTAGACCTCAAAGCTTTTACAGCTTTTATCATACATGAATGGTTTCCAATGTTATTTCCGCCGTATATAAACAAGTTCTCTCTAATAACGCTGAATGAGGGGGAGAAAATTTTAGATGAAAATATTATCATGTTCTCTCTAATGCATTATTTAGATGAAAATCATGTTTGAATTCGTAATCTGTTATAGATGTTGAAATAATATTTGCTTATTACTTGAAACACTAATGCATATTATCAGGGGGAGTTTAAGTATTACTACAGGTATCAGATTTCTATTAAGTTTGTCAACCAGATATTATTTTTCATCTTCAAATCACTTAGAGATTATTGCAATTTATGAAACAAGTCGAGAGTATATTTGGCTGAGATCAATGACTCAACATATCTAAGAAAAGTGTGGTATTTCATAATTAATGATAGCTCAACAATTTTATACGAAGATAATGCTGCTTGTATCATTCAAATCAAATGAGGATATATTAAAGATACGATCAAGTGATAATCTGGCAGATTTATTCACGAAGGCACCACCAACTGCGACATTCAAGAAAATTGTGCAGAATATTAAAATGTGAAGACTCAAAAATCTATCATCATGCACTTTTCAGGGGGAGTAAAAGTCCTGAAGACTTGTGCTGATTGTACTCTTTTTCCTTCGCTAAGGTTTTGTCCCACTGGGTTTTCCTTTGCAAGGTTTTAATGAGGCAATCTTAAAGCACTTGTGGATACATAAGAAGACTGTACTCTTTTTCCTTCGCTATTGGTTTTTTTTCCCACTGGATTTTTCATTAGCAAGGTTTTAACGAGGCAGATTCTTTATGGGTGGTCATTCAAGGGGGAGTGTTATGAATTATTAGGGGCGGTCCCCGCCCCCTTAATTATTTTGTGAATGACCCCACCACCATTATTTCAAGTCTTGCACAGTAACTTGCATAGTAATTTTAACGCCTATAAATATGGGTTTCAGTTGTTATGAAATTCATAAGAAAATATAGAGAGAGAAAGAAAGTTTCAATTCTTAAGAGTTTCAGAGAGAGTTATATATTTCTTTTGCAATAGTAGTAGTTTTCTTTTTAGTTTTATAACAAAATAATATTTTATAATTCTTTTTTATTATTTTATTCTCTCACCTCCATTTTCATTTTCAATCTCTTATTATTTTGTCTTTTTCTGTTTTAATATTTTCAACTTCAATTAAACTCAACAAATTAAATATAATTATTTGTTATTGTGATATCTGATTTTAAAGAAAAATGGGACGTTATTATAAAATAATAATTTTTGAATCGAAAGGATTTTGGAATTTCTTTCTCTAGTATATAGTAAGGATAAATTAAAAAAAAATACTAATACAATAAAATAAAATAAAAACTAAATAAATCATAATTACAATCGAATCCTTACATTAGTCAAAATTTCCCGACATACATTACAACTGCCACTAACGAAAACATTGAAATACAAATAATAAAAGTAGATTATTTCATTTTTTGTTTACATCTCTCTACATCAAGTTCTAATCTATATCTCTACTTGTTTGGACCTCCATTGAGGTTTGTGTCTTTTAAAGATCGGTTTTTAATCGGGTCATCGTTTTCTTTCCACATGTTGGTATTTTCAAGTCATACCAACATAAAAACTCGTATGATTGCCAAACCTAGACGGTTGACAATGAACCTAGAAACAAAGAAATTATATAAGTATAGGAATGACAAATTTAATTTCCCAAACATCCCAAATACTTATTGCATTAATAGTTAGATTCAATTACCTCATAGTTTTGGCAATCGAGAAATTGTCGTCCATAATTTTTCTCAGTATGCACAGTTCGTTGGCATGCTTTAATACCATAGTAACATACTGGGTATTCGACGTGAGCACTATTTCTTGAGCGTGAGGATGTGGTCATGCTACCACTAGAGGTCGGCATATTTGATTTGGATTTTTTTTAAGCTTCAAGTTTGTAGACAAACAATAAAAAAAGGGAGCGGTAAAATACCCATCATGTCAAAGTGTGTGGTTCAATAACCTGAGCTCATGAAGGTTTTTCTAAAATCACAAGATGAGACAGCCAGAGGCACACATAAACGGCTGCAAATCGTAGATCCTGGTTGCTGTATAGTGACCTTCCAGGGTACACAAATTACCCTACCGTAGTCAATGAACCTCCTAACCTAACCACTATGAATCATTATTCACTCATCATAGTCTTACGTTAATTAGCAACAAATCACTCCTGACAGGCAAACAATGGATAACATCTCATAATAATTAGGGATCCATGTGATAACCCAGATTTTTAAGTATTAATTTTCATATGTGGCATGATTATGTTTCTTTAAAATCATTTTAAGGAACTTTTGGATATATGTATATAGTTTCTATGTTGGAAGATTAGGAGTAGAGTTGGATACAAAGGTGGCTTGTTTTAAGGTGAAAAAGTGCCTAACTCGAGATGTCGCTCGACCCTCATTTGATGTCTAGCTCAAGCGAGATACATAGAGAGATTTGATGTCTTTTGATATAATAGCCATAACTTGCTCATTGATATCAGATTTGAGTGATTCAAGAGGTTATGGAGATCTAAGAGGAATATCTACAACTTTTATGTTTTGAGTTTAAAGAGATGTGGACTTAATCAAATACGAAATAGAGATTGAAGTGGCAGATCTGAATTGGAGATAGATAGGCATTGACTTTGAAGTTGACTAGGGACTTTGAATAAGATTAAGTTTTTGGATTATTTTCTCAATTATCCTAAGATCTGGACAAGTGTGTAAAGATGTGAAAAATAAGGAGATTTTATTTAGTAAATTTCGTGTGAAATAAGAGGGATCATCTATCAAACATTTGGTGTGCCCAGATTGGTACTCTCGGGCTTATTTGTCGACTTTTAGTGTAAAAATCATAACTTGGTCATAGGAGTTCCAAATGAAATGATTCAAGTTCTTGTATAACCTTAAGAAGTAGATCTAAAACTTTTATGTTTTAGGTGTTTGAAGATAAGGAACGGAGCAATGATGAAATCTGGTGTGAAGTGGACGGTCTTGGGTTGAGTCCAATTGGTAGCTAACTTTTAGGAATTCTATTATATTCAACCATGTGATGAAAATTATGGTTGGCTATCAAACTTTTGAAGTCTTGACACATGTGAGAACATGTGGCAAATTGATATGAATTAATCTAGAAGCTCTAGTTGGCCTAAAGACATGGAATAACATGGGAGGTAGAAATCTGTTTTGATATGTCAAAGTCTAACTAAATGAGTTACAAACTAAAGTCTATCCCAGCCAAATCTTGAAATGGCCTTCTATAACATGTGAAGTGGTGTCTTAGAAAGAGTAACAAGTGACCAAATGGATAAGAGAAGGGGCTGGGAGGCATTGGACACCAAGAGAGGCTGGAATGGCTTGGTTCATGCGTGATTAGGTGAGTGCCACCTCATGCCTAAGGTAAGCTGATGCATTCTCAACCATTGATCATTTTGGCTGACTAAAATGACTTAATGTAGCCATTGGATGAAGATTTTTACTACCAAGCCCAAGATTTTAGGGGTTTAGACCCAATCATTTGGATCTTGAGGCAAGACACCTCATCTCCATAAGCAAATAGGTAGCCGGTTACCCCTTGGCTACATTCTCTTCTTCTTCCACATATATGGGTTGACCCCCCTCATATATAAAGTGTTTTGGAGAGTCTTCTAACTCTCTTGGGAGGCATAGCACACACCCCACTTGAAGGAAGACAAAGAAAAACCCTCCTTAAGCCCTTGAACTTCCAAACATCACTTAAGTGAGCTAAGAGAGTGATCTTGAGGGAATCCTTGCAAGGACTCGTTTCTATCATCAATTCAAGTTTTGGAGAGACTTTTAAGTATACAATTTAACCTAATCTTGGTATAAAATAGCTAAATTGATGATGAAATCATGTTTGTTGTTGATTGGAGTTTAAACCTTGCTTGTATGATGTAATTGAAATCCTTTGTATTGTGGATGAGATTTTGTTATGATAAAATGCTAAGAAAATTATAAGAACAAAGTTTATGTTTTAATAATTAAAAATAAGGTTAATGTGAAAAGATTGCATGTGTGACACCCCCAATTTACGTTTGGGATTTAACGTAAATTAAGGTGTCTGGATAAGTAACACTTGGCTACTCACCCTCTTACTTAACAAATATAAGATGCATATATCACTTAATCAGCAGCGGACCAGGTTTTAGATATAAAACTTTCTAAAGATCACATGGGCAATATACTTACAACATTCACAACATTCATAAAAAAAAACTAAATATTGTACTTATTTACATACACGAGGCCCACATTGTAGCATGTAACAACAAAATATATTACATTCTTCTAAGGAACTTTCCTTCACCTCACTCCTTTTCTTTCTTAACCTCAGGGAATTCTCTCCCATAGCGAAATCTGTCCACACTAACACTAAAGTCTCGCTGGAGCAGTTGTCCCTGTGGAGTCACACAAATTCCACACATAGACAACGAGCCATTTAACTCTAATGTTAAACAGCATCCTATACGTTGCCTCTCCTCAGCAAAAGTGGATGCGTCAAGACTCCAAACTCCTATACGTTGATTACTGATAGGAGGTTCGAAGGAAACAAAAGAAATGTCCATATAAGGACTATAGTCGGAGAGTCCTTCAGGACTCCCCGAAGTCTCCTGCCTCGTCGGGGCTATCCCCTTGCTGGTCATCGAATCCTGTATATAGTTGATATGCACAAAAAAATATAGAGCCACAAAAGAGTGAGATTTCTTTTGAAATCTCAGTAAGTACATAAGCAGCTTAAAGGAAACAGGAAAAAATAGCCATAATATTATCACCACTGAATGCCTAGGGAAATTCATCCTAAGATACACATCATAAGACCACTGTCTAACTGGTACTTTTCTTAATTCAACCAAATACATAATCTTATACTGAATTACACTGTTTTCTTAAAAGTTCTTATTCTTTCTTATCACTGATGGGCGTTACGTCTCGCCGTCCCCATCACATACACTCATCAATCATCCAGGCGTTACGTCTCGCCATCCCCGTTGTGATGAGTCTCGTGTCAATCTTCCAGGCGTTACGTCTCGCCGTCCCCGTCTGGACACAAAACATATACATATATTACTGCGAGGGTTACGTATCGCCGTCCCCCTATTCAGATCAGTTTCACGGGCGTTACGTCTCGCCGTCCCCGCTATTCTGATCAATCTCACGGGCATTACGTATCGCCGTCCCCGTGAAGACCATACACTCTTATAACACGATAGGCGTTACGTATCGCCGTCCCTATCAGCACGTCCGTCATCCGGGCGTTACGTCTCGCCGTCCCCATCACGACGTGACTAACTTATTCTTGTACTTCGTTTTCTTTTTAGTTGTTCCTTTCTTATTCATACGAGTTTTTCACTCATAACCCTTTCCATTTGGAACACCGATTTCATCTCAGGAAAAATCCTGAGTCTAAGCAAAACAGGATATCTCGCTCGAGCGGGTGTCGAGCGATCATCAAGCGAGGTCTAGTTGGAACTCGCTCGAGCGGAGTGTCAAGCGAAACTCTAGCGAGGGGTTATATTTTGCCTTCGCTCGACTCACATGTCGAGCGAGGGTCGAGCAAGATCACGGCTATAAGAGTTTCTCTACTCTAAACATGCCAATCTTTTTACTATACTTTATTTGGCTTCTTAAAACTTAAATCGAAGTTCTTACAATTTTATTGAACATTTTTACAAGACAATTTAAAACCAACTTTACTCATATGTCACTTTGCCACTTAATCATATTCTCAAGAGTTCAATACTAGTAAACATAGTTCAATCACTTCAATAAACCATTTCCATGCTTAAGTTTAGCTAGAATATGGACTTACAAATTCTTCAAAGTTTAAGAGAATGGATCCAACCAACTTCTTGCAAGCTTTCCTCCAAACTCACTCACTTAGCTCACAAAGGAACTCTTTAAGGATTTTGGGAGGGTTTTTCTAGTGTATCATCCAAAGGGAAAAGTGTTCTCTCCTTCTAAAAGAGCTTAGAAAGCTCTCAAGGTTCTATTTATAGGGTGGTGGTCGACCAACTTGAGGGAGAGAAGAGGAAAAACACCCTAAGGTGACTAGTTGTCTGTTTTGCATGGATGAGGAGGTGTCCATTTAAGCAAATCTCATGATGAGGATTAAGCCTCCCAAATCCTAGGCTTTTCAGCTGGATTAGTCATCCAAGGGCTCACAATTGAGATATTTTGTTGCCAAATTTGATCCATGGCTGAGGAGTGAGCTAAAGGGATAAGAGGTGAGGTGGCATTTCACCTAACCATACATGCACCTCCCTCTCCAGCCCTCTCCTTGTGTCACACGCCCCTCTCCAGATTTTCCCACTCATTTGGTTACTTCCTAACTCCCTTAAGTCTCCATTTAACAAGTTCTAGAAGGCCACTTCTTAGTTTAGTTAGGGTAGAGCCAAATCTGATCCACTTAGTCACCTATCAACTAGATTTTGGCTCCCTTGTGTTTCCATCACACTAACTAACCAATTAACTTCCAAATCAACTTTCCATCCATTTCCAAATATCCCTACATATGTCCTAATCCCAGAAAATCTCAAAACCAATTGCCTAATTAGTTACATGCCTCAAACTAGTTCAATTCAGCCAACTCGGATTCCATTTAAGCCCATTCTAGAGCTGCCTACTTGATTTCCAAATAAGTTATTGATTCCTTCTGAATCTTGAAAAACTTAAAACATAAAAGTTTTAGATCTATCTCTCAAGGTTATATACCAATTAGAATCACCTCATTTGGACCTCATATGAATAACTTATGCCTATTTCACTAAAACTCGACAGATTAAATCCGAGAATGCATAATTCTCAATACCAAGTGTTATCTCATATTCCTTAATTAAATCTCTCACTCTATTTTCCTATAAAATAAATACATCAAATAAATTTCCTTAGAGTAATTTCCATAAAATAATTTACCTTAGAAAATTTTGGGCTATTACAGTATGTTTTAGATTGAAAAACCTTATAAGCCATGATCTCGCTCGACCCTCGCTCGACCTATGGATCTAGCGAAGAACAACCAGAACTCTTCACTAGAAGGTCGCTCGATGTTTGGCTCGAGCGAAATGCAACCCGAGACTTCGCTCGACTCTCTCTCGATATCTTGCTCGAGTGAGAGACAACCCAAGACCTCGTTTGATGCTCGCTCGATACCTTGCTCGAGCAAGACGTAAATTCAGGACTTTTTCTTGGATAAAGGTGGATGATTCAAGTACGAAGAATTATATGTGAAAAATAAGTATAGTCTATATGATATATGTTGTATTGGATGTGCATACAGCATAAAGTTTAAAAGTACATGCATGTCCCAGTATGTGATGGGTTTTAAGAAAGAGTGACATGGCATGTATTTGTGAAATGCTCATAAGAATAAGAAAGGAACAATTAAGAATAAGATTTATGGATAAGTTAGTCACGTCATTATGGGACGGCGAGACGTAACACCCGTATGACTGATGTGCCAATAGGGATGGCGATACGTAATGTCTGTCGTAAAAATAAGAGTTGTGCCATGATGGGGACGATGATATGTAACGCCATCCCTCATAAGTAAGAGTTATGTCATGACGGGTACAGCGATACGTAACGCCCAGACAATTGACATGACTAGTAGAGATGGCGATACGTAACGCCTGCTATGTTAAGTATGTTTCGTGTCATGACGGGAACAACGATATGTAATACCCGGGAGATTGACACGAGACTCATCACAACAGGGACGGCAAGACGTAACGCCCAGATGACTGATGAGTTATATGCGATGGGGACGGCGATACGTAACGCCCATCGAAGATAAGAGATAAGTAAGACATGATAGGGACTGCAATATGTAATGCCTGTTGAGATATGCAATAAGTAAGATCCCGATGGGAACGGCGATACGTAATGCCCATCAAAGATAATAAATAAGTAAGACCCACAAGATTAAAAAATAAGGTGAAAAGTATAAGTTTTAAGTATATGATGGTGAGTCCAACTAAGATCTAAGTTTGTATGGGAATAATGGTCATTGACATGCATAAGTCCCATAAAGCATTCTCATAAGTTACATGTCTGTGATCATTGCTATGTATGATGTTTGCTGATGTTATCTATGTTTTATTTCATTAACTGTGTACTTACTAAGATTTCTTGTCAATCTCACTCTTTTAAATTTTATCTATTGTTCCTTATGGAAGGATAGATGTTGTGCAGGATTAAACAAATTGCAATGAGACTCAGACAGTACAGGAGATTCTGAGGTACCCTGAGAGTCTTACAGAATACTCATCTCCGGTCGAGATAATCTCATGTACGTGATCAAGTAAAATAGTAAGATTACTGGATGATGGTGAATACGATATTATGTTTTAAGAAAACTAATTGGGTTATATAAGTTATAGATACAATATGTTTTTGTAAATATGAAGTTATGAAGATTAAAGTTTGATTATGCCATGTGATCTATTTATGCAAGAGTTAGATCTCTTTACATATATTGGCATTTTACCTCTTCCAGCTGCGATTTGCATTGCATTTAATTAGTAAACTTAGAGGCATGCATGCTACTTCTTACGTTTATGTAGGATAAGCAGCTTTGTGTTACTTGTCCAGATGGTTCGATTTACGTTTTAATCAAGGCAAAAATCGGGGCTTACAATCCGATGTGGGGGTGTCTAGCTAATGCAATAAACATGCAGATCCGAACAACAATCACAAAACATGGATCTTAAATTTTATACAATATGCTAAATATATAAACATCACGGCTAATTAGCCACAAACCACCAAACGAGACAAATTTAGTGCCAACGACACTCTCAATCCGAAACTAAAGGGGTCAATAATGGGTTATAAATTTATTTAAACAACGTGCTCAATATGTGAACATCACAGTCAATTAACTCTCTAGCCAACATCACAACAAAATCACGAGATAAGAAAAATGGTTAGGAAAGTTGGATCACATCAAAAGCACCAACAAAGATCCACTATATCAACACAATGCCAAAATCAACACAATACTTTAAAATTCCAATGGAAACACAATGCTACTTTCCAACACGATGCCAACATCAACACAATACCAAATCTGAAACAATGCCAACACCAACACAATATCAAATTCAACTTGAACCTAGTCACAATATGAATATATAGTACATATAGTGTGAGGATCCGTAATTTTCACTCATTTTATAATTTATAATTTTAATATTAAATATGTACTGTTTGTTAGCATAAATATTAGATGTGGTAAATTGGTTATTATTTTATTGTGCTTGTGCTTAAATATTTGAATATTGTATTTTATTTAAATGTTATTTTCATGTGTAATTGTAAATTAATTTATTTTCTCTTATTAAGTTAATGTGATGCATTTAATTTAATGCTTGAATTTAATATCATTATTTTATTATGTTGGTAATTAAATTAAATGGTTGTATTTTATTATAATATGATGTGTTATATTTATTTATTTATTTTACTTTAAATGTTTTTTGGTGGGATTATGATTATATCCGATGGGCCTTTATATATATTATATAGTGTTTGGGTTTAATTAAATTGGTTTAGGTAACTTTCGGTTTGGATATAAATATATATATATATATATATATATACACTAGTTGGACTGCAACGTGCAATCCACATTTGGCTAGTTCAAAAAAACAAAATTATGGAAAAATCTAACAAAATGAAGAATATCTAAAGAAAGTTATATAATAGAATGAACAAATAGAACAAATATAAACTATGCACAAACTATGCACAAATATGATTAATGTCCCATCTGAATTCAGAATTTGAAAAATTGTTCTAAACAGTGGTAGTTATACGCTTTGCTAAAATAACAAGATGATCTCCTTAAGTCTAAAATCTGATAAACATACGGGGCTATTGGAGACAATAGATGAGAAAGCAAATATACCTGCTGTTTGTATCAGTGCCCAGCAAAAGCAATAAAAAATTAAAAATGCTTGGAGTATGCTGAGCCATTGTCAGCTTACTCGTACAACAGAGTTGAGATTTAATATGAAACTACAAATCTTCACATACCATAAACCATTTTTTGTGGTCCTAATCAATCAAATCTTTGCATGCCATTCATTATACTTGTAATTCATATTATCTATCTACTATGATCATCTTCGTTTCCCACGTGAATACCAAACAAATCAGTTTGAGGGAAGGTTTAAGGATTTAAAAGTTTGAACAGATTTTCAAACAATTATGGCACCAAATGGATAATAGGAAGGTAGTAGTAATACCCACAAACAATTAGCTTGTCTACAAAGAAGAGATTGACTATATTTTATAAAGTATAACAGTAAGCATTATAATTTTGATATCAAAGAAAATTAAACAATTAGTACATATTGCATTCATTCATGTGGGAATCCATGTGTAACTATGCACTGAAGAAAGAAATTCTCACTGAGCAGAGGCTTCAGCCATGGCAGCCACCTGTTGTGGTAGTCATCAGAGCTTCCAACACCCTTTAAAAAAAACCAAGAATTAAACCAAAACTCAGAAACAAGAAATTTGAATATAAAAGTTTTCTATAGATAATAGCACAAAATGATAAAAAAAAAATAAAAAATAAAAATATTACATACAACATAAATGTATTGGTATTAAAGTTGTAATAGTTTAGAACATAGCAAATTATTTCATTTCAGATAGTTTTCTATGCATATTGTGGAACATCATCATTTTCATCTCCAATTATGTTTCAATTAAAAGAAATAGATTCTTAACAATCCTAACTGGTTGTTTTATTAGCCAACTAGCTTTGTTTAAGTTTTGTGATAACCTGGATTCTTGAGTATTCTTTTGATGTTCATATTTGGCACTCCTTCAAGTAGCCGACGTTGCTTCTTCTTTCTTCCATCTTCTTTTCTTCTTCGTTCTTCCTTTGTTCCGAGATGCAACCAGTGACCTAAAGCTTCGATTTTGCAGTTTTTCATCAGCTTGAATCACACACGTGTTACTCCATTATTTTTCCCGTACTTAGATGAATATTTTCCCTAAAATTTTGATGTCGATCAATGCTTCGCGTGCTCAGTTTTTGTTGCGAAACCGTGACTGTCCAGCTTTGTTTGTATCTCCGTTTTCACCCGAAAAGCTGAGATTTCTTCTCCTTTTTCAGCTTTGATGTCTTGGCTTGTGGTTGTTAAGTTTTTCCGTGACTTTTCCCGCCCAAAAAACCCATATATCAGCATTGGTTTCATGCCTATATAAGGCGTCGACTCCCTTTGCTAGAACGCAACCAAGACTCTTTGTTTCCTCTATAAAACCGTGTATTTAACCACTCTTTTTTGTTTGTTTCTTCTCAACTCAAACTTGAATTAGCCATTTTCAAAACTCCATTGTAATCCGAAAATTATAATAGTTTTTCATTGGGTATTTTCTTGCCGTAAGATCACCATTTTACATCGCTTATGATATTCTCTGTAAGCATTTTCTCTCGTTTTAATGATTAATTTATTTATGAATTGATATTAATTTAATTACGTGGTATTATCTTATTTATGATCAAGTGCTTAATTTTGTTAAATAACGAATGCATTTTATCTATCTACATTAAGATTAATTAGTTTTGTTTATAATAATTAGGTTTATTATCAGAGTTGGTTATATATAAATAAATATTGTTTTATTTACGTTCTTATTTTAATTAATATTTTACTGCTATTTGTTATTTTTGTGATGTTTATTTGCGTTGGTGTGATGGTTATGTTTTAGCAGTACGTTAGCTAGTTGTTGCGCGGGTGGCATTTCAACTATTATTGATCTTCCAAAATATTTTACTGAACACGTTGTAAGTATTTTTCAAATAAATTTTGAGATTTAAATATATTTTGCATTAACAAATCAAGAGTTTTGGTTGGATGGTGGATTTAATTATTTTCTAAGAGATAGATGAATTGATAAAGGAAACGACAAGATGAAAAGTTAAGCTTTGAGAACCATGGAGTGTTTCAGAGTTAACCTTTTAGGTTATGTTTATTATTTTTTAAGTTATTCTTTTGGTTATTGAATAAATATGGTTTTCTTGAAAATGATTAAGTTAAGAAATGTACAAATTAGGGTTTAAGACCCTCACTTATGTTTTGACTATATTATGGTAGAATAGATATGTTTTGGTTTTTTTTTTTTGGTTAAGTTAAGCCATGCATATTTTAGATGATGAAACACTTTGTTCTTGGGGATATGTACTTTTCGGTCATTCACTCACTCAAAAATGAGCAACACAAAAGCTATCCTAAATGTAGGAGAGTGTCGCATAATAATTAGGAATAAATTCCTAAATCGTCTCCTCAAGAAAAGTTGGTTTAAATCAAACTCGTATAAAATAGTAGAGATATTTACAAAGAGAAAATAAAAATGATGATATGTGCAATTGATAGAAGAGTGCGATAAAAATAAAAGAGCACTACTCATGGACTAGATTCATGATTTTAGAGTTGAATGTTGTGAGAAAATGTGAAATAATGAAATGCAAAATAATAAATTAAATTTGCTGAAATTAAATAATAGAAATTTAAAGGAGCAAGAAAAGTAAATGATATTAAATTAAATGAGTAGAGAATTAAAAAGTAAAAGCTTAATGAGCAAGAAAATTAAATGACATTAAATTAACAAGAAGAAATTAAAATATCAAAATTCACAATAATGCATCTTAAAGTTCATAATAGAATAAAATAAAGAAAAGCTGGGAATGGACACCACAAGTGAAGTAGGAAAGCCGGATAAAAGTTGGGCACGAGGGCTCTATAACTTTGCTGCCATGCTCTCTTTCCACACTTGAATTCACTCCAAAAATTACAGAAAAATAAGATAATGAAAATTTTAATTACACTACTCCTATTCCTACTCTAATAATAAGATTAAAAGAAAATAGATAAATGGAGGTAGAGATGGTAAGTGGAGACTAGAGAAACAGTAATCTGGACTCCATGAGAACTCTACTACTTCTCTTCTGCTCTCTACTACCCTTGTCTCTCCCCCCCATTAAATTTGAAGACTAGCCGGGTGTTTTAAAGGCAAAATTCAAGAGACTCAACACCCTCTCTCATGTTACTTTTGCGTGTTTTCCTGTGAAGGAAAAATCGAGTGGGCCTGCCTCGTTGTACATTCAAAGGACATAAAATTGTTGCTCTCAATTGCATCTACATGCGTCTTGCTTTTATGCTTGTTATGTGTCTCTGATTGACTATTGTCAAACGAGAATGGTATCGCCTACTGCTACCTTTGTTCGATGCACTGTATTATGTCGTCTGCATGATTTCTTGTCATCTTTTCAGTCTTTTTACTGCTATGTTGTTGTTGCGTGTTAGAGGGAGAAAAATTGTAGTGTTGCCTCTTTAGAAAGCAAAAGAAATCAAATCAAAAGTTAATTAACCTACATCGATCCACGCAACTGCTGCTTTTTCTTTCATCCATTGACTTTTGGTGTGTACTTTGTAGTGAAAGAATCTTTTATCCGATGCCTCGAAAGCCAAAATTAAGCAACTTCACTTTTTCACCAAAAGTATGTTAGCAACGTGCGTTGAAAAAGTAGGTCTCAAAAGTAGGTCTCTCTCTCCTCAAAATATTGTTGACTCTTTTTTGAAAACAAGTAAATCAACTAAATCAAATTTGATTCCTCAAAATACTGTTGACTCTTTCTTGAAAACAAATAAACCAACTAAATCAAATTTGATTCACCGTGCAAATCATCTAAAACTTTTCTTTCTTTTGTTTTTTTTTTTCCTTTTCTTTTCTTTAAACAAGACCTATATAACAAGACATAACAAAATTAAAATAAAATAAAATTAAAATATTAAAAATGTGTTGTGCATATGAATAAGTATAATCCAATTAAATCACAAGTTATAAATTTAAGCATAAACTATGTTATTAAAATATTTTAATCACAACTTGAATTTACACCTCATAACCAATTTTCATCTAAAACTAATGATAATATCATGCAATAATCAAAGAATATATTAGTTCTAAATGTACAAAATATGCAATAATTCAGCTCAATCAGTCATAAGGAGTTTTAAAGGAAGATTTTAGGTACTCATATCTTGAATAAGGTTATGATATGGATATAGTTCTTGGGAGTGATTTAAGAGCTAAGTGTTATGTTATGAAATGAGGTTTAGTCTTGTGGGGAAAATTGACAAATGAATGATAGGCCTAGTGAAAAGCTAGGATCCAACCAAGCCCCTTTATGGTTTGATAATTGATCTATTTGTTCTCTAAAGGAATGTATGAGATGACGGAGGAAAAGGAGAAGATGAAACTAGGTTTTTATTTCCTTAAGTGCCACGACTCTACCCTTTTTATGTTAAAGTTGTCTTAAGCTATTTTATTGATTATTAAATAAATATGATTTTCTGCGAAATACCTATGTTTACATATTAAGAGATGTATAAATTAGGATTTGGGACCCCACATATGTCTCGGCTTTACCCTTGTGGGATAAGGTTACTTTGGTTGTTATCCCTTTGATTTGAATGAATACAATGCTCTTGAAATATAGTTAAGGTTGCATGGTGTGACATGACCAAGATATGATCTGGAGATGCATGTTTCATTTGTCTCATGAATTACATGCTTTGCATGAAAATCACATGTCACATATATTCTTATTTAAGTGATAAGTTACATGTTCTTTAGATCATTATGTTTTTCAAAAGAAAATAGGAAAATAAATGTTTTTATAAGAATCCTAAAAGTTGGGACGGCACGTTGTCCCAGTAGAACTCCTCTGGCCACTCTGAAGTGCTTAAGATTGGAGTCGTAATCCTTGGGTCGACGAAGAACAGTCGACGGACCACGAATAGTTCTTTTTAAAAGATTCACAGAGTGTGATCCCACCTAACCCTAGTGGGTGCCAAGGACGGTAAAGGTGTAATGACTTGCCGTAATGATTATGATTATGATTATGACGTATTCACCTCAGTGTGATGTGGTAACCAACAAGAAATATACGGTGTATAGGAGATTTGATTACGCCCAAAGAATAACGCGGTCGTTTGCAGTATAGCTTTGGGGTGTCGATTCCACAGGGAGATGGATTGAGAAATTGAAGAACAGTAACGAAATTAACAAAAAGATTTAGATGAGTGCGAAAAGTAAATTTTAGAGTGTGACGTAAATTAAAACTAAATGAGTAATTTGAACAATATAAAAATGAGACGAAAAGTAGAGCATAGGGAATTCCTTGTGTATTTGTGGTATTCAAATTTATTCTTAATTCATTGATAACTCAATTAAGAATTCTATATCCAAATTCTTAATCGGAAGATATAACATTAATAACCAAAATTTAAATCACATGTAACTCTTTGAAAAATCATTCTTCGTGCTTAACTCTCATAAATTGTTATCGACATTGAGAAAATCCAACGACGACAATATACCCAAGAGGCGATATTGCAGCAGAGAATTAAATCAATATAGACAATCAATTGCTCCAAACATAATTATAGAACTAATTCACTCAATAGAAAAAGCATGACTGAATCCATAAACGAAATAGATTCTATAATTATTTGAAGACGAAAAACATCACAAATAAATTGAGAATAATAGAACAAAAGAGTTTTAATATTTAAAGACCAAATACATGAATCAAAAATAAATTACAAATACCATCACACACACAAGTTCATCCCTAGCCCTCCTTGAGAATTTAGTTACACATTGAAAATATGCAACAAAAATTCTTCAAGGGATAATATGGAAGAGCCAACCATTATTTTCTTCTCTCTTCTTTGGTTTTTCTTTTCTTTTCTCAAGCTCTCAAGATAATGGCTCTTCCAAAGCATCCTCCCACACTAAGCATTGTCTTAGAACACACACCCCTCCCTTCTATTTATAAGCATCCTTCATGCAAGTTGTCATGACAAAATCATCACAATTTCAACTTGTTTTGCCATGTGCCATTCTTGAATCCAAGTGATTTGTGAGTTGTCATTTTGATCATTTGTTTTCCCACCATGCATGAGCTGGATTTTGTTTGTAGGTTGAGTGTTTCAATTTTGCTTCTCTATCTATTAGTTGTCTTGTATGACTTAATATCTTGTGGTCAAATAATTTGTCTTGAAGAAACTTGAGTGCACTTCATCTTGTATCTGAATTGATCATTGAATTTCCAAGTTGGTGTAGGAGTGCTTGCTGGAAAATATTATGATAACATTTGGATTTGATGCAAGTGGCTGAAAAATATCCAGGAACGTCAAGTGCAGGTGCGTCCACTTGATGGTCGATTTTGTCTTAGATTGAGTGGATATCTCTTCAAACACAAAACATAAAAGTTATATATATTTCTCTTGCGGTTCTAGATCATCTTGAATCAGCTCAATCGGAGATTGGATGAGAGAGTTATGCCCATATTACAAAAAGACATCAGAACTGCTAAAATTTCGCAATTATCTTCATTTGCTCCTAATGCCTCTATTTGTGTCCTAAATCAAAATGTAAGAATAATGAGTATATTTAGGCATCAAATAAGAATAAAATATTAAACATTAAGAGAGAAAAATATGGCATTTTATATTTTCATCAATATATTAAATCATGCTTATATCTATTTCAAGATAAATGACCATTAATTTTAATAACATGAGTTATATTCATTCTTTTCTCATTTCTTTTAACATTTAAATAGAGTATTTAGAGTGCATTTTTGTGTACTCATCAAGAGTCGTGATGCATCCAATATGACAAGTATGACAAGAAAGGCTAGCGTAAAGAAAGATATGAACAAGAATAATGACACGTGAAGTTATGAATAATAATAAAAGACATGAATCTGAAAAATTTCAAGTTTATGATAAATTTTGAATACGTGTCAATGAAAAATCAAAACAACATGAAAGTCTCTTTTTATAAAAAGCAAAATTTTTTTTTATGAAGAAGCATGATGTATAAGTCATGCATAAGTCAGACATAAGTCATGCATAAATTTCATGCATAAATCATATCTCACATTTTATGGTTATTGTATATGCACTTGTGTATTTGTATATGCTAACGAAACTTGTATGGTAAGTACTCTTTTAATTAAATTTGATAATTATGTGAAGAATAAACAATACTAGTATGTCTTGATAATTTCAATTAGGGATAGACTTGATCGTACATGTTTTGGGATGATAGAAATAGTATCTTTGAGGGTTGATGAAATTCGGTCATAGTGGTTCTAGAAGCAAATAAATAAATATTTTAAAGACTCAACTTTTTTTTTTTTGATAAGTATTTTAGAGAATCAATTTATAAGTATGAGTATGATGGTAATTTAAGTTCATGAGTGATTAAGAGTTAAATATTAAAATAAGATTTAATCTTAGTGTGGGAGTTGACAAATGAGTGGCGAGACTAGGGAACCCTTAAGGTTCGATCAAGCTTTTTGGTGGTAGAGTCTCACTTGTGATTCTCGCCTACGGTGCACGTGGTAGGAATGGTGGTAAGCAGGGATGGTGATAGAGTCTCGCCTGCGATTCCTGCCTACAGTGTTAAATGGATTTATGGTTTATTTCCTGGGAAAATGGCGAGTTTTGATAAATGGATTTATGTGTATCATTTTCTGAAAAACTATGGTTGTTTTTAATGGTTTTATTTTATTTGGCATGTGAGGAAAACTATTCATTTTTGGAAAAAGATGATTTTGAGTTTCATATATATAGTATCATATTCATGCATTTTGTTATTGCATTAATGTATTTTTAATTTTGTGGTTTGTTTGGATTATTACTTATCTGCGGTACCATTCTTGATACCGTAGATTTTGATACAGATAACGAGAATGCAGAGTCTAAGGATGTGGTTCTGTCGGAGGAGTGATTGGGGATCACTTTCTTGGGATCAGATGACTGTATTAAATCTCCTGTTGGAGAATTTAGGTTAAACTGATTTGAAATATGTTAAAATTCTGGTACTTAGTTATTAAATTACCTTAACCGCCGCGTCTTGTATTTTATACATGTTACTTGTACACACACTTAGCACTTATCGTTGTGGTGCGTGACCCGTGTTGTCATAATCCTGATGCCTCAATTGCCGTGTTTCCGTACGTGGGAG
Source organism: Platycarya longipes (assembly GCA_036559045.1). Classification (NCBI taxonomy): domain Eukaryota; kingdom Viridiplantae; phylum Streptophyta; class Magnoliopsida; order Fagales; family Juglandaceae; genus Platycarya; species Platycarya longipes. The sequence continues at coordinate 24,758,944 of CM071789.1, read as the reverse complement.
TTGGGGACCTCACATATAGGCAATGAGATGATGCTCCAACAGTGCAAACACAACACAATACCAATTCATAAAAATTGAATTTTGAAAACCCACAAGAAAATACTAGCACAATGGGGATGATGAATGCCACGGTACCAACAGAAAATGGGGATTTTCAAAGGGGTCAATTAAAACATACAACAAAATTCCATCATACATTGAAGTCCGATTTTGAAACCCTAGCAAAATGTTGAAGACAAATCCTCCAAAATCATTGAACTTAGTGAAAGCCCTAGGGTTTCAAAGTCATGCAATGGTGAAGAAAATCATGGTTTTTTCTTGAAAAATCTCAAAACATGCATTTGACAGAGTCGAATTAGACTTTCCTAGGAAACTCTTCAATGAGAACCCTAGAAATTTCGAAGTCAAGCTCAATTCTAGGGTTACATTTGTTTGAATCGAGTTCAAGCATGTGAAATTGAATGGAAGAGAGAGAGAGAAAAAGAGAGAGAGAGATGCTTGTCGGCAAAAGTCAGAGGAGAAGGGTCGAAATCATCTTATCGGTGGTAAAGCTTTTCTGACGACCTTGGAAAGGGGCTCGCGTGCATTGATGGAGCGTTGGAGGAAGTGGGAGCTCAGGATAGTGAAGATGAGAAGGCATAACGGTCTCGCGTGCAAGAAGGTGAGCAGGGGTGGGGAAAATGAGATAAGGGGCTACAATAGCCCCTCAACTATGGGGAGCAACTGTAGCCCATCTCATTCGGTCCCCTCAAAATAGGAGATCAGATGTGGAGGTGTTTTCGGGTAAAACTCCAAAACATCCCTCATAATATAAGCATTGGATGCATTTGATGCACCGAATGCATGTGCTCTAAATGAATTCATTCAGATCAATTATCACATGCATGCATGCACACGGAGAGAATGTTATTATTATTATTTAATGGGAAATATTCTAACTACAAAGAGATTATATAAAAATAATCTCACAAACTGATATGACTTGATATGGTTTGTCAAATTATAAAGTTATTTTTATTATAAATTAGATCTAAGGGATCAGATGAAACTGTATCAATTTGTGGAATTATTTTTGTATAATTCATTTGTAGATGTAGCGGTATTCTTATTTTATTCTCCAAACAAAAAACTTTTTTCGAAAGAGATTAATGCTGCACTAAATTGCTAGGTATCACAAGTAGATATATTAATACAATCTGTATTTACCAAATGCAACTTAATCCCCAATTTCATAATCTTTATAGCAACTCTTTGAAATTTAAATAAAGTTAGAGTTGTGTTCACTCCATGTGTGTGTGTGAAATATATTGGAAAAATTCCCATTACATTTAATAGAAATACGAACCTTTTACTATAAAGTGCAAATAAAACTAAAGGAATTGAGGGAGAAAAAGGGCAAACAAAGTAAAAGGAGGGGGCAGTAAATATGTGAATAAAACCAAGGGATAAAGAAGGAAAGGAAAAGTGATTGAAATCCATTGATCATGAGTTTGAGGGACAAAAACATAAAATTGAAATAAAAGTAAAGCAAACAAAACAAATGGCAAAATTGTAATATGATCGGACAAAAGGGACAAAAGTGAAAGAAGGAAGTGTCAAACAAATACACTGCTCATTCCTGTTTATTTGCCTATAGCGGCATAGCCGCTTTTATATGATATATACATCAAAAGATAAAAGAGGCAAACAAGTAAATTTGTGAATAAAACAAATGGACAAAGAAGGAAAAGAAAGTGGTTAAAATCCATTGTTAAGGAGTTTGGGGGACAAAAAAGTAAAATTAAAATAAAGTAAAACAAACTGAAGCATGGCCGTTTGGATTTAAAGATTAGATGAAATGAAGGAGTTTAAATGAAAGATAAAAAATTGAAAAAAAAATTGTTATAATATTATTTTTTAATATTATTATTATTTTAGAATTAAAAAAAAATTGTATTGCTTATTATATTTTATGTAAAAATTTAAAAAAATTATAATAATAAAATTGAGATTAAATGAATTTGAATCGAAACGCAGACAAAAAGGAAAAGCAAACAAAACAAATGGAAAAACCATAATATGATCGGACAAGAGGGACAAAAGTGGAAGAAGGAAGTGTCAAACAAAGACACTTTCATGGAAGTAGGCAATGTGGTTCTTCTCCAAGTGAGTAATACTCTCACTCTCAGCTCCATTTAAATATATATATACACACACACACACACACACACACACACACACATATATATATATATATATATCACGTATACGGTTCTAGTTTAAGTGCAAGTTTTTGTTTTAATTCATTAATTTGTATTGAATTGTTGTACATATGACATATGCATCGTCACTGTTTGTGTGGGACGTTCGTTGGCGACTCCGCTTCGCTTCAAGTTGCTTTATGTTATTGCTTTCCAAAAATTGTGATCTTGATTGAGGGACCTATCCAAAAATTATCTCCAGATAACAACTAACAATGCATCCGCCTTTTTCTTTACTCTTAGCAGAGGCTCCACCGCCTCCTTCGGTGGTTCCTTGGTTCTTTTTTGGTGAATACTTTATTTTCATCTTGTTATAAGATGATGCCCTTTTTTAGGGCATGGGTAGGGACAAAGCTTTTGGTCTTATATAAAACTCGAGAAAATATATGGGGCCCCGGCGTTGGGGCCCCTTTGCGCCCCCACGGGGCTTTTTAATTATAAAAAAAAAATTAAAAAATTAAAAAATTAAAAAAACTATATATATTTTATCTACATATATTATTTGATTATTATTGATTATTTTTGTAAAAAAAAAAATGAATTGAAAAAAAGTGTAAAAAAATTTTACATTATGGGGGCACAAAGTGGCCCCAACGCCCGGACTCCATAGAATTGCCATATAAACTCATTTTGTTTTCTTCTTTCTATCATTTTGCATTATTATTTTTTATTTTAGGATGATTATTGAGGAACCTCACCCGGCCTTCCTCATGTCCTTTTAGTTTAACGTAATCAACTTACTTAAAAAAAAAAAAAATTGTTGTACGTAATTTCGATCTGCAGACAAGAATGAGCGAGAGGTTTCCAACTCCTTTCACAAACACCACGCTAATGTGTTTCATGGCTTGCATTGAGTGTGGGAGCATTGCATTAATCTCCAAACACGACATTTCTGCATGGTCATTGAGCGATCTAGTCCGGCTTATTCTTTTCTTTACGCAGTATGCAATTTATATGGTTCCCTCAATTTTCTTATCAATAACACTAAGCTTAGCATGCATGGGCAGGATTAAGTCTTTCTTTTCTAATTTCCCTTTGTTAGATGACTTTTGATTTTAGACATATATACCTCTGGCTAATTAACTTGTTGCCAAGTTATATTTTTTGCCCGTATTACAATCCAAGTTCAATCACAAAATTTTGCCATTTTTATATTATTTGAATTAGCCGTGTTTAAGACAAATATAAATTATTAAAATGATCTACATTTTCATATCATCTTTTTTTTTTTTTTATATAAGTAGTCATAATATTTCACTATAGGTGAGAGAGAGTTTTAAAAGTATTATAAAAGAATAATAAAATCTATTTTTCCCGTCACTTTAAATTTTTTAGACAAGTAGTGGCATGTGATCATATCTATTAGAATTTTTGTATTATATTTCAGAAAAGTTTTCTGATTGAGTTGATGAAGTTAAGATATTGATATAAAAAGCATAAATTTATATTTATTTATTTATTTATTTTTATGAAAAATGATTCATTTTATTTCAAAAAATTGAAGTTACATTTATGCCCATAAAATGGAAAACCCTGAATACAAGCCAAATTGCTAAACTGTTAGGAGTACTAGGTAGGCCTGTTCATCCGGGCTAGGTTGTACCCGACACGGTTTGAAATTTTAATATATTTCTTAATATTTTAATTTTTTTTTTCAAAAAGATTGAAGAAAATTTTAAATTCGGGTTCTAGATTTGGGAATTCGAAACCCGGATGAACACCCCTAGTACTAGGGCTATACAAAAAATCAAAACACCGACTACAACCGCCGGAAACCGACCACCGACTTCGGAACCGGTCGCCGTCGACGAAGAACCGGTTGGAAGGCGGTTCAGAAAACCTCATTTTACGTTCGGTTGACGTCGGTAGCGGTTCAAGCCCATGCTAAATCGCTAAACCAACCGTTATATATATATATATATATTTTATTTTTATTTTTTTTTATATATAATATAAACGACACCGTTTCATTTAAAAGAAAACGGCGTCATATCGTTTAAAACATCTGACAACGCGTGTTTGCTTTGAATGACACGACGCCGTTTCATTCAAAGCAGACACAACGCCGTTTCATTTTTAAATGAAACGGTGTCGTTTCATTTTTAAATGAAACGGTGTCGTTTCATTCAAAGCCCAGACAACCCTCCCCCTCCCCCCCAATTCTTCAGTTCCACTCTTTGATTTCCTTTACGCCTTCCTAGGGTTTTTCTACCCTCCCCCCTCCGCCGTCGTTCTTCCAGGCCACCACCCCTCGTGGCTAGCAGCTTCGTCTGGCGTTCGGCGTCATCCTCTCAAAGCCCGAAGGTATTTATTTTATTAATTTTTTGAATTTATGGTGGCCCAAACCGATGGGCACCATTGACCATTGTGCTGACGCCACACTGATGTCGACACCGATGCGCCACTGCCACTGTGAGGTCGGTGGCGGTCGGTAGAACAGACCATAAAAATGGTCGGTGGTGTGTCGATCGGTGGCGGTTTTTCCACCGACGCCGACACTATACAGCCCTAAGGAGTACCCCCGCACACAAATTTCTTTGTGATGAGCATTGTTTAAAACTTCTAAAAACTCTCTACAGAAAAACTAGATGATTTATTTGAGAATCTACAAAACCCTTTTCTTCGAAAGAAAAATGGTAGAACAATCTCATCCTCCATAAGAGGAGGGGGAAAACCAAAAGAATAAATTTATTTGTGAATGTGAATTAATGGAGATAATTTTTTAAGGTATTGATTTGAAGACCATATATATATATATATATAATGCTGATTGCAAGGAATTGTGTGTTCCGCAATAGCATTTTCACTCTTGTTGGGCTCTGCTTCGTGAGAAATTATATGTTGGAACGTGAGTACTCTGCAATTCCCTCTCAGACATTTATTCTAATTTTGAATCCGCTTTGATAGATAAGTTTAGTCTCTGCACATTATGTGGAAATCTCTTTGGAAACCGAATTCAAGAACACTGTCTCTCTGTTTGTTGCTTACAAGGTCAATATTGTAGACTAGTCTAAAAAGTTTACAAGAATATTGTTAAAACTTAAAACTTAAAATATAAAATAAATAATAAATTTATATCTTATCAATTTAAATTTTTAGGACAACTGGTGATTTTACATTGATATCAGAATAGCAGTTCTAAGTTCGAACTCCAATTCTACATCTATTGAAGAAGAATCTAACCCACACGTGAGGGACAATGTCAAGATATAAACTAAATAATAAGTAGAAATCTTAGAACATTAACAAATATTGTAAGGCTCATTTCACGTGTCTATATATTTTGCATTTTGACGCGATTGAACTTTGAATTGTAACAAAACTATATATAGGATACATTTTTTCCTTGTGCCACATGATTTATTTAACAAATGGCAAGCTGCATCATCATGATGGAATAGCTAGAGATCAAGAAAGAAAAGGACACAAACCGTAATCCAATTCAATATTATTTACATGCAGAATGTTCCCCCATCTTGAAGTTTTAAATTAGAATCAGTTCAATAAATTAAGTTTTCCCTCTCAAATATGTCCACTTCTCAATGTCTATATAAAATAACCAAAACGAGGCTAAAAATAATTTAGTTTTTGCCATGTGATAATGCAATCATTAACAACTAACAAGCATACCGATATTGGGGTTTGATTCATGCTCATATCTAGGCTTGTTTATTCGGCTGGATTTTGCCCAGCCCAGGCCTGAAACTTTTTTTTTTTTTTTTTAATAATTTTGACATTTTCACTTAAGAAATTCAAGAAAATTATCGATTCAAAACTCGGATTTCCAAATCTGAAACCTGGATGAACAGGCCTACTCATATCAATCTCTAAGAATACCCAATACAAACTAACCACAGAAAATATTAACCTTAAAAGTTACTTTCATTAAATCCTTATTTCAGTTAATCCGTATTTCAGGTCTAACTACGTTTACTTTTCCTTCAACTTCATAGTAACCAGACAGTACTAAGGATTGAACATGATAGAATAGTTGGTTTAATGTTTCCTCAATTTATTATATAGAAGGCCAATGACAAATAGATGAATAAATACATCAATATTTGATTCAAACTTTTCCTCAAAAATTCAAATTGATCGGGAACCAAACATAGAATTTTAAAAGAAAATAGAGTACCAAACAACATTTCGACGCTAGAAAAAAAAAGAGAGTTGATATGAACCAGTGCCATTGGATTCAACAAGAAGGCAACGATCATAATTACTATTCTAAGGACGAGCCCATCACCACAGTACTTTTAATGTATCTGGGTCATTTAAAGATCAAGCTTTACTATCACAAGCATATCCAATTTATGTCCTAACTTGAACTAATTTCAAAGTCATGAAATATTAACTTATACAACGTAGAACTATAGACTTGGTGGTACGCTAAAAAAGTTTGTGTGTACTTTTGTTCACTCATTTTTAACTTATCTAAATACATCTAATGTTCCACGTAAGCTATTTGATAAAAAAAAAATTTAAAGTTAAATATCTTATAGTAAATGATGTCATGTTAACACATTGATTTGTGTATGTTAGTGAAATATATAATAATATAATAAAAATTACTTAACATTCAAACGAAATCAGTTTTGATTGAGGCATGGAAATATTGCTCTCTTTGAGGAGATTCAAGCCCTTTGTGGTTTACAATAGCTCAAATTAATTAATGCAACAGAACTCATCTTAACTTGACTCTTCTAGGATACAACAACCCAATTAATCGTCGTATGACTCAAATCTACTTTGCATAAGTGAATGAACCTAAAACTTTATCAAAAGAATACATTCCTATTATCTAGAAAATCTCTCAAAAATATACAAACTTTGCTTTTCTCTTTTTGTCTAAAGAAAAAATATTACTTTGGTACTCTTGAATATTACTCTGGAATAATCCTCCCAACTAAACGCCGACCTCTATTTTAATTTAAAAAGAAACAAGATGTTTAGCAAAAGATGCGGAAACTAAGGGGTGGGCAGCGGGTACCCGCACCCACTACCCCACCCTGATTCCACCCCGCGTCATTGTGCAGGGGTGGCGTTACCCGCCCTCTTTCTACCCCTAAGGCGGGGGTGATTAGGGTTTAGCCCGTCCTGCAAATACTCTGCCCCGTATCTATATATATATGTGTGTGTGTGTGTGTGTGTGTGCATTAATATATATTGTATATTTAAAAAAACTCAAATGGATCAAAATGCTGTAATTGGGTTTTTCTTTTTTAATTGAGTTACTTATATAAAACAATGTCGTTTTATATAAGTAACTTAAAACCCCCCTTCATTTCTCCTCTCTCTTTCTCTCTCTCTTTCATCTCTCTCATTTTCACCCAAATCGAACCCTAGCCCCAAATTAGAATCCCACTGCGAGCTCATCATCATCAAAGGTCGCCATTATCTCACCGTCATGTCGTCGAGCCCAATCTCCTCATTTCTTTTGAAGGTCAATTCGAAATCTCCCTTTTTCTTCATTTTTAAAATTTATGAAAATTGAAAATAGGATAATTAATGGAGATGGATGATAGGATTGTAAACTGTGTGTATTGGAGATTGATTGTGCATGTGTGTAAACAGTAATGGATTGTGATTGAATGTTTGGAGTTTTGTAAAATCTTGGTGTGACTAAATATTTCTTATGTTGTTAATCATGATACTATGGTCTACTACAAGATTTGGTTATTTATCATGTTAGTGTATATAGTTCACCTTCACCTAGAGATCTTGATTTTTGGTCAATAATTCACCATCATGGAATTGTTTGCAAATAAATATATTAATCAATCGGCAAAGAAATTGGAGTGTCCTCTCTTAGTGAGGTATTCTCTCTAGCTCTAGAGTGTGTCTCTTAGGTTAGTCTTGCTAGCTTGAATAGTCTCTTTGACATGGAAGACAACCTAGCTTGGTATTGGGACAACTTTCGCCTCACTGAAGAAGAACAAGAAGGAATGGTACTCCTTGCAGCGGTGATGAATACTGCTCTGCTTCATGTGAGTGTTGTCTCCTAGCCATGATCATAACAGATAGATCTATCAACACAGAGGCGTTTAGAAGCATGATGAAAAAGGTATGGGAGTGCGAGAGCTGGCTCAAGTTCACTGAAGTTGGAAACAATTGGTTCCTAATAGAGTTTGACCTGAAGATGGATAGAAACAAAGTGCTCAATGGTAAACCATGGTCTTTCGATCGTTGGTTCCTATGCCTTCACGAGTTTGATGGTCGAAAGTTTATTCAAGAAGTGGCTTTTTCTAAGGAAATCTTCTGGGTACAAGTCCATTTTTGCCTACATGAATGAAGATTCAGGAAAGGACATTGGTGAGAAGGTTGGGAAGGTCCTTCAAGTTCAGACTGATGAGAGAGGACTTGGTTGGGGGAGTTCTTGTGGAACAAAGCCGAAGTAGACATTACTAAATCTCTGCTTCGAGGTACATTTATTTATGTCGATGAAAAAATGACTTGGGTACACATGAAATATGAGAGGTTGCCAACGTTCTGCTTCAAGTGTGGCATTATCAAACATTCGCTAAAATGCTATCCCAAGAGTCCAACTAGTAGAGGGCAATTGCAATATGGCATCTGGCTTAGGGCACCAACAACTAAGGAACATGAGATGTTCCAAAAGAAGTACTCCAACGAAGAAGAGAGCCATAAGCAGCATTCAAACTAGTCATGGAGGCAGAATGAAGCTAGAAGGGATGATGCTAAATAAGGTAACAAAACGGATGCAGGAATTCACTAAAACCAATGACAGGCTAAGAAGACACTGGAGAAGCAACCATTGGCTAGTGTACATGTTCAAAGGAAAATGGAGGAGGTGTCAGGCACTTTGGACTCAGTTGCGGACATCAACCTCAAGATGGAAAGTCAAGAGCCCTTCTTTGCAAAAGGAGACAGGGTGCCTCAACCAAAGCATAGGGGGTCTAACCCTAAAACAAAAAGCACCTAGTCCAAAAAAGAACCAAGGCTAAACTAACCCCAAAAGGACTTCAACAAACCTAAGAGATCAGATAGCATCTCTCGACCAGTTTATGGTAGACCATGTATAAGAGCTCGAACGTACAAAGAGGAGGGCTTCTTGGAAAAGGAAAGCCCGAGACAAATTCTTTATTGAGTCTGTTGGATTGGGCCCTAAGTCACTAGACAAGACCAAAGCCCAACTTGTAAAATCCAAGAGAGGAGGTGGCTTGCTAGAAAGCCCCAACAACAACTTGAAAGGCAAACGTATTAGAGTTGACCCAAAGTTCTCTATGAAACCAACCTCACCAACCTCAATGAGTTGCATTAGTTGGAACTATCATGAGTTTGACAACACACAGACAGTCCATGACTTGTACCACATGGTGCAAACAAAGCATCCCACCTTTGTCTTTCTCATGGAGACAAAGTGCAATAGAGGAAAAGTTGAAAGAATTAAAAGAAGGCTTCAGCTCGAGAACAATTTTATCGTGGATAGTAAGGGTCTTAGTGGAGGCTTGGCCTTCCTTTGGAAAGGGGACACTGAAGCGGAGCTCCTATCATATACTAAGAACCATATCTCCTTGCTAATTAAAGGAGAAAGCACAGGGAAGGACTACGTGATAACGGGCTTCTATGGTAACTTGTGTACTACTCAATGTAGAGAAAGATGGATGCTGCTCAGAGCCTTAAGACCAAGGGACAATAGGGGCTGGTTATGTCTTGGAGACTTCGATGAGATACTTAGCTATAAGGACAAATGGGGAGGAGCACTCAGACCTCGCAAATAGTTAGAGGAATTCAGAAACACCATCAGCTCTGTGGAACATGGGACTTAAGGATAGGAAATATACCTGGTCTAATGGTTGAAGCAGAGCTACTTTCACTAAGGAATGCCTTGATAGAGCCTTGAGCAACAAAACCTGGTCTGATCAATTCCCTTCAACAGCTGTCCACGTGCTTCCAGCTTTCAGCTTTGACCATAGTGCCTTTCACATCACCATGGATAAAGGCAGAGACACGGCACAGGGTCAGGATAAACCCTTCAGATTCGAAGCCTGCTGGCTCCTTAGGGATGAGTGTCACCTCATTGTTAAAGAGGCTTGGTCACAACCAAGAGTTGCAAACTCCAAGCTGTAGGTAGCAACCTCAAGGCTTCAATAGTGCAAGGGCAGACTAATGGAATGGAGTAAGAAGGCCATAGGGGACTCGAAAAAGGAAGTAAAGACAAAGCTAAACCAGCTCTCAAGGTTGTAGCAAACTAATATTGGCCATCACACTCAAGCAATTAAACAAGTCCAATTGAGTGTTGATAGTTACTGGAGGAAGACCATGTATGCTGGAAGCAGAGAGCCAAACAGAAATGGCTCAAGGAAAAGTACCATGACATAATTTTTTCACCAATGTGCTTCCCAGAGGAAGAAAGTGAACTCAATCAAAAAGTTGCTTGATGATAATGGAGAGGAAGTAACAAAACAAGCTGGCATAGCTGACATTTTCCAAGTTTATTATAATAAACCATTTTCTTCCTCGAATCCTAAGGAAATTGACCTTCTTAGTAAGGCATTCACTAGGCAGGAGGTGGAGGAAGCTCTCTTCCAAATGAATGGTCTATGTTCCCTCGGACTCGACGGGTTTCTAGCAACCTTCTACCAAAAACATTGGGGGGTTGTTGGTGATCAAGTCTTCGCTGCTATGTTGCAAGTCCTTAACTCTGAAGGAGAGGTGGCTGCCATCAATAGTGCCTACATCACACTCATCCCCAAGAAGAAATCCCCAACCAAGGTAACTGAGTTTCGACCCATCTCTTTATGCAACGTTATATACAAGATAGCCTACAAAGCAATGGCAATAGGTTAAAACAGATGCTACTGTCCCTCATCTCCCCATCCGAGTCAGCCTTTGTGCCTCACAGATTAATCACAGATAATGTGATTATTGCTTTTGAGGCTATGCATACAATTAAGAACAAAATGTTAAGTCGAGAAGGGTACATGACTCTGAAGCTCGATATGAGCAAGGCGTACAATAGGCTTGAATGGAAGTTCCTAATAGTTGTGCTTTATAAACTCAGGTTTTGCAACAAATGGGTGAACGTAGTTATGAGATGCATTGAAATTGTCAGCTACTCCATCCTTGCTAATGGCATTCCTCAAGACCCCTTCACACCTAAGCGAGGCCTAAGACAAGGCAATCCCATTTCACCCTACTTATTCATTTTGTGCGCGGAGGCTTTGAGCAACCTCATATGCAAAGCTAAGAAGGTAGGCTTGATAAACGGCATTCCCATAGCAAGAGGAAAGATCAAAATATCACACTTGTTCTTTGGGGATGATAGCCTATTGTTTTGTCAGGCAAATGCTTTAGAATGGGGAAGGATATTCCATCTCCTCAAATCATACGAAGTAGCCTTGGGTCAAATACTAAACTTGGAGAGAACCTCCATTATATTCAGCAAGAACACCACAAAGGCAACTCAAAGTTATATCCTGTCATTGGCTGGAATACGATCACCCCTAACCTTTGAGAAATATTTGGGCTCTTATTTGTTGTTGGAAAAGCAAAACATAAGTCTCTTTAAGGAATTTTGGATACCATCAGATCTCGAATTGGCAACCACAACACATGGAGTCTATTTGTATAACATGTTCCAAAATTTCAATGCAAAAGGACATAAGGCTCCTTGACTAAGAAGACAGAAAAATAATTTCAAAAGACCCTATTGAAATTAACATGTGGTTGTTTTTTTTTACGTATATACTTGCTCATTTAAGTGTAAAAAAATCCATAGAATTACTCGGATGATTAGAATGATCCGTTACATTGTTTAATGATGAGTTTGCCTCTAAACAAATCACATAGACATCAATACTAAGAGGAACACATATTTCATGAGACGAAACCAATTCAACGCTGTTAACATCAATGTCAAAATTTTGCTGTCTCTTTGAAACTCTCTGAGCAAGACTAAAATCATGAACGATGTTTATATGTTTTTAAAGGGTCATCAATTGATGTAGTCATTTGATCACCACCAAATGAAGCGGAACCATTACCATTAAAGCAAAATCTTTTAATTGAATCGAATTGCGTTTACATGCTTTTTGCAGGTTGTTTTCCATGATCTTTAAAAAATAGTTTTCAGACTTAACCTGGACAGAATTTAATAATATTGTTTTTAAACGAATGTTGCATAACTCATTAACGCAATCTTACCACTTCTCATTATGTTAATGAAGGAAACAATTCTTCTAAATGTTGGATACTGTTCCACACAAGCAAGACTAAATGAGTAAATAACAATTGCTTAATAAGAAATCCGAACTCCCACTGTGCATCTTAATGATATAAATGATTACCGTGAATCCTGTGTTGAACAATACATACAACCGAATTATTTATGCAATAAGTCAACAAAGAAATGAATATAACAAAATTAGACATCAAATGAAAAATAATATGAAAAGGAAATCTATAAAAAGCATAGATCAATATCATAGATCAAAATTCTTAAATAAAATATTTATAAAAATTAATTTGTTCTTCAAAGCAAGTATACCAAAAATTACAAGTAGGGACTAGCAAAAAAGAATATAATATATATATAATAGAAAGCAAATGCACTTACAGATTTAGATCTCTTGATAAGAAAGATAATTATCGTTTAGATACAAGACATCGTAAGTTTTGATTGCATTGCAAACACACACTTTTTTAAAAAGGGCTTGTGCAAAGCTTGCATATTTAAAACTTGTATATATCATTTCTCTCTCTTTGTCTCTCTCTCTCTCTCTCTCTCTATATATATATATGCCATAGATACAAATCAAACAAAATAACAGAAAAAAGGTGGTGGACTATTTTGTTGAATAGTAGGAATAAAACATGGCAAATTTGAAAATTCAAAAAAATCATTGTCTTTCATGACAAAAAGTTTTTAATTATATTACTGCAGCAAAATAATGAAAGTCGAAACTCTAAAACATTTCATATGTGCCCAAAGAGGAGAAGATGAATGACAAAGGTAAGGAAAGATAAAAAAAAACCATTATAAGTGTGGTTTGAATTTTTTTTTACTTATTTAGAATAAATGTATTAACTTGGATGCTTATGTTGCCTCACCAAAGATTATTTATTGAAGGAAAATCATGTGTAACAATAGAGGAACCGTAGGCCATTTTTCTTCTTTCCAATTCTGTAAAGTTGTAACCGTTTTACTCATTTCTAGAATGTTGTACAAATGTGTATAAAAATATCACAATACAATAATACAAATTGAGGAAAAATTCTGGAAACATGCCTTTCTAATATGGTATTAAAGAGCCATCGACTTGCAGTCTTGATCCATGGCCTTATCTTGTCCCCTTCCCTCTCCCACCCTCCCGGCCTTGCCTTACTTCCTCTATGTTGTTATTACAAAACTAACTACAAATAATTATCCTTTATGGCAAGTGCAGATCTCTGCATACTTTCGTGGTCAAGATCTATACAAATATATGGATGGAACATATGCCTCCCTTATTTAAGACCTTCCAAATTCTTCATAACCGAACCTTGTGTATTCATCATGGAAACATGTTGATCAATTTGTTCTTAGCATTCTATTCTCCTCACTCTCATATCTGTTTATGGCCATGTCTTATCCTCAATCACCTTTTGTGCACTTTGGCTTTTCCTTTCCTCCAAGTACACATCACAATCCCAAGCCAAACAATTTCATGTTCATTTTCAACTGGCCAACCTCACGTGTGGAGAATAGAGTATCACTGATTATCTTGGGAAAGTAAGAACCCTAGTGGACATTCTTGCTACCATCGGTTCACCCTTACCTGATCCCGAATTTGTCACCTACTCTCCTATGATGCCTGATAAGTGTAATTTTTATATGATTCTATTATCTTTTTATTTATAAAAATTTATTAGTTTTTCTTTATTTTATTTTATTTTAATTATATTTATTTATTTTTGTTGAAGGAATGAGAAGAAAAGGGGAAAAAAAAAAGAACAAGAAGAGCGGTTGATTTGGACTACAAGAAGAAAAGTGGGCCATGTTATTTTTGCAAGTCTGATGTTAAAAGTTTGAAGTGAATTTATTGGGCTAAAACAAATCAACTAGTTTTCCATGGCCTTTAAGTGCATGTATATGTCACTGTGTCCAATAAAGAAAGATACAAGCAATTTATTGTAGCCGCACACGTAACTTTTCAAAATTCAATTAAAGGACACAACAACAAAACTTATCACTTTGGCTGGCCCACAATGACTTGAACAAGACACGGCACTTATCCTAGTGGAAGAGGGAGCGCCGCGCGCGCACACACACACACACACACATATATATATATATTGAGCCGAACCATTCAAGCCGCAGGGAGCAGACCAGAGAGAGCAGATCAGAGAAAGCAGCCGAGAGGATCTTGAGCAATTTTATTAGGAAATTTTTTTTAAAGTTTTTTTGACGAGGAGGATCTGGAGGACAGAGGCGAGAGCTACATGTTTATCAACCGATTCCGATGAAAAACATAAGTTTTAATTGTTTTCTTTTTAATTTTATTATGAACTAAATTTTATTTTCTAGGGAGTTGATGTAATCTAGCATTGAACACACAGTTTATATTTTGAGTTATTTTATTTTTAATATTTCCATGATTGAGTGTTTAATTCTTGTTCTTAATGCTTAAAATTTTTTACGAATTATTGTTTGATCAATTGAATTACAATGAGACCGATAAGTGATTTGTGGTTTTAGTTCTAGAATTAAATACCATTAGTTGAGCGAAAGTAGAGATGCTTTACCGCGACTAGTGTGATTTTTCAGAATTTTCAAAGTACGTAATGAGTCTCCAATTAATTAAATTCACATAGAGATATGGAGTTGTTATTTGGAGATATTTTTGATATTATTCGAGAGAAGATATTGAATAATTAAGAAATTTTTAATCATCAACGGGAGATTATTGAAATTTAATAATTAGGAAGAATAAATTGTGTGGAATTTGCTAGGTGAAATCAATTGCTCTAGATCCATTTTCATCATATTTGTTACACTTTTAAATTTTAGCCTTTGTTAATTTTGATTCGTAGATTTATTTTTGTTAAGTAGTTTAATTTAATTTAGATAGTAGAAAAGTTCCATTTATTTTCGATTTTTCAAATAGTAATTAATTTAGTGAATTTCAGTATTCAACAACAGAGTTAATCCCTTTGGGTTCGACATTTGTTTTCTACAAAACACTTTGCTACTTGTTACGATTCTGTGCGCTTGCAGATTATTTTATGCGAACAAGTTTTTGGCGCCATTGCCGGGGATTAATTTTTGTTATTGATATTGATACTAACTAGATTTTTACTACTTTGGATTTTATTTTAGTAAAAAAAAATTTGTGCATCTGAGTTTATTTTCTTTCTTTTCAGGAATTAAAAGTGTATGCCCCGATCTAAACAATTAGAGCATACACACTTTGATCCCAAAATTGAAAGAACCTTACGTTAGATCAAGAAAAAGAAGAAGAAATAGGCCAACACATCTTTATCTAATATGACTGATCAGGAGCACAAGGCATTACGAGACTATGCTATGCCCTCGGTCAATGGGGCTACATCGAGTATAAGGAGGCCGGCCATACAAGCCAATAATTTTGAGATCAAGCAGCCATCATTCAAATGATACAGCAAACTGTCCAATTCGGAGGGTTGTCACAAGAAGATCCTAATGTTTATATTGCAAATTTTTTAGAAATTTGAAATACTTTTAAACACAATGGAGTGACAGATGATGCGATTCGACTAAGACTTTTTCCTTTTTCACTTAGGGATAAAGCAAAAACTTGGTTGAATTCATTACCGCCTGGCGTCATCACTACTTGGGAAGAGTTAGCACAGAAATTCTTGGCAAAATATTTTCCTCCCGCAAAGACAGCAAAATTGAGGAACGATATCACCACATTCATCCAATTTGAGGGTGAATCATTATACGAAGCATGGGAGAGGTATAAAGAATTATTGCGGAGATATCTTCATCATGACCTTCCAGCATGGCTTCAAGTGCAAACATTCTACAATGGTCTGGGAGCTACAAACAGGTCTATGGTTGATGCAGCAGCTGGTGGAGCGTTAATGAGTAAAACTCATGAAGCAGCCTATGAACTTCTGGAAGAATTAGCATCCAACAATTATTAATGGCCTACGGAGAAAGTAATGCCAAGAAAGACAGCTAGAGTTTTAGAACTTGATTCTATTACCACATTGGCAGCACAAATGGCAACTTTGTCTCAACATTCAAACTAATGTTGTTTGTGATCATTGTGCAGGAAATCATTCAAGTGTAGATTGCCAAGTGGGGAATCATTTTGCCCAACCGAGTTATGGACAAGCAAATTACGTGTCAAATTTTCAACGTCAAAATAATCCATACTCGAACACATACATATCTAGATGGAGGAATCACCCAAACTTTTCATGAAGCAATAATCAAGAGTCGACTAGACCACCTCAACAACCTCCACAACAAGAGAAGAAGCCGGCACTTGAGGACATGTTCATGCAATACATGCAAAAGACAGATATAGCAATCCAAAACAACTCGGCTTCAATCTGCAATCTTGAGGTGCAGATTGGTCAGCTCTCAAACATGCTTACAGAGAGGACCGCAGGGACGTTACCGAATAATACTGTGACCAATCCAAAAGAACATGTCAAGGCAATACTACTGAGAAGTGGGCGAACATATAAGGAGCCTAAAGTAGAAAATGCCAAGTAAGATGAAGCTGTGAATAATGAGGAGTCAAAGATGAAGGAAGCTTAGCCAGAGATGAAAGAAGTGGAGCAAGCTGAGACAACTAAGGAGAATCAAAGAGCTTCAAAATCCAAAAAATCCAGGGAAGTTACTTTTGAAACTTATTCCCCTTCAATTTATGATCCACCAATTCCTTTTCCTCAAAGATTAAGAAAAAATAATGTTGATTAATAGTTCTCTAAATTTTTGAGCATATTTAAGCAATTGCATATTAATATTCCTCTCATTGAAGCTTTAGAGCAAATGCCTAATTATGCTAAATTTTTTAAGGATATTATATCAAAGAAGTGGAAATTGGAGGAGCATGAAACGGTAATGCTGACAGAGGAGAGTAGTGCAATTTTACAAAAGAAGCTGCCACCTAAGTTGAAAGATCCGGGGAGTTTCACTATCTCTTGCACTATAGGAAATTCTTATTTTGATAGAGCTTTATGTGACTTAGGAGCAAGTATTAATTTTATGCCTCTCTCTGTTTTTAGGAAATTGG
Source organism: Platycarya longipes (assembly GCA_036559045.1). Lineage (NCBI taxonomy): Eukaryota > Viridiplantae > Streptophyta > Magnoliopsida > Fagales > Juglandaceae > Platycarya > Platycarya longipes. The sequence goes on along the minus strand of CM071789.1, from coordinate 24,741,471 downwards.
GTCTTGGAGAAGTAAAGCCGACCACCATCTCTCTACAATTGGCGGACAGATCTATTAAGTACCTGAGAGGAGTCATTGAAGATGTATTAGTGAAAGTTGATAAGTTCATCTTTCCTGCCGACTTCATTGTTCTTGATATGGATGAGGACGAGGAGATCCCTTTGATACTAGGCCGACCTTTTCTTGCAACGGGGAGAACCTTAATTGATGTTCAACAAGAAAAACTAGTTTTGAGGGTCAGAGAGGAGGAGGTCACCTTTGATGTATTTAAGCCTATGAAATTTCCATCCGAGACACATTCTTGTTTTCAAATAAGTGATCGAGACGTGATCATGGCTTGCGAGACTTATGTAGCTAATTTTCTAAAGCTACCACTTGAGGTATGTCTTACTTGCTCTACATCTATTGAATTTGATGATGAAGAGGTTAGAAAGTATGAGAGATATTTGGAGGCTACACCATTTGTTCCTCCTTCAATGCAACCAAAAGTTGAAGAATTAAACTCGTCCCGACAGACATCTCCAAGTGAAGAACCACATAAACTTGAGCTCAAACCACTTCCATCAAATTTAAGGTATGCGTTCTTAGGCCAAGACTCTACTTTTCCAGTTATTATTAACAGTTCTTTAAGTGATGTAGAGGAGGAAAAGTTGCTGAGAATCTTGCGGGAACACAAAATGGCTTTAGGTTGGATTATCGCTGACATCAAAGGAATTAGTCCTTCAATTTGTATGCACAAGATTTTGATGGAGGATAAATATAAGCCTATTGTCCAGCCTCAAAGGAGATTGAATCCGTCCATGCAAGAAGTGGTGCATAAAGAAGTGTTGAAACTATTAGATGCCAGGATTATTTATCCAATCTCAGACAGCGCATGGGTAAGTCCAGTACAAGTCATTCCAAAGAAGGGTGGAATAACTGTGATCAAGAATGATAGCAATGAACTTATACTAACAAGGACGGTCACGGGATGGCGAGTATGCATAGATTATAGAAAACTTAATGATGCAACTCGGAAAGACCATTTTCCATTACCTTTTATTGATCAAATGCTAGAAAGATTTGTAGGACATGCTTACTACTGTTTTTTGGATGGATATTCTGGCGATAATCAAATAGCCATTACGCCCGAAGATCAAGAAAAGACCCATTTTACTTGTCCATATGGAACATTTGAATATAAGCGAATGCCTTTTGGCCTTTGCAATGCGCTAGCTAGATTTCAAAGATGCATGATGTCCATCTTCTCGGACATGGTGGAAAAATTTTTAGAAGTCTTCATGGATGACTTCTCTGTCTTTGGATATTTTTTTGATAATTGTTTGTCTAACTTATCTTCAGTTTTGCAGAGATGCAAGGAGACAAATCTAGTCTTGAACTGGGAAAAATGCCACTTTATGGTCGAGGAGGGAATAGTGCTGGGCCACCGAATTTCTTCTAAGGGAATTGAAGTTGACCGAGCAAAAATAGAAGTGATCGAAAAACTCCAACCACCAACCAATGTGAAGGGCGTGAGAAGTTTCTTGGGACACGCCGAATTCTATCGACGGTTTATTAAGGATTTTTCTCAAATTACTAAACATCTTTGCAATCTGTTGATTAAAGACACTCGATTTGAATTTTTTGATGAATGCTTGCATGCTTTTGAAACACAGAAAAAGAAATTAATTTCAGCACCTATAATTGTATCAACAGATTGGAATTTACCATTTGAATTAATGTGTGATGCCATTGACTATGCTATAGGAGCTGTTTTAGGGCAGAGAAAAGAAATTTTTTTCATGTTATTCATTATGCAAGTAGGACTTTAATAGAGGCTCAACTGAATTATGCTACTACTGAAAAAGAACTATTAGTAGTTGTTTTTGCTTTTGACAAATTTTGTTCTTACTTGATAGGTTCGAAGGTGGTTGTCTACACCGATCATTCTACTCTTAAGTACTTGCTTGCAAAGAAGGATGCTAAACCAAGATTGCTTCGATGGATTTTGCTTCTACAAGAATTCAATTTGGAGATTAAGGATAAGAAAGGTATTGAAAATTTGGTGGCAGATCACTTATCCCGAATGGAGCTTCAAGGTACGGATGATGAGCAACAATTGCAAATTAATGAAACATTCCCAGATGAGCATTTGATGGCAATACAAGTTGTTCCATGGTATGCCGACATAGTCAACTACTTGGTGTCGCAAATCCTACATCTTGGAATGACATATTAACAAAAGAAGAAGTTCTTCTCCGACTTGAAATATTATTTTTGGAAAGAACCTCTTTTATACCGGTACTGCGCGGACCAAATAATCAGAAGATGTGTGCCCAAGGAGGAGATAGAGAACATACTCAGACATTGTCATTCATTGGAAGTTGGCGGCCACTTTGGTGGTTCAAAAACAGCAGCAAAAATTCTGCAATCCGGGTTTTATTGGCCATCTATTTTTAGAGATGCATTTAAATTTGTTACTTTGTGTGATCATTGTCAAAGGGTTGGAAATATTTCAAGGAAACATGAGATGCCTTTAAACAATATTTTGGTGATTGAATTATTTGATGTTTGGGGTATAGATTTCATGGGTCCTTTTCCATCCTCATATTCTAACAAATTTATTTTGGTGGCTGTAGATTATGTCTCCAAATGGGTGGAAGCAGTTGCTTTGCCGACTAATGATGCGAGGGTTGTAGTGAATTTTCTCCGGAAAAACATTTTCTCCCGATTCGGCACTCCAAGGGCTATAATTAGTGATGGTGGGAAGCACTTTTGCAATCGCCAATTTGAAGCACTATTGACTAAGTATGGAGTTACCCATCACGTGGCGACACCATACCATCCTCAAACGAGTGGCCAAGTTGAGGTATCTAATCGGGAGCTGAAGAGTATATTGGAGAAGACCGTGAATATTTCTCGTACAGACTGGGCGAGAAAGTTAGATGATGTACTATGGGCCTATAGAACAGCATTCCAAACACCAATCGGAATGTCACCTTACAGGCTAGTTTATGAAAAAGCATGCCATCTACCGGTGGAGCTAGAACACAGAGCCTATTGGGCGACAAGGATACTAAACTTTGATCTACAAACAGCTGGCAAAAAGAGAATATTACAAATAAATGAGATGGATGAGTTCCGCAATGATGCTTATAAGAATGCTTGAATTTACAAAGATAAAACTAAGAGATGTCATGATAAGCAAATTCTGAGTAGACAATTTGAAGTCACGCAAAAAGTTCTATTATTTAACTCAAGACTTCGACTCTTTCCAGGAAAGCTGCGCTCTCAGTGGTCGGGGCCATTTGTGGTAACCCAAGTTTTTCCCTATGGGGCGGTTGAAGTCCATCATGAGACAAAAGGGACATTTAAAGTAAATGGACAAAAATTAAAACCCTATATGGATGGAGACTTTAACTCAGAAAACTGCTACGTCGATCTCATCAGTAACAAAAGATGAGATGATAATGTCTAGCACGTTAAATAAACCGTTTTTGGGAGGCAACCCAAGTTTTTATATTTCTGTTTTATTATTTATTTATTTTTCTTTATCTTATTGTTTTACTTTCAATTTTTTTTTAGGAATAGAAAGACTGAAGAAATCTCTAATGCATACACAGCTGCACCTCAAGCAAAAATATTAAGCTGGAAATCAGGGGAGTATCTCTTATTCTCTCTCATTCTTTTCATTAGTATTTCTTCCTTTTTTCCCATTGAGAACAATGTGATATTTAAGTTTGGGGGAAAGGATTTTATTCAAAAATTAAAAAGAAATAAAAAAATTGTTGTTTTTCATTATGTTTGGTTTTGAAGAAAAAAAAAAGTGCCTATGATAAGAATATAGTTGAAATTCCTTATAATTTTTAGGATTTATTCTCATTGCTTAAGTCCAGCTGTTAATTCTTTACTTGATCTTGTGTAATTTGATATGATCATTAATCATTGTGCATACCTAGAGCAGTTTTATGTGAATTTTGTGAATTTCGATGGTCTCTACTTACTCTAAAAATTTATTTGATTACTCTCTTGGTAAAATCTTATACAGAATATTACTTGGGAAGTGATTTAGGCATTCTTTGAATCGATTGGGCCTTTCAAAACTACCTCTTTATTACTTGTCACCTATTCGATTTATTCCTAAATAGGGTTAAAAAAATAAAAAGAGAGTGATATATAAGTGAAAAAAGAAATGTACAAAGTTCCATTTATTCCAATGTTTTAAGTTTCTTAGTAACTAGGAGTATTCATTACCAATATTTACTCTTACGTCAAATCGTGATTTGAAATATGAGTATGCAAAAGTACTTTAAGTGTCTAACTTGTTGAGTAACTGGGTGCATCCATCACAAATGCTTGCATTCACGTCAAAAGACAAGTGACACATTGGGTTTCAAAAGAAAAAAAAAAAAGGAGCACTTCAAGTTTGTGACTTGTTGAGTAACTGGGTGCATCCATCACAAATGTTTGCATTCACATCAGAAGATAAGTGACGACTTGGAGCAAGAAAAAAATTGAAACTTTGAAAGAACGGGGAAAAGAGGTGTGATTTAAAATATTCAAAGGATTGAGAAGAGTGTATGTTTTAGAAATGAGACTGTCCTATTTGCATAAATCCTATTTTCTTTGAAACCTTCATCCTAGCCATTCGTCACAAGCCTAATAAAGACCTATTGATCCTTTGTAATATTTTGTTCTATATTATTAGAGAGTGATTTGAAAAGCAAGCATATGGAGTTTGTAGAGATCCAGACTTATTTACTTGTTTGCATAAAATCATCCGGGGAGCTAATGATGAAGTGAGAATGATAATGCAGTGTAATTAAGTTTTGAACTAACTTTTGGACTTGATTGATTTGGAATGATTCATTTAAATTATAAGATTTATGCAATCTTTGAGGCAAGAAATTTTATGAAGCAAACCAATGTTTATTTGAGTTATTTTCTTTTTTCTTTGCTCGAGAACTAGCAAAGTTTAAGTTTGAGGGAATTTGATAAGTGTAATTTTTATATGATTCTGTTATCTTTTTATTTATAAAAATTTGTTAGTTTTTCTTGATTTTCTTGATTTATTCTATTTTATTTTATTTTAATTATATTTATTTATTTTTGTTGAAGGAATGAGAAGAAAAGGAAAAAAAAAATAAAAGAACAAGAAGAGCGGTTGATTTGGACTACAAGAAGAAAAGTGGGCCATGTTATTTTTGCAAGTCTGATACTAAAAGTTTGAAGTGAATTTATTGGGCTAAAACAAATCAATTAGTTTGCCATGGCCTTTAAGTGCATGTATATGTCATTGTGTCCAATAAAGGAAGATACAGGCAATTTATTGTAGCCACGCACGTAACGTTTCAAAATTCAATTAAAGGACACGGCAACAAAACTTATCACTTTGCCTGGCCCACAATGACTTGAACAAGACACGACACTTATCCTGGTAAAAGAGGGAGCGCCGCACACACACACACACACATATATATGTATATTGAGTTGAACCATTCAAGCCGCAGGGAGCAAACCAGAGAGAGCAGATCAAAGAAAGCAGCCGAGAGGATCTTGAGCAATTTTATTAGGAGATTTTCTTTAAAGTTTTTTTGACGAGGAGGATCTGGAGGACAGAGACGAGAGCTACATGTTTATCAACCGATTCCAATGAAAAACATAAGTTTTAATTGTTTTCCTTTTAATTTTATTATGAACTAAATTATATTTTCTAGGGCGTTGATGTAATCTAGCATTGAACACACAGTTTATATTTTGAGTTATTTTATTTTTAATATTTTCATGATTGAGTGTTTAATTCTTGTTCTTAATGCTTAAAATATTTTACGAATTATTGTTTGATCAATTGAATTATAATGAGACCGATAGATGATTTGTGGTTTTAGTTCTAGAATTAAATACCATTAGTTGAACGAAAGTAGAGATGCTTTACCGTGACTAGTGTGATTTTTCAGAAAATTCAAAATACGTAATGAGTCTCCAATTAATTAAATTCACATAAAGATATGGAGTTATTACTTGGAAATATCTTTGATATTATTCGAGAGAAGATATTAAATAATTAAGAAATTTTTAATCATCAACAGGAGATTATTGAAATTTAATAATTAGGAAGAATAAATTGTATGGAATTTGCTAGGTGAAATCAATCGCTCTAGATCCATTCTCATCATATTTGTTACACTTTTAGATTTTAGCCTTTGTTAATTTTGATTCGTAGATTTATTTTTGTTAAATAGTTTAATTTAATTTAGATAGTAGAAACGTTCTATTTATTTTTGATTTTCCAAATAGTAATTAATTTAGTGAATTTCGGTATTCAACAACAGAGTTAATCCCTGTGGGTTCGATATTCGTTTTCTACAAAACACTTTGCTACTTATTATGATTCTGTACGATTGCAGATTATTTTACGCGACCAATGCCTTCATCACTTCCATAACAACTCAATCTGAACCAATTTCTTCCATTAAGATCTATCAACTCTTACTCGTGCATGAGAGTCGCCTAGCTCACAAGTGCATGTAAGTCCCTTTCAATTGAACTCTGTGTTAACCTCACCAATACAATGGCCGTGGTCGAAATTCATCTCGAGGAGGTCGTGGCCACAATGGTAGGGGCAGGTCTGGCTTATCAAAATTGTGGTGGCCGTAGCTTCTCTCCTGCTCTGTAGCACAATAATGCATCTTTCTAATGCCCCACCTGTCAACTTTGGGAAAGGCAAGTCATGTTGCCTTACAATGCCGTCATCGGTTCGATCATAGCTATTAGTATGAGGCTCCCCCTACTTTCTCAGCAAATTACACAACCTCCAACAACCCCAAAAATTTCACAGAGCCCACCTGGTGCCCGAATTTAGCTACAACCCATCATATCATGCATGACTTCAACAACCTCAACATATCTTCCGAACCCTACTGCGGTAGTGGCCAGGTTCGAGTGGGCTATGGATCGAGTCTTCCGATATTGAACATGGATGCTTCCTCCATATCTTTTTCACTTTCTTCCTTCTCTCTTCAAAGTTTACTCAATGTTCCTAGCATAACCAAGAACTTAATCATTGTTTTCAAATTCTGTAGTGATAATTCATGTTTTTTGAATTTCATGCTTCCTGTTTTCATGTGAAGGACACTTCGATGGGTTGGATCCTCCTCACATGGCCAATCTGTGATGGCCTCTATGCTTTCCCATTCGTGACGGCCTCTTACTCCACACCTTTTCACTCTCTGTCTGCTTATCTTGGCGGGAAAACCATCGTGGCTCATGGCACTGCCAATTGGGTCATCCTTAACTTGCAATCCTTTCTTGTCTTTTGCACTCTAGTTGTTTGAATTTTTCTCCAAGTGACTTTGTTCAAATGTAACGATTGTCCTATCACCAAAGGCCATCAAATGCCATATCAGACCACTACAACCCATTCAATTAAACCCTTGAAACTTGTTTGTGTTGATGCTTGGGGCCCAACCCACCCTGTCTTTAGACATGGATTTTAAATATTGTATTTCTTTTGTAGATCAATACACTCAGTAGACTTGGTTTTATCCTTTAAAAGTTAAATCTAATGTGTCACAAATATTTACAATTTTCTTGCCATATGTTGAACAACATTTTAACACTATACTCATTACCCTTCAAACCTAAGGGGTGGGAAATTTAAACCCCTTATGCCATTTTGTAAAAAAAATGGAATTTATCATCATTTTACATGTCCACACTCCACATACCTATCAACAAAATGGGCTTGTAGAACAAAAACATAGACACATCATTAATATCGGGCTTGCCCTATTGGCCCAAGCAACTCCTCCCCCTTCATTTTTGGCCAATGCTTTTGAAACAACCGTCTACCTTATCAATCTCTTACCCACATCTATACTTAAAAATAACCATTTTCTAAAATTTATAATCGTAATCCTGACTATCATTTTCTCAGAAACGTTTGTTGCCAATGCTTCCCAAATTTGCATCCTTCCACTCCTCACAAATTAAATTTTCATTCCTTCCTGTGTCTCTTTAGTATTACCAATGACTAGCGTTATGGTAAATGCACATTTTTGACCAATGTTAGCAGTGGTAAGCAACGTTTCTTGATTGCCAAATTTGGTAAAAATACTAATTTTCATCAAATTTCATTGTAGTAAAAAATCTATTCCATGAATATAGTGCATGAGAAAGACATTATCAGATCACTTTTTTCAAGAAGATATGTCATGGGCATAAAGTTTTTGCCACAACCTCTCCCATGGAGAATGATATTATTTCATACTAGATGAGACCTTATGCCACAAATAAAAAATGTTTTTACGCCCACAGATGTCATGGAAAAAAGAAGGCTTTCCTTGTGAACTCTATTAGTTTAGTGGATAAAGTATCTTTCCTCACAAATTATATGCCACGAGTCTTCCACAAGATAAATTGGTGGGGAAAATTTATTTTCCACTAACGATATACTTTATTTCCATAACTGCCACTCTTGAGAAAAAGTCATATTTGTTGTAGTGAGTATTCAATACAACACATCGGACGTAGTTTCAGTGAAAGGGCACACAAGCTTGCTAGATATGCAAAATTCATAGATAATTTGTGTTTGAGAGGGTTCTTTCCATCACTGCATTGATTCTATTGTATACAACATATAATGAATTTTGCCACGATGGAGAGTGATTGGAAAAAGTCTGGATTAGGTGCCTTACTTTTCCAAATAGCATATGAAAATTTCCCCTGCCCTCCACCAACTCCTAATTCCATCGTAATGACATTCCTCAAAGTTGTATATGTCAAACACTGGTCATGGAAATAATAATTGGCCAGCTTTAAACCTTGATAATGTTAACCGTGCATTAAACCAATAATCTTAACAATTATGAAGTTATCCCTTCATAATAAGCACAACCCTCTCTGTCCAAGCTAGTATTTTGGATTATAAATCATTTTTCAGACATCAACTAGCCTCATCAATTAACTCACAAAAAACCTTCCCTACAACCCATCTTAATTTTTCTTCATTGGTAAGTAATACATCCCTTCTAACACCACTTTGGCCATTGAAGAAATACCTTTGAATGAGGGACATTATAGATGGGCATTGGATTGTTGCATATTGAGAAAACAATCCATAAAAAACCTAGTCACAAAAAACCCTGTCGGAATCTTGTTGGGTCTTTCTTTGAGACCCAGAAGCTGCCTCTAACTCAATCATTCATAAATTATTTACTTTCTTGTACTCGAAAATTGATTTCCTCAATTCTAAAATATCACTCACCATTTGGTCTACCTTGGCCTTGTTTTTGTATTACTTTTATTCCGTTCAGTCTCCTCTATTAGACGAATAAATGCCTTGTTTTTCTTTATCGAAGGAGAGGGTCCGGAATGACCATGTGCCCCATTTCTGTTGTATAACCAATATCCAGTACTTCTTTGAAGACGCTATCAGCCGCTTCATCAACATCCTCGTCTTTCGCATCTTTTTCCATTAACCTCTCCACCATTTGGTTTTGAAAAATTTAAATGAAACAAAAATTGGATTTGATGATTAAATTGTATGCAGTCAATAGTAAAACATAAATGAACTTAAATCCAATCTTACGTATTGTGTTTTATTACATCATTAATTAATTTACCCTTAGCCTTGACCAATGCGTTTCTTTATAAAAGAAACCTTATTTGGTGCCATCTCTCGCTGCACTATATAATTGTCTAAGTAATGTCAGCTATACAAAAATAGTCCAAAGTACTTATAATTATACATACCATAATCATAAACCTTCTCCTCTAATACTCGTATAAAAGACTTCCGCCCACTAGTATGTTTGACATTCAATTTGAACTGTTCCTCCTAGACTTCTCTTACATTCTTTTTGGCACGATCACAACTATTTAGTAGCTATACTAGTTCCTGAGTTTAAGTGTTAAGCAGAAAATTGAATTAACATATTTACTTATATTTCATGCACCTATCAATATGAGAAAAATTATGTGGATCATAACATATCACATTTAGAGCACCAACTTAATACGAAGCTGAAATTTAATTACAATATACCTTGAATGTCCGACTTGCCCACATTTCACATAGCAACTACCATACAGGTTTATCAACCATGGAGGTCCCACCATGTAGTGCCTCTTTATGCAATGCATATTTTAAGTAGACTTGTGTAATGCATAGTGATATTTATTATACTTATCAGCCAAATGCGTGACAACAATCTAACTGTGGTTCTCTCTTATCCATACCAGAAAAAAAATCTGCTTGCAATAGTAAGTGTACACTTGATTGTTAGAAGGGTTTGTCCTCCAACATGTGTTTGATTATGCCCAAATGAGTACCCAACCAACTTATGTACTTTGCATAGTAAGAAGTAAGGTCCTACCCTCACTCGGTTAATGAGCTCCTACTTTTCCTCTTCAAGTACATAACTCCAACTGGCATGCCTCGTGTCAGTATGCAATTTAATTACCAACATCACCTGACCAAAGAATATTGAGGCATTCTCGCTTGATGGACCTCGATAACCACTTGTATCACCAGAGGAATCGGCCCCACCTTCCTAAGCTATTCTAGTAGTGTGCCCTTTGCTGACTCCCGACCCCATTTCCTAATTGGTGGATCTACATGAAAGACATCAATTTCATTAACCTCAATCAAAAATGATTATTCCAATGAACCAGAAAAATGCATATACTACAGTCTATTGTATATAATTTTGGTTTTAGATCAACTATGCTATTCATTGGGTACGTAAATGGATGTCATACCTATATTAGTGTTTCTCTCTTCAACCTATCTTCCACCCATGGCTTGTTTTGCAACTGCAGCTCCTATGTTCTGAGTCGATTTATTCGAGTCTGGTTCGTCCTACAAGATAGTCTTTGGAGGCAATGATTCTGATTTTGGAGTGCTAGCTACGAGAACTCTACCATGTGAAACTCGCCCCTTTTAGAACTTTATATACCTTGACATCCTTAGTTGTACTTATAGTTTTGTATTAGATTATGTACCAAAACATATTGTAGAAAAGTTAGGTACAGAAGATCAATATCAATTAGGTTTAATATTGAGTAAGCCATAACAAAGTAAAATGTGAGAAACATCAGCTTATGTTCTTCTCTTTTTCATGCAATTATATGCTTCAGATTGAAATACCATATAGAATTTGTTTTCTTCTTTATTGAAAACTTCCAACTAAATATAATGTATAGTTGATGTGGGCTAAATTGGCAATTATAACAACAAATATATACTACAACTACAATAACTAAATCACAACCAGTCTCCTAAACTAAGTTGCAATAGTTAGCAAAATTAACATAGCAATTGTTGAAGTTGAGTTCCAACAAGTAATCTTTGATGAATCATATTAAACAAAATACCATCAGATTTTTTTTTTCTTCTTGATTGACCAATTGCTAACTAGGTATAATGTGTAGTTGGTGTAGGCTAAATTAACAATTATAGAAGAAATATATTTCACAACCATAATAACTAAGTCACAACTAATCTCTTGAACAAAGCTGCAGAAGTTAGTAAAATTGAGATACCAATTGTTGAAGTTAAGTTCCAACAATTCTTAGATGATTAATATTCAACAAAATACTATCAGATTTTTTTTTTCTTCTTGATTGACCAATTGCCAACTAATTAACAAGGAAGGAATACTTGATATAGGCTGAATTGGCATTTATAACAAGTTTCTTCAATTTGAAACCATTAACTAATGAAATCCAACCTTATCATCTCAGAAAATATTTGAGTTTTAAAAATGTGTACTCCAACAAAGTTTGGAACAACCTCTTTGATTTTCTGGCTTGTATGATATGTATTTTCATTTGACTAACCCTTGGCAAATTTTTACATTTTGTTTTATATATACACCAAATAGTAGGGCAGATTTGTGTTGTATACATGCGTTGATATATTAAATATTCATAGACTGAAGCACAACTGAAATTATTCTAAAACCCCCCAATCAGATAACAAATTAATTATCTAAAGTTGAAAGGGTGCATGTGGCGTGGGTAAAACACATCAAAAGTTCAATCAAAGACCTTTTTATACAAAACCCCCAAAAATAGAAGAAGGATAAGATTTCATTGTAATTGCAAAAAGAAATACAATTCTTTGTTTTATACTGGCTTGCATGGGAAAGGTGAATAGAGAACCTTTTGTGTAGTTTATGTAAAAAAGCTATCTTTTAGGAAGCTTAAGTAGAAGGAGAAAAACTCAGCTTTCTTCGCATAAAGAAAAAGGTGAATGAGAGAAGATATAGCCATATGTTATTGAGGGAAGGAAGAAATTTCTCAAGAAGCAAGTGAAAGAAAGAGAAAGTTCTATACATAGAAAGACTTGAGCACACCTGAACTGCAACCTGGAATCACTTTTAACTCGCTGGAATGAGAAGAGCAACAACACTTTTTTAGCATGTAGCTGTTTTCACACTAAAAAACCACCACTTGTCTAGATGAAAGCAATTGTCTAGTGACTAGAGACTCTTGTATATCATAGATGGCACCAGATTTTTGTCTCAAAAAATTAGAAATCCCACCCAAACGAGCTCAATCTTCATGCCGGTGTATATCTTTTTTTTACGACTTGAAAATATTGGCCCACCCTTACACTACAAAGTGTAGCAAATTATTTAAGTGTTGTGGAATATAATATGATCAACAAAATTAAGTTTGTCTGAGAGACTATTGTATCTTGAAATTGCTTACCATCTATTTCTTTGGCAATTAAATTATATAACACATTTTGCACCATATATGTGAGATATGATTATTAATAAATATGGTTAGTTGCATGCCAGATTCAACTTCTTCCATAGCCTTATAAAAAATAGATTTGTGTGTTTATGGCAAGTAACTTTGATAAAGTCACATCCAGCCATCAACACTACAAATATGTGTTATTTTTGGACTTTCATCCCAACATTTATATTTATAATTAAGCCCATCATATTGCATATTGAATTGGCAACCTTTTTGCAATTTATGTGGGTACCCAATGCATTTCCTTAGTTGCATTTTCTTGGCCCTACTTTCATTTTTTGGTTCTTGCATGTTCCAACATACATAATACTCCATCATGGGTATTGTTTCACAATCACTAAAGGCTCCATATGGTATTGTGCCACAACCATTAAACGCTCCATCTAGCATGTAATTCAAGAGTGTGGAGTACTTGAATCTGTAAACATGGCAGCACAAAAGCATAGTTAGTTGCAAGTTTACTAATCCTCCCCATGCATTATACCACAAATTGTGTGAAATAGTACATATTAGTTATTTTAGTTGACCCCCTAAACCCGATAACTCAAAAAATCGGAGCAATCCCACTTCCACACCCTTTGGTCCTCATGGATTGGACAATGAATTAATGGTTTGGTAGCACATGTGTTACCACATCTGATCAATCTGCACATTGCCTACAACACAATTCATCAATCTGCACACATCAAAGCAATAATGAGTAATCTTTTACTAGATTTGACTAGCTTACCACATTTGATCAACACCATGGTATAAATTAAGGGCAATGCTACATACAGTCCAAAAAATTGGATGCCTTTACAATCTAAGTAAGGGTAAAACTAGAAAATCTAGTTTGGGGGGTCAATTTACAAAATAAAATTTAGGGAGAGACAAATATTAATTTTTTATATAATCTATTTCATAAAAATACCTTTCAAAATTTGATTTTTATCAAATTTTAAAAATTTGGGGGGGGGGGGGGGCAAAGCCCCTCAAGCCAAAGGATGAGTCCAAGTAATAAACAAATAGAGAAAACCCTATTTTAGAATAAAATTAATTAAAATAAATTTATTTACAAATAAAAAACTTTAAAAATCTGAAAAATTCATTTCATTTAGTCATAAATTTGAAGCGTTTCTATGTGGATTGTAATGCAGTCCATATTTGATGGGCTGTAAAAAGAATTATTCATAAATTAAATTCCAACCATCATCCTTTTGCCATTTAGGTATAATCTATTGTATAGATTGACAAGCAATTAACAATTGTGTTTGCTAACACCGAGCAATCCTTGTATATGACTACCAACTAAATTAAGTTTCACCATGCAAAGCTAAAGGTTTTGTCAATATATTTTCAATATCTAAAAATATATGTATTCAAGTTTATGCAAAAACTAAGGGTTTAGAGTTCTTCAAAAGAGATGGAAATAAATTAGTTCATGTTGCTGCACAAGTTGCAATAGGGCTAGACATAGAAACAGTACAGATGGAAGATGGGCCTAGGGAGGTTTTGTCTTTCTCTTTTTAGTGACCAAAGTTGTATCGAAAAAGGATGATTAATGAAAGTTCTTTCATTTAAAAATAAAAAATAAAAAATAAAAAATACTCCAAATTTCTATATTTATTCTTACCCAAACCAACTATTGAAAATCCAATAATATCATTTTCTAAGACTCACATGGCCATAGTGATTGATGGAAACCTAGAGTTTCTAAGTGGAGGGAAACAAACGGGATTTCTTCCCAAGCTAACCATGCCACCACCAAGCAAATACTTGACCCAATAAAGCGGCCAAAAAAAAGAAATCAGTTACCATGAAAGTAATCTAGCTAGCACATGCATATTGCTAATCACTAACGGATGCATATATATATATATATATATATCTATATATATATAAATGAAATAAAAACAAAGTAGATTTACTACCAACAATTGACTTAGATATAAAAGAGAAAAATACCCTTTCACTTTGTCCCTCGAACTTTCACACGATTCTTAATTTGCCTTCTACGTCGTATTAAATTCGATTTTTATATATGATCTGAATTTACAAATTGGGATAAAAGACTAGCAAAAAGATATATATATATATATATATATTTTAAAACTATATTTGAATAACTTTATATAAATCATACTAAATATATAAATATATATCTATATATATTTAACGCAAATTATTGACAAAATGGGGAGATTGTGAAAAATTAAAAGTTGGTGAGGTAAATTGTTGAAATTTTTAGTTTAGAGATCATATTATGAATTGAGTGAGAGTTAGCGGGGGTAAAATATAATTAACCCATTTATTTTTTTAATAGGTGCAAAAGGACTATAAATTCTTTCATCAAATAATTGTGTTCTCTCTTTTCCCTCGCATGAATTCACCAAGTAATTCCTATATATACACGCAGGTCATCTCCATATCAGTGCTTGCCAATTGGTTGAAAATTGGTTCAATTTTTTCCCGATGGACCATTGCCTAACATGTGCTAGTGAAGATTATGCATTTTTTTTTTCTTTTAATCAGTTAGATTATGCAAATTAATAACACCTCATTTAGCTAGCTTCTAGAACTTGCTGACATTTGAAACTATGATCCATCATTTTAATTGCACAAAGATATAAATTTTTGTGTTTTTCTCAATGATTGTAGAAATCCCCTTGTGCAATAATAAAATTTCTTTTGATAATATCCTGTCCCAAGTGGGATTGGAAATCAAGATTATTGTTATGAACCCTAACTTGTTGGCTAAAGTACATTTTTGGTACCTCAAATTTCGTATAAGATTTTATCCCCTTACTGTATTTTCACTTGCAAAAATTTTCTAGAAGACTTTTTTTTAATCATTGTTTCTATTGTGTTCCTTTAGCCAATTGCATTTGTTAGATAAAATAACTTTTTTGGTACCCCAACTGGGAGAAAGTTCAATTCTCCCCTACTACCATTGGTGTTAAAAGGGAAACTGCAAGGAGCCAATCAAGTGGGTTAGAATCCTTAATAAGGTTGGAGCCTTGGAGGACCAGGATCTTTACCATATCTATTTTAGGAGTCCCTTGATTCTATTTTTTTAAAATAAAACAAGTGGATATGCCCAAGTTTCACATAAATGCTTTACTGATAATGTAAGTTTGAATTAGTGAAACAATATATGATTAGTCAAGTTAAAACGAATTAAAGCCTGTGGATATGATTACGCATCACCATGCAAATATAAATCATAAACAAGGAGAACTTGCACCAATGTGTTG
The DNA here is from genome assembly GCA_036559045.1 of Platycarya longipes. Taxonomy (NCBI): domain Eukaryota; kingdom Viridiplantae; phylum Streptophyta; class Magnoliopsida; order Fagales; family Juglandaceae; genus Platycarya; species Platycarya longipes. The sequence continues at coordinate 24,725,485 of CM071789.1, read as the reverse complement.
TTCCCTCACACATCTCTTTCAACAACAATAACTTTATTTAAGCTGGTTTTCCTATTCAAAATAGAAGGAAAAAGTTTGAATATGCTAGGAAAGATGTATGTGATTGAAAGAAAAAAAAAAGAATCGACTTGCTAACAAAAGATGATATCGAGTACTCTATCAGTATTTTGATAAGCAATACTCTATAAAAAAGATATGGGAAAAATCAAGAATCACTTTTGACATAAGTTGTATTGCAATTTGATGATTAATGAAAGTTCTTTCATTTCAATATATATATATATATATATCATTTTTACCCCAACCAACTATTGAAATTCTAATAATTTCATTTTCTAAAACTCATATTGTCATAGTGATTGATGGAAACCTAGAGTTTCTAAGTAAAGGAAAACAAACGGGATTTCCTTCACAAGATAACCATACCAAATGAGCAAATACTTTAACCTATCAAGCAGCCAAAAAACAAATAAATTTGAGTTATCATGTAAGTAATCTAATTAGGACATGGATATATGCTAATCACTAATGGATGCATATATATATATATATATATGTATAAATATAATAAGAACAAAATAGATATACTACCAGCAATTGACTTAGAGATAAATGAGAAATATAAAGTAGCCAACATAAGTACCACAATCACAAAGCATGCTGTGAAGCATTTAGCCATGTTACAAGATAGAGAAAAAACCCCTTTAACATCTTTCATTTAAGATACATACATGGTAAAACTAATAATATGCAGATGAAGTTTCTTGTCAACCAACATACAAATACAAAGCAAAATATATCTAAAAATCATCAATAGAGTCTTCATTCATTCGATTCTCAGACTCACTACTAGAGTTATCATTGGCACTGATGTCCACCATGCCCAATTTCTCATTAAGTATTTCATCATGAATAAAAACATCATCGCCAACTGAAAGTATCGGGTCTTAGTGCAATATGATTGCTAGATCAATGGGGAATTGTTTTTCATCATCTCGATTCAAAGGATCTGGCTTGAGTGATTCACTCGCGAGGATAGGGGGATGGTTGTTGGGATTATTGTTACAATCATCTTCGGAGCCACCCTCTAATGCTTCATCAGGGTCCATCCCATCCTCAACAACATTACTTACAGGAATGTTGTAAAAACATTCCTACTTGTAACTTTATGGACGACCTGTCGACTTCCCCTTAACATAGAATCGGGCAGATAAAATACCTAACTTGCTTGGGAGACAAGATCGAAAGTGTCGTCTTTGTAGAAATGCCTTGCAATATTTGCTACCATTAAGCTGCCCCTAACACGTATCCCCCTTCTTGGGTCATTAACGTCATATCAGAGAGAAATAAACTTTACACCAACTCATATAGCATACCTCTATGATATCATGCAACACATCGTAGAAGTTAATATGGGATCCTTAATGCTCGTCATGAACCACTACCCCGCTGTTTTGAGTGAGGCGATGCCTATCACGGTCTTTGATATGAAATTAAATACCATTCATTATGCATCTGGCATAAGATGTGATGTAGGTGTTGCGACCACATGCTAAGGCATATATCTCATCAATTGTTGTAGTAGGGCTTGCACAAACTCTTGAATCTACCATACAGTTAGCAAAAATTGGAAATAGTTATATGCTTAAAATGAGTAGAGTATAGTGTAATTGGCTCATTTTTTGGATATGTACACGTGATTTGAACCACGATAGGAGTTGACTTTGGTGCCTGCGGTCAATGTTTTGAGGGTCCTCTTCTAAGATCTTGTTAAAGTTCTCCCTATCAACATATATGACCCGAATCTATTAGAAAGACACTAAATGTATTTTAAAACCATTATAAAGTGGACGTATGGTCAAGGATGATGCACTTATTCAATGCATTGCTCAATCTTCACAAAATTATTAAGTATATAACATTGAGCCTTGACCATTAGTATGTCAGTTAATTTGTGGAACTCGTTGAACCCAATGGTCTAACCTTTTATAAGAAAACTGATAAACTTGGCTCATTTACTAGCCCATATGCCCTAGTAAAGACATCACTGTTGCGTTCCTTTCGATTGTATCTAGTTTCAATGTAATTGACGTACATAGATAAAAATGTAAGGCGCTCGAGATGCACATAAAGCTCAACAATTGAACCCTCTGGCCTAGCTCTGTTGCGGGCGTACTGCTTGAATTTGCCAAGATACCTTTCAAAAGGGTACATCTACCTATATTGCACGGATCCTGCTAAGAATGCCTCATTTGGCAAGTGAATGGCAAAGTGTAGCATAATATCATAAAAGGCTGACATAAATATCATTTATAGTTTGCAGAGAATGACAAAAATATTATTTTTAAGACATTGCAACACTGAAAAGTTTAGAGTTTGGGAACACAACTCTTTGAAGAACGAGCTTAAATATATTAATACTTGCTGCACATGAGCTCGTAAGAACCCATCAATCACACTCGGTAAAAGTGTTTGCATGAAGACATGATAGTCATGGCTCTTCATTCTATTGATTTTTTTGTCATGAGCATTCACACAATGGGCAATTTTCGAAGCAAATCCATCAGAAAATTTTACTTTTGTCAACCAGTCAAAAAAATCCCTTCATTCATTTAAGTTTAACATGTAGCAATTAAGACTCATAGTAACACGGTCCCCATCATGTTGTAAATGTAGTTCTTTCCGTATACCAAAGTTTTCCAAATCCCTACATGCATTAGTAGAGCCCAAGTCTAACCAATAGAAAAGCTCAAAAAAGATAGATTTTTTGGTCTAATTTAGTTGATTCGGCATTCATTTACTCTTCAAAGAAGATTTACCAAACTAGATGTGAGATCCCATGTAATTGTTGTAGCAAATCCTCTCCCTCGACCCTTGATGGTCATAGTTGATACTCTTCACCCCCATTAAAAAGATTTTTTTTGGTCTCCAACTGTGATCTCTTACCAGCCCCGTCATTGTCCCATATAGCAATGTTTTTGCCTGTATACTAACCATTGTGATTCTGCTTTAGTTCTACATGAAGGACATGTCATCTTACCATTTGTGCTCCAGCCAGAAAGATTAGCGTATGTGGAAAAGTCATTGATATAGCACTGCATGCAACTAAACATTTGCCCACTGTACACATCATAGGTAAAAATACCCTCTTCCCATGACTCCAAATCATCGACAAGAGGACACAAAAACACATCAATATCATTCCTTGGTGACTTAGATCCAAGGATTGGCGATGACAAAATTGTGTATGGATCCTTTATGCAAGACCAAAGGGGAAAGTTGTAAGGCACAAGTAGGACTAGCCAAATACTGTACGGTTTTCTCAAGTTATTGAATAGGTTAACCCCATTACTCACCAAACTAAGTCTAACATTGCGAGGATCTTGCAAGAACCTGGCATGTCTGTTATCAAAGTCTTTCCATACCCATGAATCTGCTGGATGTCGCATGCATTTCGAATCCTCAACACATGCATCGGCATGCCATCTCATGGATTGGGTTGTCTTCTTTGACATAAATAGCCTTAGCAATCTCGTCTCCAAGGGAATTATTAAAGAACCTTTTAAGGTATCATTCGTTACTTAGTTGTGCTTGCAATCCACCTAGATTCTTTACATGTAGGGCATTCATTGTACGAAGCATTTTCCTTCCAAAACAAGGCACAATCAGTTAGGCACACATGTATCTTTTCATAACTAAAGTCCAGGCCACACTTCATGCAACGATCATCAGTGTATAAGTCCGGAAAAAGAGCAACAGGAAAGGAAGCTTGCAAAAGCTTGATGACCATGTCAAAGGACTTCACGATCCAACCACCTATGCTCTTGATGTGAAGCAGCTTGAAGATGAATGATAACTTCAAGAACTTAAAACATGAAGGATAAAGGGGATGTGCAGCGTCGGCCACCAAGTCCTCAAAGTTGAGGTTGGTTGGAGCATTAGAGTTGGAGGGTTGATCGTTTGCATTTTAGTTCCATCATTGCTACATGAATTATCCATAAATGACCCATGACAAATGTCATCTAACATCTCATCGACATCATTGATGTAGTGACTGTAAGTCAATGCATCATCTTCTTCATCGTCAGAGAATGTAACATGTTAGAAATGATCATATTCTTCGTGTAATATATTCTATAGAGATTAATACCTCTAATAAACAAATGATCCTCGATGATACGAGTAGAGTGGAATTGCATATTCTGGCATCTCCTATATGGACACCTAAGCTGATCACTATCGGTGCATGGGCTTACACCATGGCGAAGAATTGTCTAACACCTTTAGCATACGCATTGGAATGGAACTTGTCTTCAATATGCATCCATGCCTTATCCATCGTAGGCAGCTATACAATTCGACAAATTTGGCAATCACCTCAACTGGAATGTATTCCTCACAAACTTTTGAAGAGAAAATTAATACATATTAGCCATCTCATCATTAGAGAGACGAGGTTTGCCTATGTAGAAGACTTTTAAAAAATTAAATATCAATTTCATTAATAAGTCAATGGTCATGATTCTCATTATAAGAGGCTACCATCTGAACTGAACGAATTACCAAGTATTTGTTGCATGTGGAGGCATGTTCTAGGCAAATAAAATGTCTATTTGCAAATAATGCAAATTGTCCAAGGTAGTCAACTTCGAACTAGGTTTAGTATAGAGTTGTTCTATGGTGGCAACTAGGAGGTGTATAAAGGTATCTAATTGGCAAGGCATATGTTGGAATATTATAAAGGGTTAAACACTATGAATGACCACATGTATTCAACAAACAACTACAATTGGAGAGTGGGTTTTCCCATATAGGGTATAAAGGATGCAAGCCAGATTTCAAATGCCTATTGTATTTTGGATTCGACAACGAACAAATGGAAATGAGATATTCATTACACTTAGTTGAAACCCAGTTTAATTATTACTAAAATTAATACCGCTTGGGCACTACAATTTACTCTTGCCCCTTAACATAATCTAGCATCTAGAATCAGAATTAAACTGAATCATTGTCTAATACCCTTTTCTCTAGCCTATCAGTTCATATATTTTTCCCAATCACAGTTGTTGACAACAAATGTATCATATTATAAGTAATTTCAGTTATACTTAAATTAAATTTCTTAAATTACGTCACATATAATAAGTATGAATAAATGTAGACAAACTTTATGAGGAATAATGATATTTATTATGGGTAGTAGACATAATTTGATTCAAAATAACTAGATTGTTCTGCGGAAGAACTATACATGCAAATAATGATATTTATATGAATGTGGTAATGACATAGGATGAGTTGGAAATGGGCTTACTCTTAACCTATTGTTATCAAAATAGCAGGTTCTACAACATTACAGGGCAATTGGCTCTTGTTTTTCTATTTCAAAGTGCTCATATCATATTTAGTGGAATATAGTGGACTTGGATTTCTATTTTTTGTGCAGATTGCGACATATATGTCTTTAAAAATATATGCATATATTTTACTTTGTAAATAGTTGCCATTTCATACAAGAACAGGGAGATTAGGCTATTATCAACAATCAAGTTGCACTAAAACATTGTCCACTCAATTTTGTTTTTTCACATCGATTACTCAAAAACAAACTCACTCCTAATATCATGTATCTATGGATATTGAACTATTGTTTATATGTAGTGTAAAAAAATCCCCTCAAGTGGAAGTAGCCTTAATTAGGAGAGAAAGAGACACATGAAGAGACCAAACAATAAATATCACAAGTTGCATGTTCTGTTGGGATACTCATACAGGCAACAAAACATATTGCAGAGCTCACTCGGTGCATTTATTTCTTGACTTTGATCCGTTTACATAGAAGTGATGCCAATTAATTTTTAAGCACTCAGCCCCCTTAGCCTTAGATAATTAGGTATATCTAAAATCTAAACAATCTGGTGATTGTCCAAATGGGCAATTGGCTCATGTAAATGTTTGGTACTTAGACTCTTAAATGTTTTAACTAAATCTCTACTCATCAGAGACTTGATTCATGCCTATTGCCCATATACATTACACAACCATACCATCCAACTAAAGGTTTACACAAATTCCCCCCAAAATTATATCATGGCAAACCTTACAAACAACTAGAAAAAGTTCACAACAATTTTACACAATCATATGGTCACAAAAATTGCACATAATAACTAAGCTACATTCAATATTTCCACAAGAAAATTATGGAGGAATAAATTCAGAGAGATAGAAGAATAACCACCAATAGAGAAATCGGACAGAGGGAGAAGACAAGTAATTTCAAGCCATACCATGTTACAATCTAAGAGAGAGAAAGACTTTCGTGTGAATAGTAATGATCAAATTAGGCCTTTGGTGGAAGAACTTGTGCTGGGGGGTGTGGGAATCGGAACCATGAGGGAGAGAGAGGGGATTTTTGCGGCAGGGTCATTCTAGGCCTACAAATGATGACGAGAGGTAAGGAATTTTCTAGATAAATTGGGAAAAATTACTTGTGGAGGTAGGGATTACTCATATATATGAGGATCTTTTGCGGCAAGAACTATTCATGGCAATTGCTAAATTAGTTGCTGCAAATACAGGTAAGCCACGCTAATAGTGTGCAATTCGAATAATATTTTGGGACGACTTTATTCCGCAGTAAAAAGATAGTTGAACTCAACGTAATAACTATTTTCCTACTAAAGGAGCATGGGCTGGCCATGGCTATTTACAGAAAACAATTTGGTCATAAAAACTACTTACGTAGTAGGGAAAAGTCTTTTGCCATAAAAAAATTCAACCACACCAATCTTATGGAAAAATACCATTACTTATTCTTCTAGTAATTTTAGTAGCATAAGGCAACTTTTTGCCATGACAATACTCTATCGTAGAAAAAGAATCTGTAGTGCAAAAGCCAGTAGTGTATATAATCTGAAAAACATGGTTTGTAATGATTTTGTGGTTGATAAATGAAATGTTTGTTATAAAAAAAAAAAAAAATCTGTCATAGATAAAGTTACGGCACTAACATGGTTATGGTTGCTTATATTAATGCCGCATATGACCATCATGATTTTGGCGGTGACACATTACGATCTCTTTTACGTGCGTGGATGCATGAGAGCAAGCTAGAAGATCATCATCTTCATGATGTTGTGCCTGGATTCCATTTCAATCTCTCTCTCTCTCTCTCTGCATGATATGTTAGCGCCCGTGAACTGATAATGATGCTTGTCTAGTCATCATGTACTGGTCAATCATATAATATGGACATTCTGATCTGTGAAGTAGTAGTTGTACCCACTCCATGCATGCATGCTTGCCTGCCCACAACAAATTAAATAAAACTCATAATTTCGTACCATACACTATGCATGAGGCACCGTTTTGCCCGGGAAATAATTAACCATCATCAGTTTTCCGTCCCACCAATCATTCACCATCTCCCAGTTTTTGATCAAGAAAAGTGATAGAGTTACAATTTTATTACTATTTATTTATTGTTTATTTTATATTTAATTTTTTTAATTTTTTATTTTATTTAATGATTAAAAAATGATTATTAATTAGATTATATATATTTTTTTTAATTTTTTTAATGATTAAGAAAGTGAAAAAAATACTTAAAAAATGATAAAAATAAAAATATAAAATTTAAATATAAAAGAAAATAATAAACAAATAATAATAGAATAGTAAACCTATCACTTATACCCTTTGATCAAATATTGCCTTTTGTTTTGGTTTTTTCTATTAACCGGTAACGTATATATGATCATGTTTAGATAAAAGAAAACCCCAACAAAAATAAGATTAAAAAGACTGGGGATCATAGAAAGTACAGTACTACGCGTACGGCGTATATTTATATCGATCTGAATTAGAATCCAAATCATGAATGGTCGATAATATTGCACAAAAACTGAAAAAAGGCTTTCTTTCTTTATAAATATTCAGGTGTCCATCCGATAAATATGCATGGAGCACTACCAAAAAAAAAAGAAAAAAAAGTTAATATAAACAATTTGATATATCTTAAAAAAAAAAAAAAAAAGTAGATTATTGATTATTTTTATCTCTTTTAAAACCGATGAAAAAAAATGTATTTTTCTGATAAAAAAAAAAATACAAACAACTCAACATACAAACTCAGAATATACAAAGAAACATGAACACATCTCCAAATTTGAAAAAGAAAAACCAACAAAACAAAGTAAAAAAATAATCTTTTGACAAAAAATACAATAAAAAAAAAACACAAATAGCTGACAATATACTAACCCATATCATACAAACCAATGAAAAAATATATTTCTTCACAAAAAATAAAAACAACTCACACCATACAAACTCAAAACATATAAAACAACAACATATATATTTGCGGATCCAAAGAGAAAAGGCAAATAACATCATGTAAGAAAAATATTTTTCAGAAAAAAGTAAAAACTCACAACATAAACATCCAAAACACACAAATGAACTGCACAAAATAAACCTAAAGACACGCCAATAGAAGATAAAACACAATGAGAAGTAAGAAGACAAAAAGAAACGACCAAGAGAGAAAGTGAGAGAAAGCGAAAGCAAGCGTGTTACATTCAAAGAAATAATGCAGAGGACAAAATGAAGAGAGAGAGAGAAGATGGAAAGCAAATAAAATGGCCGAACGAAATGAATGCAACGTCTTTTTAATGCCCTCTGACACAGTTAAACAAAAAGACCAAAATGTCCTTGTTTAGATAGACACAAAATAAGAAAATAAAAGGACAAGAAAGACAAAACTCCCTAATGCAAATAAAACACAATGCTTTTTGTAATGCCCTCCGACATAGTTGGACTAAAAGGACCAATATATCCTCATTAAACGGACACAAAAGAAGAATATAAAAGGACAAGAAAGACAAAACATCCCAACGAAATGAAATCTTTTTTTTCTCCCTTTCTTCTGATGTAGATGAACTAAAAAGATCAAAATAACCTCGTTTAAATGGACACAAAAGAAGGAAACAAAAGAAAAGGAAAGACAAAATACCCCAAAAATGGACTACATGCACGAGGATAACAATTCTACAGGTACTATTTTTTGTCACAAATAGTCTTTCTGGTTCTCATTAATTAGTTACAAATGTCATTTTTTCTTGTAGTGACTTATATATACATTGTAGATATATATGACATTAACATATTTACTTTATGTAAGTCATCACTTCTTGACATTATATACGATGATAGTAAATAAACTTTATGTAAATCATTCCTTCTTGACTTTATGTAAATCATCCCTTCTCAACATAATTACTGTAGTGTTCATTCAGTAAGTGTAAATTTGTATTCCTTTGCACTCACAAATTATGTGCTAGCTTTTGTGTAGAAATTATCGGCTTAGTGTTTTTTTTTATATCAATTCTAGGGTTACTATATTTTCAAAGTTTTGTGAGGGAACCAAGATGACTTCTTCTTTTTTTATGTAGAAATTAAAGCCTAAACTATATTGCACATTTCTTCATGCTAATTGTGCTAGCATTTTTTTACATGTCAAATCTTAGCGATTTCAATATTTAATATTTTTGAAGAAATACTATATATCTAGGATCTAGAATGGGGTTAGGATGCTTTATTCATAGTTTTGTTAGTTTCTTTTTGATTGATAACAGCTGAACTTTAGTTTCTGATTGTAGGTCAAGCTAAGTAGACACTGATTCTTTTATTGTTTCCTTTGGTTCTTGGACTTGATGTATTTGGGAAGAGTTACATGTAATTTGGCTTCACTTATGTTGATGTTTGAGCATGGAATGAAGTTGGGTAAAAATGAATTGTTTTGAAATATTGGGATTAAATGATGGTGTAGTAGCAAGTTTGTAAAGCATGATGTTAGTACTGGTTTCTAAACTTGAATGTATTGGGTATGGATTAAGTTTGTACAAACAAATGTAATTTTTTCTAAAATTTTCTTTTTAGATTATTATAAGTGTGAACTTCTCTCTCTAATGTTGGGATATATTTATTTTAGCTTATATTAGATATGATTATTTTTGGCTGAAGGAGTAGCCAACAGATTTTATAATTTTTTTTTTCTGAAATTTCTTAGTATTTGCCATGAATGTAATTCGTGGCAAATACTTTTATTACACAATCGATAGTTAATACCTATTTACAAGCAAATATGTTGATGGAAAATAATCTTTTTTGAGAAAGTGTAAGACTGAGATGAATACTTTTCACAAAAAGAAATTATCCCAAAAGATATTTTTCCACTACATTAGTAGTGAAAACAAGTTATATGCCGCCGAAGCAGTCACGAAATGGTTCATGGGTAAAATATTTTTCCGGCCTATTGTCTTCATGAATAGCATCATTGGGCACTACAATGGACTGGATGAAAATATTATTTACCACAAATTTTGCATGTTATACCTACAATGTTAGGTGGTGAGAAAAAGCTCGTATTTGCCATGAAGTAAAATTTTGATAGAAAATTATTTTTGTTCATGGATTATATACCACCAACATCCCACCAACAAATTTGGTGAAAAACCAAGATTTCACCAGAAATGAATAAGCAATTAATGGCACCTTTTGTAGTAGAAGAGATTGAAATGGCTGTGAAGCAATTGAATCCATGGAAGTCCCCGATCCAGATGGATTTGGGGCAGAGTTTTATCAAGATCATTGGGCTTCAGTGGGCTCGAAGGTAAGTACAGCTCTTTTAGAAGTTCTCTAAGGAGCTCAAAATATAGTACAATTAGTTTCACTCAAAGCACCAATCCAAAATCACCAAAATAAAATATTGGCACTATTAGTACAATTAGTGTTGATTCCTAAAAGCACCAATCCAAAATCTATAAATGATTATAGACCGATATCTTTATGCAATGTGTTATATAAGATATTATCAAAAGTTTTGGCAAATAGATTGAAAGGGGTGTTGTCGAAGGTTATATCATGCTGGCAGAGTGCTTTTGTGCCAAGTAGAGCCATTACAGACAACATCATGATTACTTTTGAACTTTTACACTCGATGATGACCCGGAAAAAAGGAAAAATGGGGAGCATAGAACTCAAATTGGATATTTCTAAAGCTTATGATAGAATTGAGTGGGCATACTTGGAAAACATCATGAAAAAACTGGGGTTTGAAGAAAGATGGATAAGCCTGGTACTGAATTGTGTAACAACAGTTTCCTATATAGCTTTAGTGAATCGCAATGAGGGGATTAGATTCCAACCAAGTAGAGGATTGAGGCAAGGTGACCCTTCGTCACCTTATCTATGGAGGGATTAAGTGCAATGATCACTAAGATTGAGGAAACTGGCAAATTGAAGGGCGTAGCAACTACCCATGGAGGAACAAAAATTAGTCATCTCCTTTTTGTAGATGATTGTGTCATTTTTAGCAAAGCAGCAACAAACAATTGGAGAGTTATTCAGGAGCTATTGGAATAATTTGAGAAATCCTCGAGTCAGGCACTGAACAAGCATAAAACTTCAATCTTGTTTAGTACTAACACATTAGAGGAAACTAAGAGTGAAATAAGAAGACAAGCTGGAGTAATGATTTGTGGAGATTATGGCAGATATCTAGGGCTTCCAACAATGATTGGACAGAAAAAATATAAAGCTTATAATGGCATTAAGGACAGATTGTGGAAGAAAGTAAATAGCTAAAAAATTGCATTGTTGTCAATTGCTGGAAAATAGATAATGATCAAACTAGTACTTCAATCCATTCTAACTTACATTATGAATGTGTTCTTACTGCCTCAAAGATTAACAAAGGATATCAATGCTATTTCTCTCGAAATTTTGGTGACAAAATAGCAAAGATAGGAAGGCAATACATTGGCAAAATTGGGTTAAGATGGGAACTAATAAAGAGGAATGAGGGATGGAATTTAGAGATATTGAGGTTTTGAACAAAACTTTACTTGCAAAACAGAGTTGGAAGTTGTAGGTGGATGAGAAATCAATTGTGACCAAAGTTTTTAAAGAAAAATATTTCAGAAATAAAAAGTTCATAGGGGCAAATTTGGGAAGTAGACCTTCCAACTTGTAGATAAGCTTAATGGCAACTCAACAAATTATAAAAGAAGGATTGGGATGGAGAGTTGGTAATGGACAATCAACGCAAATCTGGAAGGATAAATGGATACCCCAACCTGGTTCTAATATGGTTATGCCACCCATAAAAATGCTCTCAGAAAATGCAAGGGTGGAAGAATTAATTAATGCCCAAACTTGCAGTTAAAAAGAGGAATTAATCAAACAGACTTTTGATTTTAGGCTTATTAGCATATATAATGTAATCTATAAGATTGTGACCAAAGTGTTATCAAATAGGCTCAAATTTGTACTTCCTGATATCATCTCTTTGTCCCAAAGTGCTTTTGTTCCAGGTAGGGATATCACAGACAACATTTTGGTGGCATACGAAGCTCTCCACTCCATGTCCACACGAATGCAAGGCAAGACAACATACAAGGTCCTAAAACTTGACATGAGTAAGGCGTATGATTGAGTGAAATGGGTCTTTCTATCCTCTGTGATGAAGCAAATGGGTTTCATCAACAAATAGGTTGAGCTAGTGATGAAATGCCTTACCTTAGTGTCCTACTCCATTCTACTCAATGGTGAAGCTCAAGAGTCCTTCAGACCATCTCGGAGACTTAGGCAGGGGGACTCATTGTCACCCTACTTTTTCATTATTCGTGTTGAAGGCTTATCAAACTTCCTATATCAAGCTGAGTTTCAGGGCCATCTATCAAGTGTACTAGTGGGAAGGGGTCTAGTTAAAGTTAATCACATATTCTTTGTTGATGACATCACAGTATTCTACAGGGCCAACACTCTTGAAGTAAGGAACTCATGCATATCTTGCAAGTTTACAAGCAAGCTTTTGGCCAAGTACTAAACAAAGAAAAATCTTCTGTCTACTTCAGTAGAAATGCACCTATGGATAGCAAGAACAACATCCTAAACATTGTTGGAGTATTCTCCATAAGTCCTTTTGAAAAATAACCCAGCTTACCAGCCATGGTAGGAAGAGAAAAAGTAGTTAGCTTTCATGGCTTAATTGATCAAGTCTGGTATACGATCACAAACTAGAAGACTAAAAAGTTATCCAATGCGGGTAAAGAAGTGTTGCTGAAGGCAGTTCTATAGGCTATTCCCACCTACACCATGAGAATTTTCCTCATTCCTCAATCCATCGCATACATACTTGACCAAGTTCTATGGAAGTTTTGGTGGGGCTTCAATGAGGATCACTCCAAAATACACTACCTCAGGTGGAGCCAAGTCAGCAAAGCAAAGGATGAAGGAGGCTTGGGTTTCAGAAACTTTCACAGCTTCAAGCGAGCATTTCTTGCAAAGAATGGCTAGAAGTTTCTCCAATGCCCATTATTCTTACCTGCCATAATCCTAAAACAGAAATACTTTCCAAATGGATCTCTCTTAGAAGCAAAAGTTGGCACAAGACCATCCCTGGCTTGGAGAAGCTTGCATGCTGAAACAAACTTTTGAAGGAAGGGTTGTAGTGGAGAATTGGTAATGGGTCAAGGGTGAAAATTTAGGAGGATCGCTGGCTGCCAAGACCTATTTCCTTACCCAACTGAACCAACCTATAGCAACATCTGAGGTAAATTGAGTAGTAGACCTAATTGACCCCACCCTCAAGAGATGGAATGATACCAAGTGTATTTACTCAACAAGAGGTGGAAGTCATAAAATCAATTCCAATAAGTTTGGGAAATAGAGAAGACAAAATGTTGGGAAGGGGGGGGGGGATCTTTACAAAGAGATCGAACCCACCCAAACTAGTGCCCCTCTAATTACAGTGATCAAAATGACTCGTGGAAAGGTCTCGGGAAGTTTCAGATCCCAAATGGTGTTCGAATGTTCTTATGGAAGGCATGTAACGAAAACCTACTCTAACCTATGCAACAAGAAAATCAAGGAGGAGAATAAATGCCCAATTTGTGGACTAGAAGAAGAGACATCTAGCCATGCCCTTTGGACTTGTGGTGCTGCCCAAGATGTCTGAGCCGTGCCAGTCATCCCTATAAACACTCTCCTTAAATGACTCCTCTTTTAGTGTCATTTGGTCACAAATGATAAACAAGCTTTCCAAAACTTTTCTGGAGGAAGCAGGTTCGATAACTCGACTAATATGGACACGAAAAAATGAGTTTTTGCTGGGAAAGGAAGTCAGACACCCCAACTTTGTCGTGCATAAAGCCCCAGATGCTATTTAATGTTTCCAATCTTTACAGCAACAATCCACACTCATCCACGACCAGGCTCTTCTGTATTGCACCACAAATGGATTCCTTGGTATCAAGAGGAGACTTACAAAATGAATTGGGACACTGAGATTGATCAAAACAAGGGTCTATTTGGGGTAGGAGCAATCCTGCAAGACAACAATGGCAGGGTCCTTGGCACTATCCAAGCAAGAAGAAACCTCAAGTTCAACTCCTTTACAGCAGAAGCCTATTCACTAAGGATGGTAGTGGCGTTTTGCAAAGAAGTTGGTTTCTATCCAATCATGTTTGAGGAACACGCATTGCAAGTAGTAGAAGTTATACTAAAAGGAAAAATTGACTGGAGTTCAAGTGGCATGATTATTGAGTACACCAAACATGTTCTATAAGACTTTGCTGTCTGGAGCGTTAGTTACACTAGGAGGGATTCTAATATAGCATCCCATACACTTGCCAAGAATGCTCTCTCAAGTGATTATGATCTTTATGAGCTAGAAGAGATTCCTAATTGTATTAAACATATTGTTTATTCTGACTCTTTGTAACAAGATGTTTGATTAATGAAAGTACTCTCCATTTCAAAAAAAAAAAAACATGGCGAGCACTCTATCATCCCATCATGGGCTAGCAATCACCCTGAGCAATAAAATAACATCAAGGGCAATCTATATAGCTCACTTCGCACAACAAGCGTAGTAGAAATATCAAGGTCGAGCACTAAACCTCACCTTTGAGCAATCAACGTATGAGACCATGGTCTGCTCATTCACGAAGAGCTTGGGTGAGCAATAAAGCTTACATCATAGTTGCAAGCGTAAACCCACGAACAAAGAGCTTTCTAGCAAATGACCAAGTACAAAGCTCGCCTTGAGGTTCTACCAGTAGTCAGCTCGAAAAAATTTTACTGAAGGATATGAACACACATTGGTAGATATATATTGTTGTACTAGAAATCCACTCGCTTGTCTCTCTCATCTATTGTACAATGCTTTATTAATTAACTATGAAGAATAATGAATTATACTACTATTGGCTTTTGATAACTAATTGTTTTCGTTACTTTTGATAGATTTTTAATAGTAGTTGCAACTTGGTCATTTCTACAGATCATTGAGCAAGACCAGTTTGGCCGACACAATGCTCGAGATAATTAAGTAAAGCAAGAAAATAATGCTTGGTCAAGATCACCGATCAAGGCCAATTTGGCTGACACAATGCTTAATATAATTGAGCAAGACTAATTTGGGCAAAGCATTGCTCAGGATAATTGAGTAGCGCAAGAAAATAATCCTTACTTGGATTATCGAGCAAGGATAGTTGGATCAAAACATTGCTTGGGATAACCCAAGCAGTGCAAGAAAAGAACCCTTGCTTAGGATTATTGAGTAAGGCCAGTCGGGGCAAAACATACTTGGCATAATCAAACAAAGCAAAAAAATAAAAATAAAAACTTTTGCTTGGGATCATCGAGCAAGGTCAGTTTGGTCAAAACATTTTCTAATACAATTGAGCAATAAAAATTACCAAACAAGGCAAATATGGTCAAAAACTGCAAGGGATAACTAAGCAATACAAGAAAATAATCCCTACTCAGCATCACTAAGCAACTCCATTCACGGCCAAAATAACCCTTGCTCGAGATTACTATGCAAGACCTATCCGGTCAAAACATTACCCATGATACTTAAGCAAAGTATAAAAATATGCTCAGAGAAAGGAAAAAAAAAAACTCATGTCAAAGTAAGAGCATCCTCATTGGTATCATATTTTTTATCATCAAAAGTGTAATTTTTGCACACATATCAAAAAACTTATGTTATATTTGATCAAATATGACCAAAAGAAAGTGTGAGGAATAACAAAAAGGTACTTTTTGCTTAACTTTTAAATAGTAAATCATCAAATTATTTACTATTCAAAAGTTAAGCAAAAAGTATCTTTTTGTTATTCCTCATACTTTCTTTTGGTCATATTTAATCAAATATGATATAATTTTTTTTGATATGAGTGCAAAAAGTATACTTTTGATAATAAAAAAAATGATACCAATGAGGATGCTCTAAAGCAGAAATGTAAACACTCAAAACAAGAAAAGAGTGCTCGTCTTGGAATCAGCATCCTGAAGAGCAACAATGCTCATACTTTTTTTTTAAAGAAGAATGCTCGCACCTTGAAGAGCAATAGTGTTACTCCCAAGGCGTAAATATGTCAAATACACATGTCCTACCTAACAGCACTAATAATTATTGTGACGAAAATTTTTATTTAAAAAATACAAATTATACACAAATTACACACTTTTTTTCTATTTTTTTATTAAATATGATCAAATTTTTTTTTATACACATGTCCTACCTATCAGCACTAGCAATTATTGTGACTAAAATTTTTATTTAAAAAATATAAATTATACACAAATTACACACTTTTTTTTCTCTACTTTTAATTAAATATGATCCTTTTTTATTTATATATGTGCAATTTATATTTTTTAAAAGAAAATTTTAACCACAATCATTACTAATGCTAAGCACAACAACCTAATAATAGAGATATCAACGACTTTTTCATTACCATTATTGCTTTGTCAATACTCTCTCGAGTTTGGCGTTCGAGGAGCAAGGTTTCCAGTTAGGGTTTGTGATATTTGTGTTGTAGAGTTGGTGTTGTCACCCTTTAAGAACCAAGAAACTCACAGTCTGACGCTTGTAAAAAATAAGGAAAATGATAGTATCTTCATTTTTTGACATCTCTATTGGGAATGGGCCGGTCAACAAACAGTAAATAGAAAGTGACACAGCGGATGCAACAAGAGAAATTAAAATAAAAAATGCAGAACAATAATAGACATCAAGATTTGAAATGGTTTAGCTTAACACAAGCCTACATCCACCGTTGGGTCGGTCTCAATGAACTCACTATAACAACAGAGATGTAGTACAGAGATTGAAACACTAAATCTCACTTACAAGTTGCAAAACTCTCTCTCTCACACAACTCTCAAACCCTTACAAATGCTCTCTCTCAGAATCTAAACCAAAAACAAGAAATGAGCTCCTCACACTGCTAAAGCGTTCAAATGAACACGATCTTTCTTATAAGTTAAGGCTCGCACGAGTGAGGTACTCTCGCTCAAGCGAAACACTATTTCAGATGGCACCAACCCTGGTACAGAAAACAATAGCTCGAAGCGAAATCTCGAGCAAGGCTCGAGCGAATGTTTAGGGTTGATTCTCACTTGAGCGGGACATTGAGCGAGAGTCGAGCGAAGTCTCTGTCTGGAATCTCGCTCGAGCTGGATGTCGAGTGAGGGTCAAGTGAACTCTCTGTTTGATGCCTTGATCGAGCGGGCTATCAAGCGAGGGTTGAGCAAACTTATGGGTTGAGGCTCACTCAAGTTACCGCTCGAGTGAGGGTCGAGCGATGAGCATATTGATGTGCTTGATTGAACTCAATTCAAGCCACATCTCAACAAATCTCCACCTTGGCTTGAATTGTCACAAGCCCTACAAAATCCATTCTGAACAAAAGACCCACAAATCCCTCAATCACATAAGGGAATACCCAACCGAAATGCAAACTATCTTTGAAGAACTCAATTTCCACACAAAAGTCTTCAACACTATAGACGACTTGACCAAATCACCGGCTTGGTCTTGATGAACAATCAATATCTTCACACAAACAGCAATGCACTACAATATAGTCTGCTTACTTAAATAACGACATCTAAATACAAATGAAGACAACCAAATATTCTCTGTCAAAGTAAGAACCCAACAAAGTTTGCATGAGCATACGCAAAAGGTGGCCAAACTGCTTTCTCTATCTACCAACTATAGACCTGCTCTCACTGTGCACCAATGCCAAAGACAAAATCATACTCAATCAATAGTATGATCTAGAGTACTACTTGTACTCCGTTGTGAAGCTCTCTGCAACTCCACCTTCTTGCTATAATCTTATTCTCCTTTCCTATGGAATGAAAAGAGAGAATATTCATCCAATAGCAAGTTGTAATTGACCGCTTCATCGCAATCTGTAGACAAGCCTGACAAACCCAAAGCAAATTGTGGACTCTAACATGAGCCCACCTCATTCCATTATGTGGAGTGAAACACAAACTATGGAGTGAAACACAAACTGTATGGTCTGAGCAACACTCTACCTTCTTTTCTGTAGATCTCTTGTCTTCTCAAGTGTTTGAACACATCAAACACATCACAAAAAAACAGATAAACAAAACCAAACTCCTAATAGTCATAAAACAAATATGAGTAAAAAACAAAAAACATGACTTTACATAAGATGTATACCAATTAGAAATGCTGTAGGAAACATAATTCTACATTGTTTCCCAAGAACACAATGCAAACAAAAAATCAAGATTACTGTCTTCTGATCACACTAAGTAAAAGCTGCCGACTCATACATGACCACACCGTTTGGTACACCCACATGTGCTGCATGTGAGTGATATCTGAATCCGGAGCATGTGAGGATACTCCACCTGTTACCATACTCCCCTTAAGGAAGTAGAGACTATCTGTCCTCTTCTTCGCTGTCATCACCACTAGAGGAACTTTCCTCTTCTTGAATATTTTTCAATCTAGGATACTCACTCTTGTAATAACCAAACTTATTGCAGTAGTAACACTTAACATTTTTCTTGTTAAATCTGGAGCTACTGGAACTATCCCTATTATTCCCTGAACATCTCTCTCTCGGATCTATCACCAGAAGAACATTTCACAAACAAACCATCGGCTTGATCATCCATGCCTAATCCCCAAAACTTTGTTCTCAATTCCTTAGAATTTAAAGCAGACTTAACATCTACTAAGGAGATTGTATCTCTACCATACAATATTGAGTTTACAAAATTATCAAACGAAATAGGCAATGAATACAAAATAATTAAGGCTTGATCTTCCTCATCAATTTTAATGTCTATGTTCCTCATATCCATAATAATCTTATTAAATTCATCTAGATGTGCAGAAATAGAAGTACCTTCCATCATTTTGAGAGTGTATAACCGTTGTTTCAAATACAACCGGTTAGTGAGAGATTTCTTCATATACAAGCTCTCCAGCTTGTTCCGTAGACTAACCGCGGTCTCCTCCTCAATAACTTTTCTCAAAACATCATCTGATAGTGACAATATAATAGTACTGTGAGTCCTTTCTTCCTTAATCTTTGACGGTGCATGAGACTCACCAGTAGCCTATTCTAGAACATTGAACAGACCCTATTGTCGCAATAACATCTTCATCTTGATACGCCATAAACTGAAGCTGTTCTGTTCGTCGAATTTCTCTACTTCAAACTTTAGTGAGGCCAACCCTTCAGATCTTCATAGAGCTCAAGAACATTCTAATACCAGTTTGTTGGGAACGTGCCGGTCAACAAACAGTAAATAGGAAGTGACGCAGTGGATGCAACAAGAGAAATTAAAACAAAAGACGCAGAACAGCAATGGACACCAAGATTTGAAATGGTTCAACTTAACACGATCCTACGTCCACTGTTGGGTCGGTCTCAATGAATTCACTATAACAATAGAGATGTAGTACAGAGATTAAAACACTCAATCTCACATACAAGTTGTAAAGCTCTTTCTCTCTCTCTCTCTCACAACTCTCAAACCCTTACAAATAGCTCTATTTCATAATCTAAACCAAAAGCAAGAAATGAGCTATTCACGCTGCTAAAGCGTTCAAATGAATGCAATCCTTCTTATAAGCTCAGGCTCGCTTGAGCGAGCTACTCTTGCTCAAGTAAAACACTATTCCAGATTGTGCCAACCCTAGGACAGAAAACATTAGCTCGAAGCGAAACCTCGAGCGAGGCTCGAGCGAACGTCGAGGGTTGATTCTTGCTCGAGTGGAACGTCGAGCGAGAGTTAAACGAAATCTCTGTCTGGAATCTCGTTCGAGCAGGATATCAAGCGAGGGTCGAGCGAACTCTCTATCTGATGCGTCGCTCGAGGGGGATTTCGAGTGAGAGTTGAGCGAACTTACGAGCATACTGATGTGCTTGATTGAACTCAAATATATTAACTTTTATTTAATAATTAAGAAAGTAATTATTAGTATATTGATATTTTTTTATATTTTTAAAGTAATAAAAATAAATAATAAATAATAAATAATTTCGTCGTGCGATACGCTACAACGTACTACTGTAGCAGTCCGAGACGTAGCACGATCGTAAAAATAAACAATGGATTTCTTTCAAGAGATTTCCTGGGGTTCGGTCGGACCGAACCCCCCAAGAAATGCAGCTACCGCCGCCCCCGGTGGTGGTGGGTGACACCACCCATTCCATCAAGACCGGCAAGCTCCGACGACGTCACCTCTACGACGGCAAGCCCTAGCGACCTCCTAGCTTCCCCCAGCAGCCTTAAACCCAAAATGAGTCCGTTACGCCGGAGTCCGTTGGTCCTGATGGCATGGGTGGTATTGCCCACTGCCATCTGCGGCGACTCCATTCGGCTGAGGGTTGAATCTCCCTTAAAATTATCTTCATTTTTTTTATTGTATTTTTTATTATGTTTTTACTTTTTTATTGTATTTTTTATTATATTTTTTTATTATATTTTTACTTGTGTTTTTTATTATATTTTTTATTATATTTTTTAAAAATTGTTATTATAATTTTAGGGTGAGCTGTATTTATGCCAGGGTTCAGTGACCGAATCCGAGTGTCAACCCTTCTTTCAAATACAAAGAATAACTCGTGAACCTATGGAAGCGTCTCGTGGTACGTTGATAGACCTGAGAATTTTATGGAACCAAAAAAAAAACAAAAACAAAAATTTGAGAAGAAGTTCAGAAAGAAAACTATGAAGACGCAATTCAGCAAGGAAAAGTAAAATGTAGTTGAAAGGTACTAGAAAAAAGGCACCTAGGTCCTTGAACACCGGGCAAGAAAAAGTAAGAAAGAGCATCAAGTCACATCTCTCGTTGCACGACTAAGGATATTTATGGCAAGGAATACCGTTAGGAAAAGCAAGACAAACACGTATAATTTATAGAGATAGCAATGTATTTTTTTTTTTAAATGAGAAATAGGCTTATTAAATTAAGAATTTATAATTTATAAATATGACCTACAATAATTGACAAAACTCAGTTGATAAGTTAGCTAATAATAGTTAGAGTATAACTTCTAAATCTCTCGGACAAAATATTTGAGAAACCAATCAATGTCCAGTATTTACTAAAATCTCATTTAAAATAAGAGAAAAATTATAACTCCACGAATAAAATGTCGACTATTTTTCAATATAAAAACTCTTTACTATACAGGCCAAACATATTAAAGAACTAGCTAAACAAACCAAAAAAAAAAAAACCTCAAAATTTGGCTATGGCAGAACATGGACATGAAAGTACTTTTTTCGGCGACTCAAACTCGCCGCAAAAAGTGCCAAACTCGCCGCAAAAAGTCATTCCGGGCTGATATCACGTCATCGAGAAGCTGCCGCAATAGTTGGGCGAGAAAAAGGATTTTCCGGCTCAACTTCAGTTTGAAGGTATAGTAAGACTTTTTGCGACGAATTCCAGATGCCGCAAAAAGTTGTTGTTCTTGCCACAAGAGATCTGTCACATGACTCATTTTTCCACATCCGAAAATATATTTGGCGGCAACCATTTAATTCATATATATGAATTGCAATATATATATTTTTTGAATTATACAATTGAACCTATTTTCAACATCAATTTAATTCATGATACATCTCAGTAATTATATTTTCTAATACACATAATATCATGAATTGATCATCATTTAGATATATATAGATGGTTTAAACATATCCAATATCATAAATTCATGAAAAGTACTGCTCAAACAATATATCAATATTGTTTTACAGGTGTCCTCCCCGTCTTAAATATAGGGTAATTAGAATTTCCTAAACAAGCCTTTATCATCCCTTAGAAGCTGCCAGCCTTGATTTTCATGTTCTCAAAACTACCTTCCTCTCAAAAACTTTTTTCAACTCATCTTCCCAAAACTAAACGACTTCTTCATTGATGTCAACTGCTGCAAACATATAAATTTTTCTTTAGTTCTCAAAGTCAACCACAATGTATATTCATCATTTCATGCGAGTGAGAGAGGGAGATTAGAGAACGTAGTTGGTAACGCTATGAGAACAAAAAAGACAACCAAAGTAGCAAGTAGGAAAGGTTAAATTGACCAACAGACTGCCACTGCACGATAAACATAATAACACATAATTATTCCATAAATAAGTTTTTTTTATTCCATAACACAGATATACCATCACAAGATGCACCCATTTTCAACATTAATGAATAAAGGAATGCAAGTTTTTTTATTATCTCTGCCCTGGATCACAAAAGAATTAACACTTGTGACAAAGTACACATGAAACCAAGTTTCAGACATAAACTACTTGGAAATGACAACAATTTAATGCATTAAATAACAATTTGAAACCATTGAATATTTTTTTTAATAAGTATACATCAGTTGAATATTACAGTTGCTGAAAAGTCCTTTACATATTATGCTTCATGTCTGCTCATTGAAGAGATGGGAATTTCATGTTTGTGCAAGTTGTTATACCAGCAGGGTTACTTCACTGGTGATTTGCCTACTTCCAAATTTAAGTTCAATACTTCTAAATGAATGTCTAGTGGATGCACCATTTCTTCTTTGAGAACTCTAATGGCACCAAGTTAGCATTGGCTACACATACTAGATGCCATGGACTTCTCCTCCACAAGCACACAAAAACAGAACTTGGGTTTTGAAATGGCATGGGATTTTTTTTTGGGGGGGGGGAAGAGGTTTAAAGAAATGGTTTACATATTAAATTGGTATAATGGATAGGCCTTTACTATATACATTTACATGTTAGTCCAATTAACTTGTTGCTTGTATAATCTACAGCAAACTTAAATTTTGTGCAGGCTGCAACATTACAGAAATCATATTATAACAAAATAAAAAAGAGTAACCATCTACTTCTATGGTTGAGCAATCTGCTAGAGAATTGGGGCAATAAGTTCAGAAATTAAATTGTGTGATTTGATGCATCTATGCTTGTGTAAAAGCTGAATGTGATTGGAGGTGTAGATATTAGCTTACTAATATAAAATCTGCTTCAATAAAGAAATCATTCCCAGTGGAAGCAAGATGGGGAAGAAAAAATGAGAGGATTAAACGGAAACTCTTCATGATTTAAGTACAAAATTATTTACAACATACCTAATATTCTGATGCTTCTCAATAACACAGAATTGAATTCAATGGATCTCTGCTGCAATCCAAGCACAAGACTTCCTCTGTTTGAATGATGATATTTTGAATCCTCCTATCAAATTTAGTTAAGAATCAAACTATCATGACAAAAGAAGAGATAAGGAATTTTTTTTATTCTTTTTTTGATAGATTAGATTCCATACTATTCAAATCTAATTAAAGTAATTAGTGTTTTCTAACGGGAATGGATAATAGATAATCACAAAAAATCTTTCACAACAAACTCAAGTAAAAAATAAAAATAAAAAATGATTTGCACCACACACCTAAGAAATATATAGTTGGAGATAATTTATCATTGGTTGCTTTGCCCATCTTTTCAAATCTCTCTCATTCTTTTCCCCACCAGACACTACTAGAAAGAGGGGAAATTGAGCTAAATATGCTATGTAAAACATCAAATTCAAATTACTCATTATATGTGGCAATTTACAGAGGAATTGACTCAATTCCTTGTCTGTGAGTGCAAATATCACACATATTTAATTAAACCTAAAAGTTTGAATGAGTGATATCAATTATTGCTGTTTTTGATTCGGAACATTAGGTATCCCCAACTTATTCCTCTTTCTTTTCATTCTCTGCTATATTCTACTTCTACTGAAGAAGTACAAAAAGGTTCCAAAATAAATTACAACATTCAAAGAATCTATAGCAGAGAATGGGAACAACACAGTGAGACGATAAATACAGTGAATAATATGTGCCCTAGTTCGTGGTACAAGTTAGGACATATATGCAATGAGAAACTAAATACCATTAGGCTATATGATTTCAGATTCTAGAAATGCTAGTAGGGCATTGTTTGCCATTTCAGTAACAAACCAACCAAGCCTTTAGCAAGAGAGAAAAAATGAGAGATGAATGGAGATCGAGTAAGAGACTCACTGGCGTTGAGAGGAGGCGATAAGGCACAGAAGCTGGCTGGATGGCGCGCGCAAGCGACGGAGAAGGGCTGTTGATGATAGAGAAGAGAGTTGGTAGGGTATCGGGGAGGGAGGATGGGGGAAATAAGGCGCGGCCAAAAGGTGAAGAAATTTCCCGTGCTCTTATATAATAAGGGCTATTACGGCGGCATCAACATCGCCGTAAGATCATAAAAAATTCATATATGCGGCACTTTGTTTTTGCGGCGTGAAATCACGCCGCAACAAGTCAGGTTAGCGGCTGTTTTTCTTTTCCACCGGAAGATTTCTTCTCAAAAGTAAAATAAGACTATTTCTAGCTAAAATTTAGGTGCCGGAAAAAGAGGTTCTTCTTATAGTGGTACAACTCGCGCCACATTATGAGTGAGCATTCACAAGTCTGAGTAGCTCGGGGACTCTAAATCCACGAAGAGCCGCACATCGCGGAAAGGATCCTTTTAGATAGAGAGGCGTGTTGAACACATGTTCATTATGGACCCCGTGTGTTCGGAGCACACATTGTTCTGTTCGATAAAAGTTTCGATCGACTACAAGATCAACGGACGGGGAGAATAGCGGCGAGACGCGTGGTGAACTTAGGCCAATGGAACCATCTTAACTTGCATCAAGCCGAACCAAAATCAAAACACCTAAAACCCACCATCAAAACTGTACAAAAATAGTGGTCGCGGGAAAAGAAGAGAAGAGAAAAAGAAGGGAAATGGAGGAAAAGATGGAGCCAGAACTCCGCCCCTATCAGAGCTAAGAGCAACGACGAGAGTTTTTTTTTTTCTCCGCACGAGAGAGCTTTTGAGAAGAAAGAAGTCGAGGGTTTCTTCGTATCGCATAGAGATACCAATGTAGGCTAGTGGAAGTGTGGACACAAGGAAAATATTGTATCTCATACGATTTTGAATTTCTGGACAAATAAGAAATTCAACACCTGTTATAAGCAAGTATATGTTTTTTCGCATATTTCTCGCTATTTATGCGTGTATAAATCTGGCCGAACTAATTATACCAAACAGTCCGTAAGAAGGATCTTGATAATTAGTTCAAGCTAATTAAGCGGAATAATATCTTAATAATTATCAAGAATATATATAATCGTGCTATATTATAACTTCCAGCTCATGTGTTTGTTTACTTTTTACTTTTTCAGCTGACTTTTTCTTTACAAATATCTCATTGTTTGGCGTTTTCTTACTAACTCATACACGTATGCATAAATGGATTTGAATAAATAATTATAATGTATATAGATTTGATTATGTGTAGGGAGATCATCCCAGTACACAAAATGCAGGTCGGCTAGCTGCACCATTATTCAATAGCCGAATTAGGGAATTATTTTTATATTGTCTATCTATGAATGAATTATAATATTTGAACAGATCGTGTTTGGTGGGATGCACGATTCAATTACATAGCTTTCTTGGGCATTATATTAATATTGTTATTTCTCTATATATTAAACTTCAAACACTGTCTTTTTTCTGTTAATTAATTCATGACCTTTTCAATCTTTTGACCTTCTGAGTGAATAAAGCCATGATGCAAGCACGTACAACTATGCGAGTGGTCTTCGATAAAAGTGGTAAGGCGACTGCTCATGCGGATGCGAATAGGGATTCGGATCCGGTTACCAAGATATCCAGATCCACATCTAGTTTTTTAAAAGCGGTCGGATATGACCGCCCATACATAACCGGTTACAATCCGGACTGATGATATCCGGCTTAGAGAGAGAGAACAAGGCACTTGGCACTATATATAATAATATATTAACTCTTTTTTTCCCCAAATTGAGCTTCAGCCAACAAGCTATAAATTTTGCAGGAAAATGTTATATATAATTTATTTTTATGAATTTTTTTACGGTCTAAACAATAAATAAATAGAAAATTTTCAATTTTAGAATTAAATTAACTATAATACTCTTATTTTGTAAATCAAAAATTTTAAAAATTTATTTCATTTATTTATGAAATTAGAATATTTTAATTAAATTTATAATACAGTCTATAAATATAGACAGTAAAAAAAATTATTCTATTTTGTAATCCTATTGCCACCGCTTTTGGTATTGGTGTCAAAACTGCAGTATAATAAATCCACCATGTTCTTTAGGATAAGATATCATCTCCCTTTTTCTTGTGTTTTCATAAAACCCAGTACCTCTAACACAGATTGGGGAGCGAGATTAAGTTCACCAATCAAAACCCATCATCCTTCCTTCACTTGATATTGTTTGAATTCTTTTTTGTACCACCTATTGTAATGCTTAAATTCTTTTTTGTATCACATATTGTCATCTTTACTTACATTATAATATTAGTAAAGATATTTCACGGTTACAAATTATAATATAACATTGTTTTATATAAATTATAATTTATATTATATATAAATTTATATATATGATTTAAAATTTTTATTTATTTTTATTAAAAAATTGAATATAAAATAATTAATTTTAAATATATTTATCAATTACATTTGTGAATATAATTATTTGAATAAAATATTATTTATTACTTAATTAACTTGTTAAAAAAATGTAAGTTATTAATGCACCCTTCATTCAATAACATTAGTAATTTATAAAATAAAATCCCAAATGAAAACTTCTCACTTTTTAATTGATGAAATAACATTAGGATGATAAATAATTAAGTTTAAAGAATTGATACAAAATTATAAGCAGGAAATCTTATTTCCCAGTCTAGGATTATCATTTATTTTTTAAATTACATTAAAATCATGTATTCAAAGTAATAATTCTTTCTTATTTTGTTTTAATTTGCATATTTCGTTCAATTAATGATCCCTTAAATATGTTGGAAACTTGAAAATTTTAAATAAATAGTCTAAAAATTCCACGTTAAGATCTAATAAAAATATAAAAATAATAATCGTGATTGATTGGCATCATTAAATGGCGGCTTTAGTTACAAGTCTTTTTCTTTTTGTCAAAATCGAAGTCTATCCTCTTTTAAATTTATTATTTAGAAAATAAAAGTAAATTTTAAATGTAAATAATATTATTTAAAAGTTTTTATATTATACACCTGCATGAGATAATTTAATTTGTAAGATTCAATTTTAAAATTTATATTTTAAATAAAATAATTCTTTATTTGAGAGGACACTTTCATGTTAACAAATGACATAAAAATAAGATAAACGCAACTAGTATGTATATAAGTATGTAACTTAATAGTTAATATAACAGAATAAACAAAAAAATGGTAATAACTTATTATTAATATTTATATTGAGGAGTAATTTAATCAACATTAATATTTATATATATTATTTTTATAGTATGTGTAATATATATAGAGAGCATAAAATTAGACTAAAATTTTATATATATTATTTTTATAATGTGTAATATATATAGAGCACATAAAAATTTAAAAAAATACAATATATAATACAAAAAACTATATATATATATATATATATATATATATTTTGGTTCCATTCGGCCTAATTTGATTTTCAAGATTGAAAATCGATAAATACCAATTTAATTCGGTCGGTTTTTTCCTTATCCCTAATTGCACTACAAGAAATAGGGATATTTGCGACTAATTAATTGCGATGGAACAGTAGAACAGTAGTTGAGCCAGTGACAGATCTACGTTAGGACTTTAATATATATATAATTTTATAAAAATAGAAAATGATCCTCCTTAAAAAATTATAATTCTTATATACTTTCTAATTTATTTATTTTTTAAAATTTCAATATATTTAGAAATGCCTCTCCTGCCAAAGGCTTGTGGCGTGATGGCATAACAACCAAATCTCCAAATTGGAGGTCTTGGGTTCCACCTGGCCTCCCCTATTGTATGAAAAAAGGATGTCTTTCTCCAGTTTTTTTTATGGTCCCATGAATTTTGTACAATTTTAATAAATTATTTATTTGTAAGGATGTAGCCTTACCAAAATTAACTTAAAATTAAATTTAGGCCAAAAAATAATAAACCTATTAATATGGATCTCAAATTTTTTTTTCTTTTATATAAGCTTCTTATAATAGATGATTTTTATGATGATTTTTATGAGGAATAGTTGTAAGGTTTTATCTTCTAGATTTCGTTCAACAAGAAAATAATTTATTTAAGTTCTTAATTATAGGATTAATATATGCTTAATGTGATACAAAAATATCTAAATTTTACAAATAAAATTGATAAACTAGCTTACATACTAAAATGAAAGATGACGTTTTAAAAACTCACTTGATAGCCTCTGTTAAGAAAATAAGTTACAAATATTTCATTACAAAAACAATAATGGATTAATATATATAATTATTACATGAAACATTATTGTCAGAAATTTGAAACATATATTAATTAGTTATATTTTTTAAATTTTATTTTTATGTCTAAGTAGCAAATTTTTGAGATCTAATTTTATATATAATTTTTTCTTTTAGGACTTTTTAATTTCTTTTTATTTTATATAAACGTGTCACACTGTATAGAAAAGTTAGTTCCCTAAAAAGAAAATTAAAATAATTAGTTTCGCCACTGAGTAGAGTATGAGTACTACTACTCTTTATCTATAATTTGATTAAGCATGCACCTTTTGCCCGTCTCCTTCTGGCATTGTGCAATTGACATTTGTTTTTTAGGAATTTTAAGGAAACGTAACAGATGGAAGAAATTATTACAGCGAGTGGGAAATCAATTCGACGAAATGCAAGTGCTTCATCAGAAAGTGATCATCAGGTGATGAATGTGGAAAGCGCTAAAGGTGAAAGTTAAAAGACTCACCTGTCACGTAATCGTTCTATCTACATTAAGGTTCCAGATCACGTAAGCAAATTGAATGAAAAGTCCTACACTCCTCGAGTTATTTCCATAGGCCCTATACATCACGGGAATAAAAAATTGCAGTTCATGGAAATTAACTACGTACAAAGAGAAATATCTCGATGATTTCGTGCTACAACTACGAGGCCAAAAAGCTTGGAGGAGTTAGTAAGATTCGTAAAGGATAGGGAACAAAGGATACGTCAATGTTACGCAAAAATAGATCATGGCCAGAAAGCTTGGAGGAGTTAGTAAGATTCATCATTGAGTATTTCTTGGAAAACAAGAATAGATCATGGCTATCATGGCCAGATGAGGATGATCCTCATACAGTACCAAAGCATGAGGATGATATAGTACCAAAGCGATGGTTAACTTCTCCGATTGAGTAGGACTTCCTGATAGTTGGAGATGCTCAGCTTCCTTTCTTCATTATTATGGAATTATCTGACCTTATTTTGGTCTCTGACATAAAGGTACTTGATCGTCCCTTTTTTCATATTATCTTAGACTTCTTTCAGAAATTCCAAACTCAAGATTATTCGATATTCCGTGATCCTAAAAAAATATTCCATGATATAAAGCATTATGTGGATTTGCTTAGGAAGTTCATTTATCTACCAATAAGTCTTGATAAATCACGAGAAGGACCATTTTCAGAAATAAGAAAAGGTGGCAATGTGAAGAATAGCAACAGTATAAGATGAGATCCATCTAGTTAATAGTATAAGCAAGTTGTACGATTTGAACAACCACCTCCCTAGATGAGCGGTTCTATCTCTCCCTTCCCTGAGTAGAGAAGTTCCTCACCACCACCCTTCTCTCTGTTCTCTTATCTCTCTCTGATTCTCTCTCATCCTAGTTTATCTTTCTTCCTCTGCACCATGTCTCTCTTCTAACCTTGAGCTGGATCAACTAATCACTCAAGCAGAAGCTTTAACCTGGAATGATATCCAACTTGAGCCAGACCCAGTTGCAGCTCAAAACTTTTCGGAACTTGTCCTGGTAGGGAAACTCATTTCTACCAAAGCCCCTAACCTTCAAATATTTCATGCAACCATTAAAGCCAGCTGGAGCTTTGCACCTGGTTTACATATTGAAGATGTTGAAGAAAATACGTTTCTTATTACGTTTGGTTCTCTTCAAGAGAAAGATCGTGTTTTGGAGAATAGAGCGTGGAATTTCAAGCGGTTTCACATGGTTCTGAAGCCATGGCCACCGAGTCTACGTATTTAAGATATCCCTCTTCATGTGTCAATTTTCTGGATTCAAATACACGGTTTACCGTTGTAAATGATCACTAGAGCAAATGCAACACAAATAGACCGAGTTCATGGCAACCTACTGGAGGTCGATTTCCCAGCTTTATTTGGTGCAGCCATTCGTAGATATCTTCGTACCAAGGTTGAAATCAACATCAGTAATCCATTACCTGAAGATTTTGATTTAATACGGCCTTATGGTATTAAAAATTATGTGTTTTTTGAATATGAGCGCCTATCAGAGTTTTGTTACTCATATGGAAAGCTAGGTCATATTCAGCAAGTTTGTTCGGTTAATGGAAGCGAGCGTAATGCCCTGCTTTATGGTCCATGGATGAGGGTCCTAACGGCTACCAGTCGTAGAGGCAACCCTTTTGATATGATGCGTTACGATCATGGTCTACCACCCCAATATAGGCCAGCCAGGCCCATTCCTCCAATCCAAATCGGTGCA
Organism: Platycarya longipes; assembly: GCA_036559045.1. Taxonomy (NCBI): domain Eukaryota; kingdom Viridiplantae; phylum Streptophyta; class Magnoliopsida; order Fagales; family Juglandaceae; genus Platycarya; species Platycarya longipes. The sequence continues at coordinate 24,694,480 of CM071789.1, read as the reverse complement.
ATACCTACTGTCCCTACTTCTCAAAATGTCTCCTCAACCCAACTTAGGCAAGCCATGGCCATGTCCACGGTTTGCATTGGAGCTATTCCTCTAATTGAAGCAATTCCAATTCCCGTTCCTCAAAGTAACGCATCAGTTTCTCATCTGAATTATCTAGCTCACTCCGATAAAGGCAAACAGAAGATGAATCCGGATTCTGGCCCCTCTTAAGCGGAGCTAGTGAGCCGATAGGGAAAGACAGCCACGTGCAAGACCATTTCCTCCCGATAGCAGGTAATCCGTCATTTGTGATGAATCAAACCATCATTAGAGATGAAAATTTGTCGGTTCCTAAAGTCAACCAGCCAATTGCCATAGATGACATCAACTCTCCATACACTGCTCTAAACAGTGTCACAAGTGGATTAAGCGCCACTCTTTCCCTGAATTTAGAGCAAAACCCCCCATACTGTGTCCATCAACTCCTTTAATGACTCATTCGACTGTCCCCCTCAACCTTATCTTTGAAAATTCTGACAAAATTATCTCTGACTCAGCTCTAACCACAAAACCTGCCTCAGCTTTCCAGCGAATCCTCAATAGCTTCGATCACTTGTATAGGCCTCCATTTGATATAAACCCAACTCTTTCTATCATGGTTAGCTCTTCAGGGAAGTCCTGTTTGGCGATAAAAACCCCATTAACTAATATCCCCATCCACCTACCCAAGCCCATCAATCCCATTCGCTGTAAGACATCGACACATTCTCAATCCTTTGAATTCGCAGTAGGCGACTGGGTATACATTAAGATCTCTCTTATGAAGGGTGTAGTGCAGTCCGGTAAGAAGGGAAAGTTAAGTCCTAAATATGTTAGACCCTATGAAGTTATAGAGAATGTTGGACCAGTAGCTTACCGACTGGATTTACTGGAAATTCTGCAAGGAGTTCACAATGTATTTCAAGTGTCTTCTTTAAAGAAAAGCCTTGGTGAAGGACTGGTGACAATGATAGGATCGGTGACAGTGATGGACCCAGGCAACATTAGGTTATGACCTAACCTAACCTACGAGGAATGGCCAATGCGGCGTGGGAATGTGAGGATGTGATGAGGGCTAACTACCATTGTCGACGCTTCCGCTTACGCTTGGGATCGCACTTAACCGAGGCGTCGAAGATGAGCATCACAAGGAAGTTCACCCCTCATCGTATCGTATATATATTTTTTTTTCTAATTAAGAGCAGTAATTATTAATGTTTTATCTTCCGATTGAAAATTTGGACATAGAATTTTCAATTGAGTTATTAATGAATAAAAAATAATTAAAATACCGATTATATACAAATGATTCCCAATGCTCTACTTTTCGTCTCATTTTTATACTTTTCAAATTACTCATTTAGTTTTAATTTACGTCATATTTCAAAAATCACTTTTCACAATCTTCTAAATCTTTTTGTTAATTTCGTTACTATTTTTCAATTTCTCAATTCATCTCCATGTGGAATCGACACCCCAAAACTATACTGCAAACGACTGCGTTATTCTTTGGGCGTAATCAAATTTTGGCGCCGTTGCCGAGGAGACAGTAGAAAAATTTGTAGTTTTTTTTAGCAGTCTGTCAAAAAAAAAAAAAAAAAAAGGTAATTTCGTTCATTTTCTTTTTAACTTTCTGCATCTTTATTTTATTTTATTTTTTCTTTTCATAATATATATATATATTTTTTCGATATTACAATTTTCTTTACTTTGCATGCGCAGGTACAGAGACGCTTTTAAACGGTTTGCCAGTAGACCCGTGCTAGAATCAGATTCAGAATCTAATTTTCCTAATCGCTTGTTTGATAATTCTTCCGATTCTGACGTGGTGAGTGAACACGCAGACCAATCTATTAGAACCCTCCAAGATTGTCTTCATCCCGCACGAACAGCCACACCATCCTGTATTATGTTCTCATCTAATGCTCGTCATGTAAATTTCAAAACAGGAATCATATAATTACTTCCGACTTTCCATAGTTTAGAAAATGAAAGCCCCTATGTTCTTATTAGGAGATTTGAGGAAGTAGTTGCAACATTCCACAACCAAAATACCACTGACGATACTGTAAGGCTAAAGTTCTTTCCTTTTTCTTTGAAAAATAAAACTAAGAGTTGGTTGTACTTACTAAGACCGCGGTCTATTGGAACATGGAGTGAGATGACTCAAGTGTTTTTCAATAAATATTTTCCCCAACATAAGACCAATGCTTTAAAAAAACAAATCTCCACCTTTGCACAAAAGGATAGTGAGACTTTATATCAGTCTTGGAAAAGATTTAAAGAATTGTTGAATATGTGTCCTCACCATGGATATGAAAATTGGCGCTTAGTGAGTTATTTCTATGAAGGGCTTACGCCCAGGGAACGTCAATTCGTGGAAATAATGTGTAATGGAGAATTTTTACAGAAAAATCCTGATGAGGCCATAGAGTACCTCAATGAGCTTGCTGAAAAAGCTCATACTTGGACTGGACCTAGTGCTACTGATAGTACAAGCAGGTCACGGCCTATAGGAAACCCGAGTGGTGGTATTTACCATCTAAGGGAAGAGGATAACTTTAAGGCTAAGGTTGAAATGCTCACCAGAGAATTAGAGTTATTGAAAACCAAAAACTTAAAACCAACACACATAGCTAATCATGCAAAATCTTTTGGGTCATGTGCTGTCTGTGTTGGGATAGATCATCATGCCCAAGAGTGTCCTACACATACTAACATAAATGGTATGTATGAGAAACAAAGTAATGCTCTGGGTATGTACAAAAATCCCTTCACACCTTACTCTGAAACCTACAACCCAGGATGGCGTAATCATCCCAGCTTTAGTTGGAAGTCTGAAAACCAACAGCCTGCACAACCCTCTAGATCATATCCTGCACCATACCATGCACCTCAATCTTCTATAAATTCTTTAGAAGATACTTTGCATACTTTTATTGACATACAGGGTAAAACTAATCAGATTTTTGAATCTTTGATTATGCAGGTTGTCGAAGAAAATAAGTAAATAAAGAGTCAGGTGTCTAAAATAATGAGTTCTTTGATTGTGAATGAGAAAGGTAAGTTTCCTTCTCAAACTCAGTTTGTACCTCATGGTCAACATATGGCACAAGGAGATCTAAATGACGTAAACACCATTGTGACACGAAGTGGTAAGTTTCTACGTGATCCAATAATAGACAAAACAAAAGACGTAGAGAAAGATCAAAATAGCAACAATTCTGAGTTTCCCAAAGAACTTGAGGTAACAAAACCCAAAAAACCTGAGGTAACAAAAATTCCTGTTAAGGTACCTTTTCCTTAAGCATTAAAGTCAAGCAAACAAACTCTGGATCATAACAATGATATTTTGGAAAATCTTAGACAGGTAAAAATTAATCTTCCTCTTTTGCATGTAATTAAACAAGTTCCTACTTACGTAAAAATTCTCAAAAATTTGTGTACAGTTAAGAGGAAGCATCATGTGAAGAAGACAGCATTCTTGACAGAGCAAGTTAGTACTCTAATTGAACAGCTGATTCCCCCTAAGTACAAAGATCATGGATGTCCAACCATCACATGCAACATTGGCAATCATGAGCTTGGACAGGCCTTGCTAGATTTAAAGGCTGGTGTAAATTTGATGCCATATTCTATTTATTTGCAATTGGTATTGGGAGAAATCAAACCAACTTCTGTGATATTGCAATTGGTTGATCGTTCAGTCAGAGCACCACGAGGTATGGTAGATGATGTTTTAATTCAATTTGATAAATTTTATTATCCTGTTGATTTCTTAATTTTTAGACACTAGTTCTACTGTAGAAACTACCTCTAAAATTTCATTAATTTTAGGTAGACATTTTCTTGCTACTTCTAATGCGCTTATCAATTGCAGAAAGGGATTGATGAAACTCTCTTTTGGCAATATGACTCTTGAGGTAAATATTTTTCATATTGCAAAACAGCCAGAAGAGGATGTCGAGTGTCATCAGACATCCATGATTGACTCACTCATAGAAATGGAAGTTCTTACAACTCATGATTCAAATCCCCTTGAATATTTTATTCTTAAATCTGAATTTAATCCTGTAAGTGATTTATCTAATATAGTTGACATTTGTGCTATTTTTCATATAACTCATGATTATAGCACACAGGCATGGTAACCAAAGTTTGAGAAGTTGCCTGAAAAAAGAGAAAGACAGATTCCTTCAAGTAGGGAAGCCTCTAAAGTTGAATTAAAATCCCTACCTAAGGATTTAAAGCATGTTTTCCTTAGTCCAGGTGATACTTTTCTTGTTATTATTTCATCTGAATTATCTGAGTCCCAAGGTGAGAAATTAATTCAGATTTTATGCAAGTATAAATCAGCCCTAGGATTGAGTATTGCTGATATAAAAGGCATTAGTCCCCTGGTCTGTACTCATAAAATAAATTTAGAGGAAAGAACTAATCTTCGAAGAGATCCCCAGCGTAGACTTAATCCCACTATAAAAGAAGTTGTGAAAAATGAAGTATTGAAACTATTAGATGCAGGAATGATATATCCTATTGCTGATAGTAAATGGGTAAGTTCTACGCAGGTTGTTCCTAAAAAGTCAGGTGTAACTGTGATAAAAAATGACCTTGGAGAGTTAGTCCCTACAAAACTGGTGACTGGTTGGCGAATGTGCATTGATTATAGAAAATTAAATGCCACCACACGAAAAGACTATTTTTCGCTTCCTTTTATTGATCAAATTCTTGAGTGGGTGGCTGGTCATCCTTTTTATTGCTTTCTGGATGGTTATTCTGATTATTATGCTTTCCGCAAAATGTCATTTAGACTGTGTAATGCTCCAACTACTTTTCAACGTTGCATGATGAGTATTTTTAGTGCTATGGTTGAAAAGTGCATGGAAGTTTTTATGGATGACTTGACTGTTTTTGGATCTTCTTTCGATGCATGCTTAATGAGTTTAGAAAGAGTACTGACTCGTTGTGAAGAAAAAGAATTGGTTTAAAATTGGAAAAAATGTCACTTTATGGTACCTTCAGGTATTGTTTTAGGGCATATTATTTCTTCCAAAGGAACGGAGGTTAATCAATCAAAAGTTGAATTAATCTCTAAATTGCTTACACATAGGACAGTTAAAGATATAAAATCATTTCTTGGTCATACGGGTTTTTATAGGAGATTCATACAGAATTTTTCCGCCATATCTAGACCACTATGTAACCTCCTAACTAAGGATGCCCTATTTGAATGGACACAAATCTGTCAAGAGGCTTTCAAAACATTAATTGGCAAGCTTAATACAGCACCCATAATGCAACCACCTGATTGAAATTTACCTTTTGAAATTATGTGTGATGCTAGTAATTTTGCTGTAGGTGCTGTTCTTGAACAACGAAGAGAAGGGAAACCTTTTATCATTTACTATACTAGTCAAACTCTATATAGTGCCCAAATGAATTACTCCACCACTAAAAAAGAGTTGTTAGCTGTAGTATTTGCTTTGAATAAATTATGCGCTTATTTGATTGGTTCTCCTATTATTATTTTTACAAATCATGCAGCCCTTAAGTACCTTCTTATTACAAAGAATGATGCTAAGGCACGATTAATACGATGGATTTTGCTTTTGCAGGAATTTGACATCACTATCAAGGACAAGAAAGGAGTGGAGAACATAGTGGCAGACCATCTCTCTAGACTCACATTCGAGGACACTTCTGACCACATGCCAATCAAAGATGATTTTCCCAATGAGCATTTACTTTTTATTACTTCTCTACCATGGTTTGCTCATATTGTGAACTATTTAGCTGCAAATGAAATACCAAAGGATTTTAGCACCCAAGACAAAAGGAAATTCATGATTGAGATACGAAAATTCTACTAGGATGACCTTTACCTTTTCAAATACTGTCCTGATCAAATGTTAAGGCGTTGCATCCCTGATAAAGAGATTGCAAGCGTTTTAGAATTTTGTTATTCCCAAGCTTGTGGTGGTCACTTTTCAATGAAGAAAACCGCTGCAAAAATCCTACAGTGTGGATTTTATTGGCCCACCTTGTTTAAAGATATAAATATCTATTGTCGCTCATGGGAAAGATGTTAAAAGTTAGGAGTTATGACTCGTCGTAATATGATGCCCTTAAACTCCATTTTGGTAATTGAAATTTTTAACTGTTGGGGCATTTATTTTATGGGACCATTTCCTCCTTCTTTTGGATATTTATATATTATTGTGACAGTAGATTATGTGTCAAAATGGGTAGAGGCAGCACCTTGCAGGACCAATGATAACAAGACGGTAATTAAGTTTCTCAAAGAAAATGTATTATCTTGACTCGGTACCCCACGTGCTATCATTAGTGACCGAGGGACGCATTTTTGCAACCGTTCTTTTGAAATTTTAATAAAAAAATATGGGGTGATACATAAGTTTTCTACTGCATACCACCCTCAGACAAGTGGACAGGTTGAAATTGCGAATAGGAAAATTAAACAAATTTTAGCAAAAATGGTCAACCCGGATCGGAAAGATTGGTCTTTAATACTAACTGTTGCGCTTTGGGCTTACCGTACAGCTTTCAAAACTCCCTTAGGCATGTCACCTTATAGACTTATTTTTGGAAAACCTTGTCACTTGCCCGTGGAGCTCGAGCATCAAGCATATTAGGCCATTAAACATTTTAATTTTGACTTGGAAAAAGCAGGAAAACTTAGAAAATTCCAGTTGACAGAATTAGAAGAATGGAGAAATGATGCTTATGAAAACTCCAAGATCTATAAGGCTAAAATGAAAACATTTCATGATAAAAAAATATTTTGAGAAAAACATTTAAGCCTAATGATCAAGTATTTTTATATGATTCAAGACTCCATAAGCATCCAGGAAAACTTCAATCTAGATGGACCGGCCCTTTTATAGTAAAGAACGTTTTCACAATTGGGGCGGTAGAAATAGAAAATCCAAAAGATGGATGTATCTTCAAAGTAAATGGTCAGCGCCTCAAAATTTTAATTGATAGACAAATTCCGGAAGTGGAAGACATTCCTCTTATGGACCCAGTATATCAATCTTGACCATCTCTAGGTATGTTTTTCTTTCATTTTCTTTTCGTTCCTTTTCTTTTTGTTTATTATTTACTTTATTTTGTTATAAATTAATTTTGACAAATGCCATCTTTGATACCAAGCAAGCCACCCACATCCCACATCAGGTGTATTTTGCCCTGTTTAGTTATTCAATTCTGATTCTTAAACATTGAGGACAATGTTTCATTTAAGTTGGAGGGTGGGAATACAAATATGTTATTTAAACTCTGTCGCATATTTCAATCAAAATATAAAAAATTGCCAATTTTTTTAAAAATTTACATCACACGGGCATCTTTTCACACATGATACTCATGCTCATTCATAACCATTTTAGTGAATTCAACAAACCCATCTTAAATCATTTTGCTATGGCATCCACAGAGCTATTTATGCACTTATCCAAACTTTGTGGTAATATGGTTATTTGACAAATGTAACTAGAGAATTATTTTGCGTAAGTATTCATGTGAATTTTGGTGAGAATTGAGAGCTTACACATACAGAAATTGTGATAAGTATCCATTAATTTGTTGAATTGGACACTTCTTTTGAGAATATCATTACATGGTTTGTGGTAAGATAGTAGATATTCTTGGGATATGACAAAAGTCAACTTAGGATTAACATTTGAGCCGTTCAAGCTGACCATTTTCATCATAGTCCCTTAGCAGCCAATTTTGAGCCAATATACACATATGGCCTTTTATTTTCATACCTACATCATCCACACCTCTCTACATTGGAGTATAGCTTATACATTAAAATTTCCTACCCTTTTACTTCCTAGTGTGTACTAGGAGTGGAATTATCATCTAAAAAAAATGACATGGTGCTAGGCGTGTCCATCAAATTATTCATCAAAGTATTCATCAAATGGCAAAAACACTGGTGGCAAGAGAAGAAAGAAAAGCATACTTAGTCAAACAATTGAAAAATTGAAAAGTACATCAAAAGGAAAGTATGGTCTACTGAGATATTTAATTGATTTCTTTTTGTGTATACTTGAAAGTTTTTGAATCCTTTTTACCCTTTCCTTCTTATAGCCAAACCTAAGCCATGTTACAACCTTTTGTGTTGATTTGATCCTAAGTATGTTGGTGGAAAGAATGGTGGAAATCTCATTTGTTAGTATTCCTATCATAAGATCAATGTTTGCTTGTTGCTTATATATAATTGCCAAAATTTCCATGAGCGTATGTGTACCCTTTTGTCAACTCCATAGAGAGAACCCTTACATGAAATACTTCTATACCCCTGAGTTATGGAATTAAACCTTTTACTTAAAATATTTTAATGTTGTGATAACGCCTAAAGAATAACGCGGTAATTGTAGTTCAGCTTTGGGGTGTCGATTCCACAGGGAAACAATTAAAAGAATAGTAAAATAGCAAAGAACTAAAAAAATTAAATGATTAATGAGGGAAAAAAATTGATTTTAAATTAAAATTAAAATTAAACAATGTAAATAATGGAAAAGTAATCAAAATTGACGAACAGTAAAGTATTGGGAATCCCTTGCACATATCCGGTATTTTAACTATCTTCAATTCACTGATAACTCAATTGAGAATTTAATTCCGTAATTCTCAATCGGAAGATATAAAATTATAAACCAAAAATTAAATCAAATGTAATTCTTTGAAAAATCATTTATCACTTTAAATCACACAAATTGTTATTCACATTGAGAAAATCCAACGACGATAACATACCCAGGGAGCGATATTACAGCAGAGAATTAAATCAATATAAATAATCAATGGATCCAACAATAATCAAAGAGCAAATCCATTCAATAGAAAAAGCATGACTGAATCTATAAATGAAATAAATTCCAAAATTATTTGGAGAAGAAAACACTAACAATATTTTGAGAATGATAAAACAAAAAATTTTAATAATTGAAAATCAAATATATGAATTAAAAATAAATTAAAAATACCATCTAGTGTGCAAGTTCATCCCTAATCCTACATGAGAATTTAGTTATCCATGAATAAGATAGACAACAAAAATCTGAAGAAGAAAATCATCCAAACGGTGGCCATCTTTCACGCTGCGTCTGCTGCTTCACGTCCGCTTGCTTCACGTTCCTTACGTCTGCTTGTTCTTCTTTTTGTCTCCGCTTCTTCGTTCCTTACGTCTGCGGCTTCTTCCTTTATATATATATATATATATATATATATATATGATGCCCTAGAGATTCCCAATTGACTTGCCGTGCCCTACCAAAAGTCTAAAGTTAATCCCGTGTGAAATTAACTTGTGAGTTGAGTAAAATGGGTCCATGGGTGCAGCCCATTAAAAGTCAAATTGTCTATCCTCTTTAATCATGCATGCTGGTCCAGAGTAATAAATGTTGCGGCTGCATCATATGATATTCAACTTGATTTTCAACCCATTCTCAAAGTGAAGATTTAAATATATATGTTATCTTAAACCCAAATTGCAAGCATCTCTCATATGTCAATAATGTAATATTTGAGAAGTAAAATATTATAAAATTATACTCAAATATATCTCAATACAAATAAAAATTCAATTTAATAAAATAAGTGAAATCCAATTATTTCTATTCTCATTCTTTGCAATTTAATTAAATATTAGGATATTTAGAGTGCACTTTCGTACACTCATCACACCCCCCAACTTACTCATTGATAGTCCCTAGCAATTCTCATGCAAAAAAATGATGAAAGAGACCAAAAAAATCACACACAGAAGTCACCAAGTCACACTTTTCAGAATCACATATCAAAGCAATCTTAGAAATCCAATAACCCAATCACAATTAATCCACATATAGCAATCCACAGAGTGTGTGTGTGTGATCCAAACTATATCCATCTAATCACAAACCGTGACACATGCAACATCAAGAACATCTCAAGCAAAAGGTTCAACTCCATATCTCACAGGTAAGTAGTATTTCGTGTAGGGGATCTCTTTATGGAGTTGACAAGGGGTGTACACACACTCTCATAGGGAATTAGGCAATTATATATAAGCAATAAGCAAATATTGATCTTATGATAGGGACACTAACAATTGAGAATTTCTACCACTCATTCCACAAGCATACTTAGGATCAGAACAATCAACACAAAAGGTTGTAGCGTGGCTCGGGTTAGGGGCTAAATGAAGAAAATGATAAAATGGATTCAAAAACTTCCAAGTACATACTACAGGAATCTTATTAAATATCTCAATAGACTACACTCTTCACCTGATGCACTCATCTACTTTTCAGATCATCAAATAATACTTTTCCTTCTTCTTCAACTTCTCACTTTTTTTTTTTTTTAAATTTGAAACTCACTCAGTTGAACATTTTGCACTTGTACTCTTCCATTTTTCTTTTTTCTTTCTCTTTCTTTCTTTTTTTTTTTCAGTTGCTCTCTATTTATTTATTTATTTTTTCAATAAAAGAAAATATGCAAATTCCACACTTAGCACACACTTGGAAGCAATAAGGGTAGGAAAAATTAATGTATAAGCTATACTCTAATATGGAGAGGTATGGATGATGTGGGCATATGAAAAGAAAAAGTCTACATGTGTTTGTTGGCTCAAAATTGGCTACTAAGGGTCTATGATGAGAAGGGTTAACTTGAAAGGCTCAAACGTTAATCCTAAGTTGACATTCGTCATATCCCAAGTATGTCTACCATCTTACCGCAAATCATGTAATGATATTCTCGAAAAAAATGTCCAATTCAACAGATCAATAAACGCTTATCACAATTCCTGCATTTGTAAGCTTTCAACCTCTCCTAAAATTCACAAGAATACTTAAGCAAAAGAGTTCTCTGGCTACATGTGTCAAACCACCATCTTACCACAGAGCTTGGATACGTGCATTAAAAGTTCTGTGAATGCCTCAGCAAAATGATTAAGATAGGTTTGTTGAATTCACCAAGATGATCATGAATGAGTATGAGTATACATGTAAAAAGGTGTCTGTGTGGTACTTTTTTTTTTGTGCCTGTGTGATACTTTTTTTTTTTTTCAATATGAAAATATGCCACAGAGTTCCAACAAACATCATTCTCACCCCCCAACTTAAATGAGACATTGTCCTCAATGTTTAACAATCAAAACTAAATGGAAGGTATTGAAAAGGGTAGAATACACCTGATGTAGGACATGGGATGGCTCGCTAAGCACCAGAGATGACAAACTGAAATGACAAACTGACACTAACCTGCAAACAAAAACAAAGAAAACCAACAGCAACCAAAAAGAAAATGATCAAAAATAATTATAAATAAATAAATAAATAAATAAACAAAAAATTAAAAAAAAAATGACTGCATGGTGTGGTCAAGGTGGATAGGCTAGGTCCGCAAGTGGAATGTCTTCCACTTCTCCTGGGTCAAAATTGAAATGTTTGTTGGTCCAATAAGCTCGATGCTCGAGATCTATAGGTAGGTGGCAAGATCTCAAGTCAACTCTTGGTGCTTCTCCTCTTGAAGGAACTTGTTCTTCACTTTTCTTAAGCAACTCCTCAAACTTCAGTTGCCAAACTTATGTGCCATGATCCTGAGTTGTATCAAAAACTACACAAATATCAGCCACATCAGATGAATCACTCATAGGATTGAACTCATAATTGACAATGAAATACTCAAGAGGATCAGAATCACGAGTTGTGAAAACTTTCCTGTCTATGAGTGAATCAATCATATATGTTTGGTGGCACTCGTCATCCTCTTATGGTTGTTTTGCAATATGGAAGATGTTCACCTCGAGAGTCATGTTTCCAAAAAACAGTTTCATGAGTCCATTCCTGCAATTAATTAGAGCATTAGCAATGGCAAGGAAAGGCCTACCTAAAATCAAAGGGATTTTAGATGTGGTGTCAACAACAGAGTTAGTGTCCAAAATTAGGAAATCAACAGGATAATAAAATTTATCAATTTGAATTAAAACATCCTCCACCACACCCCGGGGTACTTTGACTGAACGGTCAGCCAATTGCAATACCACGGAGGTTGGTTTGATTTCTCCCAAACCCAACTGCAAGTAAATAGAATAAGGCATTAAATTCACACTAGCTCCTAAATCTAGCAACGCTTGCCCAAATTCTTGATTTCCAATAATGCATGCGATAGTTGGGCACCCAGGATCCTTCTACTTGGGAGGAATCCGCTGCTCAATCAGAGCACTAACTTGCTCTGTCAAGAATACTGTCTTCTTCACATAATTCTTCCTTTTAACTGTACACAAATCTTTGAGAATTTTTGCATAAGTAGGCACTTGTTTAATTATATGTAAAAGAGGAAGATTGACTTTTACCTGCCTTAGGTTCTCTAGGATTTCATTGTTAGGATCCAAAGTTAGCTTTTTTGATTTTAAAGTTTGGGGGAATGGTACCTTAACAGGGCTCTTTGTCACCTCTGGTTCCTTGGGTAGGTCGGCACCACTACTATCTTCATCCTTCTCCACATCCTCTAACTTGTCCATTGTTGGGACGTATGACGACATACCACTATGAGTCACAATTGAGTTCACTTCTTTCAAGTTCTTTTGCACCATGTGTTGACCATGAGGTGTGGACTGAGCTTGAGAAGGAAACTTACCTCGCTTAGTCACACTCAAGGAGTTCATCAGTTTAGTCACTTGACTCTTTATCTCCTTGTTTTCTTCCACAACCTGCGTAATCAAAGATTCAAACTTTTGGTTAGTCTTATCCTGTGCTTCAATAAAAGCATATAAAGTATCTTCTAAAGGACTCATAGAAGATGTACGTGCATGAAATGGTGCAAGATATGATCTAGTGGGTTGTACAGGTGGTGCAGGTAATGTATGTGGCTGGTTTTCAGACTTCCAGTTAAAATTTGGGTGGTTACGCCACCCCAAATTGTAGGTCTCAAAGCATGGTGCAAAAGGCTTCTGGTACATACCTAAGACATTACATTGTTCCTGATACAACCCTCTCATGTCAGCAAATGTGGGACACTCTTGGGTAAGGTGATCTACTCCGCCACACACAAAACATGGCCCAGAAAACTCTGCATGATTAGCCAAGTGTGCTGGCTTCAAGTCCTTGGCCTTTAACAATTCTAACACCCTAGTAAGCACCTCAACCTTAATCTTCAAGTTGTCTTCCTCCTTGAGATGCTAAATTCCACCACCATTTTGGTTCCCTATAGGTCGTGACCTATTTGTGCTTTCAGTCGCACTAGGTCCAGTCTAAGTGTGAGCTTTTTCAGCGAGCTCATTGAGGTACTCTATGGCCTCATCAGGATTTTTCTGCAAGAACTCACCATTACATATCATCTCCACAAATTGGCGCTCTCTAGGTGTGAGTCCCTCATAGAAGTAACTCACTAGACGCCAACTCTCATACCCATGGTGAGGGCACATACTTAATAGCTCCTTAAATCTCTCCCAAGACATATATAAAGTCTCACTGTCCTTCTGTGCAAAGGTGGAGATCTGTCTTTTTAAAGCATTGGTCTTATGCTGGGAAAAATACTTATTAAAGAAAGTCTGAGTCATCTCATTCCACGACCCAATGAATCGTGGTCTCAGCGAGTATAGCCAACTCTTAGCACTATTCTTCAAAGAGAAAGGAAAAAACTTAAGTCTCACAATGTCATTAATTGCATTTTGACTATGGAAAGTCGCAACTACCTCCTCAAACTCCCTAATGTGCACATATGGATTTTCATTTTCCAACCCATGAAAAGTGGAAAGTAACTGTATTACCCCCGTTTTAACATCAAGTTGATGCGTATTGGGTGGAAACATGATGCATGATGGTGTGGCTGTGTGTTTAGGGTGGAGGTAATCCTGAAAAGTCCTAGTGGGTTGATTCTCGTGTTCACTCATATTTTCAAAAGCAGAATGACTATCAAACAAAGGATTAGAAAAATTAGACACTGAATTTGACTTTATCACAGGCCTACAAGCAAATCGACCTAATGTGTCTCTATACCTATTATGCACGCAAAAATAAAAATAAAAAAAAATGCAGCAAGTAAAAAGAGAGAACGAAGTTACCGCCTTTACAAACTGCTGAAAAGAAAAAAAAAACTATCCAAGAATTCTTCTACCGTCTCCCCGGCAACGGCGCCAAAATTTCATAACGCCCAAAGAATAACGCGGTAATTGTAGTTCAGCTTTGAGGTGTCGATTCCACAGAGAAACAATTAAAAGAATAGTAAAATAGCAAAGAACTAAAAAAATTAAATGATTAATGAGGGAAGAAAATTTGATTTTAAATTAAAATTAAAATTAAACAAAGTAAATAATGGAAAAGTAATCGAAATTGACGAACAGTAGAATGTCGGGAATCCCTTGCACATATCCGGTATTTTAACAATCTTCAATTCACTGATAACTCAATTGAGAATTCAATTCCGTAATTCTCAATCGGAAGATATAAAATTATAAACCAAAAATTAAATCAAATGTAATTCTTTGAAAAATCATTCATCACTTTAAATCACATAAATTGTTATTCACATTGAGAAAATCCAACGACGACAACATACCCAGGGAGCGATATTGCAGCAGAGAATTAAATCAATATAAATAATCAATGGATCCAACAATAATCAAAGAACAAATCCATTCAATAGAAAAAGTATGACTGAATCTATAAATGAAATAAATTCCAAAATTATTCGGAGAAGAAAACACTAACAATATTTTGAGAATGATAAAACGAAGAATTTTAATAATTGAAAATCAAATATATGAATTAAAAATAAATTAAAAATACCATCTAGTGTACAACATCCCTAACCTTACATGAGAATTTAGTTATCCATGAATATGATAGACAACAAAAATCTCAAGAAGAAAATTATGCAAACGATGGCCATCGTTCACGCTGCGTCTGCTGCTTCACGTCTGCTTGCTTCACTTTCCTTGCGTCTGCTTGCTCTTCTTTTTGTCTCCGCTTCTTCGTTCCTTACGTCTACGGCTTCTTCCTTTATATATATATATATATGAAAAAGTCTAAAGAGCATCCACTGTTAAGTATATCCACTACAGCCATGACGTATAGATCGGGTTCACTAAAATACTGAACCGGTCTAACACGTCTCTCATCTCTCCTCTCTCAGCCCTCACTTTCCCTTCCCCCCAAAATCGATCCCTTCTCGTCTCTCAACCCTAGCCCGCGCGAAATCAAGCCCTCTTCTTCGACAATCATCTCTCTTGTCTTTCAGCCCTCACTCTCAGTCCCCGACCTCATTTTTCTTCTTCGATCTCAGCCATCAAAGCACATCCACCGACCTTTACGTTGCCGACTCCCCCTCCATAGCCTACCTCTACGAGACCAGCCGCCGCCAGGTCGTCTCGAGGGGTGCAGCCCAGTGCAGCCTCGAGGTTTACTGTGGGTCTCCACCCACGCTGCCCCTGTGTTCCAGAACTTCACCCACAGCTACGCTTTCAAATGCGATACCTCGGAGGTAAAGCCCTTCCCAATTAACTAAAGGAGCTCATCTCCTACCGACCCGTAAACGTCATGCACGAGACCTTCTTGATGGACAATGTCAAAGAGAAGCTCTGCTTCGTCTCCCTCGACGTCGCGCGTGACCTAGGCGTCGCAACGTTATTACTAGCTCAGGCACTCCTTCGATTTCTAAGTTCCGTATTTTTGAAATATTGGGTAGCTTAGAGTAATTGAATTTTCATTTTGTATAGGAAGCCTGGGAAGAAAAACTTGTTGAAGCCTGAGGACCGAAATAAAATGGGTCTCCACCTTCAAACTTAGGGGCTAAGGTGGATATGGACCACATTGAGGTTACAGAGAAGCCTGTGGACTGGAATAAAAGTGATTTAACCAAAAATGTACTGGTGTATCCCATTTCCTTAGAGCAACCAATTTGTGTCTTTTTTTACTGATTTTATATATTTCTTTACTTTGTGCAGGAGCTTGACTTGACAAATGAGCGCTTCCTTGTCCCAGAGATGCTCTTCCATCCTACCGATCTGGGTCTGTGTAGTCGTACAATACCTATAGTTATGAAGTAGATTTTTAGGGGATTTTCTGTTTGATCTGTGAAGTAAAGTTTTTGTTTTTGTAGAATTTAGCTTTTCTTAGATCGCTGGATAATTATGTGTGATAAGATTTCAGTCAGTTTTTCTGTTCATGGTCTAGGTTTGTAATTACCTTGGTTCTTACACGAAAAGGCTCCTCTTTTTCAAAGCATGTCCAACAATTTTAACATTGTAATTACACGAGAAGGAGAATGGTGAAAAGCTTGTTTTGTATATTCTTTGGTTGGAGTTCGGGAGATCTTCCAATCTTGCAATTCCAGATTTACTTATGGGAAATTGTATTCTTCTTCATTTATTATAATTGGGATTGGAGGTGTCAAGACCTTAAACTTATTGAAGAATTTGATGTAAACATTAGAATCAAGGTAGTTACATGTTTCCTCAAGTTGATTCTTCAACTTCTTCACGTTGTTTCATGCTTCCACCAAGGAATAAAATTGGAAAGAAGATTGGAACATTTTGGAAATGTTGTGAAATCTAGTGAGAAACAAAATCTTAATAACTTCTACCTATTGCCTCCTTTTTGAGGTATTTTTACAAATTATCTTGACTTGAAACCATTTATGCATGAATGAACCAGGCTAGGCTAGCAGAGTGCATTGTTTGAGTCGTAAATTCTTGCCAGCCTCATCTTCACCCTGTACTCTATGAAAGGTTTTTTTTTTTTTTTTTCAAATTCTTGTACTCTGCTAATTATGTTAAATATATCAATTCAATACCAATATCTATGTTTAAGTTTTGTGTTTTGACAACATTATTTTCATCGGTAGAAGCACGTTATTTCCTCGATTTGCAAAGAGATTTTAACTTCTAATCACTCTACCGTTTCATTTTAGTCATTTTTTTTACATGTGATTTATAGTCAAAATTGCGAATAAAGCTTTATTTAGACTTGAATTTATATTTTTGGAAGAAAATTTAGACTATAATTGTTGTATTATTAGTTTATCAAATTGCAGAGAGAAGTAGCCCATTTGACTACCAAGAGAGGATGCCCATTTGACTTTATCTCTCTTAGTCTTTCTTCCCTTCTGTTGTCAATCTTGTACTTCGAAGTCAGTTTTATTGTTGTTGATGTGTCGATCATTAATACAGTTTTTATCATTAATGCAGCAGTGGCTAATTCTGTTTTAAGGCAAATGCAAGCCGTGGACATTGATAGGGCCAGAGATGTCATTAGAATTCTATGTAAATTGTATGATGCTAAATGCACCCGTGTAATGAAAAACAAGTTGTGTACATGAATTGACTTTGTAAGCTTTAGCTAAGTCTTGTGTAGTTGATCGACTATGATCATGTAATCTATAATCTCTAAGCAGCACAAGTCTATGTAGATTCTGTCTATATTTCTTTGTTTTTTGAGATGCCTATTCTATATATGTTTGGATTGTTTTTGTTTTTGCCATATGATTGTGCAAATGAGCCAAAGAACAGAAAGTGAGAACCCATCAAATTGCAAACTGAGTTGCCGACTACTGGTAGCAATTTAACATGCCAATAGCGAGGATAAAATGTCCCCATCATTACATTACATTTTGTTTCTTTCCGATATAAATGTTCTTCCACTAGTTAGTTACTGATAATATATCATTACAACACTGTTAGAGACAAATTAGTACCATGAAAATTCATAACCATACATGTCTGTCGAGGATGAGCCCCTCATCTTTTTATACACAGTTTTTCTCATAAAATTAGTACCATGAAAATTCAAATAGAAGACAATCGGGATAAGCCACTTGTGGAGAGAGCACGTGCAAGTTGCAACAAGCACTTCCCATTTTTTTATTCACATCCAACGCCTCATATTCATTCCCATCAAATCACACTTTGCCTCCCTTCTTGATCTGCTCACTTTCAACTATTCCAAACCTAAAGTGCTCCATATCTCTGGCATACTGAGTAAAGAGAGGGACCATTATGGCTTCTATAACAATGGCATTTGTTCCATCAGGAAGTTGCACTCTATGTTTGGGACACCTTCTCCCGAAGCTGCCTGTTAAATTTATGGGCAATCTTCAGTGGGAAAGTAGCATAACTCATTTAAAGAAAACAAAAAGTTTGCATTTGTAAAACTAACAAACCATTTAAAAGCTACAACCAATACATGAACATAAAAGAAAAGCAAAATAAAAAACTAGGACCAAATATAAAAGCAGCAACCATTTATATGAAGAAACCCAAAATAAGAAATATTTCCTAAAATATGGAGAAACCCAAAATAAGAAATAAATCACTTAATGCATAACTTTATGGGAGCAAACCTCTTGAAAAGTAAGGCACTGTGATGAGGAGAAAGAGAAAAAGGAAAGTGGTGATGCTAGGCTTGAATGCGTAGGTTTAATTTCAACTCTACCAACATGACAGGCTCCAAAATTACTGGTTTAGCAGCCCCATAACACTTCCTGTATTCATGGAAGTAAAGAAAGCCTAGGAGTTATGTTAAAATGATTTATGCAAAGTTAACCATTAGCACAAACCATCAATAGACATGATAAATCCATTTTACAAAGAACAACGCTAAAAACAAGATGTTAGAATGACCTGTCTAAATGCATATATTGAGGCCAACTTGAATGTAAGTTCTTATGTGCATAGGGTATTTGCTCTACTTCTTGTTTTGCTGTTTTTGTTTTTATGTGCATGAGTAACCCACAAATTCATTAAAATCAGATACCTTTCAGTTTGGCAAAAGCAACTATAGCATTATCGTATGATTCATGACCTTTCTGATTAGTTTTAATATCACAAAATGTTTTTTTACAGATGTCACCAATATTTTTTTCTTTGAAACTGCTGCAATTAAGAATGCAACTGATCACGGCCTGCAATAATACTCAAACAAAGCTGAAATTTAAAAAAAAAAAAAAAATGACCCTTTGAATGCCTTTCCTTAATATTATTAATGTATACTCATAAGATCCAAAACAAAAGATCATGATGAAAGAGTGAAATAATATATAGGATCATGCAAATGGTTCTGGTGCTCTGTGTTTCTTTACTATTCTGATGTTTTTAATTTCTTTGTTATGAATATAGTATATATAAGATCAACAAGATGCTTGTGCACAAAGCACAAGCATGTGCATGCATGAATAATATAATATTGATGTAACTCGAATCTAAACTGGATTGTTAAAAGCTTTTGAAGGTGTTAAAATCTCAAGGAGTAATGGTCAAGAAGTTGGACATTTTGTCTAGGCTAAACTGGATTGGATTTTATACATGCATGCTTTGTTTGACTGGATTTTATCACATGCATGCTTTGTCCAGTATACAATACTGTATACCTTTCTTGGATTTGCTTTGTCCAATATAGTCATGGTTTTGATGAAATGCCAAACATGCACGCTTGTCTGCACAAAAATCAAAAGCAAGACACAACATATACTAATGGATCAAACTCAAACTCAAACAAACCGAAGCTTTGGCTGGTGATGGTTTCCTTTCTTTAGTTTTTTCATTAAACAATTCATTTGAATTCAAGCCTATTATCTATGTTTTAGATTTGAAGTAAAATGTTTCAAGAGTCTGTGGGCTTGGTTGGACCAGAGATACACATGTTCTCAATTTAATGCAATTTTTTTCCCTTTCTAAAAGATAATTTAAAGTAACAATCGGAAAAGAAATATTAAAACAAACAAGTTCCAATCATGTCTTAACCCAGGTTGTATTAAAAACAAAGTACTTTAGATGCTAATTAATGACCTGTGATAAACCATTTTAAGATCGTCCATTCTAATTCTGTTTGTCACCAAAAAACACTATTTTTCTCCATGCCCTAATCCACATTACCCATCTCAAAAAACACAAAAGATACAGCTCACAGTACATATGAAGAACATATTAGTATGGAAGGAAAAATGAGACAATACTTACCTATGAAGCTGTAGCGAAACAGAGCTGGCGTTGTTTGCATTGGTTTCGTCCGTTCAATGAGCTCGAGGGGATTGGCGGCGCTGTGCAGACGTAGGATCTTTGTGAGGTGGCACTGAACAGAGAGACACCGTCGCAAGATGGCGCTGGGAGAGGAAGGTGACGCGGGTTTGTGGCGAGGAAGGTGGTGGTTTTCGCGGGAGTCAAATGTGATTCGCTCCGTTCAACAAGCTCAAGGAGAGCGGTGGTGCCAGGCAGATGAAGGAACGTCGCTTGGTGGCACCGACGAGACAAACGGCATCGCTGGACGGAGCTGGATACGACGTTGTTAGTGCGGATTGCTGTCAAGGGACGAGACGCTTCGCGGGATGATGGATTGAAGAGAACCGAGTTTCAATTTCAAATCCCACCGCTTTGGGTTAAACAAAAAAAATGTATATATATATTTATATAACCACAGGCAGCCACGTAGTGAGTACACTATGTGTACTGCTACAGTGGTAATTACTCGACTTGCCATGCTCTACCAAAAGTCTAAAGTTAATCCCGTGTGAAATTAACTTGTGAGTTGAGTAAAATGGGTCCATGGGTGCAGCCCATTAAAAGTCAAATTGTCTATCCTCATTAATCATGCATGCGGGTCCAGAGTAATAAATGTTGCGGCTGCATCATATAATATTCAACTTGATTTTCAACCCATTCTCAAAGTGAAGATTTAAATATATATGTTATCTTAAACCCAAATTGCAAGCATCTCTCATATGTCAATAATGTAATATTTGAGAATTAAAATATTATAAAATTATACTCAAATATGTCTCAATATAAATAAAAATTCAATTTAATAAAATAAGTGAAATCCAATTATTTCTATTCTTATTCTTTTGCAATTTAACTAAATATTAGGATATTTAGAGTGTACTTTCCTACACTCATCATGTTGCATGTGTCGAAACCTCTGATTTGATAAAAAAAGTTTGGAACACATGCACACTCTGTGGATTGCTATATTTGAATTACTTGTGAAATGGTTATTGAATTCCTAAAATTGTTTTGATTTGTAAATTTGAAAAATGTGTCTTGATAGCCCCTGTGTGATTTTATTTGGTCTTTCTCATCATTTTGCATGAAAATTGCTAGGGACTAGCAATGAGTAAGTTGGGGGGTGTGATAAATGCACAAAAATGCACTCTAAATACTCTATTTAAATGCTAAAATAAATGAGAAAATAATAAATATAACTCATGTTATTAAAATTAGTGGTCATTTATCTTGAGATAGATATAAGCATGATTTAATATATTGATGAGGATATAAAATGGCATATTTTTCTCTCTTAATGTTTAATATTTTGTTCTTATTTGATCCCTAAATATACTCATTATTCTTATATTTTGATTTAGGACACAAATAAAGGCATTAGAAGCAAATGAAGATAATTGTGGAATTTTAAACAGTTTTGATGTCTTTTCGTAATATAGGCATAGCTCTCTCATACAATCTCCAATTGAGCTGATTTAAGATGATATAGAACCCCAAGAGAAATCTATATAACTTTTATGTTTTATGTTTTAAGAGATATCCGCTCAATCCAAGACAAAATTGACCATCAAGTGGACGCACCCGCACTTGACGTTCCTGAATATTCTTTAGCCAATTGCATCAAATCTAAATGTCATCACAATATTTTTCAGCAAGCACTCCTACACCAACTTGGAAATTCAATGATCAACTCACATGCAAGATGAAGTGCACTCAAGTTTCTTCAAGACAAATTATTTGACCACAAGATATAAAATCATACAAGGCAACTACTGGATAAAGAAACAAAATTAAACACTCAACCTACAAGCAAAATTCAGCTCATGCATAGTGGAAAAGCAAATGATCAAAATGACAACTCACAAATCACTTGGATTCAAGAATGGCACATGGCAAAACAAGTTGAAATTGTGATTATTTTGTCATGACAACTTGCATGAGGATGCTTATAAATAGAAGGGAGGGGTGTGTGTTCTAAGACCATGCTTGGTGCTTGGATGCCTTCGAAGAGCTATTTTAAAAGTTTGAGAAGAGAAAAGAAAAACCAAAGAAGAGAGAAAACAATGGTCAGCTCTTTCATAGTTTTCCTTAGAGAATTTTCGTTGCATATTTTTAATATGTGTAACTAAATTCTATAGTAGAGTTAGGGATGAATTTATATATATGATGGTATTTGTAATTATTTTTTGATTCATATATGTGTTCTTCAATTATTAAAACTCTTTTGTTTAGTCATTCGAAATTTATTATAAATATTTTCGTCACCAAATAATTTTAGAAATTATTTCATTTATAGATTCAGTCATGCTTTTTCTATTGAATGGAATAATCCTTTAATTATGTTTGGTTCAATTGGTTAGTTATATTAATTTAATTCTCTATTGCAATATTGCTCTATGAGTATATTGTCGACGTTGAATTTCCTTAATATCGATAAAAATTCCTGTTCTTATATTGCGACGAATAATTTTTTGAAATATTACATTTGATTTAAATCTAGTTATTAATGTTTTATCTTCCGATTGAAAATTTGGACATAGAATTTTCAATTGAGTTATTAATAAATCGAAAATAATTAAAATACCAATTATATACAAAGGATTCCCAATGCTCTACTTTTCGTCTCATTTTTATACTTTTCAAATTACTCATTTAGTTTTAATTTACCTCATACCTCAAAAATCACTTTTCACACTCTTCTAAATCTTTTTGTTAATTTCGTTACTATTTTTCAATTTCTCAATCAATCTCCCTGTAGAATCGACACCTCAAAGCTATACTGCAAACGATCGCATTATTCTTTGGGCGTAATCATGACTAAATATGCTGCTAATGTTTTCGTTATGTTATTAATGTACTTACTGAGATTTCTCCAAATTCTATCTTTTAAATTTTATCTATCATCCTTTTCGGAATTATAGACATTTTTGCAGGAGAAGATGTCAGAGAGAAAGACTCAGGTTATTCGAGAGATTCAGTCAAGCTCTGAGGGGCCCACTAAATACTCACTTTTTGATGACTTCGTCCCTCCTATGTATGACTATCTGATGGAGGTCGTAAGGCAACACGCATCTACATCATCAGAAAAAACAACTTCGTATTGGATGTTGCCTGTCTTTGAGCCCTGGCAGCTCTTTGTTCCTATATGGTGTTTATTGACGCCAGCAAGAAAGTACTTCCAACAGGATTTTAAAATTAGTATAAATTGATTTCATTTTGGAAATGAATACAGATAAGTTATATAATGAGCTAGGTTTATATTTTGGAGAACTTGGTTCTGTAAAACTTGGTACTTTATGATATTGTAAATATTAAGTTGTGAGTTTACAGTTATGTTTTGCCATATGATCACTTTGCAAAATTAAATTTCTTTGCATACTTTAAGAATTAACCTTACTCCACTGCGATACGCTTTGTATATTATTGGTAAGTTAGGTGCATGCATACTGTTTTCTGATGCGTATGAAGGGTATGTAATCTAGTATTACATGTCCTGACGTTTCGATTTACGTTAAAACCCATACATAGGCTGGGGGTGTTGACAGATAGTATCTTCCAGAACTTCGTAATAATATTGAGGTACAGTGGCATTATCCTACAAACATCACAAAACATGTTGTAGAATAACTACAAATGACAAGTGAATTTCATTTTGTTTATGCTATTTATACAACTGAAGAAATTGTTAAGAAAAATGTAAAAGAGATGTCAATATGAGCAATTTACATCATTAAGAAAATACTGATCTGGTCATTTCATTTTAGCTAAAAAATATTGCCAAATAACTGCAACAGTATCTTAAAATCTCAATTGAAAAAAATAAAAAATAAAAAAAGATAAATAATCAAGACTTTTCTCCTTTCAGCATATTTACCATGAAGTTTGCATAATAGACAATCAATGTTGGTTTTGCTGACCCCAAAGAGTTGTTATGAGGCTGCTTGTGGTATTGCTTGAAGAAACTTGCATTGGCTGTTAATGGGTATGTGGTCATGCCCAAGAATATCTATACCCAAGTTTGGTTTGCTTGAAAGGAACTCTTTTTTGGCCTGAACCACCTTGATTTAGTAAAAATTTCTCTAAAACAACGCAATGGATGAACCTGCATACAAATAAAGGACATACACACACACAAAAAAAAATCCTTTATCTATTTAATTACAGACTATCGAACTCTACAACTATAAATCACTATATATGAAGCCATAGAAAAAAAAGAAAAAAACATGGAAATCATCGAAACGCATAGATTGATTCGAAAAAAAAAATTACAACACAGAATTTGTACATGAATCTTGTTTTTGATAAGTAATTTGTACATGAACCTTGAGCTAGCAAATAGATCAAAAATCTCCTCCTCAGTTGCAGAATCCTCGACGTACTCGTCTTGGACTTCACATCCGACAGTGTTAAAAAAATGGTAAAATTGTGTTTTTTTTTTCAATTGAAGTAGCTAATTAAAGAACACTAAAAAAATGAATCTAGTCTTTGGGCTTGGAATTATGTTATGCGGAAAGACCACCGACTAGAAAGAATTGGATAGAATAAAGAGCTTGAGAATTCTATGGGTTTCAACGTGAAAGAGCCAGAAGCATATAGTTTTTACTCTTTACTCTGTTTTGATCAATGAAAAATACATAGAACGACACCATATCATCACACCATTACAATGACAAAGGAAGAAATGCACAAATCAACCACCAGAATAAAAGAAACACGGATCTACAACGTAAAGTTTAAAACCTTAAAGAAAATCATAAAAAGAGCGTGATAGAAATACCAAATCATGAAAATAGGGAACTTTCTAATTTGTTATGGAGTTGCATATGGTCCGCTTTTTCTCCCTTTTCTTACCACTCCCTTCACGGGTCACAGCCAAAATGCAATAAAAAGAGCTTCTATTGTTTACCAAATGCATCAAAAAATTCCAAGTGATTTGTATGGCGTGAGTGGGGACGGCCAGAGATAGCATCACTTGAAAATGTCGTGAATTGAGCAAAAAATCAAAGCCACCAACAATTTCGTGGTTGCTGGTGGTCCCTACAACGGCAGCAAATGCATGATTTGGTTGGATGTGTGGAATGGGACTCGAAATTTCTTGGAATCATAAATCGTGAATTTTGCCCAAATTATATATGCATAACAAAGAGAATGGTGTGGAAGAGAGAGAGAGGTGTGGAAGAGAGGGAAAGATCTCAGAGGCATGTATAAAGCAATCTATTTATATCACCCACTTATAATGGTAAAATCTTATCGTCCCACAAAAGGCTAGTGAACAAATAAAAGGGGAGAAAATACTCGCAGGCTGTGTCGTTACAATAAGTAGTAATATATTGTTGCAATATACTTGTACTGACTAATCTATTTTCGGCAACATGTTTTTCTCAATAATAATGACCATTTTCGACAACTTTAACCGACACCTCAACTTTGTAAATAAAACTATGTATTTGTGGCAAGTTTTTAACTATTAGAAAAAAAAACGGTGGCTAATGACCAAAAATTATACTAATATTGCCTTTATTTAAAAAAATCATTAAGATTTTTAGAATTGCAATTTGAAATAAAATCAATTGAAAGAAAATATTCGAAGGAAAATAAAGTTGTTGTTTGATGATCAAATTAATGAGAAAAAGAACTTACTGGCAATCAATTTCACCTAATGATCCCTCATATGCTTTTCTCACCTAAGTAATTGAAATTAATTCTCTCTATTTATTGGTAAAATCTCTAAAGGCATCCAAAAGCCTCTTTTTATAATCAGTTAGATTTATTCTTGATCATCATCTTATACAAGAGTATGCAAATTAATGGGATAAGAACGCATTAAGACCAGCAATTTGAAACTATATAAGTTTATACAGGTCTTTCAATTTCTATATTTATCCATGCTAAAATATCCAAGTTATATCCTATATTTCTCTCTTTCAAAAGCAAATTACAAGGTTAGAATCATCTAATTAACGATCTTTCAATTAGAAGTAACAAGTTCAAAATAATTCAGATAAACATAGAAGAAAAATACGTTAAATTACTATAGAAGAGCAAGCATAGTTTAAAACTAGATTATATTAATTTTCTAAATTAAAAAAAAAATTAATTCATAATAAAAATTAAATTTAACATAAACAAATTCACTATAATGTTTCTAAGAGGACTAGAAAAAAATCAACACTAAAAAGAATTACTCGTCACAATCTGCAGAGTTCTCCACTTTTTTCTTCAAATAATTCTCTAGTCGGCATCGGTTCTCGATTTTCCTCTCTCTTTCTTTGCTTTCTTTTTCTTTTCCCCACTTTTTTTTCTCACCTGCACGTATATGTAGATAGCCCTTTTAGTTTTCTTTGTTTTGGTCTTTGACTCTTTAACAACTTCCGTCCAAATCCCTCATCCTTCTCATTTTTTTTTTAACATCTTAGCCTTTGTTTCTTTTTTTTTTCTCTTTTTTTTTTTTTTTAACGAAAAGTCAAGGCCACATACCCAGTAATAACTTATACCCCTAATTTATTAAAAGAAGGCTCACTTATGGCAGAAAAATACTGTGAAAACATCATTACACTCGGGAGTTACAAAATAAAGATATATATACCCAAACCCAAATGTTAAAACAAAGCATTAAAACCAAAAAATAAAACAATAATAAACCAATATCTAAAGATTATTGATTTTACCACCACTAAAAACCAATCTAAGAATGCTGTAAATATTAGATACAAT
The DNA here is from genome assembly GCA_036559045.1 of Platycarya longipes. Taxonomy (NCBI): domain Eukaryota; kingdom Viridiplantae; phylum Streptophyta; class Magnoliopsida; order Fagales; family Juglandaceae; genus Platycarya; species Platycarya longipes. The sequence goes on along the minus strand of CM071789.1, from coordinate 24,667,734 downwards.
TTATCAGTATGTAATAAACTCCTAAAAAACTTGGAGACAAAAGAAATAGATCTCCAAGCACGTGTCAAGCCTTGCACACCCATCTTAGCCAAATAATCTGTTGGCATATTGCTTTCTCTAAAAATATGCTTAATAGAATAATTCCTTCTATTAAACAAATTAATCACATCCTTCCAAAAATCTTCCAAATACCAATTACCACATCTTCTCTGTCGGATCCAAGTAACACAAATCAAATAATCAAATTCAATATCCACAAAATCAATACCCAGATATTTACAATACTTCATCCTTATTAACAAGGCCTTTAATTCAGCAAAATTGTTAGTTCCCTCTCCCAAAAATCAAGAGAAAGCAAGGACCAAATTCCTTTGAGAATTTCGAAGAACACCACTAGCGTCTGTCCTCCCTAGATTACCTCGACAGCAACCATCAACATTAAGCTTGAATCTTCCCGTACTTGGTTTTTCCCAAAATACCAGTTGGAACCAAGGGACCTTAACAGGAGAAATCTGCAAACCCAATTCCCTCATCCTACACACACTCATAGCTGTTAACTTGGAAAGCCCTTTGAGGTTATCTTGAATTCATAATAACCAGGAACAGCTGGAACGCCAGATCTCCTCAACATATATCTTTTTTCCTTCTACTCTTGCCTTGCACTTGCGATGCCACATTTTCCATGAGATGATACAGGGTAGCAACCCAAGTAAATTCCCAACTTGAGAAGATTTAGAGGACCTGCGAAACCACATCATCATTGTATCCCTCCATCCCCTTTTAGGATCATAAGAACTCCCAAAATCATAGAGCATTTCTTCCAAATAGCAGTAGCAAAATCTCTTGTAACAAGAACATGAGATAAATCCTCATGATTACCATCCTCACAACAATCACAACGACAAGAAATAGGGATGCCCACTCTTCTCAATCTGTCATCCACACTTAAAGCCTCATGAAAGACTTTCCAAAAAAATATAGAAATTTTCTTAGGTAAAGCATCATGCCATGGCCCATACCCAATTAGCCCAAGCCACTTTCGGACTAATCAATCTAATACACTGTCGTGCTGATTTAGTAGAGAAAGAGCCATCCGTGTTTTTTTATCCAAACAAGAACATCATTTCCAGCTTTATTATTCGCCAAGTAATTGCATATTTATGTTGTTTTTCCACTGCCAACCAGCCTTTCTAAAACCTCAATATCCCAGCCATCATTCACATGAATATCTACCAACTTAATCTTTGGAAAATCTACAACCGGTAAGTTATCTACAATTGGGCCACTATCCAACCAATGATCCCTCTAAAAAGAAATATCACCATCCCTCACCTTCCATTTGGAATGATCTAACACCAAAGGGATACACTTAACAATCATCTTCCAGAATCTAGACCCTTTAGTCAGATCCAAGAGGGAAACATGAGTATCCCTCACGTATTTGGCACGAAAGAAAGATGCCCAAATATCATTAGTAGTCAATAATTTCCAAGCATACTTCATATGCTAAGAAGTTTGAGTATCTTCCAAACCTCTCAATACTATCCCTCCCTCCTCAAAAGGCTTGCACATCTTCCCCCCAACAACCCATTTTTTCTTAGGTTTGCCATCAGACTATCCCTAGAAAAAAGACTAAACATGCTATTCAACTTCTTCACAACCAATCTAGGCACATTAAGGATAGACATAAAATGAATAGGCAAGCTAGACAAAACATGCTTCAGCAAAACAAGCTTACCTCCATCCGATAAGCATCTAAGTTTCCATCCACCATTTTTCTTCTGAACTTTATTTAAAAGAGGCTCAAGGTGAATATTGGAGAGCTTACCTAAGACAGTAGGAGCACCTAGGTAGATACAAGGAAACCTCCCTTCAGTAAACCCAGTGGCACAAAGCAGCTCAGATTTCCTTCGTATCGAGAAGTTATTGGCAAAAAAGATGGCTATGTCCTCCTTATTAACACGCTGACCCAACCACTTCTCATAAGTGTCAATTACATTCATCAACTCTTTGTGCCACTTCTCATAACATCTTAGCCTTTACACATTTTTTTTTATCTAAAACAAACTCGATAATCCAAAACAAACTCAATAAGCTTTTATATTTAGATAATTCTTCATTTAAATGAGAGTCTTTAGATGACAAGCCTCTATAATTTAGCTCTTTATTTTCCTCAAATTTGAAATAAATTTAAATGACGATAATGAAACTTAAAATCAACAAAATTAAATTAAATTAAAATTTAAATTTAATAAGTGATAAAATATAAGAAATGATACAAAACATCAATGATTGATCAATAAATTATAATATAACATGTGTATATTATTTTTTGCTGATTTCAATTGGGAAAATTAATCATGTCTCTTGGACGTGCTACCACTATTAGTATATATATGTGTATATATCCCGTCAGTGGCAGAGCAAGCCATTTTTCTTATGGAGGGCTAACTTTTCTATTACATGATATTTATGTAAAATATAAAAAATATTACAAAATCATAATACATATAAAATTAAATTTTAATAATATGCCAAATAACGTAAAAACATAGCTTAATATCTATTTCAGAAAGTAATATCATTTATTATTATTTTTATAAATATGAAATATTTAAAAATTATTTTCTTCATAGAAATTATCAAATGATCTTTTAAAATGCAAAAATATATATATATATATATATTAAAATGTCATTTTTCATTCTAATATCTAAGGTAGTTTATCAAATTTAATATAAAATCTATATATTTTGATGTTACATTAAGTATAGAATACTACAAATTGGATTTTAAATAAAAATTTTCTCATTCAGTGAAATTTAGAAAATAAATTATCTTTACTATTTTTCATATAAATCATAATCAATTTTAAAAGGTTTTTCTAGTATTTTCACTTTAGATTTTATATTAAGAAACTCATCAATAATGTATAATATAAAATTGAGGTAAATGTACTTAATACTTTATTGTTTAATATATAAGTTTTATTGTGACCACATCCTAGAAAATAGATAATGTATAGAAATTATACAAAACCTAAGAATTATAGGGAAAAAAAATTAGAAAGACATTTTTATGTATATTGAAATTTTATAAAATTTTATTAAGTACATGGGAATAAGAAAATTATAAAGCATATGGGTATAAAAAAATTATAAATTTTTTAAGAGGACCAATTTCTATATATATGAAATTATGAATAAAATTTAGAGATTATATTAAATTTTCAAAAAATATTGGGATCTATATTATTAAATTTTGAAATAAATTGAGGGCCATGCCCTCCCTGACCCAACATTGGTCTGCCAATGTATCCCATAATGTTTAACGCTATCATGGACTAAAAAATTTATACCATGATATTTTTTTTGTTTTTGCTTAGAAAATTACCTTGATTTTTAAATAATAATCGGTGATCATCCCTCTATGTATAAACTATCTCAAAACAATATTTGAAATGATATTGAAATCAAAATGGTATTTAAAATTTTAGTCCTGAGAATGAAATCATTATTGATAAGAGTATTATTAGAACGACGCGGACCATGCCGGCGTGCCGCCGCTCAATAATAAGTTTGATTTGACAACGGCATCCACATGAGGAATTTAACAGATCATCACCGATTGTTATTTAAAAATCAAGATAATCCCACCGTTGGGGGCTCTTGCTTGGAGCTTCACTAATGCAAATCATTTTCTTCTTTTGTTTTTTAGTTTTTTGGTTTTTGGTTTTTTGGTTTTTTATGTGTGTCTTTTTAACACTTTGAATATTTTTTAAAAATAAAAAAATTATAATATTTTTTAAAAATATTTTCGTAATTATTAAATAAAGAAAAATAAAATAAAATAAAATCACCATAATATTATAATAATACCGAACATATAAGATTGACCGATAAGAATAGCGTTTTTCTTATAAGAAACCAATAGACACAAGAGGCTTGCTTCTTGCACCTCAAGCATTCAAGATGCATGTATCAATTTTACCAATATATATTATATAATATATATATATATAGGAGATTTAAATCTATGGAGTTGCAGCTATTTGACCATTCCGGCCATATATGTCGGCCTCCATCTGTTCCGGTCTAAATAGTTGAATTTCCACTGGAGTTTGTGAGATGGCGGACAGGATTTCCCAACGTGCGAGTTTCGCGAAAGAGCAACACGAGTAATGACTATCATTCATGAATCATGCTTACTTCCGGAGCGATCACAAAAACAAAATATATATCTTGTGAAAAGTCAAAATAATACCACACAAACAAAAGTAATGATAAAAGAGTAATTCTGTTCCTAGTTACAATTATAAATACGTGTCTAGCTGAAGTTTGAACATATATTATTATATAATTAAGAAACCAACAAATTAATTTGTAGTGGGAAAGTTGATCATCCAAATGTCACGGACTTAGAATTTTTTCACACATCCCGTGTGGCCTTAGGAGGTTTTGTCCTCGACAAAACTCCTAAGTCAGCCTTCTAAGTGACTCAAGACAAGAGAGAATAAATCTAGAGTGAGAAAGTAGAGAGAGAAGTTCTAGAGAACTTGTTTATTCTTATTCCTTGGTGATTTACACAAATGAGACTCCCTCTATTTTAGGAACTCTTGGTACAAAAAATGGCTAGGATTGTGACAAGTGTCACAATCTTAAGGGCAAAGAACATTCTAAACTACTTCTAGAATTATCTAAGGGGTTCTACACCACTCTAGAGTTTTCTACACAACTCTACAACAATCTACAATATTCTAGAATAACCTACAAAGGACTAGGAGACTCTAGAAGGTGGTGGAATTCTCTAGAAAAATCTAGGAACTCATATGTGAGCCCGAAAGGCATCACTAGGAACTCATATGCCCCATACCGAGTTATACAAGTCGTTTTTGGTTCATCTCCTTCCGTAATCCTCACTTGATAATATCCCGACCTTAGATCGAGTTTAGAGAAGTACTTTGCATGGCCTAATTTATCAAACAAGTCAGCAATTAAAGGAATGGGGTACTTATTCTTAATGATTACCTTATTTAGAGCCCGATAGTCGATGCACAGCTGTAAAGACCCATCATGCTTCTTTTGGAACAACACAGGTGCCCCATATGGTGCCTTGGAGGATTGGATAAATCTGGCATCAAGCAGCTTCTTCAGTTGCCTCCTCAACTCTTCAAGTTCTGGAGGTGACATGCGATAAGGTGCCTACCAGGCTCCAACTCAATCTGGTGATCCACCTCTCTCCTAAGTGGTAGTTGCTTGGACAACTCTGGTGGCATGACATCCTCATAATCCTTGAGGACCTCTTGGATCGCCTTAGGTGGAGGGGAGGAAATCTTTACTTCACCTTCTTCCAATGAAGCCAAGTAGGACATCTCTCCTTTCTTCAACCCTTCTTGAATTGCAAGGCAGAAAAGAGTTGAGTGGTGTTTGGTTTAGACACGGTGGGTATCATGCAGGACCACCTTCTAAGATGCACACCGAGTTGTAGTGGGGAAGAGACACTACGTTGAATTGTCTCAAGAATTCTATCCCCAGCACAACATTGAAATCATCCATGGGGGCGACGGAGAAGTCTACCTTTCCTTTCCAAGTGCCGAGTTGTAGATCCACCCCATGAGCTATACCGTCAAGGGGTCTGGCTTCAGAATTCACAGTCTTCAGCCATCCTTGACCTTTCTTGAGGGGAATCCCTAGCCGTGTGACCTCCTCCTTCTTAATGAAGTTGTGAGAAGCCCCCGAGTCGACCATGGCATGAGTCTTCTTCCCGTTGATGATCACCTCGACAAACATCAAAGACCCATCCTTGGTTGTTGGCTTGGTGTTTGCCTTGAGTGAGTTGAGAAGTTGCAAACACCCCATGTGCGACTTCTCTTGAACTTCTTTTTCCTCCAGAATGGCATTGAGAACCTTCCTCTTGGGGCAATCTCTAGCCCAATGTGGTCCATCACAAAGGAAGCAAGCATCCTTTGATTTCTTGTCTTTAGAGTGGTCTTTCTTGCCTTCCCTGGATGTCGAAGGCTTGTCTCCCGGCTCTTTGTACCGTGGGGGCTTGGACCCCTTTGCTCCCCCACCTTTGCCGTGATTATCCTTCGAAGACTTGGACTTTGAAGAGTTGTCACTTTTGTGATACTCAAACTCTCCCAAGGTTTCCACCATTGTCAAGGCGATGGATATGTCGTTGACCACGCGTTGCTTGAGCTCCTGAGCCACCCATGATTTGAGGCCATCGATGAAGTTGAAGAAGAGGTCTTCTTCACTCATGTTTGTGATTTGAAGCATGAGTGCAGAAAATTCCTCAACATAGTTGCGGATAGAGGATGTGTGTTTCAACTCCTTCATTCTCTTCCTCGCATAGAGGGCCACGTTCTCGGGATAGAATTGCCTCTTGAGTTCAGTCTTGAACTCTTCCCAAGAGTTGATGGTACAAGTACCCTTCTCTATCTCACTATGCTTACGATGTCACCAAGTACCAGCAAGATTAGTGAGGTAGAGAGAAGCAATACGTACCTTGACATGCTCGTCTTGCATGTTCAACACTTCGAAGTAGCGTTCCATATGCCACAGGTAGTTGTCCAGTTCTTTGGCATCCCGCTTGCCATCGAACTCTTTTGGTTTGGGAGTATCCACCCTTGGTGTCGCCACAATTCCGACTCCGTTGGTGCCCCCATTGGCCACTGCTCGCTTGCACATGGCCCAATCCGCCCTGGTCTCCTCCAGATCGATACGGTATTCCTCTATTTGCTCCTGGAGTTTTGTTAGTTCCCCCAAGACCCGGTCTTGGAAAGCAACATTCTCAACACGCTGTGCCTTGATGGTGGGGTTGATGGTGCTCAAAATGGACTCCTTGAGCGAGTCGGATTGGCCCTCCAATCCTAGCTCTTCCAAACTTTGCTCCACAATGTCAAGACGGTCCTTGACATCCGCCACTGCCACCTCCACCGTGGTCACGGTGTTGTCAAGGGTGCTCATCTCCCTGTGAGACTGATCACATTCTTCCATCTTAGCCAATATCTTGGCCATGGTCTTCTCAATGCTATCGAGACAAGACTCTACGGACGAGGTCGACTCCTTCGACCTCTTACTCTTTCGTGGTTCCTGGTTCTCCATAGTGACCACACTTGGTTCTGCCATCCCAAGCTCGATGCTCTGATACCAACTGTCACGGACTTAGAATTTCTTCACACGTCCAGTGCGGCCTTATGAGGTTTTGTCCCCGACAAAGCTCCCAAGCCAGCCTTCTAAGTGACTCAAGATAAAAGAGAACAAATCTAGAGTGAGAAAGTAGAGAGAGAAACTCTAGAGAACTTGTTTACTCTTATTGCTTGGTGATTTATACAAATGAGACTCCCTCTATTTATAAAGAACTCTTGGTACAAAGAATGGCTATGATTGTGACAAGTGTCACAATCTTAAGGGCAAAGAACATTCTAGACTACTTCTAGAATTATCTAAGGGGTTCTACACTACTCTAGGGTTTTCTACACAACTCTACCACAATCTACAACATTCTAGAATAACCTACAAAGGACTAGGAGACTTTAGAAGGTGATGGAATTCTCTAGAAAAATCTAGATGGTGACACTAAGCTAACACCGATATGGAAATTATTTCTCATCTACTTGCAATTGTAAGGGTTAGTGTTGGTGCTATCTTACATTAATCTATGGAGAGTGAAAACTGGAAGTCAGAATAAGCAAAATGACGGACTTACAAACTTTTTTCTAAATTAAAAATAGTCCCTCAATTTTTTTAAAAAAATTTAAAATAGCCCTTAAATTTTATTTATTATTTCATATATATAAAAATTGGCCCCCAAAAAAATTTATATTTTTTCTTATTCTCATATGCTTTCTAAAATTTTATGAAATTTTAATATACATAAAAATCTCTCTTTCTAATTTTTTTCCTATAATCCTTAGATTTTGTATAATTTTCATTATTATCTATTTTTTAGGATGTGGCCACACTGAAATTAAATTAAACAATAAACTATTAACAATTATCCTAATTTTATATTATACACTATTAAGTTTCTTAATATAAAATCTAAAGCAAGAATACTAGAAAAATCATTTAAGATTAATAGTTTATATGAAATAATAGAAATGATTTATCCTTTAAATTTCATCAAGCAAGGAAAAAATTATTAAAATTTCATTTGTAGGATTCTATGCTTAATGTGATACCAAAATAAATAGATTTTATATTAAATATGATCAACTAGTTTAGATATTAGAAAGAAAAATATCATTTTAAAATATCATTTGATAATTTCTATGAAGAAATTAATTTTTAAATATTTTATATTTTCAAAAATAATAATGGATGAATATTACTGTTTAAAAGAATATTAAATTTATTTTTATATTATTTGATCAATTATCAAAATTTAATTTTATATATGGTTTATGATTTTATAATATTTTTTGTATTTTATATAAACATATCGTGCGAAGAAAAAACTAAACCCCTAAAAAAAACTGCTGGTTCTGCCGCTACAAGTAAGGGTATAATGACATTACCCCCACAACTCGGCCCGTGTGCCTTGCCAATTATTGGCCACCTTCATCAACTTTGTTCCCAAAACACAATCGCCATAACATTGGCTGCCATTGTTGATAAACATGGTCCCATCTTCATGTTCTGGTTTGGGAAAAAATCTACACCTGTGATTAGCAGCCATGAGGCAATCAAGGAGTGCTTCACCAAAAATGATAGGGCTTTCATTGCACGCCCCATGTCTAGCCAAGGAAAATACCTTGGTTACAACTATGCAGAATTTGGGCTTTTCAGTACTTATGGACCATACTAGAGTAAGATACGAAAGTTAGCAGTTACTGAACTCCTCTCTAGCTGCCGGCTTGAGAAACTCAAAAACATGCAAGTCTCTGAGGTGGATACTTTGGTTAAACATCTCTACTCTGTTTGCTACAGCAAATTAGAAGCTAACAACCCTGTCAGTGTGGTGATTAGTGAATGGATCAATAGTCTAGCCTTGATTAATATAATCACTAAAGTTATTGCGAGGAAGACATATATATTTTGGTTATGCCAATGATGGAAATGATGGAGAGGCAAAACGCATAGGGGAAACCATGAAAGAATTCATGTATTTAACTCATGGGGTTCCTGTCATGTTTGATCTAATTCCATTTCTCGAATGGATTGATTTGCAGGGCCAAGTGAAATCTATCAAGAGTGATGAGCAAAGCCACCAGCCAAGCTTCATTGATGTCATGCTATCAGCAATTGAGGAGGATTCCATGTTTGGTTATATGCTAGAAACCATTATCAAGGCAACTGTTTTGGTATGTATAATGTTACTAATTTTTTGGCAAACGCCTTACTCGTATGATAGAATAAACTAATTCAAGCAATCGGTCAAAGATACTTATTGATACGGACTAATTTAAGCAATAAACTAAATATGGTACCTAGTATGTTAGGGCATGCAGTGCTAAAGCCCCAATTAGTGGCTCCTAAGACTGCCCACCAAGAAGGTAAATGACTCTTTATTTTTTGTCTTTTTTCAAGTATTTTTTTTTTAATTTAAAAAAAATTACAACATCATTAAAAAAGAAGAATTTGTTTGGAAATAGATTTAATTCTAAAATTCTCATCTTATTTAATCTCCTTTCTAAACATAATTCAAATCCTAACATTTTCAAACTATAATATATACGAGCATATAACCCGCACAATGTGCGGATTGTCATTTATACTAATTTATATAATTTTAAATAATTTATTTTTAAACTTTTAATGGACCAAAAAGAAATTTATATGATCACTCTTAAATTTCTACTCTTCAATTTATATGATCACTCTTAAATTACTACTCCACCTTGGAATGCATTGATCTCCCTGTGGCATCCTTGTCTGTGGTCCTTGTGTATGCCCAATAATTGAAAGGTCCATCAAATTATTCAAATCCTCTCCAATGCACATAGTAAGATAGATAAAAGGCAGTTCAATTTGTCTTCTAAAAGAGATACATATAAGGCTATTACAATTTATTATTGGTGCCTCGTTTTGGGGTCAACCACCCTTAAGTTGCTTTGTAAATGAGTGTGAACATGACAACCATATAACCCCAAATCGCAAATGTAACAATTGCTATTTCAAATCCAATACAAACACGAAAAAGATCTACAACCCGTTAGCACCACATCTTCACATAAAAAAACCTTTCACATAATTTAAAAATTAAGGTTTTTTTTCCCAACGTACATGGTTATAGGACATTCAAGTTATTAATGGTGGCCTAACCTAAAAATGGACAATTGAATGTTAGTAACTTTTTGAGGTCACAATTTTAACAGACACTTTAAACTTGAAATGGTACTAATTGAAAGTACTAAAAGTTTATATTTATAACATTAGAAAACAGACTTGAAATAAGTCAATTAGGTTTTTATATATTTACAAACTATATAAATATATATTTCTAAATCGTGCCATTCAATTAGGTTTATATAAACTATATTAGTTTATATTTATATAGTATAAAAGGTTTCAATACTAATCCTGTCTCATAATAACAGTCATAGTTAAAGTGCCTTTTATTTATATGATCTAACATTCTTAAACCTTCCACCATTAACCGTGGTTAGATGGAGAAGCTCATCTTACCTGCCATGGTGTGGAGGTTAGGAACAATAAAGTTCATTTTTGTATATGAACATAACTTTATATATGACATGCACACTCGCTTATAATGTGTAAAATGTGAAAATAAACTAAAATTGCAAGAATAGTTTTTCTGAAAAACAGGGGATGTCAAAATAGTTCCTTTAATGGGTCTTTTATCAAACATGTGTAATGCATAAAATCATCTTTTTCTCCAACGAAATCCTTAATGGGTTTCTTTCTTGAAGGCATAAAGCTCATTACCCAAGCCCAACATATGTTATTCAATCTGCTGATGGTAAAAGCAGTTCCTTGTTTCATCACGGTTCAAGTGGAACAATAGTTGAGAGTTGAGACTACTTACCAAAACGAATATGAGTCACCCCTTCTCTCAAGTACGGTGCAACAAAATGGATCAGGATATATAGAGTGTAAAGAGTTACCAATTTAAAACCAATGTTTCGTTGTCCACATCATCATTCTCATCTGCCACATGGTAATATATAGTCCTCTCTTTCAACTTGGGTGGCGAACTTACGTTAGAATCTGTAGACTGCAAAATCTTACATCAAATGTTATGTAGAAATTAATTATGTAAATTAGCCTCTGTTAGGCACATAACACCAAAAGAATATTAAAAACCAATGGAAAAAAACTAATCCAAAAAGAGAACGTTTCAAGCTTTTATTGCGATAATCTCAAACCTCTTATCTCAGAAAATTTTCCAGATATTTGATGTAAACTGAAGACAGACGAATCAAAAACTGTTGTTCCGAGAATTAGGCAAGATCAACCGATAGGGAATTGCACCGAGAAAATCCAGGGAACTCTCCAATCCAATAACTAAAGGAATAACTTAGATTAAAAAAAAAAACTAAAGGAATAACTAAAGGTGCACCAATGCCCATATGCAAGGAATAAAACAACTTAAATATGCGGAATTCAACACAATAAAAAGAACAACATAATCTTTAAAAATAAATTTAAATGAAAGAAAGAAACTGAATATAAAAAAATGAACAATGTTGCCAAGTTTCCAGCGAGATCTTCAACCTTCTTGGTTGCTTCTCCAACCTTCTTTCCCCACCTATCGAGGACATTTCGCATAATCCATCCTATCTGCCCAAGAAAATAACACAGAAAGTCCATCAATACCAGATGATTCACGTAGGTAGAGGGGAAGGAGAAGCATACGAATTGGATCCGTGAAGGGACGACATGGCGGACAACTCGAACCAGTTTGAGGCTCCACCGCACCGATTTCCTCGAAGCCGTGCTGGCGGTTGGCAAGTGCATCCAATGGGGGAAGATTCTCTTGCATGCTCCTGCACAACCCAGGTAAATATAAAAATGAACAATCTCACAAATTTTAACAGGAAGTTAATAACTCAAAAATTAAGGGAACCACCCCATATGGAAAAACCCATTGAGAGTTGAGATGACAAAAATCTATATCGGAATGGATTCCGAAATGCTTACGCTGTAGCCATTAATGATGATGGTGGTGTTGTCTAAAGATATTATGCTTTCACTTTATATGTCTATGCTTGCCGGATTGTTCAGATATCTCCCAAATGTTAGACATATTTTCCACACCAGGGCAATGGCAACATTTTTGTAGAGCAATTTGAAGCAATGAAGACGTGATTCGATTTAACATAACATTTCGACATACCATTTCAGGACGTGACATTTAATTCATTTGCACATTTTCGGTTGGGCTTTACAGTGAATGAAAAAAATTAGGGAACTTTGTTTTTCAAAATACCATTTCGGAACGTGTATCTCAAACAACATGCCCACGGATCGATCGTTAGAGGTTTTTCATTCCCATTTTTATGGCCTGAATGACATGTAAGTGAGCATTTCATACAGTCTCAAAACGTGTATTTCAATCAACATATACACAGATTGATCTTAGCGGTTTTTCATTCCAATTTTTATGGCCTGAATGACACGTAAGTGAGTTATGATTCGACTTTTATATAGTTAAATAGATTACAAGTACTTTTTAAAACTAATCATTACAACATTCTCAAATCTTTAAATAAAAAATAAAAAATAATTCAATTTTTTCAAATTCTCAAATAAAAATAATATTACAAAATTATTTTCTTACAGTATTTTAACTTTATAATATTTTATATTCAACTTTTCTCTCTCATTTCGCAAAATCTAAAAAATACTCAACTCAACCTATTTTATTACTATTCACAAACTATCTTATTACTATTCAAAAAATTCTAATCTCATCTCACTCAATTCAAATATCTCAGTAGTGGCTCATGTGGTAAGTGGTGCCACTGTCAAGGATCCAGTGTTGCCTTGTGATGAAGGAGGAGATCGACGAGTGAGGGATCTTACCCATAAATTGTTCGGCCGAAGAAGATGATGAAGGTTGAAATCAATTGTTGGTAGTTTTCCAGCAAGAGACCTGGGATAGGGCTTGCGATGGTGCCTACGAAGTGAGCCGTGACCAGTGGTTTGCCAAGGAGAGATGGCTTCTAGGTTTGCCATGGTTCTCGTTCAGGTGGGTAGCCGATTATCCACCAGCAACGGTGGCGTTGGTGGACTTCTTTGCCGCATTCAGAGCATTTTGTAGGTTGTTTTTTAGGGTGGGGGGCTCAAAAAGCAAGAGCAACGCTTTCAGAGGGTGTATGGGTCACATTGAAGGTCTCCATTTTTCTTCTCGAAAAAGGACGGAGAAGACTTTGTTGAGGGGAGGGAGAGGGTCAGTGGCAAGAATTTGGGTGCGAAGGGCAGCGAACGAGTCGTTGAGTCCTAGAAGAAATTAGAACACATGCTCGTCCTCAACCTTCTTCTCTAAGGTATGTGCATTTGTCAATGCTTGAAGATTACCAAGTTCATCACACAATTATTTAATGCTATTATAGTAATCTGGGATTGAGAGTTGGTTTTGATATAAATTTAAGATTTCTCTTTTGAGATGGAATGTGCATGCATTATTGCCATGGCAAAATTGTGACTCTAGATCAATCCATACGTCTCGAGGATCGTCATGGTAGTCTAGGGTTTGGCAAGGGAGGGGGTTATGTTGTTTAGGATCCACGTGAGGACCATATCTTTGGTCCTACTCTATTGAGGGTATTTGAGAGAGGTAGTGGGTGGGAGTTTGAGACTGGCATCAACAAAACAGAGTTTGTTTTTGACACTTAGAGCTCTTAGAAGGGCATGTTGTCATTTGGGAAGATTGTCTCCGGTTAGATGACCAAAAATAAGGGTGAGGCTGGGAAAGTTAGATGGGTGAAGGATATATGGGAAAGAAAGGGATTGTTCATCAGAGGAGGCCATAGAAGATGGGGCGTAGGTTTGTCTAATAGGAAAGGTGTTTGGCTAAAACCATATTAAGAAGAGAATTGGTAAAATATTTTCTTACTATTTCAATTTATTCGAGTACAGTTATTACTTATACATAAGTATGCTTTACATGAAAATAAAATAAAATTGATATTATAAGTAGTACATTGTAATGTTTTGAGTGGATTAATGAGAATTATGAGGTTAATTTCAAAAAAAAAAATCAAATTGAGTTGTATTGAATAAAATCAAATAATTGGTAACTGATTGCTATAATTATGGAAGCTAAAATCTTGAAAATGAGATGTGCGAATATATGCTATAATACTATTCGTGACGCCCCCAACTCACGTTTGGGATTTAACGTAAGTCAAAGGGTTAGGATAAGTAACATTAAGCTACTCACCTGTATACATATTAAGATCTTAATAAATAAAATATAGGAATTTTATTATACACACTGGATAAGGTCAAGTATAAAAAATTTTAAAAATCACATATGGCAAATTTTAACTTGTAACTTCTACATTCTCATTTCATTCATCAAATATTGTACTATTATATATACATGTCCAAAATAGTTATCAGTGTCAACCAAATAAAAATACATATCAAAAGACCATCCCTATGATCACTTGGGTTTCTTCTTAACTTCGAGAAATTTCCTCCCATAATGGAACATATCTAAACTAAGACAACGGTCTTGCTGAAGATATTGTCCATGTAGTGTCGAATAAACTCCACATACAGATAAAGAACCATCCAATCTCAAAGTTAAATAGCAACCTATACGCTGCTCCTCCTCGGCAAAAGTAGGTGTAATGTGATACCACAACTCCACTGGCTGATCATACAGAGAAAATCCCAGGGACGCAAAAGTAAAATTTACATAAGGACTGTAATTAAAAAGTCCCTCAAGACTCCTCGGAGTCTCCTGCATCATCAGGACTTTCCCCCTGTTGGCCATCACATTCTATATATAATTTACACATACAAGAAAGAAATATAAAACCACAAAAGAGTGAGATGTTTTTAGAAATCTCAATGAGTACATAATTAGCTTAACATAGCATAGACACAGCCATCATTAATCTTTTTAGGAAAAAAAACTAACAGAACATGATCAAATACATGTTTCACATGATTTATCAATAACCTACACAGGTTTACACTCTTATGATATCTTAAGTTTCTTTTTCTTAACCATCAATAATTTTTTAAAACTTATTTAATTATTATATTCAATGGGCATTACGTATCGCCGCCCCATCGCAGATAACTCTTTTATAGCATATTTATCTCTTATTATCAATGGTCGTTACGTATCGTCGTCCCTATTGCATATAACTCATCAATCACCTGGGCATTACGTATCACCGTCCCCGTTATGATGAATCTCGTGTCAATCTTCCGGGCGTTATGTCTCGCCATCCCCATCTTGACAAGAAACATATGTAACATAGTGGGCATTACGTCTCGCTGTCCCCACTAATCATATCACTTCCACGAGCGTTACGTCTCGCCGTCCCTGTGATAATACACATCACTTTTATCATATGACAGGCGTTATGTATCGCCGTCCCTGTCAGCACATCAGTCATTCGGGCGTTACATCTCGTCATCCCCGTCACAACGTGACTAATTTATCCATATCTCTTATTCTTAGTTGTTCATTTCTTATTCTTAGGAATGTTTCTCAAGTACATGATATATCACTCTTCTTAAATCTCACCACATATTAAAACATGCATGTACTCTTAGATTATCACATACTCACATATATATATATATATATATCTTAAATTCTGCAAAGTGTTTTACACAAGCTAAATATTTAGATAACATATAATATTTCTTTTCCTTTCAATGTCCACTCTTTATTCAAGCAAAAGCCTTGAATTCAGCAAAACAGAGTATCTCGCTCGAGCGACATATCAAGCGAGAGTCGAGCGAAATCTCGGGTTGGAACTTGCTCGAGCAAAGTATCAAGCGAATATTAGACAAATTAGGTATCTCACTCGAGCAAGGAATCGAGCGAAATTCAAGCGAGTTCTTGAGTTATAACTCGCTTGAACAAGACATCGAGCGAATGTCGAGCAAAGTCTCGGGTTGCACTTCGCTCGAGCCAGACATCTAACTAGAGTCAAGCGAGAGTTTACAGTTATTCTTCGCTCGATCTTTCGCCATCCTTCGCTCGAGTGGGAGTCGAGCGAAGTTACAGAGCATGGGATTTTTAATCCAAAACTCGCAATTTTTTCACATAAACTTAATTTTTACTTATTATAACATAGTTTTTAGGTTCTTCTAACTTGATTTAACACATTTCTATTAACAAAACCACTTCAAACAACACTTAGATTTATTATAACACTTTAACAAAAATAGAAGAGTTCAATACTTAACATGTATAGTCCAACCTCTTAAATAACCATCTCCATACTAAAGTTAAGCTTGAATATGAACTTACACACTCTCTAAGTCTGGTTGAAGATGATCAAACCAAATCTTTGCAAGTTTTCTCTTCAAAACTCTTACTAAGCTCACTTAGAATGTAGTTGGAGGTTATGGGACTAGAGAATGGCTTTCTTTGGTTTCCTTCAAAAGGATTTTGTGCTAGGTTTTTTCAAAAGAGTTATAAGACTCTCAAATATCTATTTATAGGGGTGATGGTCGACTCATGTGAAGGAGAGAAGAGGGATAACTTGATAAAAATTATAAGTTTCTGGTTTGCATGGAATGAGGTGTCCCTTCTAAATCTTTTTTCATGGTTAAACTAAATATCCAGAAATCCTAAACTTTGCAGCTGAATATATCATCCAATGGTCAGTATTTGAGATATTTCTGCTAATATTTGATCAATGGTTGGGGTAGAGGCTTATGGGATGAGGGATGAGGTGTCATCTCACCTACCCATGCATGCATCTCCCTTTACAGCCTTCATCTAGTTAGCCACGCCCCTTAGCCTTCCCCTAACTTATTTGGTTAATTGCTAACCTCCTTAAGACTCTACTTAACAAGTTCTAAAAGGCCACTTCTCAGTTTTGTTAGGATAGAATCTCATTTGGATCCATATTCTCCAACTCGAGTTCTGGTTTAAGCTCAGTCCATAGTTATCCACTTGATTCCAAAATAAGTCATTGATACTTTCCAAATCTTCAAAAAATAATAACATAAAAGTTTTAGATCTATCTCTTAGGATTCTATATGAATTTGAATTACCTCATTTGAACATCGTATGAGTAATTTATGATCATTACACTAAAACTCGACAGTTTAATCCGAGAATGTACATCAAGTGTTTGATCTTTGGTTCAACCACTTCCTCTTGCATTTTCACCCTAATTCTTGAAAATTCAACTCCTTCTAAGTTTAAAATGAATGAATTTCTCTAGTTGATACCTTGTTCCAAATCTCAAATATTCCTCCACAATATTTTCTCTAATACATGATCTCACTTATTCTAAGTCCAATACTCTCATTTAGATTTTCAACTTTATTATCCTAGAAAATATACCCAAAATACAATCTTTTAAAAAAATTCAAATAATATTTCATCTTAGAAATTCGAGATATTACACTATTTGACCATCTCGGCCATATGTATCCTCCATCTATCCAAAAACCGCTCTAAATATCTGAATTCCCATTGGAGTTTAGAGCACTCACATCCAATCTAGAATAACAAGTTTCTGGTTAAAATTTAAGGACAAAATTTTTTAACCGATTTTGGCCCCCACATCAGCTCCCCCAAATTGGGGGAAGGTTTGAGTTTTGTAATAGTGGTCTCCCATAAATGGGAGACTACTATTCCTTCCTATCTAAAACGATCTCTTTGGTTCCCCGTACCATCTTTCTCTCTCAAGCCCTCTTCATTGTAGCCCTACACCTTATGTGTCATTTTGTCAACTCTGTCGCCAGCCATTTCTTCATCTCTTCCACGTGCTCACGGTCACCTCTGGTAAGATCAAACCCTAATCTAGGGTTTAAAAAATTGACTTTAATACTTTTTCATACCTCTCTCTAGGGTTGTGCCGATTGCAATTTCATGTTTGTAGTTATGGATTATTTCAATTTGTTGATGCTCAATTGGGTTGATTGTTCCATTGAAATGGTGGGGTTATTGTTGGTGTTGCTTGGCTACGATTCATGCTCAATTTGGAGGTTTTTTTGTATGGCTATGTTTGCAGGTCATTGTTCATCTTCTCGCTCGATTTCTTAGTGTTGTTTGGGTAGCCATTTCTTTGAGATGCTAATCAATGATCATACGTTTGTAATTGTTGCCTCTCTCTCTCTAGGGTTAGCATCGATAGCAATCATTTACTCTGACTTGTAACATTACGATGTCGTTGATGCTCGAATGGGTTTGATTTGTGCCATTGATGTTTGCGGGTCATTGTTCGTACTGTTTGCCTATCTTCTCCCTCGATTTGTGCCGCTTGAGCCCTTCAAAAATGGAAATTTCTTTCCTAGTTGTCTGTTTGGCTATATCCTCCATTGTTTTTTTTGTTTGGCTATAAATTGACTATCGATTTGTGTCGCTTGTTGGTGTTGTTTTGGTGCTTATTAAACCTATGCATTGGTACCTTGGAGTTTTGGTTTTTTTTTTCTTCATTTGGCTTGCCTATTGTCGTTTTTTGGTACTTATATAATCATGCATTGCTGCCTTGGAGTTTTAGGTATTTGTTTAACACTTTGCCTTGTCTATTGTCATTTTTTGGTGCTTATTAAATCCAAGCATTGCTACCTTGGAGTTTTGGGTATTTGTTGGTGACTTTAATTTGCCTATTTTGGTATATTTGGCACTTATTGACCCCTACCATTGCTACTTTAGAGTTACTCTGACTTATTGGTGACTTTGATTTGCCTATTTTGGTATATTTGGTGCTTATTGACCTCTACCATTGTTGCCCTAGAGTTACTCTTACTTGTTGGTGACTTTGGCTTGCCTATTTTGGTATTTTTGGTGCTTATTGACCCCCTACCATTGCTGCCTTGGAGTTACTCTGATTTGTTGGTGACTTTGACTCGCCTATTTTGGTATATTTGGTGCTTATTGACCCCTACCATTACTGTCTTGAAGTTTTAGGTATTTGTTGGTCACTTTGACTTGCATATTTTGGTATATTTGGTGCTTATTGACCCCTGCCATTGCTGCCTTCAATTTTTGAGCCTCAATTTCACACATTTTCATGTCCCATATCATTTATTAGTGCTTATTGACCCTTGCCTTGCATCTTTTGATTTTTGGGCACTCATTTCACATAGTTTCATGTCTATTTTCACAATATTTGGTACCAATTGGGTTCGAGGTTGCTGTTTGTGTGTTTAAGAACTTATTTAATTGTTGGTGATGTACTTCTTATCAAGACAGTTCCCAAGATGGATGTCTAGTTGGTAGGTTGTGATGAGTGGGCTCAATTAATGAGTATTCAGGCCTGGGGCACCATTAATATGGCGGGATAATCTGGAAACCTGGATGGCTAGCAATTGGCAACCGATTTTCACGATTTTACAGTCATTCATGCATGCCTCATGTCGGGCAATTGATATTACGTTAACATATTACCACTCTGAGCCCAAAAAGTATTAATCTTCATACTTTAGCATGTCTATATAGATTTTGTCTATGTTTTATTTATGTTTTCTACAAACTTGAAATAAATACAACCCCAATGCTTGGGTTAAGTAGTAGCACGACCAATATATCATACTTAAGAAACAATCGTCGCAATGAATACCTAATATGTTTCTGTGAAATTAAAGCTTGTCGTTGAACAGCTCACATCGAAGAGAATGATGGCTATCGATTTTTCGATTGCCAAAATTATGAAGTTAGTTTTCGCAACCTCATTGTTCTTGACAAAATTTATTCGTTTAGCATCTATGATTAATTGTAATTTTTGTAGGCTGGCCAGGCATGTGGATTATTTTGCTGGTATGACTTAGAAATATCACCACATGGACAAAAGACAATAAACCAATTAAAGAACAAACTTCATAAGATACAAACATTGTTGGACGTCCAAAGTAGTAGACATCGTTTGAAAATTGACGTGTAGATCAGGCGTAAGCGAATAGTGGAGAATATGAGTTTTTTAGTTTGTATTTTAATGTCCTAGTTACTTGTAATAATTTTGTATTTTAGAAAATGTTGAGCTCGCTCACCTATTGTTTGTAATTATACAATACATTGGATTTGTTATAATATATTTAATTGTATATGATAATTTTTTGGTACTTATATTTGTTTAATTGTAGAAGACTACTTATTATAATTTTTTTTTTAATTTGATGGGTATAATCGTATTAAATTTATGTACTCAAAAGTATTGAAAAAAATATTATGTTGTATTTTTTGATAGCCATTTGAAGTTGGAAATAATTAAACCAAGAAAAAGATAAAATAGTAAATAATTTAAGAATACAAATGAAGGTGAGAGAAAAAATAATAATAAAATAATAGAAGAATGTTAATTTAATAGAATAAAAAAAATATAGAAAATGGAATGTATGAGATTTTTATAAGATGAGTAAAAAAAAAAAAATTAAGAAGTGGTGATTTTAGTTAAGTTTTAGAATTTGGGTGTGTGGACCGTGCTCTCTCTACCATTGATGGTTACATTCCGAGCGACACAGAGACAAAAATATATATCTGGTCAGAAGTCAAATATTACCCCGCAAACAAAACTATAAATCCCTGTTTAGCTTAACATTAAATCCTGTTTTGGATGTAGGAGTGAAATGAGATTTTATTATTATAATTTTTTTATATATAAAATGTAATAAATAATTTAATTTTTTTAAATCTGATCAGTTAGATTTTTTAAAATTTTAAAATTTTAAAATAATAATAATATTAAAAATTAATATTCTAATAATATTTATTTAACTTTCAACTTTTATTTAAAATTATGTCATCTGAATTTATCATCCAAATCCAACCATAGTTCCAATTTGGCGACAAAACCTGCAATAATTAGCAGCCATGAAGTAGGGAGTGCTTCACCAGAAATCACATTATTATTTCAATATTTTAATTGAAATGAAGCTCAAAATAGTATTCAAAACTTTATTCAGAATCATATCATTATCTAAGACTATTATTAGAACGATGAGGACCATGCCATGCTCAATTGTAAGTTTCATTTGACACCGGCATCCGCATGACTCACATGAGGATTTTATCAGAAACAGACGCTTGCGCACAGCTTCTTTCACCTCAAGCATTCAAGATGCATGCATCAACTTTACCAATATTATATTATAAACTTGATTTAAATTTATGGGGTGGCGGCTATTTGACGATTCCTGCCGGTCTCTTCATTTTTACAACATTTTTTTTTTATCTCA
The DNA here is from genome assembly GCA_036559045.1 of Platycarya longipes. Taxonomy (NCBI): domain Eukaryota; kingdom Viridiplantae; phylum Streptophyta; class Magnoliopsida; order Fagales; family Juglandaceae; genus Platycarya; species Platycarya longipes. The sequence goes on along the minus strand of CM071789.1, from coordinate 24,646,438 downwards.
CCTCACTTATTCTATTGACCTCATTTATTTTTATAGATAAAATAAATTGAGATAAAAATTAAAAATTGAAATAAAATATTATTATAATATTTTTTTAAAATAATTTTTGTTTTAAAACTTAAAAAAATTAATTTTTTTAATTTTATTTTGTATAAAAATTTTAAAAAAATTATAATAATTAGATGAAATAAGGCCTTAATCATTACAATTTTTCTAAATTCTCATATAAAATAAAATAAAATTTCCAAAATTTCAAAATTTCAAAAAATAAATATTATTAAAAAAATAAATTTTAATAATATTTTATTTAATTTTTAACTTTTTATCTAAATTCATCTATCTCATCAAAACTAACGACTTAACGATGCCTAAATATATATTTCAAATTTTCTCCAGAATTGGTGAGACGGGCGGCCGCAGGCCGATTACACATGCGAGTTTGACGAGTTTTGCAAAAGAGCAACACGTAAGTACGAGTCGCCACCATTCGTGAATCATCAAGCTTACTTTCTGAGCGATCAGAAAGATAAAATATATATATCTATATATATACACGAGGCCTAAATATTTGAAATTCCCACTGGAGCTGGTGAGACGGGCATACGAGTTCGTCGAGTTTCGCAGGATTTCTAGTACATGCGCATGTCTACCATGGACTAACGATTTCTAGACATTAAAAAAACATACTCTAACAATGTCTTTATATATTTAACTTTGAACTTTTTATCTCAATTCATCTCTTGATCTCATCAAAACTAACGACTAACGATGCCTAAATATTTTAAATTACCACCGGAGTTGGTGAGACGAGCAGTCGCAGGCCGACTTCTAGACATGCGAGTTTGACGAGAGTTTCGCAAAAGAGCAACACGAGTCACCCATGACCATTCATGACTCATGCATGCATGCTTACTTTCTGAGCGATCACAAAACTATATAAATCCTGTCAAGCTGAAGTACATTAAAAACCAACAAATTTGAAGTGGGAAAGTTGATCATCCTAACACCATGGATATGGAAATCATTTCTCATCTACTTGCAATTGCAGGGGTACTACTTCTAGTACAGTTGGTGCTATGGTGGAGACTGAAAACTGGAAGTGAGAGTAAGGTTATGTTACCCCCAGAACCCCCAGGTGCCTTCCCAATTATTGGCCACCTTCATCAACTTCGTCCCCAAACCACAATCGCCAGAAGCTTGGCCGCCATGGCCGATAAATTTGGTCCCATCTTCATGTTCCGATTTGGCACAAAGCCTACACTCGTGATTAGCAATCATGAGGCAGTCAAGGAGTGCTTCACCAAAAATGATAGGGCTTTCGCTTCACGTCCCATGTCTAGTCAAGGAAAATACCTTGGTTACAACTATGCAGGATTTGGGCTTACCTCTTATGGACCATACTGGAGTAAGATACGAAAGTTAGTAGTTTCTGAACTCCTCTCCAACCGCCGGCTTGAGAAACTCAAAAACATGCAAGTCTCCGAGGTTGATACTTTGGTTAAAGATATCTACTCTGTTTGCTGCAAGAACAAAGAAGACAACCCTGTCAGTGTGATGATTAGTGAATGGATCGATGGCCTTTCCTTGAATATAGTCACTAAAGTTATTGCGAAGAAGGCATATTTTGGTTATGCCAATGATGGAAATGATGGAGAGGCAAAACGCATAGGGAAAACTATGAAAGAGTTCATGTATTTAACTGGGGCTCCTGTCATGTTTGATCTAATTCCATTTCTCGAATGGATTGATTTGAAGGGCCAAGTGAAATCTATGAAGCGTGTTTCAAAGGAATTGGACTCTCTAATAGGAAGTTGGATCCAAGAACATACAGCAAGGAGGCTCAAGAGTGATGATGAGCAAAGCCACGAGCCAGACTTCATCGATGTCATGCTGTCAGCAATTGAGGAGGATTCCATGTTTGGTTATACGCGAGAAACCATTATCAAGTCAACTATATTGGTATGTATAATGTTACTAATTTTTTTTGGCAAACAACTTACTCGTATGATAGAATAAAATCTCGTGTAGAAAGTAAAACACCTTACTAATTTCATATTCTCAAATAAAAATAATATTATAAAACTATATTCTTACAATATTTTAATTTTATAATATTTTTTATTCAATTTTTTCTTTCACATTTTCCAAAACATATAAAATTTTCAACTTAAATTACTTTACTACTATTTACAAATTATTCTTACTACTATTTACAAAATTCTAATTTTCTTATCTCACTTTCTAAACAATCCCGTACTTAATCTCTAAGAAAAAACAGAGTAATCGGTGGAAATGATCCCAAGCATTTCTCAATAAGTAATATTAATACCATTCACACTAGAATATTATGAATATATTTTAAATATGATAGTATTTTGATATAATATTCTAACAAAATCTTTGAGTTGCACATCCGAACCTAGCTAAAGGCCTTAGAATTTGAAAATAATTTCTTTTTCCTTGCACTGTATATATACTGATATATTGCTATTTTAAGAAACCATCATGAGAGTTATTCCTTCCAATCTTTAACTTTAGGCTTGGTTTGGATAGTAAAAACGTCTTATTATATTTCATTTCATTTCATCTTATCTTAATATTTAAATATCACAAAAATATACACTTTTCAATTTCAAAGTTTTTTTTTTTATGTAATTATTATGACTTTTTTTAATAAAATACAAAAAATAATTCAACTTTTTCAAATTCTAAGAAAAAAGTTATTTTAAAATCTCATAGAATCTCATAAAACATCCAACTAAAACAATACATAAACAATACAAATTTTAACTTTGTAATATTTGTATTCAATTTTTTCTATATATATTCTTTTCCAAAATCTCATAATATATATCAATTCATACAATTTCACTACTATTGACAAATTATTTTTTTTTATATATTCACAAATGATTTTATCTCATTTTATTATCTAAACAAGGCCTAAGTGCCAAGTCACTTTACATGCAAAAAGAGAGTAAGAAAACATAGTAACGATGCCTAAGCTATGCAAGTCCCATCCATTCATTTGGAAAAATATTGAGGTCCACCATTAAAAATATAAACTTTTATTTAGATTTCAAATTTACTTACTTAAAAAAAAAAAAAAAAAAAAAAACATGAAACTTACACATCTTATAATTACAAATATCATTTCTAAAGAAAAATTAGTCAAGAATCAAGGAGTTCGCATTTATGAAGAGCTTGTTTAATTTCCTTTGTCAATTAATTTAGTGAAAAGTAGAAGCATATAAGTAATTACAAGGGAAACAATATATTCAATTGCTGCCGGTAATTGACATTAAACATATAATACTATAATTGAAAAGAATAGCTTATATATTAGAATGAAAGATGATACTTTAAAAGATCACTTGTAGCTTTTATATATAAAAATAAATAAATTTTACAAATTTCATTACAAAAATAATAATGGATGAACATTACTCCATGAAACATTATAGTCAAAAATCTGAAACATATATTAAGTTGTACTTTTAAAATTTTATTTATTTGTATATAGCAAATTATCGAGGTCTAATTTTATATAGTTATGATTTTTAATCTCTTTTTAGTTTGTATAATTATTGTGTCACAATTCTCCTATTCTAAATAAATTGCCCCCTCAAAACAATTACTCGTTCCGCCACCAATAGAAAAGGGAAGGACTACAAGACTATTCTAATTTTGCTAATTAAAGGTGGTACCTTGAATGAAAACAACAGTCCAAGATCCCGTATTAAAATCATCATGTTTTATCAGTCCCAAGCACATGATCTTTAAATCATGGAAAATGCATTCATCTTGCCCCAGCCCAATTCTCCTATACAAAATAAGTGTATAGTTTGTAACATAACTCTCGAATCATTTCATCAGATATTTTAATTTAGGATTGCAATTAAGTCCATTTACAAAATTGGTAATTGATATATCATATAATCACACACTTCATTTAACAAATATGGTTCTTATTCGCTAGCTAATTTGTGTTTGTTTGGCCCATTTTATAATAAATTTGGAGTTTTTTTTTTTTTTTTGCCTAACTATCGGCCCATTTTCATGTTGTAGATTCTTATCGTGGCTGGTTCTGACACTACAGCTCTTACCATAAAGTGGATCCTATCCTTATTATTAAACAACAAACATGTTTTGAAGCGTGTCCAAGAAGAGTTGGATCTGAAAGTTGGAAGGGATAGATGGGTGGAAGATTATGATATTAAAGATCTAGTTTACCTCCAAGCCGTAATCAAAGAATCCTTACGCTTATATCCACCATCCCCTTTATCTTTTCCTCACGAGTCAACAGAAGATTGTCAAGTTTGTGGCTATCACATTCCAAAGGGAACCCGTTTGTTTGTGAATGTGTGGAAGCTTCATCGTGACCCAAGGGTTTGGCATGACCCTGATAGTTTCTTACCTGAAAGGTTCCTTTCAAGCCATGCAAATATTGATGCCTCAGGTCGACATTTTGAGTTCGTACCATTTGGGTCTGGAAGAAGATCTTGCCCTGGAGACATATTTGCCTTGCAAATAGCGCATTTGACACTAGCTCGTTTACTCCAGGGATTTGAGTTTACAACACCATTGAACAAGCCAGTGGATATGACTGAGGGCTTAGGCATCTCCTTGGCCATGGCAACTCCCCTACAAGTTGTCCTCACTCCCCGACTTCCTTCCAAGCTCTATGAATGCTAGAGAGACAGTCAAACTATTAACTATATATGCTTGCATGCCTAGAATAATATATTTTCAGCAAGTCTCTGTGTAGCTTGTTTGGTAATTAGTATGCAGTACATCTTTCTGTGGTACTTTGTTGTAATATATGTAAAATGCTTCTAAAGCCATTGATATTATTATAATAAGGCTATATATGTTCTTCTAGTGACTCTCAGTGATCTCCACCTAAAATTTATTGTTGTGCAAGTTATTTATTCTTGAACTGCATATAATGACTTGTCTGTATTTCTTAGTTTCATATTTGCATTTGAAATGTTTCCGATCCGATGCTTTTATGCAAAAAGAATAAAAAGAAATTTAAATATAAAACAATATCCTTATTCATTGATCACAAATTGTTGCAATAATTGAAGGCAGGCAGCCAGGTTTCAACCAAAAACCCAATTCATCTACACCCTTTCTTATGTCCAACCGTCCCAGCTATCTATCAAAGATGGACCTCTAGTATTGAATTCCTGCTACACTTCACCAGGTCATGATTTGCACACGCTAGCTAGCTCTTGTATTTCTTATTTTTACTAAGTAATTAACAAGTTTTTTAAACAATAATCTTTAGTAATTCATCTATCTTGTCCTGGGAGTGACATCATTATTGGCAAGTGTATTATTAAAATTTAGAACGATGAAGACCATGTCTTAATCAATAATAACTTAGATTTTACAGCGGCATCCACAAAAGGAATTTATCATAAGGACAAAATATTTGGTAAAAAGTCAAATATTACCCAAACAAAACTACTGACAAAAAAAAGTAGTTTTACACATCCTGAAAAATTTACTGTTCCTACTTGTCGGCATGAGAAACTAAAAACTATCATGTCTTCGAGGTGGATACCTTGGTTAAAGATCTCTACTCTGTTTGTACGAGCAACGAACACAACCCAGTCATGGTGGTGATTAGTGAATGGATTGAGGGCATAGCCTTGAATATAATCATTAGAGTTCTTGCAGAAGATACCTTTTGGTTATGCCAATGGTGGAAATGATGGAGAGGCCAAATGCATAAGGAAAATTATCAGAGAATTCATGTGTTTAATTGAGGTTCCTGTCATGTTTGATCTAATTCTATTTCTTACACGGATTGATTTAACTGTTTGAATTGAAAACTTATCTCAATTCATCTTATCTCATCATTATAATTTTTTTAAATTCTCATTTATATAAATATAATAAACAATTCAATTTTTTTAAATCTCAAAATAATAATAATATTAAAAAATATTATCTTAATAATATTTTATTCAATTTTAAAAATTTATTTCATCTAAACTCACAATCCAAACCATATATTAGAGTCAAGTGAAATACATGAAGCATGTTGCAAGGGATTTGGGCTCTCCAATAGGAAGTTGGGTTAAAGAACATACTGCAAGGAGGCTCAAAATGTTGGAGAAGTAGTCGTTGTGAGTGATGAGACAAAAGTAAAGCAAAAGCAAAATCAATTACATTAGACAAGGTTTGCGTGGTTTGGCGATATGTTTTCATCGAGCTACCAATGTTTCTCTCTCGCTCACTCTCTCTAAAGGCTGCAATATTTGCTTCAATCTGACATTGTTTGTCTTGCGGCCGTACTATTCCAATACACACATACATGTGTATGCTGGCGCGCCCACCAAATATTAGGTTCTGCACATGACCAATTTGAAGTTTTCCCAAGTGACTACTGAGTGAATGTTGAACAAGAATCGAGCAAATTTTTTACTAGATGTTTCACTCTAGTCAACTGTCAAGCGATTATTAAGCGAACTCTATTTGAAATTTGCTCAGGCAACCAGTTAAGCAAATTTTTTATTTGCCCTTGCTCGAATCATAAACCAGGCTCTATAAAATTCAACAATTCTCAAATTTGGAGACTTGTTTGTACAATACATACATTATACATATTAAAGCAAGTAGTATTATCCTCATCACCTTTTCTTACGTATTAGAGAAATGATAAATTATCTCTTTGATCGTCATAATAAATGGTGAAGTCTTCTAAGGAATTACTTGCAATATGCGAGGGCAACTCCTTTAAAATAAAATGCCAAGATTTTAAGCATTGAATAAAGAAGAGGGAAAAAAAGATATTGCTTCTTCATTATCCCCTTAAAAATCTGAACAAGCGAGGAGCTCATGCATGATCTAGTTCCTAGGATTTAGAAATTAAAAGAAAAATGCTTTCTTCTCCAAAACTTTTCTAGATATTGGACGTAATTCTTTTTGGCCAGTTTTTGTGTCACTATATTAAGAATGTCATCCACATGAAGTGCACATGATTTTTATAAATTACCTCATTTTTTATTGCTCCCCCTCATAGAAAAAACTAATGACCCTCCAATTCTCATATCAATTGTGAGGACATGCATTTAAAAGATCTTTAAATCATTCCTAATAATGATAAAATATTTCTACATCATTTTGTTAAAAATTCATGATTTGTCTTTTCGAAGCATTGGTTCTATATATAGAAAAAAAAATTCTTTAAAATTTTAGTTTACATTTTTTGCCAAGTCCCAATGGATCTTGGTTTTAAATAATTCAATCATGTCTTAGCCTTGTCTTTTAAAAAAAATATAAACAATTTTAATCTTATGACCTCATCAATGCATGTTCCATTCATAAATGTGGAACACACTTCTTCTAACTCTTTGATATGCAAATAATGATTTTCAAATTCGATGCCATGAAAATGGGGTAATAATGGAATTATACCAGATTTAAAGTCAAAATTATTTGCAATGATGGGCTGGTCCTAATAGGTTGCAAGTATTCTCTTAAGGATTCTGTTATGATTACCCATTTCCCTATCATGATATTCTTTTTTAGCCATAATTCTATGAGTGTCCGATAGTGATTCAAGTGAAACAAGTGCACCCAATGATGAGGTTAATGATTTTGTCCTAACAAGTCTAAGTGTGTTATTTCTAACCCAATCAAACATGCAAACCTAGCAAAAAATAAAATAAAAAAATGAACATATTGCAATAAAAAAAATAAAAGATAAAAACAAACAAGTTAAATGAGAGGAAGTATGTATCATCCAGTAAAGAGGTTCACAGCTCTATAAATGCCCTCTCAACAATAAAAAAAAATAGCCTGATGACACCAATTGTCCCCAACAACGATACCAAAAACTTGACGTGATCTCAAATGTGCTTCGAAGTGTAGAAGTGTCAAATTGTATCAAGGATAAGTCTAAGAACCCACAAGGACAAAAGATTATCAAAATATTTGTGAATATTCATTATGGAATTAAATGATGTATGAAAAATGTGATAAGGTAAAATGCTATGTAAAATTCTTTTTGAATTTTTTTTATGAATGTATAAACAGTAACCTAAATGGAAATTAATATATTCACAATAAGGGATTTAATAAAAATAGAATATGTGGTTGAACTCTGAGGATCTCGAATTGTGAATTTTGCATGGAAAATGAGCTAAATTGTAGAGTACTTAATTCTAAAAGTTAAATGGTTCAAAAGAGATTAAGCTACAATTTACATGTCATCAAAAATCAGAAATATATTTCAAAACAGAAACTGAAATTTAACAAGTTTACAAAAATAATTTAACAAGCACTTGAATTATGGATCAAAACATTCTTTGTTTCCACCATTTACAAGAATTCTAGGCATTACTCTTGTCTTATTAATCCAATCTAAGGCACTAATGAAATGAGATGTGAATATTATATGCTCAAAGTAAATTTGCCAAGACCTAAGTCAAAATACCCTCACTAAGTATCAACCAAAATCAATATCACATTCAACTATAAATCCTTAATTAATTCAAAGTTTTATTGTGCCTAGTGTCAATAACAAAATAGGAAACAACTAGAGCAAGAGATTTATCAATTTTCCTTCATAACATAAATATTCGGTTAACAAACAAAGCAAAGTATGAAATTACAACAACAGAAAATCCAACAACAATGATAAGCACTGAATCCTTTTCCGCAACTAAAGTTTTAGGGATTAGACGATCATTTTCATCACAAGTTAGTAAAAATACCCAAATGGAGAAACCCTAAGAAAAGTGAGAAAAATAACTTTGAAATAAAGTAGAAAACTCAATAAATAAACTCTCCTTAGATACTCTCATTACCCCTTTTGTTTTCTCTTTCCTCCCGTGGTTCCCCTCTCCTCCTTGTGCTTAACTATCTTCCTCTCTTTACTTGTGGTCCTCAACATTCCATAAAGAAGGTGTATCGGGTTACTCTCTATCGAGTCTTCAACTAGGCTACGTTTGGGTAATAAAGTGTCTTCAGATATTTTCAGACTATGTTACTACTATTTATTATTTTATTTTTATTTTTTATCTATTTTTTATTACTATTTATTATTTTTTAGTACTATTTAATATTCTATTATTATTTTTTCATCATTATTCATAACTCTTTTCAACATTTCTCATTATCCAAACGTACCTATCACGACTTAGATTTGATTTCTTGGATCACATTCTTCGGTAGGTCACGTAAGTGGGCTTCTATTATGACGCGAACTTCAATCTTTTTTATTTAGTCTTCTATTAACAAGTCGCAAATTTTCTTAAGTCTCGTTTGGATTGGAAAGTGAGTTGAATTTATCTCAACTCATTTCCATTTCATCATTACATTTTTTTAATTTTTCATACAAAATACAAATCTCAATACAATTTTTTCAAATTTTAATTCAATTTTTTCAAATTTTAAAATAATAATAATATTAAAAAATAAACTAAACACATCTCAACTTATTTAATCTCTTAATTTGAACGGAGCCTTATTTTCTCCGCATGGGCCTCAGGACGTGGGCTACAATTTACTTTTTCGGGTTTTATCATTGCACAAGTCAGCTTGTGCATCTTCACGGGTCAAGGCTTAGATCAATTACTGACTTGAGTCTTGAACTGCTATCATGTCGGCTTCGCTTAAGGGGCGTGGGCTCAGCTATGGCCGTAATCCAGTCACGACGACGTGGTTCACTTGTATTTCTTCACGCGCCTTCATCATTTCATAGGCTTTCATCAGCTAAGGCCTGATTTACTTTCAAAATACTCATAATTTTATCTTATCTTATTTTATTTAATTATTACATATTTTAAAAAAAAAATTAATATAAAATAATATAAATAATTTAATTTTTCAAATCTCAATATAAAAATCATATTAAAAAAATATTTTAAAAATATTTTATTTAACTTTTTATTTTAATCTCAATTTATTTCATCTAATTTAATTTCATTTTTAAAAACAAATCAGACTTAATTTCAGTTAAATATCAGTCAGTCCAAAAATATAAGCCCATCTATATCTAATCGGAAGTATGATATTATTTCACATGCCAAACATATTTAATTTATATTATTTTATTAATATTCTTATTTTAATACATAAAATTCATTAAGAAAACCTTGAGTCCGGATGCCTTTATAGCCAACCAATACTGTGATGCCACGTAGGAATTCTTTCAAAACACATGCTGCACCCGCATATATTAGATCCTAATTGTTGTTCCTTCTTCTCTCGACTCTTTTTCCCTTCACCGTACTTCACAACTATTCAAAAGCAGCCCTCTCTCTAATACATCTTACCTGCAGCCAAAGTTCTTGACATTTTATAGCATGAAGATGCAAAACCATATGATCGAATGGATGGTGGTCCAAAGGAGACGGAAAAGAAAATCCAAATTTTCATAAACTGTTTTTTAAACGAAAACAACATTTAGTTTGGTTCCTGAGAAAGTTCACCAAAACTTATTTCTAAAAAGAGAGAAAAAATTCGAAGTCTTTTCCCTTGTAATGTCTCTTCTCGATAAAACCTGATGAAATTATTAAATTACTCAAGCACCAAGGAGCATAAGAGAACTCTCAATCTCTCCCTCCTTTTGCTGCTATCAGAGTCCCTGGGTTTCACTGAAGAAACTCAACTCCAAAAAAGACTAAAAGGATACTCACTCCGGTCTGCTAAATGCAAAGATTGACCAGGAAAAATCATCGCCGAGCACAAAACTCGGGTGATATATCTGGGTAGGAATTCAAAATTTTTACAGAGTAAAAAGTGAGGCTGGTTTGATTTGGGATGTTACTGTGTTTCTCAGCAATTAGATCTGCTACATGCGGGTTCAGCATTTGTTTTGAAAGAGTGCCTAAGTGGCTTCCAGGGATTGCCTGACTGTAAAAAGTGATTTCGAGGACCTCTGAGCCCAAGATTTTCTCAAATTCATTTAATCTAAAATACTAGAGTAATTTTACAGAGAGCGAGTCGATTTTAGTGAGTTAATAAAAAGTCGACTTTAATTTTAAACCAACAAAACTTATTAAATCCACAAAAATAAAGTTAATGATAAGAAGATATTTTAAAAATTAAAGTCGACTACTTATTAACTTCTTAAAATCAACTCTTTATAAACTTATTTAAAATATTATTAATATAACATAATTAACCATTAATTAGGGAGCTTCGCATCAATATCAAGATTGGGGAGCAAGATTGAGTTCATCAATCAAGACCTATCATCCTTCGGCCTTCACTTCTTCTTTGAATTCTTTTTTGCACCACTTATTGTCATCAGTGCATAAGAGACAAAATATGCTTTCAGTTTCTACATGCAACTTGAACTTCCTCTCTTCTTTAAAAACAATGAACTTAAAAGAGGTCTTAGAATAATGAAGTTTAACAATTGAAGAGGCAGTTTAATATACAACTTTAATTTATTTTATATTAAAAATAATTTTAAAATATGACATCCCACATGATTTAATTAACTTTGTATAAATCAAACATATTTCAATAAAAAAAAAATACTAATTAAACACACGAACCCGTATGCATGGACGAGATACATCTAGTTTAATCTAATCGTAGAATTAAATTAAATATAAATAATTATTGAGTAAAAAGGCAGATAGATTAGAGAGTAATGTTATATACAAATAAATTTGTAAATAAATGTCTATACTAATATATGTCTATTAACTGTCTTCAATTTATGAATCAATCTAATCAATTACGTTGAATAATTTCACGTATTAATGTGCATTTCAATAAGAATTTTCCTAGATTGAGGAACCAAAAGAAAAGCCTACTGCCGAGCATCCCGAAAATTAGAACTTGAGGAACAAAGTATGTGACAATTTTGTAAGTGGACTAAATCAAATTAAAGTCTAATCTTTTTCTCGTTTAGTACACATGAATTCATAGCTTTTGAGATGCCCCAACGTCTACTTCCTCACCTCGTAACTACCTCCCTTTGTACTTGGCAAACAAAGGATTTGAAACAATTGGAATCCAAGAAGGCCGACCCTCGATTGCTCTTTTTATATAATCAATTACTCCTTCCGCCCTTTTTCTTTATTTTTCAGCATAATCACTAATAGATTATCATTTTATCCGACTGATCTTTATGCTTTCCTTCGTTCTTACGTTTTTCACATATAGAATAGTATATTAATTCGAATCATCTTATTTGCAAATTTTAACACACTCACAAAGATCACTGAACCATACAAAGGTAGACATGAGGACTATCTACTCATTTCACTTCTTTACAATATCTGCACACTTTCTGCATTTATTCTTCTTCCCTCTCTTCTTTAAAACCAAGCAAACTGCATCTATTGGACATAACCATTTCATACAATTCAAACTACGTAATCACTAAATCTATGAGCGGAGAAATTACAGATATGGGTGTTGTTGCTGTCTTTCTCATCTTCTCCCTTCTCCGTCTCTCAAGTAAGTTTCTTCAAAGGAATTTGATTGACTAACGTACGTTCTTAATTATTTGCCGACGAGTAAGTTTTTTTAATTTCAAATGATGTACTTTCTTTACCATATATCACAGATGCAGAAATTTCGAGTAAGATAGGCATAAACTACGGCACTTTAGGAGACAATCTGCCTTCTCCAAATCAATCCGTGGTGCACATTCAAGCTATGAAAGCCGGTCGCGTGAAACTCTACGATGCCAACCCCGAAATCTTGCAACTTCTGTCGGGAACTAAGCTCCAAGTTTCCATCATGGTTCCAAACAATGAAATATCAATTATTGCTTCCAACCAGACCGCAGCCGATGAATGGGTCATAAACAATGTCCTTCCTTTTTACCCCGACACCATGATCCGTGTTCTGCTTGTTGGCAACGAGGTCTTAAGCTACTATTCAGACCAAGATCGGCAAATGTGGTACGATCTTGTTCCGGCCATGCACAGAATCAAGAACACTCTCAAAGCTCAAAACATCAACAACATCAAAGTTGGCACCCCTTTGGCCATGGACATAATGCGATCAAGTTTCCCTCCATCGTCCGGGATGTTCAGACATGATCTAGTGGACACCGTGATGGTGCCACTTCTGCAGTTTTTACACGACACCAAATCGTTCTTCTTCATCGATGTTTACCCTTATTTCCCGTGGTCGGGAAATCCTTCCCAGATTAGCCTTGATTACGCATTGCTCGAAGGAAATGTCCGGTACATGGACCCTAAAAATGGCTTGATCTACACAAATCTTCTGGACCAAATGCTTGATTCGGTGATCTTCGCCATGACAAAGCTGGGATTTCCTGGCATTCGGATTTCGATAGCGGAAACGGGCTGGCCAACCGCCGGTGACGTAGAAGAACCCGGAGCAAATATACGCAATGCAGCCACGTATAACCGGAACCTCATACAAAAGATAACAGCAAAACCAGCCGTTGGGACCCCAGCTAGGCCCGGCGTTGTCATACCTACTTTCATATTTTCGTTGTACAATGAGAATCGAAAGAGTGGTCCGGGAACGGAGAGGAACTGGGGCTTGTTGCGGCCGGACGGGACTCCGGTTTACGACATCGACCTGACCGGTAAGCAGGCTCTATCGGATTATGCGCCGCTACCCCGGGCGGGGAATAACATGCCGTATAGGGGCCAGGTTTGGTGCGTGGTGGCGAGAGGGGCGGATTTGATGAAGCTAAGGCCGGCATTGGCGTATGCATGCGGAGAAGGTAACGGGACGTGCGATGCGCTTGCGCCAGGGGGAGAGTGTCACGAACCGGTGTCGGTGATTCGGCATGCGAGCTATGCATTTAGCTCGTACTGGGCGAGATTTCGGAGTCAGGGTGCGAGTTGTTACTTCAACGGGCTCGCGGTGCAAACGACTCGGGATCCCAGTAAGATTTTTATCAACTATTAATATAGTATATATACACAATACACCCCTAAATTTTACAAAAATATTTATACTTATTAATGACATAACAATAAGATTTTTCTTAACTCATTTTGATGGCTTTAAATTTGTCAAATGAGAAAGGACGTAACATTATGATAGGGATTCCTATAATGAGTCTCGACATTATTTTTTATTTTGTACTTAATTATTAAAGAAGTGTTTTTTTAATAATATTGTAAAAAAAAATTCAGTTTTTAAAAAATGTTTAAAATATTAAAATAATACATAAAAAACGAAAATACGCAAACCGGAAGAATTCTTAGGAGAAGGATGGCTGTAATTCTACCCATAACATAGTCTGATTATGACAATTTTTCTATCAAAAACACCAAAAGTGTATCAAAGAGATAAGAAAAGAAACATTAATGCCCATTTGGATTGGAAAGTTGAGATAATTTATCTCTATTTTATTATTATAATTTTTTAAATTTTTATTTAAAATATAAATTTTAATATATTTTTTTAAAATTTTAATACATATTTTTTAAATTTTAATTTAATTTTTTAAATTTTAAAATAATAATAATATTAAAAATTAAATTAAACACATCTCATCTTTCAATCTATATAAGGTCTTAAAAGAAAAGGTTAAAGTTGTACCGGGCAAGGATACTCCGAGATACTATGGAAGTATGGATCGTGGACATACATATTCCACACTATTTAATTTAGAGTAGGGATATGGGTATAATTATTTTACAACTCATTTATAATTTTTAGCGTGTTCAAATTTTTTTTTTATTTTTTCATCATTTCTTTAAGTATTTTTCTAATATTCTTAATTATTAAGAAAAAATAATATATATATATATAACTTTATTAATATTTACATTCTTAATCACTAAATAAAATTAAAAATTAAATATAAAAAAAGTTAAAAAATAATTGTAAAATAGTTGTAAATCAATCATTTCTTTTTTAATTTAGGCCTAATCATTCAAGCTGAGTTGTTCAATCCAACCTTAAAAAAAAAAATTTATTTTTTCATAATTTTGATTTTTTTTTCCTAAAAATTTCAAAAAAATTACTCATCTTTTGAACTCAAATTCTCGAATTCAAAACTTAAATGAACAGGTCTAATTTAATTGGCGACTAAATTTATAATTGATATCGGAGTTAGAGATTGACATTATAATTTTACTAATGGTTTTATTTTTTATTTTTAAATCACTAATGGTTTCTAGACTTTGATATCAAAGAGTAATTAATGAGAAGAATGTGTTATGAAGGCAAAAAATAATGGGCTTTATTCCTTCCAGACTATCTTACAAAATGCCCTGACCACCTTGAGTTATGTTTTTGGATAATCTCTAACATCTTCATTCCTTTTTTCAAAATCAATAGTAAAGTAATTAATCACAAAGTTTAGAATCTAAAATATGTATATCTGTCTATTATTTTTTTTTCTGAAAATTGAAGTAATTTCACTGCTTTGTTTCTCGGTTTTTTGTTATTGCCTCAATTAATTGAGCAGGCCGTGGATCGTGCAAGGTCCCAAGCGTGAATCTTTGAAGAGAAGCCATCGAGTTCCTTAGCTAGCTACTTCGTACAAAGCATATAACAATCTGCCTCCTGCTAATGCATGATGCAGGGCAAACTGATCAAACTCGATCGTTATTTTACTCTTTTATTATTGGGTAATGCTACATACAGTCGTGGAGTTGCAAACGGCGTGCAATCGCTTTAGAAAAAAAGTTAACTTTTTCACGTGAGTCCCATATATATTCACTTTTTTCCAAAACGACTGCACGCCGCTTGCAACTCCATGACTGCATCTATCATTTCTCTTTATTATTCGACTTTGTAAGATGTTTTCTTCTTAGGTTTATATTTCCCATTTTCTTTTAATTTGGGCATGTTACTTTGGCTAATTGAGTGGATGTATTGCTAATTTTTCTGCTTTCCTTCGATTAGGATTTCATGCTATTGTTTAATGTTTTATACAACTCGAGGATAGATTGGTCCTGAATATGGACCTCACTCCATTAAATGTTGCTAAATACAATGAAGTTCACATGCTAAACATATATCTCTATAAATATATATATATATATATATATATATAAAATATTAGAATCATAAAAGTACATGAAAAAAAACCTCAGAAGTGATGTGAAGCATAAAAATACATGTTAAGGAATTTGGCTTGATAGGAGGTCAGGTTAGATTGTGGTCTAGAAGTGGCAATATTATATGATACGACTCGTGAATCCAACATAAACATGACACAAAATAAATGGGTTTGAGTTTTATATAAATGGATTTAAGTCAAAATGGTTGACCCTATAAAACACGATTAATAAATGGGTTAATTGCAGGACAATCTTCGAAACTTGCAATTCTCCATATAATACAAATAAATTCTTAAATTGTAATATTTAATTTTATAAGTCTTTATTGTTCTTGGAACGTAATATTAATGTTGAAGCATTAAAAATCACCTAAAAGGCTAGAATGGAGGAAAGAACCATCTCGACCCACGAAGTTGGTTCGAACCTAAATGATTCAATCCGAAGTCCACAAGGGTAACTAGGGCATTGGCACAATGCATGTATGTACATCCATAGTAGTAAGCAGAAAATGAATGCATAAAATATAAATACAGAATAAGACACTGATTTACGTATTTCGACACAAAGTCTATGTCCACAAGTCGTTTGGAGGGTGAATCCATTATAATAAGAATATTTTACAGCCTCTCATAGCTTCTCATATTTCACAATATAATGGGGCTAAAGGAGGGGGTTTGTCGACCCTCCTTTAACCTAGGGAGATAATATCACTGGAATTTCTTTTGAGAGGTTGAAAAAGATCTTTCAATGATCTAGTAAGAGTCACCCAAAAGTCTTGCTTTCCCCTCAGATCTCAATCCCCCTTTATTAAGGGCTTGGGAGTGATTGGTAAGGAACGTTAGTATTCTGTCACTTCACCATCTCCCTTTGCATATCTAACTTCCCTTCCTGAGCTCTAATCTGTTACCTTGTCTTGTCCCTTAATTCTTTTTCACTTTTGCTTCTTGATGAGAATTTTTTAGTAGGCCTGATATATTTATCCCCAACCGTATGCTCACAAGTCTTAAGGTCGACTCGTTCAAGAAGACAACCTTGAGAATTTTCAAGTCAAATCACGATAGAAATAATTTGTAGAAAACTATAGAAGACAACCTTGGAAAGTGGTCCTTGATTTTATGTTGTTTGTAAAAAGTAATGTAGATCTCCAAGTGCATAGCTTGAGAAGACTTGTGAAATTTGTAGTAAGGGCCTTCAAGGATGGGCCCTTGGAAAGTTTGTTTGTGCTTTGCCTGATATTCTAACATTCAAATAGATGCATGTGACCGTTTATCATTAACTAAGAATCTGTATTTTCATAATCCTTCTTGCTATTGTTGGTAGTAGTGGATGTTTTGTCCCTCAATGAAATTTTAGTTGATGTTTCCATTTCATTTTTGAGATTAGAGCTCGTCTGTTGTAACACGTGCTAAGTGATTAAGGAGCCCATCGGATTTTAGTTTAAACAGTGCTTGTACATACACCCATAACAATAAATAGAAAATGAATACATTATATATAAATATATGTAGTTCAACACAAAAACTTAAGTCCACCGATTGTTTGGAGAACAAATCCACTCTCATTAGAGTGTTTTACAGTCTCTCATGGTCTCTATTATCTCACAGTACAATCGAGGTCGGTGACCCCATTAGCTTAGAGAGAGTAATATATCTAGAGTTTCTCCAAAGAGGTTGAAGAAGATCTCTTAGTGATCAAGTAGGAGTCACCTAGAAGTCCTTCTCACCCTTTAGATCTCATATCCTACGTTATTGAGGCCTTAGGAGTGGTTGGTGAGGAATGCAGGGTTATGTCACTTCACCATTTCTCTTTGCATGTCTAACTTCACTTCTTGATCTATGTTCCTTCGCCTTATATTGTCTCTTCCTTCTTTTCCCATCTTGCTTCCTCATGATAGCTTTATGCATGGTGGATTAGGTTTGTTGCAATTTAGGCGTGGTATATTTAGCTCCAAGAGTATGCTTGCATCATAAGGTTGATTTTCTCAACGAGAAGATCTTGAAAGTTTTCGAGCCAAGCTGTGACAAAATTAGTCTATAAAAAACTGTAGAAAAATTTATACTAGAAACTATTCGCTAGTTTTCTATTGTTTGTGTAAAGCAATGTAGATCTCCGAGCGTGGAGCTTGAGAAAACTTGCAAAATTAGCAGTAAAGATCATCAAGGATAGGCCTCTAGGACTTTTGTTTGTACGAACATGTGTTTGATAATCAAACATTCAGATGGTTGCATGTGACCATTTATCGTTGGCAAAGAGTGTGTATTTTCGTTATCATTTTGCGATTGTTGATAGTAATGGATTGTTTACCCTCGATGCGATTTTTTGTTGATATTTCCATTTCGATTGTCGTAACTCATCCTAAATAGTCAGGGAGCCTGTCAACACCTGGGTCCATCTCAAGCAGTTGTCTAGCCCATTCACTCGATTTGGAAAGGTAACCCATGCGATGTGGTTATGGAGCTCAGAAGCTTGTTCCTAGAAATAACCCACTAGCAACGATTGTGGCGCAAAGACATTGTGCTAGTGTTGATGTTCAAGTGTAAGTTTGAGAACACTCTACTTCGATGCGAGGAGAACGATGCAGAGGGAAATGCCTAAGGTAGTTGCCTCTTCCTTTGTTCGTCATAAGAGTGTGGCGCTTGGCTTTGAGAGTTAGGTGAGAGATGGACTCGACTTTACTTGGAATGAGGAGGGAGACACATAGAAAGTTTCTTCCTTCGTCGGGCGAGTGCAAAGCTCAATTTTGAGAGCTAGGTGAGAGATGGACTTGATTGCGCTAGGGGCTTGACTTTGAGAGTTTGGCGAGATGGGTCTAACCGTGCTAAGGGCAAGGAGGAAAACGCTTAAGGAAGTTGTTTCCTTCTCCAGGCGAGCGTGGAACTTGGCTTTGGGAACTAGGCGAGAGTTGGACTTGGACGAGCTAGGGGGTGAGAAGGAAAACACTTAAGCAAGTTGTTTCCTTCACTGGCGAGAGTGAAGCTCAACTTTGAGAGCTAGACAGGATATGCACTCGATTGTGCTGGGGGAAAAGACGAAAATGCTTAAAGAAGTTGTTTCTTTCTTTGATTATTGTGCGAGCATGGAGCTCACCTTTGCAAAAGAAGATGTTTGATTGTATTGAACGGTAAAACATGTGCTTGAGTGGGGTTAGACTGCTAACCCGACTGCTCATGCGTCGTCGAATCCGACAAGAGATGTGCTTAGGGTCGAGCAAAAATCTAAAAATTCAAGTCCGCACCAACTCCACCCTGACACCAGTTAGTTGGAATCGAAGTTGGAGTCTTTTTAACCACAAAAGTCGGAGTTGGAGTCGAAGGTTACGATATATCAACTTCGAATCTTACTCCAACTCCAATTATTCTACTCCCACTCCAATATTGTACATATTTATAAAAATATATGTATCTTTTCTATATTAATCATATATATTCTATATAAATATAACTAATATAGTTAATTAAATTAAACAATATACTAGTATGAGCAAATTATTATAAAATAATATACTTATACTAGAATATAAATTGACTAATAATATTTTAGTATATGTAAAGACCATACTATTAACTATTACTACCATATAAGACTAATATATAATAAAATGTAATACTTGATTATATAATAACTAATGTACTATGACATTTAATACTAATGTATTATATATAAATACAAGTATATAAATTTAGAAAAACATAAGATACTAATGTATAATAATATTAATTTATACAATAAATATTTTATTCAATTCTCATTATGTTTTAATAAAATTGAAAAAATATTTAGATAAAAAAAAAATTAAAATCTAGAAGCCCAATTTCATTTGCTAAGAGCCCAAGATTGTTAAATTGAGATTTCAAATGGGTTAAGAAAGAAGCCTATTAAAAAAGCTCAAATCCGATTCCACTCCAAGTCAAAATCAGAGTCGGAGTCGGATCGGAGGCTATGCAAATTGGAGTCAAAGTCATAGTCATAGGTAAGGCACTCCAACTCCAACATTGTCGATGCTCAGGCCTAGGTGTGCTCAATCGTGCTGCTATTGTGACGGGAGGAGTAGGTTGATCGTGCTACAGTTACAAGAGGCGTGGCATAACTGTACTATTATGATGGGAGGTCGGGCTCAACTATATTGTTTTGGCTGGAGATGAAGCTTGACCACATTGCTGGAGCGAGAGACATACTCCAATGCTATCGCTTTGAAAAATTCACCAACAATCAAACTTGTTGGTGTAATCCAAGTCATAAGAGCTTGAGAATTTCAAATATGAGCCATGAGATGAGACATCTGGTAGGCATTCAATTTCTGCAATCCTCGAATGAGGCATGAGTTGTTGAGGTGAGGCTCGAGGGTTGAGACTCCTTTTGTTATTTGCTTTTGTTCTCACAACAATCCATGGCGATGGCCACATCGAGGTGTCAACTGGAGCAATAAGAGGTAGACCCAACCAATCTGATCCTATGGGAAGTAGTGCTCGACCACTCTGGTGCGATAGGAGGCAAAGCTTAACCATTCCTGAGAGGTTTTATCCAAAAACCAGATTGGTTAGTGTAAATAAAATTCTAAATAACAAGTTTGAGAAATGCAAACCAAGGCTTAGTTAGTTGTTGGTTTCAACTCTTCCTTGATTAAGATTGTTTACTATTGAATGATTTTTGCGTGGGTGAAGTTGTCCATCTTTGAACACTTTTGTTGTGTTGGAGATTATTTGTCTCCAAATATTTTTATGTTCATTCGATCTCTTGAGGCTCGTACAATTCCAAATCAAGTAGCTAAAATTTATTTATTATTTTTCTTACTATTGAATTGTACAGTCAAATGAAATATATAATTTACATATCTTTAATTTTTTGGATGTTTTGTTGAATGTGACTAACGAGATCTACTTTTACTTTTGAGGTGGGATTGGAGGGTCCATGAGCCATGATTTTTAGTCAAGTCTGGTGGTACATGAAGTGGGATCCATGCTCGTGTGTGACTTTAGATCATGGGTTGGTGCATTAATGCCTACCAACATAACAATATGGTTATGCTTTGCATGGGTTAGTGTGACAAGCACCCTGTTGTGGTGTGTAAATGACCATTGCAAAACATACTAATGGGTGATTACTTATTATGAGCGACAGAAAATGCCAGTTGAGGACCACAGAGACAAAAAATGCCGGTGGTCCAGACAATGGTTGCAATGGCATTGCTAGGCCACAGATGCCTGGCTTCTAGACCTTCCCAAGTCATGTGACGGGTGCAAGGAACTTTACGGTGGAGAAGCCTTTGCAGTCGAGAACCACCTTGCCAATGATAGAAAATGCTTGTGGTCCAAATAGCAGTTGTTGGTGGCTCTGTCAGCTTATAATCATCATAGGAGGAGCAAAGCCGTGGATATCTCCCTTTAGGTTCTAGGTTGCCCGGCAAGGAAGAAACAATGGGTAAAGTTGTTGTGATCAAGGTGTACCTTGTTGAGGATGAAGTGTGTCGAGGGTTCAGCTGGCAGTCGCTAGTGGCCACGTTAGTTCACTGATGCCTGTAGGCTCGAGGCTCCTTTGGTTGCATTCACTGTACACGACGTGCACAATGCACCATTACAATGTGGGACCAATGAAAGGCATCAGTGTCCTTGTATAGTTACCTTGTTGGGCGACCAGACTTAAATCCTATTGTGCTATTTGGTGGTAGGCATGAAGTCTAGTCTATGTACATTGTGCATGGGATGTAACGTGCATTCTGTCCGAGCACAATGTAATTAGTGTATATTGCACTTAACTACATGGGCAAGGAACTTTATTTCTAGGCATGAAATGTTGGGTGTATGTGCTTTATACACAAAGACTTAACCATATGGGGGAGGAACAAATCTCTCGCCTAATTTTTGTAACAATGTTATCCAAAGTAATAAGATAAAAATAATAACAAATGAAAAAATGAGGGAATTCTTATATGCTCATTTGGAGATGGCTCTAGCATTATGAAAATCCTCATTCTCCCACTTTCGATGTGAATCTTGGTGTAGATAAAACCACTTATCAAAATTTGCATGTGCATGGAGTCTAGTCTATGTACTCTATTTTTATTTATTGCCTCAATTAATTAAGCAGATCATGGATCGTGCAAAGTCCCAAGTGTGAATCTTTGAAAACAACCTATCAAGTTCCTAGCAAGCATTCTACGTACAAAGCATATAACAATCTGCCTCATGCTAATGCAAGATGTAAGGCGAACATTTCAAAATCAATCATTATTTTACTCTTTTGTATAATCAACTTGTAAGATTTGTTTTCAAAGGTTTATAGAAAGTTTGCTTCATTTCCAATCTTCTTTTAGTTCGCACATGTTACTTTGGCTAATTGAGTGGATGTATTGCTAATTTTTCTACTTTCAAATTCATTTAGAATTTCACACTATTGTTTACTCTAATGTTTTATACAACTTGAGGATAGATAAGTCCTGAACATGGACCTCATTGCATTAAATGTTGCTAATACAATGAAGTTTATATGCTAGCCCTAAATCTCTTTAAATTATAGAAAATATTAGAATAAAGAATTATATATAAAATAATCAGGATTGATGCAAAGAAGAAAAATATATGTTAAAGAATTTGGTTTGATAGGAGGTTAGGTTAGCTTGTGATCTAGAAGTAGCAATATATGATATGCCTCTTTAATCTAACACAAACATGACACAAAAACGGATTTGAGTTTTATATAAATGAGTTTAGTTCAATATAATTGGCCTGATGAGAAACGATTAATACGGGCTAACTTAAGTACAACACTCAAAACTTGCAATCAATCCATATAATACAAATAAATTCTTCAATTATATAAATATTTAGTTTTAATGTCTTTATTGTTCTTAGAATTTAATATTAATGTTGAAGCGTTAAAACTTGCCCAACAGGCTAGAATGGAGAAAAGAGTCATCTCTGACCACAAAATTGGTTCGCGCCTCAATGATTCGATCCAAAGCACACAGTGGCAATTTGGGGTGTCAGCACAATATCCGTGTGTACTCTTATAGAAGTAAATAGAAAATGAACAAAAAGATGTAAATAGGAAAGAGACCCACATATTTATGTAATTTGGTACAAAGCCTGCATCCATTGATCGTTTGGAAGACAAATCCTCTATGATGAGAGAGTTTTACAATCTCTTATAGTCTCTCATTTCTCACAATACAATTGATCCTAGAGAAGCTAATATCACTAAAATTTCTCCCGAGAGGTTGAAGAAGATCTCTCAGTGATCCAACATGAGTTATCCAAAAGTCTTTCTCTTCCCTCAGATCTGAAATCCTCATTTATTGAGGCTTTGAGAGTGATTAATGAGGAATTTCAATGTTATACTACCTTACCATCTCTCTTTGCATGTCTAACTTTCCTTTCTAAGCTCTATTCCTTTGCCTTGTCTTGCCCTTTAATTCTTTTTCTCTCTTGCTTCCTAATGATTGCTTTATAGTAGATTGGGCATTATGCATTTTGGGCCTATTATATTTACCCCAACAATATGCTTGCGATTGTTAAGGTCAATTTACTCAAGAAGAAGACTTTGAGAATCTTGAAGTGAAGCCACGATAGAACTAGTGATACCCCTAACTTCCGTTTGGGATGTAACAAAGACTAAACTATTTGAAAATACAACACAAGGTCACATACTCTGTAAATATGCAATACATCCTAAAAATGCAACTAGTTGTATAAAATAATAGTAGCGAAAAGTTTAGGTGAAATATCACTTATGCTAGAATAACTAAATCATCCAAACGTATATTATATCAAGAAAATTGTCAAATCCATAAAATCATCATCAAGTATCATAATCTTAATAAAAAGTAAGTCTCCAAAATAAACTAAACCAGCTGCCTCATGCATTCTATGGCACGAAGTGTAAGGCCTAGACGATCAGGATTAGGTCTAACCTTCAGTGTACGTCTGGTTCTTCCTCAACTATCCTAATCTACTTGTCCATGAAGTTCATCTGCATCTACAAGTTCTATCATTTCAAAAAATTATAGGGTTTACAAGGGTGAGATTTACTTGAAATATTAGTAAGTTAAACAACTAAAATGCACAAAAATAGACTAAGTATGATCAATGATAAACATGCATGCAATGCGATTTTTTTTTCTTTTTTCTGTCTCCCATTAAGATTTTTCAGAAAAATGGATTTTGATGCATATTTTCTTACATAAAACATAACTTCACTTTCGTCGTAAAAACCTTGCTTTTATCATAAGAAATCATGTGAATCTTATAATTAAACATAATGTATAGTAACTACACAGTTCCCCATTTGTATTGTAAGTGTCTGTCAGTGATTGTAGTACAACTTTGTCCACTCTTGGACTCCCTTGAGTTAATAAAGAACAGACAACGGGTTTTAAACAGGTTCCTTTTAAAGAAGGCAGAAGCGAACTCATATATTTATGACACCTAGTACTGGTGGGTGTACACATTTTGATGTTATGTTATGTTACTAATGTATTCAAAATGACAAAAGATTACTCACCACTCTATAATTAATCACTCCAGAGTGCACAGAGAAATTTCACTAGGATACTTTCCCATCCTAACCCTTGGGGTCATGATAAAAAGATTTTATATAAATACTTTTGAAAAATAATTTTCATAAAATGTATATGAGTGGCACAAAGTGAAATTTGAATGCAAAAATGATATGATAGTTCGTGCTAAAATGACAATTATAAAAATGATAGTTATGAAAATGACATTTATCAATAAATAATAAATAATCAATCAATGTGTAAGTTAGAAGCCAACTTACATATAATTGAAGTTGCAAGTGAAGTAGTGGTTGTGAATAAAATTATACTAAATTAGAAACTAATTAATTTAAGAAAATAATCTCAACATAAAAGAGAAAATATGAAAATACTCTTAGACGTTTAAATGATACATGCTATTTAAACCTTTGAAACTTCAGTAATTCATATCCTATCATACTTAATGCATGGCATGCACTCTAGTCGATGCTTAAATATAATTAGCTAATGATCCTCCTGAATGTATGCAAGACAAAGTCTTCAAGAGAACATGCCTACTAAAATTCTCAATCACATGCTTTAATCTTAGTTTTGAGCAAGTTCTTCCTAACACTTAGTCATGCCTAATGAAATCCTTTTGTAATGCCCCCAACCTCCGCTTGGGATAGAACAAAGACTTAGAGTGTTGAGACATGTAATACAATATTACATACCCCCATACATGACAATTAATATACAATGCATTCTATGTACAACTATCAAAATGCAATATTCGCAGTGGATTAAGGATGATAAAATGAAACTCATGCCAAAATAACTAAAAACATCTTAATTCCTTAATAACCACCATGAGTTCAAAGTTACAAAGTTGCATAATCTCAATACAACTAATCATCATAAAACAAAAGTCTCCAAAGTTATATCAACTTCTTCTTGCGTTCTAGAGCATGATTAGGATAACTTCCAGTCTTTTCCCGAGGTCTAGCTCTCCCTTAATTAGTTGGATCCACCACTCCATCATCCTCGAGTCCTGACACAACTTCTATCATTTCGAGTAGAATGATAGTGGGTCCACAAGGGGTGACATTTACTTGAAATCTCAATAATTTAAACAATCAACGTGCGCAAAGATAAATTATGCATGATCAATGATAAATATGAAATACATGCAATGCAAAAGTGTATGTCTCATATCCAAATTCACATTTTCATAAAAATTGAGTCACATATTTTCTTACAGAGAATATTTTTCACTTTATTGGTATAAATAAGCATGACGTTTCATCATTATTAGTAATTCATACTTAACCGTAACATCATAACACATGGAATTATCACTATTCCCTTATGCATTGTGAGTATCTGCTTGTATCGTAGTATAACTTACGTTGAAACTACGTTGTCTATAGACTTATTCTCAATACATTGGTAACATAACATAACATCATAACATGTATACTCACCAACCTTAGGTGTCATAACATTTGATTTTACTCCAGCGTTATTTAAAAATAACCCATTTGAAGCCCATTGATTGCTCTTCGTCAACTTAGGAATTACCACTCTATTTTTAAACATTCCAAAGTGGACAGAGGAATTCCACTAGAATAATTTCCCATCCTAGCCTCTGGGGTCATGACAAAAATTATTTTTCATGTTATGTTAAAAAATATATTTCATGACATGTACATATGTAGCAAGTTTTCATATAAAAGTGATATTTATAGATGCAATATGCAGCTAAAATGGTGAAAATATGACATGTCATGTAAGTATGCACTCAATGTATCATGTAAAATAATATTTCATGCTTAGAATGATAATTATAACATGAATGCGGCATTTATCAATAAATCATAAATAACTTATTAAGGTGTAAGTTAGAGACCAACTTACAAACTTCTTAAGTTTAAAGGGTCGTAGTGGCTATGATAAGATTCGTACTAAGTTAGGATTGTACCACTACGGAAGACGTTCATAAAGAAAAAGGTTTCAAAACAATGGGTATTTATAAAATTACTCACAAACTCTCAAAATACCATTTAGGCACTATATTTTCACTATTTGCAAACGAATCTTAAATTTAACCAAACTTTATGGACCTCATATATTTCATATTCTAAAATCATCTATACCATTGGATTTGTAAAACTCAAAGTGGAACTAGCTCAAACACATTCAAGTTATGGCATGCACTCTAGTTGATGCCTAAATGTGTTTTCAAATATTGATTCATATGAATGCATGCTTATTCCGTCTTCTCCAATCACAAATAGCTCCTACTAAGGTCCTTAATATCATGGTATGAACAATTTCTTATGTTAAGAAGTTCATCCTAACACTTAATCATTGCTAAAAACTTAAATGTTCACCAATCCTTCATTAATCAAATATGATGCTCTTAACATGCTTCCTAAACTCAACCAAAATATTCATTTTTATTCTTATACTAATCACAAGACTTTATAGATGCTTAATAATCAATTCTAGGTGAATAAATTAAAACTTCATGCCTTATTCATAACTTAATTAAAAACTATGCATGCTTGATGATCAATACAAGGTAGAATCAAAACTTATCATAAAATGCTTATAATCTCAAGATTAAATCTTTCATGATCATCCTAAGACATTAATAAATCATATTATGAAGTGCTAAGACATGCCATAGCCAAAATTTATACTAAAAAAATAATTTAGACTCTTAAACCATTCTTAATGAACCCGGTTTTGATTCAAGCATGGTAACCTTATCTAAATTTAACCAAAGTTTATTCTAACACAAGAAAATAAGACTTGACATGATAAATAATATCTAGGAAAATAAAACTCACAAATTCCTTGGCCCACTCAAGCGTCTAACACAAGAACACCAAGAACTCCAAGAACACTCAATAACTCTCAAAAACTTTACATTGTTTCACTCTATTGCTTGCTAAAGTGGAGGATTTCTCTCAAGACTCAAGAGAAGGCTTGGAGGAGAGGTGTGGAGGAAATGAGGGAGTGAGAGGGCCTTGTATAGGCAGCAATGGGGGATGGGATGTTGGCCTAAGCCCTTGGAGATTGGTTGATTTGGGTGATAGTATAAGAAGCTGAAAATTTTTCAGATTGTCTTCATTATCTTATGTCATCTTGTGCAGGGGGAATAGTGACCTAAACTCACCATGAATTCATGAATTCAAGTGCTACATTGAGCCTAAAGAGATTTGGTCTGGTCTTGGTGCAAAAGAAAAAGAAAAGAAGACACAAAACATCATATACAAGCAAATGTGTTCAATGGTGGTTTTCCTTGGGCTGATTTCGGTTTTGGGTTTTTATTGGCTGAAAAGAATGAGTCCAAAGCTCATATAGACGACCATGAGGAACTCTTGAGGATTGGGTGGTTAAGGAGATAGCGTGGGGTGGTGGCTCAACCAAGGGAAGATGGGAGGTTGGAATTCAACCAACTTGGTTTCCATTCAACTAGCACCTTCTAAAAGGGTTTGGGTCTTGTTGGACTTAAAAGGGCATACTTATGAGTGGAAGCTTTATGGGCATTGAGTGTGGTTTGATGGGAGGTATTTATTTTCAGATTTTGAGAGAATATGGGAGGCTCCAAAATCCACAAAAATGAGGCTTAAAAAGTTCACATTGACCTAATTGGACCATGGGTCAAATCTACACTAAGTTAGGCCCAAAAGGCATTCATTCTCAAATTTGAACCAACCTTTAACCTAGTAACACTTGCACTTCTTAAGAGGCTTGGTCCAAGGTTTCAAAAGCTTGTCTTATTTGTACTCTAAAGTTCAAAGGGTCTTATTAAGATTACTAATGGGCTTGCTCCACTAACCCTCTAAACTTAATAAACAATGAATCTAAATGTCATGGTTTTAATAAATCTAACTATTCTAAATAAATAGACAAAAAGAAAAGAATATATATATAAATGCCAAAAATTATAAATTTAATCTAAGGACACTTAGAGACTAAGCCCAATGGTTAATTAGGTGGGATGTTACACCTTAAATGCTAACTTAATCTTAGTGATGCATGATATGATCCTATTGCTGATGACGTGCTAATAAATCATGCATTCCTTTTATCCCAATCAGAAAGCTTTCCTACATGCTCTCGATTCATGCCTAAGTCTAATTTTCATACAATCAATCCATGCATGCTTGATACTAAAAATAAGATAGAAATTAAATCCTAGTTATGGCATGTTCCTAATCGTGATTTAACCTTCATAAGTAATCCTATGATATGATCAAAACCATACTATGAATAATTAAGACATGCCATAGCTAATTTCCTTACAAACATATTTGATCTATACCCTATCCTCAATATGCAAGTCGGCTACTATGATTATAATGCTTAAATGACTACTTACACTTCAAAACATAATTTAATGAGGAAACTACGATCTAGAATTAACCTAATAGGGTAAATAAGTGGGGTGTTCAAAAAGTAGTCTGTAAAAAGCTATAGAAAAATAAATCATAAGAAGTGGTCCTTGGTTTTCTATTGTTTGTGCAAAGCAATGTAGATCTCCAAGCAGGGGCTTGAGAAAACTTATGAATTTGTAGTAAGGGCCTTCAAGGATGGGCCCCTAGGAAGTTTGTTTATACGAATGTTTGCGTGATAATCTAACATTCAAATAGTTTCATGTAATCGCTTATCATTAACAAAGAGTTTGTATTTACATGATTGTTTTTGCTATTGTTGATAGTAGTGGATTTTTTGTCCCTTGATGTGATTTTTTGTGTTGATGTTTCCATTTTGATGTTGAGGTTAAAGTTTATCTGTTGTAACCCACGCTAAGTGGTTAGGGAGCCCATCGAATTTGAGTTTAAACATTGCTTGTACATACACCTATAATAGTAAACATAAAATGAATTCATATGATATAAATAGGGAAATAGACACATAAATTTATGTAGTTTGGCATAAAGTCTACGTTTTCGAGTCATTTGGAGGGTAAATCTACTTTGGTGAGAGTATTTTACAGCCTCTAATGATTTCTCGCTATCACAGTATAATGGGGAGAATGACCCATTTAGGCTAAAGAATATATCTCTAGAATTTCTCCAAAGAGGTTGAAGAAGATCTCTTACTTATCCACTAGAAGTTGCTCAGAAGTACTTATCTCCCCTTAGATCTCAAATCCCTCTTTATTGAGGCATTGGGGGTGGTTGGTGAGGAATGTCAATGTTAAGTCACTTCACCATCTCTCTTTACGTGTCTGGCTACCCTAACCTGAGATATGTTCATTTTTCTAGTATTGTCCATTCTTTCTTTTTCCATTCTTCCTAATGATAGTTGTTGCCCAGATTACTAACACAAGAGCGTAGGTGAATTAGGTTATATTAAAAAATTAACACTTATAAATCAAATACACGATATAAAATATAAACAAAATATGAAGTAACAGAAAATATAAAGAATAAGGGTAAGAATAAGCAAACTCAATATTTTAACGAGATTTAGCCTCACAGCCTACGTTCTCTCGCCTCAAGCTATATTTTGAGGATTCCAAATTCATTATCAATCTCTTTTAGGTGGAGATAGAAACCTATTACACATTTGAGTAACACTGCTACAAAAAATTCATATAAAACACCATCTACACTTGCAATCACCTCACACTTGGTGATTTAACTCTTTCTGTATAGAATACCTTCTGTACACACAAGGGTTATACGCACCCTCTTACTGATACAAGAGCTGATAGTGGGTAGATTATCAGAGTACACTCCTCAATGACTGAAATAAGAACAATACAGCGCAACCTATATCTCTATCAAAATAAACAATGATTGAGGTACAAAACTTAGAGAAGAGAGAATGAGGGTTTTGAAAAAATAATGTAAAGTTTTGCAATTGATGTATAAGTTCTTGTTGTGATTTTGTAAAACTCAAGTGAGCTATTTATAGACAAATGAGTCTTCAATTTCAAATAGGAAAAGATTCACATGTCAAATAAGAGCACTATTCACTTTTCAAGAAATTTAAATAAAAACATCTCATTTTTACATTTGTCAAAGATAACTTCATTCATTTTTCAATATATTCAAACCTAATCTTTTACTTTTAACATATGACAAAATGGGCATAATTTATTTTTCAAATCAAATCATCTTCTTTTTGTATTTGTCAAAAAAAACATAACCACCCTTCAAGATTTTCAAACAAAACATGCACATGTAAAAAATGACAATCAATCATCTTACAAATTCAAGTATTTAATGATGTCATGCATATGTGAAAAATATAAATTTTGAAATTAAATCTTTTGATGATG
The DNA here is from genome assembly GCA_036559045.1 of Platycarya longipes. Classification (NCBI taxonomy): domain Eukaryota; kingdom Viridiplantae; phylum Streptophyta; class Magnoliopsida; order Fagales; family Juglandaceae; genus Platycarya; species Platycarya longipes. Next base: position 24,615,678 of record CM071789.1, on the reverse strand, counting down.
TCATGCATATTTGAAAAACATAATTTTCAAAACTAAGAGTTTTAATGATGTCATGCATATGTGAAAAATGTAATTTTTAAAATTAAATCTTTTAATGATGTCATGCACATGTGAAAAATGTAATTTAATGCTTTATAAGAAAAGATTAATTTTGAACCTTAATCTAATTTTAAACTTTATCAAGAGATATACAAAATTACTCTATGAGCTTCATTTGTAGACTTGTTCTCTTTCTTGTTCATGCCTGATTTCTTAATGTGTTTGGCTTCATTCATGCATAGATAACTTGAGCTTAAGTTTTAAATTTATTTGTTATCATCAAAATCAATACGTAGATACGAGACTTAAAACCTTGGGTTCAACAATAGTTTTATGATATACTGGATTTGGTGCATTTTGGGGCTGGTATGTTTACCCCTAACAATATGCTTGTGTCTTAAGGTCGATCTGCTCAACAAGAAGGTCTTGAAAATTTTCAAATCAAGCCATGACAAAAATAGTCTATAGAAAACTGCAAAAAAATAAAATTTGAAAATTGGTCCCTGGTTTTCAGTTGTTTGTGCAAAGCAATGTAAATCTCTTAGTGTGGAGCTTGAGAAAACTTGCAAGATTTATAGTAAGGGCTTTCAAGAATGGGTATCTAGGACTTTTGTTTGTACAAACATTTTCCTAATTAATCAAATGTTTAGATGGTTGCATATGACTATTTATCATTAGAAGAGAGTGTATTTTCGTGGTTGTGTTCGCAATTGTTGATGGTGGTGGATTTTTTTCACTCAGTGCAATTTTTTGTTGATGTTTTCATTTCGATGTTGAGGTTAGAATTCATTTTTTGTAACTTGTGCTAAGTGGTCAGGGAGCTTGTCAACCCCTAAGTCCATCTTAGTCAATTGTAGAGTCTGTCCACTCGTTATCAAAGGTAACCCAAGTGGTTATGGAGCTCTAGGGCTTGTGGCCAGAAGTAACGTGCTGGTGGTGATTGTGGTGTGAGTCTTCACACTTGACATATTCTAGAGAAAACATTGTGCTTTTGTTAATGTCCGAGCGTAAGTATTAAAACACTTTAGCTTTGATGTGAGGAGGAAGATGTGCTTAACCATGCTAGGGCAAGGAGGAAAACACTTAAGGAAGTTGCTTCCTTATTTGTTCATCGTACAAGCGTGGCACTTGGCTTTGAGACTTAGGCGAGATGTGGACTCAACTACACTATCGAGAGGAGGAAAACACATAAGGAAATTGTTTCCTTCACCATACGAGCACAAAGCTCGAGATTTTGAGAGCTAGACAAGAGATGTACTTGATTGTGCTAGGGCCCAAAGAGGGAAATGCTTAATGGACAAGAGATTTTGGTCATCATTTGAGTGTGGAGTTTGGCTTTGAGAGTTTGGTGGGAGATGAACTTGACCGTGCTAAGGAATTTGTTACCTTCGTTAGCCAACATGGAGCTTAGCTTTGAGAACTAGGTGAGAGATGAACTTGAATGCACTTGGGGGCAAGACGGGAAACATTAGAGGAAGTGTTTCTTTCACTAGGTGAGCATGGAGCTCAACTTTAAGAGCTAGGCGGGATGTGCACTCTACCATGCTAGAAGGTGAGGATAGAAATGCTTAACAAAATTGTTTCTTGGTTTGATCGTTGTGTGGGTGTGGAGCTCAACTTTGTTGAAGAAGATGTTCGATCACATTGAAGGGCAACCCAAGTGCTCAAGTGGAGTTAGATCTGGCTAAAAATATGCTCAATCACATTAAGGGACGCTAACCCGACTGCCCAAGTGTCGTTGAATCCAATGGAAGATGTGCAAGTGCTCGATTATGCTACTGTTGTGACTAGAGGAGTAGGTTGACCATGCTGCTATTGCAAGAGGCAGGGCTTGATAGCATTGCTGGGGTAGGAGATGGACATCAACTACATTGTTTGGGTGGGAGACAGACTTGAGCGCTGTCACTTTGAAAAATTCTCCAAAACTTAAACTTGTTGGTGTAATCCAAGTCATGAGAGCTTAGGACTTGCAACTTGAGCCAAGCGGTGAGACATCAAGTAGGCATTCAAAAATTCTACAATGCTCAAGTAAGGCTTGAGATGTTGATGTGAGGCTCGAAACACTTATTGACACTAGGCTGCATTGGGTGAGTGTCAACTGAAAATACTCAGAAGGGGAGGCAAACTTAACCAATCTACTCCTGCAGGAGGCAGTGCTAGACCACTCTGTTATGGTAGGAGAAAAAGCTCGACCATTTTACTATGGTGGGAGATGTACTCAACCACCTTAACCAAAAACTAAATAGGTTAGTGTAAATAAAATTTTAAATATCAAATTTGAGAAAAGCAAACTAGGGCCGAGTTAGCTGTTGGTTTCAACTCTTCCTTGACAAAGATTGTTTGCTACTAAATGATTTTTTGCATGGGCGAAGTTGCCTCTCTTTGAACACTTTTGTTGTGATGTAGAATATATGTCTCCAAGTACTTCTTTATTCGTTCGCTCTCTCGAGGCTAGTACAATTCCAAGTCAAGTAGCTAAAATCATTTATTATTTATGTACCATTAAACTATATCTCCAAATGAAATACACAGTTCACATATCTTTAATTTTCTTGATGTTTTGCTGAAGATGAACGACGAGCTTTACTATTATTCCAAGTCAACCTTTATTTATATGTGTCATATTAAAGTTTTTGAGATTTGATTTATTGTATTAAATAAGTTGTGTTTGTGTTGGTTAAGATAGTCTAATATTCATAAATTGTCACGGACGCAAACATAAATTACTATTAGAGTAATGTTACATATAAGCAATATTGTACACTCATATGCACACCTGAACATTCTGATTGGTTGCTTTCATATTTTTTATTTTAAATTTAAGTATTTTATTAATTCCATCTTTTTACCTAAATATTGGTGCACATATGGGTGTCCAATATTGTTTGCATTAAGAGTTTCTCTTATCCTATTATAATCACTTCTAAATTATGTCGACACAAAAAAAAGTACTTCACATTGTTGGTGAGAAAAGTAGTCAAAACATTGAATTATGAGGTACCAAATTGTGAGCCATACGAAACTGTCAATATCATACTTTGAGAAATGTTATTTGTCTCAAATTTTTATCTTGAGGATTTCTTTCGAATTATAAAAAAAATTTTATTTTTTATTACTTAATAATTAAGAATGTATTTTTAAATTGTGTTGTATGTTTTTATTTTAAAAATTATTTATGACTATCAAAAAAATGTATGAAAAAAAAAACATTAGCCGTTCGGGAGAAATCTTCGTGCTATATCTCCCAAAGTGTAGATGTAGTCGTGAGATGTAGCACGACTCATCATGCTTTTGCATGCCTAATTACCAAAACTTTTGAATTAGGTTGTCGGTGCAGATCTTGTGGGGTACATTATAAGAAACTGCCGTTATAATTAATTGTATGGTTGTCAAAAGGTATAGCCCCTTTCTTACATTTTTGAAAGGAAGAATAGGGTCTGAGTTTCCTTGGGTTTTCAAGGAATCCTAGTTCTCTCAAGTGAGTGTGTGGGAAATTTTCTCAAGAGAAATGGCAGATGACCTAGCTAGAAAGTGGGAGAAACTCAAGCTTTCCAGCAAGGAGAGTGATATTTTCTCATCCAAGGAGAAAGCTTGAAGAATAGAGTTTACGAGGAAGGTTCTGTGTCATCGGAGGGGTTATGTCGGGCAAAGGGATCAACAGTGAAGCATTCCGCTCGACAATAACCAAGGTCTGGCAACTCTCGGGCTGGGTCAAATTCAAAGAATTGGGTGAGCATAAATTTTTAATTAAGTTCCAATTCCTAGTAGACAAAGATAGGGTTTTAAGTGGTAGACCATAATTTTTTTATCGCAACTTAATTTCTCTGCAAGAGGTTGATGAAATTGTTCCACTATCATAAATTAAATTTCAATATGAGCCCTTTTGGGTTCAAATGTATGGTTTGCCTTTAGCCTCGATGAATGAGGAAATTGGAAAGAATTTAGTCGAATCTATAGGGCTTGTGATTAAAGTTGAAACAGATTCTGATGGTATGACCCGGGGGAATTGTTTGAGGGCTAGGGTTGCCATAGACATATCGAAACCTATGCTGAAAGACAAATGTGTCCAGTTAGAAAATAAGAGGTATTTGATGACTATAAAATATGAGAGATTACAGGCTTTTTGCTTTAAATGTGGGATTAGCTCACAACTCAAAATCTAGTCAAGGGATGAGAGAAGAATTCCAGGAAGAGGAGGAGGATTCGAATCAATTTAAGGTTGGGTTAAGGGGACAACCAAGAAATCCCAGGGTGTATGAAATTAGAAAATATGGTGGAAAAGAAAAAGATAAAAAGGAATAGACGACAAATATAGTTGAGTTATCTAATAAAGTTAATACTCCAAAAGAAAGAAGATAGTCGAAAAATGCATCATTATTGAGCATGAGCAACATATAGTGAAGATAGATGCAGGCTTGGCAGACAAAGGGATAGAAAAAATAGATTCAAGGAAAGAGAATGAGATTATTTTTGAAAAAATAGAGAGGCGAGGACAGAATTTGAATACTGCACAGTTAGATAATACCATAGAGGAAGTGGAAGCTATTATGAAGAAGATGGTTTCTTGGAAGAGAAGAGCTAGAGGAGTGTCAAATCTGGATACTATAATCCAAGTATCTCACATGGAAGGAAACAGAAAAAGAGAAATTGAATGGGAGGAATCTAGTTTGTACCAAGATACAAAAAAAAAAAAAAAAAAAAAACTGAGGTGGCTGGGTTCAACTCAACAGCTAAAGTCTAAAAATGAAATGGTGGGGGCTGCATGGCAACCCCACCAAGAGCAATGATTGGCTTAATGTAGAATTGTAGGGGGCTTGAGAATCCCCCTACAATTAGAGAGCTTCAATGGATGGCTAAAACACATTTTCCAACTTTTACTTTTTTGATCGAGACGAATTGTGGTAGAAACAAAGTGGAAAAGATCCGAAACATACTCAATTTTGATTCTAGTTTTGTCATAGACAACATTGGATTGAGTGGTGGAATTGTTTTTTTGTGAAAGAGTAGTGTGGATTTTGTCTTGGAATCTTATTCCCAACATCATATTTCTATGTGGTGTAAGGAGGAAAAGCAAAATTATAAAATTTTGGTGGCTGGTTTCTATGGCTATGTCAAGGCCAATAGTAAGTTTAAGAGTTGGAATCTCATGAGAATATTAAAATCCAGAGATGATGTCCCTTGGATATGTTTTGGGGACTTCAACGAAATTTTATTTCAGAATGAGAAATATGGTGCAGCTGATAGATCATACCAAAATATGGAAGCCTTTAGACATTGCCTTGATTTTTTGTGGATTAAATGACTTGGGGTTTGAAGGCATAAAATTTACTTGATGTAATAACAAGGAAGGGATGCAATTTATAAAAAAAAGGCTTGATCGAGTACTGGATAACATCAGTTGGATAAATCAGACAAGGAACCACAGTTATCATAATATGGCAGCCCTTGCATTTGACCATAGTCCAATTCTGATGAAGTGGCAATAGAGAATAAGAGGAAGTGACACAGAGATAGAAGTGGGGCTCAGACCTAAGCTGTTTGGGTATGAAGCTTCTTGGAACTTGCAAGATGAATGTAAGAATGTTATAAATCAAAGCTGGAACAGAGCTCATCAAATCCAAGAAGGAAATGCAGTTCCAATTCAATAAAAACTCAAAAACTGTAAATTGTTATTAGAGAAATAGAGCAAAGAATTTTACCAAAAAGAGAAAGAAGCTATAAAGAGGCATAGTCTGAGGCTAAAGGAGATGCCAAAGAATAATAATGGGGCAAATGAAGCTAAAATCAAGGCTCTTAAGAAAGTCATTGATAAAATCAGGGAAGAAGAAAACATCAAATGGCAGCAAAGGGCCAAACAAGCACGGTTAAGGGCAGGAGATAGAAACTCTAAGTTCTTTCATAGCTATGCAAATCAAAGAAGGAAATTCAATGGGATCAAGAAGATTACCAAGGAGGATGGTATTGAAACCAGAAATGTTCAAGAAGTGGCTGAGGTATTTAAGAACTTTTACCTTAATCTGTTCTCTTCTCAATTGCCTGCAAATTTTGATGTATGCCTTAGCAATTTAAATGCTAGAGTTACTAATTAAATGAATAATATTTTAAACAATCCCTATTTGAGAGATCAGATTGAAGATGCTCTATTCCAAATGAACCCGATGGGGGCTCTAGGCCTGGATGAGTTTTCACCAGTGTTTTTCCAAACACATTGGGATATTATTGGCAATGATCTCATTAAGTTTGTATTAGATGTCCTTAATCAGAGAATTGATTTTAATGATATTAATGAGACCAACATAGTCCTCATCCCCAAAGTAAAACAGCCTAAGATGGTCTTGGATTATAGACCAATCTCACTATGCAATGTTCTTTACAAAATTGTGTTAAAAGTTATTGTTAATAGATTAAAGAATATTTTGCCCAATATTATCTCATACATAGTCTGCCTTTATTTCGGGTAGAAATATACAAGACAATATTATAATTGCTTTTGAAGTGCTTTACTCTATGAACATAAAAGGAAAGGGAAGCAGGATCATAGCTATCAAATTAGATATGAAAAAAAGCCTATGACCGAGTAGAATAGGATTTCTTGAGGAGAGTATTGGTGAAATTAGGTTTTAATTCTACTTGGATAAATCTGGTTATGCACTGTGTCACTTCCACTTAATACTCCCTTCTTATTAATGGGTGTCCTCAAGAATATATAACTCCAACTAGGGGGATTAGGCAAGGAGACCCTTGGTCCCTTTACTTTTTTATTTTGGTGGCTGAAGTCTTGGGCACTTTGATCAAGCAGGCTGAAAATAACCAGTTAGTTCATGGGTATAGTATAGAGGAAGTCCCAGCAATAGCCACTTATTTTTTGTAGACGATAGTCTGCTGTTTTATAGAGCCTTTACTCGAGAATGGGCTAACTTGAATAAGATCCTTTATTTGTATGAAGGGGCCTCGGAGCAGCAATTTAATAAGTTAAAAACTTCCATTTATTTTAGTGCAAATACAAGGAAAGATACCAGGAGTTATATCCAAGGCTTGGCTGGTTCTAGTAGTATATCCTCTTATGAAAATTACTTAGGACTGGCTACACTTGTGGGAAGATCTAGATTTAAAGCATTCAAAGGAATTCTAGATAGCCTAAGAAATAAAATTAGCAACTGGAAGACTAAATTTCTTACCAAGTAGGTAAATAAATTCTTTTGAAGGCAGTGATTCAATCCATTCCCACTTATACAATAGGGGTTTTTAAACTCCCTAAAACTTTATTGACAGAAATGAATAGCTTGATGAGTGATTTCTGTAGAATTTTCCACCCCTGTTTAGCTAACAAAGAGAGATTAAAACTCTCAAAATCTCTGAAACCGAGTCCCCCAATTGAATCCTGATTCCTTTGTTTCCCAAGTGCTGAAATTAAAATATTTTTCCAACACTGATTTTCTAAATGCCAAAATTGGGAATAGACCTTCAATGATTTGGAAGAGTATATGTACTGCTAGAAATTTAATTGTCAAAGGGTCCATATGGAGAATGGGAGATGGAAAAAACACAATATTGTGGAAAAGTAGGTGGATCCCTAAGCCTATTAGTTATCAGTTACAATCCTTACCTCAAAATCAAAATGAAGAGACAAGGGTAAATGATCTAGTTGATTGGGATAAAAGACAATGGAATAGAGATGTTTTGTTAGCTATAAGGCAACAATAGGATAGGGACTTTATATTAAAAATTCCCATAAGTGCTTAGACAATCAAGGATAAACTAGTTTGACTGGGCAATAAGGATGGTAATTTCACAGTGAAAAGTGCTTATCATACGCAAATGGAATTAGTGGGCATGAATAGAGGCCAATCTTCTAAACCAAACTCACCTAATGCAACATGGTAAAAAATCTGGAAATTGCAGGTGCTGAATGTAGATAAAAAATTTATATGGAAAGCTTGCTTAGAAGCTCTTCCTACAAATAGAAATTTAGTCAAAAGAAAGATAATTGAATCTCCTATATTCCCTATACGCAAAAGAAAGGAGGAAACAACTATACATTCTTTATGGAGTTGTAGTGCAGCAATGGATGTATGAAATCTCAGGAATACAAGGTTACAAAAGAAGACTTTTGTGGGAGACTCTTTTATAGAGCTTCTAACTAAGGTATGTGATACATATCCAAAGGAAGTTATTGAGCAATTTATGATGATAGCACGTGGTATATGGTTGAGAAGAAACAAAGTAATTTTTGAAGATGTTTTCTACCATCCAAGCAATGTGATCCATTCAGCTATACATCAATTGGAAGATTTTAAAATAGCCCAGGCCAATTCTGAACAAAGGACAATATAGAGACATGAGTTGAATTCAAGATGGTCTCCTCCCCCTCCTGGTATTACCAAAGTAATCTGGGATGCAGCTTTACATATGGAGCAAAGCAAGGTTGGGACTAGGCTCATAGCCAGAACTCAAAAGGTGAAACAGTAGCAAAGAAATAGATATCAAAGCTAGCACTCTCGGATCCCATGTTGGCTGAAGCTATAAGAGCTAGGGAGGCTGCCATCTTTGCAAATGAGCTGAATTTGCAAGTTGTCATACTAGAAGGCGACAATCTGCAGATAGTGCAGGAATTAAAAAAAAAAAAACAAAGCTCTAGTAGGAATGATTGGATAGGTGTAACACCTGAGCCCAAAGGACCCAAGCCAAGCCCAGGCTCACGTCGGCACAAGACCCAGCCCTAAGACCCGAAACGATGTCGTTCCTTCAAGTCTGCTACTTTACTCTTCTTTCCTTTCCTTTTCTTTTCTCCTTCTTCCTTCCCTCCCGACGGTTACTTCCCCTTGATGCTTTTCGCTTTCCTCTCGCCCAGCTCCACGTCTCCGACGGTTCTCTACATGATGGAGCCTCTCCTCATTTTACCCATTTGCTGCAGATTTTTTTTCACCTTCATCAGACTCTCTCTCTACGACAGTTATCCTCTGTTTGGGTCTTCTCTCTTCCACTGATCTCCTCTGTTATGCCCATCTACTTTTCTCCTCGGTAAGTTGTTCTAAACCTCTCATATTTTCGTGCGGTTCATCTTTTATTAAAAGGTGCTGTTGTGGGGCTTTAATCACTGAAAATCTAGTTGGTTTCCGTAGGTTGCAGTCGAGCATTAGGGAAGCGAGAATTTCATCTTTTAAGTTTATGTTTTCTTGCAGTTTGTTCTTCATATTCAGGTAAGGATTCAAGGTTCTTTTTGAATAAATGTTCTTTATGTAAATTGTGTAAAATATACCTTTATTTTTCGAATCTCTTTCGAAGTGATTTTGGAGGATTTTCAAGGTTATGTTGGCTCAATTCCTTGCTGTTTGGTACTGCTATAGCTATGGGTTGGGAGTATTTTGAGTTGTGATGTTGGAGTTTGGGAACTCGTCATTATTGTGGTTGGCTAGACTGATTGGTTGTGTTGAGGTCAATAGATATGTTGTTAAATGACTTTTGGGTGACTGGTCTCATTGGGTTTGTAAGCTGGAAAGTTATGAAAGTATATCCATGTGAGCGTGGGATAACAACCAAGATGTTGGGGCTGGTCAGCATGTTAAATGGGTGTTGTTTGACTTGATATTTGTAGTAAATTGTAGTGCTTTAAAGCTGGTGTAGTTTGAAGAAAGGAGTTTTGCTAATTTTCAGATTAGAAACATTAGATTATCATTTTTTTTTATATAGATTATTTGATTGCTGGTTGTTAATGTTGGGTATACTTTTTATAAATAGGTGACGAGAATCTTAGAAATCGGACTCAAAACTTTGATAATTCCCTACAGGAGTCAGGTAAGCGGGGTTCCTATGCTAGATTTGCATAAAAAGAAAAAAAATGATTTGAGGTTGGTTTTATAAAATGTGCATGATATGTTTTTAAAAGAAAAGCGGGAAAACAACCTCAGTTTATGTATTTATGCATCCTCTCATGGAAATTCATATGATAGATAAAAAAAATTCTTTTTGACATGAAATGTGTAGATATGAGTAATATTTGACATACTTCTGAAATGTACATAAGAGCAAACATGAATAATGATGTTTCTTGTACATTTGAAATAATATGTTTTGATTTGTTTTGTTTATCTTAATTGATAAGAAAGTGAAAAGTACGTGGTTTGATATGATATGAACATGGAAAATCTTTGGCATATTTATCTGTTTGGTTCTGTTTCTGGATATGGTTATAAGATGAGGATATGGATTCACGTGATATGGTTGGTACCACCATGATATGATATGATAGGAGTGCAACCACTTTGGAAACAAAGTGGTCCTTTATATGTTTCTTTTCTGTGTACACACTCGGGATTCCGAGAACGAATAAAAGAAAGTCTCACAATATGATACGGCCTGGTTTAGCCACCGGGGATAGCACAATCCTACCACGGGGATTAAACATGGTACATGTTCTGATATGAGGATAAGATGAGATCTTTACAGTTACTTGTGCCAAGATGTTTTTGTTTTGAAAGTTGTTTTATGTTTATGTAAAATAAAAAACAAATGGTCGCTCAGCTTTTCGATTGATAATATGTTTTGGGAAATGTTTTATATGAATAAAAGGTTCTTGTTTTCTTGCATATGAAGTTTTTATAGAAAATGTTCATGTATTACACACTAGTATAGGTGCTTTGCTTACTGAATTATGGATAAACTCACTCCCTTATTTCAAATATTTTTCAGATGATGTGGATATCCTCGCAGAGAATTAGGAGTAGGGATTGTGAGCAATACTAAGCTGTTAGAATAGCGCAATAGATAGAAAGACTGCTATCATATTTTCTAGTTGTTTATGGACTTAGTGTATTATTCATCCATTATGTTAAGTTCATTGGGAGATTTTGGACTCCTTTATTTTTCAATTATAATCTTTTTTTTTTTAGATATGGCTTTGTGGATATTTATTTATTTATTCTTTTTACGTATGAATTTGGAAATGATAATTTATTATGAACTTTAAAAAATCTTTAGAGATGGTATTGATGATGAAATAGGTTTATTTGGGTAAGTAGTATTTCCTTAAATCCCTTATGGTTACGGGATGCTACAATAGGCCTTATTTTAGATGATGTTGTGTATTTTAGGATTGGAAACAATGAGGCACATTGTCTAGCTAGGGCGGGTTGCCAGCTAGCTAAAGGTGAGATTACTTTGGTGGTGTAAATCTTCCTTTGTTTTCTTGTTAATAGAAAGTATGGTTTCCTTCTCAGAGAAAAAAAAATGGTTGTCAAAAGGCATGCAATACAGTTATAATGTTCACATTTTGTCGTGTTAATACTTTCACATCGCTCGCAACGTTAAATTGTATTTTTCTGATTATCTTTTTCTTTAAGTTGTGCAATCGCTATTAATACATGTACAATTTCTTTGCCAAAAGGTAGAATTATAACCTCTCAAAGTTCAAATGCCCCATCTCTCTTTTATCTGAGGCTTTCAAATTTTTGTTCCAATTTAAGATATCTTGACCTATTTTATCATCAATAGGAAAATGCTATTTTGTATTTACAATTTTCACTTAACACAATATGTGCTAAGGTACCAATTATTGATATGTTAAAAATTATAAAATTTAAATTTAAAAAAAAATAATGATAATACGAGTCTTATACATAAAATTTATATAACACCATTCTTAAAAAAAAAAAAAATGGGTGAAATAAATTCTACCACCTTATTTGAAAATACCATAATAAATTCTACAACTACCAACATGATTAATTATGATACATCCATCTACTACAAGCATTTTATTCATGTATTAATTAGGCCTTACTTAAATTCGGAGATAAGATGAGTTGAGATGAATTGAATTTATTTTTTAATATTATTATTATTTTAGAATTTAAAAAATGTGTATTAGAATTTGAAAAAGATATATTAAGAATTAAAAAATGTGTATAAAAATTTATATTTTATATAAAAAATTATAATAATATAATAATAAAATAAAGATAAATTGATATAAATTGAACTGATATTCGAATACAAACGAGACCTTTTGGTATTAAATCATCCCAGCTGCCTCTAACTAGACATCTTGCTACCTAGCCCCCTGCTCAGTTATGCGCCGCGTGTCATCATGTTTATGGGTGGCTCCCAATGCCTCGGCAAAAGCCCCCTACTCAAAAGCCTGTTAAGAAAAAAAATATTAATGGCCTTAGGAAATAAAAAGCCCCTAGAAGTTAGAACTTTAGACCCTAGAAACTTTCTAAAAATAACTAAGATCGAGGCGTGCCTAAAAATTAAAGACTTATATAAATAAGCAACGACTACAACGCCGTTTCCTTTAATTTTGTTCATTTTCTTTTATTAACATGGCCGTGTAAGCTGTTTGGGTAATAATTATTGGAGAGAAAAATAAATGTGATTTATGTTCTTTTATTTTATTTTTTCAAGCAATCCAAACATGATATATTACATTATTTAATTTCGTGCCTGAAATTTATAATTTATAATTTTTGCCAAGATAAGAACATAACATGTAGGGGAGAGTTCAGTCCAGTTCGATCAGTCCTGGGAGAATTTTTCAGATCAGATCGGACCTATTCGGTCTAGGATTTTCCAATTCTGGACCGGACCGAAAATCCTTAGGACTGGACAAGATCAGTCCATTTTGGTCTAGTCCGGTCCAGTCAGTCTATTCGGTCCATTCCAAAATATATTATACTATTATAAATATATACATATACAATATACTATATTTATATTATAAGTTTATAACTATTAACTCTTATAATATGTTAATAAATTAAATTAATACAATATATAGTAAATTATTAATATGATATATTTATATAATATATTTAAAATATATATAAGGTAGGTCGGGTCCAGGGTGGAAAAGATCCAGACCGAGATCGACCTGGACCAGTCTTGGTTCGGTCCAATCCGGTTCGGTCGGTCTGGACCGGCCAATGCTCTCCCTTAATAACACGAGATTAATATATTATAACTGACGGATTAGGTCTGTTTAATTAAATAGGTCGAATTAATATAGACATTAGAACCATTTTGGACAAGCGATCCCTAAATAGAGACTTTATAAAAAAAATCACTAATATAATAACACCTCAGCCGAGTACATGGGAGTAGACTAAACTTGGCCGCACCATAAAAATGTCTATGCCCTCTTAAGAAAATCCAGCCACGACGAACAGATTCATCTCCTCTTTTACATAAATCCAACCCACAATTTGCACAAAAGCTAAAATCTTAATCACACAATATAAATTTGAAGCATTGTCACGAAAAGTGATAATTTTCATCTTTTTCATCAGTATAGATGGAAGTTTTAAGGAAAAAAATAACTTGCGACCAAAGTTTTTCATTTCCCGGAACAACAGCTCTTAATAGCAGGCACTTAGTGAATTGAAGAAGTAAACGAGGCAGGGATAGTAGTGGGCTTCGATAGATCAAACAAGTTTTTTTTAGAGAGAGAGAGAGAGTGGATGTGCAATGATCGATTTGTTCTTTTTTTATACTGTGCAACGCATCTCATTTTATCTCCTTTATTGATGAGAAGATGTGAATTTCACGTATACCATCATCATTATGATTGATTTTCGTTATTTGAAGAACAACAGTGATACTTGTGTAAAGTTATTTTCTATTCTATAGCATATCCTATGTAAATTTCATTCACTTAGATCATGTTTAGATTTTAAGATGAGTTGAGATGAATTTAATTTATTTTTTAATATTATTATTATTTTAAAATTAAAAAAAATGTATTAAAATTTTAAAAAGATATATTAAAATTAAAAAAAAAGTATAAGAATTTATATTTTATATAAAAAATTATAAAATTATATAAATAAAAAAAATAAAAAAAAAAAGATAAATTTTAAATACAAACTATCTTAATAATCCGTCCAAAAAGGGCAATAGTGAGAACAAAATTTTCATATTCAAATCAAATCATTGTGATTATCGCTTTACAGTTTACAAGCACGTACGACAGATTGGTTGTAAATTTGTCCGGTTTCCACTTCTGTACCCTTTCCCCTTCTCATACGACATCCCGTTACATTTCTTCACACACTCCAAGCTATTTCACCTACGCGCCTCTCTCTCAACTCTATGTCTCTCTTTCTGTGTATGTAGATGATGACCATGTCTGGAAATCTTATGGTTATGAACCCTCTTTACTCCGTTTCCTCTCCAACTTTTGCTTCTTCGTCTGCGAACCCAATGACAACTATTCCTATAAGCTCAACGCTCTTCTCCTGCAAACACAACAGAACCAAAATCGTCCAGAGGACATGTGGGAAATGGTGTGAAGGGCGAGTCAGATTCTCTGTCAATCATCAAGTGCGGATTTTTTGCCAATCCAAGGTATTTTTTGAACACCCTTTATAGCATCCAGTGTATTCTTATTTATTGTGTTTTTATATGGAATTTCTCTTGTTCAAATTATTTGTTTTTACATCCGCTTTTCCATGGTTCATGCTGTTTTCCTGTCGAAGCTTATACCTTTCTTCCCAAGTAACATACTAGAAAACAGAGATTTTATCTGGGGAACTGTGAATTTCAATCAGGATGGAGGTCGAAACTACTACACTAGTCTTTGAAAGAAAAGTGCTGCTTTCCTCATTAATAGAAATTTATATGCCAGTTACGGGAATACTTGGATCTTGATAATACCTGTAAAAAACTTTGGATCTTGATAAATTATAACGCCATAACATGGTATTACTACCTGCTGTTTTGCAGAAACATATTGCCTGATAATTTTTTCCATTGTTTTCTTTTATATTATCAAGACAGTGCTAAATTGGATTTTCTTACGTCATATGTTACTACGTGATTGTCCTGGTCCATTTGCTTGCTGTATACTGTTAATGCATGCTCCAAGGCTATCTGCAACTAAAATTTCGTGTTGGTATTTTTTAATGAGTATAGCTTTGTATTGGATTTGCTAAGTTTGCTCTGGTTTTCCGTTTACATACTTCCATCAAAGAGCATTTTTTTGTGGTTTTTATTTTCAAAAAAATATTTGACCGATCATAGATTTTTATTGGCTGAGGCATTACCTTTTATAGCAACTTTTATTGTGCTGTTTGATTTCCTTTAAGGTTGGCTAATGCGTAGCTGGCGTAAACTTACCAAGGCTTCTCATTAAACAATGAGCACTTAGTTTCCTTTATCACTAAACTAGCTCTCATAGGCGACATTCTTGTATATTTCGCATATGCTCGGGTCTTTGCCTATTTGATGCTCAATAAATTTATCAAAAAAATATCACCTAGCATTCAGGTGGCTCTCCCGTTAATTGTCCAGGGCTCCAAGCAGTTTTAGTAGTCAACTCTCCATTTTAAAAATTTTGAACAAATGCTGTCAGTTGCTGGCTCTTTTTTGTTTTTGTTAAGTAATAAGTTTTATTGATTGGATGAAACTAGGCACAACCCATGTACACAGGAAGTATACAAAAGAGACACCTTATTACATTCTGTGCGACCAAAAAGAAAGCAAAAATTCATGAACATCCCCCCTTTAGTACAATAGCAGCAAACCATTGCACCAAAGTAGTTACAAAAAAGTTCCATGATTCCCCCACATTTCTCTCCTTGTCATTGAAACACCTCTCATTCTGTTCCAACCAAATACACTGCAATAAACACAAAGGAACCATCTTCTATGTCGTTGCTAGTTGAGAAAAAAAAAATGTAGTGTTGCTCTCTAGAACTTTTCCAGACAAAAAAGATGGGTATGGTTTTTTTTTTTTTTTTTTTGTGGAACTTTGGGCTCAACATCTTGTGCAAAGTTGGTTTGAACCATATGACAATCAGTTGAGATGTTGTATTTTGGAGGAGACAAGTTAAGAGGAGGCCTACTGCACTGGTTTATTTAAGATTTTATCAAGCGTGGAGGGTTTGTATCTCCTTAAAGAGAGTGAGATTTTTGTGCTTCAGTCCAAGCTGTTTTGTTTCAATTGATATTTTGTTGTAATTTTTTATTTTACTACTTTTTTCTTTTTACCAACATAGGCTCAACAATTCAACAAACACATAGAGGCGATAGTTCGTAAACATAAGCCAGCATCCTTAAAGCGATAGTTGAGTACACGAAATCATCACAAAGATGCTGTTGTAATAGCAATGTTCTTGTCATTGTTACTTGTCTAAAAAACTTAAACTGATAGGAAGATGTAGGTTTTGTATTATTTAACATTTCGCCTCATGTGTGGGCTAGATATTGTTTTGATACCATGTGAAGGGTAGAGTTTGGATTTAAACTCAGGACTTTTACTTTGATATCGTATGAAATCATCATTATTTAAAAGTTTAAACTAATGGGAAGAGGTAGATTTTATATTATATCTTCACAATAGTTATGTTGCAAAAGACATTGTTGTTCTTCTTGTAAGGTTGAGAAAACATGGAATAATTTGGCTTGTTAGGGTGCAATTTTGTAATACAAACTTAGACAACATGGTTAGGGAGAGCTAACAATTATTTGTGTCAAATTGTTCTTTAAAGACAGGAAAAATGCAGATAAGAAGGTACTGTCCTTTCCTGGAAAGATCACTAACATCCGGCAATGGTGCCTTGGCTTTTGATGAATGGAAAGCTGTTCCTGACATCTGGAGGTCTTCAGCAGATAAATATGGCGATCGCATAGCACTGGTGGATCCATGCCACTCTCCACCGTCACAAATGACATATAAACAGGTCAAATCCCCTTTTTTTATTGGTAAGTTACACACTCATATATCCAGTGGGCATTAAACAGTCTCATGCTCCAACTGGAGACACTGTCATTTGAGATAGAGTTCATTGGCAGACAGGTCAAATCTTTTCAATATTTCTCAGTATTGTTCCTATCGCATCCATCTCAATGTCTCTATTTCCAAAATATGAACATCCTTAAATCTGTAATTGTTGCTCCCACGGTTTTTATATAACTTACGATCTTCAAACAAATATGATTGTGTTGTGCTTTTTGGGTAGAAGAAGATATTGACTCTCCCCATTTTGAAATTCTATTTACCAGACATGGATGATTTTTCTTTATGTGCTTTATAGGAAAAATACTCAAATCTTTTCCCTCTAAGATGATGACCATATTTAAACACTTATCTTCTTAAGATGAATCTGCTTATCTTGATTTACTAATGAGTAGGTCAACCTAGTCTCTCCCTTGGCATAGTTACTTGCACCACCTTTCTTTATTCTAGTTGCACTCCCCTATCATGAATGGACTATAAAAATTAGATGAACTACCTGAACAACCCTCCTTACTACCTTTAGGTGGTTGGCCATCAGGCTATGCATGGTCTGATGTTATATCTGACTGGGATATTAGAATAATCAAGAATATAAGGTAAATTATCATCATTTAAACCACAAATGATGGTGGATCTATTTAGCAGTATGTTGACATGTACTTTTGGTGGGCTTTGATTTATAAACTTCTGCCTCTAAGTTTAAGAAATTAGGAGAGGACTAGGGTTCGAAGGTTGACTAGGGCTTTGACATGATGGATATTAGGTGATGAAGTCTGTCTCGAAAAAAAAAAATGTTTCTGGGAAAATCTGGATAGCTGTTGTGTTTGGGTATTGATGGTTGGTTTAGCCTAGTACACGTGCATACCAAAAAAAGAAGAAAGAAGAACATGATATTAACACTAAAAACTCAGCATTCAATTGCCAATGTATGAATGATTTCTATCAAGTGGAACATATTTTTATATACTCATTGACTTTTAAGATACTAGGACCGATACTTCTAACTTGACTAGGAAACAATTCCAAGTAACACCAATATAAGAATCTTAATACAATTAAAAATTCTAGAACAAGGCGAGCTATCAATTGTAATCTAGAAGCTAAACCCAGAAATGAATTATACTAAAACATTTGATGAACTTTCTGAACTGCTCGTGCCCGCTAAAATGCACATAACTCATAAAACAATGACTGAGATCAAATGATAGCTGACCACAGACTATGACCAGACTGTATAAGTTTCATTGCAATCTGATATGGTATATGACCAAAAAAATTATTATGTTAAAACGAAAATTACTGTAACTTGACTCTTTGTCAATGTTGCATCAACAAGATAATAGTCTCCATTAAAGCTTCAGTTTGAAAGAGAAGGGGCCAAACCATCTAAATTGAGATGCTGGGTGCCATTACCTCTCTCTTTCCACTTTTATGCTGGATATACAGATGAACTTGTTAAGAGTGAGAAAATTGGGGCATACTGTTAAACCTGGATTGTTGCCTTCCATTTAAGTTAAATTCCATAAAAAAAAAATCTCTTCTTCTTGGATATTTTTCTTTCTTTTGAAAGATTTTTCCCTTTGTGGCATTGCAGCTGGAACATGAGATTTTGAACTTCTCTGAAGGCCTTAGAGTTATTGGAGTAAACCCTGATGAAAAGATAGCACTTTTTGCTGATAATTCATGCCGGTGGCTTGTTGCAGATCAGGGTAAGCACTAGTTTATCTTACCTTTGACTTTATTGCCTAGATGATATGCGATAAAAATGAGTTTTTTCTTTGACCTTGAAAGTGCTAATTTTTTAGGAGGAAAGAAAGTGTATGAAACCTCCTAGGATGGTCCTTCTAAATTTACTGATAATTGATATATGATGTTGGAAACTACAGAAGGGAGTGCTTATTATGTAGTAAGTATGGTGGAATGTAGAAGGAAATTAAGACATTCATTTTATTTACTCTGTTGATGTTACCTCCATTGAAGAGTTCTTTCTGTTCCCCTTCTGTTTTTTGTTTCGTAAACCAACTTTTGCCTGCTGAATCCTTGGCCACCATGCCTTTATCTGCCATGCCTTCTATATTTTTAAAACTTAATAGGACACCTCAGATGGTGTTTGCTACTTGAATTGATTGAAATTCCTTTCTTACTTCCCCACCTTGTAAATTCTTATTTTCCCTTTTTATAGGTTTCCCCATCAACTCCACAGATGCTGCTTCATTTTTCTCCAGTCCTCCTGAAAAGCTTTCACATGGATAATAGGACTTACCCTTATGGCTCAAAGATTGTGCACTTTTCATTTAAACAGCAAGTACTAAATACGAGAGGAGAACAATGATAAAAATATTTCTGTAAAAGAACCAAATGCCAAATAAAATTCTTTTTAATTTGAATGCCATTTTTTGAAATATGCTAGGTATGATGCGTCTGATACATATGGATGCATAATATAAGCTCTTGCATCTTGTAGAACATTTTCCATCTTTGGGATATCTTTCCAAATCTTTCTGACTAAGCGATTTTCATGTATGATATAACAACTTATAATATAATAATAGAGCATAACATGTGATCTTGTATGCTCTTATCCTTGAAGTTTATTTTTTATTTCTCTTATTCTCTATGTGCAACAATTGCCACGAGCAAACACATTAATGAAGAATGTTGATAGTTTATGGTGATTAATTTGCTTTTCTTGAGTTTTCATACCTAGTCATGTGCTTATGGTGAATATGGTTGCCTTTTCTACTAGAATTGTTTTATCATCATGATATGGGTATTTGGTACATGAAGTCACTGATACCAAGCAGTATGTATTTGCCTTTTCTTTTTACTATGCCCAAATATCTGCATCTTTTTTGGTATGATAATGAGCAACTTTTATTGCACTCATATTAGTTGCACTATGCATCCAGTGTTCCATGGCAGTTCTGTGGTTAGCCTCAAGGTTAGGTGGTCATAAAGCACCTTGAAGAGACAAAACTGGGAATTGGCTTAAGGCTTTCTTTCTTTAGATCATTGTATGATTGCCAGCTTGTTGGAAGTTTCATGGTCACTCCTCTTAAAGTTTTCATGGTCACTCTCTAAGTGCAACAATTACTGCCAGCAAACTCATATTCTCTATGTGCAAAAATTACTGCAAGCAAATGCAATAATAGGTTGACAGTTTCGAATTCTGTCTCTCTCCTCATGTGTTTATGTGTATATAAAGGATTGTTTCGAATGTTGTAAACTTGTTCAAATACAAAACAAAATAAAAATCTTTGTTGCCTATTTTCAGTAATTGTATTTACTGCTAGTTAGATTTCTGTATTTTTAAACTCACTTTCATGCTTTATTTTAGTCTAGGTATAATGGCCACTGGGGCAATCAATGTGGTTAGGGGTTCAAGGTCATCAGTCGAAGAGCTACTGCATATATACAATCACTCTGAAAGGTTCAGTAAGCAGTTTTATTTCAGTTAGTGTTCTGCTTATTTCAACTAAGCTTGCCAATATCAATATGCATAGATTGGATAATATAAGCTTCTTCTGAGTATGAAATTTTCTGTTTGCTGTCAGACCTGGAAATTACACTCTTTCTTTAGAATTGGCCAGTTGTAATCTTTCTGTCAGACTATTTCTTACTTGATTGACATTCCAACTTTCAAGAATTGTTTCATTGTGCCCTTGTTGTCTAGATCACATATTAAATGTGCTGAAAGTTGGAACAGATGAGTGGTCTGGGCCAATGGAACTTGTGAAATGACTGTATTAACCTGCAAGTGTTATAATCTCAGCCAAGTCTCTCTTCTTCATCCCGTGTTCCATCTTGCAATAATAATACAAACGGTAGCACAACCACCTAGTGAGCAAACTGTCTTGAGTCACCCAACAATCCTCATGCAACCATGACCAAAACTTGAACTCACACAACCCCAACAATGAATTTTTAGCCTCGGTCAGCAAAATTAAGCCCAAAACCATGGATTCATCCCAACATGTGGCCAATGTAACATATATATATATATATGTATATATAGGCAATAACCCCAAGGGGTTGGCCCAAGTGGTGAAGGCCTTGGTCTTGGAGTATCACTTCCTGCAAGGTCCAAGGTTCAATACCTCATGGGTGCAAACATTTCTTTGGGGCCACACCCTCTGGTGGAAAGCCAACAATTTATTTAGTTCCGCGTAGGGAAACTTCTGAGGGTGCGGTGCACGGGATTGGAGTTTACTCTGTAAGGGTGGGTACGAAGGGCCCTGCCTTGGAGAAGTTCGCCGATATAAAAAAGAATATATATATGCAATTATTGTAGTCTGGGATTTAATTTTGAAATGATCAGACACAAAGTCCATTCCAATTGACAAACTACTCCAACTGGATTAGAATACAATTCACTTAACTGTTATTTGACTCTTTATGGGCTCGTTTTGACACTCAGAATATCTTAGAATTATATGAATAATAGTGTAATTATTTGAGTTAAGATGTTTTATTGGGTTTTGGGAAAGGAGAGAGAAAAAGTTGAATAAAAATATTATAAAGTTAAAAATTGTTTGAATATAATTCTGAATATTATTTTTGTTTGAAATTTAAACTTTTGTACTTTTTTGTGTGTTTTGTTTGGAAGTTTGGAAAATTTGTATTGGATCTTGTATTTAGATAATGATTAGGTAATAATTAGATGTAAAAGTTAAATATTTAAAATTGAAAAGTGTTTTGTGTTTGAGTTATATTAGGAAAGGAAATGATGAGAGGTTTAGTAAGATATGAGAATATCTCATTATCCAAACAAGGCCTAAGCATCCGAAAGCAGAGGAATCTTACCCCTGTCACGGGTAAATAATAGTCAAATAAAGTCTATTCATTTCTCCGCATCAGACATGATGGAGAGCTAACAGGAGCTTGATTGAAAACTGGCTTGCCTTCATTGCAATTTGCTGGTGTGCAGAGGACCAAATCGAATTAGTGAATGCTTATTCGTCATATCGCCTTCAACTCTAGCTGATCCTCAGCAGTGAGTTTGTTATTACCAATTGCCACACATTCAGCCTGTTATACAAGTATGGTGCCAAGCCCAGTCAATTGAGTAAACTACACTTGAGGAGCTCAGGTGCGTGGTAGGTGAGCACACAGGGGTCTTCCTCTGACTGTTGCTCCACAATCTGGTTGCTGCTCAACAGTGCAACTGCCTCTGCTATGTGGCAAGTAAGAGATAGATTTATTTGTGGTAATCAAGTGGTTGAGGGAGAACAGTGTAAAAGGGGTAGGAGATGTTACATATAGGCAGGCTGACAAATGCCAAGGAAGCAGAGTGGCCAAAGAAACTGGTGAATTTAGAAGAGCAACTTGAGCTGGAGGAAGTGGAGATGAAAATGGTTACCTCTACCTCTAGCATTATAACATTCCTTAATAATTATGGCAGATACCATTTCTAGAGTTAAGAAAAAGGATAACCATAGCATAGCACCATACACACCAACTTGTGAAAAGAAATTTCGTACTATAACCCAACTGGAGTTCTCAAAGGCATACAATTTACTCATTTTTCAGTAATGACTAACCAAGCAACATTGGAAACATACATCAGTTTTCTTCATAAATGCAAACATATATGACAGAGAAAGCTCAAACTTGAATTTTCTGCTAGAGTCTATATTACTAGAGTATTATAGTAATTTCGTAAGGCCTAAGGGGTGCTCTGGATATTACGCAATGATTGACAAGGATATTCTGGATATTTCATGAGGCTCAGTGTGATTCAGAAATTACTTTTGGCTTGGATACTATGGACATTTTGCAAGGCTTAACTGGGATACATAAGATATTTCATTAGGCGTATAAGTATAATGTGTTGATTACTTGGCTAGCTTGGTTAGCCTTGGTGGCAGCTGTCACTTATTTCGCAATATCCTTCAATAAGTCTTTCAAACTGGAGATCCAATATACTTGCCTAGTTGGTGGATAGTTTGGTGGAAGGATTGCAAATGGCAAAGTAGGTGTGAGGATTGCATAGAGATATTTTGGATTAGGTAAGTGTCGTTTTTCCTTTCTTCTATTTGCTTATCATATTTCATATAGTTGATGCCTGCACAACCACACATGCACATACATGTACTACAAGTATTAATTTTTTACTAGTTTGTAGCTCATAGGACAAGTTTGAATGCCTCATCTTGTCCATTTCACTACTTCTTGAGCATATGGGCAAGTATTAAGTCTCTGCTGGGATATTCAGCGGTACCATTATAACCTGACAACTTATTTGATTCTGAAAAAAGTTTTACCTACCGTTTCACCCTGTGTGGAATTAATAGTTTTCAGTCTATTTTTTGTGGGAGTAATAAGTTTTATTTTTATTCTTCCATTTCCATTTTATTTCTAGCATGAGGGAGGGAGGCTACTGTTGACCACAGTGCATGTGTGGATACCAGAAACCTCAGAAGAGGTGTTTAGAGCTTTAGAAGCCACTAAAATCTATGCACACATTCAAGTTGTCTGCTATGACTTGTTCTTGAGGGTTTGGTTAGTTATATTCCTGGTCCTTATTATTAACAGCTCTAAGACAGATTATTGATTTTTTTTACTTCGATTGTTGTAATTATTACAGTGTTGCACTTGTTGTGGATAGTCCTGAAATGTTTGATCAAATTGCCAAAACATTCTGTTCCAAGGCTGCCATGAGATTCGTCATTCTGCTTTGGGGAGAGAAGTCATCCATGGCTTGTAACGGAGTAGAGGGGTTGCCTTTTTATACTTACAAGGAAATTATAGATTTGGGACGAGACAATCGCAGGTCTTTATTTGATTCTAATGCTGATAGTAAGTCAATCAACTGAATTTTAAGAAAATTGTCCTATTTGTTTTACTTGCAGACACTTCTTGTTGTTGTTGCTACATGTACTAAAGCCTTGTCTGTCGATATTCTCTTGTCACTTTGTTTCCCATGGCCAGAATTGGACAAATGAATCTTAGAATGTTGCTAATCAAAATGAATTTCTAGTTTAAATAAATAAAGTAGAATGAGTTTATGGTTACGTATGTGGAAAGTCTTCAAATAATGTAAAGAAAAGATCGTTAGTTAAGAAAAATTTAAAAGAAAAAGTGTGTAATCTGAACAAAGCTGGAATGCCTAGACTGTAGAAGCCTCAAGCAGGACTAAGCCAGAAGTAGGATACATTTTCAGTTTAAATAACCTCCTGAATTTCCACAGAGAACAATGGGAGAGTAAACATGTGTAACACGTCTGGCGGCGAGGAAGAAGGAATTCTGAAGTGAAGAAGAATCTGAAGCTTGAACTGCCCTAGCTTAGGGTTTGGTCGTGTATTTAGTGGGCTTGGGTTGGGTTGAGGCCATGGGCCTTAGTTATTTGATGTGTATGTTAGATCTGTGTTGGTTGGCTTGGTTCATTAGGAGTTAAACGAAGTGAGGCCCAGTGTCAGTAGGAGTAAGGCCGTGAGGCCCAGTTCTTTATTACCAGAGTCCATGTTGTTTTATTTACAAATTCATGTCATTTTATTACTAGTCTTCTAGTAGGGGAATCAGTTAGTTACGTCTGCTGTGAGGCCTATTTGGGTGGGACGTCTTGCACCCTATCAGTTGTACAAATACTTGAATGAAAAATAGTATTCCCTTTTCTCCTACCTCTCTTTATCTTCTCTTCTCTATCCATAGAGGTTCTCACCCTCTAAGTGAGTATTCACTGTTACGGACACCATTAATTCTCAGCAAAAAATTACAACAGAATTCTATAGCATTACAGCATGTTAGCTCCGTAGGGTATCAACAATTTTTTTTTTTTCCTGAAAACACTATTTTGGTTGCAGGACAGGACTTTGTATATGAAGCCATAAACTCTGATGATATTGCTACGCTTGTATACACAAGTGGAACCACCGGCAATCCAAAAGGTGTTATGCTCACTCATCGGAATCTGCTGCACCAGGTATGAGTGCTTGCTTTTGGCTGATCTTTTCTGGTTGTCTTACTTTAGCAAAACAAACAATAGTTATTGACTTTGTGTATCGAGTTACTATTTTCTTATTTATGTAATTTTTTCTGACATTAGTGATATGAATAGTAAATGTGGTGAACTAATGTGGTTAACTGAGCTACATTATTACTATTATGACTGGTTGGGTTGGCTATTGGGATGGTACAAGCCTTCAAAGCCAACGTCAGAGTAGAAACCAGTGAACAGTATGGCCTGAACTTCTTAAATCATTAAGTGGATTCAGCTTTACTTGTTCTGGAGGTCTAGTTGTATATAATTTTTTTATGGCTTGACAGTGTTTTTGCATTGTTGGTGCTTACTTGTATATGCGTAACTATGGTGGTTTAAGTTTTCCTTCTATAGGTAATCAAGAAATTTTATTCATAGAAAACACAGGTAGTATACAACCAAAGATGGTTGTTTAATTCAACAGTCCTATCATCAACTTTTACTTTTTTGTCTAGCTTCCATTGGATTTGGGCAAGCTATTATGTTGAATTTAGTTTGCTTGAAGCTCTTTTAATAATTTGTGCTTAACCTCCTTGCTGTCATGTTGTTACTTGTTACCATTGAAGACAATAGTTGACTTGGTAATTAGCTTATTCTTGATGTTATTTCTTGCCTATCTTCCAGATAAAAAATTTGTGGGATATTGTACCTGCTGAAGTTGGTGATCGATTTCTAAGCATGCTTCCACCTTGGCATGCATATGAACGGTCTTGTGAGTATTTTATCTTCACACATGGAATTGAACAAGTATACACGACTGTAAGAAACTTGAAGGTATTCTTCTTCTGATTTCTTTTAATCTTCTATGCACGTTTAAGGTGACTAGCTTTTTTTACTCAAAATGTTCTTGTGATGTATTTTTTTTTTTTTTTTTGCCTGGGTTCTTGTGTTGTTTTTGAATGACTTTAATAATATAGTTCCCTAGTTTTTAAGATATTCTTTCCTATCTCAGTTGCAAGAGCGGACAAAACTATATACTTTAGCCATTTCAGAATTTGGCTTTAAACTTGATATGTTACATTGCAACGCGCCAACTTGTGTATTTATTTATTTTTTATTCGATAGGATGATTTGCGGCATTATCAACCAAATTATCTGATTTCTGTTCCATTAGTATATGAGACTCTCTACAGGTATGTTCTTTTTCAGGAATAGTTACATTGATTCGATGCTGTGTTTTAATATTTGTAATTTGTAATGTTCAATTCCATTTTTGATGAGGATGTTGATACAGTTTGAGGGACTTCAAAATTGATGAGAGATGATGAAATAACTATTTCAAAAAGCTATATTGCCTTTTTTCCTATGTGCCCAATAATGGAATCATGAATACCCTGCTTGGTCATCTTGTATAATCTAGCCTTTTGTGGGTAAATCATTTACTTTTACAGCATTCCTTTTATTAATTTGTTCTTTTTGCAGTGGGGTCCAAAAGCAAATTTCAAGTAGCTCCCCTGCACGTAAGCTTATTGCCCTTGCATTTATAAGAGTCAGCTTGACATACATGGAATTGAAGAGAATTTATGAGGTTTGATAATTTTGTATTATGCTTGTAAGCCATCAGTTATCCTTCATTTTCTATGTTTGGAATATCTGTCATTCAAAAGCAATATATGTCATTTCCCTTTGTACTTGGGCCACACCTATTTACTTGAGTCAATAAACGTTTATTTTACCTATTAAAACAATTCTATGTTTGGAAGGTTTCTTGCTTTGTTTTTGAAAGTGAATGTCTCTCTAGTTGATGTCATGGTGTTATAGACACATACTGTTTCAATAAAAAAACATGTAAGCAGCAGATGCTGGTCTGCATACCATAAGCTGCCACTATTTTATGGGTTAAGAGCTGAAGCTGGGATTGAGGTACTAAATAATTTATAATTGAATTCTTCACTTATATACTGCTTCAATCCATTTAGCTTCCCCAACTTAATGACTGTTTCTTTAATGGTGATTTAGCTAAAATATAATTCTTAGTAAAATATTATATAACGGAAAATCCTCTCACTGGCTCCTTGTTTCCAATACTACGCTGATGACACTTTTGTAAGTTCTCTATATTTGAACTTTAATGAATTTCATTTGTGTCCATTGACCAATAAACATATTTCTATGCTGATGACACTTTAGTACGTCCTCTCTATTTGAATATTTTTTAATTTCATGGGTGTCTGTTGACCAATTTTGCCTTCTTGTTACAGAAGTCCAACAATTAATAAAAAATATTTTGGAGAGCCACCATACCAAAAGCTACAAGCCATTAGGGAGTGGGAAAACGTGTATATCAAGCACAGCACACACTAACCTACCATGTGGAAGCCTGCACAATATAACTACCAGTTAATTCAGTAGCCAATAAAACCTACCATATTGCCCTCATGAAAGTGGTTGTAAACCACTACTTGGTGGGTGCCATGTTGTAGATCAAAATATCATGGAACAGTTTTAATCAATGCGTTTGAACTTTCATGCTTTTACCTGCCCCATCACTTTTTTTAACTATTCTTTACATTAAACTGGATAAAATCTAGTTCATTCTCTCTTAGTTTTTCTCATTTCGTTTGGTTTGTATTCCATCCCATCACTTCATTTGTTGAATGGTTTCAATTTGGTTTAAGGGAAAATGTCTAACTAGGAATCAAAAGCAACCTTCGTATCTTGTTTCAATGTTGGACTGGGTGTGGGCAAGATTTATCGCAACAATATTATGGCCGGTGCATCTGTTGGCAAAGAAAATTGTTTATGGTAAAATACACTCTGCTATCGGAATAACAAAGGTATTGTTTTGTTTAATTGTTTTATTTTTGCCTTAGAAAGACTTAGTTTTGGTGGAAAAGGATTGTCCATTCTTCTTTGGTCTGTTGTTTTTGGTAAAAACGAACATTCAAACTTTCCTAGACAAGTTGGTACTCTAACAAAATGGTTTGAGCTGTTGACATTTTCTTCTCTCAAATAATTTCTTTTCATGTCATGCAACTGTCTGTGTCTTTCTGTTCTCTATTTAAGTTGGAAAAGTTCTTAGAAAGCTTTCTGTTAGTGTATTTGAGGATTAGGTCCCATTTTGAGTGATATTCCAAAACTTGGGTCCAAACCCATAGTTTTAAGCTTTTCTCCCAAGTAATGCCCTGAAAAATGTTATGAAGGTTTTACTTTGAGAAATTTCAAGTATTTATCTTCTAATGAGTAGATCTTTATCTACTAAAGATACTTACAAAAAGAAGTATTTATCTGTCAATAAACAAGGCTTTTGTGAATAATGGCTGAAGTGTCTTGGCCTTGAGAACTCTGTCTATTATATAATTGATACCACAAGTCTATACAAGGAAGCAAAATAAGTATCTCCCTAATTCTAGTCCTATACATGGAAGAGTAATCTGTTAAAGTAGTATGCTAATCTGTACAAAACATAAGAAATAAATGTATAAGGAAAAAATAATGAACAACAATTATGGAAAGCAAAGCTGTCCATTTGACAGCCCCTCTCAAATTGATGCGGGTTGATCAACAAGCATCAATTTGCTATGTAGGAAGCTATGTCAATGGCGAGTGAGAGTCTTGGTGAAGATATCAGCAATTTGTAGTTTAGTAGAAACATGTGGAAGAGTGATAACATGAGTTTCAAAGACTTCACAGATAGTGACAATCGACTTCAATATGCTTTGTGCGCTCATGATAGACAAGATTGGCCATGATCTGAATAACACTTGTATCATTAGCGTATAAAGGTGTAAGGTCAATCTCAAAGAAGTCTAACTCAATAAGCAAACCTTGAAGCCAAATAATTTCGGAACAAGCAAGAGACATTGCCCAGTATTTAGATTCCGTAGATGACTTAGAAATCCTGTCTTGATTCTTACTCTTCCAGGAGATCAATGCATCACCCTAAGAACACACAACCAGCCTAATCAACATCACTATAAGCAGCAAGGTGATGAGAATTGCCTGCAGGAAAGAATAAGCGACGAGCGAAAGTGCCCTGAACATAGCATATGATCCTATGGACAATAGCTAGATGAAGATGACGAAGAGTCTAAAGAAACTTGCTGACTTGCTGTACAACAAAAAGAAATGTCTGGTCTGGTAATGGTGAGGTAGACAAGGCTACCCACAAACTTCCGGTATAAACTGAGATCGGCAAGTAAGTCACCATCCTTTTTGCGAAGCTTGACATTAAATTCCATGGGAGTATCAATAAAGGAAGCCTCCTGTAGGCCAGCTGTAGCCACCAAGTCACTAGCATATTTATGTTGATTGAGTGAAATACTAGAGGGACTACGATGCACCTCAAGACCAACAAAATATGTGAGAGATCCAAAATCTTTCGTATGAAAAGACTCTGAGAGATGAGTCTTGACCTAGTAAAGCAGAATTAGAACCAGTGATCATAATATCATCAACATAGACCAAAAGAACAACAATTCCTATGTTTGATTTCCAAAGAAACAATGAAGTGTCATACTTGCTCTGCTTGAATGAAAATTGTAATAAGGTGGTTCGAAATTTATCAAACCAAGCCCTTGGAATTTGTTTGAGACCATAAAGAGAGCGACAAAGCTTACACACATGTGAAGTCGGAGAGGAAAAAATTCCCGAGGGTGGCTTCATATAAATACTCTCTTTAAGATCCTCGTGAATAAAGGTATTCTTGACATCCATCTGATGTAGTGACCAATCATTGGAAGCAGCAAGAGCTAGAATCATACGAACAGTAGTCATCTTAGCTACTGGAGCAAATGTCTCTTCATAATTGACTTCATATTCTTGATTATTCTCAAGTGCAACAAGCCAAGCTTTGTAACGATCCAAACTTCCATCAAATTGAACCGACTGAGTAAATCCATTTGAAACCTAGAAGAGTAATGGTTGGAGGACAAGACTCAATGTCCCAGGTGTGGTTGGCCTCTAGAGCGGCAATTTCTTCCTGCATAGCTTGTCGCCAACATTCATGCTTGGCAGCTTGTGAGTAGGATATGAGAATATCAAAATTTGAAAATGCAGCATGACTCAGTAAGAGCTAAAATAAAAGTGCTAGAACAGGAAGAAGGAAACTCAAACCTATCTGGGGGTACAAACACTCGAGGAGAGTGACATACCAATGGCATTGAAGGTGCGGCAATTGACTGGGTCTAAAGCATGGTAGTATCAGATATCGGATGAGCCACCGGAAGGGACTGTGAGTGAGAACATCTTGTATACACCATGCGTAGTTTAAAGTGAGAGCTGAGAGGAGGATCCGAAAATGTCTACTCAAAGGAGGGAAGAGTCACAATAGTAGAGGACACAGAGGACATAGGAAAGAAATGCTAATTTTCAAAGAAAATAACATTTCTAGAAATGTGTGTGCGATGTAATGTAGGATCATAGCAAACAAATCCCTTTTGACACATTATATCCCAAGAATGCACATCTAACAAATTGAGCAAATAATTTATGTCGCTCATGAGGAGGTAAATAAACAAAACATACACAATCAACAGTACGGAGGTTATTGCAACTAAAACAAGCGGAAATAGGGAGACTATATCTAGGACTTTGGAAGGTAAACGATCAATCAAGTGAGTAGCAGTTTTGAAAGTCTCGACTCAGAACATGGATGAAACAAAAGATTCTAATAAGAGAGTACGTACCACATCCAAAAGGTGACGATTTTTGCATTCAGCTACTCCATTTTACTGTGGAGTAGTTGGACATGAATGTTGATGAATAATACCCTTAGAAGTCAAGAATGCTTGAAACTCAATAGACAAATATTGACCACCGAAATCTGTGCATAATGTATTAATAGAAACGGAAAATTGATTGTCATCATACACCAAAAACTCAGTGAAAGTATGAAAAATCTCAAATTTAGAGCGAAGAAAATAAACCCAAGTAAATCTTCTATGATCATAATGAAAGTCATATAATACTTAAATTTCTCATGTGAACTAACTGGAGAAAGTTCCTAAACATCACTATGAATAAGATCAAAGCAGTGTGAGGCTCTACTAGCATGCAACGGGAAGGGAAGAAGTTTGCTTTTGCCAACTTTGCAAGAATCACACTCGAGATAAAGAGGAACTTTCTTTATTACCAAGCAAACTAGAGTTCAATACATAAGATAAGATTTGAGTATTGGGATGGCTTAAATGACGATGCCACACCTTACGAAGATCAAGAACATTATTACAAGCAAAAGACTTATAAAAGAAATGGGAGAAAGTGAAAAACCTAGAAAAGTGCTGGAACATGCAAAAGTAGTGGAAACAAGTGCCCCACTTTAGGTCCCTTCACGATTGGTTTCCTGGTTACCTGGTTCTGTACAACACAACCATCACCAGAAAAATTAATAGCACAATTGTTATCAATTAACAGACCAACAGAACTAAGATTCGTGGAAAGTTGAGGAGCAAGAAATATATTAGTGAACTTAGAAGAGGCATCTTTGACAGTAGCTATTGGCAAAGAACTGCCATTGGCAGTCTGAATAGCAGATTTACTAACTAGGGCCGAACATGACACATAGAGGTGAGATTATTTGTCATGTAATTAAAGGCCTCCGAGTCCACGTACCATAATTTAGTAGAAGTGTTATCTTGGAACTTCATTGCTGATAATGCAGAAATTAACATCTGTTGCACCATTTCGGTTTTGCAGTAATTTGATGCAGGAGGTGCAGGAACATAGGAAGCACCTGAAGAGGAGCCATGTGCTGTAGAAGTCACTACTGGAGGGGCAATAACAGAAGTCTGAAGTGCTTGGGCTTGACGATTCTGGAGGCGGATCCACGTTCTTTGATAATGTGACCCTTCGTCTTGTAATAAGAACAGTATTTCTTAAGACAATTGGCAGCGATGCCCATATTCCTTGCAGTAGAAACACTGCAAATTTTTAGAATTCATAGAGGGTACTCGTCCTTGGGCAGCATAAGCCAGAGTTGCAGTCCCTGAACTGCCATGAGATTGTTCTAGAGTAGCTTGAGTACTGAGATGTTGTTCTTCACAAAATAACTCACCAAAGCAAATATCAAGAGAGGGAACCGAAAATCTATTTAGTAGAGAGGAGCGAACAGATTTATATTCCGGGTGTAGTTTCATGAGAAATTTATTGCATCGGCTAGCCTCACGAATATTCTAAATAGTCGAAAGAGTGGCAACAGGAACATCCGCGGTAACCAGGTTAGCATGTTCATTCCAAAGAGAGTTAGAAATGATGAGTAATAGTCTTGGATAGAAAGACTACCATGTTGAAACATGGCGATCGCATATTCTAACTGAAAGCTACGAGTAGTATTATTTTGATGATAAACATTTTTCAAGTAAGTCTACATGGATTGAGCAGAGCGATGAGGCTATAAATTAGTGACAATATGTGGCTCCACTAAACCAAGAAGCCAATACATGATTCGTGCATCAAGCTCATCCCATAAAGGAGAAGACCCCAAATCCTTGGATTTGTCAGTGGTGGATATTTAGGCGATATCTGTGCCATCAATATAACCCCAAAGGTCTTTTCCCTTGAAGAAAAGTTCAAACTGAAATACCCAGGTAGAATAATTTGTACCCGTAAAATTGACACACATAGGTGCGGAGTCTATTGCAAACAAAGTAAGCTCGAGATAAAGCAACAATATAAAAAAATAACCGAAACCAAAATAAATTGAGAGAATGAGAAGAAGAAGCCGAAATCAATTGACCATGGACTGAGAAGATGCCGAAAGTACAAGAACTGAAAACAGATTCATGCGAGAGGGATAGACCTTACCGAAAAATTGTTTTGAGATGTAGTCGATAGCCAGAGATACCACATATACTTAGAAACTGTCGAAAAAATAATTCAGGAATTCAAATAGAGACTGTCGAAAATAAAGGTTGCCGAGAACAAGGGTGAAATGATCACCCTGAGCAGAATCACGTCAGAGGCACCAAAGAATAACACAAAGATCACCAAACTCGAGTTCTTCACGTCGGAATCTGTCGAAACAGCACTCCAGAAAAACCAGAGACTACCGATGGGCTGAGACGATGCTGAAAACACTGGGACTTGTAACATACTTGCGAAAAAACACCAAGCCAGAAACAGGGTGCCAACAGCACCAACCCAGAAGCAATTGGCCGAAAAAATGAACTGGGACGTCGGTGTACTAAGAATTGGAGGGAACTAGCCAAAACACAAGACCGAAACCGAGAGAAGAAAAAAAATCGAGAACGAGAAGCACCTTATATGTTGGCTCTTGATACCATGTCAATAAACAAGGTTTTTGTGAATCATGGCCGAAGTGTCTTGGCCTTGAGAACTCTGTCTATTATATAATTGATACCACAAGTCTATACAAGGAAACAAAATAAGTATCTCTCTAATTCTAGTCCTATACATGGAAGAGTAATCTGTCAAAGTAGTATGCTAATCTGTACAGAACATAAGAAATAAATGTATAAGGAAAGAACAATGAACAACAATTATGGACAGCAAAGCTGTCCATTTGACATTATCTACTAAAGATGTGTGATAAACTTGTACGAGAGCCATTGGTTTTCCGATTGGATGAGTGCCTTGGTCTCGACACATTTGGTGACTTTGTTGAAAGTGGGTTGCTTTTGGACCGATTTACATTCGGTGGTACTGCTTTTGGTGAAATCATAGAACACACATTTTACTCTTGACTCTGTAAAGGACTCGTGCAAGGGGGAATGAGGTCAATGTAATAGAGGCCTACATGCAATGAGATATATTTCATGAGTGCCCATGTGAGTATAAAATCCCCAATGACTGGAATGATTAGCTGCTATAAGATAATCAAACTCAGAGATTTGAACTTTTGGATTAAGTGATGTCCAGCATGTTACATGGAGACTTAGGGGTTTATCTCTCCACAAAATGTTATATAGGGCTTTTGTTGGCAGAAGAGAAAGTTCTTTTAACTATATATTTACTGTAAGCTGTTTTCATTATTTTGCCATTTTTTGTAATTCTCTTTGATTCCTGAAAAAGGTACTCTATTTCTTTTTTCATATCTAAATGAGATTCCATTCCCTTAAAGTTAGAAATTATACTGTAGATTTGTGAGAAGGAAAATTACTAAGGCAAAAGCTATCCCTGGCAATGCTGCAGGCTGGCGTAAGTGGAGGCGGTAGTTTACCTTTGCATATCGATAAGTTTTTCGAGGTTAGAACATTATGTGTATATTTACCTTGCCACACAGGTTTCTAGTTCTTGTCTCTAAAAATAGTGTAATATTGCATATAGGCAATTGGCGTGAAAGTGCAAAATGGGTATGGTTTAACAGAGACTTCTCCTGTTGTTGCTGCACGACGACCTACTTGCAATGTAAGAAGCACCTCTTAATTTCAAAATGTAGAATACATGTGTGATATTTAGACCTGCAAAGTCTGTATCAGGAGAAAATAGAATAGAAGGTTTCAGACTTTGATAGGATGTCAGACAAATGACTCGCAAAACCAAATATATTCCAGCTATAACTGCAACACTTGATTACACCAAGGTTGTCTCAATCTGCTGGGAAAAGTTGTACTATTTAGCTTGCTTGCAATTATCACATGCGGTTATAATAGGAACATTTAGACATAAATAAATTGTAATGAGCAAGCATCCTGTAGTTATATTATTTAGAGCTTTGTTACTTATCATCTCCACGCATCACACTTTTTTAATTTAATTTTTTAATTTTAATTTTTTTTAGGTTTATTCTTCTTATACTAATTGGAATTCTTCTACTCATTATCCATATGCCAAATATTTGGTAAAAGAAAAAAAAAGTGTGGTGTGTGGTGTGGGGGGGTGATGAATATAATTTTTCTATTATTTATCTTTCAAGTCTTTAAATCATTCCATTTGGTTAAAATAATTGCTACCTGAGGTGTTTAATCGTTCTCTAATATTACAATTCCAACCTTATCTTAGGTAAGTCCTAACATACCCATTTCAGTTCCATTCCAGTATTCTTGTTTTATTATTCACTGTGCGCTTTATTGTAAGTGCATCTACTCCTATATAGATTGGTACATCACATGATGATGTCACAGCAATAATCTTTTGAAGGTTCTTGGTTCCATTGGGCATCCAATTCGACATACAGAGTTCAAAATTGTAGATTCTGAAACCAATGAAGATCTCCCACCTGGTTCAAAGGGAATCGTTAAAGTTAGGGGGCCACCAGTGATGAAAGGTTACTACAAGGTAGGTGTTATTTTCCTTCAATTAAAAACTTATTTCTTTGACGTTTCTGTGAGAAATATAGGAAAATAAGATAGAGATAATGGTTATGATACACTTCCAAAACTGTTTTAGGGTAATTATAGTTTCTATGGCTTCAAACACAGAAGGCAGGTAATGACATTAAGTTTTGCATTAATTATTTAGTGTTAATTGTTTGTGGATATCAGAAGAAAAGTCTTATAGCCTATTTTGTCCCTTAAAAATCTAAATGCTTTATTTATGGGAGTGGTTTACCAGTAAGGACCTTTGAAAGCCCATCATTAAGTGCTATTAAGGAAATCTTCCAACCAGGAATCTTGTATTCGATTTCATTTTTCAGTTTAAGAACCCACATTTTCATTTTAGGTAATCTTGCAGACTTTTTCTTGAGGGAGCTAGTATTAGGCCCAGTGTGGATGTAAGATGAGAGATGAGTTGAGTTGGTTTGTGAATAATGGTGAGATTGTGTTAAGTTGAAATGAGATGAGATAGTTTCATTTCAACTCTATATCCAAATGGGCCCTAAATCTCTGAACACAACTACCTTTAGTCTTACTGGTTTATCAACTTTAGTT
This sequence comes from Platycarya longipes, assembly GCA_036559045.1. Taxonomy (NCBI): domain Eukaryota; kingdom Viridiplantae; phylum Streptophyta; class Magnoliopsida; order Fagales; family Juglandaceae; genus Platycarya; species Platycarya longipes. The sequence goes on along the minus strand of CM071789.1, from coordinate 24,580,160 downwards.
AACTGCCTCATATTTATGATTATGACTAGTGATACTTTTCTGTTAAAGAATCCAATAGCTACACAGAAAGCAATAGATGAGGACGGATGGCTAAGCACTGGTGATATAGGTTGGATTGCTCCTCACCATTCCACTGGGCGTAGTCGTCACTGCGGAGGTGTTGTTGTTCTTGAAGGGCGTGCCAAGGATACCATAGTTCTCTCTACTGGTATGCTAAATATTGTCTTAACACTGACTGTGGATCTTTCTTGCTAACAAAATATTGGTTATCCTTTTGTGGCATTATTCAACTAATTATAATTTTGTAGCATTATTTAAATAGTTCTCTACTGGTATGCTAACTAGATAGATACACATATATCTGCTTGCCACCATTTTGTTTCGTTATTTAATTTAATTTGTTTGGAGAAAATAGGTGAAAACGTTGAACCAGGGGAGCTTGAAGAAGCTGCTCTCAGAAGTACTCTAATTCAACAAATAGTTGTTATCGGCCAGGTGAAACTTTCAGAATTATATTCCAAATTTTCCTTACTGCTTTTGGGCTTGCTATCTTGAGTTGTTCCTTTACATCCTGCCACGTGGAGCTGTTTTGGTGATTTTATTTATTGAGTGGCTTTCAAATTACAGGATCAACGACGTCTTGGAGCTATAATTGTTCCAAACAGAGAAGAGGTTCTATTGGCAGCAAAAGAACTGTCTATTGTCGAGGGCACTGGCTCTGACCTTAATAAGGAAAAAATGACCAGCCTTTTATATAAAGAATTGAGTACATGGTAAGGTTTCAACTCCAACTATTTTGAACAATATCAAAGGGGGATTGCTTTCCTATAGTAGTCTCATTCTATATGTTTTTCTTACTAGCCTCTGACCTGGAGGGCAAAGATTCAGAGATGGGGGTGGTGGGATTTATTTTCCTCTGCCTTGCCTTTCTGAGATACAAATTAAGGACAATTATTTATATACAGTGATAGGTTGAATTGTTAAGACTGCTGGAGCATCTAATTTGTTCTGGATTCCTGAAGTTAATATAACTATGATAAAGTCTTTAATATTTTGTCTTCACTGTGATTGGCATTTTATCGAAAGATTAGCGATGTAGCACTTCCTTTCTAAATGAGGTTTTTAGGGAAATACCCTTCTTATCTTTTCCCACATCCTCTGTCTGAGCATATAGGGTACAAGTTCAATTTCTTGATGACTAAGAGATATTAAACAGGCAACAGCAATCATCCCTGGTAATTTTAATTAATAACATAAATTGAGGAGAATATTGCCCATTCAGTAAGTGGGGTAAGTACGCGAAGAACATAAAGGGTATTATGTGACCGTAGTAGAGCGCTATAAATTTAAAGGGGAAACCTTATAGGACTGCTATTAGACTAACTGTGTTTCACATATATCACAATAAGCTTGGGGTTTTAATAAGCTAAAATCCACTGCATAAGCAGAGAATGCTGAGAAGGAGGCAAAAATTCTAGGTAAGATGAGGCAAAAAATCATCAATCAAAAGGTTAGGAAAGATGAGGGGAAGTCACTCAAGGTGGTTTGGACTTTTGCAATGAAGAGAGAAAAGATGAGGGGAGTGGTGGAAAGCTGCCTAAGATGGCTGGGGTAAACGTAGTAAAAAAGATATAATAATAGAGAGATATTTGGGCATTTTGGATGGCAGAAAAGTAGATATTTGGGGATTTGGCTCGGCCGAAATCTAGGTGGGGAAAAGGCCAACCCCAATGTAATTGAGATTAATTCTGGTTGGGTTGAGTTGAGTGTTGGACTGCATTCCTTTTCTTTTGATTCTTTGATTATGAATGTTGAATCTCGGCTTTTGCATGACCATGCATGTTGAAATTATGTCTTTCTCATTTGCATTTAGATGTGAAAATAGTATTAGGAAATTAGAAAAAGAGAGTAACATATTCCGGTCTAAAAGTTTTCATCGGTTTTATTATTCTGTTCTTTTCCTTTTTCCTGCAGGACTTCAGAGTTTTCATTTAAAATAGGACCAATCCTTCTTGTTGATGAGCCCTTTACTGTAAGATGTTCTTACTCACATTCATTGTCTAAATGGCATCAGGATTTCCATTTAAACTATAAAAATATGATATTCAGCTAATCTACCCTTCAATTACAGATTGATAGCGGATTAATGACTCCGACCATGAAAATTCGAAGGGAAAAAGTCATGGCTCAGTTTAAGGAGCAAATTGACAATCTCTACAAGTGAAATTCCTTCTGGATTTATGTACTCTAAACGCGATAAACGTAGAACATACTTGATATGTTTATCTCTCTCACATTTAAGATCATAAAAGATTGAATAAGAACTTTAGAGCATCTTGATATGGACGACAATAATGTAAGAACATTCTTAATGTATCTTGATACGCATAGAGCCCACTTTATGTATTTATCTTTCTTAGTTGAGAGTCTCGAATTGGGATAAGAATTTGGAAGGAAAAAAAAACATTGTTACTATATATCGTTTCTATGGAAATAAAAATGATCATTTGCATTAGTTTACCACTTTGAGAGGAGGGAATAACTAACATAATTTGTGAAATTTCTTATTTGTCATTGTAAGAGAGAGTTGGAACTTGGAAAGATTTCTTGAGAAATAGAGAAAATCAAATAAATGTTTTAAATCGAGTGATAGAGATTTTATTACAAGGGCATTTATCATGTTTAAATTTGAATTTTATATGTTAATAAAGATAAACAATATCTTCTAAGACTTGTGTGTTGGGGTCGAACCACCTTAATTATCTTTTGATTCTTCTTTTCTTTCAATCTCTTTGTATATTTTAAGAAAAATGTTGGTATCTCCATTCATTTTGATACCTTATTTTGACATGTATTTTAATTTTTTTTTAATATTATTTTTATTTAATAGTTAAGTGATTATTAGTGTATTGATATTTTTTTTATATTTTTTAAAATATTTTAAGATGATAAAAAAATTAAAAAAATGAGAAAAAAATAAAAAGTGAAAAAACAAATAGGTGTATACTTGATTAATGCTACGTAGGCGACAAAGTAGCACCGCTAGGTACTATGAGTTTCTATCAATTTAGCTGATTTTACATGAAATATAACTCTCTAAACTTACATTCCTCTAATCTTTATTACTTAAAATATAATAGATCCTACAAGAAAGATTGTGCAATGTAATGGTAATTTAAAGAGAAAAGGAAGAATGAGAGAACATGAGACAATTTTTTGGTGGTTTGATATTATGATCCCTACTTCCATCACTAGAAGGGCTACATTTTGCTCTTATTTCTTTGTTTGTTTAGGGTACAAATGATTTTTATTTATAGGAGAATTGGGATAGATGAATACAATACAAATATAGAGACTATCAATTTTGGGAATAAGTGCTTTTTGGTATAATCTTTTTTTATTTTTTGAAACAAACATTATGTATCATTCATGATAAACAAGAGTCCAAAGAGTCATTACAAATCCTTTTTTTCAAATTTTAAGATTCTCAATCTGAAATTGAACTTCCTCAAGCCATACACTCTCTTGAGGAGATAATAGAGCCAGCTTAGCTAATTTGTGAGTTATTTTATTAGCCTCTCTAAACACAAAACGGACTTGCCAATGAGGTATATAATGTATTCAATCCCAAATGTCCTGTATCACTAGGGGTGTAAATGGTCCGGTCCGAGAAATTTGTGGAGCGATTCCATTCGGTCCAAAAATTCTCTCACCCTGAACCGGACCAAACAGTAGTTCAGTCCATACCGGTCCGGTCCAATTCGGTCTAGGGGTGGTCCAGTCCGGTTCAAGGGTGCTCCTTATGATTTAATGGGCTAAATTTAATCTAAAATTTTACAATGATCAAATATTTTTTTGGCCCAAATTTAACTACTATAAATTATAATATGTTAATATTATAAGAATATATATTATATATTAATATGTTAGTATATATTATATATTAAGTATGTTAGTAAATTATAACTAATAACATTATTACATTAGTATATTATATATTTACATGTTAGTAAATAGTGATAAATTAGTAATAATATATTAAATAATAATAATACACTTATTACTTATAAGTTATTACTAATATTCTATATAGATACATTATAATTTATATTTTTATACTACAACTAGTCAATCAATAAATAATAATATGTTAATTTTATAAGAGTATATATGATATATTAATATGTTAATATATATTATCATATAATATATATTAACATATTAATATATTAATTTATATTAATATTAATATTATAATTTATATACTATTTATATATATACATATATAAAAAAATATATATGTGTGTGTGAGGTTCGGTTCGGTCCGGTTCAAGGGGAGAAATCCTTTAGATCGGGACCGGACCGGACCGAATTTCATTTGGTCCTGGACAATCGGTCCGGTCCGGTCTTTTTTCAGCACTATGTATCACTTTCCCATAGCTTGTATGCTCTATATGCATACTTCGAACTAAGTTGACAACAGCTTGGCAATTACCTTCAAAGGTTATGTTCGGCATGCCTAGGTTTGCACAAAAATCACAAGCCTTCCGTAAGGTCAATGCTTCAGCCATCACAGGAGGAATTAGGTACTGAAAGTTTGAACACATCATAGCCATACTTTCCCTTCCCAATTTCTAATGATTATCCCCATTCCTATTTGATTATTAGACTTATCTATAGCAACATCCTAATTGGCTTTACATATACTTCCAACTGGTTTACACCATTTGTTGCTTGCTGTAGATGGTAATTGAGTAGGTTTGGGAATTAGGAGTGCTTTCTCAACAGCTTTAAATTTGAGATAAAACTTATTTGCTTTTTGCATAAGGGATCAAATGTGTTTTCATACATAAAAAAATTCTTTTTAGGCAAATGAGTCACATAGTTTATGCCACAAGAACAATGTTATCTGCCTTCAGTTTCTCATTTATTTTATCCCATAAGATCATAAAGCTCTGCTCATCACGACTCCATTTGTATACTGGGCTTGTACTGTTAGACCATACATCAGATGTAGCTGGACAACTCCATATGACATGAATTATGGTTTCCTCATCACGTCCACATATAGGGCAGGTAGGGTCCAACTCTTTCATCTTCTTTGCCAAGTTTGCTTTAGTTGGTAGAATATCTTAGCCTAACTTCTATAAAAATATTTTGACTTTTCGTTCTACTTGGAAATTCCACATGTTTTTCCAACTATGCCTTGCTGTATTTTTTGAAAGCTCTCCAAATATTATCTTCTTTCGGGATTGTTTTAAGTGACATGCACTTTTTACATTAACTCCCCATTCTTTGTGAAGATCCAGATTTGTTTATCTTTAGAGAACCTTTTACTTAGAGGAATACTCAGTATAAATTCAGCCCCTTTTTGAGAAAAAATATTTTCAATAACCTAAGTCTTCCATTCTCCTTTCTCTTGATCAATAAGATCACAAACTCTAGCCTCAACATCGGGATCAATTATAGGGGATTGAACCTAGTACGAAGTAGGAAAAGGTAGCCATCTATCATTTTTAACATTGATTTGGTATCCCCTACTGACACTCCATATTAGCCCAGCTTTCAATAGGTGCATAGCAAATATCAAGCTTTTCCAAAGATATGAGGAGGTAGGACCAGCTCTAGTCATCAAAAAACTGCCATTTTTGAAATATATATCTCTATTAACATTCGAGACCAGGAATTAGGATGAGTTAAAATTCTCCAACACTATTTTGATAGCATAGCAGTGTTGAAGGATTCTAAGTTTCTAAATCCCAAACCTCCTTGATCTTTTAAGAGACCCATTCGAGACCAGCTTCTCCATGGTATTTTGTACTAATTGTCCTTATAGCCCCACGAAAATCTTAATATAATAGTTGTAATTTCTAAACACAGTTTCCTTGATAATTTGAAAATAGTCATAGGGAAGGTTGGTAAGGCTTGGATGACAGCCTTAATCAATACATCTTTTCTAGCCTATGTGAGAAATTGATTTGTCCACTTGTGTACCTTAGCCCATACTTTCTCTTTAAGGTATCTAAAAGTTTGATACTTGGACTTACCTACCATAGGAGGGAGACCTAGATATTTCTCATAAGAGCCACACTTTCGAATTCTTTCTACTTGGGTAATTTGTTTCCTTACATTAGCACATGTATTGGAACTAAAACAAATGGTGGTATTATTCTTATTTACAAATTTTTCTGAGGTCTTTTCATACGTATGGAGAATTGTTTTAATATGATACCATTCATTGAGGTCTGCTCTTCCAAAGATGATGCAATCATCTACAAATAGAAGATGGGTAATTCTGATCCCTCCTTTTGAAACAGCCACATATTTAATTAATTTCCTCTTTTCCATAACCTGTAATAGGGTTGACAGGCCTTCAGGAGAAAAAGCTAAGGGAAAATAAGGTCTCTTTGCCTTAATCCCCTTGATGGTATGAGCCTCTTTCCTGGTTGTCCATTCAACATAATAGCATAAAAAACTCAGGTTACACACTTCATAATCAATTATATCCATTTCTCATCAAACCCCAGCATTATCATGATAGATTCCAGAAAAGACCATTCAAATATGTCATAAGCTTTGACTATATCTAATTTCACTACCATGCTTGCTGCCTTCCCTCTTTGTCAAGTCTTTATTGTGTGTAAGATTTTATAAGCTATCAAGATATTGTCAATCAAAAGTCTCCCTAGGTTGAAGGCATTTTGGTTGCTGGATATAATGCTGTCAAGCACTTTTTTCATTCTATTTGTCAAGACTTTGGAAATCAGCTTATAAAGAACATTGCACAAACTTATAGGTCTAAATTCAGTTACCAATAAAGGAGAAGTATCCTAAGGAATCAGTTGAGCTTTGCTAGTTGTTGCCACTTTAAATTTTCTTGTGCTAGTAACCCACTAATTTCATTTTGAAGTTGTGCAATGAACTCCACATTGTGCTCCCCCTCTTGTTTCTATATATCCCCAACTACTACATTTTTTTTTCTAAATTGCCTTACTTGCAGTTTGAGCCTTATTATTCTCCCATTGTAGCAAACTATTCATACTCAGGTGTAGCTTATGTTGCACATTTTGAATAGGAGTTCCAATCCTTGTTTTCTTGTCTGATACCTCTGAATGATTCTCTGTCCTTCTTGGTCAAGAGTCCATTTGACCTCAAATCGAAACAACTTTATCTTTCTTCTCCAGACAAGTATGGTATTCTTTAAGTCCAGTAATATAGGCCGATGATCTGACTTGATTGCAGTTAATATCCGAACCTCTGCATGCTTATAATTTACAGACCACCTTGAATTTGTGACTCCTCAATCCAATCTTTCTTTAATAAAATTGCCATCTGTGTGTTTATTGCTCCAAGTATACTTATCACGCTTCCATCCCAAGTCAAAAAGATCATTTATTCTAATGCTTTTCTAAACTCCATCATTTGTTGTTCTGGTCTTTTCCTACCTTCTATTTTTTCTGTTTGGAATAATACTTCATTGAAATCTCCTAATACATACCAAGGATGGTTATGAGGTGGTCTGAGGTGGGTGAGTAAGTTCCAAATTTCTTTTCTTCTGCCAACTTTAGGTTGTCCATATATTCTAGTTAGAAGTAAACTATTGGTCTCACTTGAAAGAATAATTTTTGAGTGGATGTACTACTGTGAATAGTTTAGATTTTCAACCTCTACATCTTCATTCCAAAACAGGGCTAAATCCCCTTTCTTCCCCACAGGGTTCACCACAAAGTAATACTGAAAATTCTTCTTGAACTTCAATATGTCAAACTTGGATGCAAGTGGTATTAGGGGTGTAAGAAAAAATTAAACCGGACCGGACTAGTCCAAACTGGTGGAATCGATCCGATTTTGGGTAGGTACCGATTTGAAATCGGTTTGCATAATATTAAAACTGGTAGATACTGGTTATAAACTTTTTAGAACCGAACCAGACCTGACTGGTCCAGTTCAATATAATATATATATATATATTTTTTTAATATGATATGTAATATAAAATATTTTTTTAATTATACATAATATGTTATACATTAGTATATAATATAAATTAGTTACAATTTACATTTTGGCCTAATACTAATAGTATAAAATTATATTACTATTAGTAATATATTTTAAGTCTATATATAAATTATTATACTAAATAATTACATATGAAATATTGATATGGTAATACTAATACAATTTTTTTTGAGCTAATACTAATACTATTAGTTATAACTATTAATGATATAATTATAAAAAATCAACCTTGTTATAACAAATACTAATATATAATTATTTTAATTATTATAAATAATACTAATATATATATTAATAATCTAATAAACTAATATAGACTAATTTAAAATCGAAAAATCGAACCAGACCAGGATTGGTAAAACCAGTACTACCGATTTTGGAGGGTAATCAATGCGTAATCAATTTTAAAAAATAGAAAATTGTTGGTACTGATTTGATTCTAGATTTTATCCAAAAAAGGACCAAATCGGAGTAGTTACACCCCTAAATAGTATTGTCTCCATGAGGAAGACTACCTGGGTCTTCTTGTCCTTTACCAAATGGTAAAGCTCACGAATTGTTTAGGGGTTTCCAAACCCTTGACAGTTTCAACTCAAAGCTTTCATTGGGCTTGGTGGGACTGCCAAGCAACCTCTCCATAGTTTGGGCTGGCGATTCACATTCTCTTGAATCAGTCTTCCCTTTCTTCAGACCCTCTATTCTGTCCATCTCCTCTTTCTGTAGCAGATCTCTTTTTCTGTCCATCAGACTATTCTCAAGTTGTTTTTTGTGCAAATTACCTCTTGAAATGGATGAAGTCTTGAGCCAAATACCAAATTGTTACTCCCCAATTCTCGTTTGTAAATCATCTAGCACAAGCTTATTACAACTAGAGGAGCCATGAACTATACTTCCGCATTCAAAACAAAGTCTAGGTAATTTTTCATATTTAATGGGCATCCAAAATTTCTTCCCCATCAAATATACGAATTGGCCCCTCAAAAGGGGTTTCATAACATCTAATTCAACTTTTGCTCTCAAAAAACTTTCCCATGTGGTTTCATCCTCTTTGACATCTAATTCTTGAACCAAGCCCACAGAACTGGCAATCTTATACCCCCAATCATGATTCATACACGTCAAAGGTAAATCAAACATTTGTATCCAAAATGACTCCTTTTCAAATTTCATTTTGTTTGGAGGTATCAAATCATCGTAGGGTTTTAATAAGAAAAGGCAATTATCAAAAAGTCAAGACTTACTTTGTAGTACTCGATTTCTATCAGCCATATTTTGAAAGGAAACAAGAAATAAATTCTGGTTCAATTCATGGGGGGAAAAAGATTTTCCAAGTTTCCAAATCTTCCCCATCATTGAGCTAAGAATCTCTTTACTAATACTTTTTTCAAAAAACAGTTTCCCAATAAGATTTTTCTCACCTTGTTTCACTTTGTCTACAAAATTGTTGATTGCTATATGTATCCCTTGGGTCTCTTCCTCGAAAAGACAAAAAAAAATTCATTATTCACTCAATTCCTCCATGATTACTACACCACTTAGCCCAGAAGAACTGGTGAACCATGTTGCAGTTGCTACGAAGGCGAACAATTGCGACTCACTCGACCGCCTTATCGCCTTGCTTCAGAGAGAAGAAAGACAATAAGCAGGACTCTTTTTTTCAAAAATAATCATTTGTTGATTTTTGGTATAATCAAATCATTTTAAAATGGAAGGGAAAATAATAAATCCTAAGATTTGAGAATATTTAGATCTGTTATACATTAACACTATCCTCAAACTCAAGATAAAAAAGCTTAGTGATAGGTGTAGTATGTAATTGAGAATATCGATTTATATTTAGTTTTCAGCTCGTTTTGAACGAGATGATTTAGCTAGGGCTGGTTGGTTATGTTGCCCAAATATATAACATTTTAGTCCAAATAACAAGTGTGGAGTGTGTAAAATTTAAGATTTCAAATCTCGTATCTACGTATAGATTTTGATGATAATAAATAAATTTAAGACCCAAGCTCAAGTTGTCTACGCATGAAGAGAGCTAAGCACATCAAGAAATCAAGTATGAGCAAAAAGAAGAGTAAGTCTACAAATGAAGCTCATAGAGTAATTTTGTACATTTCTTAAAATTTGAAATTGGATTAAGGTTTAAAATTAATATTTTCTCATAAAGCATCAAATTGTATTTTTTACATTTGCATAACTTTATTAAAATATTTATTTCGAAAATTATTATTTTTTTCACATATGCATAAAGATTTGAATTTGTAAGATGATTGATTGTCATCTTTAATATATGCATATGTGTTGTTTGAAAATCTTGAATGATGGTTGTGTGTTTTTTTTTTGCAAAAGATAAATGATTTTGTTTGAAAATCTTAAAGGGTGATTGTATATTTTTTTGACAAATGCAAAAGATATATGATTTGTTTGAAAATCTTGAAAGATGGTTGTATGTTTTTTTTTTTAACATATACAAAAAGAAGATGATTTGGTTTGAAAAATAAATCATGCTCATTTTATCATGTATGAAAAGTAAAAAATTAGGTTTGATTTCTTTGAAAAATGAATGGAGTTGTCTTTGACAAATATAAAAATGAGATGTTTTTATTTAAATCTTTTGAAAAGTGAATAGTACTCTTATTTGACATATGAACCTTTTCAAATTTGAATATGAAGACTCATTTGTTTATAAATAGCTTACTTGAGTTTTTCAAAAATCACAACAAGAGCTTACACATCTATTGCTAAGTTTTGCATCATTCTTTCAAAACTCTCATTCTCTCTTTTCTAAAGTTTTGAGTCTTAATTCTTGTTCTTTTTTAGAGAGATATAGGTTGCGCTGTATTTTTTCTATCTCACTCATTGATGAGTGTACTTTGATAGTCTACCCACTATCAATTCTTATATCAGTAAGAGAGTGCGTATAATTCTTGTGTGTGTAGAATGTGTTCTACACAGGGAATAGTTGAATTACCAAGTGTGAGGTGATTGCAAGTGTAGAGGGTGTTCTATACGGATTCTTTGGAGCGGTGCTGCTCAAAGGTGTAATAGGTTTCTATCTCCACCTAAAAGAGATTGAATAGTGAATTTGGGATCCTCAAGGGGTAGCTTGAGGCGAGGACGCAGGCAGTGTGGCTGAACCTCTTAAAAATACTGAGTTTGCTTCTTCTTACCCTACTCTTTACATTTCTTGCTGTTTTATATTTTGTTTATATTTTATATTGTGTATTTGATTTAGAAGTGTTAATTTTTATAATATAACCCAATTCACTCCCCCTCTTGTGTTAGTCATTTAGGCAACAATTGATATCAGAGTAAGGGCTCTGTTATAAGATTAACTATTGGTTGAGTTAAGATCATATGGCTAACATTGTAGTTACTTTCGCTGAAGGTCAATCTAGTAGTTGACCTCTGCTATTTTGTGGAGATAATTATACTTTCTGGAAATCTAAAATGAGAATATTTCTTCAGTTTCAAGGTCGAGAAATCAGGAAATGTATTGTAAATGGGTCTTATATTCCAACAAAAACTGTTGATGGAGTAAATGTCAAAAAGGAAGAGGAAGAGTTTGATCGCAAAAACGATAGACTTTATACTGTGAATGTAATGGCTATGAATTTTCTATATAATGCTCTCAATGATAATGAATTTAACAGAATAATGACTTGCAGGACAGCAAAGGAAATTTGGAACAACTTAGAAGTAACCTATGAAGGAATTTCGCAAATCAAAGAATAAAAAATTTATGTTCTTACTCATGAATATGAAATGTTCAAAATGAATGATGATGAATCTATCTCTTCTATGTATACTCGTTTTACTAATATTATACATAATTTGACATCTCTTGGTAAATTTTATTCCAGCTTGGAGATAGAAAGGAAAATTCTCAACTCCTTGCCAAAACGTTGAGAATCAAAAGTAACGGCAATTCTTGAAGTTAGAGATCTTAAAAAACTCGAAGTAAATAAACTCATCGGGTCACTTATTACCTATGAGTACACATTGAAAAGATGAGAAGAAGAAGGAAAGCAAAAGAAGAGCTTGGCACTCAAAGCCGTTCCTTATGAAAGTGAAAGTGATGAAGATGAAGAAAGCGATGACGAAGAGATTGCAATGATCACAAGAAGATTTAAGAGATTCTTAAAAAATAAAACTCCTCCAAGGAAACCTTTCAAAAAATCTTCCAACAAAAATACAGGTAAAAATGATTCATTAATTTGTAATAAATGTAAAAAGTCAGGACATATCAAGGTAGATTGCTCCCTACTAAAGAAAGATCGATACAAAGGCAAGAAAGCAATGAAAGCTATATGAGATTATGATTCAAGTAGCTTAGACAGCGACGCAAGTAATGAAGAATCTTCAAATCTTTGTCTTATGGCTAAAGATGATCTTGAGGTAACAAATCTTGAAAATTTCTTTTATGAAGAATTGCAAAATGCTTTGGAAGAGGTATATGAGGAATTTGAAAAATTGGGTATTAAGTATACCGCTTTGAAAAAGAAAAATTCTTCTTTAATAAATGAAATTGATGTTAAAAAAAGAAAATATAGTTTCAAAAGATGAAATTGATGAACTGAAAAAGAAAGTAACTGATTTAAAAAAGATTGTTGAAAATTTTACAAATAGAAAAAAAAATTTCGAAAAATTTCTTGGTAACCAAATATGTATTTTTGATAAGGTAGGTTTGTGATACATGCTAAAAGAAAAACTCAAATCCTATAAAAATTTCTTTGATAAACCCATTAAATCAAAACCAAATTTTCAAAATTCTTTTCCTAAAAATAGATTTGTCAAAGAAACACATTATTACAATCACTCAAGTTCTTCAAGTATGTTACATATTATTTGTAATTTTTGCAATAGAAATGGTCATAACTATCATGCTTGTCCTATTAAAAGAAAACATATAATGACTATTAGGGCCATATGGGTACCAAAGAATCTTATTTTTTCTAATACTAATAAATAAAGGACCCAAAGAACATGGATACTAAGAAAAATTATTTTAATTATTTTTATAGGTCTGCATGAAGTCTTCCGTAAGTAAAAAAAGATGGTTTTTAGATAGCGGATGCTCAAGACACATGACAGGAGATAAAATTAAGTTCATTGATCTCACTTCTAAAAAAGAAGGACACGTGACATTTGGAGACAATTCAAAAGGGAAGATCGTAGGAATAGAAATTTATTGATGAAGAATCAGAATGTACAAATAACACAAATAGTCTCAATCTCGACAAAGAGAATACAATGGAATAAGTCCAACATGGAGACATCAGGAAAGATTATTAAGATTTAGTACAAGATGAACCAAATAGTGGAAACATGTGAAAGATCATCCAGTGGAACAAATTCTAGGAGAACCTTCACGAGGTGTAAGTACTCGATCATCTCTTAGAAATATTTGTAATCACACTGCTTTTCTATCTCAAATTGAACCTAAAAATATTGATGAAACACTTATTGATGAATCATGGATTTTAGTTATGCAAGAAGAGCTAACTCAATTTGAAAGAAATAATGTATGGACACTTGTTCCTAAACCCAAAAATCATGCTATTATTAGAACAAAATGGGTTTTTAGAAATAAGAAAGATGAGTCTGGAATCATCACTAGAAACAAGGCTCGACTTGTAACCCAAGGTTTCAATCAAGAGGAAGGAATCGATTATGATGAAACGTATGCACCTGTCGCAAGATTAGAAACTATTCGAATGTTACTTGCATATACATGTTATAAAAATTTCAAATTTTTTCAAATGGATGTTAAAAGTGCTTTCTTAAATAGTTTTATAAATGGAGAAGTATATGTTGAGCAACCTCCAGGTTTTAAAAATCATATTTCTCCTAATCATGTTTTTAAACTCGCAAAAGCATTATATGAACTTAAACAAGCTCTTAGAGCTTGGTATGAGAGGTTTGGTGGTTTCTTGATTGAAAAAGGTTTTTCAAGAGGAAAGATCGATACAATTCTTTTCATCAAATATGAATAGGATGATATTCTTCTAGTTCAAATTTATGTTGATGATATAATATTTGGTACTACTAATGAAAATATGTGCCAAGATTTTGCTAAGAGCATGCCGGAAGAATTTGAAATGAGCATGATGGGAGAACTTAATTTATTTCTTGGATTACAAATCAAGCAACTAAAAAGTGGAACATTCATTAATCAATCAAAATATATCAAAGAGTTACTCAAAAAGTTTGAGATGGAATGTGCGAAAGTAATTGAAACACCAATGAGTTCAACCACCAAACTTGATAAAAATAAAAGCGGTAAGCCAGTTGACTCAAAGATATATCGAGGTATGATTTTTAGTTTATTATATTTGACAGCTAGTAGACTTGATATTATGTTCAGTATATGTTTATGTGCACGTTTTCAATCATCTCCAAATCAATCTCATTTGATTGCAGTCAAGCGTATTTTTAGATATCTTGCCAGTACCATTGACCTAAGGTTATGGTATCCTAAGCACACTTCTTTCGATCTTATTAGTTATTTAGATACGAATTATGCTGGTTGTAAAGTTGATCGAAAAAATACTAGTGGAACATGTCATTTCTTAAGTCATGCACTTGTTTCATAGTTTAGTAAAAAGCAAAATTCTGTTGCATTATCTACTGCTGAGATAGAGTATGTTGCTGCAGTTAGTTGTTGTGCTCAAGTTCTTTATATGAAGCAACAACTTGAGGATTTTAAACTTATGTACAATCACATTCCAATCAAATATGATAATACAAGTACAATAAATCTTTCAAAGAATCCAATACAACATTCTTGAACCAAACATATTGAAATTAGATATCATTTTTTTAGAGATAATGTGCCAAACGGTGATATTGTACTTGAATTCATAAGCACACACGATCAATAGGCAGACATTTTCACTAAACCCTTACCAGAAGATAAATTATGCATGATTAGAACAGAAATATGAATGATGCATATCATAAATATCCGTTAAACATTTTTATTCCATTATCTCAAATGACTTACAAAAACTTGAGATTTCTAGCCTCATCTTTCAATTGCATTTGCTCTTCATAGATCGACATATTATTCTCATCTAAAGGATTAGACAATCGAAATGAAGAGGCAAGTAAGGATTTTAAATCCTTATTCTGTTACTTTAACTCTACTATTTTTTTGTTTGACTCATAAAGAAGTCGTTGAAGTATAGAGATAATCTCGCTAAACTTCTCAATTTCGCGAGTTTTGGACTGCAACCGAGCAGAAAAAACAACAATGGATGATGAGTATCGGGTCCCGAGACTCACAAGTTCATAAATGGCATCATGATCTGATTTATTAGCTAAATCAGTCTCTTGTTGCTTCATGGCACCTACAATAGAAGCAGAAATAGATTGATCACGAGAAGTACTGAAGGGAAATTGACGAGCCATTACAAAATTGTAGAATGAAAATACAGATGAATTGCAAAGATGAGAAGAAGATTTGATGCGAAATAGATAAAACTAAGGATTGCTCTTATAAAGACAGGAATAAAAACAAAACAAACTATCACAACTTCAAATCTCTGCAATATCTTGCTTGTCAATAATGTCAAGTGAATTTGAATCTTCTTCCATACCGAATTGCCAGAGTTAGGCCCGTAGCTTTTGCAGCCTTTGTCGGACACGGATAACTTCACTTATTCAACTTCAAATCTCTGCAACATCTAATTCGTCAATAACATCAGGCGGATTTAAATCTTCTTTCGCACCAAGACGATAAAGTTCGGCTCCAGCCTTTGCAGGTTTTGTCGGACATGGGTGACTCTAATTTTTCAACTCTCTACAAAATCTCATTCCGCACCAAATCTCGATAATATTTTATTTGTCAACAACATCAAGCCGATCTCTGCACCGAGACGATAAAGTTAGGCCTCAGCCTTTACAGCTTTTGTTGAACACAGACGGGGGAAGAAATTTTACTGAAACCAATTACGGTTCCTTTTTAATGATTCCAAAAGGGGAAGAAGTCTTATACTAGTATTATACTACCTTGTTATATATTTTAGAATCATATTTATATTTTATTTGAAAAACTAACGCATATTTTCAGGGGGAGCTTAAGTATTATTGCAGGTCGCAGATTTCTACTAAATATTTGTCATCATCCAAAAAGGGGAGATTGTAGAACTTAAGATTTCAAATCTCGTATCTATGTGTAGATTTTGATGATAACAAATAAATTCAAAACCCAAGCTCAAGTTGTCTACGCATGAAGAGAGTTAAGCACATCAAGAAATCAATCATGATCAAAAAGAAGATCAAGTTTACAAATGAAACTCATAGAGTAATTTTGTACATCTCTTAAAATTTGAAATTGGATTAAGGCTCAAAATTAATATTTTCTCATAAAGTATCAAATTGTATTTTTTATATTTGCATAACTTAATTAAAATATTAATTTTGAATTTTTTTTTTCACATATGCATAAAGATTTGAATTTGTAAGATGATTGATTGTCATCTTTAATATGTGCATGTGTTGTTTGAAAATCTTGAAGGGTGGTTGTATGTTTTTTTGACGAATGCAAAAGATGGATGATTTTGTTTGAAAATCTTGAAGGGTGGTTGTGTGTTTTTTTGATAAATACAAAAAATAGATGATTTGTTTGAAAATCTTGAAAGGTGGTTGTGTGTTTTTTTTGACATATGCAAAAAGAAGATGATTTGGTTTGAAAAATAAATCATGCTCATTTTGTAATGTATGAAAAGTAAAAGATTAAGTTTGATTTCTTTGAAAAATGAATGGAGTTGTCTTTGACAAATATAAAAAGGAGATGTTTTTATTTGAATCTTTTGGAAAGTGAATAGTACTCTTATTTGACATGTGAACCTTTTCAAATTTGAATATGAAGACTCATTTGCCTATAAATAACTCACTTGAATTTTGCAAAAATCACAACAAGAGCTTACACATCTATTGCTAAGTTTTGCATCATTCTTTCAAAACTCTTATTCTCTCTTTTTAAAGTTTTGAGCTTTAATTCTTGTTCTTTTTTAGAGAGATATAAGTTGCGCTGTATTGTTTCTATCTCACTCATTGATGAATGTACTTTGATAGCCTACGCACTATCAACTCTTGTATCAGTAAGAGGGTGCGTATAACCCTTGTGTGTGTAGAAGGTGTTCTACACAGGAAATAGTTGAATTACCAAGTGTGAGGTGATTGCAAGTGTGGAGGGTGTTCTATACGGATTCTTTGGAGCGGTGCTGCTCAAAGGTGTAATAGGTTTCTATCTCTACCTAAAGGAGATTGAATAGTAAATTTGGGATCCTTAAGGGGTAGCTTGAGGCGAGGACATAGGCAGTGAGGCTGAACCTCGTAAAAATACTGAGTTTGCTTCTTCTTATCCTACTCTTTACATTTCTTGCTGCTTTATATTTAGTTTATATTTTATATTGTGTATTTTATTTATAAGTATTAATTTTTATAATATAACCCAATTCACCCATTCTCTTGTGTTAGTCATCTGGGCAACAGAGTGCAAAAATAAATTATATAATATATAGTATATAAAATATTTTAAAAAAAAGTAATAATAGGAATACATGGTCTCGCGTACCTTTTGAAAAATTGGTGATATGCCACGTCAGTCAAAATAATAAAAAAAATATATTAAAAAAAGATAAAAACTTGATAAGAGAGAAATAAAAATAAAAAGTACAAATAATTAAATTAGATGATACATAAAAAATTTATTTATATAAGTGTGTATGCAAAAGATACACAAACTATATACAAATAATATTTTTATTTAAAAAAACTAATTATATATGATCATAAAATTGCACCCTAAACGACGATTTGCTTGAATTTACGTCACCCTAAAATTATCAATAGCACGCATTTTGTTTAGAAACACAATTATTTTTTTAAAATTATTTTATTGCTATTCATCAATAATTTATTATTGTTCATTATTATTTATAAATACTATAAGATTCTTAACATCAAAACGTGGTTTATTTTTACAAATAAGATTATATAAGTTGAGATTAAAATTAAAAATAAAATAAAATATTTTTAGAATATATTTTTTAATATTAATTTATTTTAAAATATGAAAAATTGAATTAATTATTTTATTTTATGTAAAGATTAAAAAAAGAATTGTACTAATTAAATAAATTGAGAGGAAAGAAATTGAAAAAAGTTACGAAAACAAACTAGGTATTTAGGGTAATTGGCAATTGCTCCTTTATTACAACAGAGACTCCCCACCAGCTTTGCCGATCAGACATAAGACAGCGTCTCAACAAAAAAAATAAGGCCCAAAGTCGCTAATGAATGCTTATCTCCTACTATCTCCAGCAGCTTCAGCTTTGCGTCAGGCGCCACAGTCCACTCACTGCCAAAACCCTCCATGCTCAAATCTTCAAAATTGGTCTAGACCAATGTGGTCCTCTGCCCAACACCCTCGTAGACGTGTATGGCAAATGTGGTCTCGTTCCAGATGCCAAACGCGTGTTCGACGAAATGCCCCACAGAGATCGTGTCTCTTGGGCCTCAATCCTCACTGCTTACAATCTGGCCTATCTCCCTCACTTAACTCTCTCCATGTTCCCCACCATGCTCAAGCATGATGGCTTAGAACCTGACCATTTTGTGCTTGCAAGCCTCGTAAAGGCATGTTCTAGTTTGTGTGCTCTCTGGCAGGGTAAACAGGTGCATGCCCGCTTTGTGTTATCGCCGTTTCGGGATGATGATGTTGTCAAGTCATCGTTGGTTGATATGTATGCAAAATGTGGATTACCCGACATTGCGCGGGCAGTTTTTGATTCAATTTCTTCGAGGAATTCAGTTTCTTCTACTGCCATGATTTCCGGGTATGCCCGAAGTGGGAGGAAATCGGATGCTATTGGGCTGTTCAATAGTGTATCACTCAGGAATTTGTTTTCTTGGACGGCTTTGATTGCTGGGTTGGTACAGAGTGGGAATGCGACTGATGCAATTTATTTGTTTATTGAGATGCGAAGAGAAGAGATTGATATAGTTGATCCATTAGTTCTTTCTAGCATCGTTGGTGCTAGCGCTAATCTAACAGTGCTGGAGCTTGGTAAGCAGATTCATGGCCTAGTTATTGCTCTTGGTTACGAGTCTTGCATATTTATAAGTAACGCACTTCTGGATATGTATGCCAAATGTAGTGATATTCTGGCTGCAAAGGATATTTTTGGATGGATGCAACGAAGAGATGTCGTTTCTTGGACTTCAGTAATTGTTGGGGTGGCACAGCATGGGCAGGCTGAGGAGGCATTAACTTTATATAAGGAGATGATTTCAGCAGGTGTAAAACCAAATGAAGTGACCTTTGTTGCATTGATTTATGCTTGTAGTCATGTTGGGTTAGTTTGTAAAGGCCGTCAACTATTCAAATCCATGAGTGAGGATTATGGAATTAGTCCTTCTCTGCAGCACTACACATGCTTATTGGATCTTCTTAGTCGGTCTGGGCACCTTGATGAGGCTGAGAAATTAATCAGTGAGATGCCATTTAGGCCTGATGAACCTACTTGGGCAGCTTTACTTAGTGCGTGCAAGCATCATAATAATATCAAGATGGGAATTAAGGTTGCTGATCAATTATTAAGTTTAGAGCCAGAAGATCCATCAACATATATACTGTTATCTAATATTTATGCTAGTGCTGCAATGTGGGAAAAGGTGTCAAAGGTGAGAAAGTTGATGATGGTGATGGAAGTTAAAAAGCAACCGGGATATAGCTGCATTGAATTTGGGAAGGAAAACCAAGTGTTTTATGCTGGGGAGAGCTCTCATCCTATGAAGGATGAGATTTTTGGTTTTCTCAAGGAGTTGGATGCAGAGATGAGGAAAAGAGGTTATTTTCCTGATACTAGTTCTGTTTTACACGACATGGAACAACAAGAAAAGGAAAGACAACTATTTTGGCATAGTGAGAGGTTAGCTGTGGCTTATGGGTTGCTTAAGGCTGTTTCCGGGACAGTTATTCGGGTAGTAAAAAATCTTCGCATTTGTGGAGATTGCCACACAGTTTTGAAATTCACAAGTAGCATTATGAAGAGGGAAATTGTTGTCCGAGATGCCAATAGATATCATCATTTTAAGAATGGAAACTGTTCATGCAATGATTTTTGGTGATCATGTGGCTCTGGGTTGGAATCTTCATGAGCTTCTTCATGTTTCTGCACTTGACTTTAAATTGGATTCAATGTTGACTTTGGGGGGTGCTTAAATTCCCCAGTCAGGTGCGTATTTTAAGTGCATTGTATTAATTGTTCATTCTGTGAAATGTCAAGGTATTGAAAACACGTTCATAATCAGATTGTGTCAGGCATAAACAGTTCCAACCATGAGCATGCAGATTGTCATCTTTTCATGAACTATCCATGAACATGTATCACCTATTTGGTCATTTGACTAATTTTGAGCAGTGATGATAATATGTAACATTAACTATGAACCTAATACGAACACAACACAAAATTAGTGGGTTTGAGTTTGATATAAATGGATTATGGTCAAAACAAATTGGCTTGTTAAGACACGATGGATAAACAGGTCAATAACGGGTAATCCACTTAACCCGAAATCAATCTGCAATAATTCTATCAAATGTAACACACATGTGAATAATGCCTCTGAATTTCTTATTAAAATGTATGTACAGTATCACATATTTATAGTGTTTACATAACCGATTGAAGTGACTAAATTACATAAAAGGACATGATGTACAAAAGTAAAAATAATAAACTGAAGTACAAAATTGTAATACTCTCCCTCAAGATGGAGAGTAAATAGAATGAACTTCCATCTTGGCTATCAATGTACAAAATTGTTGAGATCCCAACACTTTAATGAGAACATCAGCAACTTGATGTTAGGAAGCTATATGAAAGGCTTTAAAGATTTCATCTTGAAGTTACTTATCAAAAAAAAAGATTTCATCTTGAAGTTTGTCCCTTACAAAGTGGCAATCAAGTTCAATGCATTTTGTACATTCATGAAAGACAGGATTAGCAGTAATATGAAGAGTAGATGTACTATCACAAAACAAATGAGCACTGTGAGAATGAGAAACTCGAAAATTTGAAAGTAATATGAGAAGCCAAACTATTTCACATGTAGTTGTAGCCATAAAACGACATTTGGCCTCTGCAGATGAACAAAATACTGTTTGTTGTTTCTTAGATATTCATGATATCAAGGAATCATCAAGAAACACACAATAACTAGTAATGGATTTTCGAATGTCAGGACAAAAATCCTAATCAGAATATGTACAAACTTTGGTTTGATGAGAAAAGGTAGTTGGAAAAAATAATTCATGGCCTGAGTAGACTTAACATATTGCAAAATGCGATAGGCTACTTGTAAATGAGGCTCACGAGGTTTATTTATATATTGACTAAGCTGATGGACAGAATATGTTAAATCCGGCTGTGTTATTATAAGATACAATAACCTATCAATCAATCTTCTAAAAATAGTTAGATCTTTTAACAAATCACCTTGATCCTTAAAAGCTTTAAATTTTGTTCCATAGGGAAAGATGATGGTTTGGCTCCAAGAAACCCAGCATCTTGCAACACTTTAAGTGCATATTTCCTTTGGCATAAGGAAATTCCTTTAAGTGATATTGCAACCTATAACTCAAGAAAATACTTAAACTGTCCAAGATCTTTCAGCTTGAATTTATTATCCAGTAATGATTGCAATTCATTAACAGTAGAGGTGTCAAAACGTGTTAACGGGTCGTGTTTCGTGTCGTGTCAGGGTGTGTACATAATGCTTAAAGGGTCAACACGAACACGACTTATTAAGGGTTTCGTATAAAAAATTTCAACCCTAACACGACCTGTTAAGATAACGGGTTGACACGACACGACCTGTTAAGACCCGTTAAGACCTTTGACATTATATGACATGACATGATACAACACGATCTGACCTGTTTCAATCTGCAAACCCGTTAGTGACCCATTTGAGTTTAACCTAATTGATTTTATACAAATATTAAAACTTAAATAATAGTTATAAAATATAAAAAGTTAATTAAAAATTACAATTTTAAAATTATAATTCAATAAGTAGTACACTATAAAATATGATAAATACACAAATATGATCTACACATTGTAAAATATTAAAATTATAACCCAAATATATTAAATAATAATGGGTCAATTCGTTAATGACTTTTTAATAAGTACTTAAATGGGATAGCAAAGTGTCTAAGAGTATAAAACTAATTTTAAATTAAGATTTTTTGAAGTTTAGTTCAAGGGTATAAAATTAAATTCAAATTTCTTAATGTGTCTTAACGAGTCTTAACAGATTTGACCCATTATGACCCGTTATCAAATCGTGTCTTAACGGGTTGACACGAATTGACCCGAAACCCGTTAAGGCTAAACACTAACTCGCTTTTATCGTGTCGTACTCGTTTTGCGTTAACGTGTCGTGTCACATATTGCTACCCCTAATCAACAGTATGTAAATTATTACTGGCAATAAAAATATCATTAACATATACAAGAAGTGCAATGAAAGAATCCCCAATAATGTGAGTAAACAATGAATAATCAGCCTTAGACTGATTAAAACCTTGTTCAAGAATAGCATTTGAAAATTTAGAAAATTATTGTCGTGAAACTTGTTTCAAGCCATAAAGAAATTTGTTCAACTTGCACATTTGAGACTTCCCCTTGGTATGAAAATCGGGAGGAAGTTTCATATAAAGTTCCTCTATTAGATCACCATATAGAAAGACATTATTCACATCAAGTAGGATCAATGACCAATTCTTTACAGTAGCAATGGCAAATAAGATACGAATTGTAACCATTTCATTTAAATTTTATTTCAAAATTACAATTATATTATTGTTGGATTGTAATATTGATATTTCTAAATATGTTTATGTTTTTATTATTAGTATTGTAAGTATGGATCTATGCTCATATTTATTATTGTTGGGTTTGTAATATTGGTTTTATTATATGTTAAAATCTGAAAAATATTAATACTTTTTGTTAGTAGGCAGTTTATTATTATTTTTTTAGGTAGTCAGGACTAATAAATATAATTTTTAATTATTATGTAAAATTATGTTAATCAGATTCAATAAGTTATGCCGGTTAATTCAAATTATTTACATGAAACATGTTGAAATAAGTTGAGTTGTGTCGTGTCAATCAATTTCTAAACGGTCAATCAATTTCTAAACTAGTCAAATGATTGATACGACACGACTTATTATTTAAATGAATTGTGTTAATGTTTGAAAGTCTGACTCGTTTAACTTGATGGGTCAAGTCGGATTAATCTAAATAATTAGATGTCTGATCTGGTACGACACGAACATGAGTTTGGGAATATGTATTCCCATCCCCAATTTGAGTGTAACATACAAGGCTATACAAATTTACTTCCTCTTACTCTACGAAACTCTAAACTCAATTCCGTCACACATAAAATATTGTGAACTTATTATATATGACGTGCCAGCGACAAGCACCTGTAATAAGTAAAGTCCAACCAACTCCAGCTCAAACACATTCACACAATTCGGCTGTATTACCCTAAAAAAACAAAGGCAAAATCCAAAGAATTACAAATCTTTCAGACCCATACACACACAAATCGGCCGAAATCCCATAAACAATGGCAAAGTCCAAAAAACATCAAGTACCTTTGGGGACCATCAAATCAGAAAGCTTATGAAAAATAATGAGATGTGGAAACCATTGCCACGAGCCGCATTGGATAGAACGTTTTGTTTCATATCTCTTTTTATAATTTATATAAAATAGACTTATTGAAACGAGAACAACAATGGAGGGTCTTTTAAGAAATGAGACCTTTTTATGTATGATTAATTATTTTAATTTAGTTTTCTAGGTTATATATCTCATAATAATTTCGGCATGCATCATTGCATCCCAGCCTGTATTTTGTTTTTTTGTTTTGTTTTTTTTTTAAATTAGCAAAAAATAATGAAAATGAAATGGGTGGTGCTAGCAGCCTAGCATTCCTTCTAGCGCTTACCGCTGAACATACCGCTAGCATAAATGTCTACTTTATTTATTTTTATTATCGTTTATAAATATCTTTTGACATCTTTAATTGTTAAAAATATTAAATAAAATATATAATTTCACTAATAATGATCATTTTCTGAATTATTAAATAATAAAAAAAAAAAAATCAAACGATAACTTTGCACAATAACGGTAAAAAAACTAAGTAACATTTTAAAAATAGAAAATAGAGGATTAAGATGACATAAAATAACCGCCAGCTTTTAACGAGAAATTGGAATGGACTATTTTTATCATTTAACTTTACTCTAAAGTTGTCAATTTTTATTTATATTTATTTATTTGTATTTTCCTTGGGCACCGATTCGGGACATCATTTGCAGATAAGAATTCCCATAATATACATTCTGTACTTTCTGGCTTCTTCAAGCATATGGGACATAATCATTGTTATTTATTCTCTCGTAAGACTTTCATTTAATTTTTTATAGTTGGATTTAGTAAATTGTAACTTAAAAGAATAATCTGATAATGTGAATCATCTCTATTTTTAATATTTATTCATTATTTTATAATGTGATATTATATAATTAAAAATTATTTATTATATTTTATTTATAAACTTATCATTTAATATTATATAATGAGATGATGCAATGATGATGACAAAAAAATAAAAAAATATTTTTTTAATGAGTGCTACAATCATGAAAAGATTATATAAAAATAATTTTAGAAATTAATTATAGTTTAAATGATTAGTTAAATTTGTTTTATAATAAAAATAGTTTTATAATCTGATAAATTAGATAAATTATATTATTTTATATAATTATTTTTATATAATTTTTTGTAAGTAAATTATTATTTTATATTTTTTTGTTTGATAAAACTTTAGGGACAAAAATTTATTTTCACGCTTGGGAAGAGGTTGTCTAAAGTCAAGTTTGGCCCACAAAGACAAACAAATTAATAGATAACACGACGCACACTCTACAATAAACAGGGATAAGATTTTTTCTGTCAGAAAGAGGCAAAATTCCGGAAACAACCCAACCCCCCCGGTACAAAAAACGTGACCACGTACGAACAAAGCAAGAGGAAAGCAAATATGAGTGTTGACAGGGCGACCCAGGACATAAGTGTCAGTTAACATGTTTCGGCTCCATCAGTTTCATGGGCTACACTTCTTCCTCTGCTTTGCTCCTAACTCTATAAAACTCTGCTCGCTTCATTTCTGATACACGCTTACGGAGAAAGAAGAGGAAAGAAAGAGAGAAAAATATGGCGACGGATGTGGCGGTGTTGGAACATGGAGCGCTGGGGGAGAAGGATGCAGGCGCTTGCGCTTGTTGCCATGCAGGGCCTGGGTACGCCACCCCGGTGGAGGCCATGTCTGGTCCCAGAGAAACTCTGATCTATGTCACTTGCGTTTACACTGGTATCTCACCTTCATCTTCTCTTTCTGTGTTTTTTTTTTGAAGTGTAGGAATAATAGTAATTGCTTAATTTAAAAGGTTAAATCCAATTTGAGTACCATATTGTCGTTTTCTATATCTTGGAGCTTTCACAACAAAATTAATTTTATGATGTAATCAACTCTCACTTGTAGATCCTTTCAACTGTTACTGGCATGGAAGTTAGTCTACTTATTGCTCTCTTGGTTCGATTCAATCAGTCAGGTCTCCTATTTTGAGATGATTTTGTTTTTGATAAGTAGATGCTTTGAAATGATACCATCGTTTTCGAATTAGTTTTCTCTATTAATTATATCTCGATCGGCTCAACTGTGAGAGAGTGATCACTTGGTCCAACTTTACTGCTCACAACATAGCCAGATGGGCTGCTTCCCTGACTGTAAGCATTCCCATTCATTCCATCCCACCCCAACTCCTTGATCCGAATTTGTTTTTAAGCCACCATAGTATGTACTTTTTTTCTTATATTCTTGTAATATTTGCTCATAACCAAAAAAAGGAAAAAACAGAAGAAAGAAAGATGAAAAATTGAAATATAAGAATATAAGATGATAAGCAGCCTGAGAAGATAAGAGTGTTGTGTGATCGTCCAACAGCATTTGAACTTTGAACTCCTGCAGCTGTTGTTGTTGAAGAGGACTCTGCTGCTGAAGTGGATTGAACCTTAACAAGATGAATCCAAACTGTTCATTTGAAGCTTTTCTTGCTTTTTATAATCCAAGAAATCTAGCTTATTGTCATTTGATGGATGACCAGAGTATGACATTTTTTCGTATCTTTGTGATTTTATTATCTTAGCCTTTTGTATTTCTATGGCATCATCCTCTGATTTGCCTCCAAGATTTCACTCTGTTATGAAGATGAGAAATACATTAAATAGTGGATACTTCTCCCTTTAAACAATAATGTTTTATGGCCTTATAAGATTTTGATGGCAGGTGCACGCTTTTTTGGTGTTGGAAGGGTCAAATCCTCATAGAAAATGATTTTTGTTGTTGCATCAATGTCCTTTCTTATGTATTTATCCTTTTCCATTGTTTCATTTTATTGATATAGAAGAAGATAAAATCAGGTTTCCTGTTGAGATTCAAAACTTTGACTTCTTCTATTTGTAGACTATTCTTTCTGTAGACTTTTTATTTGTCAGTTCTATAATCATTTGGAATTACTCATCTTAGTTTGACATATAGTGGCAAGTTTAAATTCAATGGTTCAATGTGTATTCAGGAACAGGAAGAGAGAAGCCGGATTACCTGGCCACGGTTGATGTAGATCCAAGCTCTCCTACTTATTCAAAAGTTATCAACAGGTTGCCCGTGCCTTATGTAGGTGATGAGCTACATCATTCAGGGTGGAATTCATGCAGTTCTTGCCATGGAGATCCATCAGCAGATCGACGTTTTCTGATCCTACCTTCCCTGGTGTAAGAAGCTAAATTTTATCTTGGGTCAATGACTATTTTCATGCATAAAAATATCAATATGCATAGATTGCATAGATACATATTAGTAGTATTCCGTTATTACTTGGTTAAGAATTATTATTATTATTATTTTTTATAGGAAGAAATGAAATTTACTGATGAATAAAAAAGGAGATGACAATTTGGCCAACATACAATTGTAGAGAAAGAATGTGGGCAAGACCTCTATAGCCTAGTTTATTGAAGCATGCAAAATACTTGTAAATACAAAAAACTATCATAATACTGGTAAACTACCAGTCCAGCTCCTGGCTAATTCTTATTAAATTGATTCTGAAAATTTGGTATCGGAATGCATATCCGGTTCATATTAGTAAAACATTACTCAAATTTATGAACTGTAATGTTTTGAAATGCTGCTCAGTCAGTCTGAAGGCCCTTATCCTTGGGAAGTTGCAGATGAGTTTGGAAAGATGTACATATCTGTAAATGTGGGTGTGCATGTTAATTGCTTCATTTAATTCTGAGATTTAGCCATAGTCAAGCAGCTAGGCAGTATTTTAATCACATGTATTGCCTCATGCTTAGCTTTGATCCGGTTCTTGTAGTTCACTTTTCCATAATGTCTTACTTATATTGCTTAATATGATAATGTGTGTGTAGTAATCGTGTGATGGCATCTCTATTAATAATTTAATACTGGTACTTAAAATTTTCCTTATTCCACAAATAGTACCACCTTCTTGGACTTCACAATATATGTGAACTTGAAAATTATGGCTTAAGTTTAAGAGTTATTCACCGTCTTCATCTGGCACATTTTCATGTTGTTTAGACTCTAAAGATGCAATATGTGTTTTGGATTATCACCCCAAAAGGAACACGAGTAAGCCCCCATTTTCCTGAATATGTAATGTAATAATGAAATTCTATGGTCTTAAGTTTCAATTTCTTCTTGTGGGACCTTTCTCTTGTATCTCCATTAGATCCATACCTTAAGAAGCCATGGAAGCATTTAGAATAACTTCATTACCACAAGAGGCCTAATGACATGATCCCAAAGTTCTGACCACTGGTATTTTCAGATCGGGTCGCATATATGTGATTGACACCAAAACCAATCCAAAAGCTCCAGCATTGCATAAAGTTGTTGAGCCTGAAGATATCATTCAGAAGACCGGTTTAGCTTATCCGCACACATCCCATTGCCTTGCTTCTGGAGACATTATGGTTTCATGCCTTGGAGATAAAGATGGAAATGCTGCAGGGAATGGCTTTCTTCTCCTTGACTCTGAATTCAATGTGAAAGGAAGGTAGTGTTATCTTTTGTTGAACTCATAATAACAAAATTAAGGATGCTAGCCTTTGAAAATCTTGCGTCTAATCCACAAATCTGTTTTTGAGTCCATAAATTAATATATGTAAACTATCTGTTGCGATGTAAGACAACATCGATGATTCACAATACCACGGGGAACGTTTATGAAGAATCCATTCACAAGGCGATGGTTCAACAGATTATTTAATTGGTGGCAATGCAAATGTAGCATGTTTTTGGCAGATTTGATTCTAATATAGCCCTTACCTCCCTTGGCATCTATCAGGTGGGAGAAACCAGGGCATTCTCCACTGTTTGGCTATGATTTCTGGTACCAACCACGGCACAACACAATGATTAGCTCATCATGGGGTGCCCCTGCTGCTTTCACAAAAGGTTTCAACCCTCAACATGTTTCTGATGGCTTGTATGGGAGGCATCTGTATGTGTACAGCTGGCCCGGGGGCGAACTGAGACAAACATTGGATCTTGGCAATACAGGGCTCATACCTTTGGAGGTATGTAGACAATCTACAGCATTGTCTCCTCTATATAGAATATGGCCAATGTTTGTTTATTTAGTTTTATGATAGTTCTGTTACCATCAAAATTGGTATGATTCCAGAACTATTTTCTGTCAATGTAACTCATTTTGCAGTTAAGGTTCTTGCATGACCCTTCAAAAGACACGGGGTATGTCGGGTGTGCCTTGACTAGTAACATGGTGCGATTTTTCAAGACCGAAGATGGCTCATGGAGCCATGAGGTATGCACATAAGATATCTATGTGTCTATCAAGTATTATGCCCATGTGTGTGTGTTCATCTTGATATTTGCTCCCATTGTCTTTATTTAGAGGCATCATGACATTCGATACCCTGATTAATGTTTGCAGGTTGCGATATCAGTGAAGCCACTGAAGGTTCAAAACTGGATTCTTCCGGAAATGCCGGGGCTTATTACTGATTTTCTGATATCTCTTGATGATCACTTTCTGTACTTCGTGAATTGGCTTCATGGGGATGTGAGGCAGTATAACATTGAGGACCCAAAGAAACCTAAATTGACAGGACAAGTATGGGTTGGGGGACTCTTACAAAAGGGCAGCCCAGTAGTGGCTGAGTTTGAAGATGGTAAAACATGGCAGTCTGACGTTCCGGAGATCAAGGTTTGTACAATCTCAATTCTATTGTTAGAACTATTTATGAGCAAGCTTGTTGCTACCTAATTGATAATGAAAAATGCTAAATGTACTTGAGAAATACTTACAAAAAATTTACTTCTTCACATAGTAGTTACTAATATGTTGAAAATAATGAAATTTGAAATTCAAAATTTGAATTTAAAAAGGAAACTAACAAAATAAGTCTTGTAAGTAAAAGTATAAGTAAAATTTTAAGTACATGTAGCACTACTCAATAATAATTGATTGGTTTCTTTATTGCAACTTCTTCAACCGTAGTCATGGTTTGCAATCATGTGTATAAGAATGTTAGATTGCCTTTGGAAATTTCCAGCACTAGAAGTATTTTATGCAGAGATCTCAGATGTCTTTGATAATCTGTCTGGTTCTTTCTGTGTCTGGTTGATGTTGTGATTTTGTAACCAAACTTCAGCATATCATTTTACTAATATATTCATTATTTGGTGACTAACAACGCTGAACATTTAGTGACTGAGACACCCACAGAATTAATACCTTGAATGTGTTTGAAACATGTGCGTGATTGGGTAGACAGTATATATGATTTGCTTCATTCGTCACTTGAGCTACCTTTATACTATAGAGTCATATGCCTGTTCTCTCAGTCACCACTCTGACAGTGATTTTGCTGCATTTCTTTTTCTTGCTGCATTAGAACCCTTAAATCACCGTATTATTTTCATTGTACTTCTCCTTTCAGGGACATCGGTTGAGAGGAGGACCTCAAATGATCCAGTTGAGTCTGGATGGGAAACGGCTTTATGTCACCAACTCGCTCTTTAGCACATGGGATCGTCAATTTTATCCTGAACTTGTGGAGAAAGGATCCCATATGTTACAGATAGATGTCAACACAAAGAAAGGTGGCCTGGCAATTAACCCCGAATTTTACGTGGATTTTGCAGCTGAACCTGACGGTCCTTCACTTGCCCACGAGATGAGATATCCCGGTGGTGACTGCACTTCAGATATATGGGCTTGAACAATTTGAATGAATCTTGTGGATTATGATCATTCCAACTTTAAGTCGACTGAATAATGAATGTGTTTACTTTCAATCAGTATATAATCAAACATCATCTGCTGTGAAGAAATCTGAATAAAATCATCAATGGATATTTCTTCTCTTTTTATTTCTCTTTAGTGTGCCACTTCTATAATCAATGGATACCAAGTTCAGAAGGATAAGGCAATCCTATAATCAAACACCAACAAATGTATAGTGAAGATCTTCGGCATCCCTCACTTGCAGCGCAGATTCATCGTACTGCTTCTGTCCCCAGCTATCAAATGCTGCTGATAAATTTTGCCCTGTCGAGGCACTTTGCATAAGCTCCATCGACATGTCACATCATCGTTGGATTTGGTTTTACTAGCAACAATGGTGTTGAGAACATTTGACACAACTTGAGATTGACTTTCGGAACAGTTAAACCTCTTGTCTCCTCTTGGGAAGTAGAATTCAGACGCTCAATGCATGATTCAGGTAGTTGCGGTGTTTTGTTGCATACTTCTCTCATTCAAATCTTCATCTCCATTAGCCGATATTGGGCATAGTTTTAGCATTGGGCTAAGGGCCAAGGTAGAAAAACAAAAGAAGTGGACATATCATTGAAGTAGAGACTATCATGGGATTATGCTAAAGAAAAGTACCTCTTAAGTGAATATGTTTGAAGAGAGAAATTTATGGAGCAGCTTCAGCCTTAAATAGAGAGCATGCATGTTGCATGTCAAGAGTTTGTACGAGGTCTTTCGTGCCTTTTTAGCATCTTTTGGCATCCTTAATATCTCAACTACATCTCATGAATTGAAGGGAACATAATTAATTGAAGTATTTCATTATGTATATTGGAGGAAATCTCAATTAGTCCTGTTCATCCGGGCTGGATTTGAAATTTTATTTATTTTTCAATAATTTTGATATTTTTATTTAAAATATTCAAGAAAATTTTAGATCCGGAACCTGAATTCCCAAATCTAGAACCGGATAAACACCCATAATCTCAATCCCGCACTTGATCTATTCTGTAGATTCACAATATTTATAACTCTTTCGAATTTAATAAAATGAAATTTATGATGATTTTATGGTTTTAGGAAACTTTCAAAAGCTTCATGCTATTGCCAGGCAAAGTTAGATTTGAGATCATTGTCTTCAATTATGGATTCAATTTGTATGTCAAATTCAAAGGAAAAAACAAGAAGATGTGACTCTACCACAATAATTCAATGTTAAGTAATGTTAGATGCATTTTTAAGAGTATTAGTATTGTTCTTATCAAAATAAAATATTAAAATTTTATGAAAAGTGCAAGTTTGTACACATCAAAAAAATTTCATCATATTTGATAAAAAAAAAAGTGGAGAGAATAGAATAAAATTACTTTTTACTTAATTTTTGAATAGTAATTCCATCAAATTTGATGAGTTTTAATGAATTACTATTTAAAAACTAAATAAAAGTAGAGTCTACTACTAAAAATAATAATTTTTTTTTACGTGAGTAGTAGATTTTTCCACCTTTTTTAAAGAAAGTACGGGAGCCTTACGCATACTAAGACTCCACATATCATTTCATTTTATCCTTTTCGGCCCCATACGGAATATGGACTGCTGTTTAATGTATCTCTATCTAAATTTGACCATTTAAATCTAATTATTAGTTTTTTATTTATTATTTAAAAGAGGAAGTATCCACCGAGGCAATCTGTCGTTTAGTTCAAAATAATTCACTAAACGAAGACACATAATATCACGGACTCAACTCTGATTTTGGCTTCAGATTTTTTCTGCCTGATGATGGCCCCCACGAATGCTCCAAAACACCATTCATCACCACATATTGCTGAAACGACACCAGCACCAAAACAAAACACTGTCATGACCTGTGTGCTTGCAGGATTAAAGTGATGAACGATTTACATACAGTCATCCTCAATAATGTACCATTCATGGTCATATTATTTCATTTGATGAGAAACTGGTTGTGCCCAAAAAGAATGAAAGCTGCCTCCAAGAGAATCCAGTCCTTTCCTTGTTTCTTGTGGTGAGAGAAAGATTAAAACTGATCTTCATTGATGGGAAACTTGTTTCTTTTGCTATTGGTTCTTGGCTCGTTTTATGCAGTTGCTGCTGGAGAAAACAACAATGATGATCATGAGCATGGACGATGCAGTGGTTCCATTTTAGAATGTGGGATCGCAATGGCTGATCATGAACAACATTTGAGCACAAACACAAGGTTTCTTGCAGCACAGATCAAATACATAATTCCAAATGTTTTGAGGGCCGATCAGCCTGCCTGTGGCAAAGTAACAAGAGGTGATCCCTACAAGAAAAGTTGCCTTCCTCCACCTTCCAACCCTCAGAACAGAGGCTGCTCCAGTTACTACAGGTGTAGGGGGTGACCTACTAATTGCTCTTCTAGTCTTAATTTTTCTTGTAGTTTTCATTTGAGCCATTATATTTTGTAAGTTGGTGTCGATCATATATTCTTCAAGTTCTGCTACGAATAGTTACTCTTGCGTATTTTGTACGTACTTCACTGATGTGATTGGCCAAAACAGTCATTTTATAGTAAAGGAAAAAGAGGCAGGCAATCACATTAGTGAGGTGCGTAAAGAGTATGCAAAAAGTGACTGGACGTAAAATTTTCGATATTCTTCAGACTGTTGACACAACATGATTTAAGTTTTAAAAGAAGTTAAATCATGTTATGTCAGCAGTAGAGATCAGTATATCTTATACACCGACTTATAAGTAGAAAAACAATTTGCATATTATTGTATGTCAAGACATTTTATTTCCTGAGCTGTTAGCCATATTAATAAATAATTGTATGGAAAAAGACAGTGTTACAAATTTGAGAAATGGCACCAAGTCCTGGAGTCTTGTCTAATGTCTCTATGCTCATGAGACAAAGCCTGATGTATTGGCCGTGTCCACACAGTGGGACATGCTGCAAGTCTGCAATGAGAAAATATTACTTTCTTTGAGCCAATCCATTCATTCCCTCTTTACACTCCCATCATTGGCAATTCTTAACCGAGATATATATATATATATATATATATATACCCCAAAGAGATCAATTCATGCATGCTTGTGTGGGGGGTAAGGATGAGAGAAAAGGATCCTAAAAGTCTGGTGATTGAGACGTATGCTTCCACCAATTGAAAGTGATGTCACAGAGATCAGTACAAATTATATCACCCAAATTTACCCAAACAGCACAAGAGGACCAAGGAAGGTCCAAGACTCGGCCCAGGTTCTGATATAAAGTGATGAGGTGAGTGTGAAATCTGAACAAATCTTACGAATCTGGCAAAGCAATGAAAGAGGGCTTGACAATAACAAATTAACAGTCTGAAAGAGTGTCCAACACAGAGTATATATTTGACACCTATTACTTTTCGTTCTAATCTACTTGAACTCATAGATTTTATAGGATACTCCCTATTTCGACCTTCTCTCTCTAGAAATTATATATACAAATATGTTGCATAAAAAATTATAAAAAATGTGAAAAATTCCTTTTTTTTTTTTTTTATTGATTTTACATGTTTTACTTATACTTAAATGATGTGATATTAAATGAATAATTTTTAATTATCTAATATCACATCATAAAATGATGAGATAATAATAAAAAAAGAGAAATAAATAGCATTACTCTTTATACAATAGAGTTTGTTTGTTTTTTGTTTTTTTTTACAACAAGACTACCCGGAATTTGCTATTTTGAATTTATGCAAATTATTGCTCAAAGGCACTTACATGAAAATCAACCTTATGCGCATATAGAGCATTCTCATTGACTTAAGTAAAAGTAAATCTAAAATCACATGTTTTTATCTTTTGCCTATTTTATTAAAGAGAGATTCTCACATTTGATTATCCATCTATTAACCAAAATAATAATAAAATGTAATTAATTTAATATTTTTTATAATTATTTAACTAATTTATTTTTCTCATATTTTGTAATTCAAATCCATTGTAAATTGTATTAACCCAAACAACTATATATATATATATATATATATATATAATAAATTGTGGTGCAATTATTATGTAGCAACAAAATGAGAGAGAAATTAAAATAAATTATCCGATAGAGGATGAATAGTACTAACCATACAATTATAATGAATTATTATTTTGAGATTTTAAGAAGTTAAATTATTTATTTTATATTGTGTATAATTTAATAAAATTATAATTATGAAATAAAATAAAATGAGATGAAATGAATATTTCCAAATCTTCCTTTACCTCTTTTAATATACACCATTTTAAATGAAATAAAATTATATTTTGCATTTACATTTGACTAAGGAATGTGAATGCTCTTTTCTCTCTCATAATTAAGCACTATAAATATATAATGGGTTAGGTTTTTGTCTCACCACTGATTATTTTCCCCAGCAGCAATATTTGAAAATGATAAAAAAAAGACGAAAACTAAATAAATAGAAGAGATATCGGCGAAGGCTCTGTATAGTGTATAGTAGTGCGGCTTCCACTAGACCTTCTCTGCAAAAGCTTCCATACTCTGCTCTCTGCAGAGCTTTAAACTTGGAAATGGAAACAATCCCTAATATTTCTTGCGTTAAGTCTCTCAAAGTCTGCTGCCTTTGTGTTCTGGGCCTAATCTTTCTCATCAACCCTACTGCATCGACGAGCTATACCAATAATTCCCAGACAACATGCAAAGTCGGTTCGATTGCAGAGTGGAGCGAAGAAAGTGAGGAGATAATGGAGTCGGAGATAAGTAGAAGGTTTCTTGCACAGAGGAAATCTATATCATATGGAGCTCTCAAGCCGAACGAACCAGCATGCGGCGGCGGAGCTAGAGGTCAATCTTATAGTAGTAATGGAGGCTGTCTTCCTCCCCCATCTAACCCTCCATCTCGAGGCTGCTCTGCATATTATCGTTGTCGGAGGGGTGGCAGCTCCTGATTTAAACTTCGTATATGCTATCTCTTGATATGATCGTGATCCAGATTCCAAGCTCAAAATCTGTTATCTGTTTGTGATTTTCTTACTATTGAAATCGAACACCAAATATATATCCAAATTATTATTGCCAGAAATTGTACTTCTGCAACTCTCAAACAATCACAATTTTATATGACCGGAAGTTAATCAATACTGAGTAACTCCATGACTTGTTTGCATTGATTTGACATTTGAGTACCTTTTTTTGTAAACTAACATTTTTTTTTCCATCTTTCATTTGAGCAACTCAAAATTATCATGCGTCTTTTTCATGTTTGATTGAGACCACTAGCAGTCATAGCTGGCGTCCACTCGAGTTCTCCACTGGATCAAAATTGATATCACTGCAACCAATAATGTGCAACATTGCACTGCTGTGTATATACGTGAAAACTTTACCAGCACTATTGAGGAGTCTAGCAGTCATAGTCTGGTTTTGAAGTATTCATTTCAGATTTGGTTTGAACGTTGAGCTGAATTGAAATATAGTTAAATAAGTTTTGTAGAATTTGTCTAAAATGAATTTACGTATATTTGGATACCGAAATGAATTGGAATTTATTTATAATAATTTAAAAAAGGTTTTGAATCTTTCGTATAAAAAGATATTGAGTTAAAAAATATTGTGATTCTACGCGTAAAAAAGTTTTGAATTGAGTTATATTTAATAATTTGAAAGTTAAGTATTTAGATATTAAATTTTATTTAAAATTAGATTGAATTAAATTGATTTTGGTATGTCACATCAGTTAAAGGATGTCTTCTGAGTGTTGGAATTATTATGGGTGTCACACTGTCATCAGATACAGACAAGCTTGAAAGTTGAAACCTTTTTTTACATGACACTAATTAATGCATGCTATTTTATGTATTTGGTATTAACATTTTAGGCTTTAAACCAGCATGTTAGTTAAAGAGAGAGTCGTCATGTATACTTGGTTCTTTGTGAGATATATATAACATGATTTTTACAACCTTTTGGCACATCACGGCATATCAGTAACAAAACTGACCATCCAAGATTTCTTGAATGGATACCATAAGATCTCAAACCGAAGTAATAAAATCATCCAAAATACTTAAGACCAATGCTGGTGTCCAATTTGAATTGCAGAACAGAGATCAAAATAAGAGATTTTCTTAGGAAAATGATTGCACCTACACGACTGAAAATCCAGATCTACCTAGATGAAATTAACCTTCTTAATTAGTTCCGGGCAACCAGATTAGCGACCTGATATGGGCAGAAAGAGGAGCATTTACCCAATGTTCTATAATATCATTAAAATCCAGGGCCATAATCAATGTATAGACCAACCGCAACAAGAATCATGCCTTAAAGCAGGCTCCACCAACGCAGAGTAAATGGTCAACTTAAAGATACACAACGAACAATTTATCTAAATCTTCGTGCATTTACAAAATTTTTCCTTTCAATTTTTGTGATATAGTTTGCCGACTTTTGAAACATTTATGATGTGGATTACCTCACTATCTTTGATCTCTACCTCAGATGACAGATGCTTCTTAATTTGCAGCCGCTTAAAGGACTTCACCAGGCAGCAGGACAGCTTCTGATCCCTTAACTCGACAAGTTTGGGATCTCATGCAATTATTTTTTTTCCAAAATGCCAAAAATTGATCATTGTCTGAAGATTTTGGACTTGACACCAAAAAAAGTCCAACTTACAAATAAGAGAGAGTATTAAGATATAAAATAAATAATAAAATTTATATTTTTTCACTAGCTTAATAAATAATAAAAACTTTTCAGAAAATATAGATTTTATTATTTATTTTATATCTTAACATTCTTCTTCTCTTGTGGGACATACTTTTCTCTCAATAAATAGGTTAAATAAGTGAAATATTTAATTAAATAAGATAAAGTGTAATGTCAAAATTTGAACTCAGAACCTAACTCTAATACTATATAAAATCATTATTTATGTTAAAAACTTAAATTGATGAAAAAATATAAATTTTATTATTTATTTTATATCTTAATACTATTTAACCTTAAAAATGTAGGACCGTATCACCCTTACACAGAAGACAGATGGATGCTTAATAGACCGACTAATTTTTTAACAATCTACCGTGCACGACCAACGATCACATCCAAACAAAAAAAGCTCAGAGGAAGTTCAATGAAGCGTAGCAAGGAAGGAGAGGACAGAAGACAAAATACATTTTTTGTATTTCCATTCACAATATTCTGGAAGCTATTGGCTATAAATTGAGGCCTAGATTTTCAACTTTTACAAAATTGATAGCTGAATTTCAAAACATGTACAAGCTGTTGGTATCTTCCTCATTCCACATGACAATCTATGATTGGCTGATGTGGCATGGGACATTGATGCTAGATTTAAACTAATCAAAGACTAATATGTGACATTAGGACGTTAAGTACTGGCAATCCTCCTTAATGGGAGATTAATGCAAATATCTAATTGCAATTTTTACTTAATTACTTCCATTCAAGTGATTTGAAAATCTTACAAACTATTGCGTTTTCAAGCAATTTCTTAGAGAATGGTACTAGTTTTACATCCATACATGGGGGATTCCGACGGGAATCCTGCCCAATGTATTTCACTTTTTTTTTAATACTTTTAAATATTTTATTTTTTTAAAAAAAATTAAAACATAATTATAAATATTTATTTAATCATTAAATAAAAATAAAAAAAATACTTGACGGAATTCGTGGAATATTCATATGTGTAAGAGTAGCTAGTATTTCTCTTCTTAAAATGTGTGAAGAATTAAAACGACGTCAAAATATTACTTCTCTAAAAACTTCAGTTTTATGGGGCTGAACAGAAAGCAATTTTCTTCGATTATCTCATAATTTTTGTACGTCGACTTATTTTCTTTTTCTCATTTTCCTGGCAACCAAATACTAAATAGGCCAAGAAAAAAAAAACAACCACCAGGTGGGCCCATGCAGGTGGGCCTATCTCCCAGCTGCTCCAGCCAAACATGCAACCCTATTGCAGTCTGTAGTACTGTCTGGTTATTGAAAGTGATAAAAGCCTGAGACTGTTGATTGATGGGTCATATGCATGGTCACATGCTACTCGGCATGCCCACAATTTATTTACGTGAATCAACGGTTCTAAATCTACGTATGGGTTTGGAGCGAGTACTTCATAAATCATGCAGGGTGTACCCAAACATAAATCATGGAGGGTTATATTTATTAGAGTCATGTCCATTGTCCATTGTCCAGCCAAAATGGTTGCAAATTACAGTACAGTACTCGCGTGCACCCACGGCATTGGGTCCCCAGTCAAGTGTCGGCAAATGGGTATTTCAGATGATCAAGTTCTTCTCTTTTACCTATATGCTTATTAAATGGTAATTGGTATGAGGTCATGTCCAAGAATATGGCCGGTAATCATCAGGGCATCTTTACATATCTATATCGGACCTTTCGATCATCGATGCTCCCAGAAACACATTGAGAGTCCCACAAGAATTAATTATAATTTACTGTTGAGTGTTGATTGATTATATTCCTTATATGCCATTGTGGCTGTGTATTTGAAAATATGGTATGATTGAGGTAACATTCCTAATTCAAATAAGACTGCGCAAAATTGGAACGTCGTTTCTGCATTGATCAACGCGATTGCTTCTCGTTTAGTCAATGATGCAGGTTATGCTGAGTAATAGTAAAAGTAATGCTAGTCATTATCTAATTATACAAGGCACAACAACACTGAAGAAGAAAAGATGCCAACCATTTGGAAAAGGATTCAGAAGGGAATATCCACAGCTCCCCCCCCCCCCCCCCCCCCCCCCCCCCTACATACTCTTTCTCACCATCACCATAAACAGAATTACAATGAACAAAATAATAATACTAATAATAACAAGAACAGAAGAAGTTGAAGTTGGAAGTAAAGAAAATCATCGACAGGATGATAGAGTATATGCTTGTGTATGCTTGAGCCAAAAACCTGTTGGAAGCTTCAGTAAATTTACTCGTTGGAAGCTTCAGTAAATTTACTCGTTAAGATTGCTATGGAAGAATGCGTTGTATATATCCAATTGTTCCAAATGCCAAGCAAAAATGACAGCCAAAGCAAGAAAGACACAAACAGTGGGAGTTTTTTTTACTAGGCTAAAAGTTTCTTGATAATCGAAGCCCCTCTCGTTTTATTAGCTACAAACCTTGCTTTATGTTTATCAAATGTGCAATTTGATGTGAGTTTGACTTTGTAAGCATACTTGCAACCTATGACTTTTTTTCTACGGGTAAGGGAACAATGACCAAGTGCCATTTGCCTTAAGGGAGTTCAGGCCATGGCAGCACACCAATGCTCATGAACCACAGCCTCCACATAATTCTTTTGTTCTAAAGCGAGTGTGAGCAATAAAGCATATGCTTGATATGAGGATGAGATATTATAATATGAAAGGTAATGTTCTAAGGGATGCATAATGCAAGATAAAGATAAATGAGATGGAGGTAAAGTGGTTAGAAGTTGGAAATGTGATCATGTCATAAGAAGGTGTGTACCTAATTTTGTTAGACCTTCGAAGATGAGTGTGTGGTGAGATCACGTGTAGAGATGACCTAATAGAAAGGTCAGGTGGAGTAATTGAAGAAGAGGAAGATGTGAAAAAACTTGTTTCAAGCAAAGTTTTGAATACCGTACTGATGAGCATACTAATCAAGGCACTGGAATGAAATATTTTAGTACTGATACCATTTCGTGTACCATTTCGGAATAGTCTATATATAAAAAAATTATATATATAAATACATATATAAATTATATTTCAAAAAAATAGTCAATATATGAATATTATATATATATAAATACATATATATAAATAATTTAGTCTAAACTAAGGTAAAAAAAAAAAAAATGAAAAATATATATATATATTAAAATCTGGACTGCTGGTACGGGTCGATACGGCTAATATGACCAAAATATCGGCCGATACGATCGGTATTTGGATTGGTATGGTACAGGCTGTGTACCTGTACCTCCCAAGTGTCTGGTACGGTATATACCGACCGGTATGGTACGGTACCAAAAACAATGGTTTCAAGTGAAGGGGAGGGAAGGTGGGAGTAGCAAAGGAGGGGAAAGAGAGGAAGACTTTGGTGAAGAGATGGTGGACTTGGTAGTGATTAGAGGGTCTGTAAGAAGATAGAAAACTTGATCAGGTAAGACAGGAGGAATGGTGATAGGATATGAGAGTGAAGAAGATTTAAAAGTATCAGAATTTCTGTTTTCAAAAAGAAATTCAAATTCTGAAAAAGACTACATCTCTAGATATAAAAGTTTGATGATTATGGAAGTTATATACCTTATATCCCTTAACCTCCACAAGGTATAAGGAAGAGGCATTTCTGGGCTCTTGGATCAAGTTTAGTTTAATTGCATTTGAGTGTAGAAACAAAGCAAAGACACACAAAAATCCGTAAATGACTATAAAAATGTTTAGATGAAAACAACACTTCATAAGGAGATTTGTTGTGAATGATGGGTAAAGGTATCGTATTGATGAAGTGAGTAGTTGTCAACATTGCATACCCCCAAAATCTTGTGGGTAGGGAAGCTTGAATGAGTAAAGCTCGAGCAACAATGATTAAATGTTGTTGCTTCCTTTTCACAACACCATTTTGCTATGGTGTAGACACACATGATTTTTAGCGTAAAATGCCATTGAAGTTGAAGAAATCAGGCATATGGAATTTCAATCCATTATCAATTTGAAGATGTTTGGTTTTAGAATTAAATTTGGTTTGTACCATGAGAATGAAAAATTGCCAAAGGGAGCGTGAAACTGATTTAAATTGCATTAGATATATCTATGTAACTCGGCTATAGTCATCAACAATCATTAAAATATAATGATGACCATGTAAAGAAGTTTGAGAATATGGACTCCAAATGTCACAATGGATAAGTTCAAAGGCAGAGTCAGTAAAAGTAATGCTTGATTGAAATGGAAGGCATTTTTGTTTAGATAAAGAACAAATAGTACAATAATTTTGATAACATCATTTTATATTAGGGCAAGAAGACTGAGTTAAATTCATTCTTTGATATGACAAATGTCCTAATCTAAGACGACAAACATTAAGGTTATGTCTATTAATAGCATTACAAGCTGAAGTATTGG
Source organism: Platycarya longipes (assembly GCA_036559045.1). Lineage (NCBI taxonomy): Eukaryota > Viridiplantae > Streptophyta > Magnoliopsida > Fagales > Juglandaceae > Platycarya > Platycarya longipes. Next base: position 24,538,513 of record CM071789.1, on the reverse strand, counting down.
AGGAAATTAAAGAAGTCCTAGAATGCTGATGAGAGGTACTACAGTCAAGAGAGCATGAGAGTAGAAAGTATAGGCCATTATTGAGTTTAGCTAGCCCAATCATCATCTATGAAGAGAAGACTTATATGGAGCAAAATTTATCCAAGAAAATGAGACAAATGAAGGGGGTTAAGGATGAGTTTATTGACAGATAAGAGATTCAATGTGAAGGAGGAGATGCATAGGACCCCTGTAAGAATGGCAGACTTAAGGAGGTGAACATCACCTATTCGTGTGACCTCAACCCATGTCCCATTGGGCAACTGAACATATGTCTGGGTAGTGTAAGTGATTTTAGTGAGAAGAACTGGGAAAAATATGTGGTATGTTGCTCCATTGTCAATGATCCATTGTTTATTGATAGGTTTAGGTGATGATTGGTGATGCATAAACAATGAAAGTTAATGCTGATAATTCTTGGAGGAAATGGATGAATCTAAAACAACATATAAGCAAGAAGGTATACTTGCCATATTTAAATGAGATGCAACAAGCAAAGAAGAGTCACTGCTCGAGGATGGGGCGACTTTGGTGAGTTGAGAAGTTTCTTGAGAGAATGGGGCATGAATATGAGTTGAATGTTGTGTTTGACTATTGACAAGTACCATGAGCTGCTAAGTTTGAGACTAGGAGAGAGTCAAATGTTGCGCTTCCACAACTCCTTTCTCATGGCTTTGAGAGACCACTTGGTTGGCTGAATGAGTAGTAGAGAAATTCTAATTGTTAGAGTAGCCTAGCTTTGATTTTATGAACTTAAAGTTTGGGGGAAATCCTATCACTATGTAGAATTTATCACGATTGTGTCCATACTTTCACAATGTCTACATGTTCAGGCCTTTCTTTCTTTTTGGGCTGGTTGCTGAAGATTGCTAGAGTTGAGAATTCGACTAGAGGTAATTGCCAGAATGTATGCTTGACCATGTCTCTCTTTTTGTAGAATTAAGGAGAAGGTCTTATCAAGTGAGGGAATAGAACTCAGGAGTATGATTTGCCTTCACATGCTCTCATAAGAGTCATTCGGCCGATAAGAAACTTAAAAACATTATCAGACTACTAAACTTCACCTAGTGAATTGAGAGCCTTACATTTGTAGAGACCACATGAACATCAAGGCACGGGTCTATAGATTTTGAGCTCTTCCCAAATTGCACTTAATCGAGCAAATTATTCACTGATAGTTTGAGTACCTTGCCCGATAGTTCCAAGTTGCTGCTAAAGTTGGTAAATCTTGACATTATCTGACTGAGCAAAGTGAATTTGTAGCTTGTCTCACACTGCCTTAATTGAGCTAATGTAAAGGACGTTTGAAGATATCTCCTTAGATATCGAATTAAGGAGCCACAAAAAGATGATGTTGTGGCAACGCAACTATGGAATATATGTAGGACGAGTTAATTTTGGAGTGGCAATAGTTTCAGCTAAGAAACCAAGCTTAAGTTTTATTGAAATGGACAGAGTGAATGCTCGACTTTAGGAGAGATAATTCGGGCCTGAGAGAGGTTGAGAAACAATCACAGAGTTGACATTATCATTGTGGTAAAGATAAAATTGGTTGTTTAGGCCTTCAGTGGGTGAAGACTTGTATGATGGAGTGTTTGAGTTGGGGACAATGTTGGATGAATTCTCTTCTGCCATCGAAAAGGTTGAATATAAACACTATGATGAAAACAAGTGAAATGCTGAAAAGGTGTTTGTGATGAATGATAACAAGGCAAGATTGTTACCGAACTTGACTCTATACCATGTCAGAAATGAAGAAACGAGGATGAAAAAGAAAAGGAAGGTAATGACAAAGAGGCGCGTATGAGAGAAGATTTGCTATTCTCATTGATTCTTCAAATATAATGTGTACAGAGCCCCATATATACAAAACCAGCATTCTAACCAACAAAAGAATAAAGAATATTCTGTCTCGATCGAACATGTCCTATATTGTTATAATACACAGCTGTATAGAAAGGAAAAATAACTAATTACATCCTATCCCGTACAACAATGCAGCTGTGAGCTGAGCCTTGTCATCCCTTCAGATTCTAGAATGTACAGCAGATGAATGATCTTCTATGACTCGTGTATTTATTGAGAGTTTTCCGACAATTTCTTAGAATATGTGAAGAATTAAAAAGACGTCAAAATATTACTTTTTTAGAAACTTCTGTTTTATGGGATTGAACAGAAAGCAACTCTTCTTCTATTATTCGTAATGAGTCCTTACTTATTCCAGGAATCGAATCATCAAAAAATGAGATTCAAAATTTTCGTAGTCATGATTTTTGTACTTTTTTTTTCTCATTTTCTTGGCAACCATACTGACTAGGCATGGACAAAAAAAAAAAACCCACCACCTGGGCCATGCAGGAGGGCCTATATCCCAGCTGCTCCATCCAAAACATAGAACCCTACTGCAGTCTGTAGTAGCTAGTACTGTCGGGTTATTGAAAGTGATTATTAGAAGAGTCTGAGACTGTTGATTGATGGGTCATATGCATGGTCACATGCTACTCGGCATGCCCACAATTCATTTACGTGAATCAACAGTTCTAAATTTACCAATTGGTCGAATTTATTGGAATCAGGAATTCAACGACCAAATTGACAAGACCATTCCATAACTAGACAAACCCTTTAGATGAAGAGTACATAAATAATTTATTTGAAAAGAGGGGAAAAAAAAAAAACCCGTCACAGCACCAAGCTCCTGTGTATTTAGTTGCATCACCGATTGACCATAAACCCACAAATTTGGGCGTCAAGACCGGGGGGGATCCAGGCAGGCATACATGCAGGGTGTACCCCACATGAATAATGCATCTTTGTTAGAGTCATGTGCAGCCAAAAAGGGTTGCAAGTCACACAGTACTCACATGCCACCCATGAATTGGGTCCCCAGTCAAGTGTCGGCAAACGGGTGTTTCTCTTTTCACTTGGATCGATCTTTCAGATGAAGCTCTTCTCTTTTACCTATATGTTATTCATATGATACACACAAATGGTAATTGGTATCGGGTCAAAAGAATTGAGTGTTCTCCATACTATTTGCTTTGCTTTATTTTCCATAATACAAAGCACAACAATAGAGAACAAGAAAAGATGCCAGCCATCTGAAAGATTCAGAAGAGAATATCCACAGGCCCCTACACACTCTCTCATCATCACCATAAACAGAATTACAATGATGAACAAAAATAATAATAAGAAGAAGAAGAAAAGAAGAAAATCATCGACAGGATGATGGAATATATGCTCGTGTATGCTTGAGCCAAGACATATATGATATAATAAGCACTGATTGATATATAAATCCTACATTGTACTACTAATTTTGTTTTGAAAATTTGTTTCTGTCCCGGTTGTGTTCTTTTCTCTTGGTAATCTATGAATGCTACTTCAGAATAAAGGATCCTTTTCATATTCTTGCCACTCAGAAAATGTGTACTTATAATCATCTCCTTCTGCAAAACCGACACTAGGATCCTTCCCCTCCCTAATTAAACACCTAACTCTTTCTATCCTCTCAAGAACTCCCTTCACTGCTAAATCAAATGCATCCTCAAAAGTCTCTAATCTGGACCTGGGATCTGCATAAATTATACTTGGAATGAGCCCTATAACTTCCTCTCTCATGGCCAATTCTTTGTCCTTTGAAATCCCAAGCAATATCTTCTCCACGCTCCCATTCCAGTTTTTCACATCCTTAACAGGTATATACACAGAATACTCAGTACCATTCCCTGGTAAATGCCACAAATATTGAGCATAAGCAGTACCGGGATGAAAGAAAACCGGAATACAACCAGCCAAAATGGAGTCAAAAATGGATCTCCTAGTGTAGGAATCCCCCGGAGGCTGTAAACAATAAACCGAGCTCCGAAAAACCTTCATAAGATTAACTGGGTTGTCACACTTATTCCCATCTGAACTACAATTTATAAATTTGCAAGCTTTCGAAGATCTGCATTGTTCAATAGCCACACCTCGAACAGAATTGCTGAGGTCAGGCCGTGGTGCACCAGCAAAAGTAAACAGATAACTCCGATCTTGGGTTCTCACACTGCTTTGCCACTCTAAGACTTGACTGTCTTTGAAAGGATGAAAGTTTGTTGGATATGGGATTGCAAAATCATTTTTCCAAGAGCTTGATTCAACCGACAACATTGTCATGTTCTGGGATTCAGGCAAAAACCTAAACTTGGTACCCCAATCGGAGGCATCATCTGTTTGCCTTCTGAAATCCCAAGAAATCCTCCCCGCAATCAAGAAATGGTCTCTGCCCCACATTTTCTTCCACTCCGGTCTTTCGACCAGCCAATTGAGAAGGTCCTTCCCAGGAGAGTCCCTCACGGATATGTTGGGACTCCATAGATATTGACTAATATCTAGACCGGCATAATATGGCACAAAAATTGCAGAGGCCAGAGACGAATCATTGGTCAAGCACTCGTACCGCTCCATCTTGTTGTGGAAAATGACTTCTAACGAGAATTGATTCGTGGAAAACCAGCTCCGGTTTGACAGAATCCCTTGGGAATTCTCAATTTGGGTACCGAGACCCAAGTTTTCCAGATAGGGGCACATGTTGGAGTTGGTCCCTCTAGTAAGAGACTGACAATTCTTGAGCAAATCATGGTTAAATCGGCTTGGCAGATTATGAACATACACATATCTACCCAGGCAAGTATCTGAATCACTTTCTTCTCCTACGCTTTCGTCCGTGACAGATTGATTGGTGGCTAAATGGGTTTGGTTCTCCGGAATAACAACAGGGTTTATTCGGTCGAGTGAGAAAGGGAGTTCATTGTCGGCAGGCATCATAGTTGAATAATCAAAGTGGAACAGTACGAAGCTGAGAACAAAGAGGATGAGGAAGACTAACCATAGTTGAGGAGAGCATTTTCCGGCGATTGCGTTCTCCATATGCCGATAATGTGAATTCCAGCAAAACAAACACTTACAAATTAAATGCCATTTCTTCCTCCCGAAAGGATTCTCAGAACGGAGAAGAGCAGAGGCAGAGAGCAAGAGAAAGGAAAAAACTTCGGCAGGTGGTTGTGTGCTTATTTAAGACCTGAAAATGGGGCATAAATGATGGGCTTTGCGGTTGAATATATTTTTGGACGAAATGGAAATTGAGTTTGCACTTTTGCAATAGGGAGCAAACGTCTGTTACTTTCTTAGGAACTTAAAAATTGTCGTGGGAGGTGGGAGTCGGGACACTTTAATGTTTATTTATTTATATTAGAAAAACAGCTTCTAATGATTTTTAGGTCTTTTTATTTTATTTTATTTTGACTAAATATATTAATTATAAAATAAATGTAAACGTGAATTTATAAGTAATATGCAGTCGTTTAAAAAAAAATGAATATATATGAGACATACTTAAAAAAAATTAACTTTTTTAATAATAGATCTAATTTTTTATCAAAATGATTACATGCCGTTTATAATTTTACAATTATATGTAGCATTATCCATTATAAAATAATGTTATACATTCTCTCGGGGCCTCTCCTGTCTCTAATTTTCTGTGGATCATATCGATAAATAGCTATAATATTTATACACATTCTGCACATACACTAATACTAGTGTAGGAGCTTTTTTTTTTTATCTGCTCATAAATTTAAGTTTATTAAATTTATTAAGAGAGCCTTCTATATGGCATGAGTATATAGTTTCTCCATTTGAATTTGGGTAAAAATTAAAGAGGTCCAATTCCTGTTTTTCGAAAAAGGCCCATAAAGGTCAGTCGGCCCATAAAGATTTAAGTTTTGGTATGGTTAAATAGTATTTTAACGTGCAAGCACGTTTGCCACATTTGCCTAGTTGGAAGAAAAAACAATTCCTGAAAATTATGTGTCCAAACAGCAAACAAAGTGTGACTCCTTACATGCGACACAAAATCTTGAGCAATTGAGTTAGTTGTTCGTTCACAATCAATAAGATTGAGAGAGTACATAAGATTGATTAGTAAGCAAACATTTTAAATAGTTTTAATTAGTAAATCAACAAACATCCATAACAAAACTCTCACAACCCCTACACAAATTAACCACTTTTGCTAAGCGCAAATTCACCACAAAGATTGCTAAGAAGCTTAGTCTCATCCTCTACACACAGTAAGACTTAATTCATAAATTAAAAATAAAAAAAATAAAAATATTACGTATATAAAAGTAAACAAATTTTAGTCATCAGTTTCCATAAGTCAAAAATTATGGTCTGGATTTCTCCAATTAGCTTGACCCTGCAGCATAAAGTTAAGTAGCAAATAAAGATTAAGAAAAAAGACCACATAAATATCAGCATTTCTTTGATTGTGAGCAGCGGGAATGACAAGAATTAACTTACAAAACAATATTGACAATTCTCATCAGTGAAAATTAACCTTTTTTCCCTATAAATATCTAGGCAAAATGCAATTACCAGTATAGGAAGACTTTACTGAATATATAAGCCTGGTTGGGTCAGGTGGCCATAAAAGTTTAAGACACTGCATGGTGAGAATGGAACGTAAGACGAGCAACGGATGCCAAGAACAATGAATTGCAAGAAAAGACAAGCAGTGAGATCATCCTAAAGCTACATTGTATTATTGGACAAATGGCCATCAAAGTTTCAGTCAGAAGAACATAGCACAAATATTCATATCAAGCTCTTGGGAATGTGGCTCCACCTTGCTAATCACCCCATTCAACATGTTAGCCAATGCTTTAGCTGATAGATTTAACAAACTCAACCATCAAGATAATTGACATCAGAAATAAGAAATATTTGAAGCTCTGAGAAATAAAGAAGCATTTAATATCCTCTTAGAAATACCCTGTGAGTGAAAATCGTGGAGCATTCTCATGAAATCTCATTGAATACTCTCAATTGGTAGTGTAATAAAGCCAAATAAAACCATCAGAGCATGAAGTCTTCCCATTCACTACTTCAAGAGTCCTCCCATTTGGTGCTCTGCAAGCAACCACACTGGACACACACAACCCTCACCACCTATAGGCAGAAATGGTTGCATCATTTACTTGTGGTCATATTCCGCAACTTATTGGTATACTAAGGTTGCATATTTTAGGAAATATTTCTTCACTACTAAACTTCTATTCCCATAGATTTTTTTATAGGACAAGATTTTCAAAATTAGATTATTGGAAACCACCACTATAATAGCAAAAGGAAGATATGATTTCTAAGAAGTAGATATAATCCAGAAATGTCTCTGAGTGCAAATCAACCCCAAGTCCAAGAGGGCATGCCACCTACCATATACACTTTTATATCCATTGAGCAAGCAAGATAAATCGACACAACTACAAATCTACAAAACCATATCACTGATAGGCACACATGATAAAATAATACTTTGACCTACCTTTTCTAGCTCTAGAAGAAGTTTTGAAATCCAGATCACACCAATTTCAACAAAGAAAACATGTAGATTGGTGCCACAAATAATTCTCCCATGCATAGAGCATTGGCATAATTTACTTCTAGGATCAGCAATATGGTATCTAAATGTCTCAAATTTGTTTTTTGTTTTTTTATAAGTAAAATGTCTCAAAATATTGAACCTAGTTAATTACCCAGCTAAACGTTCATTGATTTTTCTTACAAGATAAATAACCAAGTTATTCCCCACCTAGTTTGTTACTCAAGAAAGGAAGTTTGAAGGCCATACAGTGGCTGCATTTCTATGCAAGGTCTTGATGCTCATGAAATTTCGGTAGTGAGAATAAAGTGGTAAATTAAAGTAGATGCTCAAGTGCTCATGTTAGTACCAAAGTCGAAACCAACCATGAATGTGATGCAAACTCCAACACATAACAAAATTCCAAAGTAGGAATGAACAATATAGGAAGGACAAAGACCATACCTTGAAAGGAATGTAAGTGAGTCCCTTAATACAATCATTTTGCTCTTGGAAGCTAATGACCTTCCCGAAGCAGTCAAGAGTAATCTTGAATGTGTTTCTAGAGTTTAGGTATGGCAACATCCTCTCATCTGGATAGCATCTTATAGATTCTTCAAGTTTCCCATAACTACTCCCTTCTTCCCAAAGCTCATAAATTCCCTTCATGAGTATACCTACAATTTCACCAAGCTATGATCAATAAACTATGCTACGTAATTGAACCAGCCTACTCTGCCAATACTGAGGAAAACAAAAAACAAATCCTATAATCTAATCTACAACAAGTAAAGAAAAGAACAAGCAGATGTTGATTATATTGAGTACTTCAAACTAAGCACTGAATTAAATCTGCTCATGGGTTTTAAGCATGAATTAAAACCAAACTAAGCATCAAACTAAATAAAGAAAAAATGATGATTGATTTATTAAAACAAATTGGTTTTAATTTCTTTATATCCCCTTTACTACTAATTTATCCCCTCAAGAATTAAGCATCAAACTAAGCATAAATTATCCCCTCAAGAACATCTATGTATTCTTTCTCCTCTATCAAATTATAAACCCAAATTCACTGGTCTGATTTAGTCCTCCACTCTTCATCACCACCTGAAAAAGTAAAAATAAAAAGTTATTAAAGTTGTGCTCTTTGCCACTGAATGCATCAACATTATACATTTAAGCATCATTAAAAAAACAAATATATTTAAGTTGCAAAAAAAAATAATAATAAAAATAAAACTTGAAAGATAGGAAGAAAACAAAGAACAGATCTTAAGCTGCTAATAGAATTTACAGACCCCCTTACATCCCCAAAAATACAATTGTTGTACGAAGTAGTGATGCAGAGGAAGAATAATGCTAAGTGTGTTTCAAGGTCTAAAAGGACCTTAAATCAGGTAAATTATTGATGAAAAAATCTCTTTTTCTGTTGATATAAAAGTTAAGACTACCAACTTCAGAGCCCTAAATCGAATCCAAATCTTGCTTTAATCGACAAAAATTCTCCGCCATTATTACCTTCATATAGGATTACATCTGCGTGACAGTCCTTAGCAAAGGCTAAGGACTTCTTGACCAATGTCCTCAGCCATGAAGGCCTCACCAACAGAGTTAGCAATCTCACAACCCAAAAATTGAGAAGAAAAAAAGTACACATTGTGAGAAGCAGTAGCAGTTTTCAGACCTTGTTTTTCTTTGAACTCCTATCTCTCATTGTTGCTCAAACTTCATATAGATATCAAGATTTATAATGGGGTGGGTTTCGTGTGTGGGTCTAGGGAGGAGTTGTGGTCTTCGAGTCAAGGGGAGGAGGAAGGGAGCATCCCGAGGTGGTCGTGGTGCTCGATGGTGGTTGTTTATGGTGGCGTATGGCGGCACAAGGGTGGAGAACCTATGTGATGTGCGTGGAGTCGAGAGAGAACTCGGGAGCTGTGTTCTGAAATTCTCAGGGACAAAAACGTATAGAGATGACAACAGGGGCATAAGTGGAAGATTACAGGTCATTACTATACACATAGGATATATGCTTTTTAAGTATAAAGAAATAACAAATAATGATCTTCTTAATCTATTTTACCTTATCTGCTTGCTGCAGAGATGTTGGATTCTGCTCTCTCTCTTTCTCTCTTGAGGTGAGGACTTTTCTTTGTGTTTCCTACTAAAGCATAGAGCAACGTTCCTTAGGTCTCTTGATCTGAAGAGGTTAACATTCTTAGTCATTGTCTCTCCAATGGCAGATTAACTAGCTACTCTTTGTAAAGTTCTCACACTCAAGGAAGTGGAATTGGAAGAAATCAACTTACCATAAAAGGATGTTCTAAAGTTTGATGAACTCAATAAGCTATGTTTGGTTGCCTTGGTGGTAGCTGAGAAAGAGGTCAACATAGGAGCATTCAAGGCCACAACAGTGAAAGTATGGAAACTAGGCAATCATTTAGGCATTGATGTGGATGAGAAAGGGAGAGCTTGGGGTAGCTTTATCAGAGTCAAGGTCTTGTTGAACATAACTTAACCATTGCCTAGGGGCAGAGTTCTCACTATGGGCAAGTCTAGGTACTAGATTCCCTTCAAATATGAATGTTTAGCCAACTTTTGCTTCCACTGTAGAACTATCCTGCATCGTAAGGTTACTTATTCTTGATTGGCCTCAACTGGAAGGAAGAGTGATGCCAACAAGCTCCAGTATGGCCCATGGCTGCAAGTAGGTCCCCCTCCAAAGCTAGATCTCTTTGGCACATGAAGTGGACTTGAACCTGGTGTCAAGAGACAAGCTGCTTAGACAACTCAAAGCTAATCTGGAACCCTCCATCAATCGCTTGAAGCAAATGGCAGACCAAAAAAGATGAGTTGGGGATCTCAAAGTAGGTGACATGGTGTTCCTTAAGTTGCACCCTTATTGATAGCAATCAGCCTTCAAACGTGCACACTAGAAGCTTGCCAGCCGATTTTACAAACCATATCCCGTCGTGCAAAAAATCGAAGTTGTTGCATACAAACTCCAACTGCCAGAAGGAGCTCGAATTCATCCCATTTTCCATATTTCACTCCTTAAGAAATTCATTGGAGAGATAGCTGTGCCATCTAAAGAGTTGCCACCAATAACTGATGAAGGGGTTGTCATGCTAGAACCTTTGCGCATACTAGATACTCGTTGGGTCAAATGAGAGAAATTTGAGGAAGAAAATTCGGTTCAATGGAAACAATTACCAGTGGAAGAGGCTACATGGAAGACACGTCAGTCGCTACTCGAACAATTTCCAACTGCAAACCTTGAGAAACAAGAGTCCACCTGATGGGGGAAGGATTGATAAGCCGAGACATTTGGCTAGAGGATTAAAACGAAATCCAAATATCAGGGAGGAGGTTAGATATCCAGACGAAGACGGCACATAGGGTTGGGTCAGCTACAATTCCAATTTCAGTTTCAAATTTAAACTTGATGATTATCTTTATCGCATGTTTATTTCAAATAGTTAGTATTTTACTTCATTTCATATTTTATGTTTCAAGAGTATTACAGTCCTAGTTGTTTTCTGTTTTCAGCAAGTTAGTGTTATAGTCGGCTGCCAATAACAGTCTTTAGTTATGCTTTAAATTATACCATGTACGTAGTCTATTTAAGCAAACTATTATCATCAATAAAATCATCAAGCAATTTATTTCCAAAGTGTGGTACATTCTCACTCGAAGAGAATATCTGTCTTAGTGTTCTTAATCCATCATCTTCTCGAGACCTATCAAAAACAAATGCCATATGATATCTGAAATTTAAGCCACTTGTAAATGGTCAGTAAGTGGTGCCAACATTAATTTATATTCTTTGTCTGTGAGCAAAAGTCGAATGCATAATTACCTAAAAAATTTACAGAAAAAAAAAGTTTTACACAACTAAAATTATTAGAAAGGATCAAATACTTAAACTGAAGTAGTTAAAGTATAAAAACTATAGCCTACCAAATTAGAAGAAGGAAAAAAAATTGGTGAATTGTGAGAAACTAATACAATTTGCATTAGTATCTTCTCTCTCAATCATTCTTCCAACCAACCATGCAGTTTGCATCTTCTCAACTCGTAAGTGGGAAAAAAAAGGTGATGACACTTAGCGAGAAATCCTTAAAGAAGGAGCAAGAAATTGTTACCAGAGACGCTCGGAGAATCTTAATTATAATATAAAAAAATATAAATTATTATATCGAATATTTTTTAAAATTTTCAAAATATGAGGCTTTATTTAAAATATTTAAAGAAAACTTTTTTATTTTATATTTAATATAACAATTTAAAATGATATCTTATTGTAAATTTTGTGCTTCAATTTAGCAAGATCATAAAAAAATATATTAAATTTTAGTATTATGAGGCCTTCTACATTTTTTTTATAAGTAAAAAATTTTATTAATGAGAATAGGCACAGCCCAAATATACAGGAGATGTACAAAAGTTTAAATCTAATTAAGAGGAAAGGTTGAAACAAGAAAATTATAAAAATCTAGACTATTGCAATACATTGAAAAATATAAAAATTATTTAATGAAATGATTTTATATATTTTTTAAAAAATATTTAAAAAAAATATTTTTACTTTTAATTTTGAAGTTCTTGGGATCTTAGACAATGGCCTAATGCTTGTGCCGGCTCTGACAGATAGTGCACTATCTTGACTACCCATAGCATTTTTGAGTATAAATATAACTAAAACTATATTAATTTATAGAGTAATTTATATATAGACTTAAAATATATTATTAACAGTAATATAGTATTAGTATAAGGCCATAAAGTACAAATTGTAATTAAAATATATTATATACTAATGTATATTAGTATTACTAACTTATTAATGTACTTACCAAAAAGAATATATTGAGAATTTATTAGGTTATAAAATTTTATTAATATATATATTATACTTAAAGCATATGATCAAATAAATATTTATGTTTAAGATTAACATTTTATGTTTTAAATTATAATAACATTATCTTATATATAATTATAATTTATATTATTATATATAATTATATATAATATAAAGAATATTATATATAATATTAAAAAATTAATTTAAAATATATAATATATCAAACCAATCCAATCCTAAAAAACGTAAAACTAGAATCGGACTGGAATCGGTCAATTTTGAAGCTAAGGAGCACAAATCCAAATTGCACTAGTTGAACTAGAAGGGACTTGGCAAGTCTAAAAGAGGTGAGGGTTTAGGTTTTAGACTTGGCAAGTCTAAAAGATTCTGAACACTTCGACCTTACCTTATTAGCTAAGCAAGGTCGAAGGATCCTCCAAAATTCTTTTGTCCTGGTTGATCGATTCCAACAAGCTAAGTATTATCCTAACTCAGATTTCCTACTACTAAAGTAAAAAATAGTGATTCCTCTTTTTGGAGGAGTATAATTTCAGCTAAGTCCCTTTTGCTAGAAGGATTAATGTGGAAGATAGAGAATGGGGAGAGTGAGCATTTGGCAGGACAACTGAATTCCTAATCCTACTCCTTTTAGGATCCAATCTTCACCAAAGATTTTTGATGCTATAGCAAAAGTGTCTTTGCTAATTGATCAGGATAACCTATAGTGGAATTTAAATTTGGTCCAAGACACTTTCTGCAAATCTGAAGTAGAAATCATTTCTAGAATCCCAATCAATCCTTGCAAAAGTTCAATCTCTTGACTTGGGGATGCACTGCTAATGATAAGTTTTCAATTAAGTTGGCGTATCATATCCAAGGGTCACTCATAGAAGGCAGCTTGGGCAAACCTCGAGGACTACTACTAAACCTAATATGTGGCACAATATTTGGAGACTAAAGGGCCCTAACGCTATCAAGATGTTTATATGGAGAGCAGCTAAGGAAAATCCTCCCCACAAAACTTTAACCTTCACAAGTGGAAGGTAGTGGAATCCCCCATGTGCCTAATCTGTTTAAGCCACCTTGAGGTTATTGCTCATGCCCTATGGTGATGCAAGGCTGCCCAAGCTGTGTGGAGCCTGAGTTCAAGAAAAATTCAGAAGTGTAGCATTGATGATGCCCCTTTCATTGAGATCCTAAAGACCACCTAATCTCCTACTTGTCTGAAGAGGAAGTCTCTAAGATTGCCATCACTGCAAAACATATACGGCAAAGGAGGAACACTTAGATTTTCAAGTCCATATTCATTCCTCTCCAGCAAGTAATAAGCCTAGTCTCCATGAGCCTTTTTTTTTTTTTTATCTTAATATATGCTTTGTGCATCAGAAACATAAGGTCTCCCTCGTCTAGTCCCCATCTCAGCGAAGTGTGCCCCTTCCTAATTTCTATAAGGTCAACTGGGATGCAGCTACTGATAAAGTCCAATGTAAGGTGAGCATAGGTGTGGTGATTAGAGGCTGGAATATCAAAGTTACTGCTACACTGAGATCATCTCGTGACTAGAAAGATCAATGTAGTGGCATGCTACTTATCAAAAAGTGCCTTAAGTCTTTCCAAGGAGAGTATTCTTGTAAAGGATTATCCTCCTTGTATTTATAATTTTCTCTAAATAAGTAATTAAGGAAGGTAGTTCTTTCTTCAGGAAAATAAAATGCTGGTATTTAATTATGGCAACCTATTAAAAACAAGTGTTATAAATATAAAAATATTCTACAAAAGTAAATTTTAAATTGTAGTTTCATGTGATTCATTAAATTTATTTTACAATAAATTAATTTTACAATATGATGTATCATACATCATATTAATTCATTGTGGATTTATATTTGTATAACTTCTTTGTAGCTTAAGTATTTCTTTTTATTAAATAATGATAGAAAAATATTTGATTTCCAAAAAATTCTTATAAAAGTGAATTTTATAAACCTATGTGACAGCCCGTTGTGGTACATTAATGATTGTGAAACATTTTTTCTTAAACATATATAATTAAAAATAGTTGTAATGCATCGCATCCAGTCACATTTGATTGTGACGATTTATTTATGTAAAGTGATCTTTTTATGAATCTACTGCTCCTTCATAAAACAAAATAAAAAAAAATTTATTAAATATTTCAATTTATATAATTAATCTCAAAGTTGTGAGAAAGTTATAGCTATATCCTTCCCCTTATCATATATTTAACCATCATTAAATATACCTCTCATGCATGCCTCCCAAACTAAATAATCTCCGATCTAAGTTATTTTCCAACGTTCTAATTATATGATGGAGCATACATATCAAATCTGACACTGCAAATTAAATTCAACAGGAGTTGTAAAAGTTTAATATACTACATCGAAATTTCACAACTGATCTTACTATATTGTAAAACCCAAACAAGCAAACTTGGAATTACATTAAGAACTCCCTCAAAAAAGTAAATATAATAGCTATAAATAGAGGCTCCAAAATAAATTAAACTCTTAAAGAAGAAACCCAAAACAATTTTCAATAGAATCGAACTTCTAATAGTAATAGATGCTGGACAGAGCTAACCATATATGCGGTACAGGCCTGGGAGGCAGGTGGGAAAAGGGGATCGGGATCCTTGGCTGCCCACCCACATCGGGCAAGTAGCACTTCGGTTAAAAATATATATTATAATAATATTTTATTTAATTTTAATCTTAATCTCATATCATTTCATCTTATCTTACCTTATTATATCATATCATATCATCTTATTTTACCAAGTTTTTTTTTGTATCACTTGGTGCATATATTTCTTTTGAACTTGAATGCTTTAAATTTAAGTAGTAAGTTATAGAGATTTTCTTTTTATATATATAAGAACTTTGAGTGTTTATTCTGCAATATATTCGTAATTACGATGTTTCTCAATGAAAACAGAAGAAGCAGAAAATTGTAGTTTTTTTTTTTAACAAAATGTAGTTGAATAGGCTAGGCAGAGTGAAGAACGTAAACGTATATACCCAGGGTGCCATGATCTATATATCAACTTCTCTTAATTAATTATCTCCTAAAATTTGGTTTATTTTTATTTTTTTAAAATAACAATTGGGAATAACTGACTACAAATAATCAATTTTTTTTATAATAACAAAGCCAAAAACAAAGAGGATTAGGACGACTGTCAAAATTCACAGGTAATTGGGTTCTCCATCTGCCATTGCTTGGATTTCAATTCCCAAAAGTGTTCTCTGAAAGGGAAAGTGCATAGAGTAGGAAAAAGAAAGAGATACAATATTAATGGATCGGAAAGGCTTAAAAATTTCATATTTTAGGAGAAAATGATTATAAAGAGTTGGATGTCAAGTACCGTGAAGGATGGGATTTTGAGTTAGGATTAATGGTACAAAGAAGGGAGCAAACGTCCGTTGCTTTGTTGGGAAAAAAGTGCAAAAGTAATCTCAATATTACTTTTGTTTTCCACTTTATTCAAATAAGCCAAAGGATGAAAAGTGTAAAAACATCCGATTGAGTTCACCAATTAAAGACCTTTTCTTTTTTTTTTTTCATTCCTGAATGAGGCTTCCCTTCCCTAATTCCGCCTTACTTGCGGCATGCATATATATTATATTCACACAAGCTCCTCCCATAATATTTGTGGCTCACAGCCCGTAACAGAAGGTTGAGAATGAGAATTTGGCCTATAATTGCGCTCTGGCCGTCACAGGAAAGACACAAGAATAAGGGCATTTTTGGAAAACTATACTCATATTATATATCCATCTTATGTTAAAATTTTCATAATTTTCTTCTCAAATATGACTTTAGACATAAACTTTTTAGTTTTTAATTTTTTTCATCTAATTATTACTTAATCATTACTAATTTTCTAAACTTTCAAACAAAACACAAAAAATAATATTACTTTTTCAAATTTTAAAACAAAAATAATTTTTAATAATATTTTTATTTCATTTTTTTTCTCTTCTTTACTAAAATCCAATAAAACATTATAGCTTAAACCATTTCACTATTATTTACAAATACTTTTATTATTGCAAAGTTCTCAAATCTTTTCATTCCTCAAAAATCACCTAAGCCTTTTTATTATAAGTGCACATTTGAAGTTGCGGTGAGAAATATTACTTTTAAATTAAAAGCTTATAATTTAAAGTTTAATTTAATAAGTTGTACTACTAAAAAGCCATTTACTGTTTAAGATTTATATGTTTAAAGCACTTTTTAGAATTAGTTATGGTAGTTTTTTAAAATATATAATAATTTGCAGGAATTTTTTTATAGAAGTTTCAATTTGGTGCTTTTTGAAAAAACTGATTTTTAGTTTTTCTAACCGCCTAAAACACTTTTTATAAAATTACCAAACACGTTATTTTTGTTTAAAAATATTTTTAACTACTTAAAAGTACTTTTTAAGACTTGAAACGCAATCTCAAACAAATTCTAAGAAATATTTTTTTTAATAAGTAAAAATTTATGAATATAAATAGACATAACCAAATACATTATATGTATACAAGAGAAAACAATTAGCCCATAATAGTCATCCCCTGATGAATTGTAGCCTAGAATAGGAAAGAATGTCCAAGAACGAGAAATTAGAAACTTTTTCAATTTACACCAAGCCCGATCGAAAAAAAACTCTCATCCCCAAAGCAAAGCAAGTCATTGTGAATAATCCAACCCCTTGTTTTCCCATTATGAATAACCCATCCAAAGCTCACTTAGAAGCCAAATAGGATCATTCTATGTAATTAGAAGGATCTTACAACAATGGAGGAAGGCTTTATGTTCAATTGGACTACATCCTTGATGAGAGACTAAGAAGCCCCTCCATATCATGCCTGCTACCCCCATGACCCTAAACGATTTTCCCACACTTCTCTTCTCCCACCGACATTGCTTCAAAGCGAAATTGTTTCTTTCTTTCTTTTTTTTGTTATAGAATCTTATAGCAGACCGATTCAAACAAAACTAGCAAATGATCAATGTAGGCAACAACCTCGTGTCTAACCACAACTTGTGAAAACAATTGGCTATAACAAATTATCTCCTAAATATTTATTAAGCTTCTCACTGATATTACAACTTTCTTCCCTCCCATTACACCAAAGTAAACTTGGACCCCTTAAAACCCAAATATCTCAAACAACAATCTATCAACACATCTCTAAAAGATCCAATCTGAGCTACAAGTCGTGATCTCTCATCTCTCTTTTCATGTAAGTGCAACTACTCATTGAAAACTCCCCCTAACAACCAAGGAATCTCCTCAAATTGAGTTAAATGTTCTAATAATATTTCATGTGGAGATTCTACTAGAAGCATCCGGATCACCATACACACCCGTGAATCTCCACTCATTGAAGTCATCCATTTTTATGTGTGCATCTATATGGTACGTCGAGAAAGACTTAATCTCAACAAACAACTTAGATTTCCGCAACAAACTCAATCCCCCAATATGCCCCACAAAATCAACAGAGAATTTTTTGTAAAACCTGATTTATACTTACATACTTCAATGGCTCGCACTATAACTTTTGTCTCTTGAAGGAACATCAGGTTGGGACCTTCTCTTGTGATTAAGTCATGAAGAGCTCGAATTTATTGTGGGTTCCCAAGCCTACGTAAATTCTAACAGAGAGTTTTCATGGCTATCGACAGGGCTGAAATCTAGCCTTTGTCAATAAAACAATTGAAACCTCATAAAGAAAACAAATCTCGAAATCCTCAAAAATGTTTCTTCCCTTCTTCGCCAGAGTCTCCTTTAATTTTGTGGATGATTGCCTTTTAACCTTTGTAAGTTGAGAAGTAAGGAAAGCAAAACTCATCTCTCTAACAGTTTTCCCTTTCCTTTTCCAATAAGATGTAGTTACGCCTTGTACTTGAGTCATTTCCTTATCTAAGCAGTTAGTTAATGTGCCCATTTCGCAACGGCCCCTCATCGAGTCACAACTAACATGGCCCATCACCTTCATGCTATTCCCCCTGCATCATCCTTCTTCGTAACAGTATCCACCTATACCCGATAATCACGTACATCATCAACCACTAGATCAATTGTTTTTCCTTCCATAATTATAGTCACATCCATTCCATTTACCCACCCATTCGAATTCTCCACAATCTCAGCTTGTAACGGCTACTCCGTAGTATTTGTAACTGGTTCCTAAAATGTCGCAGGCCCTATTTCAACCATCTATGAATTGTTAATGTGACCTTCAATAGCTGAATTGACCACCTTAGATAGTTGTCGACGATTAATCTGTTCCAACGTAGGACTACCACGACCGACACCCCATAGCCACTGGCTATACGGTCATTACCCATCATTTCCATTAGCTTTTCCAGCCTCCTCAAAATCCCACTGCAAGTGCCCAATCCAACCACAAATATAGAAGAAATCTTGTAAGTGTTCATAGGAAACCTTACCCAGTAAGGCCCATTCAACCCCAAGCTTAGTCTCTTCCCTTACAATAAAGGTTTAAAAACATCTATACAAATCATCACCCTCATAAATTCCCCCATGCACACTCTCCATCCAGCAGATCAACCTCCAGAACCTCACCCAGTGCTTCACCAATTTTCCTTCCTATCTTCTCACTTTTCACTTTGGGCTATGAGTGGGAGGTCATGCATACACACCCAAAAAAGAGCACCAGTCATATTAATCTAATGAGTTTGAAGCGACCCATCAATTTTCTTCAATAAAACTAGTTGTTTGTCAAAAGACCAAGGGCCATCTAGTAAAATCCTTTCCTAAATTTCGACATCCTCAAACTCAAAAATAATGAATTTTGAACCCAAATCCTCTAGCCTCATAGACTTTGTTAGATGCCAAATCTTCCTCATAACCTGTTTGAACGCATCATTGTTATAATGTTTAATAGTAAACAACTGCACTATCAAGCATTTCTCAACACCCACCAAGTTTTCTTGCACTATATCAGTTTTTACCGAGATAACTTCTTACTCATGCTCCGTTAAAGACAGTTTCCCATACAAATCCTCCAATTCGGCCTCCATGAGAAATGGAAAGACAAAGCTTGCACTAAGACAGGAAATGACCTCTACTTGTGGGAGATGAGAGAGTATAAAATATTTTATTTTCTTTATTTTTTTTCCTTTATTGATTCTAAAGGAGTCGATCCTATTTGGGGCTCCCTCTTATTGGGCCTTAAAGCCCTATTTCTGCCAACCAAAAGCAAGTCTATTTTCATAGATAAAATGGTTATCGCTACCTTAAACTTAATAAATTAGTTTTCACCTCATTTAATGTATCGTTCCCTCTCTCGTTGAACCATACTACCATTGGGAAGACCAATACCATCCCTTATTGCATAAGAAATGACTCTTATGCTTTCTAAGGATTCAAAACTCCTTTTGGTCTTTTTCATAAATGATCTGCAGAGGCTCCAGACCACTTTCATAATTTTCCTTTTTGCCCTTGGTATCAAATCAAGCCACTAAAGCTACTTAGAGCTGCCGCATATAAACACCTTGCCACCATGGTTGTGCTTGGGTCTTTTTGTTTTAATTCCAAAATTGATGGTCACATGATTGGATGTATTTTTCTTGCCTTGAGTCAATGACCCATCATCATGAATGGAGAAAAACATAGCAGCATAACTCGAGAACAATTTTCTCCCTACCCATACCTTCATATATTTTCCGCCACCTCCTCCACCATTTTCAGTAATAGTTAGAAATCTACCATGTATTTTGGAGCATGTTTGAGCCACAAAGGCTATATTTCCTTTACACAAGTGTTTTATGAATTTCGATTTTATCTTCACCCATACACGGCTTCCACCATACCCACCAGCCACCCTATACTACTACGACCTATAACTATAAACCCGCAAACACTTATGTTGTTCTCTACAATTTTTATTGACCCATAAGCCTTCAATTCCACCAAAAAAGGCACAAGCTGACCCATAATAACTTAATCAAACCTTTGGTTTCAAATGCAAAGGCTTCCAAAGCTCCATTGCTCTTTGTTGCTGCAAATGAATGACAGAATGAGAGAGGGTGAATTACCAAAGATTGAACTCTTCTATTCTCAATTGTCCAGGTTGGGGATATGATAATTGTTTTAGACACAAATAGATTCCATAAAAGCAAACCCACAAATTGAAGTGGCTTCATTGGTACGTTAGATTTATTTTACAAAAAAAATAACTTTATAATCTAATGTACCATATCAAAACATGTCAGTTTGTACATTTACTTTTATGAGATTTTTTTTTTGTAGTAGCTTGTCTTGTTTATTCTCGTTAAGAAGATAATAAGTACAACATGAAGGGATTGATGATCCAAATTAATGCTTTATTACTCTAAACTACATTGTTTGAGATATAAATACAAAAGAGACATGTTTTAGATAATAAAAAAAATCTCATAAAAGTAAACTCATTAATTAACATAATTTGATGTGATACGTTAATTATAAAATTATTTTTATTGTCAAGTAGATCTAATATATCATATAAAAATATATCAATTTATGTATTTACTTTTGTAGTATATCTTCGTGGGTGTAATATAAAATTGGTTAAGAATCCGAAAAAATTGGGTGCTTGGATTCAATTTCAATTATCATTTCTATTTTGGACTTATAGCTCTATTTCTTGTCGATAGTTGGCCCACTTCAAACCAAGTTGGTCTAGTCTTAGGACTGTTGTTTTCAAAGCCCATCATCTAGTCTATTATTCACCTATTTTTGATTGCTCTGTATTTTTTATTTTTATTTTTATAAATATAGATAAAACAAAAGTGAGGTTTGGATAATGAAATGAGATGAAAAGAATTGAGATGGAAGTTGAGAGTTTTTTTATTTATTATGGAAAGACTACATTTCATTGCAATAATAACTGAAGTTACATATGTGATCAATAGATATAGGATAAAACTCATATTATGAGCCAAACTACTCACTGATCTGTAGCGACCCCGCACATATCTGTGATAGACGTTGCCTTAACTTCTAAAACTCTCAAGTGACAAGACCTATAGATATTTACATCTTGTTTTGTGGTTTGTCTAAGAGTGTGACACTCTGAAAAACGAAAGAGGATGAGAGAATCACCAACTGTATCCTTTAAATGAGAGGAGGGTAGCAAACATCCATCCTCCAAAGGAGGAGTGACAACAACCAAAAGATAGTAAGTCTATTCCTTTTTATTACTGCCTAAAACACAAACCAAACATTAAACAAAATTACATCAACAAAACATTAACAGAAAGCAAGAACTGAAACGGAAAGCCAAAACATCGAGCAAGAACTGTAATGGCGTGTAGAAAACACGCACCACAGTGAGGATGTCCGGATAGACGATCTCGACACCCCCGAGGGGGCTACACCAATAAAGGTTGCGCGAGGTGGCGACAAGCTACATTTGGAGATGGCGCGTGGAAAGCACTCGAGAAACGACGACCGTGCGAGACGACGCCAACTACACCCATGTTGGAGAAACATGAAAAAATGAAACATGAAAAAGCAAGATGAAAACAAGGGAAATGAAAACCACTTTCTAATTGGCAAAGATTTGGAGGAGGAGAGTAAGGGGGGAGGGAGCCCTCCCTCTTAATTGTGTGTCGTGAGATTTTCTCTGAGAGAGATAAGAGTTTTTCATTTTATGATTTTCTTATTTCTAGAAAGAGAAGAGAGTTTCTCTTATTACAAGTTAAAAGTTGAATAAAATATTATTTTTTTATTATTATTATTTTAAAATTAAAAAAATTGAATTAATATATTTTAGGATTTTCTTATTTCTAGAGAGAGAAGAGAGTTTCTCTTGCTATAAGTTAAAAATTGAATAAAATATTATTTTATTATTATTATTATTATTTTAAAATTAAAAAAATTGAATTAATATATTTAATGTTAAAATTAATAAAATTATAATAATTAGATTAAATGAGTTAAAATAAATTAGATGTCTTTTTTATACAATCCGGGTTATCCTCTAAGAATAACAAAAATATAATAAACAAAAATTATTGTCTCTCACCTTCAACCCTTTGTTTTTCATTAATCTGCATGAAACATCGCTAAATTATATGACGATCGATCGACATAAATAATGCCACGTGACAACATGGGCAATGTATTCACCGACCTATCCTAAAATTTCCTTGGAGAAGAAGAAAAGCATCCGCGTCTTTCT
Source organism: Platycarya longipes (assembly GCA_036559045.1). NCBI lineage: Eukaryota > Viridiplantae > Streptophyta > Magnoliopsida > Fagales > Juglandaceae > Platycarya > Platycarya longipes. The sequence goes on along the minus strand of CM071789.1, from coordinate 24,515,988 downwards.
AAGCATTCACATGGAGGTGGTCCCACCAAGACTGTACAAATCACACAATACTCGGATTGCTAAAGGGTTCACCGACTTCGTTTTGTGGCCGCACTCTTTGGCGTAGCTCCCACGTTTCAAACCAATCAGCCTTTTGGTTTAATCCATCCATCACTATAAATATACCCTAAAAGGCCTTCCAAATTTCAACAACATTCATCTCCTCTCTTCTCCTTATCTTCCACAACGTCTAACCTCTGAGGCTCTGAGCGTAGCTAGCAAGGATCACTTGGGAATTAAAAATGTCTGATCTCCAGATTGTTCTTCATCAGCCACCTCAAGTTGAGGGACATCCCGGCAGCCCCCCTCGTGGCGGAAGGCATCACGGTCATGGTGGAGGGCATCATCATGAAGGACATGGTCACGACGGAGTAGGCCGCTGTTGTCATGTTGGTGGACATCATAGGGGGCTTGGTCGTCATGGTCATCGCGGAAGGGGACATCATGGTCATGGACCTGGAAAGTTTGCAAAAATGTTTCGCCACAGAAATCATCATCTTCATCCACCCCATGCCGTTCAGGGACACCACGGCGGCAACTGTCAAGGCGGAGGGTCGAATTCCCATATGATGTCATGTGGACATCACATAGGACATGGGCATGGGCATGGACCTCATGGTCACGGTCCTCGTGGAAGGGGGCATCACGGAGGGCTTAAACTTGGAAGCCGAGGACATCGTGGTGGGCATGGGCATGGGCAAGGTCATCACATGATGAGAGGACATCACCCACACTGCCATGGCGGGGAACAACAACACCATCATCATCAAAACTAGAGAGACCGCACGTTATGTGTTTGTGAAAATAAATTGATGAAAATAAGTGATCTCATACTTGTTTGTGAGAGATTGTGGGAAAAGTAGGGTATATTGAATATGTTGAATCGTGGTGGAGGGAGGACATCGTGGGGGAGCATGCTCATGGCCGGTCGAGGACATCATCCACATCGTCATGGCGCGGGGACACCACCATATATCATCATCCGGCCACCTTAATTAGAGAGAGACTATTATTTTGCTGGTGTGTTGTGAATTTATAAGTAGTCCCATGTTTACTGTGACATCGTGGGAAAGATGTGCTGCGTGTTGTATTGAAGATTTGAAACTAGCCTCGTCTGATGGTTATGTGGACGACTTGAATTCTGGTCTTGGTTGAAGACCAAATATGTATTTTGTTTCTTTGCTTAGTTCATGTACGGTACTACAAATAAATTAATAAAAAAGGGCGTGAAAGGCTCTTTATATATCCATTTTCTCATAGTTTTCAGCTTAATTTTAATTAGTTGGGGGGTTCCTCGCGTGAATCTCTGATATTCTTAATTAAATCGATCGAACGGCTGGTACTTGATCAATCAAGCGTTCTACTAGCTACCTAGCTAGCAGCTATCTACATATAATTATTTAAAATTAGTGAGAGTGTAATTATTTGAAAAAGAAAAAATGTAAGTTCGAATCTTCGATAACGAAAGATCGATGTACGCATTTTCTTCTCTATCAAAGAGACATCGGCCCAATACTAGAAATTGCAGGAAATGTCATCAGTCCGGCCCATTTCCAAAACCCAAGCAAAGATACAAGTAATTACAGATCAATATCCTAAAAAAGGACACAAATCTTGAAAGAAAAATAAACAGAAAACAACAGATATCTACATATAATTTTGTAAAAGAAGTTGAATACAATATTATATAAAATGTTTTCAGTAGTGCTACCTATGGCGCCGATTGATTCCTTTAAAAAAAAAAAACTCTAACCAGCCAAGTCACCAAACTGCAACAAATCACATATATGGTACTTTTGGGCACGAGTAGATGATGAGTAGCAGCTAACCTCATGTATCTATCGTAGTGGTTGGAGTGAACAGAAATAAAAAACAGCAAATTAATGGAGGCATCGGTCAGAAATGTTCTGCAATCTTAATTGAGACATCATAATTATGAAGATCACAATAATTCCCTCTTGATCATAGTTTAAACAAGCGTTTTCCTTGATCTCCAATATTGTTAAATAATTGATCAGATATCAGGGTTTTTTTTTTTTTTTTTTTTTTTGTTATACCAGATATCGGCTTTTATTAGAGAATGAAAGTAAAATAAACTTCCATATCGAATCAACTCTCTTTAAACTAGAAATGAATTCAATAGAGTAGCATTGATAAATATTCTTAAAAAAAAAAAAAAAAAAAACTAGATCAGTGGGGGTGGTACTCAAATATAAAACATTCCAAGTAGGACAACACAGACATCTTAGGCGATTGGATAATTCCAATTGTAAGAAAAGATTATATAATTTTACTATAATCTAATCCTTAACTTCAATAATCCGTATTGATTGATCAGAAACCAAAACCTTCATCTCCTTAATATTCTAAAAACAGTTACTTAACAATTAATAGATGCAACACATGATGCTGTTATATTTTATATATATATATATATATATTAGGTGGAACTAACGTACAAAATATATTTACCTAAAATGTTAGATTATTAAGAATTGATATTGTTTTTATTAAGAAATAAATTTTTATGAACAATGTAATGCTTTTGGGAAAAAGAATGTAATTTCTAACAAGAATTTGATGGTTAATTATAATTAAGTAGAGGATAATAAAAAAATGAGATAGTCACATAAATAGGCATAGTTAAATAGAGGATAATATAGTTAAGTAAAAGATAATAATTACATGCTTTCATAGATTATAAAACAAAAGTATTAGATAAAACAATAAGATAGTTTCCATAGACATAATCCATAGTTTTAACAAACTTGTTTGAGATAAGTTTGATATAAATTTAACAAACAATTATAATTCAAGATATGTTTATTTATGATTCTATGGCCATGGTCCAGCATTATAATTTATTTAAAATAATATTATATTATAATTTTTAATATGAATTTTTAATCTTAAATATATAGATTTATTTGACTATATATGTTAAATTAAATATAAAACATATATAGTATAATTTTAAATATAGAAATTTATTTGATCATATATGTTAAATTAAATATAAAACATTTATAATATATTAATTACATTTATTGGCTATTTTGATATGTGAATAAATTAATTATTTTATATATTTTATATAGTATATTTTAATCTTAATTGTTTTACTCAGAGATACATAAATGCTAACTATCATATTATTATTATGCTGATTTTATATAATTGTAATTAGTTATATATCGTATAGTTATTATTTTAAAAATAAATAAATAATGTATTAATTTTAAAATTATAATATAATTTTTAAAGAATTATATTATTTAATCAAAATAAAAAATAAAATAAAATAATCTCAATTCCCACATCTTTCTCGTCATCCCGATTCCTCCCCTCCCTTCTCTCTCTAGTTATCCCCCTCCCCCTCTTATTACTCTCGTCATTTCCCCATCCCCTAGACAAATCTCTCTCTCAAAATCCTAGCATCCCTCAATAATCTAGCCTCTCTTAGACGGTTTTCTTTTTTTAGCTAATCAAACCCTAAAATTCTGATCATGACCATCATTGCCGAACTCATCTTCGATTTGTTTTTCTTTAAACCCTAAGTTCAAGATATTGGTATTTCATCTTCTCAAAAGAGAAACAACAAGGTAAGAACACCTTAATCCATTTTTCATTGGTTTATTTTAAATTCAACTATGGTTTAATCAAGTGAGGATTTTATTAATACTTCGATTTTTACATTCAGCCGAGGATTTCATGTGCTCTCTAGCTTCCCTAACTGTTAGGGTTCTGTGAAAGCTAGGGTTTCATGGAATTGCAGAGAGGGAGGAAGCGTCAAGAAGGATCTTAAGTGGATGATTTCTGAAGTGAAGTGTCGAAGTGTTTAGTTGAAGAGGTTAAGGCATCTCACTACGCACCGTTTAACTCTGATGCAATACGCACCATTTGGCTAAGGATATGTCTGAAGCAAGACACACCATTTTGAGAAAGAGTGAAACGTTCTGTTTCAATAAGCGTGGCTATCGAAATGTTGCCATTTACTTTTATTTCCTCTATCGTTTTAATTAGACTTGTTGTCGTTGTTTGTTTCTTAGTTTGTTAGCTTACTTTACATGTGTGCATTTACTTGTTCTGTTATGGAAATGAGGGAATATGTAAGCCGTGAGGGCTAGTGGGAAGGCATTTTGGAGAATCAATTGCTTTTGGAACCTTTTTGGAGAAAGTTGTCCCTCGAAGAACAGTTTCGTGACCAACGCATTATCCAGAAAACCCTTACAAAAGTAGAATCTACCTTTTCTCTACTCTATTTTGTGTTTTAGGAAGAGATTCATCAAAGGTAAAAACTCTAACTTGGATTTCTTTGGTTGGATTCTTGTTTGATTCTAACTTAACCGTTTATAGTTGAAAGTAGGGGTGTAAAAAGACCGAACCGGACCGGCGGACCGGACCGGACCGGTTGTCCCGGACCGGGACCGGACCGGACCGGTTGGAGTTCGGTCCGGTCCGGTCCAAAAAATATATGGACCGGAAAATTCCGGTCCGGTCCCGGTCCAGGGAGTTTATCCCCCTGGACCGGACCGGACCGGACCGAATCTCTATTTTTTTTTTTAATTTTTTTTTAAAATATGTATATATAAATAATAATATATAAATTTTAATATTAATATTAATATATTAATATATAATATATACTCTTATAATATTAACATATAAATAATAAGTGTATTATTATTATTTAATATATTATTACTAATTTATTACTATTTACTAACATATAAATATATAATATACTAATGTAAATTGTAATAATGTTATTACTTATTAGTTATAGTTTATTAACATATACTAATGTAATAATATTATTAGACTATTAGATTATTAGTTATAGTTTACTAATATACTTAATATTTAATATTAACTAATATATTAATAGATAATATATACTCTTATATATTAATATATAAATAATAAGTGTATTATTATTATTTAATATATTATTAATAATTTATCACTATTTACTAACATATAAATATATAATATACTAATGTAAATTGTAATAATGTTATTACTTATGTTATAGTTTATTAACATATACTAATGTGAAAGTGTTATTAGACTATTAGACTATTAGTTATAATTTACTAACATACTTAATATATAATATATACTAACATATTAATATATAATATATACTTTTATAATATTAACATATTATAATTTATAGTAATTAAATTTGGACCAAAAAAATATTTGATTATTGTAGAATTATATATTAAATTTAGCCCATTAAATCATATGGGGCACCCCTGGACCGGACCGGACCGCCCCTGGACCGAATTGGACCGGACCGGTATGGACCGAACTCCTGTTCGGTCCGGTCCAGGGTGAGAGAATTCTTGGACCGAATGAAATCGGTCCACAAATTTCCCGGACCGGACCGGACCGGACCGGACCATTTACACCCCTAGTTGAAAGGTTGTATTTAGAATATTTGTACCCCTTTTGTGTTTTGTTAGCCGTATATGTTGAAGGAAATTATTTGGTATTCTATTGTTGAGCATAAAGTAATACCAGAAAACACAAAATAATGTAAGAAATGATGTTATGCACTAGACTTAGACAAATATAATGAAATAGCTACACTCTCAAATGAAAATTGTAATCATCCAAAATGATAATAATTACTATTTGATAATAATTACTATTTTCTGTTCTTCTTATTTGGTATTTTGCATATGAATTCATAAATGAAAGAATCTACACAACCTCCCACACATCACACATTTTTTAATTTTTATTATTTTTTCTTTTATCAAATATTTGATATATAAATAATGAATGGAAATTTTTAATTAGTTTAAGAAGAATAAACTTAAAAAAAGAATTAATAAAATATAAAAAAAAATGTGGCATATGGGAGGTTTGGAGGTTATGTAGCATGACTCTTCATAAATTGGTTGCTTTAGGTTCTTGGTTTTAATTTATCGCGATTCTCTTTTCGTTTGTTTTCATGATCTCCTAGAATATGTTTGGATTTGGTTGTTTATGTTATAGCATGTTCTTTGTGTTGTTAAGGTTATTGTGGAGAAGAAATTAATGATATATATATCAACCATACATGTCAAAATAAAGTAATATACATATCAATCACTTCCACAATTTAAACCAATGACATAAACATTTAAACTAAAATTTACTGAAATTTAAATCCTGAGCAACATGCAAATGCTGCGTAGTTAAGTGAAACAACTTTCTTACAAAAATACTATACATAATGGGGTTTTGCAAGACCATCTCGACAATGACACCCGAGATTTATAAGAACTTCTTAATTCCTTCTCCTGTACGTTGACAAACTCTGAAAAATATAACAGCCTATATCCCTACTTCTTTATGTGAAATTGAACAGAAGATAAAGTAATTAGTTTTAAGATATAATCCAATGATACTTATATCCATCTAAATCAAGTTCCAACATGAAAAAAAAAAGAAGCAAAAATACATAACCCAAAGGTTTTTAAACATGAAGCCAAAGTCAATAGTCCTTTTTTAGTTGCATTTCTAAACCTCACATAGTAATTTGAAAAATCTATCTAAAGCATATTGAGAAGCTAGCTGCAGTCAATCTAAATTTATGCACCAACTTAACAAGCTTTTTTTTTATGACCTCATAAGATCAATACCAACTTAAAAAAGATAAAAAGAAAATGTGCAAAAACAAAGGCAAAAAAAACAAAACTTGAAATTCCTTGCAAAGAATAAAACCAATAAAAACAACTAGGATAGATATCTCTGAGCATAACTAAATATTGAACAACAACAAATTTTCTCCATAGCTTCGGTTTTCTTCAAAGCTAAGGAACTCCAAGTCATCAACATCGAGAAAACGTAAGTTGATGCAAACCTTCTCGAGTGATCTTAAAAAAAATATGTTTTCTTGCTATGGAAAGAAGATTTTAGGCTTGAATTTTGTCTCTCTTCTATGAATGCGATTAATGAGAGAACTATTAGGTGCATATAAGTAGCTATCGACAGTATGGTAGAGGCAGATATTTTCTATGCAAGGGAGTATCGAACTAAATACTATTATATAGTTATTCCATAATGCTAATTTCATCGATTACACCTTGAATAATGGTACCTAGAGTGTGTGTAGAGGTTCAACTAGTCTCCAGTAAACATAAAACAATATATCATAACCAGATAAGAAAATATGCCTATAAACATAAAAATCAGAAATGCTGATCTGAAAGAACTCACCAAATAATAACACATGATGACTGTCCTGCAGAACAAAACAAACCAAATCAGAAAAAATGAGAAGCGCGATTTTATATGTGAGATTTTTTATTATTAAGAATATTATTTTAATGAATAGAGTAAGAAAAAGAAGAAGGGAAAAAGAGGTATTATATGCAGGGTCTTTAAATATGGTCAGACTAATAGGAATGAGAGTAATGAATGAGGATATATATAGAATTCGTCCTTCTTGACTCTTCAATTGAGTTTTAGATTCAGGAATAAGTAAATATGAATGGTTTTAATTTAGTATAATATGTGAATATGAATGATTTTAACTTGTCCTAAAACAAACGGACTGAGAGTGGTGTTAATGATGTCAATTATTTTGTTTAAATTGCTGGAATACAAACTTAAATTGCATTAATACAGATGGACGGATTTAATCTTTAAATTGCTTGAATATAGACTTTTTTTTAATATGTGAATATGAAAGAGTTTCAATTGAGTTTTACCAATGACTGTGCGATAAATTGATATATTTATTATCTATTTTCATGAATGATTTTTCAAAATTGACCCTATATTAATTGTCTCTGAAGGGCGTGCATGGGATTGGGAATACGGACAATCTTATTTTTTAAACTACCCCAAACAGACGGACTAGGAATGAAGTTAATGGATGTCATTTGTTTTCTTTAAATTGATGAAATGTGGACTTATTCTAGATTTTAATCTCTCGATGTGGCTAATTAATATATTATTGTGATCTCCTTTATTTCTAGTTCACATGGCATTTATCTTTGTTGGACATACTTAATCTTTGGATTGCTCGAATATTTAACAAACGTATAAAAAGACATGAAGATATAAAGATATTTTTGTTTGATATTTCCGTTACACCAACAATTTATGTTTGATAGCCATTTATAATATATAAAGATATATATATATATATATATATATGTTGGAGATAATATCAATTCAAGAATTATCCAATTGATTTGATTTCATAATTATCAAATCAGGACATTTGGTTTCAAAGATATTCATCTTATTTTATCTCCATATAATTTTCCTAAAATCAATAGTTTGTATTGAATTACACTTGAGAATAGTAAATATGTAGCCCTCAAAGTCTTTCTCTCCCTTTTTCTTCCTTCTCTACCTCTTTTTTTAATTCAATATTATGTTTTCAGTAGTGCTACCTAGGGGGCAAGGTAACATTGAGGTGCTGACTTATACACCTTATTCTACAAGGAAAAGAAAAACAGAAGAAGAAGATATTCTCTATGCTTTAGAGAATAAACAGGCCGATGCTTGTGGCAAGAAACAAGCCATGTCATCTATTGTGAATATATCGACAGAAGCTATTAATCAGTCCTACCAGAGAAATGAGGCTTCTAAGTTGGAACCATCGAGGATTTGGCAACCCTCGGATTATTAGAGGCCTTAGTAATTTGGTTAAGGTTCACAAGCCTAGCATCTTGTTTCTCATGGAAACTAAAGATGCATAAAAATAAACTAGAAGCTATAAAAAAATAGGTTGGATTTTAAAGGTCTCTTTACTATTAATGGAGCAAGAAAAAGTGAGGGATTGCCTCTATTTTGGAAGGAGGAGGTCAGATTATGAATACATGACTACTCCTAGAGGCATATCAATTCATAGATTGATCAAAAAAATTTCTCATGAATGAAGACATGTTTCTACAATCATATTGAAACTAAAATAAGGCACACAAGGTTGGAGTCTCTTGAAACACCTTAAACTTCAACATCCCAAAATGTGGCTTTGCTTAGGAGACTTTAATAAAATATTGTACCAACATGAAAAGTATGGAGGGATTAGAAGAGATGAAGAATAGATGGAAAAGTTCAAGACAATGCTGCAAGACTACAAGGTTAGTGACTTGGTATGTACAAATAGAAAAGATACATGGGCCAAAACAAGTAAGATCACTCCTTTACAAATGAAGACTAGATAGGACAATTGCAAATCCTAAGTGGTGTGCAACCTTAGGAGGCGGTGAGGTGAGACTCTTGCCTTCATCTACATCTGACCATTGGCCTATTTTAATATCATTGACTCGACATAATAATAAGGCGACAAGACCTACTCAAGTCAAAAGATATGGAGATAGATGGTCATCTTTTTCAAATTGTAAAGATGTGATAAAAATGACATGGAATCAAGGGAGAGGTCATGTGGCTGGATTGCAAAAAATAAAGAAAAAGCTAGAGGATTGTATGAGTAACTTATGGAGATGGAGTTAGAAAAAATGAACAAGATGAAAAAGGTAGATTAATTCAAAAAACCAACAGGCTGCAACAATTGTAGCAATCGATCACAATATAATCAATGTAGCAAGTTAAACAGATTAAAAAAGAAGTTGATGATTTGCATGAGAGGGAACATTTGAAATGGAAGCAAAAAATAAGGTGACATGGCTGCAACAAAGGGGTCGAAATACAAGGTACCATCACCCATGTGCAAGCCAAAGAAAAATGAGGACTGCAATTTTGCAACAGATGGATGAGACTAGACTTAATTTGACAAATACTGATCGGATTGACAAACCTTTTACTATGTTTTATAGGGGCTTGTTTATAACCTCTAAACCTACTAACATCGAAGAATTCTTTGATGCAACTGAAAGAAAAGTAACTTAACAAATGAACAAGAAGTTGCTTCTACCTTTCAGCAGAGAAGAAATAAAAGCTACAGTCTTTCAAATTGGGCCTTATAAAGCTTCTGGTCCAGATGAATATAGAGCTTGCTTCTATTAAAGATACTGGTCTGTGGTGCAAGATGAGGTATATGAGATCATTTTTTCATTTCTAAACTCTGAGCAAGATATGTCAACTATTAATTACACATACCTAGTTATGATACCAAAGCATAACAACCCAAAGAATATCACTGAGTATAGACCAATTAGCCTATGTAATGTGCTATACAAAATAGTTGCAAAGCTCTTGGCCAATCAAATGAAGGAAATCATGTCTGCCATTATATCACAGTATCAATGTGAATTTAATCCAAGAAGGCTAATTTCAGACAGTATCTTAGCAGTACATGAGACTCCATATTTTGAAAACAAAGTTGGATGAAAAAAAAGGATATATGACAATGAAGTTGAATGAAATGGATTGAGTCAATTTAAAGTGTATAATTTCATCATCTTTCCCAATTTTACTAATGGGGGTATTTCAAGAAGTTTTCAAACCATCAAGGGGATTAAGATAAGGATGTCCATTATCTCCTTTCTCATTCATTATTTATGCTGAAGCATTAATTGCTAAGCTGAACCAAGCAAAACATAAAGGTATAATCTCAGGTGTTCCATTGGCTAGGGAGAAGATAAAGACGAACCATGTATTTTTTGCATATGAAAGTTTGTTGTTTTGTAGGGATTCTCTACCAGAATGGGCAAGATTGAATCAGATTCTACATGGTTATAAACTAGCCTTTGGACAACAATTTAATAGACAAAAAACAACATTGATTTACAGCACAAACACTAAGCAATTAACCAGAAATTATCTCATAGAAGTTACTCATTTAAGAGCTTATACTAATCTGGAAAAGTACTTAGGTCTACCATATTTTATTGGAAGGTCAAAACTTAGGGAACTCCAAGGCATTATTGAAAGAGTCAGGAAGAACAAGTTTTTGTCACAGGCTCACACGGTGATTTTAATCAAGACTGTCATTCGGGTCTATTCCTACATATAGTATGAGTGTTTTTTCATTATCTAAGATACTATGCTATGAACTTACTGTTTTGATGGAAAATTCTCGATGGAATCCTCAAGAAAATAATTCCAAAGTTCATTGGAAAAGCTGGCATAGTTTGAGTTTGAGAAAAACAGAAGGAGGAATGGGATTTAGGGATTTATTGAGTTTTAATCAAGCCCTTCTAGCTAAACAGGTTTGGAGACTTCTTACTCAGTCATCATCACTGGCAAAGAGAATTATGAAGGCAACTATTACCCTCGTTCATCCATTTTACAAGCTAAACTTGGATCAAGACTCTCATTTCTCTAGAGGTGCTTATACACAGCAATTGACATAATAAAATCAGGTTATAAATGGAGAGTAGGAGATAGAGAAAATAAAAATAAAAGTATGGACTGGTAAATGGATCCCAACAATTGGACTATGTAACATTCAATCTCCAATAAGACTTGTGCCAAGATACACAAAGGTTGCAGATTTAATTGATCACAATAAGGGATAGTGGGACATGCAATTGCTAAGAGAAGTCTTCAAAGAGAAAGAGGTCAAAGAGATACTTAAGATACCTATGTCATGGTGTGCTCGGGAAGATAAGCTAGTATGAAAAGACACAGCAAAGGAGAATTCTCTGTAGGGAGTACATATCATCTATATAGACAATAACAACAAAACCAGATGGGGAAATTCTGAACTAAAGCGGATCAAAGAGAATTATGGAAACAAATATGGTAGCTGCAAACAAAAAATTCTATCAAAGTGTTCATTTGGCGTGCAATTACTGATGCATTACCAACAAAACAGAATTTATACAAAAGAAACATTATGACAAACCATTTTTCCCCATCTATCATAATGCATATGAAACAACTGTAAATTTTCTTTGGTCATGCCCATCTACACAAAATGTTTGGGGATTGGGAAGCAGGAAAACACATAAAACTTCTTTTATAGATGAAGACTTTGGCTCCACTTTTCTTCACATGCTTCACAAAACATATCAAGAAGAAATCAATTTATTTGTAGAAATAGCAAGGGCAATATGGCTATGGCATAGGAGGAATCAATGGATTTTTTAAGGTGGTTTTTAATCCCCAGAAGCACTAGTTAATGGACCTAAGCAAGCACAACATGACTACAAACAGACACAAGACGATATGCATGAGGAGGATGCACAGGTCAACATACAATGGGACTCCACCACCATTTACTTGGCTCAAACTTAACTATTGTTAGAGAGTAAAACTATGAAATTGGAGTGGGAATGGTGATTCAAGACAATGACGCTGAGGTTTTAACCACCTCAATGCAACCACTTACCTATTGTTCATAGCCAGACATTGCAAAAGCTAGGGGATTGCTAACAGCTGCAAGATTGTATAAGGAACTGAACATGCAAGATGTCATCTTCAAAGGAAATTCAAGTCATGTAGTAACTACTATGAGATAAAGCACAATGTAGAATGGGATACTAGATGTTTGGTGGAAGATACTAAGGCCACACTACTACATACAAATTGAGAAGTTCAACATGTGAGAAGAGATGCTAACAAAGTAGTACATCAACTAGCCAAAAAAAAGCAGTATCATTGAGTCAACAAACTTTTGATATAGGCTATGTAGATCCTCGTATTATGTCTCTCATAATGGCTAAAGGCCATAATACTAGTAGAAATTATGATGATCTTTTCTTATAAAACAAAAACAAAAACAAAAAGGGCGTGAAAATTCTTTATTATTAATCCATTTGCTGAAGGTTTTCCTATTTTGGGTGTAGACCATATTGTGGGGTTGTCCGTATAAATCTCTTCTTGTTAATTAGTTTCAATCCTTAATATATAGTTTTTAATACCTTATAGATTTTGTCACACACCAGTTGATCACCCATTTTATAATTTTCAATATGTAACATATTCTAGACTTCTACAATATAGTAACCCATTACATGATACTAGCTATTTAAACTCCAATTAATCCATAATTTAGCAATCTAAATAATTTGAGATTTCTATTGACAAGCTATCGATATATGGAGGACAAAATTTTCTCTTTATTATTGAATTGGCAATATTATGTGATTTATAATAAGAAAATTTTAAAAATCAAATATTTTATAACCTAAATCTTTCATGATAAGTATATTCCTATGTCGATTTGTAGATAGAAAAACTCAAACAATTAATGTAAATCATGTCATGCGAGAAGTACACGACTTGTCAAGAGGGATTTTAAAATAATAATAACAAAAAAAAAATCAACCTTTGCGACAATAGATACTTGGATAAGAAGAAAAGTATGTCACCATGATCTAAGCACTACAAATTATACAATCATGACCTTTTTCACACGTATATATACTTCGTAAGGAAGTAAGTCTGTAACGCGTAACTTTACACTTGATTGATAAAATATTATTGGATCGCCGACTCAAAGCCACGGCATGAAGGCACGCTCACGCGTACACCTACGCATATGAAGTATGAACACGCTTTCAATTTGAACCACTAGTCCTCGGTGATTAATTCAAAGTTGACCTCTATGTCTATCTATCACTATAAATGTAACTACGTAATTCTCATGATCCACCATATATCGATCTTGTCTAACTTCATCTTCCAATAATATTCTATCCTGATCTAAAGCACACTTGCAAAAATGTTTCATCTGGAAAACCATCATGGCGGCGGCCATTTTCACAGTGGAGGGCATCACGTAGATCATGGGAGGCATGGTCCTCATGGATTGGGGGGGCATCACGGAGGGCCTAATTACCTCAGTGGACTAGGACATCATAGTTATGGTCATGGTCATGGCCTGGGAAAACTTGGAAAAATGTTTCACCATGGAAATCATCATCTTCAATTCCTCATCAAAAGATACAATGGCGGCCACCATCATGGTGAAGGACATCACGTACAGCATGGAGTTGGTTACAGTGGAGGAGGATATTTTCATGACGGCGGAAATCACTAGGGGCATGGACATCATGGTCATGATCCTCATGGGTGGGTGCATCACGATGGGCCTGCGCCTCATGGTGGTGCGCATGGTCACGGTCATGGTGGAGGACATCATCCACATTAATGACTTGTAGGGGGGACATCAGATGGATATATATATATATATATATATTATATAGAAAATAAGTAGTCCCATGTTTATTATTTGTGAGATCGTGGGAAAAATATGCTATTTTGTATTAAACATTTGAATAAAGCTTGATTTGGTTTATATATAATACATATTAAGGAGCTTCGTCTGATCGATCTTGGGATGTTGTAGACCAAATATTTGTAACTTTTTTTTTTTTTCTTATTGTACTGTTTTCTATTTTGTCTTGGTTAAGCATATTCTTGTAGTCTTATATATATATGGATACATCAAGGTGAAGAAAATACCAAAGAAGCATTGGTTTTCTTTCAAGCTGGCCTGAAACCAAATGGGCATCCAAGAAACATCGGTTATCTAATTCGAGGGAAATCATGCATATAACATCTGATCGAGAAACGGATAAATAATTCCTATATATTCCAACTGATCTTCGATTAATGAATGAGTTAGCAATATATATGTGGTCACTTAATTATTTGATTTCCTATTGATCTTTTATTGAGTTAGTACATGATGACATTAATGTTGAAAGTAATTTATCGAGATCAAGAACAATAAGGAATCAACATTAATTATCTTGATAAGTTTTCATTAGTTTTACGACTCCTCTAATTTGGAAAACTATGATGTTATCTTTCGTAATAGAGAACAAGCACTGGTCGGAGTTGCTTATCTCTTAAAAAATAAAATACATAAAGTAATTATTTCTTCTTTGAGAAGTGTTATAACCATAAAAAAGATTTTTTTTAAAAAAACTCACAAACTAACATGCAGTATGGACCCAACAATATCACTAAGCCAACGACTTTATAAATTACATATATATGGACCCAAAATATTATAGGCCATATAACTTTGCATAACTTCTCTCATTCTAAATAATTAATTCATAACTTTCAAAATAAACTCCAAATTATTACTAGTAATAAATAAAATATATATTATTTTGAAGAAAATAATATTTCTAATTAACAATACTCCATTATTTTCAAAATACATCTTGATTAGAATAGAAAAACTTATACATAAATAAAAGAATTTTTTAGACTTGAACCTTATAGTAAAAATATATCAAAGCTAATCAAAAGGACATAGTAGACATGTTTTGAACTAACGATTATATGATTAGTTGGATATATCTCACATAAATTTTTCTCTCTTTGGATAGTTCATAAAAGCCAATATGTGGATTGGCTTTGTATCTATATCCTAGTTTCATGAGCATTCCAGAAATAAAGCCAAATAGGAGGCGACACCACTCTTGATACTCATATAGATAGATTTATCGTAAGTCTCCTGTAACTAAACACTCTAACAAAATTCTGTTATAAGTATTAAGGTCTTATTGCTCAACCTCTCGTTTTCATTATAATACCAAGCACTTCAAACCTTCGGACAGTAAATTAGTTTGAAAATTAATTTTAACATCATAGTGCTTACAAACTACAAATATATAACATACCTTGCTCATTGAACTCAAGTATTAATAAGTTCAAAACTTGATATGTTCAAGAGTTGAGTTGAGTTTCCATTATTGGTGATTTTATTAATTTGGTTTTAAATTCATCATTTGATGTCCAATATCAACTCTATTGCAAGCTCTTTGGTTAATGGATCATATGCCAGTTCCGACAATATCTCATAAAATCAATCGTAATTACTTCATTGAACATATTTTGACTGTCTGTCACAATACTGCAAAGATATTGGTGGCATTGATTTTGACAAAATTCGAGACCTTAATCAACAATTTCTTAGCCACTCTGTCTCTTCGGTACAAGAAGAAAACATAATTATAAATTTAGTTGTCATGGTTGAGTAAGGGGATGATTGGGAATGGCAATTCTTTAAGAGTAAGAACTTTTTCGAAGGTAAACTCTATTTTTATTATCAATTTGCCTTTAATTACGACAGTGTATGAGTTATCTATGTAAAAAATATGACCATCTTCTATTGGCTCATAGCTCTTGAACATGCTCGCGTCTCTATAGATATGCCATGTTGCTCTTGAGTCAATCTACCTAGAATTGTCTCCTTCAAAAGTTTTTGTCTCAAAGATCAAAGCTTCAAAATTCTCCCTAGAACCAAAATTATGTCGTTTCCTTTTAAGAAACGACATTTTTTTTTATAATAGCCTTGTTTGCCACAATGCCATTATGTGTAAGGGTGTAGAGTTGTGCTACAACGCCATAATGTAAACAACTTACTCCTAGAATATTCCTCACATTCTTAGTTGGAAGTGATTTCATTTTCTTCCAAAATTATTTATTTTCTTTCGGTTTTCATATCCGGGTTCATTGAATTGTCCAAGTTTGTGGGTCTTATCTTTCTCTATCATGCACAGGTTGGAGGTCAAAGACTCACGCTTTTCATTATAGTCTCTGATGAGTGCACAAAAATGCACTCTAAATACTCTATTTAAATGTTAAAAGAAATGAGAAAATAATGAATATAACTCATGTTATTAAAATTAATGGTCATTTATCTTGAGATAGATATAAGCATGATTTAATATATTGATGAGAATATAAAATGCCATATTTTCCTCTCTTAATGTTTAATACTTTATTCTTATTTGATGCCTAAATATACTCATTATTCTTATATTTTGATTTAGGACACAAATAGAGGCATTAGGAGCAAATGAAGATAATTGCGGAATTTTAGACAGTTCTGACGTATTTTCGTAATATGGGCATAACTCTCTCATCCAATCTCCGATTGAGCTGATTCAAGATGATATAGAACCGCAAGAGAAATATCTATAACTTTTATGTTTTATGTTTTAAGAGATATCCACTCAATCCAAGACAAAATCGACCATCAAGTGGACGCACCTGCACTTGACGTTCCTGGATATTTTTCAGCCACTTGCATCAAATCCAAATGTCATCATAATATTTTCCAGCAAGCACTCCTACACCAACTTGGAAATGCAATGATCAATTCATATGCAAGATGAAGTGCACTCAAGTTTCTTCAAGACAAATTATTTGACTACAAGATATTAAGTCATACAAGACAACTAATAGATAGAGAAGCAAAATTGAAACACTCAACCTACAAGCAAAATCCAGCTCATGCATGGTGGGAAAACAAATGATCAAAATGACAACTCACAAATCACTTGGATTCAAGAATGGCACATGGCAAAACAAGTTGAAATTGTGATGATTTTGTCATGACAACTTGCATGAAGGATGCTTATAAATAGAAGGGAGGGGTGTGTGTTCTAAGACCATGCTTAGTGTGGGAGGATGCTTTGGAAGAGCCATTGTTTTGAGAGCTTAAGAAAAGAAAAGAAAAACCAAAGAAGAGAGAAGAAAATAATGGTTGGCTCTTCCATATTATCCCTTGAAGAATTTTTGTTACATATTTTCAATATGTGTAACTAAATTCTCTAAGAGGGTTAGGGATGAACTTGTGTGTGTGATGGTGTTTGTAATTTATTTTTGATTCATGTATTTGGTCTTTAAATATTAAAACTCTTTTGTTCTATTATTCTCAATTTATTTGTGATGTTTTTCGTCTTCAAATAATTATAGAATCTATTTCGTTTATAGATTCAGTCATGCTTTTTCTATTGAGTGGATTAGTTCTATAATTATGTTTGGAGCAATTGATTATCTATATTGATTTAATTCTCTGCTGCAATATCGCCTCTTGGGTATATTGTCGTCGTTGGATTTTCTCAATGTCGATAACAATTTATGAGAGTTAAGCGCGAAGAATGATTTTTCAAAGAGTTACATTTGATTTAAACTTTGGTTATTAATGTTATATCTTCCGATTAAGAATTTGGATATAGAATTCTTAATTGAGTTATCAATGAATTAAGAATAAATTTGAATGCCACAAATACACAAGGAATTCCCTACGCTCTACTTTTCGTCTCATTTTTATACTGTTCAAATTACTCATTTAGTTTTAATTTACGTCACACTCTAAAATTTACTTTTCGCACTTATCTAAATCTTTTTGTTAATTTCGTTATTGTTCTTCAATTTCTCAATCCATCTCCCTGTGGAATCGACACCCCAAAGCTATACTGCAAACGACCGCGTTATTCTTTGGGCGTAATCAAATTTTGGCGCCGTTGCCGGGGAGACGGTAGAAGAATTTGTAGTTTTTTTTAGTAGTTTGTAAAAAAAAAAAAAAAAAAAAAGCGGTAACTTCGTTCATTTTCTTTTTAGCTTTCTGCATCTTTATTTTATTTTACTTTTCTTTTCGTAATTATTTTTTTTTAGTATTACGCTTTTCTTTACTTTGCATGCGCAGGTACAGAGACGCTTTTGGACGGTTTGCTAGTAGACCCGTGCTAGAATCAGATTCAGAATCTAATTTTTCTAATCGCTTGTTTGATAATTCTTCCAATTCTGACGCGATGAGTGAACACGTGGACCAACTTGTTAGAACCCTCCAAGATTATCTTCATCCCGCACGAACAGCCACACCATCCTGTATTATGTTCTCACCTAATGTTCGTAATGTAGATTTCAAAACAGGAATGATACAATTACTTCCGACTTTCCATGGTCTAGAAAATGAAAACCCCTATGTTCATATTAGGGAATTTGAGGAAGTAGTTGCAACATTCCACAATCAAAATACCACTGACGACACGGTAAGGCTAAAGTTCTTTCCTTTTTCTTTGAAAGATAAAGCTAAGAGTTGGTTGTACTCACTAAGACCACGGTCTATTGGAACATGGAGTGAGATGACTCAAGTGTTTTTCAATAAATACTTTCCCCAACATAAGACCAATGCTTTAAAAAGACAAATCTCTACCTTTGCACAAAAGGATAGTGAGACTTTGTACCAGTCTTGGGAAAGATTTAAAGAATTACTGAGTATGTGTCCCCACCATGGATATGAGAATTGGCGCTTAGTGAGTTATTTCTATGAAGGGCTTACGCCCAGGGAACGTCAATTCGTGGAAATGATGTGCAATGGAGAATTTTTACAGAAAAATCCCGATGAGGCCATAGAGTACCTCAATGAGCTTGCTGAAAAAGCTCATACTTGGACTGGACCTAGTGCTACTGATAGCACAAACAGGTCACGACCTACAGGAAACTTGAGTGGTGGTATTTACCATCTAAGGGAGGAGGATAACCTTAAGGCTAAGGTTGAAATGCTCACCAGAGAATTAGAGTTATTGAAAACCAAAAACTCAAAACCAACACACATGGCTAATCATGCAGAATCTTTTGGGCCATGTGTTGTCTGTGGTGGGGTAGATCATCATGCCCAAGACTGTCCTACACATGCTAACATGAGAGGATGGCGTAATCATCCCAACTTCAGCTGGAAGTCTGAAAACCAGCAGCCTGCACAACCTTTTAGATCATATTCTGCACCATACCATGCACCTCAATCTTCTAGAAATTCTTTAGAAGACACTTTGCATGCATTTATTGAAGTACAGGATAAGACTAACCAAAAATTTGAGTCTTTAATTATGCAGGTTGTTGAAGAACAAAAGGAGATAAAGAGCCAGGTGTCTAAATTAACGAGCTTCTTGAGTGTAAATGAGCAAGGTAAGTTCCCTTCTCAAGCTCAGTCTATACCTCATGATCAACATATGGCACAAGAAACTGTGAAGAATGACGAGTGCCATCAGACATACATGATTGACTCACTCATAGACAGGGAAGTTTTCACAACTCATGATTCTGATCCCCTTAAGAATTTTATTGTTGATTTTGAGTTTAATCCTATCAGTGATTCGTCTGATGTAGCTAATATTTGTGCAATTTTTGACAATACTCAAGATTATAGCACACGGGCTTGGCAACTGAAGTTTAAGGAGTTGCTTGAGAAAAATGAAAAACAGATTTCTTCAAGTGGGCAAGTACCAAAAGTTAATCTAAAGCCTTGCCACCTACCTGTGAAGCTCGAGGACCGAGTTTATTGGGCAAATAAGTGTTTC
Organism: Platycarya longipes; assembly: GCA_036559045.1. NCBI lineage: Eukaryota > Viridiplantae > Streptophyta > Magnoliopsida > Fagales > Juglandaceae > Platycarya > Platycarya longipes. The sequence goes on along the minus strand of CM071789.1, from coordinate 24,495,976 downwards.
ATTTTTGACCCAGGAGGAATAGTTCAAGAAGTAGAAGATAGTCCGGTTGTAGACTTGGTCTATCAACTTTGACCACACCATGCAACAATAATTATTATTATAATAATAAGTATTATTATTATTATTATTATTATCTTGTTTGTTTTGTTTTATTTTTGTTTACTACTGTTTTCTTTATTTTTGTATGCAGGATAGTTTCATTTTGTCATTTCAGATCACCACTTTTGATGCTTAGCGAGCTATCCACATCACACATCAGGTGTATCCTACTCTTTTTAGTTACTTCCCATTCAATTTTGATTTTTAAACATTGAGGACAATGTTTCATTTAAGTTGGGGGGTGGGAATACAAATCTGTTATTTAAACTCTGTGGCATATTTCAATCAATATATAAAAAATTGCCAAATTTTTTTCACACATGATACTCATGCTCATTCATAACCATCTTGGTGAATTCAACAAACCCATCTTAAATCATTTTGCTAAAGTATCCACAGAACCATTTATGCACTTATCCAAACTTTGTGGTAATATGGTGATTTGACACATGTAACTAAAGAATTATTTTGCTCAAATATTCATGTGAATTTTGTGAGAATTGAGAGCTTACAAATACAGAAATTGTGATAAGTATCCATTGATCTGTTGAATTTGACACTTCTTTTGAGAATATCATTACATGGTTTGTGGTAAGATGGTGGATATACTTGGGATATGACGAAAGTCAACTTAGGATTAACGTTTGAGCCTTTCAAGCTGACCATTTTCATCATATACCCCTAGCAGCCAATTTTGAGCCAATATACACATATGGCCTTTTCTTTTCATATCTACACCATCCATACCTCTCCACATTGGAATATAGCTTATACACTATATTTTCCTACCATTTTACTTCCAAGTGTGTACTAGGTGTGAAATTATCATAAAAAAAAGAAAAAAGAAAAAAGAAAACGTGACAAAAATGGCATGGTGCTAGATGTGTCCATCAAATTATTCATGAAAGAGTTCATCAAATTGCGAAGACACCAGTGGCAAAAGAAGATGGAAAAGTGTACTTAGTCAAAAATCTAAAAAATTGAAAAGTACATCAAAAGGAAAGTATAGTCTACTGAAAAATTTAACAGATTCCCTTTTGTGTATACTTGGAAGTTTTTGAAACCTCTTCACCTTTTCTTCTTATGAACCCCAACCCTAAGCCACATTACAACCCTTTGTGTTGATTTTTCCGATCCTAAGTATGCTTGTGGAAAGAATGGTGGAAATCTCATTTGTTAGTATTCCTATCATAAGATCAATGTTTACTTGTTACTTATATATAATTGGCTAAATTTCCATGAGAGTAAATGTACATCTTTGTCAACTCCATAGAGAGAACCCATACATGAAACACTTCTATACCCGTGAGTTATGGAGTTGAACCTTTTTGCTTAAGATATTCTAATGTTGCATGTGTCGAAACCTCTGATTTGATAAAAATAGTTTGGAACACATACACACTCTGTGGATTGCTATATTTGAATTACTTGTGAAAGGGTTATTGAATTTCTAAGATTGTTTTGATATGTAAATTTGAAAAATGTGTCTTGATGGCCCCTATGTGTGATTTTCTTTGGCCTTTCTCATCATTTTGCATGAAAATTGCTAGGGACTAGCAATGAGTAAGTTGGGGGGTGTGATGAGTGCACAAAAATGCACTCTAAATACTCTATTTAAATGTTAAAAGAAATGAGAAAATAATGAATATAACTCATGTTATTAAAATTAATGGTCATTTATCTTGAGATAGATATAAGCATGATTTAATATATTGATGAGAATATAAAATGCCATATTTTCCTCTCTTAATGTTTAATACTTTATTCTTATTTGATGCCTAAATATACTCATTATTCTTATATTTTGATTTAGGACACAAATAGAGGCATTAGGAGCAAATGAAGATAATTGCGGAATTTTAGACAGTTCTGACGTATTTTCGTAATATGGGCATAACTCTCTCATCCAATCTCCGATTGAGCTGATTCAAGATGATATAGAACCGCAAGAGAAATATCTATAACTTTTATGTTTTATGTTTTAAGAGATATCCACTCAATCCAAGACAAAATCGACCATCAAGTGGACGCACCTGCACTTGACGTTCCTGGATATTTTTCAGCCACTTGCATCAAATCCAAATGTCATCATAATATTTTCCAGCAAGCACTCCTACACCAACTTGGAAATGCAATGATCAATTCATATGCAAGATGAAGTGCACTCAAGTTTCTTCAAGACAAATTATTTGACTACAAGATATTAAGTCATACAAGACAACTAATAGATAGAGAAGCAAAATTGAAACACTCAACCTACAAGCAAAATCCAGCTCATGCATGGTGGGAAAACAAATGATCAAAATGACAACTCACAAATCACTTGGATTCAAGAATGGCACATGGCAAAACAAGTTGAAATTGTGATGATTTTGTCATGACAACTTGCATGAAGGATGCTTATAAATAGAAGGGAGGGGGTGTGTGTTCTAAGACCATGCTTAGTGTGGGAGGATGCTTTGGAAGAGCCATTGTTTTGAGAGCTTAAGAAAAGAAAAGAAAAACCAAAGAAGAGAAGAAAATAATGGTTGGCTCTTCCATATTATCCCTTGAAGAATTTTTGTTACATATTTTCAATATGTGTAACTAAATTCTCTAAGAGGGTTAGGGATGAACTTGTGTGTGTGATGGTGTTTGTAATTTATTTTTGATTCATGTATTTGGTCTTTAAATATTAAAACTCTTTTGTTCTATTATTCTCAATTTATTTGTGATGTTTTTCGTCTTCAAATAATTATAGAATCTATTTCGTTTATAGATTCAGTCATGCTTTTTCTATTGAGTGGATTAGTTCTATAATTATGTTTGGAGCAATTGATTATCTATATTGATTTAATTCTCTGCTGCAATATCGCCTCTTGGGTATATTGTCGTCGTTGGATTTTCTCAATGTCGATAACAATTTATGAGAGTTAAGCGCGAAGAATGATTTTTCAAAGAGTTACATTTGATTTAAACTTTGGTTATTAATGTTATATCTTCCGATTAAGAATTTGGATATAGAATTCTTAATTGAGTTATCAATGAATTAAGAATAAATTTGAATGCCACAAATACACAAGGAATTCCCTACGCTCTACTTTTCGTCTCATTTTTATACTGTTCAAATTACTCATTTAGTTTTAATTTACGTCACACTCTAAAATTTACTTTTCGCACTTATCTAAATCTTTTTGTTAATTTCGTTATTGTTCTTCAATTTCTCAATCCATCTCCCTGTGGAATCGACACCCCAAAGCTATACTGCAAACGACCGCGTTATTCTTTGGGCGTAATCAGTCTCTAAGCCTTATCTCTTCTTTAAACGAAGATATTGGCTTAATTGATCTTTTAGAGGCATTTTCTTCCTTCTATATTTCAGATTTCTTTTATAATTTTTCCATGATTGAGGGAACTATATTAATAATCAATGCAATTTATATGGATTCATCTATTTTCATATCACAATGACAGAATTGATTAAAAATATGGATAAACTTATTAAACTTTTCAACAACATGCCTAAATCTTTGTCGGAAAGCGTGTTTGATTAATGAGAAAAATATTGAAATTTTATTTAAGAAAGGAAAAACCAAAACGGAAACATTATCTGTTTCCTAGAATGCACATTTTGATTCCTCTCTCACTAAATGTCCCCATGTTTCTTTCAATAATTTTGTTGATTTATGTGATTCTTTAGCATAAGTTGTTTCTATCTTTATTTTCAAATAGAAATATGAAGTGACATACAGACCTGAGGTGGGCTGGAATAAGCCATGTCATGGACTCCGGCGCCTTCATTTTAAATCTCTTGTATCATATTGTGCTTGGACTCCCACGGCTTTAATATTTTTAAAATGTGGTCCATGCCCATGTTCGTATCCATACAAATTCGCCGCAAGTCTTAACATAAATTTTTCCTTGATGATCACACAACCAAGTATTTTTTTATAAAATGTTTGAAAATGATAATAATTTTCCTTCGAGTCTTTTATTCTGCATGATGAAGATAATAATAGTTTTCTCTATTTTTGGTTAGATAATGCTGCAAACATTTTAAAGTTTAATCCCATAGTTTTTGTTTTTTAATCTTCATTTTTAATTTTTATTAGACTAATGCTATATATACAGGTTTTGGATGTGCTTGACTACTGCACAATTAGTGATCGAAGTCCAAAGAAAAAGATGATCAAAGTTTCATAAGTGTTCAAAATATTTTTAAAATAATATATATATATATATAATTTATTATTAAAAATATTTTGGGACTTATTTTGAAAGTTATGAATTATAAGTTTATAATATTTTGGATCCATATATATAATATATCATTTATTGGCTTAAAGACATTGTTGCGTTTACCCAAAGGTCAAGGGTTTAAAAATTATTCCCAAAGGATGCGTCGGTTCGGACTAGTAAGTATCGACTGGACGTTGGTAGAGAAGCATGGTACCAAGGGCGGAACTAGAATTTAAGCTTAAAAGGGGGGAGAGAGAGGGGGGGGATAGTATGTATTTTTTGCACATGGTTATATAAAAAATAATAATTATACTTTTTCTTTCTTCATTTTTTTTTATTCGTTAGAAAGAACAAAAAAAAAATAATAATCATATGTCATAAAATTATATACAAAAAATATATGCCTATAAATCATCTTATAACATAATTTTCTTTAAGATTTCGTAATTCGCTAGTTAGAGACTATTACAAATAAATAAATAAATAAACTTAGGATTTCCTCTTTAAATTAAACTCAACGGCGATTTTTATGAAATAAAATTTATCTATTATCATCTCTAAAATGGCATTCTTGACAATTTTTTTTCTCAGAAAAAAATAGCAAATGATAATTTTTTGAGTATTGAGAGGGCAGTTTTTATTTTTTATTTTTAATTTAAGAAAGTGATTTTAATTATATATAAAAAGATTATATATATTTATATAATAAATTATTTTTTTGAAAAATTTTGGGGAGCTACCTGTAGGTCCGTCCTTGGTGGTGACCATGGTCCAATGCATACGCTTCTAGACATCAAGTATAATAGAGAAAAATGGTCATTTCCTCTCAGGGTAAGGTTTTTCTCTTGTGAGAAGAGTAGTGTCTCTTAAACTAGCTCATTGATTTGAAGAGGTTCAAAAGCGAAGAGGATTTAACAAGGTAATGGGAAGGCCTGAGCTTAACTTAGAAAGAGCAAGGCAAAGTCATACTGTCAACAAGTTCAACAAGATCTGTCTACTATCTATGATTATTGCCGATAGATCAGTAAACAACGAAGCTTTCAAGGCTACCATGTCAAAGGTTTGGAAGTGCAAAAGCTAGATCCAGATCTCTGAAGTGGGAGCCAACCAATACTTGATAGAGTTGCATCAAGAAAAAGATCTACAATGGTCCTAAATGGCAGGCCCTAGACCTTCGACAGATGGTTAATCGATCTACATCTCTTTGAAGGGGACAGTTCTATCAATGAAATATCATTTACCAATGAGGAGTTCTAGGTGTAGGCATACAATATATTTTTTGCTAGCATGAATGCTGATGTTGGTAAAAGCATTGGTAACTTCATTAACAAATGCGTAACTGTCCAAGCTGATGATATGATAGGGGAATATGCTAGAAAAAATGCATGAGAATCAAGGTGCAAATGTACATCTCTAGGGCATTATAGAGAAGACTTTTTCTATTGCTTGATGAAAAAAAGATCTAAGTTCCTCTCAAGTATGAATGTCTACCCAATTTTAATGTAGGGCAATCAAGCATGTACAATAGGGGTGTTCTTCTAAGTCCTTGAGGAGCACCAAGCTGCAATATGGAACCTGGTTATATGTCTCAGCCGCAAGAGAAAATAAATCTACCCCAAAGAAATATGGTGGAGAGCCTAAGCACCAAACCACAGAAGAGAAACTAGCTAGAGGGGAGGGGGAGGTTAGGGATGAACCCCTCTTCGAGAAGCCTGATCAATCACCATAAGAGCAGACCTTTTCCCTACAAGATAGTTACACCTTAGAAGCCAAGTAGGAGAATGGAAAGCAAACATTCCCTCAACAGACAGCAACAAACAATCAGGCCTCTTTTAAGGTAACAGATAGGACACTACTTTTTGAAAACTCGAAAAAGTTTGTCAACTCTTCAAGTACATGCAAGATTTAAGGGATCAAGGAGTCAACCCCCCCCCCCCCCAAAAAAAAACCCCAAAAGCCCCAAATGAAAGACCTCAAGGCCCGAGCCTCTTCTTTGGCCCATTTTGTATCAAACCAAGTTCAGCCCTTACACACGATCAAGAAACAGGCCAGTTGGAAAACACTTAATCATAGTTTGAGTGTGGATGCTCAGATATGTCGTTTAGGCATCCCTTTAATCTCAAGATGTGAATTATGTTTTATATACTTCAACTATGGGAAACTTGATTGGATTGACTCCAATTATTTTAACTTAACTTTTGTAGAAGTGGCGTTGTTTGGCACGTATGGAAGGAAAAAAGGATTCCTTGGAATCTTTATGGAGGTCGGTGCGCTACTGGTTAAGCTAGGTGGGTGTTCGTCTGAAAGGCTCTAACAATCCGCAACAGTGTGATGAAGCTATTTTAAAAGAGCTGAACTTGCCGATTGGTTCCATCAAAAGAAGGAAAACTATGGCGGTATCTTGGGAAAAACCTTTAGAAGGTAGGTTGGAAATGAATGTTGATGGTTGCAGCATTAATAATCCAGGTGAGTCTGATGCTGGCAGATTGCTAAAGAAATCATAAGGGAGAATTAGTTTTTGCTTTCTCAAAATATATTGACACCGGTACTAATAACTAAGCAAAGTTGATGAGTATGTTGTTAGGCTTGCATCGTTGCCAACATATGGGTGTGGTGAATATTATTATTGAAATGGATTCTGCTTTGAATATTATATCAGGGCTGGAAAATAAAAATAAAATTGAAAATGAAAATTATAATATATGATACTTGGAAGACTTTTAGGAAGAAATCTTAAAAAATATGAAAAATATAAATGTTAAGGTTAATCATGTTTATAGATGTTTATAAAGAAGGAAATTCAGCCGCAAACTAGCTAGCAAAGCAAGGAACTAGTGGTAGTAATCAAGATTATTCAGCAATCGGTGTTCCAATGATGCTCAAAAGACTTCTTCGCCTTGATTATAGTGGTCTGCCAACTCTACGGCACATAAGATATATAATTATCTTGGTGGTGTTTTGTTGTGCGGTTTGTTCAGCGTTTTTGGTTGCTATTTGGCTTTTGGTTTTGATTTATTGGTTTTATTTGTATAGGTTTTGAAATAAATGTCCTTTATTTTCTTATCTGTTGGTTTTTCGAATAGGCATGTTAGACTTTCTCTTGCGTTTTATGGCCTTTCTGGATTGGTTTTTGAGCACTTGGTTTGGTTTTTCATGTTTTTATTTTTGTATCCTCTCAAGTGTAGGTTGTTATTATCGTATTCTTTTGTTATAAATGAGAGTTTTATTAATAAATTTAAGTAGGAATCACTGTTAAATATGTGATCTGACTCTTCTTAAAAAAAAATTATATATATATATGTATGTATATTGATGTAAGAGATAGAGCTTAATTGCTAGAAAAAAAAAAAAAAAAAAAGATAGAGCTTAATTTACGCGGTTTTCACGTCTGATCTGCAGTGACGTTAGACTTGGACATGTAATACATATGATTATATCTATTTGGCTCCACCAAGGACCACAGCCTGATCTTAAGACTTGGCAACGTGCGCCATCTACAGAACCTACTTTCTACCGACATCTCAAATAATAAATTATTCGATGAAATTTTAAGAAAAGAAAAATGGAGGAAAACACAAACACAAAAGCATAAAAACAGAAGCAAGAGACAAAGAAGGTACGAAGCACCCAAATGGCTCATAATTCGACAAAGAGTAGTGACACGGGTACAATTATTTTTCTATTTATTTATAATATTTAGTGTATTTAATTTTTTTTATTTTGTTATTTTTTAAATATTTTTTTAAATTTTCTTAATCATTAAGAAAAAAAATAAAAAATATATATATAATTTATTAATATTCACATTCTTAATCACTAAATAAAATTAAAAATTAAATACAAAAAAATTATAAAATAATTATAAATCTCTCATTTTCTCTTCAACAAAAATAATCTTATTATGTAACATAGAAGAATAATGTTATAGATATTGGTAGAGTATATAAATATCATATAGTTATATTTTAAAAAAATAAAATTTATTATTAAAAATTTAGGTTTCTTTCATAGAAATTTTATATTTACTTATTTCTTTTAAAAAAATATTGCACTTCTTACTTATTTTATAACTTAAATATCATTTTAACACGAGTCTTCTGATTCACATGATAAGAGGTACTATTGCTCCATATTTCTTCTTCTTCTTTTTTTTTTTTTTTTTGTTCTTTATCAGACTTTTTTAGCCGTCGATCTATTTGTGCTTATCCTTATGGATAAGGACTCCCCCGGATGGTGACGTGTCAAAAATGTTATGGACTTATGGGTATCATTGATTTATTATGATGGACTTTTTGGGGCCCCGGCCACAAATCCAACTACGTGTTTGATGGCAAAATCAATCCCAAATCAATCCCACTTTCCACTTTCCAACTTCATTAAAATAATTACGTACATGACATTTACACGCAAGTATTACTCTTTAAGTCTTTATTTAATTATCCTTTTATTTTTATTTTTTTTAAGAGGCATTAACTCATTTTCTCATCTTATAAATAGGTCATGTGAGATCTGGTAAGATTCATCGCAAACCTACTTATCTTCCACCGAATCATCATATTTTCTGATCTGAGAAATTAAACAGATATCGGGTAAAAATGTCTCATCCCGAACACCCACCTCATGGAGGACATGGGCATCCAGGGCCAGGAGGACATGGTCATGGTCATGAAGGGCAGCCAGGGCCAGGTGGGCATGGTCATGGTGAAGGGCATCCGGGGCCAGGAGGGCATGGTCATGGCGGGGGACATCAAGATGGGCATGGGCATGGTCCTAAAGGAGAAGGGCAACATGGAGGAGGCGGCCCTGGACATGAGGGAGGAGGGCATCATGGAGGACACGGTCATGAAGGGGGTGGACATCATGGTGGTGGAGGAGGAGGACATGAAGGTCATGGTCATGGTGGTGGTGGTCGTGGTGGCGGTCGTGGTGGTGGGCATTAGCCCCATTAAAGAGATGAGATCAGCTTCCTGCTCACAGTCACGGAAGTTGATCACCAACATCTTCCTATAATTAATGCTAGAAAATAAGGTGCTCTCTGTGATGTGTAGACAGAAAGCTAAAATGTAATATATTATAAGTTGTATTTGTCTAGTGGGAGGGGGCCATGGCATGTCATGTGCTCGATCATGTTATGTTTTCCAGTTTATGCGGTTATTAATCGATGTCTACCACTAAATGTGTACGTACCAATAAATGAGCCTTTTTTTCTCTTTTAACGTGTGAAAAGATTGAATAATGATACATTTATATTTTTTTTACCATTTTTTTTATCAAAATTTTTAATTTTTTAATTTTTTAAATTTTTTTATATAATAATTAAGAAAATGATTATTAATAAAATTATATATTTTTTAATCTTTTTCTTAATTATTAAGAATATTTAAAAAATATTTAAAAGAAAATATAAATAAATTAACTAAATTATAAATAATAAAAAGATGATAATCCTATCCCTACTCGAAAAGATTATAGACTTGTTAACAAATTATCAAAAAGAAATTTGTTAAGAAAAAAAAATTACCAGAAAAGAAATAGTATTTTTTTAAACTCATTTTTGTTTAACGCTACACGCAAAATCAGTGCAGCACAACTTTGAAAGTAAATACTAATAATAATTGTCTCGATCATTTTTTTTTTTTTTTGAGAGAATAATTGTCTCAATCTCAATCATGAGCATCTCAGAAAATTGTTACCCCAGTCCTCTCAGGTTAGATTAAAAAACTTTTAAATCTTTTTAAATATTATTTATTATTATTTATTATTTTATTATTCTTATTAATATTTATTATTTTTTATTATTATTTACTTATTTTTTATTATTATTTATAAATATTTTCAAGCTGATATTGATTTTATCAAAATTAATTTAAAGAAATTTTTAATAAATTTACTTATTTTTAAAGATAAAAAATATTTTTTTATATTTTTTTATAATTTTTTTTATTAAATATAATTAAATTTTTTTTTAAAATATATAAAAAATATAAATATAATAATTTATTTTAGTGAAATTAATGCCAACCCTTACTATTCAAACTAACCTGATCCTGATGTCCCCATTTTCCGCGATTACCATATCTCGACGTTTAAAAGCATTTATATCTTGTCGGCCACTTAATAGCCACGTGCTTTCGGGTTTTTTTTTTTTAGCCAGTTAAATTCACGAATAATATTAGTATATTCATCAATTTTGACACTTTCTTTAATATTTTATATATTTTATTTTATTTTATTACTTTTTTATTTAATAATTAAAAAAATAATTATTAATATATTAATATCTTTTCATATTTTCTAAAAATATTTTAAATGATAAAAAAATTAAAAAAAATAAGAAGATGAATTATATCTAGTGATAAGATGGAGTGGTAAGCTACACATAACATTGTAACATCATCCTAAATTTATTAGATAAAACTAAAAGATTATAAGACAAGTTTAAGTGAGGTATAAATCTTCTACAATCTTTAATAAAACTAATATATAATACAACACAAAAAAAAATAAGCCAAGTCAATGGCTCTCAAAAAGAGAGATAGTTTGAAGTTAAATAAATGGCTCCTCCTGATTCCCAAGGACGGGAGTGACCACTTGATAATTGTTTTAGGTTAAGGCTGAAAGCTCTAACGATGAGGTATGTGCTGCATCATGTTAATTTAGGCTGACGGATAAGAATTTCCACACTCGCTTTCACTTAATCTTTAATTACGAAAAATAGTAAGATAGGAAGAGAAACTACAACTGTGCCAAGTCGCCGACGGAGGACCAACTGTCGTGGAGGAGGTGCGTATGTGAAACACGAGCCACTGGAATTGAAGTATTAACAGCCAGATCTGAAGAATATGGGGCCGTTAAGGTCACTAGTGCGGCACAAATCTCCCAAAAACACTCCAAGAAGCTGCTGCGCATGGGCCACATGCTTGGCCAAGACTACGAGTGTAGTGCACGCACACATCGGAACTGAGAAGTCATCCCCTTGGACTCGAAGATCGGCACCTATAAAATATAAGATGATGGATTGTGTTGGTCGTTGAGGGCCGACTATCAGAAGATCGGCAAGGAAAGGTTCAGCCTCCCAGTTGGACGGAAAACAAACTAAAAATAATATGAAAGAGACCAAAAATGAAAGAAAATAGGGAAGGAGGTGGTTGGAGCTTAAGGTCCAACCCACCCCCGCCCAGAAATGGATGAAAAATGTTGAAGCCCTAGTCGAATATCGCCTATACGAAGAGAAACTTATAAGAGAAAGACTACTTATTTTCGGCCTTCCAAATAATGACGGCTAGATATTTTACATCCATTGTAATTCTAAAAATCTAAATTAATCTTAACAAGAAAGTATATTTAAATTTCTTTTGAAAAATAAGAACTTTAATATTTTAAATTTACTTAATTTTTAAGCAATTTGAAATTTTAAAAGGAAAGTCTTATAGAAAATTAGAAACCGTAAATACAACTTTATTTATTCATTCACATAGTTGTGTTATTCATGCATCGATTGGCATTCTCAGTAATTCCTTCTTTTATATATATATATATATATATATATATATATTTTGTTGGCAGTAATAACATCTTGCTTTTTATATTTAATTTATTTATTAACATATATCTTGCTTAATAAGACGTAAACTGTACTCTTGGTTTATTAGAGATCTTTTTAAAAAGAAAATAAATCCCTATGTAGACTGGAGTAGACATTTTAGAGCATGATCACCCAAACATAAGTCTTACGTCGGTCGCTCGAAAGTGTTTTTTTCTTTTTTTCTTTTTTTGTCTCGTTGTATGCGGTCGTAATAACTTAACTCTCACCATCTTTTTTCAACATACACAGGAGTTACTGTTGTGAAAGTGATGATAGAAAAGTAAAAGGAAAAAAGAAAAACAATCAACTATATATTACAAAATTAACTTGTAAATTAAGAGTATTGAAAACAGAGTATATTGTTCGCACACTTTTACATTTACAAATGTTTTGCATACAAAATGATCACCGTATGACATAAATAAATAAAAAAGGAAGGATTAAGTTATCATTGGGTCAACTCCATGATCTAAGGAAGCTTGATATTCTGTCAAGATTTGTGAGAGATAATATCTTGGCTTGATCTTTGGTGATTTTGGTATGATCTTCATTATGCCTCTCAAGCTCAATGGCTTATTTTGAAAGAAGGCAAACGTAAAGGTAACAAGAGGTTTAGTGGGTATGTTGGTTGGTTGGTCCTTTCTAGAAATAAATTGAACTCTTAGTTGATGATGGACGAGTACTTGTTCACAAACAAAACGTAAGTCTATGGCAATGTGCTTGATTTGTGAAAGAAAACATGATTGATGGAAAGATATGTTGCTTCAATATTGTCACACCACATTATAAGTGGGATCATGAAATGAATCATCATAAAAAAGTTTAAGAGTATGTGCTCAAGACATGGGAGTTGTGACATCCATAGCCATATTTGTTTTCCAGAGTAGATCGACAATGTACTTGTCTTGTGAGAGAAAAAGATGATCAGCTCAAAATGAGTTTCAATATCACTACAAAAAAAAAGGACAGTTTGTCAGCATTTATTTCACTAGCATTTACAGAAATGTCAGTAAAAACTATGATTTACCGGCATCTTGTTTTTATGCTGACAACTATCGGCATGTATGTCTTTATGGCGGTAATTAAATACACATCTAAGGTCCCGCTTGGATTCAGAGATGAGATGAGTTGAGATGAGCTTAGTTTATTTTTTAATATTATTATTATTTTGGGATTTGAAAAAGGTATATTGGGAATTGAAAAATGTGTATTGAGAATTGAAAAAGGTGTATTGGAAATTGAAAAAGGTGTATAGGAAATTGTGTTTTATATAAAAAATTATAAAAATATAATAATAAAATGAAGATAAGTTGAGATGAACTGAGCTCACTTCCGAATTCAAACGAGGCCTTAAAGGTGCTTGCATAAACATCGATAAAATAGATAGGATTTAGTGACATTTCTATGACTGGCATTTATAGATATTTTGGCAAAAATTTGTCGGCATTTAGCTTTCATGCCGGTAATTAAACACACTTTTAACGGGGTTTGCATAAATGTCAGTAAAGTAAATAGAATTTAACGGCATTTTTATTACTGGCTTTTATAGATATATCGGCAAAATTAGTCATTTTTCAATGTTTAGTTTTTATGCCGATAATTATTGACATGTATATTTACACCACAATTAAATTTACATTTTTCGGTGATAATTGATGCCACATGTGCGAGAGACGTGCAAAATTATAGGTTTCTTTAAAAACAAATATATATTGTACTGTAGGAATATCTTTATTTACACTCTTTTTAAGTTGGAAAAAAGTTGTAAGATTAATATGAATTTGATATGTACAAAATATAGATTTTTATTGAAAATAGAAGTATTAAAGAAAATAAAACTTGAACTACAGGAGTAGATAATAAGAAGATATTAATAAAAAGGGGATAAGGTAAAGATTAAAAAAACAAAAAGCAAAAGGAACTAGGTAAAGATAAAAACCAAAAAAGATATTAACCAAAAATAGGATTAGATAAAGATTAAAAATAATGAAGCTACCCGAGATTCTTAAAGGATAGATCTGCACGTAGCTATTGAATCTGAGAACTAATAATAGATGTAGATAAACTTGTTACAAGGATGTCATCAACATAGATGAAAACTAATAGTTCAAATAGGACTGGCAGTATATAAACATGGAGTTGTCCACTTTAGAGAAGAAAAATCCTAGTTAGGAGCCGACAACTCAATTTGGAGAACTACCATCTTGGGACTTATTTGAGGCTGTAAATAGCTTTTTGAAACTTTCATACATAATGTGGAAACTAAGGATGGGAGAACCCTTGCGACTAAGTCATGAAAACAGATTCAAAAAGTTCATCATGCAAAAACAAATTTTGAACATCCAGCTGCCAAATATGCCATTCATGTGTTGATTACGCCCAAAGAATAACGCGGTCGTTTGCAGTATAGCTTTGGGGTGTCGATTCCACAGGGAGATGGATTGAGAAATTGAAGAACAATAACGAAATTAACAAAAAGATTTAGATGAGTGCGAAAAGTAAATTTTAGAGTGTGACGTAAATTAAAACTAAATGAGTAATTTGAATAGTATAAAAATGAGACGAAAAGTAGAGCGTAGGGAATTCCTTGTGTATTTGTGGTATTCAAATTTATTCTTAATTCATTGATAACTCAATTAAGAATTCTATATCCAAATTCTTAATCGGAAGATATAACATTAATAACCAAAGTTTAAATCAAATGTAACTCTTTGAAAAATCATTCTTCGCGCTTAACTCTCATAAATTGTTATCGACATTGAGAAAATCCAACGACGACAATATACCCAAGAGGCGATATTGCAGCAGAGAATTAAATCAATATAGATAATCAATTGCTCCAAACATAATTATAGAACTAATCCACTCAATAGAAAAAGCATGACTGAATCTATAAACGAAATAGATTCTATAATTATTTGAAGACGAAAAACATCACAAATAAATTGAGAATAATAGAACAAAAGAGTTTTAATATTTAAAGACCAAATACATGAATCAAAAATAAATTACAAACACCATCACACACACAAGTTCATCCCTAACCCTCTTAGAGAATTTAGTTACACATATTGAAAATATGTAACAAAAATTCTTCAAGGGATAATATGGAAGAGCCAACCATTATTTTCTTCTCTCTTCTTTGGTTTTTCTTTTCTTTTCCCAAGCTCTCAAAACAATGGCTCTTCCAAAGCATCCTCCCACACTAAGCATGGTCTTAGAACACACACCCCTCCCTTCTATTTATAAGCATCCTTCATGCAAGTTGTCATGACAAAATCATCACAATTTCAACTTGTTTTGCCATGTGCCATTCTTGAATCCAAGTGACTTGTGAGTTGTCATTTTGATCATTTGTTTTCCCACTATGCATGAGCTGGATTTTGCTTGTAGGTTGAGTGTTTCAATTTTGCTTCTCTACCCATTAGTTGTCTTGTATGACTTAATATCTTGTAGTCAAATAATTTGTCTTGAAGAAACTTGAGTGCACTTCATCTTGCATATGAATTGATCATTGCATTTCCAAGTTGGTGTAGGAGTGCTTGCTGGAAAATATTATGATGACATTTGGATTTGATGCAAGTGGCTGAAAAATATCCAGGAACGTCAAGTGCAGGTGCGTCCACTTGATGGTCGATTTTGTCTTGGATTGAGTGGATATCTCTTAAAACATAAAACATAAAAGTTATAGATATTTCTCTTTCGGTTCTATATCATCTTGAATCAGCTCAATCGGAGATTGGATGAGAGAGTTATGCCCATATTACAAAAATACGTCAGAACTGTCTAAAATTTCGCAATTATCTTCATTTGCTCCTAATGCCTCTATTTGTGTCCTAAATCAAAATATAAGAATAATGAGTATATTTAGGCATCAAATAAGAATAAAGTATTAAACATTAAGAGAGGAAAATATGGCATTTTATATTCTCATCAATATATTAAATCATGCTTATATCTATCTCAAGATAAATGACCATTAATTTTAATAACATGAGTTATATTCATTATTTTCTCATTTCTTTTAACATTTAAATAGAGTATTTAGAGTGCATTTTTGTGCACTCATCACACCCCCCAACTTACTCATTGCTAGTCCCTAGCAATTTTCATGCAAAATGATGAGAAAGACCAAAAAAAATCACACATAGGGGCCATCAAGACACATTTTTCAAATTTACATATCAAAACAATCTTAGAAATTCAATAACCCTTTCACAAGTAATTCAAATATAGCAATCCACAGAGTGTGTATGTGTTCCAAACTATTTTTATCAAATCAGAGGTTTCGACTCATGCAACATTAGAATATCTTAAGCAAAAAGGTTCAACTCCATAACTCACGGGTATAGAAGTGTTTCATGTATGGGTTCTCTCTATGGAGTTGACAAAGGTGTATATTTACTCTCATGGAAATTTAGCCAATTATATATAAGTAACAAGTAAACATTGATCTTATGATAGGAATACTAACAAATGAGATTTCCACCATTCTTTCCACAAGCATACTTAGGATCGGAAAAATCAACACAAAGGGTTGTAATGTGGCTTAGGGTTGGGGTTCATAAGAAGAAAAGGTGAAGAGGTTTCAAAAACTTCCAAGTATACACAAAAGGGAATCTGTTAAATTTTTCAGTAGACTATACTTTCCTTTTGATGTACTTTTCAATTTTTTAGATTTTTGACTAAGTACACTTTTCCATCTTCTTTTGCCACTGGTGTCTTCGCAATTTGATGAACTCTTTCATGAATAATTTGATGGACACATCTAGCACCATGCCATTTTTGTCATCGTTTTCCTTTTTTTTCTTTTTTTTCTTTTTTTTTTTTAAATGATAATTTCATACCTAGTACACACTTGGAAGTAAAATGGTAGGAAAATATAGTGTATAAGCTATACTCCAATGTGGAGAGGTATGGATGACGTAGATATGAAAAGAAAAGGCCATATGTGTATATTGGCTCAAAATTGGCTACTAGGAGTATATGATGAAAATGGTCAGCTTGAAACGCTCAAACGTTAATCCTAAGTTGACTTTCGTCATATCCCAAGTATATCCACCATCTTACCACAAACCATGTAATGATATTCTCAAAAGAAGTGTCAAATTCAACAGATCAATGGATACTTATCACAATTTCTGTATTTGTAAGCTCTCAATTCTCACAAAATTCACATGAATACTTGAGCAAAATAATTCTTTAGTTACATGTGTCAAATCACCATATTACCACAAAGTTTGGAGAAGTGCATAAATGGTTCTGTGGATACTTTAGCAAAATGATTTAAGATGGGTTTGTTGAATTCACCAAGATGGTTATGAATGAGCATGAGTATCATGTGTGAAAAGATGCCTATGTGAAAAAATTTTGGCAATTTTTTATAGATTGATTGAAATATGCCACAGAGTTTAAATAACAGATTTGTATTCCCACCCCCCAACTTAAATGAAACATTGTCCTCAATGTTTAAGAATTAAAATTGAATGGGGAGTAACTAAAAAGGGTAGGATACACCTGATGTGTGATGTGGATAGCTCGCTAAGCGTCAAAAGTGGTGATCTGAAATGACAAAATGAAACTATCCTACAAACAAAAATAAAGAAAATAGTAGTAAACAAAAATAAAACAAAACAAACAAGATAATAATAATAATAATAATTATTGTTGCATGGTGTGGTCAAAGTTGATAGACCAAGTCTACAACTGGACTATCTTCTACTTCTTGAACTATTCCTCCTGGGTAAAAAATGAAACACTTATTTGCCCAATAAACTCGGTCCTCGAGCTTCACAAGTAGGTGGCAAGGCTTTAGATTAACTTTTGGTACTTGCCCACTTGAAGGAATCTGTTTTTTATTTTTCTCAAGCAACTCCTTAAACTTCAGTTGCCAAGCCCGTGTGCTATAATCTTGAGTATTGTCAAAAATTTCACAAATATTAGCTACATCAGACGAATCACTGATAGGATTAAACTCAAAATCAACAATAAAATTCTCAAGGGGATCAGAATCATGAGTTGTGAAAACTTCCCTGTCTATGAGTGAGTCAATCATGTATGTCTGATGACACTCGTCATTCTTCACAGTTTCTTGTACCATATGTTGATCATGAGGTATAGACTGAGCTTGAGAAGGGAACTTACCTTGCTCATTTACACTCAAGAAGCTCGTTATTTTAGACACTTGGCTCTTTATCTCCTTTTGTTCTTCAACAACCTGCATAATTAAAGACTCAAATTTTTTGTTAGTCTTATCCTGTACTTCAATAAATGCATGCAAAGTGTCTTCTAAAGAATTTCTAGAAGATTGAGGTGCATGGTATGGTGCAGAATATGATCTAGAAGGCTGTGCAGGCTGTGCAAGCTGTTGGTTTTCAGACTTCTAGCTGAAGTTGGGATGATTACGCCATCCTCTCATGTTAGCATGTGTAGGACAGTCTTGGGCATGATGATCTACCCCACCACAGACAACACATGGCCCAAAAGAGTTTGCATGATTAGCCATGTATGTTGGTTTTGAGTTTTTGGTTTTCAATAACTCTAATTCTCTGGTGAGCATTTCAACCTTAGCCTTAAGGTTATCCTCCTCCCTTAGATGGTAAATACCACCACTCAAGTTTCCTGTAGGTCGTGACCTGTTTGTGCTATCAGTAGCACTAGGTCCAGTCCAAGTATGAGCTTTTTCAGCAAGCTCATTGAGGTACTCTATGGCCTCATCGGGATTTTTCTGTAAAAATTCTCCATTGCACATCATTTCCACGAATTGACGTTCCCTGGGCGTAAGCCCTTCATAGAAATAACTCACTAAGCGCCAATTCTCATATCCATGGTGGGGACACATACTCAGTAATTCTTTAAATCTTTCCCAAGACTGGTACAAAGTCTCACTATCCTTTTGTGCAAAGGTAGAGATTTGTCTTTTTAAAGCATTGGTCTTATGTTGGGGAAAGTATTTATTGAAAAACACTTGAGTCATCTCACTCCATGTTCCAATAGACCGTGGTCTTAGTGAGTACAACCAACTCTTAGCTTTATCTTTCAAAGAAAAAGGAAAGAACTTTAGCTTTACCGTGTCGTCAGTGGTATTTTGATTGTGGAATGTTGCAACTACTTCCTCAAATTCCCTAATATGAACATAGGGGTTTTCATTTTCTAGACCATGGAAAGTCGGAAGTAATTGTATCATTCCTGTTTTGAAATCTACATGACGAACATTAGGTGAGAACATAATACAGGATGGTGTGGCTGTTCGTGCGGGATGAAGATAATCTTGGAGGGTTCTAACAGGTTGGTCCACATGTTCACTCATCGCATCAGAATTGGAAGAATTATCAAATAAGCGATTAGAAAAATTAGATTCTGAATCTGATTCTAGCACGGGTCTACTAGCAAACCGTCCAAAAGCGTCTCTGTACCTGCGCATGCAAAGTAAAGAAAAGCGTAATACTAAAAAAAAAAAATTACGAAAAGAAAAGTAAAATAAAATAAAGATGCAGAAAGCTAAAAAAAAATGAACGAAGTTACCACTTTTTTTTTTTTTTTTTTAAACTACTAAAAAAAACTACAAATTCTTCTACCGTCTCCCCGGCAACGGCGCCAAAATTTGATTACGCCCAAAGAATAACGCGGTCGTTTGCAGTATAGCTTTGGGGTGTCGATTCCACAGGGAGATGGATTGAGAAATTGAAGAACAATAACGAAATTAACAAAAAGATTTAGATGAGTGCGAAAAGTAAATTTTAGAGTGTGACGTAAATTAAAACTAAATGAGTAATTTGAATAGTATAAAAATGAGACGAAAAGTAGAGCGTAGGGAATTCCTTGTGTATTTGTGGTATTCAAATTTATTCTTAATTCATTGATAACTCAATTAAGAATTCTATATCCAAATTCTTAATCGGAAGATATAACATTAATAACCAAAGTTTAAATCAAATGTAACTCTTTGAAAAATCATTCTTCGCGCTTAACTCTCATAAATTGTTATCGACATTGAGAAAATCCAACGACGACAATATACCCAAGAGGCGATATTGCAGCAGAGAATTAAATCAATATAGATAATCAATTGCTCCAAACATAATTATAGAACTAATCCACTCAATAGAAAAAGCATGACTGAATCTATAAACGAAATAGATTCTATAATTATTTGAAGACGAAAAACATCACAAATAAATTGAGAATAATAGAACAAAAGAGTTTTAATATTTAAAGACCAAATACATGAATCAAAAATAAATTACAAACACCATCACACACACAAGTTCATCCCTAACCCTCTTAGAGAATTTAGTTACACATATTGAAAATATGTAACAAAAATTCTTCAAGGGATAATATGGAAGAGCCAACCATTATTTTCTTCTCTCTTCTTTGGTTTTTCTTTTCTTTTCCCAAGCTCTCAAAACAATGGCTCTTCCAAAGCATCCTCCCACACTAAGCATGGTCTTAGAACACACACCCCTCCCTTCTATTTATAAGCATCCTTCATGCAAGTTGTCATGACAAAATCATCACAATTTCAACTTGTTTTGCCATGTGCCATTCTTGAATCCAAGTGACTTGTGAGTTGTCATTTTGATCATTTGTTTTCCCACTATGCATGAGCTGGATTTTGCTTGTAGGTTGAGTGTTTCAATTTTGCTTCTCTACCCATTAGTTGTCTTGTATGACTTAATATCTTGTAGTCAAATAATTTGTCTTGAAGAAACTTGAGTGCACTTCATCTTGCATATGAATTGATCATTGCATTTCCAAGTTGGTGTAGGAGTGCTTGCTGGAAAATATTATGATGACATTTGGATTTGATGCAAGTGGCTGAAAAATATCCAGGAACGTCAAGTGCAGGTGCGTCCACTTGATGGTCGATTTTGTCTTGGATTGAGTGGATATCTCTTAAAACATAAAACATAAAAGTTATAGATATTTCTCTTGCGGTTCTATATCATCTTGAATCAGCTCAATCGGAGATTGGATGAGAGAGTTATGCCTATATTACAAAAATACGTCAGAACTGTCTAAAATTCCGCAATTATCTTCATTTGCTCCTAATGCCTCTATTTGTGTCCTAAATCAAAATATAAGAATAATGAGTATATTTAGGCATCAAATAAGAATAAAGTATTAAACATTAAGAGAGGAAAATATGGCATTTTATATTCTCATCAATATATTAAATCATGCTTATATCTATCTCAAGATAAATGACCATTAATTTTAATAACATGAGTTATATTCATTATTTTCTCATTTCTTTTAACATTTAAATAGAGTATTTAGAGTGCATTTTTGTGCACTCATCATGTGTCATAACAACAAAGAGAATTAGCCGAATTGTTTAGGCTTAATAATAGAGCTGAAGGTCTCCTTATAACCATGATCAAGTTGTTGGTGGTAGCATTTGGCCACTAAACAAGCCTTGTGGCACTTGACAATGCCATTGACATCATATTTGAGTCGATAAATCCACTTGTTGTCAATAATATTCATGTTAGAGACATGAGAAACTAAGGACCATGTTTGGCATCGAAGGAGGGCAACAAACTCCTCATTCATGGCATGTCTCCAATCTTTGTTGACTTTCGTAAAGTTTGTTGCTTCTATAAAAACAAGGGAGGCCGTGACTTTGAGTGCTCAGGATGGGAAGGGTATGGTGCCATCTATTCTTTGCTTGGGGCATTGGATGTTGGCTTGAAGGCGAGTTCGCATTAGAGGTGCTAATGGAGCTATTGGTTGTGGACAAATAGGAGGTGGTGCAGATGAGTAAGAATCAGCAAGCCTCTCAACAGGTGAAAAAGATGACGGCACAGTGAGATCACATGAGTTAGGCATTAAGAAGGAGGGCCTCATGTTTTGTCCCTACAAAAATAATGGAGGAGAAGTAACAAAGTGATGAGTGGGGTTAGTGGGTTGAACATGTGACGATGCAGAATAGAGTTCATTGAAGGAACAACGTCTCATCAAATTGGACATGAAATGAGAATTCAGACTGTGGGTTGGTAAAGACATTTGTCCTTTTGTGAGATGGGCTATATCCAATAAAAAAAAATACAATTTTGATAAAACACCCATTTAATAGGAATTATATGGTTTTAAGTAGGGCAATAGGTAGACCAAAAATTCCTCAAGAATGTAGAATCAAGTTTCACATGGAAGAGACATTCAAGAGGAGATTTCTAATAAAGAATGGGAGAATGGAGATTATTGATTAGAAAGGTTGTTGTTTGAAAAGCATGTGACCAACACTCTTTGGGAATGGAAGCATGAGTTATGAGTGTGTGATCGGTTTCGATTAAGTGGCGATGTTTTCATTCAATCGAGCCATTTTGCTCATGAGTGTGAGGGCAGATTAAACAATGGTACATGCCTTCATTTTTGAAAAATATATTGAGATATCAAAATTCAGTACTACAATCGGTTTGAATAGATTTTATCTTTCAATTAAGAGCAGTGCTATACATAGGCCTTCAATTTTACCAACACACCACACACGGCTTAGGTGGAATTTATTTATTTATTTATTTATTTACAGTAACTCACTGCCTACGTGTTTCTATGGTACCGATTCGCTTTCCCAACTCATTTTATTATGTTCGAATTTTCGGTGCAAATTTTTTTCTACGGTACTGATTCCCTTCCCAATTCACTTTTTCCAGTTTGGCCTTGTTTTGTTTGAATTATTTGCTCGATATTGGAAAGCAACTTGTCAATCTTTTCTCATGCATATTTCTTTAAGAACTTCTACTTTCTTCTCAGATACAATACTTGCGGTTGCAGGTAATTTTCCAACTGAGACTAAAACATGAAACTAACAAAAGTACATCGCAGACCGATTCATAAACGCAAGAAAACTGACATAAATCAAGTAATCTCTCACATGGCGTGTAAACAAAAATCTGGGTGGATGTCACCAGTAGAAGTGGCGGCAGGGACTTCAGCTTGTAGATCCACTCCCTCTTCTGGATTTCCATCCACCTTTCGATCCTCCTCGTGTACCCAACCTGACTTCACTTGGCCAGATCTATGACCATCACACCAATGTTCAACTAACACGGCTCCTTTCATAAAAACCGTCATTAAACCGCCGTTCCGACCAGAATCTTGCCGTGAAATACTTATTGAAATTCACGTGGCAACACTTCGGGGCCCCGATTGTTCTGAAATCCAAACTTGTCATCCATAGCTTGGAGATGTCTTTGACAACGACTACATCAAAGTCCAGGTGGCTGCTTTCTATCATTCTTTTTAGCGTGAATTTGGACGGTTGGGCTATGACAATTGACAGAAAATAGGTTCTGCTCTTCTTTTTCTAATATTTGAGACGAAGGATTTAGGATTTCTAAAGAGGAGTTCGTCGATTCAATTCGTGAGTTGATTTCGAGCATAAAATCGTGACGTGGAGTTAGACCGGATTCGGTCACGTTAATGGTGTGTGGAGTTGGAGATATAATCGGCTTATGAATAGAGTTTCTCTTCAATTAAATTAGCATTCAATAAAATTTGAAAGTTATAGAAGGTGGATTCAATGTCTGATTTCCAAATTAAGGAAAATGAGATCTAAAGAATGTTGAGAATGAGATGTACATGAGTGAAATGGAAGCTTGTGACTTTTTTCTTGTTGACATGAATTACAAACAAAAAGATGTTTATTACAAGTGATAGGAGGTTTTTGAGAAAATAAATATTATTGACTAAACGAAAAGACGAATGACCGAGTTTGGAATGCCAAGTTAAGATGGATGCTTGTTCATCAATGCAGGCAGATTTTTGTGGCAAGGATGAAGTTAGAGGTTGGAAATTATAAAGTCCACCCTTAGTTGGCCCTTGGAAGAGAATTCTCCCTATATTGAGATCCTTCACACAAAAAATAATAGGATGAAATCCAAAGAAAACATTATTATCCTTTATGAAATTTCAAATTGAGAACAAGTTTTTTCTAATAAAAGGAACATGCAATAGGTGATGCAAAGATAAGGAATTTTTTGGAGTTAGAAGTTTTAAGGCACCAATGTGATGTATTGACAAACTTGCACTATTACTCACTCTGACTTGATCTGTGCTAGCATAGTCTCTATCCTAGAGAATCAAATTGTTGAAGTCAGATGTGAGGTGATTAGTTGCAGTTATATCTGGGTACTAATTAGAATCTTATTGAGTGGGAGTTGTGGTCATCTTGGCTTGATCATTTGTGGAGGAATCAGCTTGATAGGTATAGTCAAAACGATGGTAGCATTTGAGAGCTATGTGTCCTGGTTTGTTACAGACTTGGTAAATAGGTCTTGCACCCTGAACAATTGATGACTAATGACGACTTCGCTCTTGCCTCTGTTGCAGTTATTCTGAGGGCTATGATGATTTTGATTATTTTGATCACTAGTTGGATTACGACCACGCCCTCGTTTGGTGCGAAAGCAATGTTGGCTTATGCATTAGGCAATATAAGAAAGGCACGTTCTAGTTCTAGTCTCAACTCATAGTCGAGAAGATGCCCATAAACTTCTTTCATAAACGTGGGGTCAAATCTGGTTGTAAGAGATATAATAAGATGATCATAATCATAGTCAAATCCAGTGAGAATATAGTTGATAAATTCACATTTAGATAGAGGATTGCCAAAACCTGCAAGTGTGCCAATATAAGACTTCGTCTATTTAAAGAAATTAGAGATTAAAATGCTACTTTGTTTGCATGTTGCAAGGTTCACCGCAAATTTGTGACATGAGCTTGATATTGAAGAAAAAACATCTCTTTAAGAGCGTCTCATATATCCTAAAAATTATCAAAGCCAATGATAAGGTCCAAGACATTCTTAGATAAAGAAGAAGTAATTGATGAAAGCAAGAGTCGTTATTTTTGCTTCTAGTGATGGTTTTGGATTTGAGGACAAAACATGATTTTGAGGTTTGAATCAGCAGTTGATCATGGAGGTGAAGGGAATTGGGAGCCATCCATGACACCAAACATATTTTTGCCCTTAAAATAGGAAATTAACTATGCTCTCTATGACAGATAATTGTCATGTGTGAACTTGATTGTGACAGGGTGAGCAACATAATTGAGGGAAGGAGTAGAGAAAAACTGTTGGTGGTGGAGGAGTTGGATTAACAGATGTGGAAGATGAACAGGTCATTGTACAGAAATTGATGTGAGTCATATGAGGCTAGCTCGCTTGATACCATAAAAGAGTACTGGAAATAGAGTATATTACTCATACGCTTACATTTATAGTGGTTGTATTATATACAAAATGATCAACGTCCTACAAAAAAAAAAAAATCGAGTCATTACTAGATCAACTCCATTGATCATAGAAGCTTGATATTCGACTGAATATCATTCTTGGATGTGTTGTCATGATTGGTTAGAGAGAATATTTTGGCTTTATTTTTGGTGATTTCTATATGATCTTCATTAACGTGCTTCGAAAACTTGCCTACTATAGAGTTGTAGAGGATTCTATTGTACTAAGTAATGACAAAATATACTTTGGGGACGAAGTTTCACTATTCAGAACTAGGCACACTACTATTCATTAAAGTACATATTTATGATGTCACATGCCAACAACCCTAATTTCACACATTTTAGGTTATTTGCTCAAGCGAAGTGTTGAGCGCGCCTCGAGTAAACTCATTGTATAATGTTGTTCGACTGAATCTCAAGCAAACTCTCTACTTAAGCTTTGCTTGAGCGACTTATTGAATGAACTTTGAGCAAACTATATGTTTGGTACTTCCCAAATAAAAAAAGTAGTGTAAAAAATCTTCCCAAGGGCAAGCCTCATTAAAACTTCACTAAAGAATTCATGACAAAATCCTTTTAGGTCAGGTAATCAAATCAGGCCACCATAACAATAAATCGAACCCCACAAATCCAACAGTTACTTCACAAGTTTAGTTTTATATAGAAGAAGAATAGGAATCAATGACAGAAGGACAATTTGCTCCAGTAGGCTATTGTGCAAATTGTAACCTAATGAGGCAAGAGAAGTTAAGGCATGTACAAGGCTAAAGGCACCAATTTCGCCCCAGGGTGTTTCAGCACATCGTCAAGAATGGATTCATCAATGGAAAGGGAGTTCAATATGTCCAGGTGGTAGAGCATTTGGGCTTCTTTGTTGGCGAAATGAAGGGTTAAATAATGCTAATGATTCTCTAAGCTGGTCTTGATTTCTTCCCTTCCCTGCCATCGGTCTTCAATCGCTTGCTCAATTACTTTACCTGTAATGGATCTTTCAAGCTCCTAAACTTGAGGTCTTCACTTAAATTGCTTAGTCCAAGTCTGTTGCAATTGGAGATTTCATCGAATAAGTATTGGTTGTTGTACACTCATCTTTTTCATAGACATGGGATGGAGGAGGATACATTCAGGTTGAATCCTCTTATGTTACTTCGAATGGAAACTTATAGGTAGGAGTACATTATGGCAAGATCAATAAAACAACATAAGTACCACAATCTAGTAAGGTTTCTGTTTAATGATCATTGGTTGGAGAATTATTTGGGATTCTTTTTTCTTTTTGAAAAAGGAGTTATGTGCATGCTGGGACAAGTAGAGTTAAGTTGGATAAGATGGTCAAATTCGAGATAGAAAGAAAGATTGGTTGGTCGCATAGGATAATGAGGTAGGTTCATGTTTATACATGTAGTATGGCGGTTGAGACTACCCGCCTATTTGTTCCATAATTTATAGGTTTATTCAAGCTACCCACTTCGATCAATTAGCCAAGATTTTGACCTCTTCTCTTTACCCACAAGTGAATGTCCTTTCTAGATGGAGTAGTGCATCTCTATCTTGAAAACCCTTAGTCGCTCTATCAACAACCTCTTTTGGAAGAGAATCTGTTGTTTAATCTAATAGGTTGTATATATACTTAAGCTAAACTAAAAGAAGGAACACATTGATTTTCAAAGCACCTCTCATACCTATTCCAAAGCCAACACACAAACTCTCATGAGCACACCAAAAATGCAATTCCCGCATACTAGCAAAATGAGATCCCAATCTCAATCACTATTCACCAAAACAACAGCAAAGCAAACAAGTGACCCACTATTTATAATTTCACTATTCACAATGTTAGGTTGTGCAACCTAATTGGTTTGTAAACTAGAAAATGAGTATATAGAATCACATATTGTTTGTTTGACTATCGATCAACTTGGTACTCAAGCGAAACTTAGGCAGTGAGTTCGCTAGAGACAAGCTCAACAGTTTTCTTGAGCAAAACCTGGACAGTGACATCCTTACTCGACAGTCTGCTCGAGCCAATGCTTGATTAGCTACTCGCTCGTGGCGCGCTCGACATCCACTCGAGTGAAGAATCTTGCTTTGCTAGATTAGGATTTCCAACATTGTTTGCCATATTGGTATGTCTTGGAACAGAAACGTTTCAAATTGAACAAAGAGGTATTGAAACGGTGTAAAGCAATATTGTGAGGGAGAAAAAGTCTTAGAGAGAGAGTTGAGGTTTGTTAGTAGAAGTAAGTTCTTGTAACTCACTATGTATGATTGTAATCTCATCTGTAATAAAATCCCTTGCAGCTTTATAAATATAGACACATTATCAAATTATATTAAATATTGTATGTTTGTGTGTGCTTGATAATGGTGTTTTTGTTTTTATTTGCTGTCTCACTCGTTATCGTTATGTGTGGGTGTGTTATCTTTCACAACGCATAACTCTAAAACAAAAACCCATGTGCCACCTACACATACTAAGAAAAATCCTAATTTTGCAAAATTTGAAACCTTGATCCTTGTTCCTTTCCATAGTTTCCCATCAACAACTCTCTTTGTACAACTATTCATTGATAACCTTCCACATCAACTTTACTGATAAACACATATTAATTACATCAGTTGCCTCAAATGAAATTGCCATTAAGGAACAGTGAAACTATCCCAATTGCTAGCTGCATCAACTCAATCCTCCATTAGCAACACTCTACTAGACATCCACATAATCCATCAACACCAAGCATGCTAGCTGCATCAACTCAATCCTCCATTAGCAACACTCTACTAGACATCCACATAATCCATCAACACCAAGCATCTCATCCCAATTAAAAAACCCACACCCTTCAACTCCCTCCATAGACTCTTCATTTAATTGACAAACAATCCGTACAATCTTCTCAACAATTCCACCTCTTTCCCAAACCCACCTCTCACCAAAATAAACTCTTGCGACCTCAAACAAACTGCCACAATCTCCCTAAATCTATACCTTCTCAATCTTCCAAAGGGCCAAAACTACCAAATTTACCAATTTATTTTATAAATGCTACACTTAACCAATATACAACTCACACTCCTTCCCTAAACAACACATATCTACCAAGTACAATAGCAAACAACTTTCCTCCACCCCTACTCACCAAGTCCCCTCTGACCAAATAGATAGAAGTTAATGAGGCTAGCTCTTATAGTTGCTGGTATTTTAGAATAGAGAGGTTAGGGGTCAGATGCAGTGTTAAGAAGAGATTTACACCAATGGATTTGTGACACGTATGGTTTCTAACAAGTTAAAAATATATTCAATTGTAGGTAATCAAATCTCATAAACTCCCCCTCTCTTTCTCTCCTCTCAAGTTGAAACTCTCACTTTTTCTCACCCCTCAATCGTTGTCCCTCCCTCTCCCCTCAAACCATTGCAACCATCACACTCGATTCTCTCTCTCTCTCAAGCCCACAACTCTCATTTGCACACTTCAGTCGCTACGATAGTTGCAATGACAGAAAGTGAAATGTGTGATTGCTTATAGCTGGTTATTGGTAGGGGTTCTTGGATGCTTCAAGATGATTGCTACCATGATCAACAGATTCACAAAGGGCATGAATATACTAGTTGAGATGGAAGCAAAAAAAGTGATGTTGATGAATAATCGCACATTGTCTGTGGACAAGATTTTTGACATGCTTATAAGTAATGTGCAAACCTCTCTTGTTTGAATCGATTTTATGAGATGAGTTAGGCTCATAAATTTCACCATGCTATCAGAGTTTGTCACAGAACAAATGAGGGCCCACACTACTTATCCCGTGATAAGGATCTGAAAAATTACTAGCATGTATATGAGAGAGAATGTAGAGGAATAATCACACATTGTCTGTGGACAAAATCTTGGACATGCTTATAAGGCAATGTGCAAACCTCTCTTGTTGAACCAGTTTTATAAGATGAGTTAGGCCCATGAATTTCATCATGGTATCAGAGTCTGTTATAAGACGAATAGGGACCCATACTACTTATCCTGTGATAAGGATCAAAAAAAATACTGGCCTGCATGTGAGATAGAGTGTTGAGGAATAATCTCATATTGCCTATGGTCAAGATCTTAGGTATGGTTATAAACAATGCGCAAACCTCTCTTGTTGAATCGATTTTATGAGATGAGTTAGCCCTATGAATTTCATCAGATGATGCTTAAAGGAAATAATGGAGAGTTGGAAAAAAATTTACTAATTGTATGGGGTATGCAGTATCGAAGGAACCAAAAAATGTATGAAGATAACACTGAATTTTATACAAGTGGCTGAAAATAATGCTCTTGTCACTTTATTAAGATGTACCATACAACACATTGGACGTCTATATAACCTAGTTGATGATTTGATAGAATGGCAAAACATGCAAGGGATGTTATGACTTAAAAATTTGGTGGGATTCATATCCTGATTGTATTGCTTAAATTATTTGGTATGATTCTATGTTGTGTAAGTTTGGATTGTTTTCAATAAAACATTCTCGTGTTACAAAAAAATACTAAAGTTGTTTTTCTTTAATTTCAAATTTTGTGTAACTATTTTGCATTTAAAATAGAATTATAGAAAAACTTGTTTGTATATATCATTACTGTACTACAAATTTTAAGAGATTTCTCTCTGTTTCAATTTGATTTATAAAAAAATGAAAAAACATCGCTTACACTTGGTTACCATGGGTCTAGGGCTATAATCGATCCGAACCGAATTGGTCTTTAGCTTACCGAGCTCAGCTCAACTCAAAAAATGTGAGCTCAGAATTTTTATTTAGTCTTTGTTTGAGCGCGACTCAATATGCTAAACTTTCAACTCGGTCTTCAGTCGAATTGAGTTTGAGCTCAACTCGAGTCGTTTATTTATTTATTTATTTATTTATTTTTGAATAAGATTTAATAATTAATAAATTAGATAAATAAAAAAATATAACTTTAAAGTATACAACTAACAAGTAGAACTTCTTTTGAGTTATAAGGTTTTCAAACTTCATAAATAATTAAACAAGTAAGTTTTAATCAAGTCAAGTTGAGTATTTTTGTGTATTTTTTATTTATTAATCAAGCGAGTATCTATTTTTAAAAATGAGTTTTTTTTTGTTTATAAATCTAATTCGATTCGAATTTAATCAAATGAATATCGAGTGGACCATCTAAGAGAATGATTCATTTACAATATTACATGGATCAGTCCATCAACGATATAGTGCTATCAACTACATTGATCATTGTTGGCCAGGAAACCGAGTTTTGATCTTTTGATAACCACACAAAGGTTCGGTAAATTGTGTTCAAAAAGTGTCAACTCATTGAATCTGATAAATAATGACAAATTTAAATAAGCTACATATAAGACTTTCTTTAATTATATAAATGAAATAAGATAGGATAAAAATTGAATAAATATTATTTTTTAATATTATTTTTATTTTAAAATTTAAAAAAATTAAAATTTTATTATATTTTATTTAAAAAATTAAAAAAATTATAATAATTAGAAAAGATGATACAAATAAAATAAAATATGTTTATAAAAGCAAACCTGCCTATTAGTTAAAAAATGTTTATAAAATCAAACCAAGCCTAAAATCATTTTCACCCGAAACAAATAGAGAATACTATTATTAATTTGAATAATTTGTTGTATTAACTAAGAGTAACGTTGCTGACCAACTGAGTTGCATTTGGATAAAAAATAACCCTCTAATCAAATTGTGACACCTAAGTAAAATAAGGTTTCTAAAACAAATGTGAATTCTGCTGATTATTCTGAACGATCTCTCCCTCTCTCTTCATTACAGACTTCGACAGTCGGAATAAAAAGTTCTTATGCAACATCACATATAAAATGAAAATGGCAAATTAGAAATTATGGTTGACTACAAAAAATCAAAAGAAACTACATTCATGTGACTCTCCCGAAATCAAAACCTTGATGTCACAAGTCCAGCTAGAAAAACCGAAAACAAATCAAATCATAAAAGGAAACCCAATTGCAAATTGAATCCTCTCTCTTTCACTCAATCTGGAAGAAGAACATGGGAAAAAAAAAAGAAGATTAGAGGGTTATAGAAAAAGTACCTTATTTGAGCAGCCATCCAAAAGTTGAGAATGCAGTAGAAACGAGAAGCCGATGAGCGGATATCGATCGACTTTGACTGACTGAGGCCTCGCACGCTTCTCTTTATTTTTTCCTTCGTCTTTTCTTCTTAATTTCTGTATTTTTTATTTTGAAATCTTGTATTTTATCAAAAAAATTATTGAAAAATTCAAAAGTAGAAGTTGAGTATTGATCGAGTGTGGGCAAGTTTATGTTTAGTAATATTATAAAATGATGTGATATCATTATATTGAGTAGGGCTGCACACCGACCCGACCCGACCTGAAATCGCACACTTCCTACCCGACTCGATTAGCTTTCCTTCCGTTCCTTCCGATAACCGATTAACCGATTTTCCGATATCTTCTTATACTTCTTCTTCTTCTGCCGCTGCTGCTGCTACCCTTTTTTTTTCAGTTCTTTAGACCATTTCAGAATCCACAAACTTGAAGGAAATAATCGCACAAAAACAAAAACTCAAGAAGAAAAAAAAAAGAAGCAAAAATCGCACAACAAAAATACGAACAAACCCTCAGGCATTAGAAATCACACATTAGAAAAACTATGGCATCAAAAAAACCTCAGGCATCAAAAAACAAACACCGACTCCGGCATTAGAAAACAAAATTATAGAAACTCTAACATATCATAAAACAAAATCGCACAAATCCTAACCCACCAAAATCGCACAAACCCTACCCATCACAATCGGCAGTATTGACCATACTTTCTCAATCGCCGTCCTGTTCATCATCGGATCTATCATCAATGACCACCGCTAAGGAGCTCTTGTCATCACAAACGACAGTAGACATGCATCCGACCTTTTTTGGGAAGAACCGCCGTCGTGGTAAAGGTGGAAAATCGTGTGCAGATGGTGGAGCTGGAAGCCGGAGATTTTAGATGGTGGCGTGGAGAGAGAGAGAGAGAGGGGGTTACGCATATCGATCGAGCTCGATGGATAAAATATAAATGGGTATCGGTAACGGATATTTACCCG
This sequence comes from Platycarya longipes, assembly GCA_036559045.1. NCBI lineage: Eukaryota > Viridiplantae > Streptophyta > Magnoliopsida > Fagales > Juglandaceae > Platycarya > Platycarya longipes. Next base: position 24,463,709 of record CM071789.1, on the reverse strand, counting down.
TTACCGATTTAACCGATTTCGGGTCGGGTTATCGGGTTGGAAGCCGTTCGGCGTATCGGATCGGAAGCCGTTCGGCGTATCAGGTCGGGTCGGGTTTCGGACATTTTGTACAGTCCTAATATTGAGGGACTGATTTGGGAGTAAATCGTCCCAAATTATCTCTCATATAATTTCTCTCTTTACAAGACAATTTTTGGCGAGGGCTTCACTATCTTTGGTCCCTTTTTGAGTAAAAGTGGGTTGAAGTTTAGACTCCAACTACCTCTTCTCCTGCCTTCTTTCATTTTTGATTTCCTTTCTATTATTTTTAGTCTTTTTTTAATTATTTTTCATTCAATAGAGAAGCTAAACCTTTCATCGCCGATCTTCTGATAGCCAGCCCTCAACGACCAACACACATTGTCTCCTTCTCTTCTATAGGTGCTGATCTTCAAGTCTAGATGGTGAATTTACAGTTTTGATGAGCGTGTGAGCTACAAGAAAGATCTTAAAAGAGCGTGTGGCCCATGCACAGCAATTCCTTAGAGCATTTTTGGAGACAACGCATAATGCCGTCGTCCTCAACAGTCCAGATCCGTCAGATCTAACTACTGTTACTTCAATTTTAATGGTACATGTAGAATATGCGTCACTTATGTGACAGTTGATTCTTCATTGACGACCTGGCTCGATGATAGTTTCTACTATTACCCTTTTTTCTAACTAAAAATTATGTGAATTAATAATATTGCACATACCTCATAACCGCAGCCCAAAATCCTCTCTTCGTTAACTAGTAACTGGAAATTGGTAAGTTAGGAAACAAAAACCTTTGAATGACAATATTCATGACCATTGACCGGACAGATAAACACCGAAAAAGTCAACCGCTCTTAACGGCCTCAACCGTAAGGGTTTAACCGTCGCCACCGCATCTCATCTGTATCTCGAGCGATCTAATTTGTACTCTCTTACTTTATAATTCCCTCGAGACTCCCTCTCTCTCGCTCCCGGGTTCTGATTTCCCCTAAAGATCCGTTGGAGTCGGATCCAATTCCCCCTCCCGAAGATGGACGGAGGTCCAACTACGAGCGGTAGCGGTGGCGGTGGTCCGGCGCCGTTTCTGATAAAGACGTACGACATGGTGGACGACTCGACGACCGACGAGATCGTGTCGTGGAGCTCCCACAAGACCAGCTTCGTGGTCTGGAACCCGCCGGAGTTCTCCCGCCTCCTCCTCCCCACCTTTTTCAAGCACAACAACTTCTCCAGCTTCATCCGCCAGCTTAATACCTACGTGAGTACCCCCGCGATCTGATTCCCTTCCTTTGTTCTTCCATCTCTACTTAAAATTTTTGTTCTGTTTTCGTTTTCGTGTTTTTTTTTTTTTTTTTGTTAGAATCTCCGGATTCAAATTGGGTTTTTTTTTTTTTTTTGGGTACTGAATTTCTCAATTCTTTCGAATAAGTCTGACCTGAAAATATAGCAGTTGCTGCTAAATTAAATTAAGAAATTGTTTATCATAGTGGTCTTGTGGTGTCTGTAATCTCTCCCTTGATTGTTCCTCCAAACACCTGTTTTAGCAACTACGTAGTACGGTAGTAACATTCTTTTCCATGCATTCTGATAGCTGAAGTTTTCAATTCATATCCTTGCCCTAGAACCAGAGATTTGCATGGAATGAGTTCAATAGACAGGAGGGAGAACTAGATTCTGATTGCCCTGGAACTAGTTCAAGTTTTGCATGGATTGACTGTTACTATGAAGCACCTAAATTTGTTACTGATTAAAATGCATTTTCTCAACCACTTGGTTTTCTTCATAACTTTCCAGTATTTACCAATAGACCTCTGAAAAAGATTATTTTTCAGTAGTCTTTTCCAGTTTTCTATCTTATGAATAATTTTTGGCAATCAATTTTACAATTAGTTTTTGCAACATTTGCAATCAGTTGTTTTTGGTAGTCCACAAAGAGGTGTTATATAATTTTTGCAACAACTCATGTACAGAGGTCTTATTTAATTAAGAGAAATTCTATTTACAGTCCCCATGTGCAGTCCTATTGATATATGAGGGCAAAATGAGAAAAAAAATTATTTTAAAAAAAATATTATTGTAATTTTAAAAAAATAAATATAAACATAACTTTATGGGCTTACATGAGCGATCCCATTTGAAGACTGTGCATAGAATAACTCATTAATTAATCAGAGAATGTTTGGTTTTGATGTGAGCAGGGATTTCGAAAGATTGATCCTGAGAGATGGGAGTTTGCCAATGAAGATTTTGTGAAAGATAAGAAACATCGTCTTAAAAATATCCACCGCAGAAAACCTATTCACAGCCACAGTAATTCTCAAGGTTCTGGGGTGCATCCAGAAAGAGCAGCTCTTAATGATGAGATAGAGAAGCTTATGCGTGAGAGAACTACACTTGAGGCAAATGTTTTAAGGTCAAAACAACATTCGTCAGCTGCAAAGTTTCAGTACGAAGACCTAAAACAGCACTTGGATAACATGGAGCAGAGGCAGGAGAAGTTGCTGGCCTCTTTAGACAAGGCTCTTCAGAACCCTTCTTTTGTGGAAATTCTTGTTCAGAAAATTGAATCTATGGGTTTCTCAGCATTTAATAAGAAAAGACGACTGCCACAGGTTGATCACTCACAGCCAGTTGTAGTGAACGGTTTTGTGGATAACCATAGCAGTTCTAGATCTGGGTTTGGGAATGATTCTCATCAATTTTCAAGCAAAGATAGATTAGATTTATCACCAGCTGTTTCAGACGTTAACTTGGTTTCACATAGCGCACAGAATTCATATGAAGATGGAGCATGTCTGCAGAGAAAAGTATCCAAAGAAGAACCAAAAGTTGGGCAGACCAGAACTGAAGGATTTGTATTTCCACATGAAACATTAGAACTCTCAGATGAAGGAACGTCTTTTACTCTAAAAATGAATTCCGGTTTGTCTCAAAGGGTGCCAACCAACGAAGCCCCAAGGCCCCAACACTTGCAAGCAAGTTTGGACTCTAATGAAGAAGGTGATAGTCATATTTCCTTCCATTTAAATCTGACCCTGGCATCTTCTCCATTGCAAGTCAACAAAAGTCCTTATTCAGCAAGGATGCCCCAACTAGCGAAGGAAATTGGAAAGTCCCGAGATTCAAAGTCTAAGACCAAAGGTGAAGAATCTGATTCGACAACTACTCCTAAGAGAAAAAATCAGGCTGATGACACGGATTTATCATCCTCTCAAAGGGCACCAAGTAATAATCAAGCGCCTGCAGTGGCTTCTGTTAGAATAAATGATGTCTTTTGGGCACAGTTCCTAACTGAAAGACCAGAATGTTTGGACAATGAAGAGGCAAGTTCTACATATAGATCAAACCAATATGATGAGCAAGAAGGGGGAATTTCAGGCCTTGGAATGTCCGAAAAGGCCAAGATCACAGAGGAGCTAACTCTTTGACCGCCAATTTTTATTATGAACACGTGACAACTTACAGAAGGCTACTTCAGTTCTTCCTATGCCTTTGGTAGGTTAGTCCATACAAAACATGCCGTGAAACTGTCTGTTATTGGTTTGAAAAGTTCTTGCCAAGATGCCAGTGGTCCTTGGTTGCTGCTGGCTACTATTAGAGGTAGTGCCATTGTCCCAGAAAGAATGCATTAATAGTGTGGCATTCATGTGTAATGTGAAACCAAGCATCTGGTTGTATTAACAGTGTGGTACTCATATGTGGAGAAAATCGGGCCGATCCATCTTGCTGAAAAAGTATTCGTGTGTTCCTAAATTGATTTTAAATTTGAAGTGTGATACCTAATTATCAGGAATATTGGTCGAGTGACACAATTGTAACGGGTGTAAATTAAAATAATAAATATTTTGAGGATGTAAATTGAAAAATGAAATTACAAGTGATGGTTGATGAAAAAAATAGTTTCTCCTATCTTTTCTAGCCTGTCTTGTTTTTCCTCTCCTCCACTTTTCCCTTCTCTATGTAGGGGTACCATGAAAGGAGATTGAGTTTTTATAACTAATGATAAAAGCTAATTGATTTCTATACTTCACTTCTCTTAATCAAATATGAATTAAAGATCTAGAAGAAAGGGTGGGATAACCCGTATAAAAACCTTGTTACAGCAACAATAATGCCCGAAAGAAGGGGGAAAATTAAAGCAACGAGACAATGAGTCAAAAGTTCAAGCCCATGGGAGGGACCATTAGAAGGCAGCTTAATGTGTTAATAAGTGGATTGATAACTGGTTTCTATGGAAACCCTAGCACTGCTCAAAGGAGTGAGATTTGGAGATTATTTAGGTATCTGAAACCTAATGTTTTAGGTATGAAATGGCCTGGATGTGCATAGGGATTTTAATGAAGTCTTACACCATCATGAAAAATATAAATCTCTTACAAGACCTTATCAGCAAATGGGGCATTTTTTAATAGCTGTGGAGGGTTGTGGCTTAAGTGATCTTGGTTTTTAAGGAAATAAGTTTACCTAGAGCAACAATAGAGAAGGACAGATATTCACCAAAGAGAGATTGGATAGAGCTTTTGGTAGCCTTCCATGATCTATGATGTTTGATTGCCCTGCTGTTATAACCTTAACTGCACAGACTTCATATCACAATTCACTTTTGATTAAAATGGGGATCAACATGTCAACTATATAAACAAGAAAAGCTTTTCTGGTGTGAAGCTAGTTGGGACAAGAGGGAGGACTGCAGGAAATTCATTGATGATAGTTGGAAAAAACAATTGAGTTATCATAATAAAATGATGAGTGTAATCAAGGGTCTGCAAAGGTGTAAGGACTCCCTTACTAAATGCAGCAAAAGTGAAGCTAATAATCTGAGGGGTTCCATAATTACTAAGCTGAATGATATCTAAACTGCAAAATTTAAACATAGGTGAGCATACTGGCTGCATAAAATGGAATCAGAAGGAAGTTAATGGATTGCTTGAAGAGAATTTCAAGTAGAAACAGAGAGCTGGATAAGGTGGTTGCAAGATGGTGTTAGGATCACTAAGTTCTATCACATGCGTTCAAAACAAAGGAGGAAGACCAATTCCATAAGTAGGATTGAAAGGGAGGATGGATTTGTTGCCACATCTTCTTAGGAGATTTCGATTTATTCTACAAATTGTATCAAGAACTATTTTCTTCTTCTAATCTTATTAACATTACTTGCTACCTCAGGCCTATAGTCTCATAAGTCACTGAAGAGATGAATAGTTTTCTTACCAAAGATTTCATAGCAAATAATATTAAGGAAGCTATCTTTCAAATGAATCCATTGAGCTTCCCTGGACCAGATGGTTTCCCTGTAACTTTTTATCAAACTTACTGAAACATTGTTGGATAGGATATGTGTGAAACTGCTCTTGACATCCTCAACTCAGATGGTGAGATAAGCCAGATAAAGGAGACTCATACTGTGTTAATCTCCAAAATGGAAAATGCTAAGAAAGTCTTTGATTTTATACCAATATCCTTGTAAAGAGTCTTCTATAAGATCATCTCTAAAGCTTTGGCCAATAGATTGGAAAAAAACACTGCATGAGGTCATTTCATCAATCAAAGTACTTTTGTCCTAGGGAGGTTGTTATAGATAATTTGATTGTTGATTGTGACTAAGATGAGCAAGGTCTATAATAGAGTGGAATGGGTATTTTTAAGATCTACTATGACTAAGATGGGTTTTATTGCAAAATGGGTTGAATTGGTTATGAGATGCATTAACTCAGTATCATATTTTGTTCTCATCAATGGCTCACCACAAGTTTCTTTCAAAGAAACTAGAGAAATAATCAGGGTGATCCACTATCGCACTACCTTTTTCTTTTATGTTCTGAAGCTTTGAGTGCTCTTCTTAATCGTGATGAGTCATCTAGATCAATATTAGGCATTCCAATAGCTCGAGGCAAACCTTGCATTAATTACCTATATTTTGAATTTGACAACTTCTTGTTTTGTAAAGCCAATTCTTAGGAGTGGAGTAGAATGATTGATCTTCTTGACACATGAAAAAGCTTATGGCCAAAGACTCAACAAAGAAAAAACATCCATTCATTTCAGCTCAAACACAAGTAGTGAGACTAAGAGGATTATTCTAAACATAGCAGTTGTTAGACCCTCATTCTCATATGAACAATAACTTGGCTTACCTGCATTTGTTGGTAGATCTCGTACTCAAGCTTTCAATAGCATCTTGGATAGAGTGAGTATCAGTATTAATAATTGCAAAACAAAGCTCATTTCTGTTGAACTCAAGGTTTCAAGTCTCGTATCTACATATAGATTTTGATGATAACAAATAAATTCAAAACTCAAACTCAAGTTGTCTATGCATGAATGAAACTAAGTACATCAAGAAATCAAGTATGAACAAGAAAGAGAACAAGTCTACAAATGAAACTCATATAATAACTTTGTATATCTCTTGATAAAATTTGAAATTGGATTAAGGTTCAAAATTAATATTTTCTCATAAAATATCAAATTGCTTTTTTCACATGTGTATGACATCATTAAATACTTTAATTTTGAAAATTATATTTTTACATGTGTGTGACATATGTAATGATTTCATCAAAAGGTTTAAATTCAAAAATTATATTTCACATGTACTGGACATATTGAATGACATCATCAAGAATTTGAATTTTGAATTTGGAAGATGATTGAGTGTCATCTTTTGACATGTGCATGTGTTGTTTGAATATTTTAAAATATGAATGATGTTATCTTGAAAAGAGATGCTTTTATTTGAATATTTTGAAATACGAATGATGTTTTCACATTTGGTAAAATTTGAAATTGAAAACTCATTTTGTCTATAAATAGCTCACTTGAGTTTTGTAAAATTACAACAACAAAAGCCTACACATCAATTGAAAAATTTTACATCATTCTTTCAAAACCTTCATTCTCTCTTCTCTAAGTTTTGTGTTTTAATCCTTATTCATTTTGAGAGAGATATATGTTACGCTGTATTGTACTTATTTCACTCATTGAGAAGTGCACTCTGATAATCTACTCACTATCAATTTTTGTATCAGTAAATAATTGAATCATCAAGTGTAAGGTGATTGCAAGTGTAGAAGGTGTTCTACACGGATTCTTTGTAGCGATGTTGTTTAAAGATGTAATAAGTTTTTATCTCCATTTGAAGGAGATTGAATAATAAATTTGGGAATCCTCAATGAGTAGCTTGAGGCGAGGACGTAAGCAGTGGGGCTAAACCTCATTAAAATACTGAGTTTGCTTCTTCTTACTCTTACTCTTTATATTTCCTGCTGCATTTTGTTTATATTTTATATTGTGTATTTGGTTTATAAGTGTTAATTTTTAATATAATCAAATTCACCCCCCCTCTTATGCTAGACATCTGGGCAACAATTGGTATTAGAGTAAGGGCTCTGTTATAAGATTAATTATCTGTTAAGTTAAGATCATATGTCTAATATTACAATTACTTTCACTAAAGGTCAATCTAATATTCGGCCTTCGCTATTTTGTGGAGACAATTATATTTTCTGGAAAGATAAAATGATAATATTTCTTCAGTCTCAAGGTCGAGAAATCCGGAAATGCATTGTAAATGGGCCTTATATTCCAACAAAAATTGTTGATGGAATAAAAGTCAACAAAGAAGAATAAGAGTTTGATCGTGAAGATGATAGACTTTATACAATGAATGTAATGGCTATGAATTTTTTGTATAATGCTCTCAATGACAATTAATTTAACAGAATAATGACTTGCATGACAGCAAAGGAGATCTGGGACAATTTGGAAGTAACTTATGAAGGAACTTCGCAAGTCAAAGAATCAAAAATTTATATTCTTACACATGAATATGAAATGTTTAAAATGAATGATGATGAATCTATTTCTTTTATGTATACTCGTTTCACTAATATTATAAATAGCTTGACAGCTCTTGGTAAAGTTTATTTCAACTTGGAGATAATAAAGAAAAATTCTCAACTCTCTGCCAAAACGTTGGAAATCAAAAGTGACGGCGATCCTTGAAACTATGGATCTTAAAAAACTCGAAGTAAATGAACTCATTGGGTCACTTATTACTCATAAGTACACATTGAAAAGAGGAGAAGAAGAAGGAAAGTAAAAGAAGAGTTTGGCACTCAAAGTTATTCTTCATGAAAGTGAAAGCGATGAAGCGATGAAAATGAAAAAAACGATAACAAAAATGAAAAAATTGCAATGATCACAAGAACATTTAATAAGTTCTTAAAAAATAAAGCTCTTCCGAGAAAATCTTTCAAAAAATCTTCCAACAAAGATACAGGTAAAAATGATTCATTAATTTGTTATAATGTAAAAAGCCTGGACATATCAAAGCAGATTGTTCCTTACTAAAGAAATATCGATACAAAAGCAAAAAAGTAATGAAAGCTACGTGGGATAATGATTCAAGTAGCTCAGATAGTGACGCAAGCAATGAAAATTCTGCAAATCTTTGTCTTATAGCTAAAGATGATCTTGAGGTAACAAATTTTGAAAATATTGAAAGTCTTTCTTATGAAAAATTACAAAATTTTTTGTAAGAGGTATATGAAGAACTTGAAAATTTGGGTATTAAGTATACCGTTTTGAAAATGAAAAATTCTTCTTTAACAAATGAAATTGATATTTTAAGAAAAAATAAATATAATTTCAAAAGATAAAAATAATGAGCTGAAAAAGAAAGTAACTAATTTAGAAAATATTGTTGAAAACTTTACAAATGAAAAAAAAAAATTGAAAGACTTCTTGATAGTCAAATATATGTTTTTGATAAGGTAGGCTTGTGATACATGCCAAAAGAAAAACTCAAACCTATAAAAAAAAATTTGATAAACCGACTAAATCAAAATTAGATTTTCAAAATTCTTTTATTAAAAATAAATTTTCTAAAAAATATATATTATTACAATCACTCAAGTTTTTCAAATATGTTACATATTATTTATAATTTTTGCAATAGAAATTGTCATAACTATCATACTTGTCCTATTAGAAGAAAACATACAATGACTATTAGGGTCATATGGGTACCAAATAATTTTTTTTCTTCTAATACTAATAAATAAAGGATCCAAAAAACTTGGGTACTAAGAAAAGTTATTTTAATTGTTTTTGTAGGTATGCATGAAGTCTTCCATAGGTAAAAGTATATGGTTTTTAGATAGCGAATACTCAAGATACATGACAGGAGATAAAACTAAATTCATTGACCTCATTTCTAAAGAAGAATGACACGTGACATTTGGAAATAATTCAAAAGAAAAGATCATGGGAATAGGTAAAGTTGGTAAGGTGTCTTCTCTCATAATTGAGAATGTTCTACTTGTTAATGGTTTAAAACATAATCTTTTGAGTATAAGTCAATTATGTGATAAAAAATTTATAGTTACTTTCAAAAATGATAAGTGCGTTATTTGAATAATCATTATTGCAATGTTTAGTTTATTACTCTTAGAAGCAATAATGTTTATACAATCGAATTTGAAGAAATTGCCTCACAAAATACTATTTGCTTATCAGCTCAACATGAAAATAGTTAGTTATGGTATAGAAAGTTAAGTCATGCAAACATGAAACTTATTTCCAAACTTTCAAAAAATAATCTTATGAGAGATTTGCCAAAAGCGAACTTTTTTAAGAACAAAATCTATGATGCATGCCAGTTTAGTAAACAAACAAAAATTTCTTTTAAAATCAAAAAATATATTTCCACTATTACATATTTGCAACTAATACACATAGACTTTTTTGGACCAAACAGAGTTGCGAGTCTGGGAGAAAAATATTATGCATTTATTATTGTTGATGATTTCTCTAAATTTATTTGAATCATCTTTCTCGCTCATAAATATGAGGTACATAATACATTTACCAAGTTATGCAAGAGAATTCAAAATAAAAAGGGTTATAATATTTCAAACATCCGAAGTGACAGGGGGATTGTCAATAAAAATATTGAATCTTTTTGTGATGAAAATAGTTTTGTGCATGATTTTGCTGCTGCTCGGACTTATCAACAAAATGAGGTAGTAGAGAGGAAGAATAGATCTCTTCAAGAAATGGCAAGAACAATGCTTAATGAGAATAATTTACTTAATTATTTTTGGGCCGAAACAGTAAGTAATGCACATTATATTATAAATAGAGTTATATTAAGGTCTAAATTAGATAAAACCCTTTATGAGGTTTGGAATGAAAAAAAGTCCAACATTAGTTACTTTCATGTATTTTGAAGCAAATATTTTATACTCAATGGTAGGGATAATTTAGAAAAGTTTGATGCAAAATCTGATGAAAATACCTTTCTTGGGTATTCTACAAATAGTAAAACTTATAGAGTATTCAATAAAAAGATTTTGACTGTACAAGAATCTATTCATGTAGTATTTGATGAATCTAACCATCTACTCTCTAAGAAATCTATTGATGAAAAAATAGAAGGTACAAATAACATAAATAATCTCAATCTCAACAAAAAGAATACAATGGAAGAAGTCCAACATGGAGACATTAGGAAAGATCATTAAAACTTATCACAAGATGCAACCAAACAGTGAAAACATGTGAAAGATCATCTAGTGGAACAAATTCTAGGAGAACCTACACGAGGTGTAAGTACTCGATCATCTCTTAGAAATATTTGCAAGCACACTGTTTTTCTATCTCATATTGAACCCAAAAATATTGATGAATTACTGCTTGATGAATCATGAATTTTAGTTATGCAATAAGAGCTAAATCAGTTTGAAAGAAATGTTGTTTGGACATTTGTACATAGACCCAAAAATCATACTGTTATTAGAACAAAATGAGTTTTTAGAAATAAGAAAGATAAGTCTGGAATCATCACTAGAAACAAGACTCAACTTGTAGCTCAAGGTTTCAACCAAAATGAATGAATCGATTATGATGAGACGTATGCACATGTCCCAAGATTAGAAGTTATTTGTATGTTACTTGCATATGCATGTTATAAAGATTTCAACCTTATTCAAATGAATGTTAAAAGTGAGTTCTTAAATGGTTTTATAAATGAAGAGATATATGTTAAGCAACCTTCAGGTTTTGAAAATCATGTTTTTCTTAATCATGCTTTTAAGCTCACAAAAGCATTATATGGACTCAAACAAGCTCCTGGAACTTGGTATGAGAGGCCTAGTGATTTTTTGATTGAATATGATGAAATTTGATCAAATATGACGAAATTTTTTGATATGTGTGCAAACTTATACTTTTTGAAAGAAAATTTTGATGGATCTATTGCCAGTGCTCTTACCTTTTTATGTTTTGAATCAAACCTTGTAAATATTTTCACTAATTCTTGGTGGCTAGATTCAGGTGCTAATGTTCATATTTCCATAACTATGAAGAATCCCTTACAAGCTAAATACTAAACTCCAGTGAGCATTTATCTTTATAGAAAATAAAAATAAATTTGAAGTTTTAGCCACTAGAACCTTTTGTTTAATTTGAGTACCGATCATTATTTAGATTTTCAAAACAAAGTATATGTACAATTTTGTGAGGCATAATTTGTTTTTCCTGTATAGACTAAAAACTTATGGTTATTCTTTATCGTTCCATAATGTTAGTTTCAGCACATTTAAAATGATTTTTCTATTGGTTCTGGATTTTTTTCTAATGGTCTTTATCAATTATGTCTCGATAGTACGTTTATTAAAAATTTTTACGCCCAGCACCATGATATTTTTGGAACTAAAAGAAATTTGATGACTTGTGGCATAAAAAATTGTGGTACATCTCCAAATAAAGGTTACATAGATTAGTAAAAGAATAAATTATTCCGCATTTTAATTCTACTAACCTTGAAATATGTATGGATTGCATAAAAGGAAAGCAAACCAAATATACTAAGAAATGCGCCACAAGAAATAAAGAGTTTCTTGAAATAATTCACATAAATATATGTGGATCATTCTCCACAAATTGTTTTGGTAGAGAAAAGTATTTCATCATCTTTATAGATGATTTTTCACATTTTAAATATATCTATCTGTTACATGAGAAATCTCAAGTTACATTGGTACTTGAGGTATTTCTCCTGGAGGTAGAAAGACAGTTAGATAGAAATGTGAAAATCATCAGATCAGATAGAGGTGGAGAATACTATGGAAAGTATGACGAATCGGGCCATAATCTGAGCTCATTCGCCAAACTTCTTGAACAGCGTGACATTGTTGCACAGTACATGATGTCCGAAACGCCATAACAAAATAGAGTTGCTGGAAGGCGTAATCGAACCTTATTGGATATGGTCAGAAGTATAGTAAGTAATTTTACCTTACCCAAATCATTGTGGGGTGAAGCTATTAAGACGGCAGTATATATCTTAATCGAGTTCTTAGTAAGACAGTTCTAAAAACTCATTTCGAGTTATGGACAGGTAGAAAACCAAGTTTGAGACATATGTATGTTTGGAGTTGCCCAGCCGAAGCGAGACTTTACAACCCACATGAAAAGAAATTAGATTCTAGAACAATAAGCGGATATTTTATTGGTTATCCAGAGAGATTTAAAGAGTAAAGGTTTTATTGTCCTAATCACAGTCCAAGAATTGTGAAAATAAAAAATTCCTACTTTATTGAATTTGGCGAGATCAGTGGGAGAATTGAACTCAGAGATGTGATTATTGAGGAAGTACAGGTAGATGTCCCTATACCTACATCCTCAGAAAAGATAATAGTTTCTCTAATTGATCATCATGATGATACCGTGGAACAAATAAATGATCACCCATCTCAGAATGATAATACCATGATGAACCAAGTTTGGAGTCACCAGAACAGATTATCTTGCGCAGATTTCAGAGAGATCGGAGACCTGTCATTTCGACAGATTAAGTGATGTATCTCTAAGAATCTGAATTTGATATTGGGACAAGTACATATCCACTAACATTTTCATAAGCCATATAGGAAAGTGATTCTAGAAATGGATCGATGTCATAAAAGAAAAGTTGAAATTCATGAATCAGAATCAAGTCTTGAGATCTCGTTGAGTTGCCTGAAGGGAGTAAAAGAGTCAGGTGTAAATGGGTCTTTAAAACCAAACGAGACTCAAAAGGCAATATCAAACAACATAAGGCCAGACTTGTTGTTAAGGGTTTCACTCAGAAGAAGGCATTGATTATAAAGAGACTTTTTCTTCAGTATATGAAAGGACTCATTTAGAATCATTATGACATTGGTGGCTCATTATGATTTAGAGCTACATCAGATAGATGTGAAGAAAGATTTTTTCTTTAAATGGAAGTTTGGATGAAATGGTCTACATGGAGCAGCGAGAAGGCTTATCAGAAAGAGGCAAAAGATCACCTAGTATGTAAGCTTAAAAAATCGATATACGGGCTTAAGCAAACTTCTCGACAATGGTACTTGAAGTTCAATGATACCATTATACCTTTGATTTTAAAGAAAATATCGTTGATCGATGTATATACCTAAAGGTCAGTGGGAATAAGTTCATATTTTGATCTTGTATGTTGATGATATCTTGTTGGCTATTAGTGATCTTGGCTTACCTTATAAAACCAAGGATTTTCTCCAAAAACTTTGATATGAAATATATGGGTGAGGCATTTTTTGTGATCAGAATAGAAATCCTCCAAAATTGTCTCAATAAAATTACATAGAAAGAGTTCTTGAGAAATTTGGCATGAAAAGTTGTTCATCGCTAGAAAAACAGTAAAGATGGTATTACGATACCTGCAAGGAATTAAGGATTATTAGCTTACTTTTAGAAGAACTAACAATTTGAAGGTAACTGGATACTCAGACTCAGGTTTTGCCAGTTATCCTGATAGCAGGAAATTCACTTCGGGTTATGTTTTCCTGCTGGCCGGTGGAGCGATCTCATGGAGAAGTATAAAGCTAACAATCACTGCTTCATCAACAATGGAGGCTGAGTTTGTGGCATGCTTTGAGGCCACAGTGCATGGTTTATGGATGAGAAACTTCATCTCGGGGCTTGGGGTTGTCGACTCTATAGCCAAGCCGCTGAGAATTTACTGTGATAATTCCCCTGCAATCTTTTTCTCCAAAAATGATAGGTATTCTAAAGCTGTTAAGCACATAGAGCTCAAATACCTAAGCGTCAAGGTAGAAGTACAGAAACAAACAGTGTCAATAGAACAGATTAGTAATTTGCTTATGATAGCAGAACCATTAACAAATGGTCTGGTAGCGAAGTAGTTTAAAGAACATGTTAATAGTATGGGTCTTATAATGTAAATATGATATTGAGCCCGTAAATGTTATGATTCTATTTAGACACTTAATGATATCAATTATGGTTATTTTGTTTTTGTTTTCTTGTCTTTCCACTTAATATGTACATTGAAAGGAGTGGATGAATAATAACAAGCTAATGTCTACAATAGACATGAATTAGAACCTAAAGGCATTACAGTATTAATCTTAATTATCTCAATTAAAGATTGTATGTTAAATTTAGTTATTGGTATTGTGGTACATGGAAGAGAATTTGTTGATTATATAATAAATGACTACCATGACTCGCATTGGTAGCTAGTTTGACATTAATATTATGGAACTCATGAAATGTATTTTGAGCTATGAAAAGTTTTAGGAAATAAATTTGCGCAGTATGTTTAATTTCCTGTGATAAACCCATGAACGAAAAATATTCCTTTATGGGCGTATGGGCCAAGTGGAAGAATGTAAGAGTTTTATTTAAACTATGTGTCTCACACCCATCTTATCAGTTTGAAATAGTTCAAAACTTTATAGATTAACATTTGAGTTATGAAGGGATAAGAATTACTCCTAAGAAATAAGATTAAAATTCTATATCTCTAATTATAGTCAAACACAAACTCTTAGATTTCTTAATGGTCGGAAGCCTATAAATCAAAGTTTTGAATACCGTACCGGTGAGCGTACCAGTCAAGGCACTGGAACGAAATATTTCCGTACCGATACCGTTTCATGTACCGTTTCGGAATAGTCTATATATATATAAAAATTATATCTATAAATACATATATAAATTAGTTTTCAAAAAAATAGTCAATATATGAATAGATTATATATATAAATACATATATGTAAATAATTTAGTCTGAATTGAGGTAAAAAAAAAAAACAAGAAATGAAAAAAAAAATTCAAAATCCGGTACGGCCGATACGGGCCAATACGGCTGGTACGATCGAAATACCAACCAGTGTGGCCAGTATTTGAGCCGGTACAGTACAAACAGTGTACATGTACCGCCCAACTAATCGATATGGTACGGTACCAAAAACTATGCTATAAATAATACTGGGAGGTTCAATGATTCTCACCTACAACATTAGAGTACTTTTAGCCATCGGAAAACACTTATAAGGCAAAGTTATAAGGGTAATTCTTCTCTCATAGTCAGATCAATTCTTCATCAACCTGATGGAGAGATGTATGTTTCTCATATTATTGTTTTATTATTATGGATCATATAAAATTCAAGATCGAATTATTAATGTCATGTTAAAATATCTAACATAGTTCCCCTAACCTTCCTCTAACTAGTACTGCTTTATTGTTTTGCATCTTAATTTTTTACTTTTTACTCCGACACTCAAAAATTCAAAAACATAAATCTTAATTTTTTACTTTTTACTCTAACATTTAAAAATCCAAAAAATAAATCTGGTCTATGACTAGTGCCTTTTTCTTTTTGTAAATATATTTTTTCATTTTACACAAGTTTAATATAAACGACTTTTCCTAAGAATACGATCTAGAAATTTTATACATATTCCTATACTTGAGAAAGCCCTTGTGCTACTCATCTTTTAATGAGTCACAATAGCAAAGAAGGGAAGGGGATACATTGGAAAAGCTGGAGTTGTTTGGAATCAGCAAAGAATATGGAGGGTTTAGGTTTCAGAGATTTAAATTGTTTCGATAGGGTTCTGATTGCTAAGCAATGTTAGAGAATTATAAAGGAGACTAATTCTTTTGGGGGCGTGTATCTTCAAAGAAAAATATTTTCCAACAACTCAAATGATGGAGGCAAAACTGGGGTACTGTCCATCTCAAATTTGGAGTTTATGGTCTAGTATGGACTTAATAAGGGCAGGTCTCGTTTGGAGGGTTGGAAATGGAAAGAGCATATTAGAATATGGAAGGATAAGTGGGTGCCTATTCGTACTACATGTAAGATTCAATCTTCTATTGTAATCTGGATCCTGGTGCCACATTAGATGTTTTAATTGATGAGGAGCAACAGGCATGGAAAGAAGATTTAATTTATAGCACTTTTCTACCAGAGGAAGCCTTTGTAATCTGCTGCATTACTTTAAGTTCAATGGGCTCTAGTGACAGAATTATATGGGGTTTAACAGAGAAGGGCACTTTTTTAGTCAAGAGTGCATATTACACAGATTTAAATAAAAAATTATAAAAAAAAAAAAAAAAAGGAGCTGCTAAGGGTGAATCATCAAATGGAGGACAAAATGCTGAGATATGGAAGAAGGTTTGGAATTTGTCTACTGTTGGAAAGGTTAAACAGCTAGTTTGGAAGGCTCTTGCTGACATTTTGCCTACTAAAGCTAAATTATATAGGAGAGGAATAGTGGAGAGGCCTAACTGTCCATGTGTCTACAGGATGAGGAAACTACTCTTCATGTGTTGTGGGATTGTCCTACTGCAGCTGATGTGTGGGATGAGTCTTTTAGTTTTGTAAGGAAGTGAAAAAGGAATTATGTGGATTTTATCTCTCTATGGACTGATCTTTCCTCCAGATTCGATGAAGAAAATCTGGATCTTGTGGCTGCTGTTTTTCATGGTCTTTGGCAGCTAGAGGAGAAATAAAGCAATTCTTAAAGACAAAGTTCAAAGCTCCAAGTGGCAGCAGCTGAATTGAAGGCTTACAAACAACTTCAGGTTTGGACTGCATGTGCTACAAACAGATTGCAGATACCATTTGAGCAGCAGAAATGGAAACCACCCAATGAACATTTTTTTAAAGGTTAATGTTGATGCTGCCCTGTAACAGAAAGTGTTCAAAAATGGGAATTGGCATTGTTGTAAGGGACTGTAGAGGTGATTTGGTGGCTGTCTTAGCAGCACCAAATTTTTTGTTCAATCAGCAACTGCTGCAGAAGGGTTGACCTTATTAAGAGCTATAATATTATGTGAGGAATTGGGGTTGAATCTGGTGCAGTTTAAAGGGGATATGTAAAATGTGATTGTGGATGCTGTCAATGGTACTGGTGTAAATTCCTCTTGGCTGGATCAACTATTTGATGATGTTAAGAGTCGTTTGTATGCTCATACAAATTGGTCGCTTTCTTTCTGTAGCAGAACTGGTAATAGAGCTGCTCATAAAGTGGCCAAACTAGCTTTACCTTCTGATGCTGAACTGGTTCTTTCGTTTAAAAACCAGTCAAAATCGATCCGGGTCGGTTCTATATTTTTTGAGATCGGACCAGCCTAGACTAGTTTGCATATTTATATATATTAAATTAGTTTTAATATTATATATAATATGTTTTAAATTATATATAATGTTATAAAGATAAATTAATTGGAAGAGTAGTTGATATGTATAATGTTATTATTGCATTGAGCATCTTATGGGTCTGCAATCCAGGCGGATTAATAAATCTACATAAGTCTAGCCCAATACACACTGAAGAGCTGGGATGGATGAAAAAAGGGAAATGTTTTGGACCCCCGCGTTGGGGCATTTTTGCCCCCCTTTGGAGGTTTTTAAATAGAAAAAAAAAATTTAAAAATTAAAAAAAAAATCAAATATATTTTATTTTCGTATATTTTTTTTATTATTTTTATAAAAAAAATAAATTATAGAAAAAATATAAAAAAAATTTACACCAAAGGAGCCCAATACGGGGCCCATACCATTGCCCATAAAAAAAAAATAGAGCCTCTCTTTCATGCGTGTGTAATGGCCAACAACCTTATGAGAGAGCAAGATATATAAAAGATATCAGGTTGCAACAAGATCATTGGCCAACAAAGAGCTAAAATGTAAAAGTAAATACCCATTTGAATTAGATTGATTTAAAAATAAATATAAATTATAATTATTATATATTATAATTTATAACATAAAATCTTAATCTGAAACATAAATTAATTTGATCATATATTTTAACTATAGAATATATATATATATATATATAGGATATTAATTAAATTTTTTTATCTAATAAACTCTTGACATATTCTTTTTAATAAATTAGTACTTTATGAAAATTTAAAAAAAAAAAATGGATGGAAGTAGACCAAAACCAAAAATATCAGCTTAGGAAGGAAGGTAATCAGTACATGATTAGTTCTTGAAAATGTAAAATCAGTATATACCGATTCGATCTCAAATTCTATCTAAAACCGATTAAATCGGTCTAATTACACTCCTATTTTTGATGTCCAAAAGAATCTCATTTCCCACGATAAGAAAGCCATGTCACATATGCACTCTGTGTTTGCGTGTAGAAGAAATATTCAATGATGGTGTTTCATTAATAGTGTTTGGTCCCTCTCATTCATCCGCGGATACCCACTGCCCAGTTAAGTCGGTGAACGACCCCGGCTTCATACTACCTAAAATATATTTATTTCAGGCTACTCATTTTTCGTACGTCCACGGACCACACTTCATTCCTTTACTTCAGTTATAGTGTTTTTATTTTTTAATATTCTTTCTCGACAATACAGGAAGTAGGAAGTGAATTTTATCAACATTTCCATGGGAACTTTTTTTTATTAGTTTATCCCTTTTTTCAATTTTGGGATGCCTCATAAAAATTAATTTAAAAATGTATGAACTGAATATGGTGGATAATTTTAGTGGTTAATTTTTATTTTTATTTTTATTTACTCTGAATTTAATTATTCATATTTTTTATTTTTTCTTATTATGTTTTTATTTTTTTAATATTTTAAAATGCCATATCACAAATTTTACAAAAAAAAATATGTAAAACTGTATATTCCTAATATTGCTCTTTTTTAAAAAAGATTTCTTCCATTCCAACGAGAATAAATTAGAAAAACCTTCATCCAACAAATAGTTTTTGTTTTTTTTTTTCAGTATTTATAAACAAACGTTCGTGACTCGTGAGAAAGTGAGTACTAATAGCCTAAAATTTTGTCAAAAACAACATAATGGAGCGTTGATTAATTCTAAGGTCCAGTTTGTTTATCAAACTCTCTTCAATTTATTTTATCTTATTATTATAATTTTTTTAATTTTTATATATTTTTTTAAATTTTTATATAAAATATAATAAATAATTTAATTTTTTTAAATTATAAAATACTTATAATATTAAAAATTAATATTTTAATAATATTTTATTTATCTCAATTTAACTCAACTTAATCCCACATGTAAACGGACCTAAAACCACAGAAGTTCTTCCAAATGATTTTCATGCTCTAAAAGGACGTACAAGTGGGATGGATGGTAGACAACAGTCATCGCTTTCATGCTTCACAGTTCATGACCTTAAGGTAAACCACGTCTTGAACTTTGGAACAGTACGTTCCATTTATGACCTTTCAACCACCAAGAATCTCGGTTTCACAATTGACAACACAAACCCAAAACAAGAACACTTGAAACACTTGAACAAAGATGTCCATACCCAGCCTGCTTCCCCTGACCTTCCTCTACCTGGTACTACTTTTCCTCCATACCCAAGTCTCGATCTGCAATGGGGTCTCAGTTCTGGGCCTGGATTCGCTGGAAAACAGGGAAATGGATGCAATGGTGAAAAGGGTTTGCACCCAAAAGATTGGGGAATGTTTTTCAGATACTGAGATGGATACGGAGACCAACAGGAGAGTTCTGGTTATGCAGAAGAAGTATATAAGTTATGAGACACTGAGGAGAGGCATGACTCCATGTGCTAAACCGGGAGCATCATACTACAATTGTCAGGCTGGAGTGGCAAATCCTTACAACAGAGGTTGTGAGGTCATTACTAGATGTGCAAGAGGTATCACCAAATCTTGATGATGAAGCTAGGTGCATTAGTTTGGGGAAATGCAAGCACTCTCTCTCTTGATTTAATGTTTTATTATTGGGTATTAATCATGATTGTACTTTTAAAAAACTTGTTTCGATATTCGATATAAATGTATGATTGTGATGTTTGAAGACAAAATGAATAAGATTCAGTGCTTCTGAGAGGAATTGATGATCCTAACTAGCTGGGTTTCCCTCTTAGGCGCTAGTTTTGCGGGGGTAATGTAGTTTTTTCCCCCTTTATCCGTTTGGTTTTGTAAAATATATCTTCCCAGAGGAAGAACCTGGTGAAGTCCCTATGGAGCAAAACTTCAGTTAGGAGTATGATTAAACTCTGATCTAGTTCTGGATTTTTTCTGATTAATTCCTCCCTTTTGGGTAACTGAACTTTAAAACTGAAAGGGTCAATGAGCCAAAAGCTACTTTTTGTGCTTAGATTGTGTATTTATATCATCTTTCTGGAGAATTGCATTTATCTTATGAAAAAAAAAAAAAAATCATTGCGTCAATCTTCAAGATAGAAAAGTATATGATCTGGCCTTTCCTTTTCAAGAGTTTTTTTAGTTCAATCTCACTTCATGCAATTTTGGCACCTGACCAGTGCCACCCGCTCCTTTTTCTTTTCCAACAGTCTGTGGTCTTTTGGGATTTTTTTTTTTTTTTTTAGAAGAGATAAGAAATCATAAAACTAAAGCCCTTGACAATGAAATATACAATAGTTATAAATTCATAATAAAGGTAATCATATCCTATCAAGTCTCAAAAAACCTGTTACCTCCTTTGGGGCCAATTCAATATCTACCGTATTCCCCTTGACACCTTCTTTGGCAAGAAATCAGCAACTTGGTGTGTGGGCCTAACTAATAGTCTAATAGATTCAGATCCTTTGCAGTCAGAATTCTTTCCCAGACCTCTTGAATAGACCAGTATACATTACCCTTTCCATTCCACCAGTTACTCGACAGTTTGTAATCCGTTTTGACCACAATATTAGTCTGCTGCAGCATAATACAAATTCGCAGGCCATCAAGAAATGCCTTAGTCTCAGCCATGGTGTTAGTGCCACATCCATAATAGGCCATAAAACCGCCTAATAGACCCCCTCTAGAATCCCGAACAACCTCTACACCACCACATTCACTAAGATTCCCCAAACTACACCCATCAATATTTAACTTGGCAAAACCCAATGGTGGGAAAGGCCATTGCAGAATCGCATGCTTTCTGTGCTTTTAAACCCAATACAGGAAGTCCTAATCTATGTAATATAGCCTCATTATTTGTGCTTACCTTCTTGCGAGTAGACACTTTCACCGTATGTTGAGACAACATGCTTTTAATGCTAAAACAAACCACATTAGTAGGTTCTGCTTCCATACGAGCTTTGCACCTTTGAAACCATTCTTAGTAATCAATGCTTACCATTCTGGTAAAGTAGCCCATTACCAAGTCAAAGCTGATTGATTTTATGGAATGTCTTGATATAAGGATATGCATCTCCATCGTGATATAATAGGGGATAACACCATCAACCTGTAACCAGTGAGAGCCTTGGGCGGCACTGCTCTAGTGCTGCTTCATGCTTCACTGTGCTCTCAACCATCCTCTGACTTGAAAAATTAGCTTCCTGCTGTGAGTAGGAAATGCCACTCTGAAATGCCTAATCCTATTGCAAAATTTTACTTAAGCCCCGTTTGGTTTCACGGATGGTCTTCAAACCCATCCCATCTCATCTCAACATCCAAATACTATTCAGGCACAAACATTTTTCAATTTCAAATTTTCAACTTTTCAACTTTTTCATCTAATCATTACAATTTTCCCGAACTTCTAAACAAAACACAAAAATAATTCAACTTTTCCAAATTCCAAAACAAAATTAATATTAAAAAATTATATTCTAACAATATTTTAAGTTTATGATATTTTTATTCACTGCTATTCACAAACTATCTCACTACTATTCACAATTTATCATCTCATCTCATTTTATCTATGTAACCAAACGAGGTCTAAGAATATGAGGCTGGAACTTCTCACACTAACTTAAGTGTAAATTGCTCGTCACTACTACCAATTGCTTCAAAACATTTATACATTATCCTCAAACTTGGTCATAGATTCTGATTCTGTGTCATTGTTCTGCCATTTCTCTCGGCCAATTTTTCCAGTAGATACACCAATGATGTCCTCAGTCTCAGCCATGCATCTAAATGATTTTATAAGATAAGGTTGTTTGTCACTTTGTGATTCCATTCTTTCTTTAGAATGCATAGCATTTTTTTGCGAATTCTGTGTCTAGGTCTGAGTTTTTCCTAAAGGCTTACAAACACTATGCATGATTCTGAAGTTAAAGCTTCTTCTCAGCCATGTATCTAAATGATTTTTTATGATAAGGTTGTTTGTCACTTTGTGAGTCCATTTTTTCTTTAGAATGCATAGCATATTTTTGTGAATTCTGTGTCTAGGCTCTCAGTTTTATTTAAAGCCTTACAAACACTTTGCATGATTGTGAAGTTAGAGTGAAATAACATTGGTGTTAATTGCATAGGAGAGAATATAGCATAACTAGCAGTGATCATTATGGCACCTGCTACATATAGACCATTCTCTTTACCTGTTATTGATTAATAATTTAGTTTAAGTTATGATCCAGTGGTTTCAGGTTTCACCCAGGTGTGTCTTTGTACTTGTCTCTACTGCCCTCATATTTCCTGGCTTCTTCTTTGAGGCTGGCAGTTTTCACTTTCTGTACCACGAGAATATTGAATGCCTTTAAACAGGCTTTATCTGGAGTTACATCATATTGGTTTCTTTCACAGGATGTTGTCATTGACATCTTTCTGCATAATCTCCACAATTTCCATTATCTTTTCTTCCTAGATCCACGACCCAACTGATGAATAAGATCCCTTGTTTCCTATATTGTGCATCAAATTGCTTAAAAAAGTTGAATGACAACATTGTCTTTAGTTGTACCTTAGGCTGCCTCATAAGCAAGCTAAACCCAATTCTCCCACATTCATGGATGTCCTAGGGACATTTTGCCTGTGTGCAATACATGATCATTCAATTTACAAACTTTTTTTAGTCCTTGTACATTTCACTTTCTTTTCATTCTCTTTGGTAGTGTATCAGAGTGGCCTTGGTTGTTCTATGCATTGCAACTATGTCATCATGAAAGGGAAATTTCCTAGCAGCTTGTGATATGAATAAACTGCAACACTCAAACTTAATGATACATAATTAGACCAACTAAAGTTGTAACATATTTTTCAGATGATGCATATGTTGTGCCATTGACAAATACTTGATTAAGTCTAAAAGTTGTGATGGTTAATTGGATTATAGTCTTTTTTTTTTTTTACGTGGAATCTTTATAACAAAAAGCTTGCAATGTTAGATCCTAATTAGCAATTTCATCTAAATTTTAATGAAATAACTAGTCTGAAAAATGCATCCTGAAATTCAGAGTAAGATCATGGGGCAAATAACCATCTGCCTTCTTTGCACTTAAAAAAGTTCTGTTCATCACCGGATGTTGCCTGTACATTTTCTCCTCGTTTGTGTTACCTTTTGCTCATTGAGACAGATAGGGTAGCTGACACCTAACATGATGCTTTTGTTCCTGGTAAATTGAGGATCTGAAAGTGTGATTGATTATGTGATTAGAACTCGTTTTGTTTAACGAAGTCTTAGATCAGGGGAAGGAACAATTTAACGAATTTGCAAAATTATGTCCATGGAAACAAGTTTCTTTTCTTGGGAAATCTTTTTATCTCGTTTATTTGCTTTTATAACTCATTTATCCTGTAGAATTTTCTAGTGAAATGCCTCTCTCTTCAACTGGATTTGCTGAAGAACTTACACTTCTGGGTGTTCTTGAACTCTTTCTTGAGCAGTTTGAGGTGTCTTTCTGCAGTCAGTACCAATAGTTTGTAGGCGTACCGTCAATGGGCAACCAGGCTTTAATCTTAAGTTTCACTCCGTCAATGGGCAACCAGGCTTTAATCTTAAGTTTCACTAACGGTGCTTTATGGCGGTACTGGGAGTTATGCTCGCATTGTTCCAGATGTCAGAAAGGGCCATCATAAGACAGAATTGGTTAATGGCTTTACTGAAGTGAAAAGAGTGATGTAAAACAGTCTCTGTTTTTCTTTTTGTTGTTATAACATAAACTCTTTATGTGTTTTACCAAGTGGCATGCAAAGTAATATTTTCACTTGCACTACTTTTACGTCTCCATGAAACTCATTATCCTTGCATTTTACCCCCCATATCATTCCCTATCTGATCATTGTGGTGGGGAAAAAAATCAGGAGTCTGTAAGCAAAGGCAGCAGCTCAATTTTGACCGTTGGTTCATACTTAATTAAATTTTTGTGAGTTGATGTCACCATAAGTACCCAGCTCTAAAACATCAGCAATTCTTGTGAACAATTGTTGCCATCCTGGACTGAGTTATGCTTCATACAGTTACTTTTGCCTACTCTTTACACATTTTACTAATGTGATTTATCAAAGCAGTTATTTTATATTTAAAAAAAGTGATGCAACTAATCACATTAGTGAAGTGTGCAAGGAATACATAAAAATAACAGCACATAGAGATTTTGTTTTGAAAATCTTATCTGAAATTTTCTATGGTTTAATATTGAGTTTTTCAAATAATCTGGTCAATGAAACGCTTTTAGTTGTTCCATTCTAAATGTGCAATGTGAGATCTTGGTGTGTATTACGGGAGGGGTAATCAGATTCAAGATACCCATCTCTACGATAATAGATTAAACTTGCAAGAGAAGAAATGGTAGGGACATTACCTGTTAATATAGTGTGAATCATGCCTGTGCAAACTAGAGCCAGGAGTTGGCTATAATATGATGTGATATTGCGCCATAGTTTAAAGATGTGAAAAGGCGCTGTGCAGGACTGCAGGAGTCGTTGCAGATTCTTGTCTCTGCTGGGAAAGACTACTTTGCGGTAAATCTGTTTCTATAATGGCTGCGTTATAGCCTAAGGTGTAACCGTGCAGGAAACCTGCTTTCTTTGGTCGAGTAAGCATCTATAACACAAAGACCTCTATGAGCATTCTCGTCGAGTAAGCATCTATAACACAAAGACCTCTATGAGCATTCTCGTTGGATTTAACATATAACCTATATGCTAAATTTCATATACTTTTAGTTATTAAAAATTTAAATAAGTTTACATTAAAATATCTAAATATTAAAAATTTAGACTTATTGCTACATAAAATCAAACAAAATTCTAAATTTGGAAGGTCCAAGCGAATGGCCAAACTCTTATTTAATTAATTTCTCTCTCTTTCCTTCCTCGTCACATAGAATATGATTATTAATTAATTTTTTATTAATTTCTCTCTCTTGCCAAACTTTTATTAATAATTTAATTTAAATAGAATATGATTACTAATTAATTTTTTAAATTCATAATTTAATTAAATATGATTATTAATTTACATATAATAAGTAGAATGGTAAAAAATGATAAAATAGAATAAATTAATAATTATAAATAATAAATATTTTTTAATTATTAATTATTCATTATTATATATCCTCATAAATAAATAATCTAGTATGAAAATTTGATATGAGCAGTCAAATTCAAATTATTGTTATATTATGTTATTATATAATAAAAAAATAATTATTCCAATATAAAAACTTATGTAAATACAATGATCAAAAGTCAAATCTATGTTATATTGGCTGAAACT
Source organism: Platycarya longipes (assembly GCA_036559045.1). NCBI lineage: Eukaryota > Viridiplantae > Streptophyta > Magnoliopsida > Fagales > Juglandaceae > Platycarya > Platycarya longipes. The sequence goes on along the minus strand of CM071789.1, from coordinate 24,437,935 downwards.
GTCCTTTAGCAATGGACAATTCAATAAGAGTTCTCTAATTATGCATCATTGTTTTTGGAATTTTTTTCATTTTATCTCATCTAATTATTATAATTATTTTGAAATTTTTATATAAAATAAAATAAAAAAACTTAACTTTTTCAAATCCTAAAATAAAAATAACATTAAAAAATATTTTTTAGTAATATTTTATTTAATTTTTAACTGTAATCTCAACTCAATTTATATCACTTCATTTGTGAAAAAAAAATAAGGGTTAGAGCATTCTCATTAGAATTATCTTTTTTTTATCATTAAAAGTATACTTTTTGCACACATACTAAAAAATTATGTCATATTTGATTAAATATAACCAAAAAAAAGAATAGAAAATAATAAAAAGATGATTTTTGAATAATAAATCACCAAATTAAATAGGAATGCTATATTGCTTTGGAAGCTTGGAAAAGAGGAAAGAGAAAGAGTAGAGTTTAGATGAGAAATGAGGGAGAGCACGCACACTCATCGCATTCTCCTCACATGAACAGTGTCATGAATAGTACATGATACTGTTCATATAAGGAGAATACGCTGGAGTATTGCGTATCTCCTAACATCATTCTTAGATTTTATTTGGATTTAGAAATTAGATAAGTTGAGATGAGTTTAATTTATTTTTTAATATTATTATTATTTTAGAATTTGAAAAATGTGTATTGAGATTTAAAAAATATGTATTAGAATTTAAAAAATATATATTGAAATTAGAAAAAGATATAAAAAAAATTTTATTTTATATAAAAAATTATAAAAATATAATAATAAAATAAAAGTGAGTTAAAATATTTTTAAATTCAGACGGGACCGTAGACGATAAGTGGAGATGGACTCTACAAAGAACATTTCTTACGCTGGAGAAAGCTCTCAAATCAATGTTGATGGAGAAGAAAGACAATAAATTAGAGCTTGACACGATACACAGTGTAAGTACTATTTAGAGGAATAAGACAAATATCTTTTATTTATTTAGGAAGAAGAAAAAGATGAATAAAGCCAGAAGGATAATGATAATCCTTAAGAAACCAAAGTTTCCACAAGATAAGATTTTAACGTACCACCATTACTTACCTTTTCTTTTTCTACTTTCATGGACAGCTGAAAGACTTTTTGGATCCTTGTGTTCTTTTATTATTATTTAAAATGCCCAGATTTACTTGCTGCTGCTGCTTTTTCTTTTATTATTATTTAAACAAAAAGAAGTATTAGAAGGGCCCGCTATGAAGATTGAGGTTCGATTTAAATAGAGAAATAAAATGAATTAAAACAATTTTATTTTATTTTTTAATATTATTATTATCTTAAAATTTAAAAAATTATACTTCTTCAAATATTACTATTGTTTGTGCTTTTATATACATTATCTACTGTGATGTGATACGTTTTTGTTATTTTCGGATCTTTCGATTAACATAATTTACTAAAAATAAAATAATAATAATAATAATAATATAGTTTAAGCATCCTCTCTCTCTCTCTCTCTCTCTCTCTCTCTCTAATATTTACTACTTATGTATAAGAATTTCGCACAACAGTCCCATAACAGTTTATGTTGTGTTTAACATTTAACATTGTTTTTACTGATCTTTGTATCGAAAAGTCTAATCCAATTAAAAAAGAATTCAGCAACAAAGGTTGCCGACTGTCTGCTTCCTTGCGTTCTTTGCTTATCGCCACCTTACCAAACTTGTCTAAATAGGAAAAACACCTTCGCTTATAAAATTACAGACGGGAAATGCATTTTATCAACCTCTTTCTTTAATCAGCAAGTTTGGAGCTAAAAGATGGCGGATTAACGTTCGATTAATGATTACTGGAAAATCCCAAATGTATGAAGAAGACTTATCAATAGAAAAATAACTTAATTTTCTTTTATCAATATCATTAGAGAATAACTTAGAAAATACTTGAAAACGAGAAAAAATAAATGCAATATTGTCAGTTCATAAAAATAAAATAACAAGAACAAAAATTATAGAGTACATAAACAGTATTCTATGAGTATGAGTGTATTAAGTGTGAATTCACTCTAGTACTACTCTAACAAGAAGGTTAGAAACTACAGAGCTGGCAAGTCAAGCAATGATATAACAAATAGTAGGTAGTATTTTTTACCCTTTTGAGTGATAACAACAGCAGCAAAATTAAAAGAGCAGGAGTTACAACACAACCCACACAGACCCATCCAACCTTATTCCATTTAGAACCCAACCAGGTCGTCTCTCAACCGAGACCCGGTAATTTCTTTCCTTCCAAACACATTCCACCACCATACACAAAAGACAAAATAAACCCTAAAAAAATCAAACCTGCCATCCTACCAAGTCATGAAGCCGTAAGAGACACAATCGTGCCCTTCAAAATACCATATATATATATATATATATATATATTTTCTTCCCCCTCAAGTTCTCTCATTTTCAAGAACTTCCTCAATACCTGTAGTGAGCAGGCTTGTAAGGACCCTCAATGGGTACGCTAATGTAGTCAGCCTGATCCTTGCTGAGCTTGGTGAGCTTAGCCCCAAGCTTGCCAAGGTGAAGTGCTGCAACCTTCTCATCAAGGTGCTTAGGCAAAACATACACCTTCTTCTCATACTTCCCACTTGCCTTCTCCTTCCACAGCTCAAGCTGTGCAATCACCTGGTTTGTGAAGGAACAGGACATCACAAAACTAGGGTGCCCTGTGGCACAGCCCAAGTTCATGAGCCGACCCTCGGCCAGCACAATGATGCCCGAGTTCGTCTCGGGGAAGACCCACCTGTCTGTTTGGGGCTTGATGGTGATGCGCTTCACGCCTGGGTAGTTCTCGAGCCCGAGCATGTCAATCTCATTATCAAAGTGACCAATGTTGCAAACAATGGCATTGTTCTTCATCTTCTTCATGTGGTCAACCATGATGATATCCTTGTTACCGGTGGTAGTGACAAAGATGTCAGCCTCTGTGAGAACATCTTCAAGGGTCAGAACTGGGATGCCTTCCATAAGGGCCTGAAGAGCACAAATTGGATCGATTTCAGTCACGATCACTCGGGATCCAGCTTGCTTCAAGGCAGCAGCACAGCCCTTTCCAACATCCCCGTATCCACAGACAACAGCAACCTTGCCAGCAATCATTATATCAGTAGCTCTCATCAAACCGTCGGGGAGGGAGTGGCGGCACCCGTACAAGTTATCGAACTGTTTCAAGCAAGATTAACAGCCATTATAAGATTATGGGTGACAAAGGAATCAAGCAGTATCAATTTGCTAAGAAACTATTTGGCACTTCCACTAATGCATTAAAATTCAGCTTGTTAGTTGAGAAACCATTGAAAAAGAAAACAGAGACCGGCCAATATTTATTTGCAATCTTGGAAAGCTGACGAAGGCCCAGTTTCGAGAAAGACATTAAGCAAAGCAAAGCGAGGAAAAAATGGGACCTAAGATTCGAAACCTAGGCATCAATACCCAAAGATCCACTAGAATAACCATTTTGATAGAATTTCCTCGTTGGCTGAGATCAAATATATAGTAAAGACTCGAAACTTCAGGCGTCAACTAATAAGAATATGCATGTTTCCTTGAAGTTAAAAGTGTAAGGACAATGAAAAGTACAGGTAGAAAAGGCAGGACTTTATACAACAGATCTGATTAAAGAATATTGAGACCAACTAGATCTATAAGCAATCCAATTATAGGATAAAAACCTAAGAGATCTGAAGCAAAATACCAATTAACACAAAGAGGGAAAAACAAACACTATCCAGATCTGAAATAAAATCTCAGAGATCTACAAACCTAAAAAAGTGGACAAATAAGAAGATTATTACCTTGCTCTTCGTGACAGAGTCATTAACGTTAATAGCAGGGAACAGCAGAGTGCCACTTATCTCCATCTGGTAGAGCCTCTTAACGCCAGTGGTGGTCTCCTCCGAAACTCCGACCAACCTGCTCTTCATCTTGTGGTACCTCTTGGGGTCAGTCTTGAGCCCATCCCTGATAATGGTCAGCACAATCTGGAACTCAGCATTGTCGGTAGAAGCCGGGTCCGGGAGCTTTCCAGTCTTCTCGAAGACCTCCTCAGCCTTGACCCCCTCGTGGATCAACAGCGTGGCGTCTCCACCGTCGTCGACGATGAGGTCAGGGCCACCGCCGGGGCCCCAGTCGAGGGCACGCTCGGTGCACCACCAGTACTCCTGGAGTGTCTCTCCCTTCCAGGCGAACACGGCGGCGGAATCACGGGCTATGGCGGCGGCGGCGTGATCCTGAGTGGAGAAGATGTTGCAGGAACACCACCGGACCTCGGCGCCGAGGGACGTGAGGGTCTCGATAAGTACGGCGGTCTGGATCGTCATGTGAAGGGATCCAGTTATCCTGGCGCCCTTGAATGGCTGCGAGGCACCGAACTCAGTACGGCAGGCCATGAGACCAGGCATCTCGACCTCGGCGAGCTCGATCTCAAGGCGGCCAAAGTCGGCCTGGGACATGTCCTTGACCTTGTACTCACGGCCACTCGTGGTTTTCTCCACTAAAAGAGCCATTTTCGAGGGATTCAGGCGACGAAGGGAGTAGAGATTTAAAGCAGATAGGAAGAAGAGAATTGGAGGGCTGTGAGCGAGGAAAGAAGGAAGAGGGAGAGGGGTATAAATAGGTTTAACTGGTCAGATAGACGGTGGGGATCACCGATCAATATATCGGGTTGGTGGATTTGGTAAATGATGGCGAAACGTTTTTGCGTGCGACACGGAACATCATACGGCGGCTTGTGCCTATGGACGATGATCCCGGGCGAAGGTCATTTCTATTTTAGACGCGTGTTAATATTTTATTGGTTGATCTCATAGGATTTATGAAATTGTTCTGCACTTTACTACACTGGGTACAGATCTAGTTCTGTTTCTCATTTCAGTTTGGCTTGTTTGCTGAATACGGTCTTATTTCAATTTGAAAACTAAGATGAATTAATATGAATTTAATTTATTTTTTAATATTATTATTATTTTAAAATTTTAAAAGTATATATTAAAATTTGAAAAAAATATATTAAAATTTAAAATATATATATAAATTTATATTTTATATAAAAAATTATAAAAATATAATAACAAAATTAAAATAAATTTTAAATACAAACAAACCTTAACCGTAATTTTATAGCCTTGACGTTTAAGAGAGAGCGCTGCTACGGAACAGCCCAAGTTAATTAGCCCCGCGGCGCAGCGTTCACTTTTGCAAATTTATTTTTATTTTTATTTTTTCTTCTGACAGCATATTGATCATTTTCCTTCTTTTCTTTTTAGTTTGTTAAATTAAAAGATATTAAAATGACTTTAAAGATAAAAAGCTTATTTCAATCCGTTCTTTTTTCTTTTTTTTTAGACTCTGTTTGAATGATAAATTATTTTAATTAATTTTATCTCATATCATTTTATTTTCTTAGTATAATATTTTTTAATTTATATATAAAATATAATAAATAATTTAATTTTTTTTATTTTAAATTAATAATTATATTAAAAATAATATTTTATTTAATTTTTAACTTTTATTTAAAATTACCTTATTCCATCTCATTACAAACATAACCATCTAAACACAAAGGATCTCATGTAGATTTTCATATGCAATCACTGCAATTTTCGTCCTGCCTCAAGCAAAGCTCAACAATACGTGCGTCTGTCTACTATCGTTATGATTACTTTCTCTTTTACAATCATTTTGCTAGTTCAGAAAGTTACCCTCTACTGACTTTGACTTATTTATTTATTTAGACACCAAATCAATAATTAAATCAAAGGAAAGTTAAAAACTCAATAAATCTGAAAAATATTATAATAATGCAAGAAAGTACTGAAAGACCTCCCTTCTACCTATGTTTCCTTTAACAATTTTTGAGAGAGAGAGGTAGAACAATTATTTTAAAAATTTTATAGTACACAATATTTTTATACAATAATCAAGACTTATAAATATATCTTAAAAATATTGTAATAATGCAGGGGAGCACTGAAAGATCTCCCCCCTACCTACATCTCCCTCAACGACGTTTGAGGGAGAGGTGGGACAATTATTTTAAAAATTTTATAGTGCACAATAATTTTATACAGGAATCAAGACCTATAAATATGAGTTTCGATCGATCGATTATGTATGCAAAAATATGAAAGAAAAAGAAGAGAAAAGAAAGAAATAAAGAGAAAAAGTTTCAGTTCTTGAATAATAAAGAGTTATAATAAAGAGCATCTTCTCATTACTAAAATAATATATGGGCAAAAGTTCATATTAGAAAATTTGTTAGCTCTCTCTTCTGGATTATATTATACGAAAATGATAACAATTAAATCATATGTAGTAATGCACCAGAAGTGCATTGACCTCAAAGAATATATGACTTGGCAAGATCGTCTTGGACATCCGAGATCAAAAATGATGAGACAAATCATTGATAATTTGCATGGTCATCCCTTAAATAATCAAAAGATTCTTTTATCCATTAAATATCTGTACTCTGCATGTTTCCAAAGTAAGTAAATTATCAGACCATCTCCTTCAAAAGTCGTTGTTGAATCTCCATCCTTTTTACAAATGAATCATGGGGATATTTGTGAGCTTATTCATCCATCAAGTAGACCATTTAGATACTTTATGGTTTTGATTGATGCATCAAGTCGATGGTCACATATTTGTCTACTTTCTACTAGAAATGTTGTATTTGTTAGACTTCTTACTCAGATAATCAAATTATGAGCACAATTTTTTGAGTATCCAATTAAAATCATTCGATTGGATAATGCAGACAATTTTTCGTCTCAATAGGAATTGATGTTGAACATCTCACTGCCCATACACACACTCAAAACGGTGTAGCTGAATCTTTGATCAAAAGGTTTCAGTTAATCGCTAAACATTTACTTATGAAATCAAAACTATATGTTTCTACTTGGGGATATGTTATACTTCATGTAGCATCATTAATTCGAATTAGACCATCTGCATATCATAAATATTCTCCATTACAGCTTGCATTTGGTCAACAATCAAATATTTCTCATTTTCATACTTTTGGATGTCTTGTATATGTTCTAATTATATCACCACAACATACAAAAATGGGCCCTCAACGTAGACTTAGAATATATGTTGGTTTTGATTCTCTATCTATTATTAGATACCTTGAGTCTCTTATAGAGGATATGTTTAAAGTAAATTTTGAGGATTATCACTTTGACGAATCCACTTTTCCATTATTGGGTAATGAAAAGTCGGTGTCTGAAACACGACAAGAAATTATTTGGGATAATAATGCCATATCTCAATTTGATCCTCCTACAAATGAATGTAAACTAGAAGTTTAGAAGATTATTCATTTGCAAAGTATTGCAAATCAATTACCAAATGTATTTACTGACACTAAAGGTGTAGTAAAATCATATATTCATGTTATTAATGCTCCAGTAAAAATTGAAGTCCCTAAACAACAAGTTGTTAAAACAGCAATAGGTGAGTCTAAGACACGCCTGAAGTATGGAAAAACTATTGGTGCAAAAAATAAAATTTTTTAAAAGAAAAAAATACAAAATAAATTTGATATTCCTAAAGAACACATACCCACATTACAGGCTATAAGTATAGTTGATGCTCCTGAAGAGGTCAAATCTTCTATTCCAAAATCTTCTGAAAATGGATCTCCTGAAGAGATATTTTATGAAATATTTTCTCTTGAAGAAGAACAGGTACCTGAAAATAATGAGATCTCAATATATTTCATAAATACTAGAGAAATTTTGGATAGAAATAAAATTGTTGTCGATAACATTTTTTCATATAAGATGGTCATTGACATTACCAGAAATAATGAAGAAAGTGAGCCAAAAACCGTCAAAGAATGTCAACGTAGAAATGATTGGCCAAAATGGAAAGCAGCTATTGAAATTGAATTAAACTCGCTAGCAAAGCAAGAGATATTTGGACCTGTTGTCCAAACACCTAATGATATAATGTCTGTTGGATATAAATAAGTATTTGTACATAAACGTAATAAGAAAAATGAAATTGTACGGTACAAAACACTACTTGTCGCACAAGATTTCCTGTAAAAACCCGAGATTGATTATGAAGAAACATATTCTCTCATTATGGATGCAATCACATTCAGATTTTTGATTAGTCTGATTGTTACAAAAGGATTAGAGATGCGGCTGATGGATGTGGTAACTGCATATTTATATAGATCCTTAGACCATGACATATATATGAGAATCCCTGAAGGATATAAAATGTCTGAAACATATAAAATGTCTGAAGTATCTACAAGTACATCTAGAAGTATGTACTCTATCAAACTTCAAATATCTTTATATGGATTAAAGCAATCCGGACGCATGTGGTATAATCGTTTAAGCATATATCTATTGAAAGAATGATTTGAGAATAATCCTATATATCCATGTGTTTTTATTAAAAAATCAAAATTCAAATTTGCTATTATTGCGATTTATGTTAATGATTTAAATATTGTGGAAACACTTAAAGAGATCTCAAGAACCGCTATATATTTAAAGAATGAATTTAAAATGAAAGATTTTGGTAAAACAAAATTTTGTCTCGGCCTGAAACTCGAGCATTTGCCAAATGAAATTTTTATTCATCAGTCCATATATACAGAGAAAGTCCTGAAGCACTTTTATATGGACAAAACTCATCCTCTGAGTACTCCAATGATTGTTCGATCACTTGATGTGAAGAATGATCCATTCTATCCTTGTGAAGACGATGAAAAAATTCTTGATCCTGAAGTACCATATCTCAGTGCAATTAGAATTTTAATGTATCTTGAAGCAAATTGCCTTCATTAATAAATAAGCATTACAACTAGACTTGAAGCATATATTACAAGTCAACTAACAACGATCTGTAGTTCTCTAATGCACTAAAAGTAACTAACATAACTGTAAACCTCTCTAGATTTTCTAGAGACAGCTCAACTTTATCCAAAATAAAGTTAAACATCAAACCAAATAAACCACATCCCATTCTAAGACGGGATAGGAAAAAATTCCTTGAACAAAAAGTCCAAAGGGGAAATACTCAACAGACTAAAGATCCTACAGACAATATTTTTTTTAAAATTTTTATTAAACAAAATTACTAACAGAAAGTAAAAAGAAATAGGAAAATCGTAACACAATGATCCGATTTTCAATCTTGGAGGAATGTAAAAACACAAAGAAAAACCACTGTTGTGAGTAGCGCGTGGGGTACACAAGCCGCCTTTGGAGAGAAGTGGCTAAACAGGTATGAAGCGGTCGGTGGCCCTGGTCCATTCAGCATTGCGTGTGGCAGTCGAAACCCCCCCTTCTCGGTGGCGCACAAAGATCAAACTTCTACTGTAAGGAACGAGTGTGAAACATGCACCAATCTGATTAGCCGTAGTTTCTCTCCAGTTGAGAGACCAGTGTCCTGAAAAACCTTCGATAGGGCACGTATTATATTTGAACATTGGAGGACTTTATTTATCAAATGCCACTAATGCTCCAAAGGCTCCAACAACAAACCGGTTGTACTTGCAACCAACAAAACTAAAGCGTCACCTTTGGAGATAAGTGGTTGAACAAGTACTAAGTGGCCGGTGGCCCTAGTCTCTTCGGCATCGCGTGTGGCAGTCGAGATAAGGTGCGTATGGTATCCTGGACATCGAAGGGCTTTTATCTATCAAATGCTATTAACGCTCCTAAGGCTCCAACAACGAGCCAGTTGTGCCTGCAACCAACAAAACCAGAAGAGGAAATAAATAAATAAATAAAAAAGGAAAATGAAAGTTGAGGAAGGGGAGAAAAAGGGGTGGGGGGACAAGAAAGAAACATAAAAACTAAATGAAAATGAGAAGAAAAACTGCTGAAACACAAAGAAAAAGAAAGTAAAACGGAAAAACAAAATAACAGGATAGAAAGGGTGGAGGGACTAGGGAGGAAGCTGGAGCTGGAATTGGAAAGCGGCACCATCTCCTTTAGAAACCTAGGGTTTTGGGAGTGTTTTCCACATAGAGGAAATCGTCGCATTCTACATGCACTTAAACCTTCTTACTCATCATCTCTATACATTATACTTTTTTTATTTTTTTATTTTTTCCAATTTTTTATTTTAAATTAATTAAATAATTTTGCTTATTATCTATACACTCCCATTTAAAATTAAAAGATTATATACAGTTTGTTTTGCGACAATGAAAAATAGAATGTTTATTGCACCATTTATCTCATGGGTTCGTTTCTCCTACATGATAGTAACAACACGAAACTTATGCTTATTTAACAGTTAACTCTGTTGACCAACCGCCAGTGAAGCGATTTAAAATGCCATTAAAATTTGTTAGAGAATTAAGGTCAGATTTATTTTTAAAGATGAGATTGAGATAAAATAAAATAAGTTGAGATTAAAATGAAAAGTTAAATAAATAATTATTATAATATAATTTTTTAATATGATTTTTGTATTGAGATTTGAAATTTTTTAATTGTTTATATTATTTTATATTAAGATTTAAAAAATATGTAATAATTAAATGAGATAAAATAAAATAAAATAAGATAAAAATACATGTATATAATAAGCAAATCAGGCCTAAATTTTATCATTCTAGGCTTTTATCATTGTTAGATGATTTCTTTCGGCGGTCTTGTTTTCTTCTATTACAAAATATTAAATTCTTCTCAACAGTTTTTATTCATTTTAAATATAAATTATTTTGTAAAATTATTTTTTCTAACTTTCTGTTAATGGTTCGTTCTCTTTTTTATAAAATAACAGTTCTCAAATTTATATTAAAGATTACTAATTTATTTTCCTTCGTTAAATTAATTGTTGTCTAGAAAAGACTTACGGAGACTTTCAAACATACATATTGGTGTCTTTCATAACTTAAGAAACTAATTTTTATTTTATTTTATAATTATAAAAAATTTAACTAAAAAAATAATATATAATATACATCTTAGGTCAAAAGGGTAAACTTGTGGTCCAGATTGATGCAAAACTGGGTTTTGCAACATCTAATAATATGCTGCCACGTCGCCCTTCTATGTTTGAAAACCATACACCTGCATTCAGATAAACACTTAAGAGAAATGAGAACACCCCTCCCCCCGATTTCCCCCTCCTCTGCTGCTTCTCTCCCAAAATACCCTTCTCCTCCAAAAATTCGGGACACCTGCAAGTAGGTGTGTTCATCCGAGTTTTGGATTCCTAAATCTGGAACCCAAATTTAAAATTTTCTTCAGTATTTCAAAAAAAAAGAATTAAAATATTAAGAAATATATTAAAATTTCAAACCGGGCCGGGTACAACCCGACCCGGATGAACAGGCCTACCTGCAAGTGACTAGCTAAGGCCGTCCATCCCCAAGAGCAACCTGCCGAATACTTACCGGCAAAGAACATCCAAAAGAAAAAAGCATTTATGTCACTGGTAAGTATTCGACGGGTTGCTTTTTGGGACGGACGACCTTAGCTAGTCACTTATAAGTGTCCCAGATTTTTTAGGGAGAATGATTTACAAGACTTAACCGAACAACTTACTTGCCATCCAATTCTTATTTTGATCCCTAGAGAAAGGGGGATTTTGACAAGTAATTTTAGGAGAAGTCGATTTTAGAGAGTCAACTTTAATTTAAATTTTTTTTTTCATTTTCAACCTTATTTTCATGAATTTAATTAATTTTATTGGTTTGTTTTTGGTATAGGAATTAAAAACAAGGTTGAAAATGAGGAAAATATTTTTTAAACTAAAGCCGACTCCCCCTTGATTCCTTAAAACCGACTCTCTCTAAAATTACTTGACTTTGACACCTATTAAGATTGAAGTAGTTTATCTCACGAACATCAACTTGGATAGCAAGCCGATATTCATGGGATAAAAATGTCATCCAACAAAGCATTAGTATATCAAGATTAATGAAGTAAATAAAAAATAGAGCATGGATTTGTAATAAATGAATGTTGCTAATGGTAAAAAAAAAATAATGAAAGATTGTTAATGTCTTCGTATCACATGAAAGTTTAGGCTTTGGTTTGACACCAATATGCCATTGACAGTGCAATTTTTTAGCAATTGGGATTATTTTGGTAAGGCTATGAAAGTTAAGTTTGTCGTACCACATATGATGATCACCACATAGGATAATCCTATAGACACATTAACACGCCTCAAACAAACATCTTTTATAGCCCTTTATAAAACTCAGTGTAAAGTTTTGTTTAACAAGATTATCTAAAAGACACAAATTGAGCTATTTTTAAATTGGTTAAGGTAGAGATTAGGTTACTAATACGAACTCTTAATCCTATTTACTTGAATATAGCCTTGGGGTTGGCCAAAATTTAGGATGGTATTTCTTGGCATCTATAAGGTCATGGAGAAGTGTGGAGAAACTAAGTTCTAAAAATGTAGTGGAAGAGAGTAGAATATAGAATACAGGACAATATTACGTCTGTTAATTTTTTTTTTTTTTTTTCTCAAATGGATGAGAAGAGAAGAACATAGATATGTTACCACTGGGATGAAAAGTGGAACCCCAACCCATGTGTGTAAAAGTCCAAATGTCTATATGTTGCGTGGGGAAGGTTTTGTAACACCAATTTCAGAGAGTGAAAAAGATTGTGAAGAAATCAATATTGTGAAGAACAAGATTGTGAGTGAAACAAAATCTGGAGATATTGATCCATGCTATCTCAAGTTGTCCTATCCTAAAAATAATTCCATGAGATTGCTTGGTAGGATAGGAGCTTGTCCAGTATAAATTCTAGCAAGGAATCACTCATAACTTACTGGATCTACTAGTAGTACAATTTGCAAAGTTGAGGATCCATAGTGATTGTACTTTACAAGTGAGAGTTGTTAATGGTGAGAAGGTGTTGAGTGAGGGTTCTTAGACGAAACTCCTTGCCATCTGGGATTTTGTTGTTATGTATATGAGCTTTGTTGTGAGACACTCGTAGTTGATATTGCAAGGGCTAAAACCAAATGAATTGAGGGTCTAGACTTGGGAGAGTTGCTTGAAGTCTTCCACTGTTAGACAATATGGATGGTTTTTACAAATGATGTCAGATAATCATGAACAATAGAATGCAAGTAAAATAATATATATTTTAAAAGTTATTGAAGAATCTAAAGAGATTTTTGGGAAACCGGTGGGGTTACCTCCTAAAAGGGCTTTTGATCATTTAATTCCCTTAAAGGAAGGGACTGCTCCAATCCTAGTGAGCCCTACAAATATCCAGATTACTAGAAGAGAGGAATTAATAATATTGTGAAAGATTTTCTAGATTCTAGAGCGGTGGGGTCAAGTCAAAGTCCCTTATCTTTACCAATAATTTTGGTTAAGAAATCAGGTAGCACTTGGAGGATGTGTGTAGACTATCGTGCCTTAAGTCAAGAAACAATTAAGGACAAGTTTCACATACCCATTATTGATGAGTTATTTGGAGCCAAGGATTTTTCAAAGATGAATTTGAGATCTGGGCACCACCAGATTAGGGTTAAAGAAGATGATATTGAGAAGACAACATTTAAAATTCAAGAAGGTCACTATGGGTTTTTAGTAATGCATTTTGGCATTGCTAATGCCCCTACTACTTTTCAGGATTTAATGAATGATATATCCAAATCATTTTTTAGAAGATTTATTTTTATCTTCTTTGATAATATCTTGATCTACAACATAAACTTGGTTTAGTATATACATCACCTCATATCAGTGTTGGAGGCATTGAGAAAGAATACTTTATATGCAAAAATGTCCAAATGCAAATTTGGACTAGAGGAGATTGGTTGCTTAGGCAATGTTATATTGGGTTAAGGAGTTAGAGCTGACCAATCCAAAATTGACTCCATATTGGAATGGCCTATTCCAACGTCTCTAAATGCTTTAAGAGGGTTTTTTGGTCTCACAGGCTACTATAAGAAGTTCATAAAACACTATGGTATTATAGCAGCTCCATTGACAACATTGTTGAAAGAAATCCCTTTGTGTGGAATGAGGAAGCAATTGAAGCCTTTATAAAATTGAAGAAAACAATGACTGAACCTCCTATTTTGAGGTTATTAGATTAAGTAATACTACAGGTACACGGCTCTGCATATCTTTTACAGAATCGGTGACGTGACAATAATATCATGTCAGTCGAGATATTAAAAAAATATATTAAAAAAAGATAAAAACATGATGAGAGGGAAACAAAAATAAAAAAACATGAATATTTAGATTAGCAGATGATAAAAAATAGTATTTGTATATGGCGTATATGCAAAAGGCACACAATTCGTGTACAAATATTATTTTTATATTACATTTTTCCAAAAGATTTACCATTGAGTGTGATGCTTTGGTTTGGATTGAGAGGTTGTGCTCAAGTAAGAGAGTGAGCCTATTGCTTTTTATTATAAGGTTTTAAAAGGCAACACCCTTCTTTTATTTACTTATGATAAGGAACTTTTGACACTTGTCTCAATTGTTCATAAATGGAGGCCATATCAATCGGGGCAAGCCTTTAAAATTAAAACTAACCAACTGGCTTTGAAGTATTTGTTGGAGCAAACAAAAAAAAATCTTTGTTGGAGCAAAGGGTAAGAATTGAAACTCAGCATAAGTGGTTATCAAAATTTGTTGGTTATGATTTCATTATCAATTCACTTTCAAGGAAGTTTGAAGAGGAAGTGGCGATTGTAGCTCTGATCACTTTTCCAACTCCTATATGGATTGAGGAATTGAAATCAAAATTTTGAATACTGTTTCGGTTAAGACATTGAAATGAAATATTTTGATACCGATACTATTTCAGGTACTTTTTTAGGGATAGTCTATATATAGATAAATTAATTATATATATAAATTATATTTCAAAATAAGTAGAATTAGTATTGTAGAAAAGAGTATTGTAGTGTGTGTAGTGATTTGTAGCTATAGTTTCTTAATTCATGTAAAGAGCTAGTTTAAAAGCCTGAGAGTAAAAGTAATTGATGTTCTAAATCCTTGAAACTTGAAGTGTACTTTAGAGGTTAGAGGTTCCTAAAAAATCTCTACAAAAATAAAAGAGTGTATGGGGTTTTCCTTTAGGAAAATGATTGTTATACATGGCATTGGGGACACAGTGTGTACACACTGTCTACATGGACAAATAAGTGAAACAGTGCATTTTTTTTTTCTTTTTTTGGTATCCCCCTCCATTTCAACTTTTGTCTATATGGTGCATTTTAGAATATGGCTCTCTCCTCCATTTCAATTTTGACAAGGTGAAAACCCTAGATCGAATTCAACAACATCCCATTTCGATTTCGCAATATCACACTCTCTTCTCACCCGGTTCATTTGGTGCTTGGAGATTTTATTTCTTTTGCTTTTGTATTTATGTAGTCTTCTATTACGAAATGGTGAAAGCATATTTGCAATTACAACCAAATGCATCACCAGGAAATGACTGATAATTTTATACTTGAAACACGAAACAGAAAAGGAGAAACGCGAAATATACAATGTTTGATGATGACAATATATTCTACTGGAAATGAACAATTACTAGAAGCAAAAATACAGTGTTTGAAGGAATAGAATACAAACTCTCCTTTTTGTTTCCTAATGACTACCCATTTAGCCCTCAAAGTTCAAGTTCGAGATTGACTGCTTCCATCCCAACATTGATGTCTTTGGAAATATTTGCTTGGATATTCTTCAAGTACTCCTCTTTTCATAAATTTGTAACTTTTTTATTTTGGGTGGCTTTGTCCTCATTAGTGTTGCTTGGAGTTCTATAGACTACCGCATAGCTTACTTGAGATAGCGAGCTACAAGGTTGATGAATCTATTTTTCTCATTCTCGGTGTAAGACACGAATCAAAGTATTAAAGAAAGAACGGTTTTTGTTTTGTTTTGTTTTGTTTTTTTATAAACCGGTTGATGTCAGTGTGTCCACATCGTGTACACGAAGACGTGTGTATCTAGCACTGTTCTTTTCTTTATTTTCTTGTTTCTTTATTCATTTTTTTCCTTCATTTTTGAATTGTTGTTTCTTTCTTTTTCTTGCGGAAGATTGAGGAATATCTTCACAAACTATTAACTATTCTTTGACCATTATCTATAAATTATTTTATTACTATTTATAAACTATATGAAATATTCTTAACATTTCAACAAAAGCAAACACACATATTTAAACATTAAGATAGAATAACAATTATTAATTAGATGGAGGTGTACCATTCAAGAGTTGAGTAATACAACCTATAGAGTTAAAGAAGTTTCTCATAATCTTTGACCTTCAAGTAGGATGTCCTACTTGCCACTTTCCACTTCCTATTTCTAGTGATTTGAAAATGTAAAATTCAATCAATTTTTGGTTCAAAATGCAAAAATTACTTTTTTTTAAGAAATTATTTATTTATCATCTTTGTATACACTATACAGCACACTTTATTTTTTAATTTTTTAATTTTTTTAATTTTATCCTTTTTAAATTAATTAATTTATTCTATTTATCGCTCATATGTTACACATTAGATGAGAGAAAAAAAAAATCATGTATAGTATATAGGATAGTGCGAGAATAGTGAGTAGAATTTTTATTTTTTAAAATTTATTATTCTGTCGGCAGCTTCTGGTGGGCCCGCTGCACAGACCGCTACTGTATAATCGCAACTGGAGACAATAGGCTGTTCCCTACATCCAGATCATCTTTGTGGGTCCCATAACCGATTAATAAGTACGGTCCTTCAAGCTAATGCTACTGCTTACTGAGCTGCCACGAAATGGAATCAGAATGGATCCCACTTCATTCATTCTGCCGCTCTGCGTCGGTGTTTTTTTTTTTTTTTTTCAAAAAATAAAAAATAAAAATAATAATAAAAGATTGCATCACCGATTCACCTCAACGTGATTGACTCTTTTTAATTATATAATTAATTTAGATAAACAAAAATAAATTCATCTAATACAGATAAATAAAATCACTATATTTACATAAAAAATTGATCATGTGTTATTTTATTTTAAAATAAGACATTAGACTGTTAAATTGTTTATATAATTTTTAATTTTTAATTTTTAATTTTTAATTTTTAATTTTTAATTTTTAATTTTTAATAATCTAAAATATTAAAAAGTAATTATTCTTAATATAGAATCAAAACATCATAAATGGTGGAAAAAAACTAAACTAAAATTAAAATCTACAAATATGTTGGATGCAAATAGGGCTGAGCAAAAATCCGAAAATCCGACTCCGACTCCGACTCCGCCCCGACTCCGCCCCGACTCCGCTCCGACTCCGACAACTCGGAGTCGGAGTCGGAGAAAAAACTCCGACTTTAATCGGAGTCGGAGACGGATTCGGTAAAGAAGTCCTGCCGACTCCGACTCCGACCCGACTCCGACTCCGATTTGTAACCCGACTCCGACTCCGACTACGATTCCGACTCCGATTCCGATTATATATCCGACTCCGACTCCGACATTTTGCATATAATTTGTAAAAAAAATATATCTATTTTTCATATATAACTATTATAAATAGATAATTAAATTAATTATTGTTTCCAAATAATTTACTCATAATAAGTCATATTAATTATTGTTTCTAAATAATTTACTCATAATATAATAGACATATATAATTATAAATACTAATATATTAAGAATTACTAATGTAATAATTTGTAATATTAATATATACAAAATTAAAGACTAACATATAAGTAGTGATGTATTATAAACTAATAAATAGTAAAATATCATAATGTTGATAATTACTATTATATAATTTTAAATCCTAGACTATTACAACCATAGATTGATAATTAAATGAAATAATAGTATGTTGGATAATGTATAAATATCAATGTATGAGCCAATGTACATTAATAGTAATATTAATGTATTAATACCAATGTGTTTTTAAAGACTAACATATAAGTAGTGATGTATTATAAGTTAATAAATAATAAAATATCATAATGTTGATAAATGATAATTACTATTCTATAATTTTATAAGCACAAGCTTATTCAAAATAATTTCTTAATAATATAATAGACATTTATTAAGACTAAAGTTCAAACCTTAAATTCTAAACCCTTAATCTTAAATCCTAGACTATTACAACCATAGATTGATAATTAAATGAAATAATAGTATGTTGGATAATGTATAAATATCAATGTATTAGCCAATGTACATTAATAGTAATATTAATGTATAAACACTAATGTGTTTTTAAAGACTAACATATAAATAGTGATATATTATAAGTTAATGAATAATAAAATATCATAATGTTGATAATTACTATTGTATAATTTTATAAGTATAAACTTATTCAAAATAATTTCTTAATAATATAATAGACATTTATTAATACCAAAGTTCAAACCTTAAATTCTAAACCCTTAATCTTAAATCTTAGACTATTACAACCATAGATTGATAATTAAATGAAATAATAGTATGTTGGATAATGTATAAATATCAATGTATTAGCCAATGTACATTAATAGCAATATTAATGTATAAATACTAATGTGTTTTTAAAGACTAACATATAAGTAGTGATGTATTATAAGTTAATAAATAATAAAATATCATATAATATATCATAATAGTATTGCATAAAGTTTTAAGAATTTGTTTTATTTAAAAAACTTATAATTATTTAAAATTATTTTTAAATTCCATTTACTAACATAATTTGTTTCTTTAAAAATATTTAATAAACTTTCAGTTTCATATTTAATTTTATAATAAAATAATATTAGTTATACTATTTATTTTGAATTAATTATATTATATTTTTACTTTAATTATCTATTTTTATTTAATTTATTTATAAACTTATTTATAAAATTAATATATACCGTTAGATCTAGGTTTAACCTAGATCTAACGGTATACAATAATTGCATATATAACCTATCCGTGCGCCCCTCCCCTTCGGGCCTTCTTAATGTTCTCATGCTCTCTTCCAGTCTTCCTTTCCTCGGTGTCTCGGAGCTCCAATGCGCAGTGCGCACCTCAGAATCTCCCCCCGCGCGGCCGGGCCTGCTTCAGTTGTTCAAGAATTGCTGCCGGAGTTACTGTTGCTCTCCTCCAGAGGTGTGCACTGCTTATTCCGTTATTCGTGACTTTGGTCTAGGTTTTGGATTTCGATTGATCTGCAATGGGTTTTAGATTTCGATTGATCTGCAATGGGTTTTGGATTTCGATTGATCTGCGTTTTTGTAACTTGTTTCTCGATTTCATACCCTTGTAAGCACCGTCCTCATCTCCCCTGTTTTTGTTGTATTTGTAAATTTGGCTGTTTTGAGTTCCAATAGCATCCTATGAACAAGTTTTTTTGTTGTTGTTGTTAATAAACTAGTTATTAATGCATACTAAATTAGCGTATACATCCTATGAACATTACCTATCAATAGCATCGAGCCTCTTGCTGTTAAAAAGCTATGGGAAATTTTACATTTCTCAGAAATATGTATATTAAACAAATCATAAATTTCATGTTTGAAGATGATTACCAATTTTCTTTCATTTTTTGGTGATTCAGCAGCGATACCTTTTTCTTGCTAATATTATAACTCCAATTTTTTGCACTGCCCATCCAAATCCATTCAAATTAATAGCACGACATTGTTTATGAATTGATAATGCAAGTAGTGATTGGTTGTATTGTCTGAATAATGATTTCAGTTTGAGATTTTATTTGCACTTGTGTTTGGATTTAATATATTTATTTGTAACCTCCCAAGTGTTGTTTATCACAGTATTCTTAAAGTATTAATAAATTTAAGATAAGAACTACAATTAAACATATTTTTCAACTATTAATTAATTATTTGGAAAGTATTGTTCCTACCAAAGTATTTTTCAAATGATCTCATCTCTACCACGTGAAGAATGAAGATGATTGAGGTTTGAGGTTTGAGCTGCTTTGTTGTTGTTGAATTTGTGTACTTTTTTATTTGTTTAATTTTATTTTCTTATTTGTAGAAATTTATGTGGTATCTTATTTCCTTACTAATTTTGTTTTTTTTTTCTTCAGGCACAACCGCACAAGTGGGAAATTTGAAATGATAAGTAATTTATAATTTGTATTAGTTATTTTGTTGAAATATGGAAACTATTGTTTGTTTGTTTTCTATTATTTATCTTTTGTTGTTGGATGATAATTTGAAATTTGGAAAGATAAATTGTGGAATGTGGATGATTGTGGAGTGTGGATGAATCATCTATCACAGAATCATCTATATGATGTGATAGATGACAGAATATAGATTTAATGATGGTACGTGATGGATGTTGTTTGCATATCCAGGATGATGAAATATGGGTTCAATGATTAACCATGATAGATGATAGAATGATTTTGATTATGTATATTGTATTGTTAATTTGTAAGAATGATTTTATTTTATTATTGACATTTGACTTTGGTTTTGTAATTTTAATTGGTTGGAATTTGTAATTTTGGACTTTTGGCTTTGTATTTCATTATGTAATGATATTGAAGTCCAACTTCGATTTATTAGTTTGAAATTGTAAAATTGAAATGTCAAATGGGTTAAAAAAAATTCCAATACAAAAGTCCAACAAAAAAGTCCAATTCCGACTCCGTTCCGACTTCGCTCCGACAAAGTCGGAGTCGGAGTCGGATCGGAGTGTATAGGAGTCAGAATCGGAGTCGGAGGTCGGATTTCATTTCCGACAAAGTCGGAGTCGGAGTCGGAGGATTCCATTTCCGACTCCGACTTAGTCGGTGCTCAGCCCTAGATGCAAAGAGAAATATATAATTATTAATGAGATTAGATCCTAATAAAATAAAAAAGATGAGATCGTGTTGCAACGTGAGCATGTTGCAGGCTACAGCAGGAGAATATTACCATGTGAGCATGTCTCTGTCTGGGTCCGAGGGAGTGGACGTAACTTTTGACGGCGACTTTTCTCACATAAGGAAAAAACTAACATGAGAACTTGTCTGTGATATGGCTCACGAGCTCATGCACTCCTCTTGTAGGATCCAAATTAACAAGTTCAAGTGAGGGGGCACTTCACACTTCACAGCATGACTGAACCTCTATTAGTCAGTCTATTTTTCTTATCACCTTTACCATTTCTTGCTCGAGAAGCACGCAAGAAAATAAATAAATAAAAATATAGATGAATAATATAAAATATTTATTATGTTTAACATATATATATATATATAAATATAAAATAGGTAGGTGAATAAAATAAGATAAGAAATGAGATCCAGTTCAAATTCTGACCAAAGATTCCACATCGATCTTTGGAAAATAAATAATGTCAACATTATGTCACCTTCTTCATAGTGCAATTTCATGATATGTTTTTCCTTTTTGGTTGTTGTCTTAAAATAAAAGAAACATTTGACTTCCGACAGCATGGTTCAAGGCCTTAATTATTTTTTTTCAAGATTTTTTTAATATGAACTCATAGTTTATATTTTTCTTTCTTAAATGTTGAACCTCTATTTGTTATAAAAATGCTTATTATTCATTAAAGCTTTTTTTTTTTTTTTTTTGTCTTTCGTTTGTTATTATATAAAGAAATATCTTTTGAAGGGAAAAACACAGAGTTCTATAGTTTTCACCAAAACTATCAATACTAAGTACACTTGTTCAATTCTAACCAATAAGATTAGAGAGGCGATGCGAAACAGCCCTCTTGATTCCATAAGAAAATCAGCCCTCTAATTAAAATGCGACACTTAGCAATTGTAAAATAAACCTCTCCCTTCCTTCACCCGAAACCTCCTTCCCTCTGTTTTCTTCTTCATTCACTCACCCCGACATTTTCACCCCCATTCCCAAATACTCTCCCCACCCCTTTAAAAATCTTTCTACAGACCACTTGCATTTTGCACTCTCTGATGCGATTTTCATTGAGTTTTGGTACTACGTTTTTCTGGGTTATACTTTTCTCAGATCTGAGTTGCCGGCTTGCTTCCTCATCGAAGTAGTGTTCCAAGAAGAAATAGGAGGCTTTTGTACTAGAAAATCAAGACTTTTTGGCTAGATATTTGTCCAAGTTAATTGTAGGAAGCTAAACAAATATATTAATAAGCAAGGGAGTATTCTAAAAGATATCTTTGCAATTGTAATTTCCATTCCTTTGATTTTTTTTTTCTTTTGAGTTGATCTTCTTTCTCTCACACCTCTTTGAGTTTGCAGCTTTCAGTAAGCTTTTGAGATCAACTATTGAGGACGTGTCTCGCCGGCCTCCTGTTCCCGTTACCTGCAAGAAGAATTAAGGGAAGATGGTGGCTTTCCACCCGGGGTAACTCCGACGCCCAAGTTAGTGATTACGTATTTTCGGGAATAATTCTTAATGTCCATAGTTGAGATTTACCTGGTCTATTTATAAGCCTCTGAGGCGATACATGTCCCTTGTAACGCCTTTCGTAATCATCGTGATTGCGTATCTGCATGATATATCTTTCTGAGTTTGTTGATATTTCGTATCTGCTTAAAATCCCGATAAAGGTGGTGACGGGTTTGATATATATTTTGGATTCTGCAGAGTTGGGCATTTTCCTTCCTAGTGGGCTCCCATCGCTGTTGGGCCTTTGGGCCAAATCTGATCCCACATCAACCATCCCGATTTCCTCCCAAAGGATTTGGTTGCCCCCTACAAAAGCTGCTAAACTTGCCAAAAATACCATCAATAACATTTCGCCATCGTGGCTTGTTAATTACATTGTTGCTCGTGTCTTTGACTTGAAGTAAGTGGCCAACGTGTTAAAATGGTATTGGAGAGTTGGTTATTGGGGGAGACCAGTCCTGCTGGTCTCCAGGTTTTCTCATAAGATTAATAAACAAATAAGTAAAAGAAGGTGTTGTAACACGATGATCTCGACCGCCATCTTGATATTAAAAATAAACAAATATATATATAAAAATAGGTGATATTGTAAGTATGTAGCATAATCTTAATCATCATATGAGTAATACTATCATATACAAGTCTTAAATAGTTAAGTATTGTCTAAATCTTTTATAAAAGAAAATGAGTCCTACTAAGAAAAAATAATTTTTTTAAGATAAGAGTCTAATTTTTTTATAAAGATTTGCACGAGATTTATTTATTTATTTAAAATTTATACAAATTATGTCCCTAAATCAAAAGGAAGAAGCCATAACATAAAGTACCATCCCAAAGTTTCGACAAACCCATTCCTTAAAGATCAGTTAAAATTTGAAATAATTAAACCAATTAAGTACCTACTTAGTGGAGGTAGTTCTTGATGGTTAAATACCCACCATTGAACCGAACCAATCCCTGAGCAAACTTACCAACCCATTTTCAATGTGAGGTTTTTTTGGTCATTTTTTACCCATTTTTTATTTTTGTTTTTATATAGTACCAAATATCTGTTGTATAGACAAATTAATACCTACCATATCATTTTATATGTTAGTCATTGTTACCTTAACGATGGTACGCTCAAAATGGTATGAATACATGTTTTTCTATCAATATAATTTATGTGGAAATATTATATTAAACGTGGAAGGTCACCACAGCCTCTTCTTATTACTTTTATATCTCAAATTACTATATCCTGAACTACAAAAGTATAAATTCCAACAATAAGTTATTATTGGGTTTTTTTTTTTTAATTTATATTGTTGAATTAGATTTAACTGTCGAGATCGATAGAAAATCAGATTGGGATCAGAGATGCAAAGTATTAAAGAAATATGATTTGCAAAATTAAGGTTATGTTATTAAAATTATCTAGTACTATACTTTTTATATTTATTTATTTATATATTGACATGACTTTTGATATGATATATAAAATTTTAAATTATTTTTATTATTAACTAGATATAAAAGATTATATAAAATCGCGTTAGTGTATGAATTTATTTTTACGTAATGATTTCGTATTTATTTCACATATGAATAACGCATGCTTACAAAATATGCATCTCTCCGGACAAGATAGAGAGCTTCACATCCTATGCTTCTCTTTGAACAGAATCGAGTTAAGACAGGGCATAACAACTTAACAAGTATGGTCAAGCTAATTGTCTCTCCATTTACGCTCCTCAATAAAAATTAAAAGGTGTTTGTGTAGACCATTGCATGCGCAAACCGAGCGCTGTTTTCTTTCCATGTTGCAATAGAAAGTTGGACGATACTATTCTGTCGTATTGTTTAAGCAAAAATGATGGGTAGAAGCCACATCCAAGAGCACTCACTCACATGAACAGTGATATGTACTGTTCATGTCACTGTTCATGTGAGTGAGTGCTCTTGGATGTGGCTTCTCCCTAGCATGTCTCATTGTTTAAGTGTAGCATTAATTTTTTTTTTTTTAAATATAAAAAATATTAATATATTAATAATCATTTTTTTAATCATTAAATAAAAAATGCAAGAGATATCTAATATAAGATGACAAAAATAAAATGAGTTGGTATATTAGCATTTTTCTAAAAAAGTTCTTAGTCTGCAGTATGTGATTTCTTGTCCAAAACTCCTTCCTAGCTAATTGGGGTTGGTGTGAGGTTGGTAAGGGTGCTGTGGGAATTAGCCCAAACTCTTATTCACTTTCACCTTCATCTTACAATAAAAGCATGCATGAGCATGAAATGATGATTAATATCGTCCACATATATGGCTTTCCATGAGTTATACTCTTTCTGGTTGAAGTTACTTAATTGAAAGCGCACTGCCAACAACCGCATAGACTGCAAAAAAAAATAAAAATAAATAAATAAATAAAAGAGGCCGTCAATATCAAGGGGGTTGGTGCCTTTGAAATTACCAAATTCCCTGATCGATCTCAACAACCCCGGCCACATACTTCCAAGTTTTATTTTTCCAAACCAGAATGTCCTACCATTTTACCAACTCTTATAAGACATGCAATATATATGGGCGTGAACTATTAATGTTCCATTTCTTTGGTTCTTGTGGTCTTGGCTTTGAGGTAGCAACGACTTCTCTTTCCTCTATCTATCAAAGGAATATTTAAAACAGTTAAGAGTCATTGCATAAATTTAAGCATATGTCAATGGAGAAGGTGCCGAAATCTTAGTGTTTGTTGAGCATATGTTAACAGTTTGAGGATGCTCTTCCGAAATCTTACTGTTTGTTGAAAAGAGCTTTGTTGAAATCTTAATGTTTTAGGCGCGGATCATATGTCAATGGAGAAGCTTGTTTTTCTGCAATCAAGTTTTTGGATTCTGATTGGTGTTGGTGGCATATGAATTAGGCAATTGCTATGGCATAAAAGTTTCTTAGGAATTCTAGGATTTTGATCTGGATATACGCCTAATAATTAATATAACTCAAAATGGAGAACCTAATTGATATTTTTGAAGTACAGATCTAGATTGATCCAAGTTAAGAACTTTTATTTTTGAATTATTTTTGCTACTTATTTTGGATTTCTTTGAATAAATGGTTTATGTTTGGAAGAGAGGAAAAGATTGGAAAAGAAAGAAAAAAACCCATCCAATTAAATTCTATATATGATCCGATTAAGTTCGTCCCTTAATTTTTTTCATTTGAAAAGGTGAGAATTAATATTTTAATCTAATAATAATAGATTTATTGAGTATGTTATTGGTTTAGTAAAAATGTGGCTAACTAAATTTATAAAATTGAACTTTCTAGACAAATATTTTTAGCTAAGAATAACTAGTCCTACTATAAATGCTCTTAGTGAAAGGATAACATGCATAAAGATAAAAACAGGGTCAGATCTTGAAAACCAACGTCTAGAGAATCTAATAGTATGATACATATAGTGGTTGGACATGCGCGCATAACAATAGTAGTGTATGAGAATCACTTAATTTATTTGGTAGAATTCATCTCATCTGATCTCATTATTTAAATTTTTTCAAATTTTCATATAAAGTATAATAAACAACTCAACTTTTTCAAATCTCAATTAAACTTTTTTAAATTTCAAAATAATAATAATATCAAAAAAATAATATTTTATTCCACTTTTAATTTTTATCTAAAATTATTTCATCTCATCTCACTATCTAAATGGGAGCTTAATGAAGTATCAACTCTAAAAGTGATGCGCAGTGGCAACTCTTAAGTAGTGATGTGGAACCATGGTAGTTGACTCCATGAGAGTTGGCCAGCCACCCATGCACTGGCCATACTTGCTGGCCAACTCTAGCCACTGTGACGTGGTTGAAAACGACTACCCTTAAGTGGCTTGAGCTCGGCTACCACTAGGGGTTTAAGCCGGTTAGTCTGGACCAGAAAAATAAATCAGACCGCATGTTTCGGTCTAGATCGAAATAGAGACCGGTCAGTCTCGATCCATGAAATAGAGGATTGAAAATTTCTGGTTCAGCTTCGACCCAAGGATTTCCAATTCAGACCAGACTGATTGAATTCAAAATATATATTATTTATATAATAATTAGATAATTAATATATAAATATCATCTAACCTATAATCATTAACAATATAAAATTTAAAATATATAATTACAAATTAATATTCTATCAATTAACTAAATATATCAAAATTGTATAATTTAATAACTTAATTCTCTTATATAATAAATAAATTTTCATATTAGTTTTTATCATTGATCATGTAAAATACTTTTTAATGAGTTGGTTACATAATCTCCATTAGTAATTTTACTTAATTTTAATTTAATAATTTAAATACAAATTTTTTATTAATTTTCTTCAGGCCAGACTAAACAGACTTAGAGCACCCTTATCCGATCTCCTATATTAGAGTTCTCCCTATTATTTGAGAACCATAACCCATTTTGACCCCCACATCTACTATCCCAAATTGGGGAAGGATTTGGGTTTTGCAGCAGTTGTCTCCCATACATGAGAGACCATTGTTTCTCCTTATCCAAAATGGTCTTCTCTCTCTCTCTCCATTGTAGTCGACACGTTCTTTGTCGTTTTGTCAGCTCCATTGCTGCCCATTTCTTCATCTCTTCCACACTTTTGCCTTCAGTAAGATCAAACCCTAATCTAGGGTTTAAAAAATCGACTTTAATACTTTTCCGTGCCTCTCTATCTAGGGTTGTGCCAATTGCAATTTCATGTTTGTAGTTGTTAATTTTTTTGATTTGTTGATGCACAAGTGCGGTTGATTGTGCCATTGAAATGTTGGGGTTAATGTTGGTGCTATTTGGCTACGGTTCACGCTCGATTTGTTGCCTATTTGTATGGCTATGTTTGCGAGTCATTGTTCATCTTTTGATTTGTTAGTGCTATTTGACTAGGGATTTATTTGAGATGCCAATCAATGATCCTACATTTGTAATTACTGCCTCTCTCTCTAGGGTTAGTACCGATAGCCATCGTTTACTCTGACTTGTAACATTATGATGTCATTAATGCTTGAACGGGTTTGATTTGTGCCATTGATATTTGCGGGTCATTGTTCACGCAGTTTGCCTATCTTCTCTCTTAATTTGTGCTGCTTGAACCCTTTAAAAAATGGAAATTTCTTTCCTAGTTGTCCTCTGTTTGGCTATGTTTTCCATTGTTGCCATTGATGTTTGGCTAGGAATTGGCTATCAAGTTGTGCCGCTTATTGGTGCTGTTTTGGTGCTTATTAAATCCATGCATTGTTGCCTTAAAGTTTTGGGTGTTTTTTTCACCATTTGACTTGCCTATTGTTATTTTTTGGGTAATTGTTTAACACATTGACTTGCCTATTGTCATTTTTTTGTGCTTATTGACCCCTATAATTACTACCTTGGAGTTCTAGGTATTCGTTGGTGACTTTGGCTTGCCTATTTTGGTATTTTTGGTGCTTATTGACTCCTAACATTGCTGCCTTGGAGTTTTGGGTATTTGTCGGTGACTTTGGTTTGCCTATTTTGGTATTTTTGGTGTTTATTGACCTCTAGCATTGCTGCCATAGAATTTGGGTATTTGTTGGTGATTTTGGCTTGCCTATTTTGGTATTTTTTGTGCTTATTAACCCCTAGCATTACTGCTTTGAAGTTTTGGGTATTTGTTGGTGATTTTGGCTTGCCTATTTTGATATTTTTTATGCTTATTAACCCTTGCCTTGTAGCCTTTGATTTTTGGCCACTCATTTCACACAGTCTCATAATGCTAGGAATTAATAAGCACAAAAAATTATAAGGTTAACGTAATATCAAGATTGCTGCATTATGTGTTTAGGAACTTATTTGATTGTTGGTGATGTACTTCCTATCAGGACGGTTCTCGGGATGGGTGTCTAGTTAGTAGGTTATGATGAGTGGGCTCAATTAATGAGTGTCCAGGCATAAGACGCCATTGATATGGCAAAGTAATCCGTGAAGCCTGGATGACCAGCAATTGACAACTAATTTTTACGATTTTGCAACCATTTATGCATGCCTCGTATCAGGCAACTGATATTACGTTAACATATTACCACTCTGAGCCCTAAAAGTTTTAATCTACATACTTTAGCATGTCTATATGGATTATGTCTATGTTTTCTTTATATTTTTTACAAACTTGAAGCAAATACTACCCCAATATCTGAGTCAAGTAGTAGCACGACTAGTATATCACGCTCAAGAAACAATCATTTCAATAAATACCTAGTATGTTTCTTTGGAATTAAAGCTTGTTTTCGAATAGCTCACACTGAAGAGAATGATGGCCATCGATTTTTCGATTGCCCAAATTATGAAGTTAGTTTTCGCAATCTCATTGTTCTTAGCAAAATCTCTTAGTTTAGCATCTATGATTAATTATCACTTCTAGGCTAGCCAGGCATGTAAATTTTTTTACTAGTATGATCCTGAAATACTAGCATATGAACAGAAGATAATAAATCGATTAAAAAATAAACTTCATAAGATACAAGTCTCATTAGACGTCCAAAGCAGTAGACATTGTTTGAAAATTAATGTGGAGAGGCGTAAGTCAACAGTAGAGAAGACAAATATTTTAGTTTGTATTTTAATAATATGGTTACTTGTAATAATTTTGTATTTTGAAAAATTTTGAGCTCACCCACCTATTGTTTGTAATTATACAATACAATGGATTAGTTGTAATATATTTAATTATATATAATAATATTTTTGGTACTTATATTTGTTTAATTGTAAAACACTATTTATTATAATCATTTTTTTAATTGATGGGTATAATCATATTAAATTTATGTACTCAAAAGTGTTGAGAAAAATTATTATATCGTATTTTTTGGTAGTCAATTGAAGTTGGAAATAATTAAACCAAGAAAAAGACAAAATAATAAGTGGTTAAGAATAGAAATAAGAGTTCTTCTATACACAGTCATCCTTATGCAGTCAGCATGCAGTTTGCTGACGTGGCATAATGCCACGTCAGCTTTAAAATAAAAATTTTAAAAAAAACGAAAAATGAAACGAAAATACAAAATAAAACGTAAAGCAAATGAAATTCATTTGCTTTTGGGATTTCCCGCTTCGGCCAGAGAAGCTTGAAATCGCTGTTAGGCTTCTTCCTCGTATGAGTCGTGGAGTGCTACGTTCGGGTCGGCGTCGTGGGCTGCTGCATTCGGGTTGGCGTCGTGGGTCTTCGTGGGCCTTCTAGTTTGGGTAAGCCAACTGGGCCAGCTGCGTGGGTCTACTTCGTGGGCCACTTGGTTTGGGTCAGCACGTGGTCAACTTCGTGGGTCATTTTTGCCGATACCGTTCATTCTTGAGTTGTGGTATAGCATTTTTGAGTTGTTTATCATCTTATAATCAGTCTTTTGAAGTTGTTCTATTTGAAGAAATAAAGTTGAAATGCTATATTTATTTAGGAATTTTGTATGAAGAAAATTAGGTTGTTGTAGTTAACCAACCTATAATTAGATAATTTAATACGCTTAATTAGGAAATAAAAAATTTGTGTTGCTAATCTGTATTTGCTTTTGCATGGGGAGAATCATGAAACTAATTTTCATGTTATCCTTTTGCGTAACAACACATGCAATAAAATTTATACGTACGTTCTATTTGGTTTGGTTTATTGAGAGGCTGATCAGATGGTTATGCATGTTTAATTCTCATGTTCTGTTGTTTTCCATTTGCTGATCCTGATTAGCTTTTATCTATTCTAATATGATTGTGTGAGTACAAACAAGGAAAACCAAATAATAGAGATTACAATAAGCTTTCCCATGGCTCCATATAATAAATTCACCAAAACATAGCAATTATGGCATGAGTTAGTTAGCAATTACGGCACAAAATACTTCTTATATAAGAAATTCACCAAAACATGTATGTAAAAGAATATTTGTGAAATGTTTACATTGGACCCCTGAATAAAAATGACATTCAAATGTGTTTCTCTTTTCTAGACTTTCTAGATTATCATTTATCTTAGGAAATATATTTGTCTTTTGAAATCTGGATATGGGAAATGTATGCTGCAAATAACTGTTTTTTTTTTTTTTTTTTTTTTTTTATCTTTGATAGATATAGCTACTAGTATTATTAGCCTTTTATAAGCAACTCGTTAATTATTGTTCAATGAAACATAAATTTATCGGTGGATTATTTATTTTTTTGGATTATTCTGGTATGTTAAACATCTTAGAGGTGTACTGACTTCAAATTTAGTTGTAGTTAATATTCATTCAATTAATGTGTTCAAGTTTATACTTGTGTATTGTGAAATGGTTATGGCATGACCCAGTCAAAAATGGTGTTTTCCTTCTCTTTTGTTTGCTACTAGAGGTGCACCTTGTTTTCTTAAAAAAAAAAAAAAAACTCTTCCATTCATGTATTTGTTTTTATTGGAAGAAGTATGTACAAGATTAGTCTTAACTCTCTTCCTTGATTGATAGAGTTAATTTTCCTGAATATTTACATTGCATTGACCTTATATACTGAACAACTTGTACAAGGCATGGAAAAAGGGGAAGAACAACGCTAATACCATCTAGCTCAAATCCTCAAACCTCAGTATGTTACATTAGATTTAAAAAACTTATTGTATTCAATGTTTAACATCCTAATTATCATTGTTATTTTTATGTTAGGGCATCCCTCAAACTAGTCGCGTAAACTTTTCAAATGACATGCACGGACACTTTGGACTAATACCTACAGGGTCACCTGTTATTTTGCCATATTCAACCGGCAACCAAAATTTAAGTAACATTCAGGTGTTTTTTCAACTTCGTTCTTGTATGTTAGTTCAAAGTTAATTTAATTACATCAAATACACAAAAAATTTCATAATCTCTTTTTTGCTAGTTACACTCATCCATAACCTGTTTAATATTCATTAATTACATCAAATACCAACAAATTCCATAACCTCTTCTTTGCTAGTTACACGCATCCATAACCTGTTTAATATTCATTAAATACATAAAATACCAAAAAATTCCATCACCTCTTATTTGCTAATTACATACATCCATTGCTTGTATTTTTTTTTCTTTTTTTAATAACATCCATGTCCTGTTTAATATACATTAATTACACCAAATACACAAAATTCCCCTGTAAAGTTTTCGAAAATTATATGAAATATACAAATGTCCTTTAGAATATCCAAAAATTACATCAAATACCAAAAAATCTCTTGGGTCAACCACATTATTGCACCGGTTGTTATCCATCCAACTCGAGGTGCACCGGTTGTGATCCATCTAACCCAACGTGTACCGGTTATGAGCCATCCAACTTAAATTGTATCTGTTAAAAATATTATGCAAATATTATTAAATATTAATGTCTGTGAAATATTATAATTAAATGTGAAAAGTTTAGAAATGTTACACTTTTTTAACTTCCAATTACTGTTTCTCGGTGTTGGGTTCCACTACTATTAATATACATCCATGACATGTTTAATATACATTAAAAATGTGAAAAGTTTAGAAATGTTACACTTGATAAATAAATTAAAAAAACTATTAGGACACATTAAAAAATATTATTTACTCTCTGATCTACTTATTGCCTCACATTTCAAATAGGAATAGTAACAACGAGACAATGACTTTTCAAGCTTTTAGACTAAAATATGAAATTTTAGTCCTATCAAAAAATTATATTTCTGATATCTGCACTTGTCCAGCATTGGTGATATCTACTTCTGATGGCCTAAACAAATTTCTGCATGTGTCCATGTTTGGTGTAACTCCTTGATGTGTATCTCCTTCATCTCGTTAATAATAAAGTAACAAGTAAAAATGCTCATTTTTGCTAAGTTTACATTATAAATCTAAATACGTGAACATATTTATTTATAATTCTCTCAATGTTAAAACATGCACCTGTTTAGTGGCGGAGCCACGTTGGGGCGCCCGCGGGGGGGGGGGGGGGGGGGTGGGGGGGGGGGGGGGGCCATGACCCCCCTCCCCACGGCCTCACCCCTATTTTTTTTTAAAAAAATTATATAATATTTTTTTTTTCAATTGAAAATTTTAAAAATATGTTTATTTTTTTATGATTTTATAGGATAATATTAATTTTATTTTGTGTTGGTCCCCTCTCTAAAAATTATTTTGGTCTCCTCCCACAAAATTAGTCTAATTTAAAAATAAAATATATTTCATATAAAATAAAATAATATAATAACATGATGACATATTTTTATTATAGATAAAAATAAAAATAAAAAAAGAAGTTGGATGATTTCTAATGTATTTTTAATATATTTTTATTATTATGACATGTTCTTATCATGTTATATTATTTTTTAATATATAAGTTGTATTAAATATATTTTATTTTTATTGTAGATCTTACTATCAAATTTTTTCTACCGCATAAAAAATTATATAAAAATAAAATAAAAATGATTTTTTTATATTTTATTTTAATTTTATCTGGCCCCCCTAACATAAATTTCTGGCTCCGCCACTATACCTATTTACGTTTCCCTTTAACTGGTGCTTTCTTTTATTTGGCTTTAACCTTCCGCATGTCTGTCTCCATCCTGGATGCTCTCCTTAGAGATGAGGGTCTTCATTTCCCTCTGACCACATTTGGACTCTTGACTTGTTGTGAACTACTAACTGCAATTATATCCAGCGTCGTAAAACTAGTATTCAAACCTGTTAATGAAAAAAGAACTGTTAAATAATAAGACATAATATAATTATAGAAATTGTATTATCTCTTAAGTAGTTGTAAATAACTATTTAAGGAAATACACTTTAAAATTTGTCGCCTTTCAACCTGTTTGGGTTATAGATGGGGGGCGTTGGTTCTCACGAAGGAATTCAGTCAACTCATTAATCCTCTTCTTTGCTTCTTCAAAGTGCACATTAGAATCTACTGCATAAGTTATCATTTGAAAACACATACTCAATAGGATTGAATGTCTGTTACCATTAGGCCTCTGATCCCCTGCATCAAAGCAATTGCGAATTAACTTATAGCTCCTCTTGATGTCTTTCCTCCACCAATCCAAAATATAACGATTTAGCAGTGATTTTATATCGTTAGCTTTGAATACGGCTAGAACATGCTTACACAGTATCTCCATCATCTGAAATAACTCACACGAACACTTTGTGTTGTAGTCTTCCTCATTAAAGTCCACTGAATATGTAACCAATTTAGTGAACTCTTCAAGACACACTTCATCTTCTACCAAATAACTCTTCATTACACCATCCGATCTAAGTAGAGATGGATCCAAATCAAGCACATCAATTACTTGCTTTTGAACTTCTCTGAATTTAACATTTGTGTACAACTCTTGAAATTTCTTTTCAATTGGAGATCTAGATATGCAGGGAATGGTGCCGTTAAATGACTGGAAGTCCGCATGATTTTCATTCTCCGCTTTCTTCCTCAGTGCATTGTCATACTGGTCGACAAACTCCTTCAAGTTTGTATTTGAATGATCATAACCGTCAAAAAAAGACATTCATACTCTCATTACGTTGTGTTGAACTCATTCCAGCCCAAAAATACTCTTTTAGGAATACCGGTACCCAATGCTCACGCTCCGCATATAGACTTTTCAACCACACATTCTCATGTAAGTCGTATGTATTAATAAACCCATCCCAACATTTCTCAAACTCCTCAATAGCTTGAGTGTCATATACACATTTCATCAGCTCAGTTTTCAGTCCACTTTTGTATGCAGCATATGACCCAAACTTCTCAGAGACTTTCTTCAGTATATGTCATAAGCAAAATCTATGTCGAGTGTCTGGAAAGACAATAGCAATTGCATTTTTCATTGATCTGTCTTGATCAGTAATGATAGCCTTTGGAGCTATACCATGTCGTATACACATTTCATCAGCTCAGTTTTCATTCCACTTTTGTATGCAGCATATGACCCAAGCTTCTCAGGGACTTTCTTCAGTATATGCCATAAGCAAAATCTATGTCGAGTGTCTGGAAAGACAATAGCAATTACATTTTTCATTGTTCTGTCTTGATCAGTAATGATAGCTTTTGGAGCTATACCGTTCATACACTGTAACCAAGTCTGGAATAACCATGTAAAGGTCTCCGTGTCCTCACTGGAAATCAACTCAGCTCCCAAAAAAATCGATTGGCAAAGGAGCACTGTCCAAGGTAGTGCTCCTTTGGCCAAACCCTGAAAGGTAATGTTACTAGGAATATTAGTATCCTCATGTTTGGAATCTCGTAGACATTGTCCAAGTGAAACATAGCACATTTGAGAACAGCAAGAAAAAGATCCAGCGAGTTTCCAACATTATTGTATATTTCAAGATCCAGTGCAAGTACAAATGAAACCTCATTTGTGAACCCAAACTAAGTCATACCATTTCATCATTATACAATGAAGTGATAATGAAAATGGGATAAGTGCATCAGGGGTACCATGTAAATATTAGAAATGACGTAATAGAAACTGCATTAAATATTAGATAAAATATACAAAAACAAAAAAACCATGTAGCATAAAGGAGAAAGCTAGGAAGAAAATGGAGTGGAACACCATCATGTAAATTTAAAAATGCGTAGCCATGCATCCCATCCCGCTTCTTTTACATTTTCTTCCTCCAAACACACAGAAAAAGGAAAAATAAAAAATAAAAAAACCAATCTTACAACCACGAATGCCCTATTTTGAAGTCGGAAAAAGAGAACACACATCTTTGGGTGACTTATTACTTAAATGCTTTAATTATCCACACCCCACTTGGTTAACCAGAATCACCCATTTGCTCAAAAATTGGTACACGAGGACTCCTGACAAATACAAAAGAGTGCACTTCATTCAAAGTTCTTACATCTATCTTGTTCTGAGATATTTACATTTTTCAAAACTATGTAGAATAGAAATGTATACCTACTTCATATGCTCACTATATAACAGAATATGGTAAAAATGGATTTTTGACTTCATTACACCTAGACAAATGTCATTATTACTATTAAATCAACTGATATTTATACAAGCAAAATCTTCTAATCACCTTTATTGGGCAATAGAAAGAAACTTTAAACAGTAGCAAGACCTAAAGGATTAAAAATTCGAAGTGGGGGGGGGATAGAGAATATTAGGTCACATTTTAATCTAAAGCATTTCATAGGACAGATGCAAGCGTCAATATATGGCATGAGCCTTTTTTCACTTCGAACAGAGGCAGAGTAAAACCAAATTAAAAGATTTGGGTTATATCATAAAATAGGGTGTTTTATGAAAACTCTTCTCTACGAATCTCTCCTTATTTCTTTCTTGTCAAAATATAATTGAAAAGCCTCACAAACTAAAATTAAATAATAAACTTCATCAATATTGTTGACCCAAGATATATAAACTAGGGATTTCATGTAAAACGTCATCAATCGATGGGAATAAGATAAAAGGCCCAAAAATTACATACATCTAATACCCACATCAACAACAACACAATGTTGCAAATATGATGATGGGATTCTCTCAAGGAGAAAATTCAAGCAATACCTGTGTTCACGAAAAGAATTGAATCCACGAGTTTGTATTGCATATGCTCGCCCTTCGATACAAGGAAAATCCCACAAGAAGTCACTCCGAGATTTTGGTATGGGTTGGGAAACGACGGTAGGAGCTTCTATGGAGAAATAGGAAAACAAAATGGAGGTCAGAGGAGAAGCTTTGGGACGTATTCTGAACGGAAAGAAGTCGTCTGTACAAAGTGGGTGGCCTAACTAGGAAAGAACGTGGTGGAAAGGGGCTGGGTTAGGGTTAGGATTAGAGTTTCGAGATGAAGACAAAGTGTCTGGGTTAGGGTTAGAAAGGATGGAGGTCTACCGAGTCTTCTTCGAGGGAGGAGGGACAGTTTGAAGGGTCATCTTCGAGGGAGGTGCGAAATCGGGGAGGAAGGGAAATTGTGAGAACTTGGGATGAAGAAGGAAGTTGCCATTGATTTAATGGGAGGTGAAGGTTCGGCCATAGCAATGCAAGACGACGAAAACCGAGCTGCGTTTGGACGGGAAATCATGAAGGAAAATGGTGAGAACTCGAGAAGATGCTCGACGAAGAGAAACAGAAGGTCATCGAGGGGAGGGAAACGGGAATGGAAGGAGGGAGACGGAAAGGGAGAGGAAAAGGGAAAGGGAAAGGGAGGGAGAGGGAAGGGGGTCAAAATTCTGAAGTGAATTAAACGCTGTGTTTGGGGTTTTTTTCCACATCAGACTCGTTTGCACGCCGACTGCAGTCTGCTGACTGCATCTAGCTTTTTCCTAGAAATAAAGGTAAAAGAAAAAAGTAATGAAGAAAAAATAGAAGAATGTTATTTTGATTTAATATAAGAAATAAGATGTAAAAAATTTTTAGAAGATAGGTAAATTTAAAAAAACATTAAGGAATGGTAATTTTAATTAAATTTTAAAATTTGGGATAGGGACCTAATGTGAGTACTTTTATTACATCCCTAACCACCGGAGAGGAGAGTTGAAACAAATCATGTAATCTTGTTTAATTTTTAATTAATTATTAAGCAAGTTAAAATTAAGAATAATGCTACATATAATCGTGAAGTTACAAATGACATACAATTATTTTAGAAAAAAATTTAATTTTTTTCATGTGGGTCTCATATATATTTACTTTTTTCTAAAGCGATTGCATGCCGTTTGCAATTCCGTAACTGTATCTATTATTTCTCTAAAATTAATGATACGACACAACCTAGTATTTAAATAAATTATGTTAGGATTTGAAAATATAACATATTTTTTTTAATAGGGAAAATATAACATATTTTATTTAACGAATTATATTCGAATTGATTTATAGCGTCGAATATCCATGACCACGATAACATGACCGCCTACACAAATATTCAAGAATTTGCATATGGAATGTGAGATATTAGAAAATTTACTCTGGATGTTAAGAGAATTTTTATTGGATTGATCAATTTTTTTTTTAATAAGTAAAAGTTTGTATATATATTAAAAAATTTTGTTATATTTGATCAAAAAAATAAAAAATAAAATCAAAATACTTTTTATCTTTAAAAATGAATAACAACCCTTCAAAATTTGAAAGATTATTATTTATTTTATAAGATAAAAAATATTTTTATTTCTTTTTTCTACCTTTTTTCTTATTTTTTTTTATCAAATATGAAAAGAATTTGATATAAATGTAAACTTATATTTTTTAAAAGAAAATTTTAATAAATTGAATGAGAGTGATCTAAATATAAAGATTTAGATCTCGTTTGGATTTAAAATTGAGATTAGTTGAGATGAGTTTAATTTATTTTTTAATATTATTATTATTTTAAAATTTGAAAAAATTAAATTGAGATATAAAAAATATGTATTAAAATTTAAAAAAATTGTATTGAAATTTATATTTTATATAAAAAAATTATAAAAATATGATAATAAAATAAAAATAAATTGAAATAAGATAAATTCATTGTTAAATTCAAACCGAAACTTAAAAAAAAAAAAAAGGATAAAATTAAAATCTCCAACTTGTGTGGTCTAGCCACCTCCGCACACCTAAGTTACCTAATACTCCAAGTCCCACCAACTAAGGGCTAAACTGGTACTTTCACCAGCCGAAGCAACTCCTATAACTATAACCCAGATTTCGCAGTATTTCCTTGTCCTCTCCTCTCCTCTCCTCCTTCTGTTCCACTCTCTCTCCCTCTCTCTCTCTCTCTGTGGAAATGGATCCCGTCAGCGATTGGGGAAACACACCTCTCCATACCGTCGATCCAGAAATCCATGACCTCATCGAGAAGGAGAAGCGCCGCCAATGCCGCGGCATTGAGCTTATCGCATCGGAGAACTTCACCTCCTTCGCCGTCATCGAGGCCCTCGGCAGCGCCTTAACCAACAAGTACTCAGAGGGCATGCCCGGTAACCGTTACTACGGAGGTAACGAGTTCATCGACGAGATCGAGAACCTTTGCAGGTCTCGCGCCCTCCAGGCCTTCCACCTCGATCCCACCAAATGGGGCGTCAATGTCCAGCCCTACTCCGGCTCACCTGCTAACTTTGCTGCCTACACGGCCGTGCTCCAACCCCACGATCGCATCATGGGTTTGGATCTTCCTTCCGGCGGTCACCTCACTCATGGCTACTACACCTCCGGAGGGAAGAAGATCTCTGCTACCTCGATTTACTTCGAGAGTCTACCCTACAAGGTGAATTCCACCACTGGGTATATCGATTACGATAAGTTGGAGGAAAAAGCCTTGGATTTCAGGCCCAAGTTGATCATTTGCGGTGGGAGTGCTTATCCCAGGGACTGGGATTACGCCAAGTTCCGCTCTGTCGCCGACAAGTGCGGTGCGCTGTTGCTTTGTGATATGGCTCACATTAGTGGTCTTGTTGCTGCTCAGGTATATGATCTTTTATTTATTGTTGTTGATTTCTTTTGATCTCTTTGTGATTTGATTGGTTATTGCTAGATTCTTTGGGATTAGATCTGCATGTCACGGTTAGGTTGTTTTAAGAAGGAAGAATTTATCAAATTCTTGATCTGTGAATTTTCTAATCCAAGCATATTTGTTAGTTTGCGAACCTGGCCTTTTAGCGATTGGTTGTGTAGATCTGCTTTTGCACGGTTCGTACACATTTAACAATCATTTGCAATGATGTGATTCGAAATCTTTCATCAGCTTTTGGATGCATTGTATTATAGATTTAATACAGTTTTAGCAGATCGTAAAAGTATGTTGTGGGAAGGAAATAGATGTCTGGTTTCATGACGGTATTGTAGTGCCGGATCTGGAATATTTGTTCCGGGAGATTGTAGCTCTCTGTTGAAAGACCATGGTTTCTATTACACTGCCACATGCAGTGGACATGCAAGTTCGGACCTGCCATAGTAACATCCCCTCTAGAAAAAATAAAGATAAGATGGGTATGAATGTGGAAATTAGTGCTTTATCCTGTGTTATTTGGTTAGATGTCAATTTGATCCTTGGAAATTTGCTTATAAGTGAATGGCTTGTCAATTTAATTTTTTGTTAGTGAATGGATTGATTCTGGTTGTTTGCAAAATATGCTGAGCTCTGGAGGTATCATGAATATGTCTCTTTTAGTAGGCTTCCTTCTTTTCTTTTCTTTTTTCTTAATTTTTTTTGTCCTGTGCAGACAGTCAAGTTGTAAGTTAAACTAAATTCAGTCTCAGAATTTTTTGTCGGAAATATGTTCAGATCTTGGCACGAAGTCTTGATTTCAAATCCTACTAATATAGAATGAATTAAATTTTTGGATCCCTTCTACACAGTATCTTTGGATTGCAAATCTATTAGAGTTTTGAAACATTTGCATTGTCGTTTATATATGGATCTTAGGTTCGTACTTAACTTTTCAAGATCTAGGAGTTTCTTGTCTAAGTATATGCTTTTCTTGTTGAGTGTAGGAAGCTGCAAATCCGTTTGAGTTCTGCGATATCGTTACAACCACCACCCACAAGAGCTTGAGGGGTCCTAGGGCTGGTATGATCTTCTACAGGAAGGGGCCTAAACCAGCCAAGAAGGGTCAGCCAGAGGATGCAGTTTACGACTTTGAAGACAAAATCAACTTTTCTGTTTTCCCCTCTCTTCAGGGTGGTCCCCACAATCACCAGATTGGTGCCTTGGCTGTTGCTCTGAAACAGGCCACGTCACCTGGGTTCAAGGCCTATGCCAAACAAGTCAAGGCCAATGCAGTTGCCCTCGGAAACTACCTGATGAGCAAGGGATACAAACTTGTCACCGGAGGAACCGAGAACCACCTTGTCCTGTGGGATCTTCGACCTCTTGGGTTGACTGGTAAAGAAACGATATTTTAGTTTAGTAAATGTAACTTTTGTGAGCACTGGTTCCGCTAATACAATTCTGATGTGTTAATGGTCTTCTTGCAGGCAATAAGGTGGAGAAGCTTTGTGACTTGTGCAATATCACCGTGAACAAGAATGCTGTGTTTGGTGATAGCAGTGCTTTGGCTCCTGGAGGAGTACGAATTGGTGAGAACTAACAGATAAAACTAGTTTTATTTAAACGGTTTTTTAGCGATTAACTTTGAGAGGAAATGAAAGTATTCATGAACTTGACTTGTATGAAAGTAGATTTATAACTGAAATTACCAGTGATATAAAACGACATTCTGGGGACAGTTTGTTCATGCAATCAGGCTTCTTTGGGTTATACTTTTCATTTATTTTCTTTTTCCCTTTCACATGATAATATGAATTGCAGTTGTTGTTCGTATTTTAATTGTTGGCCATCCACTTATTGTCATGAATAAGTAACAGTGAGTGTGTTTTCTGATAGGTACTCCGGCCATGACTTCAAGAGGGTTGGTGGAGAAGGACTTCGAACAGATAGGAGAGTTCCTTCACCGGTCAGTGACAATCACATTGAGCATCCAAAAGCAGTATGGAAAGCTATTGAAGGACTTCAACAAGGGGCTGGTTAACAACAAGGACATTGAGAGTCTCAAGGCTGATGTTGAGAAGTTCTCCGCCTTGTTTGACATGCCCGGCTTCCTTATGTCTGACATGAAGTACAAGGATTAGATCCAGAGCTTTGCTATTATTATTATAATATTTGATTGTCCACGCAAGGGGAAAAAAAGAGAAGGCTTCGTTTGGCTTTTGTCCTCTGTTTTCTGGTGGTTTTGTTGGTCGGGTGTTTGTTATATGGGAGTTTGATATCATATTCTCTCAGTAGCATCTCGTCACCTTGTTTTCTAATCATTTCTTTTGTGACGGGGGAAAATTATTTGGAAAAAAAAAAAAAATCATGTGCTTTTTCCCCCTACTAATGAACAATAAATTCCAATTTCTTTAGTTATTCTTCTTTCGTCCTTATTTCTTTTGGAATTAATGATTGGGGATATATACGGTGGCCTTTCCTTTTCCTTCAGTTTTTTCCGCATTTGTTTTTGAAGTTCCCTTTTACCTTAACATCCTGGCCGTATAGGTTTCCAGAACTTCCCAAGGATCTTAGGATATGGACGTTCAAGCATTTACAATTAAAGTCCCAACCGTTCTATTCTGATTTTTTTTTTTTATCCAAAGAGAAATGCTATGCTACAAAATAAAATAAAATAAAAACAACCCAACGACACCTCTTCATGCTACAAAATTCGGCAATAAAGAAGATATCAAGGATCATGCTACAAAATTCTCTGAATTGGTACACAGACAAAAACATCATTGGAATTAAAAAAATGGAGTAAACATTGAAGAAACAAAACAATTTCTTAAGGATTGAATGAAAAGAGAGGAGAATATGAAAGTGAAACATGGCAATTCAACTTCTCTCTAGTCCCTCTTCTCTCTACAAAGCGTTCATCGCCATCTCCAAGTTTTTGTACCAATTGCCAGAGTGAGGAGGGGCAGAGCTTCGACTCCATCCTCCTCCTTCTCTTGCCGGCCTTAACAATAGCTTAGGTTTTATTTTCCTTACTTTTCCTGTTTATTTTTCTCCATTAGCACCGGACGTAGCCGAATCTATTTGCTCTGACCATCTCCTCTTCTCCAGATGAGGCGCGTGTTTTGCACTCGCCGACACCGATGGAGGTGGTTCCTTGCTGGCAATTCATCTTCGCTCCTAGTTGCTTTCCTATGTTCTAGTTTTTCCTAACCAAAAATCGAGTGAAAATGGACGTATCAGTTTTCTATAGGCATCTTAGACTAACACGATGCAGCACACACATCTCTGCTGCGGTTTTCTACTACAGCTTTACAATCTGTTCATCAGACTATTTTAAACTGTCAGCAAGCGGTCTTTCCTAATGGGAATTGGGTGGGAGCCATTTTTAGCTCTAGTCACTTGCTTTATTTTTCTTTCTTCTGTGTTGCATTGTGTGTTGGCTTTTGGAAAGAATGTAGGGAATTTGCATTCCATTAAATTTGTATCTTGTAACTATTAGTTTATCTAATGAATGTCCATTATTTGTTGAGGGAAAAGAAAAAAGAGGAGAAAAGAACGGAAAATTGCAGAAATTTGAGTGCTTACCGCCATCTCCAACAAACAAGCTCTGTGGCCAAATGTTCCTGAAAGATATATCAAACAACTTACTCCAAGTGTCAATGAATAACCCCATGAGATTTGAGTGAAAGATAGAAGAACATAACTTGATAATCCGGTGTTAATTAAGAGGGGTTGATATAGGTCTAATACTCTAGTTGTACCTTCATCAATAAACTACTTCCAATTATTTTACTTAAAAGGCAAAAAGATGGAGGATTTGTAAGATCCGATTGAAGGTGATCCGTCAAGTTAATGGAGAAAGATTTTGAAATTCAAATTGTCATCTCATTACCTAAAGGGAAAATACTATATGTCTGTCTGTTTGGTAAGGAAGTGTGAAGAGGAATTTGATGGTACCCCTCCCAAGTGTGGCATGGCTCTGGTTTTTCGTTGTTTAGAGAGATGATGTGCACTCCGTGCACACCAAAAGTTTTTAAGTATAAAATTCTAAAGGTTTAAAAGATAAAATCACATTTTATAATAGGTGTGCAGTAGATAAACAAGATGTGAGGATTCTCTCTAAAATTTTTCTTTTGGATATCTGTTGTATGTACAAGATTAATATAATAAGCTTGTAACAATAGATTTTTATCTTCTGATTGTTTTCTCATTTTCTCTCAATCTAATTCCCTCACCCATCACCATCAGTGCGTCACTCTTTCATCATGCAAAGAGCAGATGATATGAGTTGGGCGGATCATATGTGATTTGTTAGGAATTAATTAACAAACTACATTATGTTCTTTAAACCCATTAGATACCACACAAATTTATTAGGTCAGTACTTTATCTCTTACACTCCAACTAAATTACAACATTAATAAAATTGTCCCAAGAAGTAGATAAAGTCAAATCATAGGTTGGACAAGTTAGCTACCTTTTCAACCCCACTACGTGTCTTTTTCTTCCAAATT
Source organism: Platycarya longipes (assembly GCA_036559045.1). Taxonomy (NCBI): domain Eukaryota; kingdom Viridiplantae; phylum Streptophyta; class Magnoliopsida; order Fagales; family Juglandaceae; genus Platycarya; species Platycarya longipes. The sequence goes on along the minus strand of CM071789.1, from coordinate 24,394,582 downwards.
CATTAAAAAATAACTCATTGACGTATCTCAATGAGTCGTGACCATTTAGTTAGCAGTTTTTCTTGGGAACTAAATCCTATTTGTCTAGTTTGGAAGGTGAGCGAACTAATGTTTCTTCACACTTCCTCTAACAATATCTCATCAAACTCGCATTATAGGGCTCTATAAATACCACAATATACATGTTATCTTCAAAAACATTCTTCTCCAAGTGTTTAAAACCATGGCTTTTTCCAAGTACTGTTTCCTTGTGTCTATGATCATGGCATTGTTATTCTCAAGCACCAAGATGAGTTTAGCAGCTCGTCACCTCTTGGATACACCAGCAGCTCCGTCGCCAGCATTGACACGGCCTACAATCCCGTCCCTACCCAAGGCAACCTTGCCTCCACTGTCCTCTGTGCCAACACTACCTAAAGCCATATTGCCACCACTGCCTAGCATGCCATTACCTACTTTACCGACTCAACCAACCCTTCCTAAGCCTACATTGCCACCATTGCCTACAAACCCCTTGCCAACAATGCCCACGATCCCCAAGGTGGCACTCCCTCCACTGCCCTCCATTCCAACTACAATTCCAACAATTCCTTTCCTCTTCCCACCACCATCAAATTGAACACCGGCTCTTGAGATGCCTCATGTTCCTTCTTCATACATTATCCTACTTCAGTTTGGATGTTTCTTTGCGCAGTAGTACTTGTGCTATTCTGGATTATGTTAGAACCTGTTTCTCTTCTTATATTGAGACTTTTCACAATCTTGAGGGGGTTCATTTGTCTGTATGAAAGAATATGTGCTAGCTTGTGCGTGTTATTATATTGTAACCGACCTTATGAGTATTCAATAGATGATATCTTTTCTATTTTTTAGTCTCAACTCTTTTTTCTCTGATAATCTGTTAAAATATAAAATAATAAAATTTACCTCATCCTGTTAGTTTAAATTTTTAGGATAAGTAATGAGTTCACTTGTTATCAAAACAGAAGTCTTGAGTTCGAATTCTGACTCTACACTCTATCTTGTTTAATTAAATATTTCATTTGTTGAGCCTACTAATTGAGGGAAAGTCTGACCTATAAATAAAAGAAAGTGTCAAGATATAAAATAATAAAATCTACCTCCTCTCATTAATTTAAGTTTTTGGGACAAATAGTAATTTTACATAATTGAGTCCTTATATTACCTTCATTAACAGTAAGTGCATGCGCTTGGGACTTCTATTAGACCTTATCATGCACTGTCTTTTCTATATCTTTTTTTTTTTAGGAGGGGAGAGGGGGGGGGGGGGGGGGGGGGGGGGGGGAAATGCACTCGTTGCTGATGGATCACAAAAACTAATGTCGATGAGGGGGTAAAATCCACTGTAATAATTTGAGGATAACAATACTGTGACTAGCTATAAACCGAAGTGGCATATATTAGAGAAGTTATTTAAGCATGAAATCCATATCTAGCTGCTACTAATAAGCTTGGGTAAAATTTCGTTCAGGATATAAATACTGCTCTCCATATATACTAATAGGTAGTTTGCACTTTGAACTCCAAACCACCAAAATTAATTATATTATAAAAAGCTTACAAAAACATTATTATCTATTTTGACCATTAAGATGAATGAAAAGTAGTTAAGAAAAAGTGACCATTATTAATCTTTTGTAGATGACTCAGGCTTTGTGTGACTGCTAACTTCAACTCTTCTCTGCAAGGTTTGGTGTTGGAGTTATTTTATTTGGAGTTGAATGCCAGTGTTCGGTTTTTTTCATCAATATTGTCTAGGCATTTTTTTCTGAGTTGAAAAGAATTTTCACCTAAATTTTATTTCTTTATAAGAAGTTTCTCATAACTACACTACTATTAACTAAAAGGGATAATTGGTAACTCGAAGGAAAAATCATCCTAATTTGATGGCCCCAAGAGTGAATGCATAAATTCGAACCCATAACCACTACTCCACCCCTTGGGGTTTTTAATGTTAACAACTGATTTGCTTTGAAAGAGTGAACAGTGTTCCTCAGCCGTTCACAGGCACTTGAGTACATAACTACCATCGATTTATGCAGTTCACCATACCTAATTTCAGTTTCTTCTATATTTCGGATGCAAAATGATAACAGTAATGGTCAGATCAGATGTGTAACATTTTACATTCTTTATAAAGCTACCTTTCTTATTTTTTGCCCTTTTTTAGCTTATTCCTAAAACACATGAACTACAGCTTTTGAAAACAAACCTTAAAAAATAATGATACCATAGCCAAACCTTCTCCTTCCATGTTTTGCCTTCTGTAAACCTCATTGGTTAATGATGAGGTACACATTAGATGGAGCAAAAAAATATGCGCATCAGAACTTCAGTGAATGCCAATTAACTGTTCTATACAAAGCTTATATACAACAGAGAACTCTAGCATTCTGCACTCTACAGAACCTTCAGTATGCTTCTTCATCCCAACAAATGACACTCCGCACAAAACCCTTTTGGAGAAACCTCAGTCAAATATCTCCTGTGCCTCAATTATGCTGTGCTGACTGAAAAAGAAAACGGCATGTTAGGGTGATCGAAGCAGCGCATAAAATGAAACCATGTGAAGCAGAGAAATCTAATATAGGAAAAAAACAAATCATAAGTAAAATCAGTACGAGAATGATAAGATTATAGTCTTACTGATCATCCTTTGTGACCCGATAATATTTTTCTGCATGCTGTCGTTGACCAATTAGTTGAGCAAAACGCTCATCATGGGTAATCACTATCAGCTGAAAATTTTCCTGGCCCTTTCTGTCCTCCATAATTCTGCAGAAAAAGCACAGAACATGGGTAATAAGCAGGCCTTCATTATGCAGTGGAGTCTCCAGTGACGATATGGTATGTTCATACCTCAGAAGAGCAGCAGCAAGAGACTCTGCATTTGGGCCATCCAAGTTTGTGGTTGGTTCATCTAGTGCTAGTATACCACAGTTGAGGCAGAAAGTCTCAGCTAAAGCCAATCGTATTATCAAGGATGCAAGGACCTGAACTAAACAATTAGTTTTAATTCCTTATAAAGGAAAGAGGTAGTATATAACGTTAGCTTTCAGTCATACCCACCTTCTGTCCAGCACTACACCTACCCCTCATTTCTAACTCTGCATCACCAGTCTGCATGAGAACCTATATAAAAAATGAAATATTAAATAAACAAAAGTAATTGACAAAATAAAGGAATTATATATACACAAACACACACACACACACACACGACATGAACAGCTCAAAAAGAATTTCCATACCCTGTAGCTGTAGGAGCGAGTCCCAGCACCCTCAGAATCTGAATGGATACTAATGTAATCTATATCTTGTCCTCTGTATGTTTGCTGCCACAACTCTCTAATAATTTTATTTATTTCCTCCATTTTCATTGTGTGGAAGCGCATAAGAGCTCTGAAAGGAATGGATGAAAGAAAAATAAGAAAGGTATCTATTAAAAACATTGACATTATTATAAAAAATAAAATATAACAGAAAGGACGGAGAAGAGATAAGGAGAGAAAATTTTGAGGGCTACATCGTTTCTATTCTCAATTGTGATTCAATACAAAACTTGATCCCTAGTTATAGGAAAATTACATTTTCTTTTTTGTGAAAAATAGGAAAAATACATGGAGATGAGATAAGCTAAATATCTTTGAAAATCAAATATCTTGATTTGATAATTATGAAAATCAAATTGGATGATTTGATAATTATGAAACCAAGTCAAAATGATTATTGATTTGATATTATCTCCAAATCAAGGTCTAGAACTTTGAAACATTGAGTTTGAAATTGAATGTAGTCTTCATATCCATTGACTGATCGCTGAGGAGATTATGAGAATGATAATGTTGATAAAGTGATTAGCAGTTGGAATATCAAATTTGGAGCTATGGCCAACAATGGGTTGATGATGGGCCAATAAATGGCTAACAATAGGCCGCTGACAATGGGCTGTATATAGCCTTTTTCAACTATAGGACCAAAATGAAAAGGCCAAAAATGGTCTAAGGCTTCAAACAAAGCTCACAACATACCCAAACCCAATAAAAATAGCTCACATCTAATAAAGATATCCCAAATGCATGGATTTGAGACAATACATGGTTGAAGGGCAATGAGAATTTTGTTAAGGGGTAAAAGTACCAGAAGAACTTTAAAAGAAATAGTCCACAAGATTGAGCTTGGAGATAGCCAAGGGCTCTAATATTATGAGAAATCACCATTTATTCCAAAAGTTTGGACTTAAGTGGAAGTGCGGTGGGCCCATAGCCCACAAGTCCCACGATCATAACCTGCTCTGATATCATGATAGAAAATAAAATATAACAGAAAAGATGGAGAAGAGAGAAGGAGAGAGAAACTTTGAGAGCTCCATCTTTGCAATTCTCAAATTGTAATTGAATACAAAGCATTGACCCCTATTTATAGAAAAATTACATACTGATGAAATAAAGGTTAATATATTTAAAAATCAAATCTCTTGATTTTATAATTACGAAAATCAAATCAGTTGATAATTCTTGATATGATATTATCTCCAACACACTTTCCATAACAGAACTTTGACAAGTTAGCATCAGTCATTAGAACCGTAAAAAACAATGCCTTCTCTAATTTTCAACTTAGATAAGAGCTTATTCATAAATATAGCAGCTGAACATTGCCAAAAGGAGATTCATATCAGAAATATGAATAAGCACGTTCTAAAGGTCAGTGTGGCTGCAATAGGATGCTGGGCACTGGATAAGCAGACAACTAGAAGTAACTGGGTCATCCCATTGGACCAAGCATCAATGGTTCATTTACAAGGACAATGAATGGTTATCATAAATAGATATTGGGACTCATTGATAGTGTACTTTTGAAGCATCAGAAATTGATGACCAATCTATCCTAGACAATTAAGACATAACTACTCATCAACTGGGCTTGGTGATGTCCTCAATGAAAAAAATAGAGGAAAAGAAGAGCTTCACTGCAGTAATGAAGTTGAGATGTATGATGCAAAATTTAAATTTAAGATAGAAAAAACAGTCACATGTTCGTAAAAAAATCTAGAGTAGCACCAATAGTTGACAAGATTAGTGAAAAATAAAAACCAAAACTAGTGACTGATCTTTTCTTTTTCAAATCAATGGGCCTTGAACACAATTCCAATCTAGAAAACTGGTCATAACAAAGAGACACAGGATGTCCTATGATTCTGTTGGATTACAAGCTTTTTTTTTGTCAGTAAAAACTCTAATGTGAACTAAGACTTGTCCGAAAGAATGAGAACCTAACACCTTAAATTAATGGATTACAAATTCTTGTCAGTCACACCAACACCGAGAATCTAACACCTTCGTGGTGAATCATCAGAACAATTTTAAACAATTAGAAAGTGAGCCAAAAATGTGAATATCACACACTGCTAGATTCGAAGGATGATACACATTGGATGGTTCAGATATGTAAAAACAATATGTGCAATAAATTCAAAATAGCCAGCATTTTCTAGGGTAAGTCTTGAACCCATGACCCCACCCTGCATCCTCTAATCACAGGAGATCCCATTTAAGTTAGAGCTCATTGGATAAAATTAGAAGTGAAATGATGTTCAAAACAACATAATAAATTGGTTTGAGTTTTGCCATCACCTACCTTAACCCAAAATATTCAGGAAGAATTAAAACCTTAACTAAATATTTTGATCAGTAAAAAAAAAAAAAAACCTCAACTAAATATAACAAGTGATGTAGAAACATGAATACTATGCTTACTTGTCAAGGGCATTGTAGTATCTGTCCAAATCCTTGTTTGCCATCTCAGTTGTCTGTCACAAAAAACTCTCCAGATATTAATTTTTTTTTTTATAGGTAATCAAAAGGATTTCATTAATAGAAAAAAAGCTAAGCCTAGGTACACCGGTGGTATACTTGAGAAAACTTAGCTAGAGGTTACAAGACGAAAAAAGTTCATGGACACCAAGTCCGTTACAAGTAATAGATCCCGCCCAAGAAAGAAAAATTCTATAGAAGAAAATTTTTAAATCCTCCAAAAATCTCTCACAATCCTCAAAGGTCCTTACATTTCTCTCTCTCCAGATGCACCAACACATACAGATAGGAACCATACGCCATATGGACGCCACCTATGAGTTACCCCGGAGTCCTCTCCAATTGGTTAGAAAATCCACCAAATGAAGAGGCATGACCCAAGATAAGCCAAATCTTGTGAAAAAATCATCCCACATCTTGGCCACCTCGCAGTATAGGAGTAAATGATCCACTAATTCCCCATGTTGTTTACACATACAACACCAATCTATCACAATTACACGGTATTTCCTCATGTTGTCTATTGTAAGAATCTTGTCTAGGGTTGCTATCCACACAAAAAACGCCGCTCTCGAAGGCGCTTTCGTCTGCCAAATACTCTTCTATGGGAACCTAGATAATCTGGGAGTAGAAAGGACTTGATAGAAAGACCTAACTGAGAATGTCTTTCTTAGAGTGTCTCCATTGCAACTTATCTCTCATACCTCCTGGGATGTTGAATGAGTATAATGATGCAAAGAACTCCAAAATAATCTCCATCTCCCAGTCTTGGGCATCCATCACAAACTCAATATTCCATTGAGGGGTGCCACTTGAAAGGACTACAAGATTTGCAATCGATGCATCTTTTTCTCTGGCAAGCTCGAAAATAATGGGGGGCTTTGAGGCTAGTTGTGCCTCCACACCAAATGTCATTCCAAAAGCTAACTTGTGATCCATCCCCTACCACAAGATCTTTCTGGCCTCTAAATGACTCCTAGTGTTTCCTTATAAACTTCCATAATCCCATTCCGTGTATGTCTTGGACCTCATTCGAACACCAACCACCCCGGGAAACTCCATATTTTGAATCTATTACCTTCTTCCAAAGCTCCTCCCTTTCATTTTGGTATCTCCACAACCATTTATCCAAGAAAGATTGATTAAATTTCACTAAGTGACGAATTCCCAAGCCACCCCGAGATATTGGCGTACACATTGTTGGCCAATTGACCAAATGAAATTTGACCTCCTCTCTCATTCCACTCCACAAGAAGTCTCTTTGTAGCTTCTCAATGCGACAGACTACCTTTGTAGGGAGCAGAAATAGGGACAAATAATAGGTGGGAAGGTTTGAGAGGATGCTCTTGATCAGTGTTAGTCTGCCCCCTTTAGATAAATATAACCTCTTTCAAAAGGCCAATCTACACTCCACTTTTTCAATCACCCCGTTCCAAATCCTTTCAGATTTAAAGGAGGCTCCTAATGGCAGGCTAAGATAGGTGAGGGGTAAGAGGATACCTGACAACCCAAGAAGGTAGCCAAAAGCTTTGCATCCTGAACGGCCCCCATGGGCACAAGTGTAGATTTTGACAAATTGACTCTCAGACCTGATGCAGCTTCGAAGCAGAGAAGAAGTCCCCTCAGGGCTTGAATGTGTCCGCAGTGTGCACCACAAAAAATTAACGTGTCATCAGCAAATAAAAGATGTGAGATGGAAAGAGTACCGTCTCCAACCGAAAAGCCATGAAGTAACCCTGCATCTACTACTTTCTCAATCATCTTACTTAAGGCTTCCATAATAAATAAGAATAGAAGCGGAGATAGAAGGTCTCCTTGTCTCAATCCACGGGAGGAATTGAATAAACCCCATTTACCAAGATAGAGAACCTGACTAAAGAGATACAAAATTCTACCAATTTTTGCCATTTCTCCCCAAAGCCACATCTTGAGAGCATATCTAGCAAGAATCACCAATTGACATGGTCGTAGACTTTTTCCATGTCCTATTTGCAGATCAAACCAGACTCCCAAGATTTGAGCCGTCCATCCACAACTTCATTGGCAATGAGGACTGAATCTAGGATTTGTCTACATTTAACAAAGGCATTTTGAGGCTTTGATATAAGCTTTTCCACCACCACACTCAATCTGTTGGCAAGCACTTTGTATAGGATCTTGTACACCCCATTCACAAGGCTAATGGGGCGATAGTCCCTAGAATCCAAAGACCCATTTTTTTAGGGATGAGAGCTAAAAATTTAGAATTAAAGCTCTTTTCAAACCTAGAGTTGGCATGGAAGTCATGAAAAACTTGCATAAAGTACTCCTTGATCACCACCCAACAAGTCTGAAAGAAACCCATAGAAAAGCCATCTGGCCCAGGGGCCTTGTCGCTAGTCATACCTCTGATTACTTTGCACACCTCTTCAGTAAAGGACCTTTCAACCCAGTCTGCGGTCTGTGGATCTAGAACTGAGAGATAAACCATCCATTTTGGGTCGCCAACTGTGCTCTTCAGATAAGAGCTGTTGATAATACTGTTCCAAATGATTCTTGATAACCATCTGATCCGTTGAAGCTACCCCATCTACCATCAAAGTGTCTAAAGTATTGTACCTCTTATGAGAATTAGCCACTCTATAGAAGAATTTTGTGCACTTATTCCCCTCCTTAAGCCAGAGCGCCATTGATTTCTAACGCCATGAAATTTCTTCCAAAAGAGTAGCTCTTTCTAGTTCAACCACTACCTGCTTCTTGCGAGATGTTTCTATTTCTGAAAGAGTTCTAGCTTCCTCCTCGCCCTCCAATGCTTGGAGTTCCTCTAAAAGAGATTGTTTCTGTTGGTACACATTGCCAAAGATTTGTTCGTTCCATTGCTTCAAATCTTGCTTTAAAGCTTTCAATTTCTTTGCCATAACGTAGCTAGGATGACCTTCAAAGTTATAGGAGGTCGACCATAATCTTAACTCTGTCAAAAAAACCATCAGTTTTAAGCCACATATTTTCAAGTTTAAAATACCTTCTACCACCTTGGATCCCTCCGCAGTCTAGCATGATAGGAAAATGGTCAGAGCACAAGTGGGGTAGTCTCTTTTGCACTACATCCGGAAAGTGTGATTTCCACTCAGGGGAAAGCAGGAATCGATCAATACGCGACTAGGAAGGGCGTTCACAGTTGTTAGACCATGTGAAGGTACCTCACATTAAAGGAATGTCCATAAGTTCCTGTTCTACGATGAAGTCAAAAAACTCCCTCATGGGCCTAGAGATGTGAGTGGCACCCAACCTTTTGCTTAGGAAGCGAGTTACATTAAAATCTCCCCCAATGCAACTGGGAAGCTCCCACCAGTTTAGAAAGCCAGCCAGCTCATCCCACAAAATTCTTCTTTCCGAGTCTAGATTAAGCCCATAGACACCAGCAAAAGCCCACTTGAAACCATCCTCCAAATTCCTAAAGGAACAAGCAACCGTATACTCTCCCATACACTCTTCCACCCTTTCAACCACCCTTGTGTCATACAATAACAAGAGACCCCCAGAGGCGCCCCTTGCAGGGAGGTAAGACCACCCAACATGCTGCCCTCGCCATAGGCTACGCACAATTTGAGTATTTATAGCTTCCAGCTTGGTTTCTTGTAAACAAATAGCATCTTCCTTCCATTGTCTAAGTAAACTCCTCACCTGGAGCTGCTTGTTTGTGTCGTGCAATCCCCTTACATTCCATGATATTATTTTTGGCTTCATGGACACTCTCTTGCCCCTCCCTTTAACACACTTCCGACTCAAGCTCTTATCTCCTCCATCAACATTCATGTCTCAAGTAAGTCGCTTAAGTTCACGGTCCTTCTTTGCCGATAGAGTAGTTTGTTCAGATATGGACTGTGTGTACGCAGCCTCTGCAACTGTAAGAAGTGCCAAAAACTCTGCTTCAAAGCCCGTATAAGAAAGACCAACAATATTTTTTATACTCCATGCAGTCTGAATAACCTAGTTTGATTCTTTGAGATGGAGAGAATTAAGAGGAGTGGGGTTTCCTTCCTGATCGGGTTCAAAAACAACCAGCGCACCATCCCCACGTTCCTCCGAGACTACCAGCAAAGCAGAGTCCAACCCAGTGGCGAGGAGAGGGCTAGGACACACCAGCGACACAGTCTGAGGGAGTCCAGACTCATCGGTGGCACAACTTCCAAAACTGGCGCCGACGTCGACGTAAGAAATATAGAAGACGTCAACGAAAGAAATACAGAAGACGCCGACGAAGGAGATTTCAACCCAAATACCACCGGTATTGCCGTGACTGTGGGAGGAGGACCAGAACACACCGGCGACATTGTCTGTGGAATTCGGGCTCGAAAAACTCCGGCAAACTTTCTGAAAGAGAAGATATCGAAGGTGGAGGTATCAGCAACAAGCTTGGTGGACAACTAAGTTTGTCGGGAGGGAGAATCGGCGCATGAGGGACAGTCTCACCAGATATTAATACACAAGTCTTATAAACAAAGAAGGAAAAAACTTCAGTAATTAGAACAAAAATATCAAACCTTAAGCTGGATTAGCTGATCAAAGTACCGTTTGTCAATGTCCTTGTACTGTGCCTGCTTAAGATCAATTTTGTTTTTCGAAACATTGCTTTGATAAACAGACATTGTTCCATGACACCTGTTCAACTGTTGGGAAAATTACCAAGGTCTTACTCCTTTTCATGTAAGTAAAGGTTGTTGCTTCAAGATAAAAAACTTATAATAAAGAGAAGCAATCTTAAAAGCATAAACAAATTGTACAAGATGGGAATTTTATATACACATGTACTGCCTCTAACAAGAAATCCAACACCAATCACATTCAAGTCACATTTCAACTGTGAAGATTCATTGCATTCTAGAATGTATGCACTTTGCAACCATAACAATAAAGTTACCTTCTACTTTTTCTCCTTTGTCCGCTCTTGTCTCCCTCTGTCTGTGCAATACCCCAAATAATGTGATTATGTTATGAAGGCGGTGAATAAAGATCCCACATTACTTAAGAGGAAGAAGTTCAAGCCCTATATTATGATCCCAAGGCACTCCAATTGTAACTTTGACAGGTCCTTTTAGAGTATGGACCCAAATGTGGCTAGGCCGGCCTTGGGTAGTTACAAAATGGTATCAAAGGCAATCCCAATCAAGAGTGTGAACTTAAGTTGTGCCACCTACAATAGATTTGGCTTGGCGAGGGTGTAGGAGATTTAAGGGGGCAAATTATAATAACAATAGTGTGACTACGTGTAGGATGGTGGAAATGAGGTTCCACGTTGTTTAGGAGGAAGAAGTTCGAGCCCTTTATAATGATCCCAAGGGACTCTAATTGTAACTTTGAAAGTTCTTTTAGAGTGTGAGCCCAGATATGGCTTGAGCCTTCCTTGAGCTGTTAAAGCCTATATAACTTCCACACAAAATTTAGGCCTAAAGAACCAACCAGACTTACTTACAGAGTGCGACAAGCTTTTTCGGTGGTTGTTCTCTCTCTCTCTCTCTCTTTCCCCATTGTACCACGTGGCCTATTTTTTGTCAATCTTAATAGTCAGATCTTAACTTAATAACCAATTCATTAAGTAGTTTAGAATACCATTGCAAAAGGGGGTGGTACTTCAAGGATGCAAAATGTTACTTCTGCTTATTCTCACATGCCAAAGCCCATACTAATAACCAATTCATTAAGTAAAATATTGGGCAGAACCCTAGTGGATGGAAAATTCACAAGAGAAGCTTAGGATAAAAAGTATACAAGAGAAACATCCAATAAGTCCATCCCCACAACAGAGCAAATCATTGTAACTAACCCAACCCCTTTGTTTCCACAAAACTAAGACACCACCTAAAACTCCCTTAAAGCACTAGCAATAATCTTGCTAAAATTTTCTTTCAAAAAGTACAGATTTGCACACTTTCCAAAAAAATTATTCTAATAGTGGGGAAAAAAAGTAGAGAAGAGAATATTTGTACTTTTTTTTTCACTTGTGAATAGTAATCTTCTAAAACTCTCCAAATTTAGAGAGTTTTGGACTATTAATTAAATATGACCATTTTTTTTTGGAAAAATGTGCAAATTTGTACTTTTTGAAAGAATTTTAACAAGACCATTGCTAGTACTCTTAGAAGCTACATTCTAAATTCTACACCCAAAACTAATACTACTCCCCTTCCTACAAGGATGAAGGAAGGTTTCATAATCCTAGCTTCCTTGACTTGAACTACCTCTCTTAGTGTTGTAATTGATTGCCCAAGTAAGACACTTTAACTCCCTACTCTTCTTAAATCTTGATTTTGTTTCAAGTGCATGACCTGCCACAACAACAGTGAGTAGTGCTGTGAATTGGTTGTCAAATCCTCTACATGTAATCCCCACACTGCTCTATTTCGTCAACCTTTAACAGAACCCAATCCAATCATGAACCAGCTAATGGAGGAAGAGATAACAAGGGGACAACATCTTCCCCAAACTCAGCTCTCAACTGTATGCCAAGCCCTAAACATTCCTAATCGTAAGGCACCAGCGACAAGCCCAAAATTTCCTCCACACCATCCCCTGCATTCAAATGATGTACCTCCTCAACAGTGCCCCTGTTAATGTCACATGATGCCTGAATAGATACAAACAAATTGGTTCTCTCTGTCATGAGTGGTGAGGCCATGGTCACCATTGGAGGTTATGGGTTGGCACCAAACCCACAAATTTCCTTCACCTCCAACGTGGGTACTGTCTTTTTGTTAGTGAGAACAGGAGATGTGTCAGCCCCCTACGATCCATCATGTGCCACTTTGGCAAACACTACATCTCCCTTAAGCCTTGGCATTATACTCAGCTCCAATGAGGGTGCCATTGTTTCTTTGGGGAAAAAGCTGACCCATGGCGGAGGGCATTCCATTTTGGTTGTTGCTACATCGATACCCAACGTGGAACCCACTTCGACCCTCCAAACTCTTCTGGATCTGGTTATAGAGACTGGGTCGAACCCGACTTTCTGTTTTCCTTTATCTGAATTCAATGGATTCAAGCCTATCTTGGACTCCCTCTTGTCGGGCCTTCCACCCCTAATAACTCCAGCATAAAGCAAGTATACATTCGTAGATTTAAAAAAAAAAAAAAAGCAACTGCTGCCTCCAACCCAACAAATTGGTTTTTCATCTCCGTTTCAAACTTTTCTTGAATTTGATTGGTAAAGAGGCATTTCTATTATCAACAGGAATAAAGAAAAAGCAACACATACAAGGAGAAAAGATGATGGCAAAGCGTACCCATACAAATAAGTCTTTTACTGATTACCAGAAAGGGAAAAAATATAGCATGTCTCCATGTTTGAAATGGGCATCAACTATTTAAATGGGAAGGTAAACACGGAACAATGGAATCTGTAGGATTTATAAATACCTCTGAAAGAAGCCTTTCTCTTTCCTGAGAGAGCTTTCTAAGCTCAGCTTCAATGGTTGAAACTCCACCAATTTTTAGTATTCTTTCTTCCAGTGATTCAATTTCACGAGTAAGCTCATCTACCTCAGCCTTTGTTTTCCTGAAATTCAAGTTGTCCTCAATATTTCGTCTTAGTTGATCCTGACTCCTCATCAAGTCTTTACTTTTGTTTAGTTCAGTTAAAATTTCCTGCTTCCTAACATCACAACTTTGAAGTTGAGATTCTGATAGAGACTGCTTTTCTTGCACCTCTGTCAATCTATCTTCTTTCTTTAGATCATAATACCTGGAAGAACAATATGGTCAAGATCAATGGCATTAGAGACCTTACAAATCAAATCTCAGACTCAACTTACTCTTTAACTCTTGAAGTAATTTTAAGTAAACTCTCCACTTCCTGCTGGTAATTTCTTTTTTGTTCTGCCTGCTCCTCATATTCACGATTAAGCTTAGCTTTCAATTCATTGTGGTCACTTAGTAATTTATCTTTCTCCTTTGATAGAGGGCCAAGGGCCTCCGCCAAATGCTGAAAATTAAGAAGACAGTGCATTGTGCACATCAACACAATATTAATAAGACTTTCTTTTCATGAAAACTCCACAAAGTCAACCAAATGTTAAAAACAAGGAGAGTAAATAAGCCTAGGTTAAAGAACATGACATATGAAATAGGTAATGCCAACACAGATGTTAGATGGACAAACAACCTTATCATCGAGTTCAATTTGACTTTTTTCCTCTGTTAAACGTTCTAACTCTTCCTCTGCCTTTTTAACATCGCGCAATGTATTAGCTGCTCTGACTTTATCCTCCCTTACAGTGTGCCAACGTATTTGGATGTTGGATAAATCATTTTCCATGTACCTCTGCTCATCCCTTAACTTCTCCAGTTCATTGTGCAAACCATCCCTGAATAAACGATGTAAAAAACTTGTGTCCACATTACATAATTGGATGAAAACGAAAACAAAAGGTGGATAGTTAAAGTGATATACTTTGTGCTTTGCAACGTATTCAGCTCTGACTGAACTTCTTCCATGGTTCTCACACCTTGTCCTCGAAAACCAAGCCTAATCTCCAAATCATCAACTTGCTTTAGGTAAGTTTCAATTTCTTGGAAGAGCCTGTCAGCAGTGTCAATGGGTTGCACCAAGACCTCAATTGAATCCTTGTCAACCTTTACTTGAGCCAAAACACCTAACACCTATACCACATGAACAGACCTTGTTATACACAGCAGTTTCAAGAGTTTTTTTTAAGATATAGCAAGTTAAACAATCATCATACAAATTTAAAAAGAATAAAATAAGACTCTCTTACTAGCTCAGACCCTCTTTGAGCAAGTTACAGATGTGTGTGTGTGTGTGTGTATGAGAGGGAGAGACAGAATTTTTTTCTTTTTGTGTTAGTTCTCAGATAGTGTGAAAGAGTATTCCATCAGTTTCTGTTATGGTTGTCCTCTCTTTATCTTTTTGGTGAAATTGACTTTAGTTCTAGAAAAATGACCATTACCTACTTAATGCTACAACACTGTCATTTTTTTTTTCGGCAAGCACTACCAATTTAACAGAGCCACATCACTATTACTCTTGTGCTGGCGGCAGGAATATTTTCACACCATTCTGCTCTATCAAGGCGTGTATCCTTTGTTGGATCACGGAAATCACATCATTTTTCACTGCTTCAACCAACTTCCTTTAGTCTTTGTAGTGCCTCTAACACGAATCAAGTCAATCCTAAATGTTTAGAATGAAAATGACATGATCATCATAGTCATCTTCATAACCTGAAGTAAAACGGATATTATAGCTTAAAAAAATAATAAGCAAACATCTGCTTTAAGTGAAAGTACTATTGGTTGACCTTTTTTGTTTTTTTCAAAATCAAGTTGAAATAAAGTAAAAATCAAGGGGATGTTTGGAAAATATTTTCATCTCATCCCACATCATCTTATCTCATCTTATCACAGCTCATCTCATTCCCAAACATAACTCAAATACAAACACTTTCAAACTAATCATTACAATATTCGAACTAATCCTTACTATTCACAACTTTTTCAAACTTTCAAACAAAATATAAAAAATGATTCAACTTTTTCAAATCCCAAAATAAAAATTATATTATAAAAATATTTTAACTTTATAATATTTTTTCTTCAACTTTTTCTCCTTTTTTCCAAAAAATATTTAACTCAAACTATTTCACTACTATTCACAAATCATCTTACTACTATTCACAAAATTCTAATCGCATCTCATTTCATCTCATTACCTAAGCATTCCCCCTATGAGGTTACTAATGATATAGTCAACTCAAGCCATCACAGCATCATCTGAAATACTCTTGTATCAGCAGCATGAATACTTTTCATCATTCTGCTCACCCAAGGGGCATATCTTCTGTTCAATCAAAGTCAAAAGAAGGCCACTTTCCACCACCTCAACCTGCACTCGCTTACTCCTTCCTCCAGTCTTATTTGCGTGTTGAACATGACACCATCATCGCAATCATTCTCAAAACTCAAAGAATCCGATTCTCTCCTCTCAAAGCAACATGCTAATTTCTTGGTGTTCCTAATAATTCCTAATAATATTAAATACTTCTGTCGAAATTATCTTAGCCAATATATTTATTAAGCCACAAATTGAGGACAGTCAGGACCTAAAGTCTTCCACTTTCATGTTTTTTTTCCTGGATTTTCTATTTCTTTTCCCCTGATCATGCATGAGTACCCATAATATTCTCATGTTTTTCTGGCAATTCCTGTGATCCCCCCCCCCCCCACCCCCCCACCCACCAACAAACAAAAAAAGAAAAGAAAAGAAAAGAAAAGGGAAACCAATCTACAGATGAGGAAAGTAGGTAAATCCCTTTAGAAAAAAAAATTGATAGGAAAAAGTAACTTTATTAATGAGAATGAAATAGGTATTGCCCAGGTACACAGGGAGTATACAAAAGAAAACCCCGACTACATTCTATGAACCAGAAAAAGAAACAAGAAAATCATGAGCATTAAGTCATGCCTGTGAAGCAAGTTAACACACTGAACAATAATTAAAAACAATATGCCAAGTCCTCATCAAGTTTCTTGTGGTAGTAGATAGATATTTTGTATCATACAGGCTATCAAACTAGATATTGAGGCATTATGTATTGAGGAAAATACAGTCGTATAAATAGAAATTCTTGTTTGGAGGTTGAATTATAGTGAACGGTGCACATGTCACATGCTTCACACAAAAGTTGCTTAGACTATAAAGGCAATATCTACCAGAGTTGGTAATTACATCATCAAGTGCCTGAGACTTCTGATCCAGCTCTTCAGACAGCTCATGCAAATCTTTCTCAGCATTAGGAATAGTTTCCTCTCCAATTTTAACATATTCTTCATAAACCATACGAAGCTTGTCCAACTGCTGGAAAAAAGAGTCAGCATTTGAGGTCTCCACAGCCAACACCTTCATGTGCTCAGCAGAACTTGCTGCCTTCACTCTTTGCTGTAATTCCAATGAAATATTAGCCAATTTTCAGCAAAAACTTTAAGAAGCTCAAGGAGCTAAAGGGACCTGAATTGATGGAGATCTGAGTGGAAGACCAAACATTTTTAAAAATTCAATAATGAAATAAACAGACCTTTTTAACAAATTCATCTTCCTCTTCCGCAGAGAAAGTGCGTTCACAGCAAGGGCAAACATGATGAGCACGGGCAACCCTTTCAAAAGGATCAAACATTTGCCGCATACCATCTGCAATGTTGTATTTGCTGCAGGATTTCACAAATACAGTTTGAGCACCTTTATGACAGCAAAAGTGGTGTAGGATCATTTTGATATGCATCAAATAATATAATTATTGGTGTAAGCAGCAGGCACCTTTTCTGGACATCCTTTTTTTCCTTAGCCGACTCAAGTACTTTGAGATAAGCATCAATACTAAGATATTGCGGGTCTAAGGACTGAAGTTTCGACTCAATAAATCTCTTCCTTGCTGCATAAAAATCAAATTATGAAACTATGAAGCAAATGATTTTGATCTGACAAACTAGATTACATAAAAGGAGGGGAAGGGGGGGAAGCCAGAAAAAGTCTTCCTTGTTGCTGCACTTATTAGGACAAATTAGGCCACACTTCATAATTCAGTATCTTTTGGAATTCTTAGATGTTATACTCCCACAAGGTACATCTCGCGCTTATGGGCCGCTAAAACTATCCAAGAAGACACTAAGAAAGTCAGCCCCTAACCACCATCAACTAAACTGCCATGTACTTGCATGTATCCCAAAATAAGGCATCTCTGACATGTATCAGTATCAGAGCCCTCTGAAACAGGGATGAAGCTAACATTCACATACATCATAAGTGTAGTAGATAAATCATGGTCCCACCAAGTTTTTTTAATAGACAGCCAGGATGTATAAAAAGAAATTCAATTTAATTTATCTAGCTATTTACATCAACTGATGATAAAATTTATGTTGGACTGTTACCAGAAAAGTGCAGTGTCCAACCAAATTCTTTAGCAGAACAAGACCACCACCACATCAAGACTTAAATCCTAAAAAATCACTAAACATAGAACTTTTCTGAATCTGAGTAATGCTTACACTCCATATGCTTGTGATGTTTGGAAAGACTATTATTGACTTCTTGTATTTTAATCTGCAACATATTCACCTCCTTCTCAGCTTCACGGGATTTTGTATTCAAGTCATCGAACTCAATTCCAACAGCCCTGCAACAGGAACAGTGTCAATTTGAAGAGATGCACTAATACATATCCAAAAGACATGAACCAAAACAAGAGTAATGAACCCTCCCTCACATAACAACAAAACATGTCACTTAAAATTGAACAATAGACAATGAAACCAGAAACGTGAATGCAATGTCAAGGAACTTCCAAAACGTATATTCTACTGGGGAAGAGAAGAGAAGGAAGGGAGGGAGGGAGGGAGGGAGGGAGGGAGGGAGGGAGGGGGGAGGGGGGGGGGGGGAGAGGAAGAAGAAAAGCTCAATGCCCTGACTTATTTTTTCAGACTCAAGAAACCCTTTCAAATAAGACCTCAGCAGGTTAACGCAGGGGTCTATCAGACAGGCTCAAACCAGAGTCCGAAACAAGATCTTAGAATCCTAGGTTAACTATCGCCAAATGACAGTTGCAAGCAAGCCTCATCTTTAAATCTAATCCTTGCACATAAACCAGAAAAACTGAGGGATCAGCTTAGAGTTAATTCCTGGGTGGACATCATTTTGTTGCATGCTTATCGCTATGGTCTAAAAAAAAAAACTCTACAAGCAAAAATATATTATAGAATAATATATGCTCAAGCATGAATTAGAAATGCACAAGAACTTGCACCCTCCAATCACCAAAATATAACAAGAAACTTGGATTCTTTCAAAGAGAGGGAAGTAAAAGAACAAAAAGGGAAAGAAGAAAAATACATCCTCAGTTACAAGGACCACATACCTCGATCAAGTCTTTGGATTTTTTTTTTTATAAGTAAAAATATTATATATATCAATAGGAGTAACCAAGTTTGCTAGACGTATACAAGAAAACACCTAGCCCATACTAGATTGCTCCTAATGACCCAAAAAGCCCATGAAACCTACCCAAAATACACCAAGCCCGAATTGGAATATAACACACCTCCCTAGCTCCAGCCCCTTGTTTTGCATAAAACTAATCCTCTACCCGAAAATCCCACTACGAGAACATCTTCACAATGCCCTCCCTTTAGTCTTCCTTTAGCATTGTAGTTGATTGCCCATGAAAGACGCTTTAACTCCTTACTTTTCTTAAAATTTGATGTGAACGGATGGCCAACTTAGAATAAAGTCTTTTATCTAAATCTGTTTCTAGTTCTTTCATCAAGAAATATTATTCTTAGATAAGATTACAGAGATCAGGCCGATACTCTTTCCTTTATGCTATTATTTCATATAGGTTTTTTTTAAAACTTCACAACAGACATTTTTTTCACTTCAGTTTCTATATAGCAAGGTAATTTTTTTATCAGTAAATAAGGATTTTATTAGAAAAGCAAAGCCAAGTACATGGGACATATACATGAGCAACACCTATGAATGAGTGTCTAAAGATACAAGAAAGTCATGATCCGTTCACGATCCTCAAAACTCCAACGAATCCACTCCATCCATATGCACCATCATAAACAGATTGGTGTTATCTTCTACACAATTGCAATTTTGAGAATAACACCGGAGGCCTTGGCAACTGGCCATAAAGTCAACTATTCTTTGTGGCATCAAACCATGGAGCCCCACTCTAGAAAAGATATCATTCCACAAGTTCATGACTACTTCACAATGCAATAATGGATGATCCACCAACTCTCTCCACTTTTCTTACACATATAAAACCAATCCAACAAAATGATTTTGCGTTTTCTTAGGTTATCCAAGGTGAGAATCTTCCCTAATGAGGTTGTCCATAAAAATAAAAAATAAAAAGCTTTTAAGGGGGCCTTAGGCCTCGTTTGTTTTCACAACTCCTCTTAATTCATCTCATCTAATTATTACAACTTTCTCAAATTCTCACAAAATAAAATAAAGAATTTAACTTTTTCAAATCCCAAAACAAAAATAATATTCAAAAAATATATTCTAACAATATTTAATTTAATTTTTAACTTTAATCTCAACTCAATTCATCTCATCTGGGAAAACAAACGAGGCCTTAGTCTTCCATATGCTCTTCCATGAGAATGTAGTTGTAGAGTGTGTTGTTAGAGATTTATAGTACAACCGTATAGTAAATCTCCCCTTCTTGGACAGTGACCACAAAAGGTTATCAGCTCTATATATGAGATTGACGAAATTTGTAAATGCGTCAATTTCCCAGTCTTGGGCAGCCCTTAGGAAAATCATATTCCATTAAGGATAGCAACTAGATAGATCCATGAGGTATGCCACTAAAGCCTTTTGTCTTTGTGTCATGTTGTATATTGTTGGATAGGCTTCCTTAAGGATTCTGTCTCCACAACATTTTTGATAAGTAATTAATTTTATTGAAAGAAACTAGGCAAAACTCAAGTACACAGGAAGTATACAAAGTGAGAAACCTAGTTACATTCTAACTACATACTAGCAAGCTGGAAAGAAGCTAAAAATTCATGTACATTCCCACCCTTCAATACAATTGCTGAAAACCATTGTAAAAGGGAAAATACAAAAACATTCCAGAATTCTCCCATGGTGCGCTCCTTGTTGTTGAAGCATCTATCGTTTCTTTCCAACCATAGACACCACATTAGGCACAAAGGTATCATCCGCCACACCGCTCTCAGATGAGCACTAGAGTTAGGCCTATTCCAACATGCAAGTAACTCCACCACACTCTTAGGCATAACCCAACTCAACCCGACTCTACTAAGGATGCCCACCCACATCTCCACAGCCACCTCACAATGTAGAAGCAAGTGATCTATCGATTCCCCACTCCTTTTGCACATAAAGCACCACTCCATAACTACCATGCCCCGCTTTCTTAGATTATCCATCGTTAAAATCTTTCCAAGTGCGGCTGTCCAAACAAAAAAAGCAACTTTAGGCGGCACTGAGACTTTCCATATGTTATTCCACGAGAAAAAGCTAGGCTGTTGTACAGTTAATGCCTTGTAGAATGATTTAACCGAGAACTTCTTTCTTCCCATATAGTTCCACACTATACGATCACCCCCATTGCCTCCAAGCTTTGTTGAATACAAAAAACTGTAAAAGGTTGCCAACTCATCCATTTCCCAATCCTGCAAATTTCTATTAAAGGTCACATTCCAAGTTGCTGTCCCATTTACACGACAAAGCACTTCTGAAATTGCCGCTTGCTGATTTCCAGCTAAGTTAAAAATAGCGGGAAAGACGGTGCAAAGAGGGTTGTCCCCACTCCACACCTCCGACCAGAAACGGATGCGTGCCCCATCCCCCACCTCAAATTTTAGGAATTTTGCAAAGGTGCTCCACCATTTTCTTATGAATTTCCAAAGACTCACTCCATAAGACCCCCTACCCTCCTTGGAAACCCATCCCCCCCACTCACTACCATATTTGATATCAATCACCTCCCTCCACAACGAACTCCCTTCTTGATGGTATCTCCACAACCATTTTTCTAACAATGCCTTATTGAAAACACACAAATCTCGCACTCCCAACCCACCATATACAATTGGACAGCTCACCTTTTGCCAACTCACAAGGTGAAATTTGAATTCCTCTCCCATACCCCCCACAAAAAAGCTCTAAATAAAGTTTTAATCCGGTTTGCAACACTCACCAGTAAGGGAAAGAGAGAAAGATAATAGGTGGGAAGATTGGAAAGGGTGCTTTTGATGAGTGTTAATCTCCCCCCTTTTGATAAATATAACCGCTTCCAACCAGATAATCTTTTCTCGATCTTTTCTACCACTCCCTCCCAAATACTCGACTTTGAATGATGCCCCCAAAGGGAGTCCAAGATATTTCTTAGGTAAAGAGGCAATTTTACACCCCAATAAATCTGCTAACGAGGCTATGTTACTCACATCCCCCACCAGAACCAACTCGGACTTTTCCAAGTTCACCTTAAGACCCGAAACAGCTTCAAAGCACAACAAAACTGCCCTTAGAGCTTGAATTTGTCCATTATCAGCATCACAAATCTTTGATTCTAGGTCATCCTAGAATTTAATTCTAGAACCATCCCGATTGCATAGCATGTGTATCGTTGGAAATTTGTCCAACCTCTTCTTATGTGTTTCCAAAGCGCCCTCCCCCCCGGGGCAATCCTCTCACTGCATTCAAGCACCATTTCTCCCATAATCCACCATATTTTAGATCTATGATAACCCTCCATAAAGCTCTCCCTCTTCTTGGTGTCTCCACAGCCATTTTCCCAATAAAGGCTTGTTGAAAACCAACAAGTTCCGAACTCCCAACCTGCCTTCAAGTATTGGGGTACAAACCATAGCCCAATTCACCAAATGGAGCTAGAATTCTTCATCCATTCCCCCCAAAGGAAAACACATTGCAATTTCTCTAACCGGTGAGCCATCAAGTCTAGTAGTGGAAATAATTATAAGAAATAGGTAGGTAGGTTGGATAAAGTGCTTTTTATCAACGTAACTCTACCACCTTTGGACAAATACCTCTTTTTCTAACTCGGCAGTTTATGCTCCATTTTTTCAATCACCCCATCCCAAATAGACTGCGACTAAAAGGAAGCACCCAAGGGAAGACCGAGGTACTTCATTGGTAAGGCAGAGATTTGCACCTTAGAGTATTGGCCAAGCTCACAATGCTTGGAACATTTCCGACTGGAACTAATTCTGAATTGATGAGATTCACTTTCACACTCAATGCCGCTTCAAAGGAAAGTAAGAGAATCCACAAAGCTTGAATGTGATTATGACTAGCACCACAGGAGACAAGTATATCATCCAAAAATAAAAGGCGAGCCATCTCAAGGTTACCGATTCTTGCATCCCCTACTACGAAGCCAACTAGAAATCCACCTTCCACAAGACCTACGATCATTTTACTAAAGGCTTCCATTATGAAAACAAAAAGTAGTGGAGATAGGGGATCACCTTCCCTCAAACCCCTTGAACCTCCGAAGAAACCCATTGGATAGAGCAAGTTAATATGATTTCTGTCAATCCCAAAAGTATTAAAAATGTGAGAATAGATAAACAAGAGGATTTTTTTATATAAGTGAAAGGATAAACAAGAATTAGTCCAAAAATATATAAATGTTTTAGATAAAAAGTGCGAGCTCCCACTAACAGATTCCTACATTCAACCTATATATCACATAAAGATTAGAGCACATTACAATGCAGGAATGGATAATTCTTTTTTGTATTAGTTTAAATTTTAAAATCCAGCAAATAGAATTTTTAAAAATAAAATTTAGATTTAAAACTTTCATCATGCTATCATACAAGCTAAAAAACTAAATGACTGCAAATATGGACCAAACATGAATCACATGTTGTATGACTTTTGATTTGATCCCCCAACCTCCCCTTGCCCCTTTCACAATTTCCCACACCCTTTTCACAATTCAGTTATTCCCACTTCCAACTTGATGCAAGCTTGACGTGTTTTACCAGTGTGGAAGATAGGGAAAAAATTATCAAATACCTAAGTGAATCTCAGACATTTTTCTCAAGTACAATCCTAAGGTAAACAACAAACCACAAAAGAAAAGTGAGATCAATAACACCAACAAAGCAAAGATAGAATTTTTTTTTTTTTTTCGAAGAACCTCTCCAAGGCTAGGAAAGGCAAGGCCCTTCGGACCTACCCCTGTAGAGTTAAACCCCGGTCCATGTGGACCCTCTGAAATTTTCTTACATGGAACTAGTTAAATCGTTGGCTTTTTACCAAGGAGTGTGGCCCCAAAGGATTGTTTGCACCCATGAGGAGTGATACCCCAAGACCAAGGCCTTCACCACTTAGGCTAATCCCTTGGAATTCAAAGATAGAAATTCGTGGCCATATCATTTTCCTCTATATCTTTAAAGCAAATGCAAATATATCCAAAAGGTGGCTCCTGAATTGTTAAAAAGATCTTTCAAAATTTCATAATCCAAACACATCTGTAATGGGACCGTAGAGTTAACTGATTGGAACAACGGCAAGTTCGAATAATTATTGGCATTGCATAGCCTGAGAAAATACCTGTGAGTACCAGGCATTCGGTAAGATAGGGAGGATAAAAAAGTGTGACAGAAGAAAAGTTAAGAAATGATACTGATGGACTAGACTCTCAATCATTAAAGTTATTTGCGTTCATATGAAACCTAAATTAAAATACCACTGTTGCTCTGTACAAATGCAATTTGCAGGAATAAGAAGTGGGGGCAGGGAGAGGTCAAAAAAAGAAGAAAATATACAGACGATACCAAGTTGGCATTATTCTGCATACTCAATTTCAAGGATCTACCAAATAGATTGCCAAAAAACATTTAAAATAAAAAGGGCAGAGTACGAGCTAAGCTGCACAGTAAAAACTTATTCTATACTGATCTTAGTAATAGATTTACAAGGCCAGAGGTACATCTACAAAGGACAGATAGCTGAGATACCATCATATGAAAATGTCAACAATGAAAAAAATAGATACACAACCTTAGTGCTTGATTTATTTCTTTTTTCAAATCCTTTTCAGGTGGAAGCCGCCCTTTCAAGACTCCTCTAATTCTGTCCTTATACTCATCAATTCTGTGAAGAAAACACCACTAGCTTCAGAATACAAGAATACAGGATGACAAAACATTAAACCACAGAAGCTGAAAAAGAGATCTTATTAACATCACTTATTAAAAATAAATAAAAAAATCTGACTAACATCTTTTTGTGTTTCTTCTTGTGATTATCCAACTCTGCCTTCTTAAGAGACAGTTTCACTCTGTCCTCAGAATCAGCAGCCATGACGTCTTTCTCTCTATTAATAGTCTTTATCTTTTGCTCTATGCTATATAGCTCACTCTGCTTTTGACGTATGTTTGATTCAAAATCTTTTTCAGCAAGCTGATTTGTTTTTCTCTCAACCTCAATGCGCTGCACGGTAACAAAAGAATTACTTGAGAATAGCATAATGTTTTAACTAGGACCAAGTATGTGAATTCCAAGCAAGACTAGTGTGCAGGGTCATCTCACCAAGTTCTTTTCTCTTTCATCAATGTGAGAAAGATTGACATTAGAAATACGGAGCTCAAATGAATCCCGCTCATTTTCCTTCTCTTCAATGCGTTTCAAAATGCCACTCTGCATGAGTTACACGAAACATGAAGGAATTGGCAATTTCAAAGTTATGTAATATGAAGTTTTTGGGCACAAACCTTGATCTCCAATTTTGCCTGTTTTTGAGCATCAATATTTTTCCAACGGTCATTTGCATCCATGTAATGGTCCCATGCTGTCTTAAGTTCATTTTCATTTGATTTCTGAAATAACATCCTTCCAGTTAATGCTCTTCAGAATGTTTATATAAAGCATTAAAGCTCTTATATCTTGGATTTTTTTTTTTTTTTTTTTTTTTGATGAGTTAAAACGAATTTTATTAATAAAAGAATGGGCAAAATACCAATTACAACAATCATATGCCCTATCTAGGTAGGAGCATTAGAGACAAGGAAATCATATTAGGTCCATGCCATGAAATCCACAGCAATGGCTCAGGTACATAGAGTTCTAAACAATAAAACTTTAAGCA
Source organism: Platycarya longipes (assembly GCA_036559045.1). Lineage (NCBI taxonomy): Eukaryota > Viridiplantae > Streptophyta > Magnoliopsida > Fagales > Juglandaceae > Platycarya > Platycarya longipes. The sequence goes on along the minus strand of CM071789.1, from coordinate 24,369,090 downwards.
TCTCTATGGATCTCTCATTATCTTTGAACATCCACTCGTCCGCTCTTATATCTTGGATTTTGAAATAGATAAATTCATTTTTTGTTCTGAATTAAAATGATGTTGATCTCAAATAGTATGATCTAGGGTATTGAGGTGATTTCAGATAATCTATAAATAGTAGTGAAAAAATAATGATAAAATATTAAATAGTAGTAAAAAATATTGAAAAGTAGTGAAAAGTAGGTAAAAATTAATGATAAAATAATGCATAGTGATCACTCCACTACCCAAACATAACCTGAAAAGAAGAATGTTGTGAGCCTATAAGGGTTTCTACATGAAAATTTAAATTTAGACAAAAAAAAGTCACCTTTTTATCCTCCAGATCCTTCTCAAGATTTGTCAACCTAGATTTTATTCTATTTGTAAGGCCCAAAGCACCTTCATTGCTGAATGGGGTATTTGGAAGAGACCCTAGATTATGCCTTGCAAAAAGTTTTTGAATGGTGGAATCCCGTTCGTTCTTCAAGGATATGTGAGCCTGAAGTAAAAGTAAAAAAGGTGATTAGAAATAAACCCCACATGAATTGTACAGCTATAGGATAAAATGTATATCGTTTCAATTACTTCAGCTTCAGTTTGAAGCTTGCTAATCTCCCAGATATGTTCATTAATTGTCTGCTTAAGAAAAGAACTTTGTAGTCTCTGTGTCATTCATTTCCCTCTCCAACTTGCTTATTTTGGATTCCAAAAGCGCAATCCTTTCTTCAAACTTATTTTTCCATTCCTTCAACTCTTCATCAGTGTCTGACAAAAACAAAGGAAGAAACAAAAGAACTGTATAAAATCCCAAGCTATGTCATAAAAGGACAGCATAATAAAAACAATCAGCTTGAAGGGGGGAAAGTATGAGAACACCAGAAAAAATAAACTTAAAGAAATGGGACAGATTATCCTGCTTTTTTGCTAAGCATTAAGAGACCTTCATTCTCCTCGGCAAGAGCAGCATATTGTTTCTGTTGCTCCTTAAACAAAGTACTTCTTTCAGCAGTCTTGGTCGATATCTGGTCCTGTAGTTTCCGCAAATCTTTCAGTGTTGCTTCAGTATGATGAATTTTAGCATCCACATTTTGGATGCTACCCTCCAATTCCTGCATTTGAATTTTCAGAGATTCTGTTCTCTCTTGATCTTGAGTGATGCTTTCCCGAAGCTGTAAGGGCATAACTCATCAAAAAAACCACTTGATTACAGCATAGGAACAAGAATATCAAACATCAAATTTCTCGTGTAAATGGTACAACTGAAAAAGCAATCAAGTTTCACAACAGCTAAAGCAAAGACAAAATTAAACTAAATCGGCATCTCAAAAACACTTCTAAAAACCTCAACTCCCCCCCCCCCCCCCCCAAAAAAAAAAAAAAGAGAAAACTAAAACTAAAAAACTAATTTAAGTGGGTACAATCTCATTCTCTTAGTATGCTTGGCTAAGCACTTACATAATTATAGGTACTAAATCCTATCAAAAAAATTATAGGTACTAAAACACTTATTATCACTAGCCAGCTACAATCTTATAATTTCATTACAAGCCAAGAGGGAAAAAAAAACAAACCAAAGAAAGAAAACTTGAAAATACATATATACACTTCTTTGGTATATGATTATCTTGGTACAGGTGGGACAAAGAAAAAAACCTTATATGCAGCATCTTTCAAAGTTTGAAGATTCTCCAATTTCAACTTGTAGGTCTTTATTTCATGAGCTTGATCCTTGTGAAGTTTTTTTATGACCTCCAATGCCTTTGTATATCTGCTTAGTAATACATAGCCAGGTATAATTACCACTTACTTTCTAAATCACTATATAACAAAATCAGCTGAAGCATGCATTTTATAGAAAGAAAAATTGCAATGAAAGATTGCATATAGTAACCATAAGTATTATCCAACGTATTTTCTTTCTCTTTGATAAAGAGTACGTTGTCTAATTTCCAATGTATTTTCTTTCTCTTTTCCCTTTGCTGGCTGGGGTTGCTAGAAGAATTGAGAATATTTATCGTCATTTCTAATGGGGAGGAATGGGAAAGAAAAAGAAGTTTCATTTGGTTAGTTGAAACAAGGTTTGTCAACTGGTTTCTTGTGGAGGATTGAGGGTGAGAAATTTGAGGTTGTTTAGGTTGCATTTGGATATCAAACTGAGCTAATTTGATTTAAATTCTTTATGAATAGTAGTGAGTTGAAATGGTTGAGTAAATTTCGTGAGACCCATTTAGATAAATTTAAAATGTTTGGATGTTAAGATGAGTTAAAGAATATTTCTGGGAACTTGTAAAATTTGTGGGATCCACGGACTGTTCACTGGCAGTGGCTATCACCCCACACGCATGCCACCTCCAATGAAATAAAAGACTTTTTTTACTTGTGCAAACAGAAGCTGAGAGAGAGAGACCGAAACCCAAGTAAAAGAAAAAGAAAACAATTATGTCAGACCAAAACCCAAGTAATAACAAAAAAACAAATCTGTCAGATCGAAAGAAGAAAAAGTTGATTTCAGCCATTAATGTTGCAGTGCAGCAGGAAATGTGTGGGGCCACTCGAGTTCACATTTGAACTTTATTGAACTGCAATGATGCTGGGCGTTTGGATGCCAAGCCCACTCTAAACTGAGATGAACTGAGTTGGATTTGGCATCCAAACCCAGCTTGAATAAAACACTTCTTAGAAAATGGCTTTGGAGATATCATGAAGAGAGAGATGTTTTATGGAAGAATGTTGTTAAATATGGGAGGGGTAGGGGGAATGGTGTTCTAATGAAGTTAGAGAAGCGTATGGGGTGAGTTTATAGAAGTTTATTAGGAAGGGTTGGGAGTTATCTAAACATATTAAATTTAAGGTGGAGGAAGGTAAGAGGATTCTCTTTTGGCATGACATTTGGTGTGGGGAATCAAAATTTCTGTCTCTTTACAAGATTGCAAGGGAACAAAATGTTGTTGTGACAGATTATCTTCAATATACAGATAATAATATTCTATGGAATGTTGACTTTATTAAAGATGCAAATGACTGGGAAGTGAATGTTGTTTCATAATTTTTGGGAAGAATTTATAATTCAAAAGTGATGCAGGGAAGAGAGGACAAGCTATTGTGGGATCACACTAGAAATTTCAGGTTTTCAGTTAGTTCCTTTTATAAGGTGCTTAACTGTCTTTTTGGTTGTGTATTCCCTAGAAAGCATTTGGAGGGTGAAGGTATCTACTAAGGTGATGTCTTCAATTGGGTGCAGGGGCAGAAATTGTTATAAGGTATCTACAAAAATTTTTTACAAAATTAATAGGGTATATAAATATAGTTTTTCTTTATATAATTAAAATTGCCTTCAATAATCAGGCCTCCAAAACTTTTATTGAAATTGTCCTCCCCAAATCTCAATACCCACACAGCCCCACTCTAACTTTTCACTTCACCTGATACCCAAATCTTCAACTGATGCTTATCAATAAACCTTGAAAACGAAATTGATGATAGGTGGGAGTCATTGCTTACTAATATTAAATCATTTTGTGAAAAATACCAAATTGACATTCCTGAGATGAATAGTCAATATACTAGATCTTGAGGCAAATATCATTGTCAAGTAGACGTCATTGACAACAATAGAGCATCATTTTAGGATTGATATATTTATTACTATAATAGACTTACAGTTGCAAGATTTGGATAATAGATTTAACAACCATACAAAAATCCTAAGTTGATATTTTCTTTTCTTTTCTTTTTGTAATTATTTATAGCAAACTACGAAAATCCTAAAGAAAATTATCTTATAAGATAATTTATAAACATGTATTTTTTGTATACAATTTTATGACATATGATTATTATTTTTTATATAGTCACGTACAAAAAATACATATTACTTATACTCACGCACACCACATACTTTGTCAATCGTCCCCCTAAACACAAAATCCTAATTCCACCCCTGGTTAGGCAGTTGCTCTTGGGAAAGTATTGACCACGGATAACTTTAGACAATGTGGTTTGTATGTAGCTTATTAGTGTGTCATGTACAAGATGGTGAATTTGTAAATCATTTTTTTTTTTACATTTGGATGTGGCAAAGTCTTTGTGGAATGAGGTTATTGATCGGACAAGATTATATTGGGTGCCTAAGGAAGTTGTGTATCTTCTTGCTTGTTGGCATGGTTTTGACACAAGGAAAGGTGTTGTTGTCAGATGGAGAATGATTCTTTAGTGTTTAATGTTGCGTTTAAGGCTGGAAAAGAATGGAAGATGTTTTGAAGACAAGGAACATATTTTTGAAGATCTTCAAAATTTTTTCTTTTCTACCTTGAGTTTGTGGGCTAAGATCTATGTAAGAAATGATAATAATGTACTGAATCCATTAATTTCTTGGGCCCCATTTGGTTAGTGAAACGAAATGAGATAGTTTTAGATTAAGTTAAAAATAAAATAAAATATTATTAAGATATTATTTTTTTAATATTATTATTGTTTTGAAATTTGAAAAAGTTAAATTGTTTTTTTATAAGTTAGAAGAATATGGTAAGAAAAGATGGAGAAAACCTGTAGCGGATATTTTTAGAGGCAAAACCATTAAAGAAATAACCCCCACGTGAAATCCGCAAACGAGCAATCAATATCTGCCTCAATATATTTTGTATGAAAAAGTTAATTGTTTATTATATTGTATGAAAATTTGAAAAAATTGTAATGAAGATGAGATGAGACAAAACACTCCCAACTTTTTTAAATTTTCACACAAGATATAATAAATAATTCAACCTTTTTAAATCTCAAAACAATAATTTAAAAATATCTTAACAACATTTTATTCAATTTTCAACTTTCATCTAAAATTATCTCATCGCATCTCACTATCCAAATCACACCCCAATATACTTGAGTTGTGCCTTTTCTTGGTAATAAAACTCTTATTAATTATTAAAAAAAAAATAGACTAACCATAAGGTTATGAAAACAAACTTTTGAGTTCATCATAGCATTTTGCTCAGATTCACAATCATGCAAACAATCCATTTGAAATACTTTTTACCTTAACAAAAATGGAGGCTTTGTGGAGATTGGTGATAGATACTAAGAAAGTAGTTTGAGGGGAGGTTGGTGTTCTAAGGACATTATATGGCCTTTATTTTTATTGGCACCAAGTTTCTGGAACAAATTCTCAACTAATCCAAAGGTGCACAGCCCTCGACAAAGAGTTTCCCACATAATTCAAGGGGAAAATCTCTCAATTCGTTGGCCTCTAGAAGTTGTTTATATCCAAGGATTCGAACCTTCAACCTAGAGAAGCATACCACCAAGACTGAGACTCTTACCATTTAGTGTAAAAGTATGGAAATATATAAGGAGTGGATACTTTTCCAAAATTTGTTGACTTGTGGGTTGTGATGGTTCTAGGTTCAGCTTTTGACATGATGTGTGACGTGGAGAAGAACATTTGAAGATATCTTACCCAGATTTGCATAGCGTCACACATTAGAAGGATGAATGGGTTCAAATCAGGTTATCCGTTATCTCCATTGCTCTTTGTCTTTTTAATGGAAGCCCCTAATAAAATGATTGCAACTGTGGTGGATGGTGGATGGTGGATGGTGGATGGTGGATAATGAGTCAATGATAGAGAAATGGACTCAAGGGATGCATCATGCCAAAATGTAATTATGTATATACCACCCACCTCAAAGCACCCATATCTAAAAAATGTATCGCATCCTCTTCTTAGAGGCTTCCAAAGCCCCACTCGTTTGAAAATGTCCCACCTCATTTTGATAAGTGAGGATAGGTGGTGTATAAGATCCCACACTGTTTAAGATGGGGAAGTTTTTGCTCTTTATAATGTTCTAATGGAACTCTAATTGTATCAACTAGTCCTTATAAAATATAGATCATGCGATTTGGGTCTTCTATCTTAGCATTACAAATAGTATCAAAGCATATCTCAACTAGTCTTTTTGGAATAGACCATGTGACTTAAGCCTTTAATTGGGGCATTACAGAACACTATCATCCCCATGCTTCACCATACCTTGATTCTATGACAATCTTCCACAAAATCCTCTTGTTCTTGTTGATATCTCCATAGTCATTTACCCAATAAAAAACCCTATTAAAAGTTTGCAAATTTCGGATACCCAATCCACTTTCTAAAATAAGGTAACATACTATGGCCTTTTTGCTAAATGAAATCCAGACTCATCATCCATCCCCCATACGAAACTCCTCTAAAGTTTATCCACACAATGGGCCACCTTATGGAAAGCATAAATAGAGATAAGGAATAGGTCAACAAGTTGGATAAAATACTTTCAATAAGTGTAACCCTACCGCCTTTGGATAAATGCATTATCTTTCAAGCAATCAATTTCCGCTCCATTTTTTTCAACACCATCATCCCATATGAATTTCAATTTGAAAGCAACACCCCAATGAAGCTATCTTGCATCCCAAGAATACTCTCTACACTAAGAACATAACCATTGAAACTCCTTCTAACTTGTCCACGTTCACCTTCAATCTAAAAACAACTTCAAAATAAAGAAGGGGAGCCCTATGACCATGGCATGCCCCACAAAAGATGAGCGCCATCGGCAAATAAAAGGTAAGATAAATTAAAAGGACCGATACTACTTCCCCCACTGAGAAAACGGATAAAAATCCACCCTCCACAGCACCTGAGATCATCTTGCTAAAAGTTTTCATTACAAAAACAAATAATAATAGGGATAAACGGACACCTTGTCTCAAACCCCAAGAGCTTTTGAAAAGCCCATTGGTGTGCTATCCACCAAAATAAAAAAGCATGCAATAGAGAGACAATATTTGATCCATGAACGCCATCACACCAAAACCACACCTCTCGAGCATATAAAGCAAGAATCTCCAATTGACTTGGCCTTTTCCCAGGCACCCCCTTACTTAGTCAATAACAACTTTCAACAGCATAACTAACCATCTGCATAATTAATAACAACCACTATTATTACTAGGTAGTTTAAACTAGAATTTATATTTATGATTATATTTATAACTAATACACAAACGGCATGTGCGCGTGTCTATATATATGTTTATCTTTAATAAATATTGTTACTTTACAAGTATATTGTATGCATAAAATGCTTATATTTATATAACATAAGGAAACCTTACAAGTCAAGTCCATCTTTATACGAGCTTCTTCACGAATATTTTTTTACAAGTAAAGATTTTCTTAATCAAAAGTCCAGGCAAAGCCCAGGTATATGTGACATATACAAGACTAGACACCTAGTTAGGAAAGAGAAGAAATAGAGACAAGGAAATCAAGGACACTAAGCCCGTTGAAATCTATGGCTATTTTCCAAAGAAATAGCGTGTTAAAAAAAGAGACTAGAAATTCTTGTAGCGATTATTCATATTTTCAAAACTCCCATCATTTCTTCCCTCCAAATATACCACAAAAGGCATGTAGGGGTCGTCCTCCCAATTTCTGCAATTTGCAAAACATAATAAAGATTTCTCTAGCTAGCAAGAAGATCAATAACCCTCCCTAACATAACCCATGCTACTCCACTCTGCTGAAGAAATCATCCAGTAGGCGCTAACAACCTCAAAATAAAGAAACAAGCTTATTCACGAACATTACCCAAGTCGATTTTTATACGAGTTGTATTGATAAATAGTCGATCATAATTTCATGTTCATGATTGGCTTATTTAATAAACAAAACAAGTACAAGTCAAGTTTAATTGAGCCGAATCAAATAGCCTTGTTCAGCTTAAACCTTATTTTACATCAAAATAAGTTCAAGTGTACATGAAATTTAGTCACTGAAGCAACTTAAGGAATATTCCATCAACATCAATAGTGAGCACGGTAACAGGGTCTGCTGGAGTTTGACAAGTAAAAATTTTGGGGTAGAATCTTGCCATCAAGCTCTTAGAGGTGGGATGAGAGCAAAGCTTCCATGAAGGGATGTTTAGCATGCAAAGTTCCGACTTTTTATTTGAAAAATGCTTCAATGGTTTACTGAACTGGTATGCAGCAAAAGAGTTTAAAAAGTTGAGCATCTACTAACACTCAATAACAGGAGAGAGGGGGATGTCACCATCTGATTGAAAAAAAAAAAAAAAAGATAACATTGTTAAAAGGGTTTGTTCTCGTACAGAAAATTGATGGTGTAAAGGTGATACAAAATAATGTATGAATACACAAGTCTACCACAATATCTTTATAGAGGTAAACAGTAGATAGACAATACCGGGTAGCAGAGAAGATATCGTCAAACTTCTTTTTTAATGTGGAAGGATCTTGCAATGGCCAATTAGCTTCATCTTGGTGAACAAATATCACGTTTTCCAGAACAGCCTTTGAAACACCCATTAAAGCCGGGATCTCTCTATCCATATCAGCACATCTATAGCTAAGGCAAACTTTCTGCAGTTAGGAATAAAGAGGATAAATGCAGGTTGATGTTAGATTTACACAAATGAAAATATTGAATAATATATAGATACCGTATGTTATAATAAAAATAAATAAATATGTATATCGTTCTAACCAATTAATACATATATACTAAGGTGGCAATGAAAAAATTTTGGAAAAAAAGAAAGAGCTAGCTCAACTTTCAGGACTACAAAGCTTAATTAAAAGTGCAATTGCGTATAGCAATTTGATTAACAAATCAATCAGTTCCAAGTACTCCATCTATCATGTATAATGAGAACAGGTATGACCAGAAGAAAAAACTTGCCTCTCCAGTGTGAGGATTAATTGTTTGAAGCACGCTCTCAATTGCCTTATATTCCATCTTCGATGCCTTCTGTGTCAGCTGAAACGACCTTATGCACACCACATCCTTCCCCGCTGCTGTCTTGAAACGAAGCTTAATTTGCCCTTTTGTCTCTGTTTCCCCAGCAACCTACAACCGCACCCAGAAAAAAAACTTCGGAAAATTTATAGAACGTCTTAAAAGACATTAAAAAAAAATGAAAATAATCATTTTTTGGTTACTGAGAAAACGTAGCAAAAGAAAAAGAAAATTGCTTTCAGAAAACCCAGAAACAAATAACATTAAAGAATCCATTCAACTGAAGCTGATACAGTTGATGAACTCTATTTTTACGAAATATTAAAACAAGCATAGACTTCATATTTTTATTTTACCCCGTATTCCCGGAAACCAAACAAAAAAATGAAATAACATCAGACGACTGAGAATGGAGAGACCTTGGGGTCATGAATGAAACTGTGGCCGGACCTTGCATTGGGAGGCAACTCTCCAGTGCAAGAAAGCTTCAAGCACTCTATAATGGTCTGCAAAATCAAACCCAAAACTCTTAACATACATATCCGTATACATATATATATATAAGGAGGTGGGATTGAGAAGGAAATTACGGTTTTTCCAGCTCCGTTGGGGCCAACGATTAGGGTTAAGGGCTTGAAGAAGGTGATGACGTTCTTGTTCTCCGGATCGAAGCTCCGGATGCCTTTGATTAGCATTTTATCGACGGTGCTCATCTTTCTTCTTACTGACAATCTTCTAATTAACTGGAGGAGCCGTTGATGAATGCACTGAGAACATGAAAATGTCGCCGGCAGCGTTGGGGTTGCAACTTGCAAGTGTTGAAGATGACAGAGTGAGCGGAGGGAAAAAAAGGACTCATGTTTCTTTCCGCAGGCTTTGATTTAAAAAAATAAGTAAATAATTCTCTCAAAATCAGATACGGAAAATAATAATTCTATTTGTCGCTAATTTTATGTTCTACATATTCCAATAATTTCCTCAAAATCATATGTAGTGTTATAAAATTAAAAAAGAACTATTATTACAAAATAAAAGAAATTATTTTGAAACCTACTTAAACTTTCTTCTTTTTATATATTTTCTTATGAAGTTTCTAACAACTGAAATCTATATTTATAAGCTTTAAAATTATTATGCAAGTCATTATACAAATTACTATACAAGTTATTATGCAAGATTTAAAATAATAGTGGTGGAGTCATTCACATAATTTGATGGTGGGACGAGAAGCGGCAACTGTCTACCCAATAAATTCATTACATTCCCCCTTGAATGACCACCCATAAAAAATCTGCCTCGTTAAAACTTTATCAAATAAAAACCCAGTGGAAAGAAAAACCAATAACAAAAGAAAAAGAGTACAGTCTTCTTATATATCCACAAGTGCTTTAAGATTGCCTCATTAAAACCTTACAAAGGAAAACTCAGTGGGGACAAAATCTTAGCGAAGGAAAACGAGTACAATCAGCACACAAGTTTTCAAGACATTTACTCCTTATGAAAAGTGTATGACGATAGATTTTTGAATCTTCGCATTCTAATGTTATGCACAATCTTCTTGAATGACACAGTTGGCAATGCTTTTGTAAATAAATCTGTCAGATTATCATTAGATCGTATCTGTTTGACATCAATTTCACATTTCTCTTTAAGTTCATGAGTATAAAAGAATTTAGGTGAAATATATTTGGTTCTGTCACATTTGATATATCCTACTCTGATTTGAGTGATACAAGCAGTATTATTTTCATATAAAATTGTTAGGCTATCATTAATCGTTGGAAGACCACACTTTTCTTGAATATGTTTGATCACTGATCTTAGCCAAATACACTCTCGACTTACTTCATGAATTACAATGATCTCTGAGTGATTTGAAGAAGTAGCAGATAGTGTCTGCTTAACAGATCTCCATGATATGACAGTATCTCCATAAGTAAATAAATTTCCAGTTTAAGATCTAACTCTGTGTGGGTCTAAAAGATAACATGCATCTGCATATCTAATCAATTGTGGACTTGATCGACGTTGATAAAATAATCTCATATCAACCGTACCATGAAGGTAACGAAGGACATGTTTAATGTCATTCCAATGCCTTTAAGTTGGTACAGAACTATATCTTGTAAGCAGATTAACTGAGAATGTATATCTGGCCAAATGCAATTTGCAAAATATATCAAAACTCCAATTGCACTGAGATATGGTATTTCAGTACCAAAAATTTATTAATCGTCATCACAAGAATGGAATGGATCATTCTTCATACATCAAGTGTTCGAACAATTATTGGAGTACTCGGGGGATGAGTTTTGTCCATATAAAAATGTTTCAGGACTTTTTCTGTATACATGGACTGATGAATATAAATTTAATTTGGCAAGTGCTCGAGCTGCAGGCTGAGACAAAATTTTGTTTTGTGAAAATCTTTCATTTTAAATTTATTCTTTAAATATGTAGCGGTTCTTGAGATCTCTTCAAGAGTTCCCACAATATTTAAATCATCAACATAAACTGCAATAATGATAAATCTGGATTCTAATTTCTTAATAAAAACACATGGGCATATAAGATTATTCTCAAATCATTCTTTCAATAGATATTCGCTTAGGCGATTATACTACATGCATCTGGATTGCTTCAACTCATATAAAAATCTTTGTAGTTTGATAGATTACATATTTCTAGATGTATTTGTATATGCTTCATGCATTTTATATCCTTTAAGGATTTTCATATATATGTCATGGTCTTCTAAGGATCCATATAAATATGCAGTGACCATATCCATCAACCATATTTTTAATCCTTTTGTAACAAACAGACTAATCAAAAATTTAAATGTGATTGCATCCATAACGGTGTTTTTTTATAATTAATCCCAGATTTCTGCAGAAAACTTTGTGCGACAAGCTGTGCTTTGTACCGCACAATTTCATTTTTCTCATTACGTTTTCGCAGAAATACCCACTTATATCCAACAGGCATTACACATTTTGGTGTTTGGACAACAGGTCCAAATACTTATCGCTTTACTAGCGAATTTAATTCAGTTTCAATGGCTGCTTTCCATTTTGGCCAATCATTTCTACATCGACATTCTTCGACGATTCTTGTCTCACTTTCTTCATTACTTATGGTAATATCAATGGCCATTTTATATGAAAATATGTTCTCAACAACAGTTTTATTTCTATCCAGAATTTCTCCAGTATTCATGAAATGTATTGAGATCTCATTATTTTTAGGTACCTGTTCCTATTCAGGAGAAAACATTTAATGAAACACTTATTCAGGATATCCATTTTCAGGATATTTTGGGATAGGAGATTTAACCTCTTCTGAAATATTTTTTTAGCCTGTATTATGGGTATTGGTTCTTCAAGAACACAAAATTTATTTTGTATCTTTTTCCTTCGAAAAAGTTTATCTTTTACACCAATAGGTCTTCCATGCTTCAGGTGTGTCTTAGACTCACATATTGCTATTTTGACAATTTGTTTTTCAGGGACTTCAATCCTTGCTGGAGCATTAACAGCAGGAATATAAGATTTTACTACACTTTTAGTATCAGTAAATACATCCGGTAATTGATTTGTAACATTTTGTAAATGAATAATCCTTTAAACTTCTAGTTTACATTCATTTGTAGGAGGATCAAATTGAGACAGAGCTTTATTATCCCAACTAATTACTTGTCGTACTTCAGGCACTGACTTTTCGTTACTCATTAATAGAAAAGTGGATTCGTCAAAGTGACAATCTTCAAAACGTGCTTTAAACATATCCCCTATAAGGGTCTCAAGATATCTGATAATAGATGGAGAATCAAAACCAACATATATCTCAAGTCTACGTTGAGGACTCATTTTTGTACATTGTGGAGGTGCAATTGGAACATACACAGCACATCCAAAAGTATGAAGATAATAAATATTTGGTTGTTGACTGAATGCAAGCTGTAATGGAGAATATTTATTATATACAGATGGTCTAATGCGAATTAATGATACTGCCTAAAGTATAGCATGTCCCTAAGCCGAAACATGAAGTTTTGATTTCATAAATACAAGTTTAGCGATTAGCTGAAACATTTTGATCAAAGATTCAGCTAAACCATTTTGATATGCAATAATTATAAAAAACTTGAGATGAAAATTCATTTGCATTATCCAATCGAATGGTTTAATTGGATACTCAGGAAATTGTACTCGTAGTTTGATTATCTGAGCAAGAAGTCTAGCTAATGCAATATTTCTAGTAGAAAGCAGACAAACATGTGACCATCGACTAGATGCATCAATCAAAACCATAAAGTATCTAAATGGTCCACTTGATGGATGAATAGGCCCACATATATCTCCGTAAATCCTTTGTAAAAAGAATAGAGATTCAACAATAACTTTTGATGGAGATAATCTAATAATCAATTTACCTTAAGAGCATGCAAAGCACGGATATTCATTGAGTAGAAATATCTTTTGATTCTTTAAGGGATGCCCATGCGAATTTTCAACAATTCGTCTCATCATTATAGATCTCGGATATCCAAAGCGATCATGCCAAGTCATAAATACTTTGGGGTCAATGCACTTCTAGTGCACTACCCATATAATTAAATTGTTCTATCTTTATATAATACAATCCAAAATATAGAGTAGACAGTTTTTCTAATACGAGTTTCTGGCCTGATATTATTTTAGTAATAAGAAGATGCTCTTTACTGCCTTCATTAGTCGTTTCAATATGGTAATCATTACGACGTATATCTTTGAAACTCAATAAATTTCTTCTAGATTGTGAAGAGAATAGATTATTATCAACACAAAATTTGGTGTCATTAGGCAACGCAATATAAGTTCTTCCAGAGCCCTCAATTAAATCTGATGAACCTGATATGATATGGACATAGGTTTTGCTTAGTGTTAGATTTTGAAAATATTTTTTTATCTTTGAGAATTGTGTGAGTTGTAGCACTGTCAACCAGACATATATCTTTATCATTCAACTCAGAAATAAACAACTCATTAATGTGATCTATGATTCTATAAAATATACAAAACTTTATTACAAATAATAGGAAAAAAATATATTAATTAAGTGGAATACTTCCATCTCCAATTAAGAGGTCAATTCTACTTTCAGGGTGATTAAAGAAATCAGATACATCAAGATGAGTAACATCTATATCTACTGAATCTAATAAATTATCTGATGGTTCTACTAAATTTGTTTCAATTCTTTTATTATTTTCTTTAATTGATGCTTGATATAAATCAGTTAAGTGTCTGGCCATATGACAGGTACGTGACCAATGTCCTATCATTCTACATCTATGGCACACCTCTTCACTTCTCCCTGAAGAATTTTTCTGAGAATTTTTACCCCTTTCTGAATTGTACCACTTCTGGTGATACGGTATATTATTATTATCCATTTTACTGTGGTCACTTCTGGGACCAATATTTCTATAGTTTCTCCCACCGCGTCCACGTCATCGATTTCTTCTAAATGATGCACTATTCACTTCTGGGAATGATGCAAACCTATTATCATTCACTTCAGAGAATAATATTGAGCCAGTAGGGCGTAACTGGTAGTTTTTTAATAAGAGCTCATTGTTCTGCTTAACTACTATAAGACATGATATAAGTTCAGAATATTTCTTGAAATTTTTCTCTTGATACTGCTGTTGCAGGAGCACATTCGAGGCATGACAAGTAGAATAGGTCTTCTTTAGCATATCATCATCGATGATTTTCTCACCGCATAATTTTAGTACTGAACTTATTTTAAAAAGTGCGAAATTATACTCACTAACACTTTTATAATCTTGCAACCTCAATTGTAACCATTTATAACGAGCTCTTGAGAGAATGACAGTCTTCTGGTGTTCATACATCTTCCTTAAACTGTTTCACAAAATATAGGGATATTTTATTATAAGATATTCAGTTTTTAATTCTTCATGAAGATGGTGGCGAAGGAAAATCATTGCTTTAGCACGGTCCTGCAGGGACGTTTGATTTCCTTTTTTAATTGTTTCACCCAGGTTCATCGCATTAAGATGGATTTCAGTATCAAAAATCCATGCTAAATAATTTTTCCCAGAAATATCAAGAGCAACGAATTCCAATTTTGTAAGATTTTCCATTTTGAGGAGTAAGACCACTAGCTTCAGAATTGGTAGAATCGTCGTGCTGATAACGTGTTATAAAACTAAAAAGGCACTACTATTGTAAGAGAAAAGAAACTCTTTTGAAACTATCTGAAACTTTCTTCTTTCTATATATTTTCTTATGAAGTTTATAACAACTGAAACCCATATTTATAGGTCTTAAAATTACTATGTAAGTTACTATGCAAGTCACTATACAAGATTTAAAATAATAGTGGTGGAGTCATTCACATAATTTGGTGGTTAGACATGGGCGACAGTCGTCCACCCAATAAATTCATTACATGTACTACATATTTCACTAATTATATTTTTTTTTATAATAAATATGAGATGTATAAATAATAAATTTTAAACGTAGTTGGATTCAAAGTTGAGATGAACTGTTTAACTCATCTTAAACTCATCATTACATTTTTAAATTTCAATTCAATTTTTTCAAATTTTAATATAGTTTTTTCAAATCTTAATATAACTTTTTTAAATTTTAAAATAATATTATTATTAAAAAATAATATTCTAATAATATTTTATTCAACTTTTAAGATTCATCTTATCTCATCTCTAAAACTAAATCGGATCTTAATTGGTTTAATATAATAAAATTAAATTAAAATTTAAAAAAATAAAAAATAATTTTAAAATATATAAAATATGTATTATAGGATAATGATTAGTATTCCACAAAAAATTAAGGATCATTTTCATAGTTCAAAAATATATTTCAGTAATTGTTTTAAGTTATTTTTATTTAAATTAAAAATTAAAAATTAAAAATAATTTTTTATATTATTTAAAAAAAAATTCAACGTAATCATTTCATTTAATAAAACTAAATTCAAAAATTAAAAAAAAATCAATCTAAGACATAACCTTCTTGCATAATCTAAAAATTGACCCAAAGAATAAAATGAGATCAATTTTTATAAAATTGAATTTATTTTTAATTAGATTATATGATTACATTGGTTGATTGAATTTATTTTCTTTTAAATTATATAAGAAAATTATGTTTTGAAATTTTTAATCCTAATTTAAAAAGTAAAAAGGATAAAAAATCAACAAAGAAAGTGTAATGGTATCTACTCAGCCTCCCTATCTATTCCTACACCGCACTATTTGTGTGATGCAATCTTTTTTTTCTCTTTTTTATATTAAAATCTAAACTAATTCCTTTTTTCTTCTATTCAATTTTTTCTTCTTCTCCCATTTATCTTATACTCCATTTGCCCTATTTTCTCTCCCTCATTTTCCTGACTGATTGTAGCACCCTCTTATCGAGAATTGTAATAGCCCAAATTTTTCTAAGGTAAATTATTTTATGGATATTATTTTAAGGAAATTTATTTGATGTATTTATTTATTAGGAAATTAAAGTAGGAGATTTAGTTGAGGAATGTGAGATTACACTTAGTATTGGGAATTATGCATTTTCGGATTAATTTGTCGAGTTTTAGAAAAAATGGGCATAAGTTATTCATATGGGGTCCAAATGAGGTGATTCCAATTGGTATAGAACCTTAAGAGATAGATCTAAAACTTTTATGTTGGAAGTTTCCTGAGATTCGGAGGGAATCAATAACTTATTTGGGAATCAAGTAGGCAGCTTTGGAATGGGCTTAAATGGAACCCGAATTGGATAAACTGAACTAGATTGGGGCATGTAACTAATTAGGCAATTGGTTTTAGGATTTTCTGGGATTATAACATGTGTAGGGATAGTTAGAAATGGATGGAAAGTTGATTTGGAAGTCAATTAAATAGTTAGTGGGATGGGAACTCAAGGGGAGCCAAAATCTGGTTGATTGATGACTAAGTGGATCAACTTTGGCTCTACCTTAACTAAACTAAGAAGTGGCCTTCTAGAACTTGTTAAGGGGAGACCTAAGGGAGTTGGGAAGGAACCAAATGGGTAGGAAAATCTGGAAGGGGCGTGTGACACAAGGGGAGAGCTGGAGATGAGAGATGCATGCATGGTTAGGTGAAATGCCACCTCACCTCTTATCCCTTTAGCTTACTCCTCAGCCATGGATCAAAATGGGCAGCCAAACCATCTCAAATGTGAGCCCTTGGATGACTAATTTAGCTGCAAAGCCTAGGATTTGGGAGGCTTAATCCTCATCATTAGATTTGCTTAGATGGACACCTCATCACATGCAAATCTGGCAACTAGTGCACCTTAGGTGCATTTCCTTTTCTCTCCCTCATGTTGGTCGACCACCACCCTATAGATAGAGTCTTGAGAGTTTTCTAAGCTCCTTTAGAAGGAGAGAACACTTTCTCTTTGGAAGCCATACCAGAAAAACCCATCCAAACCCCTAAAGAGTACACTTGTGAGCTTAGTGAGTGCGTGTGGGAGAAAACTTGTAGGAAGTTGGTTGGATCAATTCTCTTGAGCTTGGAAGAAATTGTAAGTCCATATTCTAGCTTAATTTAAGCATGGAAATGATTTATTGGCATGATTGAGCTATGTTTACTAGTAGTGAACACTTAAGAACATGATTAAGAGGCAATGTGACATATGAGTAGGGTTGATTGTAATTTGTCTTGTTAATATGTTCAATAAAAATTGTAGAAACTTAGATTTAAGTTTTTGAGAAGATAAATAGGGTGTATGGAAGAGATTGGCATGTTTTGAGTAGAAAAACTCTTAGAGCCGTGAGTTCGCTCGACCCTCGCTCGACATGTGAGTCGAGCGAAGGCAAAATATGAACCATCGCTAGAGTTTCGCTCGACACCCTGCTCGAGCGAGTTCCAACCCGAGACTTCGCTCGATACTCGCTCGACAAGCCGCTCGAGCGAGATGCCCTGTTTTGCTTAGACTTAGGGTTTTCTTAAAATAGAATTGGGGGTTTCAAATGGGAAGAGTTATAAGTGAAATAACTCATGTGAATAAGAGAGAAATAAAAAGAAAGAAAATAATATTTATAAGATTAAGTTAGTCAGTCGTGACGGGGGACGGCGAGAACGTAACGCCCGGATGACTGACGTGCCGACAGGGACGGCGATACGTAATGCCTGTCGCGATATAAGAACATGTGATCTCCACGGGGACGGCGAGACGTAACGCCCTTGAGACTGATCTTCACAGGGACGGCGAGACGTAACGCCCGTGAAATTGATCTGAATAGCGGGGACGGCGAGACGTAACGCCCGCAGTAATATGTGTATATGTTTTGTGTCAAGACGGGGACGGCGAGACGTAACGCCCGTGAGATTGACACCAGACTCATCATAACGGGGACGGCGAGACGTAACGCCCGGATGATTGATGAGTATATGTGATGGGGACGGCGATACGTAACGCCCATCAGTGATGTGAAAGAATAAGGAATCTTAAGGGAAAACGGTGATGTAATTTAATATTTAGGATCATGGGTGAGTTAAGAAAAGTATCGGTTAGATAGTGGTCTTGTGAGGGGTATATTAGGGTAATTTCCCGTGTCATTTGTGGTAATAACTTTATGGTTGTTTTCCATGTTTCCTTTAAGCTGTTTATGTACTTTACTGAGATTTCATTCGAAATCTCATTCCTTTGTGGCTCCATATATTTTGTGCATGTTCCTTTATACAGGATTCGATGACCAGCAGGGGGACAGCCCCGATGAGGCAGGAGACTTCGGGAGTCCTGAGGGACTTTCCGACTATAGTCCTTATATGGACATTTCTTTGTTTCCTTCGGACCTCCTATCAGTAATCAACCTACCGGAGTTTGGAGTCTCTTGACGCATCCACCTTTTGCTGAGGAGAGGCGACGTACGGGATGCTGTATAACCTTAGGAGTAGATGGCTCATTGTCTATGTGTGGGGTTTTGTGACTCCACAGGGACAACAGCTCCAGCGAGACTTTAGTATTAGTATGGATAGGTTTCGCTATGGGAGAGAATACCCCGAGGTTAAGAGGGAAAAAGAGTGAGGTGAAGGAAAGTTCTTTTGGGATGAATGTAAAATATTTTACTACAGTTTGGGTTTTGTATATGTAAATAGTACAATGTTAAGCTTTAATGAATGTTGTATATATTTCCATGTGATCTTTAGAAAGTTTTATATCTAAAACCTGATCCGCTGCGAATTAAGTGATATATGCTTTTTATCTTTGTTAAGTACGAGGATGAGTAGCCTAGTGTTGCTCATCCAGACACCTTAATTTACGTTAAATCCCAGACGTAAGTTGGGGGCGTCACAAGAATCACCAGTCATTTCATTGAGAAATGTCACTCCTCCATGCAACGTTCGCGTGAATCTCCTCCACCACCTTGTGAATCTATCCCTACTATTTTCTCCAAATTTTCTTTGATCTCTAGTGCCAAGTTTCATTGGTGAAACAATAAATATTTGTCAAAATTATGTGATAATAATCATTCCCTAGACTTTTAAGTTGCGTTTCTTTCTCTCTTCTTATTACAAGTTGCCACAAGATTACTAATTAAACAAAACGATATTTCAGTTCATCCATGATAGATGTAGTGACATAATAATTGTCGGCCATATAAAGGCAACAAACCCCGTAGAGACAACTAGTGAATACCGTCTACAAGAATGGGGTGCATACTTGTTAAAATGCACCTAAGACTATATGTAAGTCTAGTTCCCGAGTTTGTTTCCTTTTCTATGATTTTTGAATTAACAGATGAGTTAATATAAATTTCATCCAAGCAAAATGAGTTCACTTAAAAAGTAAGGATCTCAATTGTATGAATATTGTGAGATTGGATGTGGTTTGCAAAACAAATTTAAAGGATGGCTGTAAAAAGCCATATCATCAGTTGGTGGCGTGTCCATAATTTCTTTAGAATTGATGCATGCCAATGGAGAATCAACTAGGGAATATGTCATGGGCCTATGGGCTCTCGGGTTAGGCCTTGGATTATCTAGAAGTGAGGCATTGTGATTGGCTTAATCTAACTTAGTCTATTTTGATAAAACATGGGTTATAGTCTAAGTCTTTGGGTTGCTATTCATAATTTCATAGTCCATTAAGAAGTGGTTTATGCAATACTTAGTGGGTAGATAATTGTTGGGTTGTTAGTCTAAGTCTTTTACGAAGC
Source organism: Platycarya longipes (assembly GCA_036559045.1). Taxonomy (NCBI): domain Eukaryota; kingdom Viridiplantae; phylum Streptophyta; class Magnoliopsida; order Fagales; family Juglandaceae; genus Platycarya; species Platycarya longipes. Next base: position 24,349,046 of record CM071789.1, on the reverse strand, counting down.
AGGTTGTTATTTGAGGGTTGCCAATTGTTGCTTAATTTTAGTAAATCAATGGGTTGTTGGTTACTTTGTAATGTTTATTTAAGTTATTGTTATGAATGAAAATCCATCCATAATTTTATTCATTCACTTGTGTTGGAGAACTAAGCCCTCCCGAAACGGCTACTTATCTAATTATCATTAACTAGTCTCTTACAAGTGGTATTCAGAGCCACCCAATCCATGGTCGAGGGATACATTACTCGTTATTCTTAGTTTGCCAAATAATTAGTTTTAGTTCAACAAATTCAAGAAGTCCAAAACCAGAATCAGGAAGCTTTGCAACAGGCAATTGAAGGCTTGACAGTGCAATTGCAGCTTGTAGTGGGCAATGTGGAGACCTTGGTCCATAATTGAGGGAAATCTAAGGAGGACTCATCATTGGAAGCGACATCTCACATGGAGAATCTTTTATTTGAAGATCATGGTGGCATTCGAGCAAGAGCTATCCGTCTCAAATTTTTTAAATTCGATGGAAAGAATCCTAATGGTTGGATTTATCGTGTTAATCTTTTTTTTAATTATAATCAAACTTACCCTTATCATTGGGTCCTTTTGATTTCGTTTTGTTTCACATAAAGGGTAAGACCCTGAGTTTCAGAATAAAGAAGCATTTGGCTATATCACTAGTTGGGATGGATTCACTTAGTCATTACTTACACGATTTAGTCCTTCCATATTGGATGATCCAATGGAAGCTCTTCCACACTCACGACAAACTACAACCATCTAGGCTACAAGTCCCAATATGAAGTATTATCTAATCAACTTAAGGGGTTGGCAGAACCTTACAAGCTCAGTTGTTTTTTAAGCAGCTTGAGGAAATTTGATTTATGATTCATATAATTAATCCCTCTAACCTCACCATGACTTTTGGTATGGCAAAAATGTAAGAGGAAAACATCGCCGTCTTCAAGAGGGCTTCGTAGATGGACTCTCCTCCCACACGCCCATTTAGCAACCCCTTACACCAGAAAAATGCAATTGTTTTGATCGAATACACCTTTTACTTTTCAATCTCTCATGAATCATATTTTTAAGCCTTTCTTGCGAAAATTTGTATTATTTTGTTTGATAATATTGTTTTTTTCGACACCAACTATGAGGAGGATTGACAACATATAACCATGGTGTTGAATATTTTAAAATACCATCAGCTTTTTGAAAAAAGAAAAATCCATGCATTCTTTTGGGTGTCATAAGATTGAATATCTTAGCCATTTAATCTCAAGAGATGGAGTCACAACTGACAATAAAGAAATTGAATCAATGTTGACTAGCCTTTCCTTTTAACCCTTAAATCTTTAAGGGGTTTCTTAGGTCTCACGTACTATTATCAAAAATTTATAAAGGGATATGGTTCTATTGTTGCTTTCTTGACTTCTTTACATAAAATAAAAAATAAAAAAATAAAAATCATTTGAGTGGAATTCTACTGCCAAAGAAGTGGCCTTCACTGCCATTAAGAAAGTTATGACCAACCCCTTGTTTTAATTCTTCCTAGCTTCACTTGTAAGAACCCCACCCTAGAAAGGGTGATATCACACTTACATGGATTTTTTTTTTTAAAACATTTTTAGAAAATGAGACTGATTCATTCGTTTTAAAACCTTTCAATTCATATCCAGGGTGTAAGACTTCACGTTATAAAATAAAATGTACTTTTATAATAAAATAGGTTTACCGCAGAAAACATTTGATTTATAAAATGAAAGGTTCTTCATACATTTTTTCTTCATGACGAGATTGTCGTGTTCTTCTCTTTGGACTGTCTCTTTCCTGATGTGTACTCTTGTGAGGGGGAGGGGCACACATAAAAACTAAAATAAGTTGAATACTCAATAAGTATTACTTCATACTATTTAAAATATAGCAATGTAGGTTATTAGTCATGCATTCATCATTCACACATACGTACATACATATAAGACAATGCGTACATTCTTTTTCATAACTATAACCCTATGATGCCTTCATTTTTTATAGAGTCTTAACAATCCTTCTCATTTTTAATAATTTCTCTAAGCCGTTAACAAACAAAAAATCACAAACGGGCAAGCAATCAACGACCAAGTAAGTACAACAGTTATACCAAGCGATTATCAAACAAGCAAGCTATTCACAAACAAGCAAGCCCAACAACCAGCAACTACAAACAATTGACAACCAACTAGCAAACAATCATTCATTGATATCGTATATGTCATGACATTCATTCTTTGTTTTTTTCACTTTCTTATGGTCATTGCACATTGTTATGTCTCGTTTGTTGGGGTTAGCGAATCTTCTTTTGAACTCTGGATCTTCTTTTGGATCATGATTCTATCTGTGGCCATAAGTTGGGAATCCATATGATCCACAGTATTTGGTGCACTACCAGTACTACATTCCGGTATTGCAATATGCCCTGTCCTTTTTATCTTTCGTTTCCTTTCCTTTCTTTTCTTTTGGGTACCCTTCTTTCTTTCATTTATTTCTTTCCATTCATTCATTAATGGCCCTTTAATTATTTTCATACATCATAGCAATCATTCATTCATTCATTTCTTTCTTTCTTATCTTCTCTTTCATTTATTTTATTTTCTTTATTTTCTTTTCTTAGTCAATTCGTTTATAGAAAATATCTTTTAGAAAGTATACCCATAAACTAAACACATACATGTAAACTTAACATCGTCGAGACGTAGGGTCATCGCATAGGGACATCGCATAAGATCATCTCATAGTGCCCCCACTTAGCACCAATTCCTGGCATCCTTCCACAAAAAGGACTACTAAGAATGACCATCACGTACATATAGAAGCATTTTTAATTTTATTTTCTTTTATTTATTAATTTTTGGTATGCTTTAGAGGTGTATGAACATAATATTTACTTGGTCTCCATACTATTCTCATATCATACAATCCAATCATATGCATGTTACACCAATCAACCTACACGCATATACATATCTACCATTAATATCTATCTAATACACAAGCAATTAAACTAAAAAGAATTTACACTTTATTTAGGACTCTTCTCATCTATCCCTAAGCTCTCACGTGACCCTTATTATGTTTCACCTTCGAAAATCAGCTTATGAATAATACATTTTCCAAATTGAACGTTCGACCTTGGGTGCTTACCCACTAAAATGAAACCCATGATTCACCTTAGAGTCAAGATACTAGGATCTATATTTCACTCTTCTGATTAGCCTCCTCTCGATGCATGACTTAGGCCAACAAAGTAACACATTCTAATATCATACAATACACACAACACTACTGCATTATTATCATCATCATTATCCTCAACCAAGCATACCATGCACATACCATTGCTTAATACAGAGTATCCATTACATATGGTAATTTCGTTTAGTACATGTGTAACCAGATACACATGTACCCTACCTCATTATCACCTAAGATCAACATCTAATGCGTTGATCGCTTGCTTGTGCAAACAAGCACCATACATCGATAGCAACCTTCGATTGACAGGACTTTTCCTACTTTCTAGCATTTTACGAGTTCATCCTAACACCTAATAGGACAAGGCCCATCTCAATGTACTTCTATTGCGTCACGTAGTTTGAGACTACTATTGAGCTATATTGTCATCCACTACTTCACATGGCATTACGCCACGTGACTACTACACCAATTTCTAACTCGACATAAGTACGGTTCCCAATATACTCTTGTCATGTTGTGACACCCTGTCACATTCCTGTTACATCACTTCACACGTATAACAACCACACACTACTATACGGTGACTTCCGTCACTGTGATCACATAGACACATCTTAACTCCTTCGGGACACTACTCTACAATTCTCGACACTTTAAGCACTCTACGTTTTTCAAAAATGCAACCATCCATCTTCGTGACACGTCTTACGATGCATCACGACTATATCATATGGAGTACACCCCATGTGTACTCCATCCCATCCATACAACACCACGTAGAGTATACTCTATGTGTACTCTCTTCACAATATACTATGTCACATATCAAATGATATACGCTACACGGTGCATTGCTCATCCTATAGAGTACACTCCATGCGTATTTTCTACAAACCACACTGTGGCGCATCATCACTACGGCACACAACACATTTTTACTCCATAGTACAGTCCACAACACTACTTCATAGTACAACCAGCCTACTACACAAATAAGCCTAACACTTTGATACACAATCACACTACCACAATACAGTTAACCAAGTTAACCAACTTCACACAACTATCTAGCAAACTTCACAACTAATAGCACAGTCCAAAACCAATCAACTAACATAAAAAGAGAGAGGGCTATACCATTGCGAGGTAAACTCGTACATTGCTCGCTTCCTGGCATGGCCAGTGGCGTCGGAAACCATAAACTTAAGTAGTAACTGCTCCATCGAGGTCAGTGTCATGACCTCAGAATGGGAATAACTCGAGATTCGGATATGAGATTTTGGTTACTAGATCTAGGATATGGGTTTTGTCTCAGTCTCTATAATTGATCGTTGGTGGCTATGAAAGGGTCGTACGTTGTGACTAACACCACGTACATGATAGTCAACCATGTACCATGGCTGTTTAGACTAGGGTGATTTGTTCGACACAGGAAACTAAGGGAAAACTCATCGGAGGAAAGAGAATCTCATAGTGGTAGGGGTGATGTAGTGCAACTACTAGAAGGCAACGGGTATACATAAATGGGTGTAACACATGCTTGAGAGAATTAGAAAGAGTGAGGGGCGCTGGTGGTTCGGTTGGGCCATGGCTAGGCATGGAGGAGGTTGCCGTTGAGTGGGGGATACGATGGGGGTGGTCATGAGCCGTGGGTGTCGGCGGATGGTGGCTTGAGGTAGAGAACTCATGGGTTGAGACCCATTTCAGCTTGGTGAGTTTGGGGCTGTCATGAGGGGCTATGTCGGTGGCTGGAGGTTGCTATGAGGTAGTGGGTGGCTGAAGTGGAAGACCTAGTCGATGGCGACACTGTCTGGTGGTAGTGGAAATTGCACAATGGTGAAAAGGTATAGGGTAAACCCATTTCGAGTTTGGGACTGCACGCCGAAGGTGGGGTTATTGTGAAGTGCACCAACAGTGAAGGATGCTCACTAGCGCGAAGCGAGTCCGGTGAAAGGGGCGGTGGGGCTGGACAGCTGACGGTGGCTAATTGCTAGGCTGTAGAAGATTTGACAAAAAAGGGGGCTAATTTGCACGAGAGAGAAAGAGAGGAGAGAGAAGAGAGGGGGAGAAAGTGATGGGACCTAGGGTTTTCCTCTTGGGGGTATTTATAGGCCCTACACCTTGGGGTCTTCAAACGGACAAACGATAAGTTTAAAATACTGATTTTAAAATGCGTAAAACTAACTTAACTTAAAACATTGAGAGGAGTCAAGATAGAATATTATTTAAACTTAACTTTAATTTATAAAATAATATTTCTCATCGTTAATTAAATGATGAAACTTTAATAATTATTTAAAAAAATAAAGCCATATATTTAATCAAAAATTTAAAGCAAAATTCAAGTCCCACAATATTTGAAAATAAATTCATCATTTTTAATGATGAAGTTTTGCTAATAAAATGACTTTATACAACTATAATATTTTGGAACTCTTCAAAATATTATAATTATATTCTCTTAGAAATCAGACTTAGGTCCATCAACACTGAAAATAAATTATATAATATTTCTACGACATTTAAAATACTCGAGAGTATTAAAACATTGAACGTATTTTAAAATCAACTATTATCTTTTAAAATACGTCATCGAGATTTGACACATGCTTCGAGGATTGGCATGTGAATTGAGGCTCGTCCAAATCGAAGGAGAAATGAACAAACTGTCACATTATCATCTCAAGATTCGCTAAACATTAGAGAAAAGAATGAGCGGGTGTTACATCACTAAACACTTTACTATTCAATGTGATATTTATGTTTGTAGTGTAGGTGTTGTATTAGTAAAAAAGCATTGCACCTCTCCACATATGGAAAAAGAGCCATTGGCTTTGGTTTTGGTAGTCAAGAAATGGTATTCTTATGTTTTGGGCAAGCTTTTAGCATGCAAACAAACCATCAAAGCTTAAAGTACCTGTCTGAGCAGAAGGTCAAGACACCTACGCAACAAAAATGGCTTACTAAATTGTTGAGATTTGATTTTTGTGGTTAAATATAGGAAGGGGAAAGAACATTAGATAATGAATGCTCTGTCCAGAAAATTTAAAGACGCACCAACCCAACTGGCCGCCTTGTCCTTCCCCTCTGCTAGATAGATATCAGATTTGCGTGTATCCTTTTCAAAGGATCCTAAAATATAGAAACTAGTCTATGATTTTGCAAGTAAAGTCCTAAATGGACTAAATATCACATAAAGGATGGGCTGTTATTTTCTAAGGGTAGGTTGTATATTAGCAATTCTACTACTATTAAAGACCAGTTGCTCAACTTAGCTCATGGAAGCCCTTAAGCAAGCCACTCGAGGCTTTATAAAACTCTTCATCGAGCCCGAGCCAATTGTTATTAGAAGGGCGGTATGAAAAATATGTTAAGAAATTCATTTAGGAGTGTGATGTTTGCTAGCACAACAAAACTAAAAATATTCACCTAATGGGTCTCCTCCAACCTTTGATTGTTCCTACAAGAGTATGGTCTGATATCTCCTTAAACTTCATTGAAGGGCTACATCTTTCTCATGGATTCAATGTGGTTTTGGTCGTAGTGGATAGGTTGAGTAAGGATGCACATTTCATTCCAATTGCGCACCCTTACATAGCCTCTAAAATTGCGTAGGTTTTTATTGCCAATATTTTTAAATTACATAGAATACTTAGTTCTATTGTTAGTAACATGGCTCCCTTGTTCACAAGCCTATTTTGGAAGGAGTTGTTCAAATTGCATGGATCTGATCTCAAGTTCAGCTCAACTTATCATCCATTAATGGATGGTCAGATTGAAACTGTCAATAGTGTGGTGAGCATTATTTATTGTGCTTCTCTAGTGATAAGTCTAGAGAGTGGTCTCGATGGTTGCCTATGGCCGAGTAGTGGTATAATACAGAAATTCAAACTTCTAAAAAGATCACACCATTTGAGACAGTTTATGGATACCCACCTACACCACTATTGGTTCATTCTTCTAGGACAATTGTGGTACAGTTTGTAGAAGACACCCTAAGAAGTTAGGATCATATATTGCGTCTCTTAAAGGAAAACCAACAAGTTACCAAGAAAGAATGAAACACTTTGCAAATTTAAAGCATATTGAATGGAGTTTTGAGATTGGAGACTGGGTCTACCGGAGACTCCAACCATACAAACAACATCTGATTGTGCAACGTAGGAATCTAAAGCTCTCACCTAGATACTTTGGTCCTTATCAGATCGTGAAGCAGATTGATAACATTGCTTATTGTTTGGATCTTCCCTCCACTTCCCTCCTTCATCCTATGTTTCATGTATTATGCTTGAAGAAAAAACTTGGAGCTCAAAATGTGCTGGTGACTACAATTCCTCTGGTGGATGTTGATGGTGGTTTGCAAGTTCAGCTTGAATAAATTTTGCGACAACGCCTAAGGAAGAAGAGGGATCGTAATGTTAGTGAGTTGTTGGTCAAATGGAAAGGGTTAGGGTTTGATTAAGCCTCTTGGGTTGATTTTCGACACCAACAAAAAGACTTTCCTAACCTTAAGGGCAAGGTCTTTTGATGGAGTAGGGATTGTCATGGGCCTATGGGCTTTCAGGTTGGGCCTTTGGATTATCTGGACGTGAGGCCTTGTGATTGGCCTAATCTGACTTAGTCTATTTTTATAAAGGATGGGTCTTAGTTCAACTTGTAGGGTTTTTATTCGTAGTCTGTTAAGAAATGGGTTATGCACTTACTGGGTTGTTAATTATTGCTTAATTTCAGTAAGTTAGTGGGCTATTGGTTATTTTGAAATGTTTCTTTAAGTTGTTGTTATGAATGAAAATCCATTCAGAATTTTATCCATTCACTTGTGTTGGAGGACTTAGCCCCCTCGAAGTGGCTACTTATTTAATTACCGTTAAGTCTCCTACAAAATAAGTAGTTGTCGATTTCCCCAAGTCTAACTGATACAATGGTGCACTATTTCTTCCTTTGTCCCACTTTGTCTTTACCTTCTATGCCAAATATCCTTGTTATTTACACAATTTATCATATGGAGATGTTTAATTTTTTTTTTCTCATGTGCGTTATATAGATACACTAGTCCTAAAGTGTCTGAAGTTTGGATATCATGAGACCTATTGACCTAGTTTCACCCTTTTGAAAACAAGACTTGCATCGTCTTTGCAAATTTCAAGACAAGAGTATAAATCTTCTCTGCTATTCTTTTTAGATGTTTTTGTTCTTATGGGCTTCTCCATGGTATGAGAAAAGTAGACCAAATAAAGGATCTTAATTTAGAAGATAACCTGATAAGCTTATTGGGGGTCTTTGAAGCAAGATGTATAGGTAGGGGAGGGGCGAGATTCATAGTGGGGTGAGGTGGGGGAAGAGATTTGCACGAACATTGCACGGAGGAGGAACGGTGATTCTAAATGAGATGGGAGGTGATTTTCGGGGAAAGGGTGCTGCAATTTGTTGAAATAAAATGAAAGGGAGAACGCAAGGGGTAGAGGGAACAATTTAATTAGAAGAAAAAATGAATTTGTTTAATTTAGGCTTTTACGTAGAAAGAGAAAAAAAAAACCATGTCAATACAAAGAATTTGGTGTGGAAATACTTAAGGAGGCTAAGTAGATTTACTCTTTCAGCATATAACATTAATGAAATAGTTTATATTACGATTTTGTTTCAAGAATAAGAGAAGAAAATTAAATAAGAAAAATTATGAAATTAAAAAATTATTTGAATATTATTTTTGTTTTAGAGTTTGAAAAAGTAGTATTATTTTTTTGCATTTTGTTTGTGAGTTTGGAAAAGTTGTAATGATTATATAAGAGTTGAAAATTTAAAATTGAAAGTGTTTCATGTTTGAGTGATGTTTGAGAAGGAAATATATGAAAATATACTAAAATACTTGAGAACAGTTGTATTATTAAAACCTTTAAGGCTCTATAAGTAATTGTTTGTATGGTAGGTGTTAGATCTACTCCTTAAATTCTGCACACGGACGTGGTTTAATGTAATGCCATCTTATCTATTAGGGTTGTAAAAAAAATTGTGAAACCGATAAAACTGATCATACCAGTTCCAGTTTCAAATAATCAAAATCGGTTAGAAATCGGTCCAATTCTAGATTTGATATTTAAACCATCGGATTCAAACTGGATATATTTTAGTTATATATATTTTTATATGATTCTTGATATTATATATGGTAACATTTCGCTCCCTCAAGGTTAAAAATGATGTCACTTTTAAAAAGATAAGCAACCGATGTGCTACCATTGACCTCGAATTTTAAAAATATTTTATTATATTTTAACAAAAACGTCAGGTACAAGCATTCCTTATAATAAATAAAATCGTTCAAAATATTGAAACTATAAAAAAGAACACGTGGAACTACTTGAATGCAAATGTAATTTAAGTTTGGTTAGGATTAGATTATTTGATTTTAAATTTGAATATTTGATGAATGTAATTTTAATAGGAATCTAAGTATTATCCGATAAGGAAAGAATTTAATTTGTAATGTAACTCTTATCAAGTAAGATTTCAATTAAAAGATAAGAAATTGTAAGAATCCTAGATATATATTCGGGTTTAATAATTAGCTGAAGAGATTGAGATGCACGAATAGGGCTGAGCAAAAATCCGAAAATCCAACTCCGACTCCGCCCCGACTCCGATTTGTCAGAGTTGGAGTCGGAGGAAAAACTCCGACTTTAATCCGGAGTTGGTAAAGGAGTCCTGCCGACTCCGACTCCGACCCGAACCGACTCCGATTTGTAACCCGACTCCGACTATATATCCGACTCCGACATTTTGCATATAATTTGTAAAAAAAAATATATATGTATTTTTCATATACAACTATTATAAATAGATAATTAAATTAATTATTGTTTCCAAATAATTTACTCATAATAGGCCATATTAATTATTGTTTCCAAATAATTTACTCATAATATAATAGACATATATAATTATAAACACTAATATATTAAGAATTACTAATATAATAATTTGTAATATTAATATATGCAAAATTAAAGACTAACATATAAGTAGTGATGTATTATAAATTAATAAATAATAAAATATCATAATGTTGATAATTACTATTATATAATTTTATAAGCATAAACTTATTCAAAATAATTTCTTAATAATATAATAGACATTTATTAAGACCAAAGTTCAAACCTTAAATTCTAAACCCTTAATCTTAAATTCTAAACTATTACAACCATAGATGATAATTAAATGAAATAATAGTATGTTGGATAATGTATAAATATCAATGTATGAGCCAATGTACATTAATAATAATATTAATGTATTAATACCAATGTGTTTTTAAAGACTAACATATAAGTAGTGATGTATTATAAGTTAATAAATAATAAAATATCATAATGTTGATAATTACTATTGTATAATTTTATAAGCATAAACTTATTCAAAATAATTTCTTAATACTATAATAGATATTTATTAAGACCAAAGTTCAAACCTTAAATTCTAAATCCTTAATCTTAAATCTTAGACTATTACAACCATAGATTGATAATTAAATGAAATAATAGTATGTTGGATAATGTATAAATATCAATGTATGAGCCAATGTACATTAATAATAATATTAATGTATTAATATCAATGTGTTTTTAAAGACTAACATATAAGTAGTGATGTATCATAAGTTAATAAATAATAAAATATCATAATATTGATAATTACTATTGTATAATTTTATAAGCATAAACTTATTCAAAATAATTTCTTAATAATATAATAGACATTTATTAAGACCAAAATTCAAATCTTAAATTCTAAACCCTTAATCTTAAATACTAAACTATTACAACCATAGATTGATAATTAAATGAAATAATAGTATGTTGGATAATGTATAAATATCAATGTATGAGCCAATGTACATTGATAGTAATATTAATATATTAATACCAATGTGTTTTTAAAGACTAACATATAAGTAGTGATGTATTATAAGTTAATAAATAATAAAATATCATAATGTTGATAATTACTATTGTATAATTTTATAAGTACAAGCTTTTTCAAAATAATTTTTTAATAATAATATAATAGCAATATTAATGTTTAAACACTAATGTGTTTTTAAAGACTAACATATAAGTAGTGATGTATTATAAGTTAATGAATAATAAAATATCATAATGTATCATAATACTATTGCATAAAGTTTAAGGAATTTGTTTTATTTAAAAAACTTATAATTATTTAAAATTATTTTTAAATTCCATTTACTAACATAATTTGTTTCTTTAAAAATATTTAACAAACTTTCTTATTTAATTTTATAATAAAATAATATTAGTTCTAGTATTTATTTTGAATTAATTATATTATATTTATACTTTTAATTGTTTATTTTTATTTAATTTATTTATAAACTTATTTATAAATTTAATATATACCGTTAGATCTAGGTTTAACCTAGATCTAACGGTATACATTAAATGCATATATATCACCGATAGCCCTAAGCCCATTGCCCCCGCGCGGTGCGCCCTTCCCCTCACTTCTCATGTTCTATTGTTCTCTTCATTTCAAGATTAAAAATTCGGAACTCCCATGCGCACCTCAACGATAGCCCCATTCCCCCCGCGCCTGCTTCAACTGTTCAAGAGTTGCTGCCGGGAGCTACTGTTGCTCTCCTCCAGATCAATATCGCTTATCGAAAGAGGTTAGTTCATATAATTCACATGCTTATTCTGTTATTCGTGACTTTAGTCTAATTTATTGTGGGTTTTAGATTTCGATTGATCTGCGTTGAGTTTGGTCTAATTGATTTTGGTTCTAATTTGTGTTAGTGTGAGTATTGATTTTCTGTGGGTCTAATTTATACTCTGTCCCCAATCTTGGTGTCTCGATTTCAATTTTTATAAGTATTGGAAATGGTATAAATTAATCCGTTTATGTTTATAAGTGAGCAAAAGATAACTAGGTTGTATTTGTAACTTGTTTCTGTTTATAAAAATGAAAAAAAAAAATTTGTTGTTTCCAGCTGCATCCCTTGTAAGCACCGTCCTCATCTCCCCTGTTTTTGCTTCATTTTTACATTTGGCCTAAATTACTCCATGATTGGGGGGTAATTGCAGAGGCATTCATTGAAGGTTTGAGGTGTATAATGTTTGTTTTTTTTTAACAAGACGCCATCGTTGTATTTCCTACTCTTGCTTCCTCATGAGATGAAATTTGAGCAATCTTCAATCCAACCACATAACAGTAGTGCTTCCCCTCAATACATTACATTCAAGCTATTTATGAGTTTAATTACAAGCTATGTGGTGACATACAAAATGCCATCAGTTTAGGAGTTTAATTAATTATTTCAATCACTTAAAAAAAATTGCAAGAATGAATCGAAATGATCAGTAAATTTTCTCAAGTGCATCCAGCGATCTATCCAGTCTTTTCTAAAACTTAAGTATTCTAGAAATTTACACATCATTTCTCTATCCACAATATGCAATACATATGCATTGAAATCTCAACAGGAAACCTAATTTCTTGATTATTCGTTCTATTTGGATTTCTGCCCATTTTCTTTGAAATTTTGTATTAATCTCCACTATAAAAAAAAATAGTATCTATAATTAATTAATGATATTATTTTAAATACCAATTTTTTTTTGTAGTACCCTATCAACAGACAGAAACATTATTTGGTTATCTTCCTTGGACCTTCCTTGCCAATGGAAGGTGGTGGAGATCTAGCGATTTACATGATTTTGTTGACTAATTTAAATGTGAACAGAAATCTTCTTTTAAGTCAATGAATCTATTAATTAATTAATAAAAGTCTTCCGCCCTTAGCTATTTGGAAAGTATTGTTCCTATTACTATAATATTAAAGAAAAAGATTTATGCTTGCAAGCTGTTATATATAAAAGACACCTTAAATTAGCTCCACCCACTCATCCTATTCAAGTTAAGTCATCTAATTTTGATTTGCAATGAAATATATTTTTATTTCCAAATGATCTCATCTCTAGCACTTGAATCCTTGATGTATATATTAAAAAATCTATATTTGTAATGAAATATACTTTATATTTAACATTATGATATCAGATATTTATATTTCCTCTATTTTTTTTTTTGACGTTTTAAATCATGAATGTTCAAGGCTTTGGAAGCACTCCTACATCCACCTCTGCATCATGTCCAACAGGACCACTACCTCCCCCTATGGAAGAACCTCCATCTCCCATGATCGCAGAGTCTAATGAACAATTAGACTCTGCGACGGCCACTCAGCCCACTTCTAAAACAATCTGCTCTACTCGTCAAAGAAATCCCCCAAAAAATATATCTATTGTTTGGGATAACTTCACAAAAGATAAGGATTGCGATCCTGATGAACTCACATGCACTTGTAACCATTGTAGGAAACAATTTAAATGTCATCCTAAGAGGCAGGGTACTTCAGCATTGAAAACTCACATTGATCTTTGCCCTAAAGGACCTAAGAAACGAAAAAATCAACAATTCTTGATCCCAGAGGCAAGAACTGATGGAGGGGAAGGGGAAAAGAGATTAGGGATGACCAAGTACAATGAGAAAAAAATTAGGGCTGTCCTAACTAGGATGGTGATTATTGATGAATTGTCTTTTTTAGTTGTGGAAGGTGAAGGGTTTCGAGAATTTGTTAGATCTTTTGATCCTAGGTTTCCTATTCCTTCTCGTTTTACGGTAATGAGGGATTGCATGAGACTGTTCTTGAGAGAAAATGATAGTTTGAAGAAAATGTTTTTAACTACTAAGCAAAGAGTGAGCTTGACCACTGACACTTGGATGTCTATCCAAAACATCAATTACATGTGTGTTACGGCTCATTTTATTGATAGTAGTTGGAAGTTGTATAAGCGGATAATTTCATTTTCTCGTATTGGTGATCACAAAGGGTCAACAATTGGTAGGACATTGGAAGAGTGTATACTTGATTGGGGGATTGACAAATTGCTTACAATAACTATAGACAATGGTTCCACTAATGATTCCGCTATTGATTAGTTGAAAACAGTTGAAGTTGGAAGATTGGAGTGTGTTGAGGATCATGCGTATATCCACATGAGGTGTACTGCGCATATTTTAAACCTTATTGCCCAAGAAGGTTTAAGCGAAGTTGATGAGTTAATCAGCAAGATCCGTAATTTGATTAGGTATGTAAAGTCTTCTCCTCAAAAACTTGCCACTTTCAATACTTGTGTTGAAAGGTCAAAAACTTGATGATGACCAGTACTCACGAGTTTATTTGTCTGAATATGGGCATGGGAGAAAAGGATTGGGAGCTCCCATGCATGATGATTGGGAGGTAATAGAGAACTTTTCGAAGTTCTTGGGAGTATTTTATAATGTCACAATGCGTCTTTCTGGTACATTATATGTCACTTCGAATCTATTTTTTAAAGAGCTCGCTGGTATTCATAAAAACTTGATGGGTTTTTGCGAGAGTAACAATCGACGCTTCAGTTCAATGGCCTTAAGAATGAAAGAAAAATATGATAAATACTGGGGGAATATTGAAAAAATAAACAGGTTATTGTTTATTGCTGCGATTCTTGATCCACGGTGCAAATTGGAAGCTCAAGAATATTGGTTTAAAAAAACATTGGGTGAGAATAAATGTGAGGAATTTGTTGAAATCCTTAAGGATGATTTTATCCGACTATATGAACAATATGCAGAGTTCAGTGGTGAGTACACTAGCATAAGTGGTCCTAGAGATGATACTTCTAGTGCTCAGAGTGATACTGGCATCTTAAAAAGGGATAGCAATAGCGTTATTGGTGACGATATTTACATGGATCTCCATAAAGACAAGAGTTCAAGTATGTTGGATATTAAGTCGGAGTTAAAATGGTATTTGTTGGAAGCTGTTGAGATCCCCTCACAGAGTTTTGATATTTTAATTTGGTGAATGGTCAACTCTACCAAATATCCAATTCTTTCAATGATGGCGAGAGAAATCTTGGCCATTCCAATTACCACTATTGCTTCGGAGTCTGCATTTAGCACGGAAGTTCGTATTTTGGATCCATTCTGAAGTTCTTTGGCTCCTAGAACTGTGGGGGCCCTTGTGTGTACGCAAAACTGGTTGAAATCTACTCACATATGCTTAAGTTAAGATCATTTCGCTTTAATTGATGATGCAGAGAGTTATAAATTAGACTCAGGTAACATATTTCAAATTTAATTAATTATGTTACATAACTTGATTTGTCTTTTTTTTTTTAAATACTAATAGCTTATATTTTAATATGTTAATGTAGAATTGTTACTAATATGGCGAACTTACTACATTTAGAATGAAGATGATTGAGGTTTGAGGTGCTTTGTTATTGTTGAGTTTGAGTACTTTTTTATTTGTTTAATTTTGTTTTTGTATTTGTAGAAATTTATGTGGTATCTTATTTCCTTACTAATTTTGTTTTTTTTTTTCTTCAGGCACAGCCGCACAAGTGGGAAATTTGAAATGGCATATAATTTATAATTTGTATTAGTTATTTTGTTGAAATGTGGAAACTATTGTTTGTTTGTTTTCTATTGTTTATCTTTTGTTGTTGGATGATAATTTGAAATTTGGGAAGATAAATTGTGAAATGTGGATGAATCATCTATATGATGTGATAGATGATGGAATATAGATTCAATGATGGTACGTGATGGGTATTATTTGCATATCCAGGATGATGAAATATGGGTTCAATGATGAACCATGATAGATGATAGATACTAGATAATGGGTATTGTTTGCTTTTATTTTTTGTTGAAATGAGACAATAGTATGGTTACTACCATCAAGTTATGTATTTAGTTAATTTGTAATAATACTTTTATTTTGTAATTCTCAATATTTGGTTTTGATTATGTATATTGTATTGTTAATTTGTAAGAATGATTTTATTTTATTATTGACATTTGACTTTGGTTTTGTAATTTTAATTGGTTGGAATTTGTAATTTTGGACTTTTGGCTTTGTATTTCGTTATGTAATGATATTGAAGCCCAACTTCGATTTATTATAGTTTGAAATTGTAAAATTGAAATGTCAAATGGGTTAAGAAAAAGGCTAATACAAAAGTCTAACAAAAAAACCCAATTCCGACTCCGACTTTGACTCCGTTCTGACTCCGCTCCAACAAAGTCGGAGTCGGAGTCAGAGTCGGATCGGAGTGTATAGAAGTCGGAGTCAGAGTTGGAGGTTGGATTTCGTTTCTGACAAAGTCGGAGTCGGAGTTGGAGGATTCCATTTCCGACTACGACTTAGTCGGTGCTCAGCCCTATGTACGAATTAAATGAAGAGATTGAAGCTGGTTTAAACTCGGAGACATCTAGTAAAAAAGTTCCAGGCTGACACGTTTGCAAGCAGTTTGCAACATAACAAACTAGGCAACTGGACAAACTGTCAGCAAAATCATATTCAAATTCAACCACTCAATTGCCTATTGAAGGAGGGACTCGGCTGAGATTTAGGTGAACACTTGAAATCACCGAAAGACACATTTTCACATACATTGTTGAGAACTTGAATATTTGGGTAGAATTTCAAATAATTGTGTGAGAGAAAATTCTTGAGTGAAGAATTTCTCTAGATACTCATTCCGAGGGATTGAGTTTGAGCATACTCCAAAGGGGAGTTAAAGTGTTCATAATCGGTGACTGGAGGTTATAGTAGAAAAGACAATGGATTGGAGATCGTCAAAAGTTTTGACAACTACTGCGGTAGAAGGCAAGTGAGTCATTTTTCTTGTAGAGTAAGAGTGTCTAAGTTACAAATGTTTTTTGAACTAAAAACTTTACTTGTAATATCTCAATCTAATAAGAATGGCTTTCTTGAATTTGGATACCCCGTAGGGTTTTGCCATTAAAGAGTTCTTCATTGGATTTTCCTTCGTTACCAAATATTACATTTATTTTATTTAATATTTTATGTTGGTTACTAAATGGTGTTAAGTGTTTCTGTTAAGTATAAATGCGTATAATCAGAGGTAACACGAGAATTATTTAAGTATAAAAATCATAATAAAAAAACTGTGTAACAAATGGGTGGCAAATTGTATTTTTGGGTCGTGTCAAATCATAAACATTTGACTATATAAGTCAACTCAAACCCAACCACTTAAGTTAAATGTGTCAAACTTTGAAACTCTAACCCAACTCATTTATAAATATATTAATACGATACGACTCATTTAAACCCGTTTATTTTATGTAAATGGGTTGAACTAAAATAAGTAAGTCATTTGACCTGATTAACATAATATCATATAAAAGTTAAAATCTATATTTAAAAATAACCACAATATCTTAAAAAATATTTTTCAAATTTTAATATATAATAAAATCAAAATTACAAACCATACAATAATAAATATGAGCATAGATTTAAAATTACAATCCTAATAATTAAAATATAAGCATACTAAGAAATACCAATATTATAACTTAACAATGATAATATTTTAATTTTGAAACAAATTCTAAATGGGTCAAAATAACTTGATTTCGTGTTAAACAGGTCGACTCATTTAAAATTGGTCAACCAATTTTGACTCGTTATGGTCAAACTCAAACCCGCTAATTTCATGTTGTGTTCATATTAGGTTCATGGGTCATATCACATATTATCACTCCTAGTAATAATTTGAGCCTATAGGGCTTCTCCTTAGGTCAAGTCTTGTCCTGTAACTCTACTTTCATAGATATTAAGACCTATGATGATTTAAAACATAAAACATAACTAAAATGAGTTAAAAACTCAGTAAGAAATTCATCATAATGTAAACATAACAAATGTAAAGTTTTTGTTAAAATATTTTATCTGAGAATTTAAAGTCATGATGATTTATAAATATGCTTATGGCATGCATGATGTCTCTTGAATTATATTAATTATGTGACTTATCTAAATAATCTGATTGACCAATACACTAAGTATGTGTGCAAGGTTGTGTATTGTTCCCATATCTTGTGGCACTGGCCACAAGGGGAACCATTGATCTGATTTGATTGTAGTACTATGATAGATGATAGATCACTCTTGAGTGTATGCCTTGTACATCCATTCTGAATGCATTGGTACCATGCACTTTAATGATCATATGTTTAATCTAAATCTATATCTTATATTTTTGTTATGAAAACTTATGTTTTATGCAATATGAGATGCATGATATGCATAATACATAAATACTATAAAATGCATAATTAAACATGATAATAATTGCACTGAATGATATGCTTGCAAATATCATGACATGTGTAGTATATAAACATTGGCTTCCAAAGAGTTGCTTTCAATGATAATATATCAAACTAACTTATGTGCATTAATCCAAATTTTATAATCAAGCTACTTAGCTCGTAATGTTTTCCAATATTTTCGACACGAGATTGATAATTTATAAAATTAGCAGATAACTTATTACAATTTATAATTGAATATGTATTTTGATATAAGCTTGAAATATTCAAATAACCTATTTATTCTAAAAATCTAAAATGTCATTTTAATCTTAAGAATAGTCTAATATTTTGTTTGCCTGAATTCTCATAAATCTTTGTTCTCCATTAAACCCATTATACATAACTGTAAGCCTATTTCAAATTGTATAACCCATAACATACTATACATAATAGCCCGTAACCGAGAGAAAGAACTAACTTAAGAGAGAAAAATAAGATAAAGAGAGAAATTAGCTTAAGTGAGGGATAGGGAATTATATAGAGGGAGAGAGAGACTTTTCCTTAGTTACGGTGGGGTGGTAAAAATAAGATATAAAGAGAAAGCTGGTGTTGGAGCATGGTGTTGTGTTTGCTACCATGGGGTGGTGAAATGGTGGTCAAAAAGGGCTGAGGAGCAACTAACTTGCTTTGTTTTGACTTCCTAAAATAGAAGAGGTGGTGAAGCATGCCTTACAGCATTGTGGTGCTGTGCTGGCCTTTGTATGGTGGCTTAGGGCAGAGCTAGCTTCTTCTCTCGATGGTTTGCAACACATGGTATAGTAAGGACAATGGCAATGAGACATACAGTGTCATCATGTAAGCCTTTAATGGTGGCTTTGGGTTGCAATCGAGAGAGGGAAGATAACTTCTCACACATGCAGAGGTGACCAATGCCAATGTCTTTGGCTAGGCAATGCATGGTGGTTTGTGGCTCCAACTGGGTGTTGTGATGGTTGCTGATGGGACTGCTTCTTCTTGTTGAAAAACCTATGTATTGTATTAAAGTGTTTCTTATGTTACAATGAGGCAAGGCCTCGAGATATATATATATATATATATATATATATATAACAGTCAAGAGGAATATTCCTCTATATCACAAAATAACAAAATATGATTGCAAGCAATGCGTACAATAGTGGTCCTGCTATAATGGGTGGTTAATGGGGGTGAGCCTGTGCATAGGCATTGCTGGTGAGGTTTCAGTGTGGAGATGGTCCTGTGCAGCCTTGGGAGGTTTTGGCGTGTGCTTGGCAGGTACACTGAGGAGTTTGCTTTGAGGGATATAGCATGCTCTACATGGGATGCCATAACTTGCTCTAAATGAATGCCTTAACAGACCCCCTCTAGTCAAGCGGGAGTTCACACAAGTGAAGACTTGAACACAAGTGTTGGGAGCGTGTAATAGACAGAAGCTTTGTAAGCACATCAAGTAATTGATCCTTCCCTGAAATAAATGCCACTGAGAGAGATTTGTTGAGGACTCTATTGCGCACAAAGTGAAAGTAAATTTCCACATGTTTTGTGCTTGTGTGAAACAGGTGATTAGAGGAAAGGTAAGTTGCCTCGAGGTTGTTGCAGTAGAGAGTTGGTGCCTCATTGAGATTTATGCCAAGGTCTTGGCATAAGTGCTAAACCCAGATGACTTCGACAGTAGCATTAGCTACTACATTGAATTCCTTTTCTGTTGAAGATCTTGCTATGGTCTATTATTTTTTGGATGACCAAGAAATGAGCTTGGAGCCCGAGAAGACTCGAGAAAATGCAATATGCACTTGTGGACTTCCTGTCATCTGGGAAACCTGCCCAATCCAAGTTTGTGTAAGTTGTTCAGTTTATGGAGAAGGATTTTGATGAGAGGAACCCGAGATTGGATGTTTGCTTGAGAAAATGGAGAAGCCTCTTCACTGTTTGTCAGTATGGAACACGAGGGGAGTGCATGTAGTGGGTCAATTTACTTACTGCAAATGCTAGATCAGGTCTCGTGAAAGAGAGATATTGAAAGGGAGCCAACTGTGCTTCTGTATAGGGTATGATCTTCAAAGAGATTCCCAAAATGAATGGAGAGCTTCTCAATGGTTGCCATGGGAGTTTTTACAAGTTTTGCTAAGGACATGTTGGTGCATTGGAGAAGATCAATTATATATTTCTTTTGGGTTAGAAGGAGACCTTTGTTTGTGTAAGTGGCCACAATACCTAAGAAGTAGCTTTCCAAGGTCTGTGATAGGAAATGCCAAACTTAAGGCTCGAGTAGGTTCATTGATCAATGCCATATCCAAACCTGTAACAAGAAGATCATCCACATATACCAATATATAGATTATATTTGCACCATGGATTCTAACAAAAAGTGAATTATCAGCATTTGATAGTTGAAACCTCAGATCAACCAACTTGTCACTTAGCCTTGAATTCCTACATGGCCCCTTTCCTACATGACTCCTTTTTCATTGTTGCCCTCCATTAAAGAAATTTTTGTGTAGTGGTGAAGCATGTAGGTGTATCTAGTATTGAAGGCAGGATTGAGATGTTTGCTCTAGGTGGTGGCATTTATTGTACCATCTGTGAACTGTCGAGGTTTATAAGCACCTGTTTATGATCGAGTCATCTTGTGAGTTGCATCATGTGAAAGCTACTGAACATTAAGAGTTTGAGTTGGAGTTGAAGAGGCTTAAGGTACTAGGCCGAGTATAGAGGGAGTTTGAGAGGGCTGAGTGACCATGAATGGGTTTGCTGGACAAAGACCATTTACGAGTGGGGAGAGAATTGGAAGGGTGACATGAGTGGATTGAATTGCACTGTTGGGTTTAAAAATGAGAGAAAAGGGGAAATGAGCCTCATTGTTATCTTTGGAGATATAAATACTATGAGTCGGAATATGATAGCAAATGGCTCTTTTGTGAGATGGGCTTGACCTGAGATAAACACATTCTAAGGCCATATATTCAAATTTGTGGTCAATGAATGGTCAAATGAGGGGCCAACATGCAGACCCGAAAACCTTGAGAGTTATAAAATCAGATTCAGTTTTATGCGGCATGAGAAAAGGTGATGAATGATGAATTGTAGAAGACGGAAGCATGTTTATTAACCTTACAGTATGTTGAAATGCGTAGGGCCATAGTTGCAAGGGAACAGATGCATAGGCAAGCAAAGCTAAGCCCAAATCAACAATGTGTTATATTTTCTCTCTATGATTCCATTTTGAGTATGTGCATGTGGATATGTCACTTGATGTGTGATTCCAACTTTAGATTAAAAAAAAAAAAAATTGAAAGATCTAAATTCTCCTCTCCAGTCAGTTTGCACTTTTTTTATTTTTGTAAACAATGCTTGTGATTTTGGCTGTAATGGGAAAAGCCATGTATATAAAGAGTAATCTTCCACAAAAGATATGTAATATCTAAAACTTTCATTAGAAACATATGAAAAGGGACCCCAAAGGTCACTGAAAACAAGAGAGAATGGTTTACTTGATCTATGGGTTCGGGCATGTGCTGGCTGCCTATGATGTTTAGCCATGGCACAAGCATTACAAAAACTAAAAGATAGAAACTTATCAAAAGGAATGCCATGCTTGGCAATAACTGAACGAATTATCTTGAAAGATGGGTGACTGAGCCTTGAGTGCTAAAGAGGAAGAGGAGAAGGTGTAGAGGCCACTAGTTGTGTTCCATTGAAGCAGAGTTTTCCTCGTGTTTGAATCCTTGACAAAGAAATTATGTGAGTGAAATTAGAAGAACATGTTGTTATCTAAACAAAACTACCTAAGGGAAATCAAGTTTTTAGTGAAAGGTGGAACACATAACAATTTTGTTAAGAGAAATTCGGAAAAGTTTGAGGGGAAAGTTGCTGAACCAGAGTGGGAAATGGGAATGGGAGTGCCATCTCCAACTCGAAGCTCGTCTCCAAGATATTCAGTAGTAGGCAAATTTAGATTTGCAAGTTCACTTGTGACATAATTTGTGGCTGTCGTATCATGGTACCAAGGGCCACTTGATTGATAATTAAAAGAGCTATAGTCTGTAGAGGGTGGAGCTACTGCTGTGTATGCTTGATTAAATCTATAGATGCATATGAATGAGGAATATCCCATTTTGTTACAGACTTGGCAAATAGGTTGTGAGTCAGGTATGGTTTATGAAAAGTTAGGTGAAGAGTTACCTGAGAATTGAGATGAACCACGTCCATGACCCCTACAACCACGATTTGAGTTATTTCTTCCTCTTGAACCATGGTCATGTCTATAAAAGGAAGATCTTGTAGTAAAATTAGCAGATGCCTCTGGTGCATACAGCAAGGAGGCATTTGTTAAGTGATGTTGTAAGCGAGCCTCATGGGTGAGCAAGTGGCCAAGCAAAAGCTTTGTAGAAATGGGATCAATCCTTATTGTAACCGATGAGACTAATGCCTAAACAAGCTAGTAGATAAGGCACAAACTCGTAGAAAGGAAATGGTCTGCCAGTAGCAGCCATTGTATCAGCAAGAGTTTTGGCTAGTTGGTAATAAGTGGTGTGGAATCAGTGCCTTTCTTAAGGCTGGCCAGCTTTAGTTGTGTTTGAATGAGATGAGCTTGTGAGGCTGAGGCATAAATGTTCTAAATGGAGAGCCAAACATCGCAAGCAATAGCACACCTAACTAATAGCCTTTGGCCTTTCAAATATGGCACGAACTTTCTATAACATAAAGTTCTTAGGCGTGAGTTTCATAGAGATAATACGGAAAAAATTGGGTAAGGGAAGGTGGGAAGAAAGGTGGGTGTAGAAGAAGAAGAGGTGGAAGAAGAAATAAATATTGTGGACATTAGTCCTAGGTATTCTCTAATACCATGCTGAAAAACCTCTATATTGTATTAAAATATTTCTTATGCTACAATGAGGCAAGGCCTCGATATATATATATTATACGAATCAGTCGAGAGGAATATTCCTCTGTATCACAAAACAACAAAAAATGACAGCAAGCAGCGAGTACAATAGTGGTCCTGCTATAATGGGTGGTTAGTGAAGGTGAGCCTGTGCATAGGCACTGTTGGTGAGGTTTCGACGTGGAGATACTCTTGTGTAGCCTTGGGAGGTTTTGTCGTGTGCTTGGCAGATGCACTGGGTGTAGTGGAGTCTTCTTTGAGGGACGTAGCATGCTCTGTATGGGATGCCATAGCATGCTCTACATGGGATGCGTTAACACTTCTCCAAATGGTTGATGTCGAACAAGACATGGTTGTAAGTGCAAGGGTGGTCTCCATGGTGGCGTAACTGGCACTATGGTGGTGTCTCTACAACATACATAGGAGATATTATAGGTAGTCGTTGTTGGGGCTAGTGCTTTGTATGTGATGATTTGGTTCAGCAACCCTAGGTTCATAGGGGAGATGATGACATGTGGATGGTGCTAAGTGAGTATCTGGAGAAGGAAATAACGTTTAAGAAATGTTGACGTGAGAGGATTGTAGAATTGTAAACCGAGAGACCTCTATTAAGACATGAACCCTAGTGGAAGGCAAAGACATGAACCCTAGTGGAAGGTGGAGATGTGAACCCTGCTTGGATTCAGAGTTGATCTTAACTCATCTCATCTTATTTTATCTAATCATAACAATTTTTTCAAATTCTTATACAAAATATAATAGACAACTTAATTTTTAAATCTAAAATAATAATAATTTTAAAAATAATATTGTAACAATATTTTATTTAACTTTCATCTCATTTGAACTCATTTCATTTCAACTCACTATCCAAACCTCACCAGACAAACTAGACTTGGACCTAATGGCTTTGGGTCCATTTTAGTCTATAAATATTAATTGAAGATTTAACTTAATTATTGAGCTCAATAAAATTCCAAAATTTAACATAAAAATGTATGGGCTCATGGACATTCCAAAATTATTTGACAAACCTAGATTGAGTTTTAATAAATATTGACCCATTAAACCTAATTTAAGCACAATAAAATTATCCATGTTATATCCATAATAGTATTGGATCGGGTCGTTATATATATAATTTCTTCATATTATATTATATTATATATATATATATATTATATGCTAATAGCTAATTAATAGATCATGAAATTTTAATCTTATTATTCATGTTTATTATGATATAACATGAATTAATTTTATAGTTTTTAATATAACATTTGAAATTTGATACAACTTATAAATTTTAATTTTATAATATAAAAATAATATAACATAAACATAACATAAAATAAGGAATATGGGTCAATCACTTGCTAAAATTTTGTTGGAGTATATGATTTTGTTTATCCATAAAATCGAAAAAACTAGATCGAACTAGGTTGAAACTAAAAAAAATCGAAAGTTTCAATTTTAATGATGAATTGGTTCGATGTTGGTTCTCACATTTTTAAAATCGGGGCTAGCTCAGTTATAACAAATGTTCAAAATCAGACTAAATGAGATCGATTACATTCTTAATATTACCTTATAAAGATCTTTCAATTTGATGGATCACGTTAAAACTTGTCAGTATGAACTATCTCATATAAAATTTAGGGTAATGTACCCTTATATTTGCTTTACTACTGCTCTCTACTATCCTGCCCATGTGGCCTTTATTTTTGTTTTTATTTTGCTTTTCCTATCTTAGATCTAATATCTTCAGTAGACAATTAAGGACCTTATCTCTCATTACCCAAAATAATCACTTCCCTTTCCGTGCCCAATAACTCAAGATCTTAGCTCTTCCCACCACGCCTAAAAATCACCGTCAATGGCAACAACTCGAGAAGGCTCGTAATCTCCCTCTCACACATCTATTTCTCTCTCTCTCTCTCTCTCTCTCTCTCTCTCTCTCTCTCTCTCTCCCTCCCACACCAGCTCGAGAAGGCTCGTAATCTCTTTCTCTCATGGAAGGCTCGTAACTCAAGACCTGTTGTGTGTGTATGTGTGCGCGGACACACACACACACACACTCTCTCTCTCTTTCTTAATCCCCACTCGTGTCAAGCTTAGGACAAGTGTTCGCTCCCCTTCTAGTCAAACCTCTTACAGTGTGGCCACCATTAATGGCATTGTCTCGGCTGAGGGTGCTTCCCTCTCCTTCACTAACACTAACTCTCTATGTATCTCTCTCCCACACCAGCTCTCTTTGTGTCTCGAGTATCAGCGATTTGGTTTAAATAATAGCAAGTGCTGACATTGTTGTTGCCACACAGAGCCACTTGAGATGCCCCTCCCAAGCCTCTAGTAAGCTCCACACTAGAGTTATAATTGAGCCAAGCCGAGCTGATCTTTAGCTTGTCGAGTTTGGCTCAATTAAAAATACTCGAGCTTGAGCTCGAGATTTTTTTTTAATTCTTTGTTCGAGCTTGAACTCGTCCCATAAACGATCTTGAGTCGAACCGAGCTTGAATTGTTTTTTTTTTTTAATTTTTGAATAATAATATTTAATAATTAATAAATTGGATAAATTAAAATTAAAAAAAAATCTAATATTGAATTTGTACAACTAGCAATTAGAACCTATATTGAAATATAAGATTTTAAATATTTATAAATAATTAATTTCTAACTAATTGATATTTATCCATAATAACAATATATTATATGCCTACATATATTTTTAATATATACATATGATAAAATAACATATATCTATTTCATACGTGGTTCCAACATACTAGTATATGAAATTATTAGATTTTATCGATTAATTATGTACAAATTATAAAATATACTTATGAAGTATATTCAATATATAGATAAAAGTAATTAGGTTACATATTTTATATCTAATTATAAGAGTAGTATGTTTATATTATTAGTTAATACATATATATGTATATATATAGGTCTAGGTATGTATTGATCAATATATGAATGAGTTTTAATCGAATCAAGCTAACAAGTCAACTCGAGCCTTAACAAGTGAGCCTCAATGAGTCTTAGTCGAGTCGAGTCAAGTTTTGTCGAATATGTGTCATTTACTAATCGAGCAGGTATCTGCTTTCACAGATGAGTTTTTTTTTTATGAGTCGAATTCGATCCGAGTTTAACTGAACGAGTATCGAATAGGCTCTCGAACAGACTAGTTCATTTACAGCCCTCCTCCACACTTTTTCTTTTATTTTCCACTATTTGTTATTCAATGTATTTGAGACTTGTTCAATCATATTTTAAAGCTCCCATAAGAACTCTTAGATTTGGTTCTGAAATGTATGATCTGTCACGATTTGGAAAATGTTGCCAATAGAGATTTATGGATGTATGAAATTACATCTATAATGTTATTTTGTGGCATTGTATGAGCAATATTAATTTATTCATTTTTTTTTCACACCCAAATTGATTTACTATCTTCATTCTAATCTTTGCCAAAATTAATTTTGAGACTACATCTAAATGTGCAGTTTTACAATTTGCAATTTATACTTCATTCTTCAATAGATCATGCTATAAATTACTTTGGAACTTTTTTACTATATATTGCCAGGAATTACTCTACCATACGTAACCTTACTCTACCTTATGTAATAGTTTTTTGTTATTTTTGCCATGAATTCTCAAGAGATCGATTCCAAAACCCCTATAGTGCGTATGATGAAGTAAACAAAAACTTGAACTAGTTATTCTTTAAGAAACTAGACATCCTTGCTAACCAAAGTTAATGTAAAGTTGAAAAAGTTGTCCAAAAAAAATGTAAGAACGATTATTATCAAACCAAGTGTACCAAAGAAATGACTATTCTAAATGACTATTGTATGTTAATCATTGTCATATTAACATGGGAACAAAAAAAACAAGGGCTTCCACATAAATCTTTCAAAGCCAATTCAAATCCAATATATAAAAGTACAAGTACATGAAAGCTATAGTACTCATGAAAATTAAAGCAGAGAGATGAATGAAAGGGTTGGTGTAGGCTGGACGTGACATGATAAGGGCTTTTGAGAGAGAAAATGAGAGGTGAATGAGAGGGTTTGGTGGATATCTCACTTGAGATGGCACTGTTGAACAGTGGCCACACCCTGGGAGGCACAAAGTAAAGGGGAGAGGAGGCTTAGCCTAGAAGTAACGCAAGGGCTTATGTGTGTTTTTGTGTGTGTGAAAGAGAGAGAGATAGAGATTGAGAGAATTAAGCCTCGTTTGGGTGTTGAGATGAGATTAAGAAATTTTTGAATAGTAATAAAATAGTTTGTAAATAGTAGTAAAATGATTTGAGTTAAGATGTTTAAAGGAACTTTGGAAAAAGAGTGAGAAAAAGTTGAATAAAAATATTATGAAGTTAAAGTATTATTAAAATAATATCTTTAATATTAATTTTGTTCTAAAATATGAAAAAATTGAATTATTTTTATGTTTTATTTAAAATTTTGGGAAAGTTATAAAATTAGATGGAAAAAATTAAAAATGCAAAATTGAAAAAATATTTATGTTTGTGGTGTTTAAATAATGAGATGAGATTGAATAAGATGAAATGATATTGGATAAAATGAGAGCATCTTACAATCCAAATGAGTCAACCTTAATGTGGGAGAGAGGCGAAGGAATGAGTATGATGGATATCTCACCTTCAACAACATTGTCGAACCCAAGCCAGAAGAGTGGGTT
Organism: Platycarya longipes; assembly: GCA_036559045.1. NCBI lineage: Eukaryota > Viridiplantae > Streptophyta > Magnoliopsida > Fagales > Juglandaceae > Platycarya > Platycarya longipes. The sequence continues at coordinate 24,321,007 of CM071789.1, read as the reverse complement.
TGGTGTGACATGAAAGAGAAATGAGCTTTTAAAATCTAAGACATTTGTGATGCTGATAAACAATGACCAAGCCAAAAGGTGATATGCGAATGAAAGGAGGAGACAAGAGGGGCAACGTGAAATATGAGATGTGCTTTTAAATTCCAAATGTAGAAAAAGGGAAATGGGGTTCTCAACTGTCTAATAGAGATTTTGAATCTCAAAGAAACAAAGGCAGAATAAAATAAAAACAAAAAATCTTGGTCATTGCGTATTAAAGCGATAGTAAAGCAAATGTAAATCTATCATTACTTTAAAACTTTTGCATAGACCAAATATTTCTGTAATATTTATTATAAGTGTTTAATTCTCTACTATTTTGGAAGAAATAACTCATGAACAACTCTTGTGCTTTTGTTTGTGTGTGTGAAGGATATTCAGTTGCTAAATGAGTTAATTAATGTGACACCCCTAAACCCCCGCTTTGAGTTTGACGGAAACTAAAGTATTGGGATATGTAAGCTTATAGTTACATGTCCTTTGTACTTGACAATTAATATGTAATACACATAATATGTTTATAACAATATGAATATATCACAAAAAAACAGATAAAGGCTTGAACAATAAGCTTCATACCAAATTAAAACTTCTATTGTATCCGAAAATAATAAGCTAAGACATCCTTACAAAAGTAGGGTCCCAAAACTTGACCCGTCAATCGTCATAACTACCAAAATATGGTTGTGAAATACAAGTCAAAGCATTTTTTTTTTCTAGGATCTCTTGGATGTCCATTATCAACTTCAAAAAGTTTAATATGAATTTCTTAATCACTTCAAGGCAATGTGCATATGAACAACTTTCCTCAAACCTTGGCGGCCAACATGGTTTATGCTTTCATGTCGTACTCGTAATTTTTTAGTCTTGTCACAATTTTTTACCAATTGAAAACTATAACAGTAAAATTTCAAGAAATCTTAACAAGTTATACAAAAATTGTAAACACAAAAGAACTCAACATATTTTTCCTTCATTTTCTCTCTTGATTTAAAAGTTAAAGAAAGACTCATGAGCACCTTGAGGACTTTAACCGAAACTCAAGAAACTTTGAAAAGAACTTTGGAGAATGGAAGTTTTTCCTTACCTAGTTAAGGCTCCTCAAGATGCTTGGCTCCTAAAATTTTTAACCTTGAAGTAAGTTAGGGCATGCTTGGGGCCTAAGATGATAAATAAAATTCTCATGTTATCTCATTTTATCCTATCCCATCTTATTTCTAAACATAATTCAAATACAAAATTTTTAAACTAATCATTATAACTTTTTCGATATCTTAATTTTATAATATTTTGTATTTAACTTTTTCTCTCTCTCTTTTTTAAAAAATTCAAAAATTACTCAACTCAAATTATGTTATTACTAGTTACAAACTATCTAACTATTATTCATAAAATTTGTATAATCTCACTATCCAAAACTGCCCTAATCATATAAGATGTGTGAGTTGATAAAAAAAAGTGACTAGGATTTTTTTCTTAGAGATAGGCTTGAGAATGGGGAAAGGAGTGTGAAAAAATTCTGATGGAAACATTTTGGTTCCTCTTTTAGGGGTGTATCGAGTACCAATACCCTTTCATCCATCGATTCTACCATAAATGCCTCCAATATCCTCTCATCCATCGATTCTCTCTCCTTTATCCTAATGATTGCTTGTCTTGGGGATATTAAGAGTCTCAATGCTTGCTTGCAATGTGTCTCGCCCCCTTTACCTGCTTCTTGTTTGAAATTTTTAGAAACCTAAGGCTCACCTATCGAAATGTCATCTCTCTCATTTCTCTCATTGTTTCTTTCTAGTTTGAACTCAAAGAACCATTGTGGAATACCATGTGGCGACATGTGGCTAAACTGAGCACCACTCTTCCTTTTTCTCATAATTGTTGTCTTGAAATTTTATGGAATACCTTGCATGAATAACAAGTGACATGTCCCTACCCAAAATCGAGCACGCTCTTCATCTCCCTCATGAATACTTCCTTTGAAAATAATTTTCAATCTCATTCTTTCCTATTTTATCTCATATCATTTTATTTTATTTCCAAACATTACTCAGACAAAAATATTTTCAAATTAATCATTATAATTTTTAAACAAAAGACAATTTAACTTCTTCAAATCTCAAAAAAATATATATATTATATTTTTATTTAATTTTTTTCTCCCTTATTTAACGAAATCCAAAAAATACATAATTCAAACTATCTCACTATTATCACAATACTATCTTGTTATTATTCATAAAACTGTCATCTCATTTTATTTCCCAAATATCCCTTAATTATTTTTATAAATTTTGAGACATATGTCGTGTTCATGTTTATGAAAGTGATGTATCAAATGTAACACATATGTGAATAAGGCCTCTATTCTTCTTATTCAATTGTATGAATAACGTCACATATTTATAGACTTTACATAGCCGACTTAAGTTGCTCAAATAATACAAATTACATAAAAGGATGTTATGTACTAAAGTAAAAATGATAAACATAAGTACAAAGTTGTAATAGTCCCTCTCAAGATGGAGAGTATATAGAATGAACTTCCATCTTGGCTATCAATGTACAAAATTGTTGATATCCTAATGTTTTAGTGAGAATATCAGCAATCTGATGTTGGGAAGTCACATGAAAAATCTTGATGGTTCCATCTTGAAGTTTGGCCCTTAAAAAGTGGCAATCAAGCTCAATGTGTTTTATATGTTCATGAAAGATAGGATTAGCAGCAATAAGAAGAGCAATTGCACTATCACAAAACAAATGAGCACTATGAGGATGAGAAATTCAAAAATCTGAAAGTAATGTGAGAAGTCAAACTATTTCACAAGTAGTTGTAGCCATAGAATGATATTCGGCATCTGCAAATGAATGAAAAACTTTTTGTTGTTTTTTAGATTTCTATGAAACTGAGGAATCTCTAAGAAATACACAATAACCAGTACTGGCTTTTCGAGTATCAGGACAAGAACTCCAATCAAAATATGTAAAAGCTTTGATTTGGAGAGAATAAGGTAGTTGGAAAAAATAATCCATGACCTAGAGTAAACTTAACATATTGCAAGATATGATAAACTACTTGCAAATGAGGCTCATGAGACTTATCCATATACTGACTAAGCCGATGGACAGAATATGTTAAATCTGGTTGTGTTATTGTAAGATACAATAATCTACCAATCAACCTTCTAAAAATAGTAGGATCTTTTAACAAATCACCTTGATCCTTAGAAAGTTTTAAATTTTGTTCCATAGGAAAATATGATGGTTTGGCTCCAAGAAACCCAGCATCTTGCAACATTTTAAGAACATATTTCCTTTGGTACAAAGAAATTCCTTTAGGCCATCTGGCAACCTCTAACCCAAAGAAATTCTTAAGTTGTCCAAGATCCTTCAGTTTAAATTTATTGTCCAATAAAGACTTCAAAACATCAACAGCATGTATATCATGATTGGCAATAAGAATATCATCAACATACACAAGAAGTGTAATGAAAGAATCCCCAATGGCGCAAGTAAACAAAGAATAATCAGTCTTAGAGTGATTAAAACCAAGTTCAAGGATAGCACTTGAAAACTTAAAAAATCATTGACGTGAAGCTTGTTTCAAACTATACAAAGATTTGTTTAACTTGCAGACTTGAGATTCTCCCTTAGTATGAAAATCGGGAGGAAGTTTCATATAAACTTCCTCTAGTAAACCACCATGTAGAAAGTCATTGTTCACATCGAGTTGTATTAAGGACCTATTCTTTACAGCAGCAATGGTAAGTAAGGTACGAACTATAACCATTTTTGTCACAGGGAAAAAAGTCTCGAAATAGTCCAAACCTTCACGGTTGAGTGTACCCCTTAGCAACTAATCTTGCTTTGTAATGTTCAATAGATCCATCAGCTCTATACTTAATCTTATAAACTCATTTACATCCAATAGGTTGTTGTCCAGGGGGTAGAGAGGTAACAGTTTAGATATTATTATTTTCTAAAACTATAATCTCGACAATCATAGCATCTCTCCTATAAGAGTGTTTGACTGTCTGATGGTAAAACTCAGGTTCTAGATCAGCAGTAATGGCAAATGCAAAGGATTTGTGTTTGGAAGACAAACGATGATACGAAAAAAAAAATATGAAGATCATAAGAAATACTTGTTGGTTGAGGAATATAACCTGTGGAATTTGATGAAGAGTGCAACAAAAGAGTTATAATAATAATCCTGCAAGTAACTAGGAGTTCCTTGAATTCAAGAAGATCTTTGAATGTGAGGAGATCTTTGAACGGGAGGAGATGATAGTGGTAAATCTATGGGAGATAATGGTGGTGTTGGTGATGTGTGGCTGTGAGAAACAGATTTAGTGGCTGGAATTAATGAAGAATTTTGTGTAGCAATAGGTATTGAATATATAGGTGAATCTGAAGGTGTAGCATTCTGTTCAGTAATATAATTGTGGTTGTCAGGTGAATTTGAATGTATGTGTATTGAACTTAAAGATGTAGAAAATTCAACAAGAAGTAAAACCACATTAGAAGGTTCATTAAGTGGATAAATTGTTGAGATTGAGTTTGAAGGCACATGTTCATGTAAAGAGTTAAAATGTATTAAAGTAGAATTATGAGAAGATACAAAAGGTAGAGAAAATGGTGTTCTATATGGAAAAACCTGTTCATGAAAGATAATATGTCTTGAAACAAAAATAGAATATCCTTTTATTCCAAAAGGATACCACAGCAATATGCATGGTCGTGCCCTAGGATCAAACTTAGATCTTGATCTAGATAGAGAAGAAGCAAAACAAAGACACCTAAACGTTCTAAGATGATTGTAAGTGGGAGGAAATTAAAAAAACAACTCACAAGGTGACTTATTTCCTAAAATGGGTGTAGGTAATCTATTTATAAGATTAGTGGATGTAAGGATGGCATCTCCGCAAAAAACAAAAGCTAAATTTGAATGAAACATTAGAGCCCAAGAGGTATTAAAAATATGTTGATGTTTACGCTCAATAACAAAATTTTGTTAAAGAGTTTCAACATAACTTAAATTATGTAAAACGCCTTTGGACTTAAGGAAAGAGTTTAAGAAAAATTTGGTACCATTATTGGTATGAATTTTCTTAATTTTAAACTGAAATTATTTTTTGATGAGTTTAAAAAATTGAGAGATGATAAGAGAAACTTCATATTTGCATTTTAATAGATATATACATGTAGCCCGTGTGCAATTATCAACAACTGTTAAAAAAAAATTATGACCTTTTTAATGTAGATGTAGAAAAGGGACCTCACACATTACAATGTATCAAATCAAAAGGTAAAGGTGAAAATGAGGATTATTAGGGAAATACAATTTTTTTTGCTTAACTAGTGGAAAAGTAAGACAAGACAATTCATTATTCAATGTACCAAGAATAACATTTTTTAGAATTTTCATCCTTGACAAAGAGAGATGACCTAATCTATGATGCCACAAATTAGCCAAAGAATTTTCTAAAATTTTTTGAACTAACACACAAAGTTTTAGGTAAGGGTAAAGAAGATACAACAAGAGAATGATTTAAATCACTAGGAGAATCTGGTTGCTACAGAAAATAGAGTCCTCTCTTTAGCCTACCCACTCCATTTAGCTTCCAATTTTTCAAGTCTTGGATTAACATGTGATCAGAAAAAAAAAAAAAGGATAAGCAACAAGTTAGATTTAATGTTAACTGGCTAACTGAAATTAATTGAAAAGTAAAAGCTGGAATACAAAAAACGTCTCTAAGTATTAAATCCTTAGAAATGATGACTATGCCGAGATGTGTTGCAGAAACACTTTGGCCATTTGGTAACTTGATAGTGGTGTTATTGACATGAGTGTATGAGGTAAAAATAGTAGTAGAAGGAACCATATGATCTGTAGCTTTTGAGTCCAAAATCCAAGACAAAGAATCAATGTTAGTAGACATAAGACAAATGAAAAAAAATAGAATTATGAAATACAGAGGATCCTATACTAGCAGTGGAAATAGAGGCAGTATTAGCATGATACTGAGAAGATACAAGAGAAACTGCATGTTCAGGAGGCTTAAGCATAGCCCAAAACTGTTGATATTGAACCTCAGTTAAGGATATAAGAGGTGCAACTATAAAAATGTTGTTAGAGATAACGTTATTGGCCATGGATTGTTGCTGTGGCTTAAACTTGTATCTAGGAGAATAACCGTAAAATTTAAAACACTTCTCCATAACATGGCCAACAATGCCACAATACTTACAAATAAGCCTGTCCTTTTTAAAACCATGCTTAATAGATCGATTAGTATCAATATTAACAGCAAAAGCACGATTCTCATCAGTAGAGGTATGGAGAATTGAAATCTCATGCTGATGTTCCTTTTGTAAAACAAGACTAAAAACCTTATTAAGAGGAGGTAATGACTCTATCAACAAGATTTGAGCCCTAACAGATGCATACGACTCATTTAATCCAACAAGAAATTGAATAATTTGTTCGTGTTGAATTATTCAGTGTTTGAACATCACCACAACTACAAACTACAAGTGGCTTGTAGTTGATCAATTCATCCCAAAGACATTTCAATTTGGTAAAAAAGGTACTAACACTCATCTAGCCTTGAGAGATAGTCGAAATAGACTTCTGAAGTTGAAAAATACACAGTCAATTCTTTTGAGAAAAATTCTCTTTGAGATCATTATAGATCTCATTTGTAGTGTTTATGTAAAGAATACTAGCTGCAATTTGAAGAAACAAAGTTTAAGAGCCAAGAAATTATCTTATTGTTGCACCCTGTCCAAGATACAAGAGCTGAATCATCTGTTGCAGGTTTGCAGATCGATCCATCAGCAAATCTTAGTTTATTCTTTGCGGACAAAACCATATTCATGGTTAATTTATTTCGTGGACAAAACCAAATTCATGGAACGAGACCACGAGTGATAGTTATCACTGATAAGAAGTTGATTGACGAGCAAAATGCCAGGGCTATCTTCAGGATGGAGAAAGAATGGACAATACTCGGAGTTTGACGAAGATGTATTCTTAGTCATGAAAATTGAAAGACAAATGAAATCGAATAGATTCGATGGAAACAAAAAGCTAGGGTTTGCGATTTAGGCAAAACCTCGAAAATGAATCAGAAAGGAAATAAAAAATGAGGGAAAGCAATTGATCTGAAATGAAATAAAAAAAGAGATTAATCTATGAACTCGAATCAAAATCATGAAGATGCGATCGTGAGGATGATGAAATCGCGAGATCTAGAAGTGAAATGCCGAAAAGGTATAGGTACAAAAGGTAAAGTGATGTAAGGTGAAGTAAGGTCTGGAAGTAGAGAGTGACAAAAGCAATTCGTGGAAAACTTTAGAATATCACTAATACCATATCAAATGTAACACATATGTGAAAAATGCCTCTATTCTTCTTATTCAAATGTATGAATAATATCACATATTTATAGACTTTACATAGTCGAATTAAGTGACTCAAAATACAAATTACAAAAAATGACATTATGTCCTAAAGTAAAAATGATAAACTTAAGTACAAAGTTGTAATATGATGAAAGACAATCAAAGATGTATGAAAATAACTATTTTTTAACATATTTGCTTTTAGTTTTTGTAAAATGGTTTAATCTATTCAAGATATAAAAAGTTTTGGGATATTGTTTTCCAAACTGAAGAGTCTTGCCTAATGGTATCGATAAAAGGTATCAATATATGGTTTATGGGCTCTGCTAGGTACAAGCATATGGATTATGGCGTACCAATTGTGTACCCATTGCTTAGGTGGACATTTTGTCAGATGGCATTCCAAAAAAAAAAAAAGAGAAAGAGGAAAAATTCAAAGAGAAAGAATGAAAATCAGCTTCATCTCCTTCCTCAACGTAAGTCATCTTCAGATCCCTTCATCTCAGTAAATCTCCAGAAAATTTTAGAGTTAAGATTGAGAAATTTCAACATCCATCCCATGAGTGAGAATAAGAAAGGAAGAAAACAAAGAGAAACATATATCATAAATAAATGTTTAAATAGGTCAGCCATTAATTTTGATACCAAAACCATGTAAATTTAACCCACCAAATCAATCTTTCCTTTCTCTACCCAGATTTTCTCACACTTTCATTTTACCAAACTTTCTCTGTCTACCTGAACAACTTTTGAACATCCCTTTCATAACACGACAAAAATCAGTGGCCGGTGTTTGTCATTACTATTGTACTAATAATGACTACAATTTCAAATTGTCACAAGAAAGACTAAAGCTTTCGGTTTCTATACTTCCACAGTATTTTCTTAACATCCAAACAACCTAAACCCTAAAAATATTAAAGTTGTGAAATAGAAAAGTATACGAGGAGAGATTGCGATGAATAGTGGAGGTTGAGGAAGCCCTTTCTTAGCAACCACACACCTCAGCTTGTGGAGTTTAAGGAAAGACTACAACGAACAATGGAGGTTGAGGTTTTGAAGATGTTGGAACTCATGCTAGAAGAGATTGAGGAATCTGATTTCAGTTTTCAGCAAAAAATAAAAACACCCCGTTTTGATTAGCACTCCAAATTTCATCTCTTTACCTCACTCATGCGCACCGATTTTATTAAAATCACTTTTCACGTTGGATTGGTGCGCGATAGGTACAAAAAATTGCTTGCGAGCAGAATTTACCATAGTTTATATAGGTCAACAAGTGCAAATACATTTTTGATTTGTTTATTTGTTTTTATTTCAATAACTTTCTATACATATCTAAATATTTTAAAATATAGAAAAATATCAATATACTAATAATAAATTTTTCAACAACTAAGTAAAAAAACACAAACACCACACAAATGATCACTTTTTTAGCATTTTTCTATCCAAATAACTTTTTCCTTTCCAAAATTTCTACATTAGTTAGTTTTGATATATTTCAAAAAAATTGTTTTGTCTACAAATGTTTTTTTACGAAATTAGTTTTTTAAGTTAAGGTGATTTAATGTTATCAAATTTTCCAATTTGTCTACAATATATTGTGTCAAGTTTGTTTTACAGTGAAATGTTTTTTTTAGTTATAGTATAAAGATTTGCATTTTCTTTTCAATCATATATATCAAGTCAAAGTATGCCAATTTATAAATTCTCTTGAAGATAAATATTTTAGGCATGAATTTTTTTTATAAAAATAAATTTATAAATTGATATGTCTTGATATAATATATCATATAATTGTAAACTTATTATTAGAGCGCTGCTACATTTTTCAAAGGCCATGTCCTGACATCTCTCGAATTAGTGTAATTATTTTTCATTCATTTTTAATAGTCTTAAATATTAAAAACAAATTCACAACATCATTAAAAAAATATTTCCTTAATCATTAAGTAAAAATAATAATTTTTTTCTTTTTTGTATCGGGAGAAATCTTAGAGAGATGTAGCATTTTTCTTATCATTATTATAAAATAAATGGAATAAATCACATTAAACTATGCCTATAAATTTATTTGTGAAGTATATTTCTTAATTTATTTGTGATATATATTTATTATTGTACCAATTATCTTTATAAATTCTTGCGTCCATCTAATATTGGCGCACCAACTGCGTACCGATACTGACATGACAATAATTAATTGTTTTACTAAAAAATTGAAGAATAATTTAGCACTCTAGCATCAGTACTCCCCTTAATAGTCTTTTAGATCCCCCACCAAACCCATCTTGATAGTCCTCTTGGGTATTGATAGCTAACATCAGCGTAGCCAACCAGAAGAGAGATGAATCCAAATGACATAAAAAGCTCCACCTACCAACAAACTTGTTTTGGCTGTGGGGTAGTCAATCCCAAGATCATGATGCGCGTTGCTTGACAGGATAAGTTGTTCCGATATTATTGGCCATAATAGGAAAGTTAACCTTAATCCCACTCAGGGTCGACTAAATAGATTTTGAGACCTAAGGCGACAAGTTAAAATGAGACTGTTGATGTCGTGTTTTGCAGCTCGTGCAATTCCACAACAGCTAAAATTGTAAGAACCTGTAATAGAGAAAAATGGGAGACCTCGATGGCCAAGAGACCACTTCGATACCAAAATCAGATAAGAATGATGGAATAAGAGTAGATATTCAGTGGAGAGGAGAGAAAGTGTAACTTGTATTCTTATGAGGTGTGGCTCTATTTATACATTGTCCAGGGTCTTACTTATTGAGGGAGAATGATGAAGACGTTATGTCCGTGTCAGTTTAGCCATTATTTATTTTGCTGTGTCGGGATATTAGGTCTGACTCAAGAAGGATTATCAAAAGAAGTTAGAGCATGAATGTCTTGTCGGAGCCGACCCCGTTATCTGATTTTCGCCACAAAGTGCTCGAGATTTTTGGCCTGAATCAAATGTGGCATGCTTCTAGCCTAATCGGCATTGAAGATAGTGTGCTTGTTCGTCTGACCCATATATATTTAATGCGGTGTGCATGAGTCGTTTTCGTCCCCTCAACCATGAGACGTCTCTCTACCACATGGCTATCCTCCTGGGTGGGGCGCTTATTTCTGACAGATTAGGTACACTTGATGATGGGCTAGGTGTGTCATATCTAAGTTAGGGCTCCCGTCCTTTTGACAACTTCTTTCTCATTGACGGCCTGGGCTCATCTCTTTCTGGGTATAAGCCCTCCTTTCCTAGAAAGATCTCCCTTTACAGGATTTTTTTTTAATTTTTTTATTTATACATTGTAGAGATGGATTGAAACTATTAAATTTACAATTATTAATGTGACTTTTGACTTTCCTAAAGAAAGTTGCAGAGTATATATAATTAAATAAAATTTTGTATTTGTTTATAATTTTTAATTGGCGTCTTTCTTTTTTCAACAGGGAGTTGAGAATTTATTTTTTCAATTTTTAATATTAACGTCTATTTGTTTAGTTTAAGTAATTTATTTTTTAAAAAGTTTTTATACAATTTTTTTTAGTATTTTCTTAGGTCTTCTTCTACTACAGGGCCTTAGGCAACCGTCTAACTCGCCTTATGAAAGTGTAGACCCTGATCCCATTGTCAATAGAAAAATGTTGAAGAAGATAGTGAATGTAGAGTTTTTGAATAGCGTGGATTGCAGAACAAATCTTCCTTTGTAAGGATAAAAGAGGGACAAGGATCCAACCATCTTTGAAGCTATGAGAAATAGTGTTGAAAGATTAATCGAAAGCAACTGTCTGGCTGGAAGGGTACTTGCATATCACCACACTTTTTTCAGGAATCGGAGTTCCACTCGCAGGCTTCTTAGATTCGACAAATCACCACCATGCTCAAAGATGAAAAATATATAATGGGATGCTGAATCCCCTACGTGTCTCTCTCAAGGATTGACTCTCTATATCTCTTTTAGCACCCTTTGCTAAATTTTTGGAGTACTAAATTTCTGGAGTTCTATATGTACATGAATTCTTTGCTCTCCCACCAAAACCTTGCAATTCCAACTGCAGATGAAAATCAAACTCAATCTGATTTGAGAAGCTTAGTGGACTCTTAGCATTAAAGCCTGTGAAACCATGGAAAAAAGCTCTTGGTTTTGGGTTTTTCTTGGCTTGAGCATTAGAAATGGGCATTCCTTCTTCAAGATCTTGCATGAGTTCCCAAGCACTAATGACTTCTGGTTCATTGGGTGGAGGAGATCTTTGTAGCATCCTACTCTCGGCGACACAATACTCTTCGATGAGTTTCTTGTTGTCCAAGCTAAGAAACATAGGTGGTAGAAGTGAGATAGACCAAATGGTTCGTGCACTCGTCGCCATAGTTGAAATGGATTTCTTGCTTGAGATCTTGTCTGAATTGTTTTGACGAAATGCAGCTGATTGGTGCAAACTGCAAGTACACAATATCATAGTTTTATAGTAAAGTGATAGAAAAAGTATTGTCCTCAGGGATTGATATCTTACTTTTAACAAACATTGAAATTTTACTAATCTTGATTTTATTTAGAAAATTCACTAAGATTTTTGTAATTGCAACTTGAAATAAAATTAATTTAAAGAAAATATTTAAAGGAAAATAAAATTGTAGTTTTATGATCAAATAAGTGAGGCAAAAGACTTCTAAAATTTTGACTCTTCATTTTCTTCAAATTTGAAATAAAATTCAAATGATGATAATGAAGCCTAAAATCACCAAAGATAAATAGAATTGGACGAAAGTTTAAGATTAAGAAGTAATCAAATATAATAATTATGTGAGTCATCAGCAACCCATTGATCAATGGGGTTGAATCTAGCTTTTTCTTTGTTTTATTTTGGGGTTGGTATCTGCAGAAAAGAAAAGTTTTTGTCTCCCGCCTAATTCCATCAACACGCACTGTTTAATTTCATTTTAAACCTATCTTCCATGTGATTTTCCATGCGCAAATTCGCCTGCAACAAGACTTTTTCAGTTCAATCTCAAAAAAGAATATATAAATTATGCTATCATTGCATTACCTTTTAAAAAAAATTAATTAAACATAAGATTTATATAAAAAATATATTAAATTTTTAATAATAGATCTTTTCAAAACGATTATGTTATTTTTTTATTTCTTTCTTAAAATTTTGGTGGAATTATATTGAAGATGGGAAGATAATAGACTTATATATATTTTTTTATCATGTCTTTACTACTCATGTCTTATAGTGTATTTGTTGTTTATTTTTTTAAAATAATTTTTTTAACATTTTAATTATTAAGAAAAAAACTTGAAAAAATACGTAATTGTTATGAAATCGTTAGCCGCTGCCTCCCTTGGCCTACCAAATTATGTGAATGACCCTACTACTATTATTTTAAATCTTGCATAGTGACTTGTATAGTAACATGCATAGTAATTTTAAGGCTTATAAATATGAGTTTCAGTTGTTATAAATTTCATAAGAAAATATATATAAAAAGAAGAAAGTTTCAGAAAGTTTCAGAGAGTTTCAATAGAGTTTCTTATTTTCTCTTGCAATAGTAGTTCCTTTTTAGTTTTATAACACGTTATCAGCACGACGGTTCTACCAATTCTGAAGTTAGTGGTCTTATTCCTCTAATCATGGATCACATTAATGAGCTTTTTGTCTTTGAGTTGAATGATAAAGATGTATGTCTGGCTGACAGTGCTACAACTCACACAATTATCAAATATAAGAAATATTTTCAAAATCTAATACTAAGCAAAACCTATGTCTATACCATATTAGGTTCATCAAATTTAATTGAGAGCTCCGGAAGAGCTTATATTGTGTTGCCTATTGGCACCAAATTTTGTATTGATGATGCTCTATTCTCTTCATAATTCAGAAGAAATTTATTGAATTTCAAAGATATACGTCGTAATGATTAGCATATTGAAATGACTAATGAAGGCAGTAAAGAGCATATTCTTATTACTAAAACAATATCGAGTCAGAAGCTTGTATTAGAAAAACTGCATGCTCTATATTCTGGATTGTATTATACAAAAATGAGAACAATTGAATCATATGTGGTAGTGTACCAGAAGTACATTGACCCCAAAATATTTATGACTTGGCATGATCGTCTTGGACATCCGGGATCTATAATGATAAAACGAATTATTGAAAATCCGCATGGGCATCCTTTAAAGAATCAAAAGATATGAATCGCATGGGCACCCAATGAATCTCTGTGCTCTGCATGTTCTCAAAGTAAGTTGATTATCAGACTATCTCCCTCAAAAGTTATTGTTGAATCACCATCCTTTTTACAAAGGATTCACGGAGATATATGTGGGCCTTTTCATCCATCAAGTGGACCATTTAGACACTTTATGGTTTTAATTGATGCATCTAGTTGATAGTCACATGTTTGTCTGCTTTCCACTTGAAATGTTGCATTTGATAGACTTCTTGCTCGGATAATCATATTACGAGCACAATTTTCTGAGTATCAAATTATGACCATTCGATTAGATAATGCAGGTGAATTTTCATCTCAAACTTTTGATGATTATTACATGTCAATAGGAATAGATGTTGAACATCCTGTTGCTCATACACATACTCAAAACGATTTAGCTGAATTTTTGATCAAAAGACTTCAGCTAATCGCTAGATCTTTACTTATGAAATTAAGACTTACTGTTTCGGCTTGGGGACATGCTATACTTCATGCAGCATCATTAATTTGCATTAGACCATCTGCATATCATAAATATTTTCCCTTATAGCTTGCATTCGGTCAACAACCAAATATTTCTCATCTTCGTACTTTTGGATGTGCTGTATATGTTTCAATTGCACCTCCTTAGCGTACAAAAATGGGTCATCAACATAGATTTGGGATATATGTTGGTTTTGATTCTCCATCTATTATCAGATATCTTGAGTCCTTTACAGGAGATATGTTTAAAACACGTTTTGAGGATTGTCACTTTGACGAATCCACTTTTCCATTAATGGGTAACGAAAAGTTAGTGCCTAAAGCAAGATAAGTAATTAGTTGGGATAATAAAACTCTGTCTCAATTTGATCCTCCTACAAATGAATGTAAACTGGAAGTTTAGAAGATTATTCATTTACAAAATGTTACAAATAAATTACCAGATGTATTTACTGGTACTAAAGGTATAGTAAAATATTATATTCTTGCTGTTAATACTCCATCAAGAATTGAAGTTCCTGAAGGACAAATTGTCAAAACAGCAATAGGTGAGTTTAAAACACGCCTGAAGCGTGGAAGACCTATTGGTGCAAAAGATAAAGTTTCCCGAAGGAAAAATGATACAAAATGAATTTAGTGTTTCTGAAGAACACATACCCACAATACAAGTTAAAAATATAATTGATGCTCCAAAAGAGGTTAAATCTCCTATCATAAAATCTCATGAAAATGGACCTTCTGAAGAGGTGTTTCATAAAATGTTTTTCCCTGAAGAGAAACAGGTACCTGAAAATAATGAGATCTCAATACATTTCATGAGTACTGGAGAAATTCTAAATAGAAATAAAACTGTTGTCGACAACATATTTTTATATAAATGACATTTGATATTACCAGAAGTAATGAAGAAAGTGAGCCAAAAACTGTCGAAGAATGTCAATGTAGAAATGATTAGCCAAAATGGAAAGCAGCCATTGAAGCTGAATTAAATTCGCTATGAAAGTGAGAAATATTTGGACCTGTTGTCCAAACACCAAAATGTGTAATGCCTATTGGATATAAGTAGGTATTTGTATTAAAACGTAATGAGAAAAATGAAATTATGCTGTACAAAGTATGGCTTGTCGCACAAAGTTTTCTGCAGAAACCTGAGATTGATTATGAAGAAACATATTCTCCTGTTATGGATACAATCACATTTAGATTTTAATTAGTCTGGTTGTTACAAAATGATTAGAAATGCGGTTGATGGATGTGGTCACTGCATATTTATATGGATCATTAGACCATGACATATATATGAAAATCCCTAAAGGATATAAAATGTCTAAAACATCTACAAGTAAATCTAGAATATATACTCTATCAGACTACAAAGATCTTTATATGGGTTGAAGCAATCCGAAAGCATGTGGTATAATCGCTTAAGCGAATATCTATTGAAAGAAGGATTGAGAATAATCCTATATGTCCATGTGTTTTTTATTAAGAAATCAGAATCTGGATTCCCCATTATTGCGGTTTATGTTGATGACTTAAATATTGTGGGAACTCCTGAAGAGATCTCAAGAACCGTTACATATTTAAAAAATGAATTTGAAATGAAAGATATTGGCAAAACAAAACTTTATCTCGGCCTGCAGCTCGAGCACTTGCCAAATGAAATTTTTATTCATCAGTCCATGTATACTGAGAAAGTCCTGAAACACTTTTATATAGACAAAGCTCATCCCCTGAGTACTCCAATAATTGTTCGAATACTTGATGTGAAGAATGATCCATTCCGTCCTTATGATGACGATTGAGAAATTCTTGGTCCTGAAGTACTATATCTCAGTCCAATTGAAGTTTTGACGTATCTTACAAATTGCACTCAACTTGATATTACATTCTCAATTAATCTGCTTGTAATATATAGTTCTGCACAAACTCAAAGACATTGGAATGACATTAAACATATCATTCGTTACCTTCATGGTACGGTTGATATGAGATTATTTTATCAATATGGATTAAGTCCACAATTGATTGGGTATGCAGATGCAGGTTATCTTTCAGACCCACACATAGGTAGATCTCAAACTGGATATTTATTTACTTATGGAGATACTGCCATATCATGGAGATCTGTTAAGCAGACACTATCTACTACTTCTTCAAATCATTCATAGATCATTGCAATTCATGAAGCAAGTCGAGAGTGTATTTGGCTGAGATCAGTGATCAAACATATCCAAGAAAAGTGTGGTCTTCCAATGATTAATGATAGCCCAACAATTTTATATGAAGATAATACTACTTGTATCACTCAAATCAGAGGAGGATATATCAAAGGTGACAAAACCAAACATATTTCACCTAAATTCTTTTATACTCATGAACTTCAAGAGAAATGTGAAATTGATGTCAAGTAGATACAATCTAGTGATAATCTAACAGATTTATTCATAAAGGCATTACCAACTGCGACATTCAAGAAGATTGTGCATAATATTGGAATGCGAAAACTAAAAAATCTATCGTCATGCACTTTTCAGGGAGAGTAAATATCTTGAAGACTTGTGCCGATTGTACTCTTTTTCCGTCGCTGAGGTTTTGTCCTATTAAGTTTTCCTTTGCTAGGTTTTAATGATGCAATCTTAAAGTATTTGTGGATACATAAGAAGACTGTACTATTTTTCCTTCGCTATTGGTTTTTCTTCCCACTGGAATTTTTCTTTGGCAAAGTTTTAATGAGGAAGATTCTTTATGGGTGATCATTCAAGATGGAGTGTTATGAAATCGTCGGCCGCCGCCCCCTTGGCCTACCAAATTATGTGAATGACTCCATCACTATTATTTTAAATCTTGCATAATGACTTGCATAATAATTTACATAGTAACATGCATAGTAATTTTAAGGCCTATAAATATAGATTTAAGTTATTATAAACTTTATAAGAAAATATATAGAAAGAAGAAAATTTCAGATTATTTCAAAAGAGTTTCTTCTTTTTTCTTGTAATAGTAATTTTTTTTTAGTTATAACAGTAATTTTATTAATAATTATTTTGTAATTATTAACTAGAAGATTTTTTTAGAGAAAAAATTGAAAATAATAATAGAAGAGTAATAGGTGAATGATCTCTTGCTAAAAAAAAAAAAAAAAAAAAAAGAAGAAAAAGAAAGAAATTTTGAACATGACCCTCCTCGCTCCTAAACCCTTCCCGCCCTCAGGTTTTCAGGCCGAGAACAGAAAGAGCGGCAAGAAAATGGAGTGGGATCAACCCTTGACTGACGAAGATATCCAAGCTATCGACGCCGCCATCCAATCCGCTCCTTCATCCTCTCTCAGCAAGAAACGGCGATCTAGCCCTGACGCGCGAAACGACCCCTTAAAATCAGACCCTCCCAAAACTTTGCGCCAATTACCGAGTTCCCTTCTCGCCCTCCAACACCCAAATCCACTTCTATCCCCTTGTCAGGGTATTCATAAACCATATCTACAATGCAAACTTCTTTATTTATTCACTTGTTTACTTTTCGGTTTGTTGTTTGATTTTTGGAAAGTTACGGCAGGAGGTAAAAGATACGATGTTTGAATATTTGTTTGATTTTTTTTCTGAGGTAGCGATCACGAGGATGAGATACCCAGTGATGAAGTTTGGGGGTCGCATTTTGTACAGCCGGACATCCATAGAGGTAGAAAAGGCTGCAAGTGAGCTTTTGAAGAATCTCGCAGTGGAGAAAAGAGAATCGGGTCGAGTCGTTCTTGGACTTGATATCGAGTGGCGACCCACTTTTAAAAAAGGTCAGTTCGGTGCATATCCATTAAAGGCAGATGAATCATTGCTAATTTTCCTTACACAGTAGCACTCAAATTTTACTGAAGGCTTTCTGATTTTGGGCGCTGGAACTAACCATACAAGGTCTATAGCTATTAACTAGTAATCGGTAATGCTGTTAATACTGATAATTTGACTTTAATATCTTTTCTGTACCCTTAATGAGTTTAATTACTTCTGAAGCTCAGTGGAGTTGGTAAAAAATTACGAGGAGTTTGGATAGTGTACTCTTAGTAAGAGTCGCTCTACCTCCTTTGACAGATACAACATTTTCCAGCCAGCCAATCTCCTCTCAATTTTCTTCACAGCCCTGTCCCCATTAGCCTTATCCTTGAAGGAAGCCCCAAGTGGGAGACCCAAGTATTTCATTGGCAAAGAAGCACCTTTTCAGCCCAAAATACTTGCCAGCTTCTAATGTTCCTGACTTCAACCTCTTCCACCATCTCAGACTTCTCAAATGAACCCAATTTTATGTGAGATTCAATTCAATTGAACAAGAAGGTTTTTTTTTTGTTCCTTTCTTTTTTTTTGGGGGGGGGGGGGGTGGGTTGTGCATTAAATTATTAGCATAGAATATTTTTGTTGGGTTATTTCTTTATTAAACCTTACACACTGCAGGTGTTGCGGCTAGGAAGGCTGCAGTTATGCAGATATGTGGGGACACTAGTCATTGCCATGTGATGCATATTTTTCATTCTGGGATTCCTCAAAGTTTGCAATTTCTGCTTGAGGATCCTACACTCTTGAAGGTTTGTAATTTTTCTAAACACTTGACAAAAAGATGTCATGCACTTGCCTCATGAATATACGAGCTCTTATTTCTTCTTCTATTTGTTTTATAAAGCTGGATAACATTTGCTTTCTAGGACAAAATAATTTTTGGTACGTGCACAGGTTGGAATCGGCATTGGTAATGATGCTGTCAAGATTTTTAAAGATTATTGTATATCCATAAAAGCTGTGGAGGATCTTGGTTGTCTGGCAAAGCAAAAGCTTGGTGGACATTCCTGGAAATGGGGTCTTGCATCCCTAACGAAGATGCTTATATCCAAAGAGGTCATCCTTCTGTTCTCTCTTATTCTGTGCCATCTGCAATTCTTGACTGCTTAATTTATTACTCTCTCGCCATGCTTGTCTTTCCCTGATGAGGAACAACTTCTCACTCTGTATGAGCTGCATATGAATTACAGCTCCCTCTCTGCTTTTGAGTGCAACGAGGAAGCCTCATACTTTGTAGCTCTAGAGATGTGAGGCTAGCTCAATCGTTCCTGCCCCATACCCAAGGGTCACTCACTATTATTCTACACTGTAATATGAATGTATTGCTTGGCTCCTAGTTTGTTCTCTACTAGTTATGTCTTAGATGTTTGCTAAGCTCTTAATGAACGAAGTGAGACTTCTGGTTGGGTAGAGACCTCAGCTGGCTAATACTTGATTAATTGACAAGTGAGTTATTGAAATATAGAGAGAATTCTAAATAATCATATAATTGTATATTTCTATATGTCTCTAATTATACAAAGGAGGCCTATAAATAGTGGAATAATGCCAAATCTTAATAAGGAGATAATTACAATGTTAACCCTAATAAAATAAATATATGTATATACTAACATCCCCCTCAAACTCTTGATGGTGAAGTCAACTGGAATTTGGAAACAAGATCACCAAACTGACCAGGTGGATGTAATTTCGTAAAAATATCAGTAATATTATCTTTAGAAGAAATTGAGTGTAACTAGAGGACACCATGCTGAAGATGATGGTAGATAAAATGACAATCAATCTCAATATATTTAGTACGCTCATGAAACACATCATTATGCGTAATCTGGATGGCACTACGATTATCACAATAAAGAGGAGAACTTATGGATTGAGAAACACTCATATATTTCAGAAGTCATTATAACTACAAAAGTTCAGATGTCGTATTGGCAAGGGCACGATATTCAGCCTTGGTGCTAGAATGGGCAACAACAGTCTGTTTCTTACTACGCCATGAAATCAAAGAAGTACCAAGTATGAAATAATAACTAGTGGTGGAGCGACGATCACTAGGATCACCAGTCCAATCTGCATCAGAATAGACTTGTAGTACTAGAGAAGAGTGGGATGAGAAGTGCAGACCATGAAACAGAGTACTCTTAATGTAGCGTTGAATGTGAAAAATCGCAACATAATGGGTAGATCTAGGTGCACTCATAAACTGACTAACTAGCTGAACATCATATGAAAAGTCAGGCCTAGTGACAGTAAGATAAATTAGACTGCTAACTAACTGTCGATAAAGTGTTGCATCTACAAGTGGGGAACCGTCAGTGGCTAGAAATTTAGTATTATACTCAAGTAGACTAGTGGCTATCCTGCCATTTGTCGACCCAATTTTGGAAAGTAAATCAAAGGCATATTTGGCTTGAGTGAGATAATAACCATTTTGGTTTGAAGTAACTTCAAGGCTAAGAAAGTAGTTAAGATGCTCCAAATCTTTCATCTCAAAATTTTGACTAAGAAAAGTTTAAAGATCTCAAATACCAGCAAAATCATTACTAGTAATAATCATATCATCAACATCGACAAGAAGAAAGGATAGTATTTGTCTTAGTAGTGCGAACAAAGAGTGCAGAATCAGATAGACTAAAAAGAAGCCATTGTTGAGAAATTACTGACTGAAATTTCTCAAACCAAGCTTGAGGAGCTTGTTTGAGCCTATAAACTGCACGATGAAGACGATAAACTTTATGTGGAGGCTGCTCATAACCAGGTGGAGGCTATATGTAAACTTTCTGAGTAAGATCACCATTAAGGAATGCATTTTTAAGATCTATTTGAAAAAGTTTTCAACGCCAGACAACATCAATTGCAAGTAAAGATCTAATATAGGTAAGTCTGGCAACATGAGCAAAGTTTCCTCATAATCAATCTCATACTCCTGGGTGAATTCCCTTGCAACAAGTTGAGTTTTGTAGCATTCAACTAATCCATCTGCTCGAGTCTTGATTTTATAAATCTACTTGCATCCTATTGCAGCTTTTCTAGGAGGCAAATCCATAAGATCCCAAGTATGTGTTTGGACAAGAGTATCCAACTCATCAGACATAACTTGCTGCCAAAGAGGGTTAGTACAAGCCTTACAATAATTGTGAGGTTTATGTATAGTGACAAGGACAGAGAAACATTGATAATCACAAAAATGAGTAGATGAAATACTTATCTAATTGGAACAACGAGGTTCAGAGAGTGGAGAAGACTAAGAAATGAGTGGTGTTGCAGGTGGTCCATCAAACGCATCAATTGGATTGCGTGCAGTAGTAGAAGGACTGTCTGATGAGCTCGGAACCTCTGCAGAAGAGTTAAAAAATAGGGTAATAGAGGGATCAGTGAATATGGGAGAGTGGGTAGAGGACGAAGGGGAGAACGTGGAGAGGCTAGTAAATGGTCTGTGTTCTCAAAAATCCACATGACGAGAGACTCAAAGATGTTTGGAGATAGGATCATGACATGGATAACCTTTTTGAGTTAAGCTATAGCCAAGGAAACAGTATAACTGAGAACGGAGTTCAAGTTTGTCTGTTAATGAGGAGGAAGAGTAACAAAATAGGCACAACTAAAACTCGAAGTAGGGAATAGTTGGGTACCATAGCATATAGAAACTTATAAGGAGATTTGTTGTGAAGTGAAGGTGATGAGACCTGATTGATAGCGTACACAATGGTAAGAGCAGCTTCACCCTAAACCTTTTCAGGTAAAGAAGCAGAAAATAAAAGAGTTCTTACAGTATTCAGGATATGACGATGTTTTCTTTCTGCACAACCATTTTGTTGAAATGTATATGGACGAACAATAAGACAGTGTACCTTGTTGATGTAGGAACTAGAGGAGAGTTTTGTCGTTGTATTCCATGATATTATTTGAATGAAAAACTTTGATGGTACGAGAAAATTGGGTTTGTGCCATTTTGTGAAAATTTTGGTAAACATGAATAAGTTTAGATTAATGATGTAACAAATATAATCATGTATAATGAGAATAATCATCAACAAAGATAACAAAATAACGAGATCCCCCCTCAGTAGGAGTAGGTGCAGGATCCCAAATATTCGAGAACTAAATCAAAAGGTGCAGTCAAAAAAGACTCACTGATATTAAAAGGTAAATGAGTTTGTTTTTCAAGTTGACAGGAGACACAATCAAAAGACTCAAAGCTGATAGAACCTAGGTGACCTTGGGAGGTCAAAAGACAAGCACGAGGAAGAGAGGCATGATCCAACCGAGAATGCCTTAACTGGGACGAGGTGACAGTAGCAACAACGGAGTGAGACAGATGTGATGGAAGCTCCAAAGAAGTAAGCTTGAACAAACGTCCAATCTTATAGCCTATCCCAACGAGTTGATCCGTCTGTGGATCCTGCACATCAACACCAGCATTAGAAAAGGTAAGCTGAACACCTAACTCACAAAGTTGGCCAATTTAAAGGAGATATAAGGACAATTTGGGAATAAGATAGTGTTGTCAACAGATAAGGTAGGAGAGATCATGTGATTACAACATGCAGAATATATAGTAGGATTGGGTGACAAAGTAGATTTTTGAGAAAAAAATATTGGAATCAGAGGTCATGTGATTACAACATGCAGAATAAAAAAAACTAAGGAGATGTACCTGAGGTGATAGACAAAGCATTAGAAGACTGAGATAAAACCTAATAAATTAATGCCTCAATGTCAATAGTAGTGAGAGAAGTGGATATTGAAGAAGGCTTAGTAGTAGACTTAGGAGCAGGAGCAATTGGAGCCACTGCAGCAGCTTGCAACAAGGGGGCTCGAGACTATTTTGTTTTGCAATTTACGAAATGTTTTAATTGAGTGACCATGACATTTGCAATATTTGAAGAAGATAGTCTTGAAAGACTGAAAAAGAGCATGGCCTCTAGCTATAGAAGATCCATAAGTAGTCATAGGGATGACAGCAACAGTTGAATCTTGAATCTGCATCTTCACATATATATATATTGTCAACGGTCAAAGTCAATGAGTTGACTGGCAGGTCAGCGGGCACAGGTGACTGGGTGGGTAAACTAGCAAGTCAATAGCCGGGTGAGTCGGGTTGTGGACAGTTGGTGGGTTGGGTTGGGTTGGGTTTGAAATCGGGTTGAAGACTACAGAGAAGGGTTTGGCGAGAGTAGCGTGTGAGGCGCAAGTCAGACATGTAGAACCTTCTATCAGTACGTGGAGGCGTGATCAGGGGCGGAATTAGAATTTGATATTTGGAGTGCGATCGACAAAATATATTGTATGTGTGAATATAAATGATATATATATTTTTTGCACGTGATTATATATTAAAACAACAATCATATGTCATAAAACTGCATACAAAAAATACATGTCTAGCAATTCACTAAATTCAATATCAACACAAAAAATTTAAATAAAAAAATTTCAAAAAAAGAAAATATCTGAAAAGATAGACATAAAATTCTAAGAAAAGCATAAACTGAATTCAATAAACATGAATAATACAATTAATAATTCAAAGCAATTAATATTGAAGTAACGATTGAGAGAGAATTAGGCTAAACATAGTGAATTAATTACTTTGAGAATATTTTTATTATATAATCTATTCTTTTATTTTTTGAATTAATTTATATTTTGATTTAGTTTATAAATTTGGATTAAGTTAAAATAGAGCATATATATATGACATTATTTTTGGAAAGCTATTGCAAATATCAAAAGATATGAAAATGTCATTGATAGTTATAGAAAATATTTGAAATGAATACAAAATATTAAAAAAAATATAATATTTAGATGATATGAAGGAAAAATAGATAAATTAATGTATGGTATATTATAAAACTCAGATTATAAAATAGAAAAATTAGATTGTGATGATGTCTTTTAAATGATAGAATAGAATAGCCATTTGAGAGTGTTCTTATAGTAATTATAAAACTAGGTGAGTTAAAGATTTGGATGTCAATAAAATTAAAAATTAAAAATTAAAATGGAATTAGATAAATATTAGAATTTAGAGGATAATTTCAACAAAAATTTTGAAGAAGGGGGGGCAATTTTTTTTTTTTTATAATATGAGGGAGAAATTTTCATTATATATATAAAAAAAATTATATATCTATATAATAGTATTTAAATTTTTTCAAAAACTTTGGGGGGGCTGCATTACTTGGGTCCGCCCCTGGGCCGCGTGTGCGAAAGCATATGGAGGAGCGGTTGAGACAGTGATGCCGAGAAAATTCACAGGATTCTTTTGATCTTATTTGATGGTAATCTGAGTGAAAGCCGAACGTAAATTCAAGAAAAGCTTGCTGTCAAGTGCAAAGGAAGCCAAACATTGATGTTGGAGAGAAAAACATCACAAGAACGGCTTGCACGGACAAAAACTCAGATTGATGGCTTTGATACCATGTTGAAATATTGAGAGAATTCTGAAAAATTATATAATTGTATATTTCTGTATGTCTCTAATTATACAAAGGAGGTCTATAAATAGTGAAATAAGGTCAAACCCTAATAAGGAGATAATTACAATGCTAACTCTAATAAAATAAATATATATATATACTAACATGAGTAAAGTGAGCGTCACAAGCAACACGCTAATTTCAGCTCTGAATTGGATTAGTTTCTCCTCAACAGATAAGTGCTTGGGCCAATAAAATCCTACCCGATGGGGAGATAGTTGGAGAGGTAAAAAAAACTGCATACTTTTCATTACAACCAATAAACCTGAAAAAGATGTGTTATTTTGTGAAAGAATTTTTGCACATTATGGCCATGATCGGCTAAAAATCACTGCCATCTCACTAATTGGATTCGAACCAATCAGCTGAACCAGATGGATGGAAATTGCACCATATCCACAAGTATTTTTCTTAGAAGACCTACTCAAACTATTAAGATGGTTTCTGTTCTAATTAACACATGTAAATTTCTATCTTCTACTAGCCAACCTTTTGATGTAATATTCACCAACTGGTCCTAACAGTTTGTCAGTAAGGGACTCAAACCCCAAAAACAAAGAATAAAAACAATCACGGAGGACTTTCAGGTATAGTTCTTGCAAAGATTTCACTGGTTGATAATATCTTCTGCTGATTATATTCTGATTTTTGGGAAAAAAGTTTGTAGGCTGGATGTGTGAGAATCTGCTAGTTTCAATGCACAGCAGTTCATTACAAATTTATGTCCACTACATTAAAGTTGGTAGTATTAGAATCTAGGAGCATGATTAAGGCTGATGTGTAAATTTCTGCGAGCCAACCTTTTGAAGTAATATTTTTAGGCGTGGTTTGGATGAGATGAGTTAAAATAAAAGTTGAATAAAATATTATTATAATATTATTATTGTTTTGAGATTTGAAAATGTTGAATTGTTTATTATATTTTGTGTGGAAATTTGAAAAAGTTATAATGATGTGCTAATATGAACAAGTTTTGAGATAATTTCTCAGTGGGGCCTAACTCTTATAAACAAGTTTTCCGTAAGAAAACCACATATGCCTTGGACGAACTTTTTACCTGTGGGCCTCTAGACATCAAAAATAGAAGAATGAAAAAAAAAAAAAAAAATCATAGAGGACTTCAGGTAGAGTTCATGCAAAAATTTCACTGCAGATCACATCCATTTCTGATTATTTTGTCTAGTATAAATTAACTTTTTTAGCCTGGATATATGAGTATTTCTGGTTGCAATGCAGCAGTTTAGTATAAATTTATGTCCACCACATTGGAGTTGCTAGTATTATAACCTAGGACTGGAGTTAAGGGCCTTAAGGCTGACATGGATCATGTGCTTGTATATCTTCTTCTTAACTGAATGGAGGGTTCGGGATAGTGAGTTTCTCTCTGTAATTTGACCATTAATAGTATAGAAATCCATTTTGATATGTTTACACACAAAAAAGTTCCTCGGCCACTTCACTGTATATTAGTATCGTAGCCTGCTTTGCACAGAGGTAAACAGCTTGGATTGGATCTCATTGTGGTTTCAGAAATTTTCAGCTTCATAAGCCCAAGAAAATTAGGCTGGGAAATTGGGAGAAAATTCTATCGAAAGAGCAATTAGAGTATGCTGCCACAGATGCTTTTGCTTCTTGGTATCTCTATCAGGTCAGTAGTAATCATCACCCTCGTCTTCTTGTTCAAATGAAGAGAACTCTTACCTTTGCTCCATAATTTATCGTTATGCAGGTCTTGAAAGGCCTGCCCAATTTCGAAGAAGTTGCTGCTGACAAAGGAATTGAGTTGGAAGGCGTGAAATCATAATAATCTTTGCCGTTTATACCAGATGGAGGTTTGTTCAGCGCAAACATACAAAACAACATCATTATATTAATCTTTTAGGCTTATAACCATTCTTGTCGGAGCAGTCCTGTTTGTTTCCCGCATTTGTTGCCTTGGATGCTTCAAATTGTTATCTGGATGAGGATCATGTTCAGCCAACAATTTCATGATCATGTTCCTTGTAATATGATTCCCGTGTTTATTACCAAGTAAAAACAATGCAGTACAACTCGAGAACAACCATTAATTGAATTCGGACCCATTCCAGCTACCTCGGCATATATACATAAGTTTGCTCTTATATATACATAAGAATTGATATTTGCAGTTGTGGAGTATGCAAGCACTGTAATTTTGTTGTAAAAAGTAAATATGGAACTCGCATGAAATAAATTAATTTTTTAATAGTAGATTTTATTCTTTTTTAAAATGAATATATAATGTTTGCACATTCTACGATTGTATGTCAGTACTCTATATATTATTGTAAAAAAATTCCATCCGAGAGCATGGAGAGTGAAAAAGGGGAGAAAAAGCATAAGGTCTCAATTAATATAAAGTTGCCAGCACAAAACCTGCTGATTGTTTTATTTTTTAGGACTTTATGTATTTGGACTATTGCTGTGAATTTTAACGACATGGACTTTCATGTTTTTCTTGTTTCTAATGTACTGAGTTGATAGGCACTGCATTTTCTGTAATTGGCTTTTGCCTATTCATTAATTATTAATACACTTCTACTTATATAAAAAAAAGGTTCTGAGTGTAAAAATATGGTATTGAAGTCGTAATTCATTTTAGTTAAGTTGAGATTAAATCTAGTTCAAAATCAACTGAAAAGGAGTAAAATTGATTGAACTTTGTGATTTTGAGTTTCATTGAAAAATCCTTGAATACTCTTGGATGAGGAAAAAAAAAAATCCCATTATCCCAGCATTGATTGGATTGTTTTTAACACAAGCCACCCCTACCATCATAGTTTGAATGTCCCTTACTTTGTATTATTGGACTTGTTTCATGAAATTAAACTATGGAAGAAGTTCAAAGTTGTCAGTTTTTTTTTCCCCAAATGTATTCAAAGTTCATGGTTAATGTGAAGTAGAGATAAGTTGGTCACACTTGAGAGTTGAGGGGATTGCAATAATTTTATAGTCATTTTAGGGTTTCTGATAATTGTTTACTTTGTTGATTGGGGTATTTTTTGAGAATTTTGTCCCTACAGAATATTTGATATGGTTATATTTATGATAAAACATAAATTCACATTTTGTACGGTTATTTATTTAGGCTAAACTGCATTTTCATCGTCAATTACCCGAGGTTGAAAAGAGGGCAATTTTTGTTTCTACTTCTCTTTTAAATTTGGAAACTTTTGCTCACTTCTTTTTAAGGGGAAAAATAGTTCCATAATTTTTTCTTGTGGTAGTACAGCAAAGTTATTGAATTGCTTAAATTTTAATATATATATAGTTGAAAAAACAATTATAAACAATTTAGGACTCCAATATATAAAACAATAATAAATATCTTTTAACTTTAAAGACAAATATTTGGCCTAAGTATATTTATAAACTAACGTTTTTTATGTAGTACATTATATTATAAAAGGAGATGCCTATTGAACCGATGATCTACCGATGGTTTGAGTTTGACTGATGCTATTTTTTTTTTTTGGCTTAGTAATTAAGAAAATAAATATTATTTAATATATATATATATTTTATAATAGAAGTATTTAAAAATGTTAAAAACATGTTTAAAAAAAAAAAGAAAAAGAGAACTAAAAATACACTGTATCGGTTCACCATTGGTTGGAACCATTGGTCTCACTAACATTATCCTATTGTAAAACTCATTTTATTGTAAAGCGAAACCTAATCGGATTATTATTATGTCATGTAAAATTAATTTGTTTGTTGATGTAGCACATCTTAAATTGGTAAAAAAATGGGGTTAGATATGAAAGTAGTGATTGAAAATTAAAGAGAAGAATATTGAAAATCATATCAACCTTTTTTTTGTCCAAGATGTTTTGTCGGTGTGGGGGCTTGAATGAGTTTCAGAGACGGCAAGAGGATTGGAGTAATAGGTTGAATCTGGTTAGGATTGTCTTGGAATGGATGTATGAATTGCAGGCCCCTACTTTCACTATGTGAATAATTGTACTTTCCACTCACTAATTAGCTTGTGTTTGTTGAGCTGTCAAGTCTGCTGGATCCCATTTATTGCTATTTCATTCCACTCCGCTCATGTTTAAAATTTGATTTGATTTGGTTTGGTTTTTTTATTTTTTAAAGAGAGATATTCCCAGCCGGTTGGGTAGCAAACTTCACGTAACACGGTACTCCTATTTAGGCCCGTACAGAATGTCCGTCAGCCACCCATTTTTGCGATATGTCTTGATCCCAGTACTCGATCTGAATATTTGAAATGTTAGGAAACGAAATTATTCGTTACTGACAACATTTATTTGCATCTCATCTCTTGCCGGCCTCGATAATTCATCTCTCTCTCTCTCTCTCTACCTGCGTCACCACTTCAAATTGTCAGCATCCACCTTCAAATCTTGCCGGATCAAGCCTCCCATCTCTGGTGTCCAATAAGATCTCTCAAAATCTCCAACCCTTTCTATCAGAGATCTTCATGGTGACCTCAAGAAATTCATAGAGCTGTTCCATATCCGTCTCTCCTCGTGCTTCGTGGGAACATTGACAGTAGCAAATAGGACATGAAGCGGCATCGGAAGCGGACCAGGCTTCCATTGTCGTCGAAAATAGATTTTGGGTCTAAAAAGGGAGTTTGTTTGAATTCTTGAGATTTTTGTTGAAAACGGAGTTTGGGTCGAAAACA
This sequence comes from Platycarya longipes, assembly GCA_036559045.1. Classification (NCBI taxonomy): domain Eukaryota; kingdom Viridiplantae; phylum Streptophyta; class Magnoliopsida; order Fagales; family Juglandaceae; genus Platycarya; species Platycarya longipes. The sequence continues at coordinate 24,291,877 of CM071789.1, read as the reverse complement.
GAAATAATTGATTTGAGATTTTTGTTTGGATTGTGTCAATGGAATTTGTTGAGAAGAATTGAGATTTTTGTTTGGATTTTGTAAATGGAGTTGGTTTTTGTTTGAATTTTGTAAATAGAGTTTGTTGATGTTGAACGCAATGTTTCAAATCTCGTATTTACGTATAAATTTTGATGATAACAAATAAATTCAAAAATTCAAACTCAAGTTGTTTATGCATGAAGAGAGTTAAGTACATTAAGAAATCAAGCATGAACAAGAAGAAGAACAGGTCTACAAATGAAGCTCATAGAGTAATTTTGTACATCTCTTCATAAAATTTGAAATTGGATTAAGGTTCAAAATTAATCTTCTCTTACAAAGCATCAAATTTATTTTTTACATGTGCATGACATCATTAAAAGTTTTAAAATTCAAATATTATATTTTATATGTGCATGACATATGCAATAACATCATCAAAATATTTAAATTCGAAAATTATATTTCACATGTGCTTAATATATGCAATGACATTATCAAAATTCGAATTTTAAATTTGGAAGATAATTGAGTGTCATCTTTTGACATGTGCATGTGTTGTTTGAATTTTTTGAAATATGAATGATGTTGTCTTGAAAATAGATGCTTTTATTTGAATATTTTGAAATATGAATGATATTTTTACATTTGGTAGAATTTGAAATTGAAGACTCATTTTGCTTATAAATAGCTCACTTGAGTTTTGCAAAATCACAACAACAAGAGCTTACAAATCAATTGCTAAGTTTTGCATCATTCATTCAAAGTTCTCATTCTCTCTTCTCTAAATTTTGAATCTTAATCTTTATTCATTTTGAAAGAGATATATGTTACGTTGTATTATTCTTATTTCACTCATTGAGGAGTGTACTTTAATAATCTACCTACTATAAACTCTTGTATCAGTAAGAGGGTACGTATAATCCTTGTGTGTGTAGAAGGTGTTCTATACAGGAAATAGTTGAATCACTAAGTGTAAGGTAATTGTAAGTATAGAGGGTGTTCTACATAGATTCTTTATAGCAGTATTGCTCAAAGGTGTAACATGTTTCTACCTCTACCTGAAAAAGATTGAATAGTGAATTTGGGAATTCTCAAGGAGTAGCTTGAGGCGAGAACGTAGGCAGTGAGACTGAATCTCGTTAAAATACTGAGTTTGCTTATTCTTGGCCTTACTCTTTATATTTCCTACTGTTTCGTATTTTGTTTATATTTTATATTGTGTATTTGGTTTATAAATGTTAATTTTTAATATAACCCAATTCACTCCCCTTTTATGTTTGTCATCTGAGTAACAATTGAGAAGAAGAAGGATTGAGTTTTTTGTTTGGATTTTGTAAATGGAGTTTGTTGAGAAGAAGAAGAGGAGGAAGAAGAAGGAAATCGGGTAATCGGTATAAGCGAGTAAGTGGCTAATCGAAAGTGGGCCATATCAAGTCGATTCGAAAACACACCATATCGGGTCGAGTCGAGAATAACCCTACTCCTATTCATTAGATCTTAAATTTCTAGTGAGGGCAAGAATGAGATAGAGCTCAAATTTTTACAGAGAACGAGAGCTTAAATAACAAATTTGTTTCTTATATCCATATAACACTAATGAAAAATAAAGAAGCATATAATATATTCAAATAAATTTACAAAAGGTGATATTCAAAACAAAATTCATGCTTTTCATCATATCCATTGGCTATATCAAAGGTGGGTTCCCAGTAAGATAGAGATGAGAGGGGGAGAGAAGAAAGAAAGGGAAATGGTGAAGCTACAGACACCGCTTGTAAATCCCATTTCTGAGTCTCCTTTGATGTGGCATTACCACTGCAGTATTTCATTTTTTCCCTACATTGTTGACTTGGGAAATCCCTTGAATACGCCTCTGCAGATTCTCGGGTGATGTTTATCTTCCTTATCCCCCGTAGTGGGATGCTCGCACGAGTCACTCACTTACAACAAATGTACCCAACACTTTTTGCTCAAGAATCTCTAGCTCGAGGTTTTCGAAAATTGAGCAGCCTTCACAAAGTGACTTGGGAGGGCTGATTCACCTTGAAATGTCGCGTTGATTCGCATTCACAATAGAAGAACATTAACTTCATGAGTGCATGCCACTTGCTGTAAAACCGGCCGTGGGGGTTATTGCTAGCCAATGTGGCCACCATGCATAGCGCCATGTACATGGAGAGCTCGTGCCAGAGCACACGTTCTAGCTCTGCTATGGCTTGGAGCTTCCGATTGGTTGAAGAGATTAGACGGAGAGTTTGAACGTCCTATTTGATGATTTTGAAGAGGACAAGAATGCTCTCATTGAGTATTCTTGAATAAAATAGAACACTATAAGAGACATAATTTTCATATGTATTGAAATTTTATTGGCCAGTATAAATAGAGGAAGGTCACCCGACCGGTTCAGAATTTTTCTCTTAAAAGGAGACTCCCACTATTGATATTTGGAAAAAGATAATATATATATATATATATATTATATTTGTCTAAGAAATAATCAATAAAATATCATTTCAGATTTTCTTTTCCCTGGAAATGACCCTATCAGTGGCTGGGGATTCATCAGAATATGATTGAAGAGTTTTAATTCCAGACCATTCCAGAATATATAAAATTGCATTTTCTAATCTTTAATTTCATCCTTTTCTCAGTTAATTGCGTGTCCTTTTATGTCTCCTCTTTTATCCAACTAGTTTTATTTTATTTGTACAACTCAAACAAACAGAGTATAAAATAATATGAGTAGAATATTAATTTATGAAAAAAAAAAAAAAAGAATAATGGGGATGACCAAACTTGTGCATAATTTTCAACGAATTGGAAATTGGAATCAAGGCGCTGCTTGAGCTAATATTGAAATGCTAATGCAAATTTTAATGGGTTTGGGCAACCTCCAAATTATAAGATTTGAAGACTAGTATTTTTCAGTTCGACTAGTTTGTGAATTTATAGTCAATTTGAAATAATGAAATATCAATATTATTGTACTCATATTAAATCTTGTCATTATCAATTATACATGATGATGTGCCACATTTCAAATGACTTAATATATAAACTACTTCAGTGACATCTATTTAAAATATGCAGCACTGCTACGTGCGATACTGATAATGACAAAGATTATGATGAATATAATCGAAGTTTTGTTATATATAATTATTTTTATGTATTTTTTGTACATTTTATTGACGTGATTAATCAAAACAATTATCGAATCTTAAAAAAAGTGACTGTGGGATGTTTAATAAATATGTAAAATTGATTGCAATTAAAAATACCATGTCCTCTCTCAGAACAAGGGGTATATGTTTTTATCACATATTCTTTCTGTTAATTGGCCTATTGCTAGCTTGGAGTCGAGAACGAGCTGATGAATTAATAGTTCTCATTTGATGTCGCTAATATCTAAATGAAAAGTTCGACATTTAAACTATATAAAGAATAAAAAATGCATCAATTTATGTCCAACAAAATTATCCTCTTAATCCACTTAGGAAAAACCAATAATAATAATAATAATAATAATAATAATAATAATGGTCTTGTTATACTTATTTTTTGGTATAAAAACCAACCACTATAAGAAAATAGGCTTTCTGTGATGCTATATTTCATTGTAAAAAGTAAAAAAGAACGTTACAAAAAATTATTTATAGTGAAAACAATTATTTTGATCGCAAATATTTAGTCACTAATGCTTATTTTTCTTGTAGTGAACCAATTTCCTTTTGACTAATTTCTTTTTTTTTTTATTTGAAAAAAAGAACCTCGAATATATTCCTTGTGACATGCTCGTGTGTGAAAGACTTGCACCAAGATTCTAAAATAGCTGGACTATGTATTATTATCGATTTTATAAACATATTTTTTTTAAAAAAAATCTTTGATTAAGTATCTTGAATTATAAATAGGATTCACATGATCATCAGAAACCAAAAGTCGAAGAGGACCCGGAAAATGAAGAAAAAAATTCCCAATTAAGAAGTAAATTTATAATTATCCATTCATGATTAATTGGTTTTATTTTAGTTAATTATTAGGGTTAAATCACTAAGTTAATAAAAATAGACGGGTTTAATTATTTAATTATATGTTTCAATACTCTTCCTATCTAACTGGCCGATGCATGTCAGCTTCACTTTCTTTTAACTAGTGAATCTAAAGGATAAAACAATTAATTGATATATATGATCAGCGGTGATGAAATGTGAAGTCAGAGTTACAACTCGAACCATATTAAAAGAAAGTATAAACGAAAAAGCAAACACTTAAAAAATATATAGGAAGCGGTCCAACAATCCAAGAGAGATTATTTTCAACTTTCTATAAGTTGTCCACTTCATGATAAATTTTCCTTTTTATAGAGTGGTGTTACATTCTAGAAGGTTGTAGTACGAAATCTCTCGAGTAAGCCCAAAAAAAAAAAAAAAAATCTTATTTTTTTCATTTATTTTCATTCCTTTTTTAGTATTTTTAAATATTTTTAAAAAAGAAAAAAAATTCAATTTTTATTTTTTATTTTTTTATCATTCGAAACAAGTTTTCGGAACAAATATTCGATACATAAAATATTTCTTTTTTGTTTAATATATATATATATATATATATGTATGTTTCATATTACAATATTTCTTTGTTTCCTATATATGATCTTTCTCAAATAATTTCAAATTTTATTTTATATTTATTGTAAACAGGGTTTGCATTTAAATTTCTCATCAATAATGGCGCATGGTAGCTAGTGACAATGACCATAGACAAAAGCTGATTTGATTTATTCATCCTCGATCCATGGTTTAGGGCTTACCACATGGCGTGCTCTAATTCTTTATAATTATTATTATGAGAAGGATTCTAATTAATTACTAATTAAGGTTCTCCCATACGTACTCTATGGGCAATTCAAAAGGGATAGACATAGACAATGAGTTGTATTTGTCCCCATATGATTAATACAAGTATACAACCTTTTGCCATTGAGGAAAAAATAAATAAAATAGAAAAAAGAAGTTTTCTTGCTCATTGCATGATTGCTGCATGTAAAACCTTGCTTCTCCAAACACTTGGGATACACATGATATCTATATATATATATATATATATATATATATATATCTTGCACTTAGATGTTGAGATAATCCTAGATAATTATCTGAGTTGATATGTAATTAGTACTATTTTATATGTTCTATTATTGAGATGTGCTATTTGAATGTAAATAAGTTGAGATGTTTTAATTTTTTTATGAAATTATAAATTTTATTAATGATTGGTTTAAGATGAATTGATATATATATATCAAACGTCTCATGCAATATTCAATATCGAATAAATTATATTATAAAGCTCATTTTTTGTATTTATAAATCGAACTCACATTATTTATTTGTTATATATAATAAGTGTGGATCTGGGATTGGATCACAAGCGACTTGATCAATAACTTATCAATAGAACCAGTACTACATCAAAATGACGGTCATGTACGTGGGAGACTAAAAATGCTAAATCCACTCGGATGGTCGATTGTGCCGACAAGTTGTTTGTCGTATTGCTTAGGAGGGGATTGAAACAAATTAATTAAAAGAAGGGATCAGTGCTGCATGGGTGTGGGGATTAAAGATTGGAGTCTAAGCATGTGCAACGCCGTGGGAAGTCCCACCAAACAGACAGTACGTAGAACACTACTGTTCCTAACGGAAAGGAGGAGCAAAAGTCAAGTCTGAGGGGTCCTCCACCGGCATGCATGGCCCACCGGCATCATCTCCACTTGTTGCTTTTTGCGGCCTACACAATAATATTATTATGGCATATTGCCATTAGCAAGATGCTAATAATATTCCTTAACCCTACCCAATATTGCATAACCGCGTAGATATTAATACATCCATTTATATAATATGGCATTTGTTATCAAACTTAAAGAAAGGAAACTACTATTGCAAAAGAGAAATAAGAAATTCTCTCTAGAACTCTTAAGAACTGAAACTTTCTTTCTTTCTCTATATTTTCTTATGAATTTCATTACAACTGAAGCCCCTATTTATAGGCTTTGAAATTATTATGCAAGTTACTATGCAAGTTACTATACAAATCACTATGCAGAATTTAAAATAATAGTGGTGGGGTCATTCACATAATTTTAGTGGTGGGACAGGGGGCGGCTGCCGTTTCGTTCGTTCATTACACTCCCCCTTGAATGACCACCCATAAAGAATCTGTCTCGTTAAAACCTTGCCAAGTAAAAACCCAGTGGGAAGAAAAACCAATGGCGAAGGAAAAAGAGTACAGTCTTCTTATGTATCCACAAGTGCTTTAAGATTGCCTCATTAAAACCTTGCAGAGGAAAACCCAGTGGGACAAAACCTCAGCGAGGAAAAAGAGTACAATCAGCACATTTACTCCCCCTGAAAAGTGCATAACAAAAGATTTTTGAGTCTTCGCATTCCAATGTTATGCACAATCTTCTTGAATGTGGAAGTTGGTAACGCCTTTGTGAATAAATCTGCCAGATTATCACCAGATCGTATCTGCTTGACATCAATTTCACCTTTCTCTTGAAGTTCATGAGTATAAAAGAATTTAGGTGAAATATGTTTGGTTCTGTCACCTTTGATATATCCTCCTCTGATTTGAGTGATACAAGCAGTATTATCTTCATATAAGATTGTTGGGCTATTATTGATCATGGGAAGTCCACACTTTTCCTGGATATGTTGAATAACTGATCTCAACCAAATACACTCTCGACTTGCTTCATGAATAGCAATGATCTCTGAGTGATTTGAAGAAGTAGCAGATAGTGTCTGCTTAACAGATCTCCATGATATGGCAGTATCTCCATAAGTAAATAAATATCCAGTTTGAGATCTACCTCTGTGTGGGTCTGAAAGATAACCTGCATCTGCATACCCAATCAATTCTGGACTTGAACCACGTTGATAAAATAATCCCATATCAACCGTACCATGAAGGTAACGAAGGACATGTTTAATGCCATTCCAATGCCTTCGAGTTGGTGCAGAACTATATCTTGCAAGCAGATTAACTGAGAATGTAATATCTGGTCGAGTGCAATTTGCAAGATACAGCAAAGCTCCAATTGCACTGAGATATGGTACTTCAGGACCAAGAATTTCTTCATCGTCATCACAAGGACGGAATGGATCTTTCTTCACATCAAGTGTTCGAACAATCATTGGAGTACTCAGGGGATGAGATTTGTCCATATAAAAATGTTTTAGGACTTTCTCAGTATACATGGACTGATGAATAAAAATTTCATTTGGCAAGTGCTCGAGCTGCAGTCTGAGACAAAGTTTTGTTTTGCCAAGATCTTTCATTTCAAATTCATTCTTTAAATATATAGCGATTTTTGAGATCTATTCAGGAGTTCCCACAATATTTAAATCATCAACATAAACCGCAAAAATGACAAATCCAGATTTTGATTTCTTAATAAAAACACATGGGCATATAGGATTATTCTCAAATCCTTCTTTCAATAGATATTCGCTTAAGCGATTATACCACATGCGTCCGGATTGCTTCAACCCATATAAAGATCTTTGTAGTCTGATTGAGTACATATTTCTAGATGTACTTGTAGATGCTTCAGGCATCTTATATCCTTCAGGGATTTTCATATATATGTCATGGTCTAAGGATCCATATAAATATGCAGTGACCACATCCATCAACCGCATTTCCAATCCTTTTGTAACAACCAGACTAATCAAAAATCTAAATGTGATTGCATCCATAACGGGAGAGTATGTTTCTTCATAATCAATCCCGTGTTTCTGCAGGAAACCTTGTGCAACAAGCCGTGCTTTGTATCTCACAATTTCATTTTTCTCATTACGTTTTCGTACAAATACCCACTTATATCCAACAGGCATTACACCCTTTGGTGTTTGGACAACAGGTCCAAATACTTCTCGTTTTGCTAGCGAATTTAATTCAGCTTCAATAGCTGTTTTCCATTTTGGCCAATCATTTCTACGTCGACATTCTTCGACGCTTTTTGGCTCACTTTCTTCATTACTTCTGGTAATGTCAAGGGCCATTTTATATGAAAATATGTTGTCGACAACAGTTTTATTTCTATCCAGAATTTCTCCAGTTTTCATGAAATGTATTGAGATCTCATTATTTTCAGGTACCTGTTCCTCTTCAGGGGAAAACATTTCATGACACACCTCTTCAGGAGGTTTCTTTTTAGGAGATTTATATTCTTCAAGAGTTTCCTATTCAGGAGGTTCCGGAATAGAAGATTTGAGCTCTTTAGGAGCACCAATTATATTTGTAGCCTGTATTGTGGGTACGTGTTCTTCAGGAACACCAAATTCATTTTGTATTTTTTTCCTTCTGGGAATTTTGTCTGTTGCACCAATAAGTCTTCCACGCTTCAGGCGTATTTTAGATTCACCTATTGCTGCTTTGATAATTTGTCCTTCAGGGACTTCAATCCTTGCTGGAGTATTAACAGCAGGAATATAAGATTTTACTACACCTTTAGTGTCAGTAAATACATCCGGTAACTGATTTGCAACATTTTGCAAATGAATAATCCTTTGAACTTCCCGTTTACATTCATTTGTAGGAGGATCAAAATGAGACAGGGTCTTATTATCCCAAGTAATATCTTGTCGTGCTTCAGGCACCGACTTTTCTTTACCCATTAGCGGAAAATTTGATTCGTCAAAATGACAACTTCAAAACGTGCTTTAAACATATCCCCTGTAAGGGGTTCAAGGTATCTAATAATGGATGGAGAATCAAAACCAACATATATCCCAAGTCTACGTTGAGGGCCCATTTTTGTACGTTGTGGAGGTGCAATTGGAACATATACAGCACATCCTAAAGTACGAAGATGAGAAATATTTGGTTGTTGACCAAATGCAAGCTGTAATGGAGAATATTTATGATATGCAGATGGTCTAATGCGAATTAGAGATGCTGCATGAAGTATAGCATGTCCCCAAGCAGAAACAGGTAGTCTTGATTTCATAAGTAAAGGTCTAGCGATTAGTTGAAGCCTTTTGATCAAAGACTCAGCTAAACCGTTTTTTGTGTGTGTATGGGCAACAGGATGTTCAACATCTATTCCTATTGACATGCAATAATCATCAAAAACTTGAGATGAAAATTCACCTGCATTATCCAATCGAATGGTCTTAATTGGATACTCAGGAAATTGTGCTCGTAGTTTAATTATCTGAGCAAGAAGTCTAGCAAATGCAACATTTCTAGTGGAAAGAAGACAAACATGTGACCATCGACTAGATGCATCAATTAGAACCATAAAATATCTAAATGGTCCACTTGATGGATGAATAGGCCCACATATATCTCCGTGAATCCTTTGTAAAAAGGATGGAGATTCAACAATGACTTTTGAGGGAGATGGTCTAATAATTAACTTACCTTGAGAACATGCAGAGCACGGAGATTCATTGGGTAGAAATATCTTTTGATTCTTTAAGGGATGCCCATGCGAATTTTCAATAATTCGTCTCATCATTATAGAACCCGGATGTCCAAGGCGATCATGCCAAGTCATAAATACTTTAGGGTCAATGCACTTCTGGTGCATTACCACATATGATTCAATTGTTCTCATTTTTGTATAATACAATCCAGAACATAGAGCAGACAGTTTTTCTAATACGAGCTTCTGGCCCGATATTGTTTTAGTAATAAGAAGATGCTCTTTACTGCCTTCATTGGTCGTTTCAATATGGTAATCATTACGACGTATATCTTTGAAACTCAATAAATTTCTTTTGGATTGTGAAGAGAATATAGCATCATCAATACAAAATTTGGTGCCATTAGGCAATACAATATAAGCTCTTCCGGAGCCCTCAATTAAATCCGATGAACCTGATATGGTATGGACATAGGCTTTACTTAGTGTTAGATTTTGAAAATATTTCTTTTCTTTGAGAATTGTGTTAGTTGTAGCACTGTCAGCCAGACATATATTTTTATCATTCAACTCAGAGATAAAAAGCTCATCAATGTGATCCATGATTCTACAAAATATACAAAACTTTTATTACTGATAGAAAGAAAATACATTAATTGAGTGGAACACTTCCATCTCCAATTAAGTGTTCAATACTACCATCAGGATGATTAAAGAAATCAGATACATCAAGATGAGTAACGTCTACATCTACTGAATCTAATAAATCATCTGATGGTTCTACTAAATTTGTTTCATGCACTTTATTCTTTCCTTTAATAGAAGCTTGATATAAATCAGCTAAGTGCCTGGCCGTACGACAGGTACGTGACCAATGTCCAGTCATTCCACATCTATGGCACACCTCTTCACTTTTCTTTGAAGAATTATTCTGAGGATTTTTACCCCTTTTTGAATTGTACCACTTCTGGTGATATGGTATATTATAATCCCTTTTAATGTTGTCATTCCTTGGACCAACATTTCTATAATTTCTCCTACCACGTCCACGCCTCCGATTTCTTCTAAAGGATGCACCATTCACTTCTGGGAATGATGCAAACCTATTACCATTCACTTCAGGGAATGATATTGAGTCAGTAGGGCGTGACTGGTGGCTTTTTAATAAGAGCTCATTATGCTGCTCAGCTACTAGAAGACATGATATAAGTTCAGAATATTTCTTGAACTTTCTCTCTCGATACTGCTGCTGTAGGAGCACATTCGAGGCATGAAATGTAGTAAAAGTCTTCTCTAGCATATCATCATCGGTGATTTTCTCACCGCATAATTTTAATACTGAGCTTATTTTAAAAAGTGCGGAATTATACTCACTAACACTTTTAAAATCTTGCAACCTCAGGTGCAACCATTGAGAACGAGCTCTTGGGAGGATGACAGTCTTCTGGTGTTCATACCTCTCCCTTAAATTGTTCCACAAAATATAGGGATATTTTACTGTGAGATATTCAGTTTTCAATTCTTCATGAAGATGGTGGCGAAGGAAAATCATTACTTTAGCACGTTCCTGCAGGGATGCTTGATTTCCTTCTTTAATAGTTTCTCCCAGGTTCATTGCATCAAGATGTATTTCAGCATCAAGTATCCAGGATAAATAATTTTTTCCAGATATATCAAGAGCAACAAATTCCAATTTTGTAAGATTTGCCATTTTTTACACATATAAATAATGAAATAAATATGTGTATCTCATATTTATAAATTCACACAGATAATCATCAATAAAATATATTAAAGACTTCAAATAATATATTGAAAAACTTACAGAGGAATAAGGCCACTAGCTTCAGAATTGGTAGAACCGTCGTGCTGATAACGTATTATGAAACTTAAAGAAAGGAAACTACTATTGTAAAAGAGAAATAAGAAATTCTCTCTAGAACTCTTAAGAACTGAAACTTTCTTTCTCTCTCTATATTTTCTTATGAATTTCATTACAACTGAAGCCCCTATTTATAGGCTTTGAAATTACTATGCAAGTTACTATGCAAGTCACTATGCGGAATTTAAAATAATAGTGGTGGAGTCATTCACATAATTTTAGTGGTGGGACAGGGGGCGGCTGCCGTTTCGTTCGTTCATTACAGCATTGCTTTATATCACTCATCATCTGTCTCATTCTTGTATCAGTTGTACTCCTTATTTTTAAGCACCAATAATTGACACCATCTATATATATATATAATAAAAAAAAAGAGTTTTTGTGATCAATTATTTATAATAAAAAGATTAATTACGATTAATTTTGAGTGTAAATAATTATTTTATTGAAATTAACTGACTATAAAATTTTTTTTTCTTGAATTACTTGCCTTCTTTCCTTTTTAATTAAGGAGAATTAAAAGTCTTCGCGTGCATGAATCAATTTTTAGGATCATATTAATTAAATTCTGAATAAACGTTGAAATTAAGATCCATTTCATTTAATGTATTGCTATGAAATGGGTCATTTGAGTTCCATAAATATTCTCCTTTACAACCCAACTTCTAAAACTTTTGAAAAAAGATCTCTAACAATGGAAGAATCTTTCTGTCTACTTACATTTTCATAAAATTATGTAATTTGAGTTGTCCTTAATTAACATGATGATATCTTACTTTAAGAGAGAAATAGACACCCTTAGGCCTTAAGTACTTGATCAGGTCGTCATGTACTATTTTGAATATATAGCAGATGAAATCCTTTACCAGTTGAAGTGACAAAAATTATGATATCTTGTAAAATATTTTGGGTTAAATAATTAATTACAAACTAAATATATTTTATTAGTCCAAGGCTTGATCATAAACTATTTTTACCGTTGAAATATAAAATAGAGACTACAAAATGAAGTTGCTCAATGCCAACGTCTGATGATCCCAACAATATTATGGAATAATGGCATACATGACAAATAAATAATTGTAGTCGCAGCGGGCCGCTAGCAGTAGCATCCAGAATTAGGAACATTTTATTCCGTCCCAATTCAGATCATTTCAAATCGAACTGAGTCCTTGTTCCAAAACTGCAAGTACGTACCAACTACATTAATTAATTGAAGGTAGGGCTTTTGCCATCTTCAGTTTAATTGAAGTTATAAGCCGCGTAGGAACCACCACGCATCAGCCAGTCAGCCAGTCAACATATATCTCCTATAATTAATATATCAAAATATTCATTCCCTATGTATGTAACAACGTGCGTATATAATATATATATATATATATTATATATATATATATATATATATATAAAGAGAGAAATGATATTTACGATGGTGAGTTTATAATTGTCGTATAATTATTTTAAAAGAAATAAATATAAATTTCACATAAAAATAATTTGTATATATATAAGAAATTCTATTATCTTTCAAAATTACTTCATAAATAAATACACACTTCGTAACTATGCATAGTATAACTCATATTTAAGAGTATTTATAATAGTCTAATTATTGTTTAGCCAAATTTTGACTATAAATTTTATTTTTATATATTTTGACTAGCCACTTTTTATTATATTATATAACAGATTCAACAAATCAATAATTATTTTATTAAAATATTAATTTTTTAATTATTTTAATTCTAATTATAATTTAAATATTTATTTGTTATTACAAAATATACATTAGTGTTCTAACATTCAATTTATTCCTAATGGATAAAATATTTTAATGATCATATTTTTTTAACTGTGGAATTATGTTTTGTGAACTAAAATGGTATTTTGTAAAAATCCAGTAAAAAAGAAAATGAAAACAAAAACAAAAAGTAAAAGTCTAATGCAAAAGAGTAAATAAGTGAGAATAACAAATTCTTTTATCTAAAAAAATAATTTAGCTAGTCCAAGAGATTGATTATATTTGTTGAACCAATAAAGATAAATTATTTTAGCTATATATTTATTGAGGCTATAGCAATTATATTTTAATGCTTCTTAACTATTATTTAACTAAATAATAAATTTATGGAATCCATTAAAAATGCTCTAACAATAATAAATATTGGTGGCATATTATTTAGTACTGCATATCTTTCTCTATCTTTCTCCCCCCTCACCGCATGTGGTAAAAGACCGTCTTGTCAATTTTGTGTGGGGGAGAGACAGAGAGAGAATGAGACCACACCATCCAAAGGAGGAAACCTGTGCCACGAACCTTCCCCTGTACCTTCCATCCGCATCTAGTACTCCTATTTCTGAATATGACTTTTTTTTTTTTTTTTTACTTGATTTTTGTAGGCCCTACCCTCGTGACATGCCCCCCTGATTTTGCCTCTATTTATTACATGTCTTAATTACCCATTTATCTATTATTTATCTTTTTTAAAAAAAAAAAAAAAAAAACTTCTTTAGCTTTGTCTTTCAGATGGGCAGCTCGATTTAAAAATATAATTAAAAAATTAAAATCTGATAAAAAAAAGTAATTACCCTTCTCATTGCCTCTCTTTTTTGACGTTATAGTACTTAATTATAATCTTTAGATAAATTAATATTTAAAAATATAAATTAAATTAATTTTGAAAGTTATTTAATTTAATTTAATTTATTTTTTTGTATAGTTTGATGGAAATCGTCGGTGAGGATAATTATGAAAAAGATGTGATTGATCTAATCACATGCAGTGCTAAGGAAATGGCAGCACAAGATTTATGGCAATTATGGTGATGGAGAAATAAAATTAGAGTAATTATTATTATTTTGTTGGACGAGATATGAAAATAACTAATATTTGTTTATTCCTTCTTTTTCTCATAGAACCTCGTGGGCTTCTGCTGAATTAGCTAGCTAGTTAAATTATCACCATCAACCATTTAAATTGATATCAATTAATCTTGACTTCATACTTCATTTCCGATTTAACTGATACCTTGATATATATATATATATATATGTTGAAATTCGTATTTAAGAAATTAAAGAGAATATTTATGCAGTATTAATTTTAATGCATTCAAATTTTGCGCATACTCTTTAACAAAAATAAATATGAAATTTATATAAAAAAATATAATCTATTTTTAATATAAACTTCATTCTTTTTTAAAAACGTGCATGATATTGGCAAAATTTAGAACTATATCTTGCAATTTAGAACTATATCTCGCATCGCTATTAAAAAAAAATGATATTTGTAGTTATAGAATATATGCTCAATTTCTTTAAAAAATATGAGTAAATACAAAATCTATATAGAAAATTAATTTTTCAATAAAGACTCTACTTTTTTTTTTTAAAATTATTGAGTAATAATGGCGCATTCCACGATTTTACATAGTATTACTCATAATTTTTTTGTACTCAAGTTTAACGAACATGAACTCGAGTTAAGAAATCTCTAAGATTCTTCAGGATGAAATAAATTAGTTTTTGTATTAGTGACGTTGTGAATTAAGTTATGCAATTTCAAACAAGAATGATAAGAAACTTGATAATACTTATTCATCTCGTACATATCATTGTCGACGAAAAAAACAAATTAAATGTCGTTATCTAAAAACACCTAATAATGACATTTTATATGTCATTTTCCAAGAAAAATGAAGCCTAGTTTTCAAATCGTTTATTTATTGAATCAATTAAAAGCTAAGAAAGCTACATATAGTAATTCAACATCTTCGATGCAATAAAAGAAAAACTTTTACAATCTTTGGAACAATGATTTCATGGATTGACTTTATACCTAAATGCATGCATGGGTTATTTCCATTTCAAAAACCAGCAACCAATCACCACGATATGGGTCAAGTTTTAGATAGAGTTTAGATAGTGACTTCAAATGAGAAATGAGAAATGAGAAATGAGAAATGAGAAATGAGATGTGTTGAGATGATTTTGAAATTTGAATAAAATATTATTAAAATAATACTTTTTAATTTTATTATTATTTTAAAATTTTAAAATTTTAGATTACTTATTATATTATATATGAGAATTTAATAAAATTATAATAATAAAATAGGATGAATGGAGCTCAACTCTCAATTCAAACTTGGCATAAAAAAATATTCTCTGTCTAAATCATTGTTTTCTCTATCTAAAAGTACCAAATTAAGTTGCTTCTATTTTTGTATATAGTTTTTATTTTCTTATTTTATTTTGAAAAATTCAGTCCTATATATATTTGTAATTATTAATTATAAGTGTTTTGAACTCAACAAAATGGGACAAATAAAAAAAAAATGAAAGGAATTCTAGATTCAGCATACAAATTTAAAAGCCATGATTGAGAGTCACCACCCACCATCGGCAACAAAAAGTAAACTTTCGTGGGAGTTGAGTACTGGCGCCACAGGATCGAAGTAGAATAGAATATTGCATATTATCGTAGAATAGAATAGAATAGAATAGAAATTTAAAAACAAAACAAAAAAACCAAGGATTTAATAAAAACAAATTAAGATGCCAAGCCTCAAAAAACCGTGTCGGCAACATACGGTCTCGTAGTTCCAGAATTATAGATAATTGTCGATAATGCATGAGATGATGTCCGCGTAAACTGCTTAACTTTCATTGACTTTTTAAGGAACAAACGATGGAACTTGCCGGTCTGGTTTCTCCAGATGCAACCTACGTACCTCCGACAGCCCAAATCCGTCATAGTTTCGGTCTTCTTTTGTCTGTGTGGTATCAGCCTAATTATACCCACAACTTTCGTAAATTTGATAATGAAAGAGCCATGAGCCAGCACCCTTATTGTTTTTTCTCTCTCTCTTTTTATTTTTTATTTTTGTAGAATTAATTAAAAAAAAAAACGTTTATTGGTTTGGAGCTGAAGTTTAAAGTTGTGTTTACACTTGGTCAACGGATTGATCTGTGAAGGTATTGACTATTGGATTCTGTCCACATTTGTAATATTTTCTCCTTTGATTTGTGAATATATATATATATATATATATATATATATATATGATAAGATCCTTGATGAGAAATTAAATATTGGAGATGGTGAGTGTTGAGGACGTATTCTGCAGTCTTCTTTACCGAATCCCGTACGATGGTAACCTGCAAAACAAGAACAAGGGGAGTCGGGGTCCGGGACCGCTCCGACGATCAAGTTAGAGTAAGGGAGAGAATATATGATAGAGGGGGTAAGAGAATACGTGAGCGTACCGTCCTTCCATCATTGGTTAGGTGTTATTTATAGGTGTCCCCCCTGGGAGGAGGGTCTGTGTGACGAGAGTGCCGGAGATCGGGACATCACTCGTCCGTCATCCTCGATAAGGAAACCTGGTCTGATTCGGTCGGTCTCATCGCATTAATTGAGTATCCCCCCAATTAATGCTCAAATAGACCCTTTTGGACAGGGGCATTAAATGCTGCTGTATCTTTTGTCAATTTAGCAATTAATGGTGTATGTTTGTAGCGTCTCCGCATTAAAAGGGGGGGTCTGTAGACCGGCGGTTGTCTGTCGTTCATAAATGCAGGAGTGGTCTTGATGGGAGACGGGTCCAGGAGATATATCAATACGTGAGCCGTCGTTCTGTCCTTAGCGTGTTCTCGAAGCCGGTTTAACCATCTCCTGCCCAGATCGGGATAACCAGGAACTTGGCTCGTCCCCGATTTCGGTCTCCCTAGTTGAATTCGGACGCTGCGTCGAGGTGGGTGCGGATAACGGGCCTTGGGCCTGATAACCTTGTGGGCTCGGGTCCCGAGCAAGTTGGGGCAAGTTGGACCCCCTTTCAGTACCCCGCGAGTTTTCATCGAAGGCACTTCGATGGAAATTCTGAACGTTTTAGAGCTAGGGTCTTCCTTTCCTTTGATTGTACCGTCCTTCGATACTGGGCAGTGTTCCTTTATTTCCCCTTCCGAGCGGGAACACGAGGTTGGATGTATTCGGGTGATCCCTGCTGACATGTCGTTTCGTTTACCGACCGGACTTCAGAGGGACGATTTGAATTCTGATCAATTAATGCCGAATCGTGACCCGTCATATTCCGTGTCAGGCATTTAATGCAGTTTGAAATCTAGACGGCCGTCGTTCCGATTCCCGAACCGTCAGTGATCCGTTATTAAATGGTGAGGCGCACGCGCGTGACCATTATTAACTGACTTGTCATTTCGGCGCACGCTTCTCACCTTTGATTGGTCAGTTCAGGGCGTGCTTTCTGTTCCCAAGAGCCATGTCTGAGGTGAGGGTTTCGGCGTAGCCTCGTTTCCCGCTCGTATTAAATTTTTGCTTCTGGGTATAAATTACCCAGCGGTCTTGTCATTGTCCTTGCTTCGTTGTTTGCTTTCTTGCCATTCCGCTGTCCTTCTTTCTTGCCTTTGCTCTTCGCTGTCTTCCCCGTTCTTTCTCTGTTGCTTTCTTGCCATTCCTTGCTTTTGCCCCCATGGCTTCTTCTGACCCATGCCCTTTCTTCGCCGGCAACGGCTGGATGTCCACAATGCAATCCTCTGATGTGGACACGCTTAGGAAGAAGTACCGCGTTTCCTGGCGGCACACCTTGGAGGCCCCGGGGGATGGAGTTAGGGCCTGTGAGCGTGATGGGAGGGCTCAGAAGGTCGTGCTCTTCTCCCTCATGCTTTCGAAGGGACTACGCCTTCCCTTCATTCGGCCAGTTCGGGAAGTCCTACACTTCTTGGGTTTGGCCCCTGCCCAACTCATGCCGAACGGGTGGCGTATCCTGTTGGCCACCTGCGTAGAGTTTAGGATCGTTCTGTCCGGGAAGAACGATCCCTACCCCGACCTGACCGCTCGAGAATTCTTTTCACTGTACCGGCTCCTCCGTCGGGACGGGAATGTTGCCGGCTTCCAGATAAAGCCGAAATGTAGGCTGATCAGAATGGAGGAGAGGCATTCGAGTGCCTGAGACTACCACAAGAGGTTCTTCTTTGTCTCGGGCAGGGAGTGGGAGTTCCCGGAGGGAGAGGGGAGTGATTTCCCCGTTCAGAAAGACTGGGGCTTCCTCCCCTCCCAGACACATATGGAGGTTACCCTCTCGGCCCAAGAGGCGGAGAGGGTGAAGGCGGTCCTCTCCTGGGGGGCGGAGGATCCCGACCGGTTATGGTCCGACAATCTCCTCACCGAGGAGAACATCGAGGAGTTTTTGACCCAACCGAATCGGTCCTACGCCGAGGGTCAAAAATTTCTTCACTGTCCCGGAAGAGCCTCCTACCTCCTCTCGCAAGTGGGCCTCTGATCGGGAGGTAGAACAAGAGAGGCGCACTAAGAGTCGGGCCGGTGAAGCTACTCCGAGCCGTGGTGCCCGTCCCAAGAAGCAGAAGAAGGGGAAGGGTCCACGGACCGAGGATCCGGACGGCCGTGCTGCTCCCGCAGACACTTCCGTTCGCCGCCCCGAACCGGCTTCTTCTTCATCGTCATCCTCGGACGAGCTAAGTGCTGAGGCCGGGAGGATGGTCATGGAGGCCCAGATTGAAGCGACTAATCTGGCCGGAGTCGATTCCTCAGACGGAGAGGAGATAGACCGTGCCTTCCAGGAGGCTTTGGATCGCGCCGCCGACCTGACTTCGGGGGCCATGCCTTTTGCGCAAGTCTTCCGGCAGGAGTCGGAGGAGCAAGTTGCCAGGGCGAATCAATTGCCCACTCCCCCTCCTTCCTCTTCCGAGCGTCGCTCGGATGCTTCCGAGGGGGGAGATGAGATTTTTGGCGCGGAGGCCTACTCCGAGAGCGTCCGCGAGGGACTCGGTCAGCCAGGGGCTTCGGGCGAAGAGCACCGGGACGAGGCCGTTCCTGAAGGGTCGAACGGGTCCGGCACTCCCGTGGAAGGGAGCCATGCGGAGGCCTCGGAGGAGGGGGGTCGACCTGCTGTTGAGCCCGAAGAATCTCCCGAACGTCCACCCCCGACTTTCGAGAGGGGGTCGACTTCGGGGGTTCACTTCGAGGACGTGCGTCCGTCTTCGGACTCGGAGGTCCCTCCCCGACCCTCGTTTCCCTTCCGATTTCGAAGTGGGGTCGCGGTGCTCGGTCGGCTTTTCGAGTCGGATCCGGAAGGAGGGCACCAAGCCGGTGAAGCTGGTTCAGAGCGGCCCTCTCGC
The DNA here is from genome assembly GCA_036559045.1 of Platycarya longipes. Taxonomy (NCBI): domain Eukaryota; kingdom Viridiplantae; phylum Streptophyta; class Magnoliopsida; order Fagales; family Juglandaceae; genus Platycarya; species Platycarya longipes. The sequence goes on along the minus strand of CM071789.1, from coordinate 24,272,372 downwards.
TTTGAACAAGCCAAGGCAGACGCTTCCGACCGAGTGGCCTCGATGCTGGAGCCCCTGCTGACTCAGGTTTGGCCGGTAGCCTTTGTCGGGTTTTGCTTAGTCTTTTCTTTTCGAGTTGCTAAGTTCTCTTTCTGGTGTTCAGGTTGCCAAGGAGATATCTCGGGCCGTGGGTTCCGAATTGGCCGAGCTTGCCGAGTTCAACAGTGAGCTCGGAACTGTCTACAAGTTCGGGTTTTATAAGTTGCAGCAGGCGCGGGACCAGCTCGAGCTGTCGCAGGAAACCTGCGAGGGGCTAGTCAAGACGGTCGAGGAGTTGGGGGCGGACAAGAGCAGGCTGGAGAGAGCCAACTCTTCTCTTCGGGCCGAATTGGAGGCTGCCTGGGAGTCGCTGGCGGTGGCCCATCGGAGGAATGCCCGCCTTGTGGACGCGAGATCGGCCACCGAGCAGGACAAGATCCTCCTTCAGTCCGAGCTAACCGCTCGGACAGCAGAGCTAGCTGCTTCTTCGCAGATTCTATCACTGAGGGAAGAGGAGTTAGCCATGTCCGAGCAGGCTTGGATTGCTCGGGAGGAGGAACTGGCCGGTTTGAGGCGCGCCCGAGAGATTCTGGAAGCGGAGTTGGCGCGGTCTGAGGAAATTCGGGCTGCCCGGGAGTCCGAGCTCGTGGGGGCTCGGAGTGCTCTAGAAGAGGCCCACTCGAGGATTGCTGATCTCGAGCAGCAGATATCTCGAGTGGTGGCGATTCGTAATTCCGCCTGGGGGCATGGTTATGTCGAGGGCCTTCGCCGAATAGGATCCCAGCTTCTGTTGGACCCTCAGCTCGATCCTCGGCAGATAAGTGTGAGGTCTCTTCGTCCAGACCGGGCTGCGAAGAAGTTCGTCAAGAAGATTGGGAAGCGTGGCTACCCTCCTTTTGACGAACTGAATCCTCCTCCTCCTCCTCCTGAGGCTTGACCTGGTTGATGTACAAGTGTTTTTTGTTTTTTGTTTTTTTTGAACACGACGTTCGAGTTTGATTCGAGCGAGCTTGTATGACCGACCATATATATGATATTTGAATTTAATCTTTCTTTAGACGCTGTGTTCATTCTGCCTTTATCCTTCGGATGATGCTTTGTTCGTTCTGTCTTTACCCCGCGAAATTTTTGGTTAAGTGTAAACTTAAAAAAAAAATTTCCGAGTTGTGTTTAAGATCGGGGTTTAGGAGTTATGAATCACTGAATAGCTTCGCGCGAGTGTTTGCGGATGCGTCGCGTGGGTGGGCTGACCGCGTGGGTGGATTGACCTGACCCCGCGGGACTCCGAGGCGGATGCATAGCGTGGGTGGATTGACCAACCTCGCGGGACTCCGAGGCGGATGCATCGCGTGGGTGGATTGACCTGACCCCGCGGGACTCCGAGGCGGATGCATCGCGTGGGTGGATTGACCGACCCCGCGGGACTCCGAGGCGGATACATCGCGTGGGTGGATTGACCGACCCCGCGGGACTCCGAGGCGGATAGGCCTCTTTCAGGTCCGTCACATGATCGTTAGGGGAGCGGCTCTTGACCAGGAGGTCGTCGACGTAAACTTCCATGTTTCTCCCGATTTGCTTTTTAAACATACGGTTAACCAACCGTTGATAAGTAGCCCCCGCGTTCTTGAGCCCAAAAGGCATGGCAGTGTAACAATAGAGTCCGCGATTTGTAATGAACGTCGTTTTTTCCTCGTCATCCGTGCTCATTTTGATCTGATTGTAACCTGAATAGGCGTCCATGAAGCTGATGAGAGAGTGCCCAGCAGTTGAATCCTCAATGAGGTCGATGCGCGGTAGAGGGAAACTATCTTTGGGGCAGGCCTTGTTCAAATCGGTGAAGTCCACGCACATGCGCCATTTCCCGCTGGTCTTCTTTACCAGTACTACGTTAGACAGCCATTCCGGGTAGTGAGCCTCTTGGATGAGCCTAACGGTCAGGAGTCTGTCCACCTCTTCTGCAATGGCGGCATACTTCTCAGCACAGAAGCTTCTTCTTTTTTGCCTAACTGCCCGGGCAGTCGGGTTGACACACAACCGGTGTTCTATTACAGACCTATCGATTCCGGGCATGTCTGCAGGTGTCCAGGCGAATACGTCTTTGTGCTCAATGAGGAGGGCCTTGAGTTCCGTATGTACTCCCGGATCCATTCTGGTTCCGACTCGCACTGTCCGATCTGGGTTGTCGCCATCGACCGGAATCAATTCCAGAGGCTCGTTGGGTTCCGCTTGGCGCAGTGTCGCTTCGTCCGTGATCTCATCGTCCCACACTGCTCGGGGAGGTGCAGGCGGAAACTCAACATGCTCGTTCTCCAGGGAGATCGTAGCCACGAAACTGTCCTTGTGCCTCAATTCCCGGGCGTAGCATTCCCTGGAGGTGACTTGCTCTCCTCTGACTTCGCCCACTCCTCTGTCGGTCGGAAACTTCATCTTGAGGTAGTAGGTAGAAGTGACTGCCCTCAAGTTGTTTAGGGTCGGCCTCCCTAGGATGGCGTTGTAGGAGGAGGGAGCTTTCACGACCAGGAATTCAGTCATGATGGACGCGGTCCTGGGCGCGGAGCCCATCAAAACCGGGAGAGTTATTAGGCCCTCGGGGTGTACTGCTTCACCCGTAAATCCTTTAAGGGGGGCTCGGATAGGCTGAAGTTGGCGGGGGTCGATCCCCATTTGCACGAAGGCCTCCCAGAATAAGATATCGGCTGAACTCCCGTTGTCAACCAGCATCCTCTTAACTGTAAAATTGGCCACCAATGCTGATATCACCAAAGCGTCATCGTGCGGAAAGGCGATGCCCTTCCCATCCTGCTCGTTGAAAACTATTGATTCCCCTCTGGGACCCGGGTTGCCCTGCCTCGGTGCCTGCCCCAGTGAGTAGACTTCCCCATATCTGGCTCTCCGGGCGTGTGCCCTTTGAGAGGAAGACGTAGTCCCTCCTCGGGATGGTCCCCCGACAATGGTTTAGATTTCTCCTGCTGGGTGGCCGGATGCAGGTTCGCCTCGGCGTCTGCTTGACTCTTGCTCCCGACGAGGGGTCCTTGACCGGGTTCTGTCTCTTCGGTCGTTCATCTGTTCATCCCTCTGACTGTTTTTCAAGGCTTGGCAGTCTTTGGTGTTATGGCCCTTGGACTTGTGATATTCGCAATACATATCCCCTCTTCTTCTTCTGATAGACTCTCGCCTAGATTCTGCTCGGCTCTGATCTTCCACCGCCAAGCTGGATTGAGGCCATGACAACAGTTTGTGTTCCCGTGGGGGGTCCCTTCTCCTCGTCTCATCTGGGAACTTCCTACCCCCCGATGCCTGCTGGAACCTTCCCCGGCACTGGTTGTTTTTCGATCGTGCTGTCGGAGCTCCCCGCGCCGCGGGGCTACTAGGGCTTCGAGCGTATCTTCGGCGTTGATGAATCCGTCAGCCTGATCCATGAATCCGTTCAAAGTGGTGGGAGTTTTGCGGGCTATCTCCGCCATGAAGGGGCTCCTGGGCCATATGCCGCCCAGGAGGGCCGCTAGGGTGATCTTTTCGTCCTGGTTGTCGGTGGTCATTCTTTCTTCGTTGAACCTGGTCAGGTACCCTTTCAGGCTTTCCTTCTCTCCTTGCTTGACGGTCAATAGGTACGCCGCGGGGCGCCTTCGTTTTCTACTAGCCATGAACTGGGTGATGAAGAGTCGGGCTAACGCTTCGAAGCTACTGACGGATCCCGGATGAATGGTCCCGAACCATGTCCTAGCCATCCCTTTCAGTGTGAGAGGGAATGCTCGGCACGCTACCTCGCCGGGATAGCCATGTAGGCTGATATGGGCTTTAAAAGCTTCTATGTGCTCCACAGGATCCTGAGACCCATCTTACAGTTCCACTTGTGGGACCTTAAATTTGGGCGGGAGAGGGACGGCCAGGACGTCTGCGCTGTAGGGTGTTCCTATGCTTCCCTGCGAGGAGAGATGCCCTGCTGCCGGGCTGATCAGTTTTGCCATTTCAGCGTACTTATCTCCCAACTCCTTTAGCTCGGTGTGCATCCGGCGTCGTTCTCCTTCTGAGGCTTCGCTCTCCTCAGGGAGTCGGGAGCTCGCATTCTCTCCCAGGTTGGTTTCGCCGCGGGCCGATGCCTCTTCGCGTGGTTGCTGGAGGGCTGCATTCTCCTCCTTCAACTTCCTCACCATTTCTTCCAACGCTTCCAGTCTTTCTTCCATCGACGGATCTGTCTGCTGGTCGTGCTTGGTCGTTTGGGACAGCGGTAGAGTAGACATGCAGAAAGTACGTTGATCAGAAACAATCGAATCCCACAGACGGCGCCACTGTTGAGGACGTATTTTGCAGTCTTCTTTACCGAATCCCGTACGATGGTAACCTGCAAAACAAGAACAAGGGGGGTCGGGGTCCGGGACCGCTTCGACGATCAAGTTAGAGTAAGGGAGAGAATATATGATAGAGGGGGTAAGAGAATACGTGAGCGTACCGTCCTTCCGTCATTGGTTAGGTGTTATTTATAGGTGTCCCCCCTGGGAGGAGGGTCTGTGTGACGAGAGTGCCGGAGATCGGGACATCACTCGTCCGTCATCCTCGATAAGGAAACCTGGTCTGATTCGGTCGGTCTCATCGCATTAATTGAGTATCCCCCCAATTAATGCTCAATTAGACCCTTTTGGACAGGGGCATTAAATGCTGCTGTATCTTTTGTCAATTTAGCAATTAATGGTGTATGCTTGTAGCGTCTCCGCATTAAAAGGGGGGGTCTGTAGACCGGCGGCTGTCTGTCGTTCATAAATGCAGGAGTGGTCTTGATGGGAGACGGGTCCAGGAGATATATCAGTACGTGAGCCGTCGTTCTGTCCTTAGCGTGTTCTCGAAGCCGGTTTAACCATCTCCTGCCCAGATCGGGATAACCAGGAACTTGGCTCGTCCCCGATTTTGGTCTCCCTAGTTGAATTCGGACGCTGCGTCGAGGTGGGTGCGGATAACGGGCCTTGGGCCTGATAACCTTGTGGGCTCGGGTCCCGGGCAAGTTGGGGCAAGTTGGACCCCCTTTCAATGAGGATTGAGGAGATCAGCTTATATCACAAAGAATGAGAGGCTAATTCCCAAGATCTAGTTTTTCTTGGAGTGGAAAAGATCAGTTAACGAAAAAAATTAATAAAAAAACTGAAATAAAAATTGAGTTGATAAACACTTAGGAATCGTTTTGAAATTTAGAATGTCTCAAAATATGTGTAAATAGTAATGAACTCGTTTGTGAAGAGCAGTAGAATATTTTGAGTTAAAATATTGTTTTGAATTTTGAGAAAGGTAAGAAAATATTTTGAATAAAAATATTATAAAGTTAAAAAATTACTAGAATATAGCTTTTTAATATTAATTTTGTTTTCAAAATTTTAAAAGTATATATATATATTTATTTTGTTTAAGAATTTGAGAAATTGAGAAAACTGTATTGTGTTTAGATAATAATTACGTAACGAGTAGATGCAATATTTGAAGAGTTGAAATTGAAAAATATTTTATATTTGAGTGATAGTTGGGAAGCAAATATGCGAGCATGTTTGAGAACACCTCGGTGTTCAACCTAGCAATTATGTATTGTACTTGGTATAAAATCCATCATGATGCGATTTGGATCCTTAAAATTCTTAAAATCTAAGATATGAGAGATAAACACATAAAATATGCTCTATATTATCTATCAAGTATTTGATACTTCTCGAAAAATTCACTTGGTTGAATAATTATAAACGAAGTGGAGTGCATTTTATCTGTCTATATTTTTTAAATAATTAATTGATAGTGACATGCTATAATAGCATCATATATGTTAGTATAGAGGTGTTGAATCTTTTGATTAAAAACGATTTCGAGTCGAATATTTTGTTAGAGACGAATGTGGATATATTTAAGACAATAATTCAAAAGGGTTTCATATAGATGTTCATACCTTTTTTGAGTGATCTATTATTTCTTTTATATGGGCTGAAATATTGATCAGATACACGTGTAATTATCCAGGAATATCGGGGAGCAGATTAATCCCCTCCACATCTTAGGTTTCCTGAGATCATTTATTGGTTTTGTTTCTTCTCAATAATATCTCTAGTAATATGATTACCTTCGAGCGATCAGTAGATATCTTTGGATATTCACATCAATCTGCATTTAATGCGATATGCCACCCTGCCAGGCATTGAATGTTTATAGGATCTCCGATCATCACACTATCAATATGTCAGGGATAACTATAACGAGCTAATTAAATTTATCGTCTTTGTATAACAGGAATTCATGTGGGAGGAGTTTAGTTTGAGTAGGAAGTACTCAGAATCCAATTGAAGGAATTTTACCTAACACAATTCCCTCAAAGTCTCTGAAAGAAGGGTAATAGGCGGGCGCCATTCCGAAGGGCGCCTACTATCTTATCCACTATCGCACTTATCCCCCTCACAGAGTCGAGCTGGACTCAAATAATTCGAATTCGAGTTCGAGTCGTACTGAAAGTTTGTCGAGTTGAGCCAAATTTGAGCTGATTAAAGACAAGCTAGAGCCGAATCAAGTTATTTATCGATCTTTGTTTTTACTCTCTAACAATCTGCATGAATCAAGCTGAACCAAGTTGAATAATTACTCGAGTTGTCTTTATAAATATTTGACTTAATAATTTTTTTGGGAACTTAATATATTATTATTGTAAAGAAATAAAATATATTACTTTTACATAAAGTAACAAAATATATTATTTATACAAAATATTAAAAATAATATATATAGTACATAAAATATATACAATAAAAGATATATGTAAGAATATATGTAAGAGTACATATATATATATATATATATAAATATTACGAGTATTATTACGAGTTTAAAATGAGTCAAGTCGAGTTTATACGAATTCTGTTTAGAACTTAAATCGAGTCGAGTCAAGATTATATAAGTTTAGCTTGTATAAATTCGAACTAATATTAATGACCATAAACAACTCATTTATTAAAAGAACCGAGTTTGAATCGAATTTATACAAGTCGAATTCAAATTATTCACGAACAATTCTTTTCGTTTGCAACCTAGAGATAACTATACACTCCAATGTGGTGGGACAATCTTCCATATGCCTATCTTGCTGATGAGGTCTCCTTTCTAAATTGGGCTTGAACTCCTGAGTCGGGTCAACTTCCTCTTACATATGTGGAAGTCTCTCTGTCCCACTAGGCTGATCCGGTAGGCAAAGGATATTTTTCATTGTTAAATCTTAATCAACATGCATTAAGTATGCTTTGGTTATTTAAAATATTAAAAAGACTTAAAAAAGAAATTGAGGGAATCATAAGTTGACATTGTTTAATCGAGAGTTCTACAAACTTACTGTTTATCTACTCTGAGAAATCTCATGTTAAAACTTTAGAGTTCGAATAAGAATTTTGGAAAATTATTTATTTATATAAATAAGAGTCTTTCTGTACAATTGTCTACACTGCGTGCACATTACTGCTGTTTAAATTTATTTTTTTTGTTAAATTAATTTAGTTCTTGTACTCATCATGCATATATCTCTGTATCACATATTTATTAAAGAAAAAAAATAAAAAGATTAAAATTAAAAGTAGGTGGATGATGTATGGATGATGAATAAAATTATTTTATAAATAAACATTTTAGAGTAAATTGAAGAAACTTCAAGTTTTTAACCTTCTCTCTCTCTCTCTCTCTCTGTGTGTCTTACTTTTATCTCTCCCAGGCGATTTCCGACAACCAAGTGTTTCCTTTTATCGGTGAGGGTAGATTTGAGTTTAGGCTCAGACCACCTCCACATCCATCTCCACCTCCTCCTCTATCCTTTTTCTTTTACCGTTTTCAAGTTTCTCGTATTAGTTGCTCGCTGGTAGGTTTTTCTTGCTTTTAATTTTCCATTCATCTTTCCCAAGTCATTTCTCACTGGTCTCCTTCTTGCCGGCAACCATAGGTCAACATGCGTCATCTTCGTCACCTCTACAGACGTCGATCTATAAGTCTCGGGGGGAGAGGACTTCGCATTTTAGATGTGTGCGTGCACTACATGCGCGGTCCTGGCCGCTCCCGTTGCCCACGTGCAGAGGTATCTTGGCCTGGCTTTGGAGGTCACGCGCAGCTCCAGTGACTTCAACAGCCTCAGATCCATCAAATGGCCATTGGTTTACCTTCTCCAATGGCCTTGTAATGCATACGCCACCACCGCCGTTAGTCTTCCACCAGCGACTTGACACATATTTTGACTTTTTTCATATGTTACCGTTTTCCCTAATAGTTGATTTTGTGAAAGGGATAGTGGATTTCTCTTGCAAAAATTTTATGACATCAAGTGATAGTGTACCTGCCACCTCCCCGACTTCGCACAGAGGAACCACCACTCTGTGTGGTAGTTCATTAGTTCGCATTTATGCAAACATCTTAATTCTATCTTTAGATAAGACGGCGTCCTCTGATAAGACAAAGGTAGAGTCTAAGTTATTGGTCCTAAATAAATCCATTTTTCTTACCACTATTACACTGTAATTCTTTATTTTGGAGTGATTGTTGGGACACCCTCTTGTATTATCTCTTTTAATTTAATGAAATTTACTTGCTTAAGAAAAATGAAGAAACTTCAAGACCGAATACACAATGCTCAAGTAATAAAATATGTTTTTTGACTGATAATGATAGGCTTAATTATTATCTCCTACTACTCGTTTATTACTCTTTAGTGTATTTGAAATATTTGTTTTTTATTATTTTATTTTATGTATTTTTTTAACATTTTTAATGGTTAAGAAAAAATTAAAAAAGATAAACAACTTTACTAATAATCACTTTCTTAATTATTAAATAAAAATAATAAATGAATAATTAGTAAATGAGGGAAAAAAAGATAATAAGCTTATTATTATCTTTTTTGTACCAACATGTGCAAACCACACATTGGTAGAAATATTGGGGTGAGAGAGATTGCGTAGGATTCAAACTCAGCGTGTGCGTTTTTTTATACATTTAGGAGATGGAGATTTCGAATTCTAGACCTTTATTTTGAAGGCTGAGAAAGAGTTGAGCCAATCAACTTTTGCCATAACGCATACATTTTGGGTGGTCGATCAAAAGGCGATATATTGAAAATTTGGAAAATAATAGAATAGAATAAAAGTATAAACAAGCCAAGGGGGGAAATTAAGATCTAGAAAATGAAGGGAAGAGGAGAGTGGCTGAGCTAAAAGATCATTGAGAGCTCCTCTTTCTTCTCTCTATATATGCTTAAGTAATAAGATTGAGACGTGATTTGGAGACATAAATAAATTAAGGACGTAATTAAAGACAGCGCCAGAGAGGAGGGATACCATTACCAGCAGACAAAGATATGAAGGGGGAGTATCATGGTAAATATACAATCCCTTTCTCATGGGTTGGCCTCTTTTCCATACGTAGACCGTAATATCAAGTAGATCCCAAAATAAAGAGTTCAATGAGAAAAAGAAAGTGGTCTCCAACCCACCCCAACCCCATCTCTCTCTCCTCTCTCTTTCCTTATAATAGCCTTTCCACTCTCTTCACAACTTCAGGACTCAACCTCAAAATCCCTCTCTCAAACTCAAATATACAGATACATAATAAACTTTTGAGTCCCTTCACTCTCTCAATCTCCTCTTTCTTTCTTTTCTTCTGACACAAACCAAATCAAACCAAAAAGAAAAACACACCCAAAGAAAAAAGAAAGAAATTATGCAGATGATGGCTTCTTCTCCAGACAAAAGCAAAACCATAAAGCTAGAGCGCTACAACAGCTACCTCCGCAGAGTAAACAGCACAAAACTCCTAAATGCCTCATCCAAGATCTTGTTCAGAGCCACTCTCCTCATCGCCCTCGCCCTCATCTTCTACTTCACCCTCAATTACCCTCCTCTCATTTCCGATGCTACTCCTGGCCTTGGCCGCCATCTCCATACTCACCACAACTTCCTCTCCTCCGCTCTCTACGGTTCCAGCGCCGGTGGCCCCGCCTGGGAGAAGCAGGTCCGCCACTCCTCCACCCCTCGCCGTCCTAACGGTATGTCCGTCCTCGTCACCGGCGCCGGTGGTTTCGTTGGCTCTCACTGTTCCCTCGCCTTGAAGAAACGCGGCGATGGCGTCCTTGGCCTCGACAACTTCAACGACTACTACGATCCGTCGTTGAAGCGTGCGAGACAGGCGTTGTTGCTCAAACACCAAGTCTTCATCGTCGAAGGAGATTTGAATGATGCCCCATTGCTAACCAAGCTCTTCGACGTCGTTCCCTTCACCCACGTCCTCCACCTCGCTGCCCAGGCCGGAGTCCGCTACGCCATGCAGAACCCACAATCCTACGTGAGCTCCAACATTGCCGGGTTCGTGAATCTGTTGGAAGTGGCGAAGACGGTGAATCCTCAACCCGCAATCGTTTGGGCCTCGTCCAGCTCCGTCTACGGCCTCAATACCGAAAACCCATTCTCCGAAATGCACCGGACCGACCAGCCGGCAAGTCTCTACGCCGCCACCAAGAAAGCCGGCGAAGAAATCGCTCACACTTACAACCATATCTACGGGCTCTCCCTCACTGGCTTAAGGTTCTTCACCGTTTACGGACCTTGGGGTAGACCAGACATGGCGTACTTCTTCTTCACAAAGGACATCTTGCACGGTAAGGCCATTGACATATACCAAACACAAGACGAGAAGGAGGTGGCGCGTGACTTCACGTACATCGACGACGTCGTGAAAGGCTGTCTAGGGGCGTTGGATACTGCCGAAAAGAGCACTGGAAGCGGCGGGAAGAAGCGGGGACCGGCGCAGCTGAGGATCTACAACCTCGGGAACACGTCGCCGGTACCGGTCGGAAAATTAGTGTCGATATTGGAGGGGTTGCTGAGCACCAAGGCCAAGAAGCACGTGATCAAGATGCCGAGGAATGGAGACGTTCCTTACACCCATGCCAATGTGACCTTGGCTTTCAGGGACTTCGGTTACAAGCCCAGCACGGATTTGGCCACCGGATTGAGAAAGTTCGTCAAATGGTATGTCAATTATTATGGGATTCAGTCCAAGGTAAAGAAGGAAACCAGCGTCGGCAATGAGCGTACGGAAGAATCCGATTGATGATAATCATCTTCGAAACCAGGGTCCAGACTTTTTATATTTTTTGTCGAATCAAAATCCTGTTTTCTTTTTCTGATTTAATTTGGTTAAGTTATTGTCGTGGTCCTTAAACGTGTTGGATCATATTGTTGAAGCTGTTCTTGATGTAAAATATAGGTATAGATTTGTTACAGGAGGACGATGCACCAGAAAGAGAGAGAGAGAGACAAAGGGAAAGCTGTACTTGTGAGAGAGAGAGAGAGAGAGAGAGAGAGAGGGAAAAAGTGTAGATCTGTGAAGTGGGAGTGGGTGCTGTAATAAAATTTCGGTGGGATCTGCTAGAAAGTTGCAGATATCAGCCGTTGGATTCATATAAAAAGAAAGAAGTAAAAAATTTGTGAAATATCGGCAGTTGCAAAACAATGATAACGATGACATCAAGAATCTTGTGTCTTTGATATTCGTTTAATATTATGTTTTTATTTATTTATTTATCATCTTTAGCTCTTTTGTTCTTTGTTTGGTCATAATTTGTTTTTTTTTTTTCCTTTCTGGATTGAAAGTGGAGAGAGAAGAAAGAAGGAAAGGGAATTAGAGAGCGCACATGACTAATTTCTTTTGGCTTTTGAAGATGCTTTGATGGCGGCGGTGGTGGTGATAGGGCTACAGTCTGCAAATTAAGATTATTTGATTATGTCATTATGTTGCATCCAAAGTGGGTGTACTGCAAAAATGGTCCTTGTTTGGGTGAATAAGACTTCAATTTCTTGAATGAGTTAATGGTTTAATTCCGTAGTGAACATATTTAAGTTGATTAATATCTAAATCTGTCTCCATATATCGCAGCTTATTTTTAAATAATTGAAAATGGGTTGGCTGGATGAATAAAAATAAGGGGGAGCTGGACAGCAGTCGGGATGATGCGTCGTTTTCTCTCATTAACAGTAATTTTATTATTTATATAAAATTATTGGCTATTACCAAAATTTCTTCCAAAATAAGTGTCCAAACAAGAGAAGAGAATGGCTAGAAAACCCCCCAAATTAGCAAATTAAAAGCGGTGAAAGGACAAAAGGGTGATGGGTGATAGTAGATGAGGGTGCATGCAGAATATCAGGGTTGAAATGATTGGATTCTCATGTGGTGATGGGTTGGTTAGTTTTGGTGTAAAAATTGAAAAGAAACTCCTATAGATTCCTCTGATCATACAGTGATAGATTGTCAAACTTTTTACCGAATTTGACAACTGTTAATATCTGTCCCAATTCTATGCCCATAATCACGTGTTTCTTTTGCATAATATTATCTTGTAAAAATTTGGTTGTGACCGGTTGTGTTTAATTCGGTTTTGCATATTTTTTTAAAAATAATTTTATAAAGAGTTGATTTTAAAGAGCGGATGAAAAGTGGATTTTGAATTTTTTTTTTTTAAAAAGGAATCTTTTATCCTTAACTTTATTTTCATAAATTTAATGAGTTTCATTATTATTTTTTAAATCAAAATCAACTCTCTAAAATTGACTCTTTATAAAATTATTTTAATTTTTTACAGTTTAATTGGTACATATTAATTTTTAAAATTTAAGAGATATATCAGAATTTATTATCAAAATTGAGATTTTTTATTTTTCCCATTTGGATCCGGTATCATCTGGTTTTTTCAATTTTATGAATTATCTATGTTAATAATAATATGATGTTAATTGCTACATATGCTAAACTATTAGTTTATTTATATTAGAAACATAAAGTATATTATTTTATAATAATTAATACATATTAGTATAGTATTAAATTTAGCTATAATCTATAAACTTTAGACTTTTATATAAGCGTGCATATCAAATGTATAAAAATTTATTTAAAAATTTATTATGATTTATTATGCTAAAAATATATTTACCATTTTTAATATATATATATATCAAAAGAATTTTTTTATTAATAACTTACCATTAATGTTTATATTTAAGATTAAAATTTATATGTTATGTCGAATATTATATTAAAAATTATAAGATTAATCTTATATTATACCACATGTTATATTAATTTTACATAATAAAATTAATAGACTGGAATGATAATATTATAATATCATATTTTATTAATTAAAATTTGGTATATAATACAAAAATCTATAAAATATATATACTGGTTTGGTTCGATTTAAATCAAATTTCAAAATATAGACCGATACCGTACTGGATTAGAACCAATTTTGATTCTTAAGAATCGATACCGCACCACATCGCTTATAAACTAGATTGGTCTGATCCAGTTCAACTTGTTTTTCAATTTTTTTACATCTTTAATGCGGAACCATTCTAATTGGTGTGTTGTGCTGGTTGCTCATTGTATATATAACGAGTAATGCTATATATAATTATGGATTGTACAAATATTGTACACTTGTTTTAAAAATATATAGGATCATTTTTAAAAAATTAAATTTTCATTTAAAAAAATGCACAATATTTGTATTCTCTATTATTGCAAATATAATTTGATCTTATGAATGCATTTTTTTTTTTAAAATGCGCGACGCTTCTTTTCTTTTCCTTTTCAATGCATGTATATATCTCATCATACACATACAGAGTAATAAGTTAATAACACACCATGTGCATGCAAGTCAAGCATGTGATCCATAGGACTAAAACAGTATTTTTTTTTTTTCCCGTCTAGCCCTATAATTTTCTCTCGACCCCACACGCCTTGCAAATCCGAGTGGAGCCCCAACCTCCCACTCTTCTCTTCTCCTCCTAAGGTTTGAATAATTATTTTTTATGGATCAGTTTTCTTTTTAATTTATAATAAAAAAAAAATTAGGCTACTACCTTCCAACTATATTTGAAGAACATCCTCTATAATATTAACTTCTAGATCTTGATAAAGGTTGATCATCTAGGACATGAAAACCTGATCTCTTGGTTGGAATGAGAAAGAGGTCATGTTCCATCACCCAAGAAGAAAACATAGGCAACTATCAAGTACTTCATTCCCAAGGAAGAAATGAACAATATGTATCAATGAATAACAAGATAACTGATCATTTGTGATCATAAATAGACTCCGTTTGAAATTTCTTTTACAGATAGAAAATAATACTCTTAAATAACATCTTAATTAAATCATTTAACCTCATTCACTTAACATCATCATTTAATTTTATGGTGGATGTGATGGATTAGACATTAATTATCATCAAGGTCTTATAATGAAATACAAACTAAATGTACTTTGCACCTTCAAATTATTAGAGGTTCTCAGATTTCTTGAATTCGCATGCGCGTAACGACGTCTTGGAGTGGTTATGGAGGCCTTGCGCGTCATCGGAAGGTTCTGTTGCCTCAGATCTCCCTGATCTGGTCGCCCAGTTTCCTCCTTTAGTAGCGCGTGGGTATATGCATTACTGTCGCCTTGGGTTTTTCGCCAACGATTCGATACTGATTCCGGCTTTCTTATCTTATCATTTTTCCTAATCCAAGATCAAGTTAAAGTAGACGTGAGAATCCCCTCCAGCTAGACCAGTTCGATAAAATGCAGCGTACCGCCCCCTACTGTGGCTTTTAGTCGTAGTTTTATAATTTGTTTATCAAACTATTTTAAAATCACTCTTTGTGGCATCCCCTTGGTCAGGATTGATGGAAGTCACACTTGTGACTCTGAAACTATTTTTTTATTCTTTTTCCTTTTTTTGGTATATGTTATGTGTTTGTTGTATTGAGATGATTGTTGGGGACTCCCACCTCACTAAAGTATGTATCTTTGTATTCGTTTTATGTTATATATTATGCTTGCCTTAAAAAAAAGACCATATCCGAGAATACACAGGTGCTAAAGTATATGAAGCATTGATGCAAATGCATTCTTCGAAAGCACTTGAGCCATATGGAATGTCTCAAGTGTTCTTTCAAAAATATTGGGATGTCGTGGGTTCTCATATCACGGGTGCAGTCCTTTAAGCTTTAAACTCAGAGATATTTCCTGCAATTCTGAATCATACATTTATCACTCTCATTCCAAAAAAGAATTCTCTTGAAACTGTAGCTAATTATAGGTCCATTAGTTTATGTAATGCAGTTTATAAGTTGATTGCTAAGGCTATTTTCAATATACTGAAATCTGTACTTTCTTTACTTATAGATGATAGTTAAAGTGCATTTGTTCCAAGTCTTTTAATTATAGATAATGTGTTGGTAGCATATGAACTAGTACATTATTTGAAGCATAAAATAAAAGCAAGAAATGTTCTATACCTTTAAAACTGGATATGAGTAAGGCATATGACCAAATTGAATAGACTTTTATTGAAATAATTATGAAAGCGATGGGTTTTAATCAGGATTTCATAGACATGATTACGTTTTGTATAAGCTTAGATTCTTTCTCAGTTTTATTAAATGGTGAGCCAAAAGGTCATATTAAGCCAAATAGGGGGTTGAGACAAGGGGATCTACTATCCACTTATCTCTTTCTATTATGTACTGAAGAATTAATAGCTCTTTTGAAGCAAACTGGGATAAAAAATAGATTTATGGAGTAAAAATCTGCAAGGGGCCCCAACCATAAACCACTTGCTCTTTGTCGATGACGACCTTATTTTTTGCAAGGCAAAGATAGAAGAGGTCAACATAAGGCTATAAGATTTGTTGGATGTTTATGAAATTGTATCAGGTTAGAAAATTAATAGAGAAAAAATAGTCATGATTTTCAGCAATAATGTAAGTAGAGATTTGAGGTAGGAGATTGGACAATTATGGGGTAATGGTGAGGTCCAACATTATGAGAAATATCTTAGGTTACCTCCTATGTTGGTAAATCCAAGCATAGGGCTTTCTGTTCTATTAAACAGAAGGTTTGGAATAACTTACAATGTTGAAAAGAAAAAATGCTTTCTCAATGGGGAAATGAAGTTTTTTTAAAGGCTGTTACATTACATAATCCATACCCATTTATGCAATGAGCTGTTTTCTATTGCCTAATAGTCTTTGTGTTGAGTTGGAAGAGATTATGGCAAAGTTTTGATGGAGGTAAAAACGTGATGAAAGGAAAATTCATTGGTTGAGTTGGCATAAAATGTGTGTTGTGCCCAGATGACTAACACAAGAGGAGGGTGAATTAAGTTATATTAAAAAATTAATATTTATAAACCAAATATACAATATAAAATATAACCAGAATATAAAATTGAGGGAAATATAAAGAGTAAGGGTAAGAAGAAGTAAACTCAGTATTTTAACGAGGTTCGGCCCCATTGCCTACGTCCTCGCCTCAAGCTACCCCTTGAGGATCCCAAATTCACTATTCAATCTCCTTTAGGTAAAGATAGAAACCTATTACACCTTTAAGCAACACCGTTATAAAAAATTCGTGTAGAACACCCTTTACACTTGCAATCACCTCACACTTGATGATTCAACTATTCTCTGTGTAGAACATCTTCTACACACACAAGGGTTATACACACCCTCTTACAAATACAAGAGCTGATAGTGGGTAGATTATCAGAGTACATTCCTCAATGAGTGAAATAAGAACAATACAGTACAACCTATATCTCTTTCAAAATGAATAAGGATTAAGGTACAAAATTTAGAGAAGAGAGAATGAGGGCTTTGAAAGAATGATGCAAAACTTAGCAATTGATGTGTAAGCTCTTGTTCTAATTTTTTCAAAATTCAAGAGAGCTATTTATTGGCAAATAAGTTTTCATATTCAAATTTGAAAATGTTCACATGTCAAATAAGAACACTATTCACTTTTCAAAAGATTTAAATAAAAACATCTCATTTTTATATTTGTCAAAGACAAATCCATTCATTTTTCCAAGAAATCAAACCTAATTTTTTACTTTTCATATATGACAAAATGAGCATGATTTATTTTTCAAACCAAATCATTTTCTTTTTGCATATGTCAAAAAAACATACAACCACATTTCAAGATTTTCAAACAAATCATCTATCTTTTACATTTGTCAAAAACAAACACAACCACCCTTCAAGATTTTCAAACAAAATCATCTATCTTTTGCATTTGTTAAAAAAACATACAACCATCCTTCAAGATTTTCAAACAACACATGCACATGTTAAATATGACAATCAATTATCTCACAAATTCAAATCTTTATGTATATGTGGAAAAATAATAATAATTTTCGAAATTAAATATTTTAATAAAATTATGCAAATGTAAAAAATACAATTTGATGCTTTATGAGAAAATATTAATTTTGAGCCTTAATCCAATTTCAAATTTTAAGAGATGTACAAAATTACTCTATGAGCATCATTTGAAGACTTGATCTCTTTCTTACTCATGCTTGATTTCTTGATGTGTTTAGTTCCCTTCATGCGTAGACAACTTGAGCTTGAGTCTTAAATATTATTTGTTATCATCAAAATCTATACGTAGATATAAGACTTGAAACCTTAGATTCAACAGTGTAAAAAAAAGTCGAGAGGGAGGATGGGTTTTAAAGATCTTAGAACTTTTAGTCTTCCTTGCTTTGCAAAGTAAGGTTGTAGGTTACTTCAAAATGAGGACTTCTTATTTCATAACTTGTTTAGAACCATATATTTCTCAAAAATTGGTTTTTTTTATGCGGGTTTGGGGAACTGTCCATCTTAAGTTTGGTATGGTATATGGGAGGCTAAAAGGTGGTTGGGAGAGGGATGTTGATAGAGAACAAGTGATGGCAAAAGGGCTCACCTGTGGACTGAAAAATGGATTGTTGGTCATAAATCTTTAGAGCAGGAGGATTATGCGGGTTCATATGAAAAAATAGAGAAGAGCTAGTTGAGTCACTGCTAGATGTTAGTACCAGTTGGTGGAATATGGAGAAACTTAGAGCTCCCTTCAATTCAAACATTGTTGCTTATATTTGTAAATTGAGGATAGGCTCAGGAAACATAATGATCAACGACTGTGGGACGTAAAAGGAATGGAAAGTTCTTTATTTGTAGTTACTATAGATTCATTACTGATTACATTAGACGTGTGGTGGCTGAGTCTTCAAATATGGATGAACAAAAGATTTTATGGAAAGCTATATGGAAGATGTCTATCCCTCATAAGGTTAAAATATTCACATAACGTTCATGTCGAGCTTGTCTCCCTATGAAGCAAAGAGCAATGCTAGGGACAAATGTCGAACAAACGTCAATTAATATGATATGATAAACAAAATGCACCGTTTTTATTTCCTTCAGCTTCAGATCAAATTTTTCATTCCTCAATTCATAGATATTATGCAACACATAGCAGGTATTAAGCACCAAAGGTTATTAGTTGACGTTTGTCTTTGGCATTTTTGCAAAGCAAAATCTCTTGAAGCAGTATGTTATTTGTGAAAGTAAATGTTGTTTTTATGACTATCCTATGGAAGATCTCCAACATGCTGTTATTTCTTGCAGGGATATAAAAAATCTGTCATAGCAGCATTTTCCAAGTTTTACTCGGTCATCTTATGCTTTAGATTGTGTTTGGATGTCTAAGTGTGCTGAGTTGAGTTGACTTTTTTATATATAATAGTTACTTGAGATGATTGAGTGAGTTTTACGAAACCCATTTAGATGAGTTTAAAGTATGTTTGGATAGTTAGATGAGTTTAGATGAATTTATAGGAAGATGTGAATTTATGAGACCCATAATTTGTCATTTGTCCTCCTACGCGCGCAATTTGCAAAATTTGAAGTATGAAAGCATTAAATACTTTCACATTGCTTCTGACATTCGGTTGACTGGAGGGTGAGAGTGAGTGAGAGGGAGAGAACGTACAAGAAAAAAAAAACAAGAAAGTCAAATAAAAAGTTATCCATGGCACTGTAGCTACACTAATATACAGTAAAGTTGATTTTATTGAATTTTGGTCTGAGTTAAATTTATGTGTTTGACAACCAAACGGGGTCTAGTTTTAAATGTGGCAACTATGTTTTGTAAAGCAAAATATAAGGAAGCTTTGGCTAACTTCTTCATGCTAGCATGGAGTTTTTGGCATCATAGGAATAAACAAGAGTTCAGAAATTAGTGTCAAACAACCTGCTGAGAGTAGTCTCATGAAAATGTGCAAAGCTGTGAAGGGTAAGACAAATGTTTAAGGATAGAAAAGTATTTGCTGGTCTCCTCCACCTGAAGATGTTTTAAAGTTAAACACTAATGGTGTTATGTTCAATGATCTTAAGAAGGTAGGTGTTGGGGTAATTCTCAGAGATAATCGAGTTGAAATTGTCATGACAGCCAGTATAGTAGAAAATGAGGTGCATGATTTGGAAACCATTGAATTGTTGGTTGTTTTTTGTGATTTGCAGCTGTGTTGGAACCCCATGGAGTATCATGCACCTAGTAGTGGAGTCGGATTGTCTCTTGTTAGTTGAGTCGCTGAGGAAGGTATTCTATTTGTTGAGGTTCAAAAAATGAGAACCTCTTTTAATTCTTGCTCTTTTACTCGTGTAAAAAGAAGGAAATATGGCCACCCAAACGCTTGGAATGTAGAGAGTATTGAGATGTGGGAGGATTGTATTTCAGACTGATGTGGGAGGATTGTATTTCAGACTTTCTTTTTCAAACAATATTGTTTGATAATTGTTTGTAATTTCTGTTTTCCATGAAGTTATCTTGTTATAAAAAAAGTGAAAAAAAAAACTATGTATAAAAACTATCCAAATTACTAACCAACTACTGCATCCAAAAACTATTAAAATGGATACTTTAATTACATCAGCCTTTAAATTCAAACCATTAAGATTGTGACACATGCTAATTGATCTCATCTATTTCAATGGAGGAAATCAAACGAATTAAGGCGCAAATTAGTCTCACTTTGATACGAAGTTGACTCTAACTAGTCAACATGATGCTCCAAATTGAATTGCACCTAACTTCAAAGGTCTGAATATTAATGAGTTTGAGTTGAGTTTTTATGAAGCTAGCTAGCTAGCTTGCTGCTTGTACGTGCATGCAATTTATTTATGATCAGGTAATATTAATAATAATTTTGAAGTGAGTAAAACTAGAAGTTGATGGTTTCTCAACATGTAGAGTTGAGCTAGCTAGCTCTTGACAATTTCTGAACATCTACAACAACCCTTGCTACAAACTGCAAATTGAATCAGCTTAATTTGTGCATGTTATTCCGTGTAGTACTACTTAACCTATATATATATAAGTACTATATATATAATTCGGACTATTATATATAATATAGTTTAGGTCTCTAGTATCGATGATAAACACCAACTGAATTTGAACCTTTTTAAAGATTATATATACTATATATATATATATATATATATATATATATATTTAGTCATTGAACTGTTTAATGAATTTTATATTTAATTTCTAATTGACTTTTGATGGTCATCGCTTCAAGTTTGATAAGTTTGATCTAGAAACATTATTTCATTGTGAGGAATGAGGATCATAATCTAATCTGAATGATGCATCATATATAGTATAATATATATATATATATATATATATATGTCTAACTCCACCAAATCTGAGAAATGAATGGTTGGTCGTAACAAAACCGATGAATGAATGTTCTTTTCTACGTGCCAAGTGATCATGCAATAGAATATATGTCATGAATTGTCAGGCCAACTACTACCACTCGGTATATATGTGTACGACGATTATTAGGTCATGAGGTTTGTGGTCAAGTAAAAGTTGATCAGTCTGTCAACTTATTTAACCTAACGTCTCTGGATGTACTTAGTACTACTCGTAGAAGCCACCGGCCATGCGCCAATTAGTCAAACTCGATCAATCGTCGTAAATAGTGCTCACCTAGCTATATATATACCTTAATTATCATAAATGATTAATTACGTACTCTAATTTATTGGTTAGGCTACCACTAAATGGAAGGTAAATGATCATTATAATATGAAATGAAGACAATACTCATGCATGTATTCCTGCTAGTAGGCTTGTTTATTCAGATTTTGAACTTGAAAATTTGAAATATAGTTAATTAATTTTTTAAAATCTCTTTAAAAAAAAAATATGTCAAAACTATTCAAAAAAAAAAAAAAAAAAAAGAATCGGCCGAATATAACCGATTTCTCTAGAAATGTCAACAAACGATAGAAAATTTCAGAATGGGGCGGCTTTGATATAAAAAGAAAGAGGATGAATATATATACTGTAACACGCATATATAAACTTTGATTTAATTTTCCCTTACTTAATAATAAAAGAGGTAGGAAACGGAGTTCTAGCCTCCTTATAAGAAAACTGTTCAGTAACTGTAATTAAATTATTATTTACAAAATTAATTATTTTTATTAAAATAAAATTGTTTTATTCGTAAATAGTCATTCATGTCAGATATAATTGTTGGACAATGTCATGGAAATCCGGCGTTGGGATCCCTTTACGTCTCCGTAGTATAATTTTTTTTATATTTTTTTACATTTTATTTTTATTTTTACAAAAATAATAAAAAAAATGTATGGAGATAAAATATACTTGAATTTTTTAATTTTTAATTTTTTTTTTCTGTTTAAAAATGCACGAAAGGACTCCGAGACCCTATATATTTACTCATAATTGTTACATATGTTAATTTTTTTTGTAGTAAGCCTGGAACTTTTGAAGGAAATTTGGCTGTATCATCGTATATACTGGCTTCATTAGATTGGCAATTAATATACTTTTTTTTTAAGTGGTCTGACTTTAAGGCCGCAAATTTGGGAGGAATCCATGGGATGATGCATGGGCCGGTTGTCATAATTGATCATATACATATATATACCAAGACGTGAGTGATCTTCTCTCTCCCAATTTGTAATTAGTATTATTATTTATTATTTATTTCCGGCCTCACGACTCTCAGTATTAATTATGGCTGTGATCTGCAGTAATATCAAGTTTCTTTCCTAATTTCGCAGCTAACAGAAGTCACTACTAATACTGCAGATCATATACTCGTCATGTACAGCAAGACAATGGTAATTTATAACTTCAAAAAATATTGAGATATTTATTTATAATTTCTAATTATAATCTGATCAATTTCATTTTCAGGGTCAAAGATTGCCAATGTTTCAAGGCATGAAATGGCAATATATTAATGGTCAATGTCGGTTTCATTTTCTTTAATTTCTTGTTTTTTTTTCTTAACCTCAACCATAGAAAACACAGTTAGGTATATAAATATTAGATAAGATGATGAGGAGACAGAAAAGTCAATCAAATTGAGCAATAAATTAAGAAATTAAACCCATGGAATACTGAAGCAATGTTGATATATATATATATATATATATAGAGAGAGAGAGAGAGAGAGAGAGAGAGAGAGAGAGAGAGAGAATTTAGTAGTCATGTTAGTTGTTGTAATATCATATTCAAGAATTTCAATGGGTTCTTTGAATTACATACATTGCCATCTCTCCTAAATTTCCGCTACAATATTGTTTAGGAACTTAATTAGAACCTGATTATTCTTATGATGTTATGATCATGCTAATTATAATATAAGTAGCCCGAATTTATTTTTAGAAGCACAAAAAAAATCTTTTTTTTCTAACTTTTAATTATAAAATATTTTTTAAAAAGAAAGAAATTCACAACATCATTAAAAAATATTTTCTTAATCATTAAATAAAAAAATTATCTAAAAATTTATAAAATGATTTAACATTTCTCTTATAATATAATATATTGACTCAACAAATAATGAGATGTAGCTATGTATATGATCTTATCTAATCACAATTCTTTTTCAGAATTTTTTTTTTCATGTTCAGATTCAAAACACTTTTTTTTTTTCAAAAATTCTAGTGGACATGGAGAACAAGCATTGTTTGTTCACTAGTTTGGCTTCCATGCAACGGTGGACCTACATTGGCAATGTCCCCCCACCACCACACAACAAAAAAAAAAAAAAAATTAAAATAGTCTCTCAATTAAAAAAATAAAATAAAATAACCCTTAAATTTTATTTAGAATTTTATATATATTGAAATTGATCCCCCAAAAAAATTTATAATTTTTCTTATTCTCATATGTTTTTTAAAATTTTATAAAATTTTAATTAGGATGACGTTCTTTAATAAAATAAGAATAGAAATCAATTATTATTGATTCTAAATAAATCTATTTTTTATTTTTTTTATTTTTTTATTCTATAATTTCTTATTTTAAGTTATTGTCAAAGAATCTCATCCCTCCTCTTATATTATGTTTTTTAATTTAATGAATCTATTTTACTTGCTAAAAAACAAAAAAAAATTATGAATGCTTTCTCAGTATGGCCTGTTGTTTGCTTTCTGTCATGTCTGATTGAAGTTTTGGACTATATACTCTTATATAAAAGATCTACTTACTAAAATCGAATTGAATTATTCCCAATTCAATTATTATTCTTGTCCAGTACTGTACTACTGTTAGTCATGTACGTATGGTCAATTTCTTGGCTATATTTTTTTGGCCTTTTTCTTGTACTCTTTCTTATGAGTGACGCTGGGGACCGGTCCGGCTGTCCCCAGCGTCCAAAACAGTCCAACGTTAGTTGGACTGTTTGATGATGAAAAATACATGAAAATAAAATAAAAAAATATAATTAAATAAAAAAATAAAGATTAAAAATATATTAAAAAAATAAAATAAACAAAACATAATAAAAAACACAATAAAAAACATAATAAAAAAATAAAAAACACAATAAAAAAATAAAATAGAGATGAATTTAAGAGGGGATTCGGCCATAGAGCAAACGGAGCCACCGCCGGTTGAAGGCTGCCGGGGGCACACCGGAGCTCGCCGTCGTAGGGGTGAGGTCGCCTGAGCCCGCCGGTCCCGATGGCGTGGGCGGTGTCGCCCACCGCCATAGGCGGCGGCGGGCTGCTTTTGTTAGGGGGGCAGCCCGTCTGCCCCCCAGGATCTGTCTTTTCTTATTCTGGACGTTGCTGCTTTTGAACTCACAATTACTTTATATAAATGTGTGCATTATTACTCTTATAGATCTTTTTTCTGTGAAACGAAATGGTAAAACAAAAAAAACAAAAAACAAAAAAAAACAAACCTTCGATCTCGTATTAGAAAAGTCGCACGATATCCACATGATTCGTAGTAGCATAAGGTACTAGACACGGAGTGAGGACGGTCGTAATTACTGATTATCTATTTAATTACCAATATTGCTCTTCATTTTAGATTTTATCATTCTTAATTATACTAGTTAGAAAATATACTTAAAATGTGAGGAATCAGGTATTGCGCCACTTTGGATAACATGAAAACCCGTGATATGAAAATTATTAACATTTATCTTCCATTTACAACAAATATATGGCCTATATTCTTTACAAAGTTGGACATGAGGACATGAAAATCCCTTGTCATCATGGTGATCTTCTTCTTCACTGTTTTTTGCCCTACTTTATTTCTTGTCAACCTTTTGATCGCTAAATCACTCGGGTTTCAAGTAATTTACAATACTTAGCACTCGCTTGAATTAAAAATTGAGATAAATTTTGAAAGTTGAATAAAATATTATTATTATTATTATTTTAAAATTTAAAAAAATTAAATTGAGATTTAAAAAAACTGTATTAAAATTTATATTTTATATGAGAATTTGAAAAAATATAATGATAAATTTGAGACGAGTTCACCGAATCCAAACATAACCCTAGTTTGGTACTAAAAAGATCCTAGACTCCTCCTAGTTTGCCATGTGATAATGCACCTTTCATTAAATTCAAGTTTGCAGTCAAAATCTGTATGATTGTAGTGTCACTCTTAATAGAATACAATATTTTAAGTTTATATGCCAAATAGCAAGTGAGATTGAGAATGACAAAAGTTAAAATATTAACACGAGTGTTTCACTTTTTATTTAATTTTACCAACACGAGTGTTTCACTTACTCTCATGCAATATTATCTTCACGAAGACAAATGGGAAATATATAAAATATATGCGTTCAAAGAGCAGAAAGAGTTTATAACCAGGAATGGGTCGTTGTCTTCCAACAAAGAAAAGCACTGATTCATTTGAATGAAGGATATGTACGAGAAAAAAGAGGATTTGTTTGTTTATGCAGAAAATGGATCGAAAAAATCTTTGGAGGGATAAAGACAATATAGCGGCTAGCTAGGAGCATGTGCAGCCACCCAACCTAGATATACAGCTAGCTGATCATTTTGTTTTTACATAGCCAAACAGACCCCACATTGCCTTGCATCTCTGAATATTACCTTCAACTGTTTCATTTATTGATCAATTTCACAAATTTATAGAATGCCACCGACACAAATACCAAAAAAAAAAAAAAAAAAAACGTGTTTTTAAAAATGTTGTCTTAAATTAGTTTGCAGCAAAATATTATTATATCTGACAAATCTAGAATATGAAATAAAAGGTAATTTCGTTTGAATTTAGAGATGAGATGAAATAAATTATGAATAATAATAAAATAAGTAGTTGAGATAAGTTGAAAGTACGAAATGAATTATAAATAATAAAAATGAATTTACTAAACAACTCACTTTTACATAAGAAAAAATAATAAAATATTAAGTCACTTTTAGTGTCCTAAACTATCAGTTTACTTCACCCGAATTATTTATTTATTTTCTTCTTTTAATTTAGATCCTTCAAAATTAGGAGTTAATATGAGATGAGAATAAAATTTCCCTACAGTAATTATATAATCGAGGTTGCATTCGGCTAGGATACTACAAGTTTAGTTCTGTGAATGCAAGCCCATTCTAGAAACTTGCCACTCTTAGGCCTGGTTTAGAGAGTAAGATGAAAAAAAATAAAAAAAATAGTTTTGTTAAAAAGTTTCAAAAATTTAGAATTATTTTTTATTTCAAATTTTTTAAAAATTATAATAATTAATTTAAAATGTGATATTTCAATTATATTTAAAAATAAAATAAAATAAAATAAGGTCAGATTAAAATTTCATATCAGACCGCAAACTGCCCGGAAGCCAGCACACGAAAGTTGAAACACTAAACAGGATACCTTCAAATTGCAGCTAACAAGGAAAGGCCCATAAATAGAGAATAAAAATATTTTTTAAAAAAGAAAAGCTTGCAAGTAAGAATTATACCATATTCTATATAAATTCCTAATAAAATATCATTTACCAACCATTAAGATAAGAGAAATAATAGATGCAGTTGTGAAATTGTAAACGACGTTGAGTCACTTTAAAAAAAAAATGGGATCCACTATTAAAAAAGTTAAAACGATTGCACACCGTTTACAATTCCACAACTGTATGTAGCATTATTCTTTTTAAATTCTCATTTTTCGAAACAAGTTCAAGACTTTAATAAATAACATCAAATCAACAAATTAAAATATATGATACAGATGTAGACCATAACATGGCAGACGATATTTTGAACTCTTAATGGCGGGCAGTATGAGAGGGCTTTACATTCTGAATACCAATACTGCACACACACACACATATATATATATATATATATATATATTTTCTTTTTATAAAACCATCAAAATATAATTCTACATCTAAGTAGGGGTGTTCATCCATATCCAAATCCGGCATAATTGGATCAAGACCAAATTCCTAAAAACCGGATAATCATCTGCCTGGATTGAATCAGGATTTAATTTAAGCGAGTAACTAGATTAAATTCGGATATTCAAACTGTAATTGAATATCTAGATTTTTCACTTTTTTTTCTCTAAACCCAAATATCCGGGTTTTATCCGGAATTTTAATTCTATTTTATAACCTGGGTTTAAAGTATTTTTTTTTAAAAAGAAAAAAAGATTATAACTTAAAAAAAGTGTTTATATATATATATATTAAAAATACTGATATCATGCTTAAATTTCCCAATTTTAAAAAAAAATCATTTATACATTTTAAAAATATTTTTATAAAAAAATAAATTAAAAAGCAAAATAAATAAAAATACAAAATAGATAATATTGTTATTACATCACAATGCAAAGCATAAATTTGCAAAGAAAAAAAAAATAATACAACACAACTAATTAAATTAATACATAAAAATACAAAATAAATAACATAGTTCAATATTTTCTGGACCATTCTCTGCTCCATATTAACATTCTGCTTGCCACTAGGACACCCTACAAGAAATAACATCAAAATAGCAAATTACATAGAGGGAAAAGAAAAATATGTAAAGATACGAAATAAAAGAGATGCATACTTCTCAATGTTCTCACACAGAGGGAGAGATGGCAGGTTTTAGAAGGTTGTTTAGCTTCACGATTCACATCTAATGTAGTGAGGTTCTGTAAAATTCAACGTTTCCACATTTAAAAAGTTTGTTTTATTCCTCAGAACCAAGTCCAAGATTTATTTATAGAAAACTAAGGAAAAGTTAAAAGATTTCAAATTATTAACCCAATCTCTCTCTAAAACTTACATTTGCTCAAACTACAATGAATCAATGATGGATTATTTAATTTGGAATGCGAGAAAACAAAATGAATAAACTATTCCAATAATCCTGAGAAATGAAGAGTACAAGAAAAAAAGTCTTCTATTGATCAAAATAAATCAAATATTGGCAACCACTTTAGAAAAACTCTCTAAAAGCCAACCTCAAGTCTCTCTATCTCTATAAAAGCCACTCTTCCTCTAAAACCAAGCCTCTATTTCTATCTCGAAAAATTGCACTCCCTTTGAATAAAAAAAATTAGTAAAACAAACAAGTACATGATAGAGAGAGAGAGAGAGAGAGAGTAAACCTCGATCTGGAACCTTCAAAAAAATCATCAGATGATTGTTGCTCTAAAACCTTCAAACAAAAATTGTAAACCCAGATTCCATGACATTCGAAACCCATTTTTTCCAAGTTTTCTCAATAACCAAACATGAACAGACCAAATCGAGAGAGAGGAAAAGGGGGACCTCAAGCTGAACCTAAAATCGTAATTTGTAAATCGAGCGACAGTCTCTAAGAGCATGTTTGAGATTGCACTTCGAGACTTTAGAAATACTTTTAAACAATTAATAATACTTTTAAAAAAAATGACATGTTTGGATAACTTTATTAAATATGCTTTAGTCGGTTGAAAAAACTAAAAATCAATTTTTTTAATAAGCACAAAATTGAAACTTTTATAAAAAAAACTCATACAAATAACTATATATTTTTAAAAAACTACCGTAACTAATTCTAAAAATACTTTAGACATATGAATCTCAAACTAAAAATGACTTTTTAATAATAGAACTTATTATATTAAGCTTTAAATTATAAACTAAAAACAATATTTCTCACCGCAACCCCAAATATGCATTAAGTCACCGACAGCAATAGATCTTATTTGGGAATGCTAGAATTTCTAATCCGAGTGGTTATTCGCCTGGTTGATCCAGTTTTCTGGACTTTTAGCTGGATCCGGAAAAATAACCCCCCAAATGCACACCCCTATCTGCGTTTGATAGATTGAACTTACAATATGTACATTTCAATAGCCATAAATTCACGTATCATGTCAAAGCGGTTTCCATCAACTTTTACAAATAAGCAAGTAAAGCATTACTGTGAAATGGGGGTAGCTCTTGAAAAGTAACATCCAATAAGAATTGAAGCTAAAACGATTAAGACATTCTAAAAAAATCAAGTCAGAGAGAAATTTTCAGCCCATCATATTGCCAGCAACTCAAAGGTCAGAAGCAGCAGCACGAAAAAACATGTGCCTTCTCAAGCAAAGCAAAATGATTTCAAATGGGAAAATGATTCAAAACTTGACAGAAGTTGCAAATAAATTATTCCAAATGGAACAGAAAATCTGTGGAGATTACACTGTTGCAAAGAAGACAGTACGGCCTGCAGTTAAACAGTGCAGCAAATATGCTTCTTACAGCATAGCATGCAGCATAAACTCGAGCCAAATGCGCAGATCCATGACTGAACTTGCACTGCTCATACATATAATAAGCAATATTAAGCAACAGAAACTTGTATCAAAACCATACAAAAACTCCGATGTTCAGATAATTGTTCATCTAAGATAAGTTCCATCAACCTCAATTTCTAAGGAGCACCAACTAGCAATAGATACAAGCCCAAGTGCAGCAACAACTCCACAAGCTTAGTAGTCAGCATCTCCACCACCAAAACCTCTGTCCCCACGATAACCACCACCTCCAAAAGGTCGAGGGCCAGCAGGTCTGTCATTGGCATAACTCACTCGAATGTTTCGTCCATTAAGTTCCTGAAAGTTTAGGATGTCAATCATAATTATAATGGCACACGTTAACTATCTCATAAAGACCATTTCAAACCTGGCCATCCATGGCAGACAGTGCTTCACTTGCAGATTCCGTACTTGAGTAGTTAACAAACCCAAATCCCCTAGACCGTCCAGTATCTCTATCAACGATAACCTTGGCTGTGAAGAAAACAAACCACTGAGAATACTATGGTGTAAATATAACAATTGAGATAGGAGACAGTCTAACTTAACGTAGGGGGGATAGAGAGAGAGAGAGCAGGAGAAGTAAAGAGCTTTACCTACTATTATTGTGTACCCAAAATAAAGATTCCAGAAAACAAAAATCAAGGAAGAATGAAACTGGAATTGGACCATTTTGATTTCTTTAATGGGAAGCATCCACCAATTACTCATTTATTTCATGCAGCCAAGAAGAAACCCAATAGTCTCACTGATAAGAAATTGAACATGCAAGATAAATATTTTTCCCATTAAATATAGCTGTCATTTTAGCATTAAACATTCACTCTTATTCACCATCCAAATTGCTCACCACAAGCGAAGTTTAGAAGATCAGGCCACCTTCACAGTTTTTTAGATCTATTTGAATGGTTTGGATCCATAAATAATCTCAATAATTTACCAGTGAGTGAAAATAATAATGCCCCGTAATTGTATATGGTACAGTGTTCTATTTTAATTTATCCCCTATGAATAAACCCAAGTTACCAAAAATATAGATTAACTGTACACTACTACCACAAGTAGAACATAGAAGATCCTACAGGCCAAAGAATTAAAGCAGCAACATACTGCTAGATGCATTAGTCTCGAGGCTAACCTAAATAGTACAGTAAATCTAACAGAAAAGCCTTTTCATCGATTAGAATGTGAATATATATTTTTTTTGATAGGTAAAGGTAATCCAAATTATTAGAATGAGAATAATAACACATTATATTCACATCTACAAACTTTAATTAGAGTCAGCATCCTAGATGAGATCTCAAACAACTGTCCATGTACACATTTAGCAAAAGCAACTTATTTGACAAAAGCAATTACCAAAAAATACTGCCAAATACAGATGTGAAAAGCATCAAAAAGAAAAATAACACCTTGACAACTGAGTCATTAATGCTTCTTGGCAATCAGAATTCCACACTACCATCCACTTCTAACCAATATATCGTCAGTAGACGATGAATCTCTTCAGAATACACCTTTTTTTTTTTTAAACTAAAATCATGCATCACACAAGCAGATGTATCTTCCTACCACAGTCGAGCAATTTTACAGAGAGATTTACAAACCATTAAATAATTTGCACATTCTGCAATGCCATTCATTGCATTAAAGATTACGGCTTATTTGACATGCCCATATTCAACTATCAACACAAGGTCAAAACTCACCATCAACCACGTCGCCAAAGCCAGAAAATGCGTCCTTTAGAGACTGCTCATCGGTTGAGTATGAAAGACCTTTAAAACCACCATATTAAGAATAAGCTTCAAGGAATTTCGTAGCATAACTGTACTAAAACCGACAATTAAGACTAAGAACAATTAGCTATACCTCCAATAAAAAGCTTGCTCGATGACATGCAGCGAATGGAATTAAGCATAAAGTTTGTAGGTGCTGGTCCATTTTGAGAAATGCTCCGCCTCAAAAATCCCCAACTTTGTTACAAAATGCCATACTAATTGACAGTGGTAATGTACTATGCTGCAACAACATAATACCATGTCACTTTTCATATTTCATGAGTTGGATAATTTATATTTTTTTTTTCTTTTTGGTGAGTATGGAATGACTTGGATATCTAACAAAGGAAAGCAAACTCTAAACATATATCAAATCATGCCAAGATTCTAAAGAGAGCTACTTGGCCAAGATTCTAATAACAAAATATCAAGTGACAGCTCACCGCAGAAATGGTATTTTAGAGCAACAAAATAAATTTCTGATGCATTTAATCTCAATCCATATAAATTACCAAAGGAAAAAATCTTTGTATTTCATTGACAAAGACTTCTGCAGAAAGGTTAAGAATTCATTGAGATGCCTTGAAAAGAAATAGAGGCCAGTGTGAAATTAGCAAAGTTGGGATAATCGGAACAGAATGAGTGGGCAAGATGACTAAACAGGAGTCTATCAGCCTGTCCGAATTTGGCTTTAACATGAGGCATGAAGAGACCCTGAATTTAGAAAACAATCACTGTACGCTGCTTAAAGACAAGCTATGGAAGTCCAGAAAAAGATCGGACTTAACAAGTACGTTCTCTGAAGTCCCACACCGCACAAGGACTCGGAGGGACACAAGCCCATCTGGATTCTTGTATAGCCTTAACAAGTGTTCAGACATACCTTAAGAATGTCACTCGATCAAAGTGCATATCAAGCTGTGGCTGAACCAAAAGAAAGTAACAACAAAGGCAAATAGTATTTCGGATTTGTCAAGTATTAGCTATCTTCGCAGTGGCGACCATGGACATGACTATGAAAGTTAACTAACACCTCCAAAAGGCAAACATAACCTTATTCGCTTTCATTTCTTCAAGAAATTCTTAGTAACCTAGCAAAGGAGCAAAAGATTCCCACAAAAAACAACAGAAGATCATGCATCACTCCCAATTAGAGAAAAACCACCATCAACAACCAACAACCACAAGCATGAGAAAACGAAAAAAGAAAACCTCAAATCAAAAGATACAACAGACTTAAAAATAGAAAAAACACATACATGAGAGAGAGAGAGAGAGAGAGAGAGAGAGAGAGAGAGAGAGAGAGGTTTAGGGTTTAGTAAAAGGGTCATACCTTAGAGAAGAGGTGTAGTGGGAGCGGCCAATGCTAGGGTTTAAGGTAAAAAGGCAAAATACATTAGGGCTTTATAGAGGATATGCGTTGGGGTTTGGATTCCAGTGGGTGTCATTGGTAATTTAGCAAGTCCATTCCTAATACTCTCAGCTGTATCACTGCAAATTGAAATATTTCGATGCTATACATATCGACCGGACTTTTTCGCTGGCTATGGGCCAATTTAAATTTTGACCTTTTTTTTATCTCTTCATTGCTTGAAGGATGTAATATAAAATATAAATTATAAAAAATAATATTTGCAAGTTTAGATGTCACTTTAATATAAAAAAAATAAGTATATATGAAACTTATATAAAAGGCCATTTTTAAAAAAAAAAAATGAGTGTGCAAAGTTTTCATACTCTAAGTATTTAGTATTATTCATAAATTATAATTAAACTGGTATGGTAGAATTTAATCATAAAAAATATTTAAAACTAAATTCTTACAAATCAAATTTTGGTGTAAAAAACCTTCCATATTCGCTTAGAAATATAAAATTTCATTGCTTAATTAGTCGATTTTGTTTTAATTCTGAAAAAGTAAGAATTTATTAAGATTTTTACGTATATGCTGGTATGATAGGATTTAATTTATAAAAATAATAATTTTAAATTAAAATCTTATGAAACAAATCTCATTATGTTATAGCGTAAAGAACTTTTTGTACCCGCTTATTAAATATAAGTTTCCATTGCTTAAAAAGCTGCTTTATGTTTCAATTGCGAAATAATGTATCCCGCGTCTCTCATAGTTACGATTTTTCTGTGTTTTATTAGATTTTTTTAAAGTTGAAAGTTGGATCATTTTATTTTTATTTTTTTATTTGTTTTTATTTTTTGTTTCATAATTAGTTTAATAAAAAAAAAATATCTCTGAAACCTCTCATTGATAGAATATTTCTTTTTAGACTTTTTGTTCAAAGAATTTTTCTCATTCCTGTCTTAGAACGGAATGAGATTTGTTTTGGGCTTATCATTAACTTTGTCAAAATAGAGTTGAGTTGTCTATCAGGCAGTATTTTAGAGAGATTTATAGTTATGATTAAATTATATCAGTCACTTTTAATATATTGGAAAGTAATAAATTATTATTAGTTAACTTGTAATGTATGTTTTAAATCCATTTGTAATACTTGTTTATTAATAAATGTAGTTTGCTTTTCTTAAAAAAAAAAAAAAAATCTGAAATAGTGAGCATATGTTAAGGTTTTTACTTGTAAGTTAGTATTGTATGATTTAATTTATAAAAACAATATTAAAACTAAATTCTTATAAATCAAATTTGGTTATGTCATTATCTACATTTATTAAAAAAACTCTCTCTCTCTCTGTCTTCAATGTTTTCTCTCTAGAGTTCCATAACGTTTCAGTCATAGCCACTTGTCTTCAAGAGAGGCCCTCCCTCCTGCGCAACCCTCTATGATTTTCTCCTTATGTTTTCTTCTAATTTGTTTAGGTTTTTTTCGAACTTTCATAATTTTTTGTCCATAGCAACAAGAGATGTCGATCTACTACTTGCCCGACGTTTTGGACTGCCATGCGACAAACTGATGGACTTCACGGCCGCTAATTTAGTGGAGGGACGAAGCAGACCGCTCAAAAGTATTGTGCACGGGCCACACCCGTTGCAAGTTAGCCACGTGCCGATGTGCCTTGATAGTTCCCTTGCCGACACGTGCAGCGCCACCGGAATCAGTGGTCTTAGATTCGTCAGTCTGTGATACTTGTTCTCCCTTCAATGTGGCATGTGCTTCCCATGCGCCGCCACAACAGGCAGTCCTTCGTTAGTGTATCGGTACCTCTTCCATTTGCTATTTTCTTATTTCCTTAACTAAGGATAATGATCCAGTGAATGTGAGAATTTCTTTCAACTGGACCAGTTCAATAGAATGTAGCGCACCTATATTCGTTGAGACTTTTAGTTGAAGTCAAATAGTCTGTTCATCAAACTATGTTAAAAATCGCTTTAAATAGCATCCCTTCAGTGAGATTGATGATTTATGGCTCTCTAAAATCGTTTTTTGTCTTTTTTTATTTGTTGTATATTTATTTATTTTGGGATAATTGTTGGGACTTCCAACTTACTAAAACTAGAATCCTATAATCCATGTAATTTAATTATGTTATGAAATGTTCGCCTTAAAAAAAAAAAAAAACTGGTTACGTCATGGTGTGGAGTACCTCTCATTCCCACCTAAAACTTTATTTAATTTTTTTTAAACAACATTATTTTTCATTCATGATAAAAAAAAATGGACTTAAAGAGTCATTACATCCTTTTTCAGATTTTACAAATTCCTCTATTTGAATGGGCACTTCCCCAATCCAAACAGTCTCTTGAGGAAATGATAAATCTAACTTGACTAGCCTATGTGCTATGGTATTAGCTTTCCTATATACAAAGCAGACTTGTCGTTAAGGTTTATAAGACATCACTTGTTGAATATCGGCAATGATCCTTCCATAGTTAGTTTGATCTTCATTCTTGCTATAGACGGCCTTCACAATAGCTTAGCAATCACCTTCAAAAGTGATATATGATATTTCCAGATCTGCACAAAATTTGTATGCCTTCCTCTGAGTTAAAGCTTCAGCAATCATCGGTTAAGTCAAACAATAGAAACTAGAACACACGACTGACATACTTTCTCCTTCCTAATTTTATATTACTATAATCTCCATGCCTAACTTCCTGTTTTGTTTGTCTATTGCAACATCCCAATTGGCTTTACACATAAGGGCTTCTAGTTTTTGCCATTTACTAGTAGCTCTAGTGCCTTCTTGGGAAAGTCCCCTTATTTTTTGTGCTTCCTTGGCTGCTCTAAATTCTTGTTTGAGTTTGCTTTGTTTTTTGCATAATCTCACTAGGATGGTCGAATCTGTTATCAAATAATAATGAATTTCTCTTCAGCCAAATGAATCTCATTGCATTATGCCACAATAGCTATGTTTTCTGCATTTAACTTGTCATTGACTTTGTCACATACTTACATAATATTTGTTTCCCCACAACATGGACAGACCATATATCTTAGGTAGCAGGGCAATTCCAAACAACATGGATTGCATTCTCCTCTTCCTTCCCACATACAAGACATTGACTATCCATTTTTTGAATATTTTTTTACCAAATTTGCTTTAGTAGGAAGAATGCCTTGTTCTAATTTCACAAAAACATTTGAACTTTCCCTTCTATTTGCAGGTTCCAGATCTGTTGCCATCTTTTAATTGCTATATCATTGGGTTGTGAAGTCTCTCCATGTGCTGATTTCTTCCTAGATTGTTCCAAATGGTATGCACTCTTAACACTGAACTCACCATTCCTTGTGAACAACCATAATTGCTTATCTTCTGAGTAGCTTCTACTCGAAGGAATGCTTATGATAGTTTCAGCATCCTCTTGACAAAAAATGTTAGCTATCAGGTTGTTTTTCTATTCCCCTTTTTACTAATCAATGAGCTTACATACTTTAGCATCTGCCTTAAGGTTGATATTATGAGATTGTATCTTGTAGAAGGAAGCCACTATCATTCCTTATGTTGATCTTGTTTCCGCTTTCTACATTCCATATCAATCCTGCTTTAAGTAATTCTAGAGCAGACAGTAGGCTTCTTCAAATGTAGAAGGGACCATTTCCAATCTTTGCAATCAATCGATTTTCATTTTTGAAGTATTTATCTCTTAACACTTTTGATATCAGAAATTGAGATTTATTTAAAACCCTCCAACACTGTTTTGAAAGCATAACGGGGTTAAAGGATTCTAGGTCTCTAAAACCCAATCCCCCTTGGTTTTTTGATTCTCCCATCCGTGACCAACTTTTCCATGGAATTTTACTCAAGTTTTCCTGATGACCCCACCAAGATTTAGATATTATGGCTATGATTTTTTAACACAATTTCCTTGGTAATTTGAATAAGGTCATATGAAAGGTTGGCAAAGCTTGAATAATAGCCTTAATCAGCACCTCCTTCTCTACTTGTGTTAGAAATTTAGTTTTTCAGCTTTGTACCATCCCTACACCTTCTCTTTTATATATCTAAATGCTTTGTATTTTGATCTTCCCAACATCTCTCATAAGATCCACATTCTTTAATCCTTGCTTTCTATGTGATTTGTTTTCTGAACGTTGAACTAGTGTTTGAGCTGAAACAAATTGTAGTTTTGGTTTTATTTAAAAACTGCTCTAAAGCCTTTTCACAACTCTTAAGGATGGTTTGAATTTTATACAATTTTGTTAATGAAGCCCTTTTAAAAATAATGCAGTCGTCTACAAATAGAAGATGATTTATCCTTATTCCACCTATTGAAACTATTACTCCCTTAAGACAGGTTCTTCTTTCAATTGACATCAACAGTGTAGAGATTTCTTTAGCACATAGAAGAAAAAGGTAAGGGGAGATAGGATCCCCTTGCCTTATACCCCTTGAAGGTTTAAAACTTTTTCCTAGTTCTCCATTCAACATAACAACATATGAAACAAATGTAACACATTGCATAACAAGTTTAGTCCATTTCTCATCAAAGCTGAGTCTTCTAATTATTGCTTCCAAGAATTTCATTCAAGTTTGTCATATGCTTTGGCCATATTCGAGTTTCAAAGCCATATTTGTTGTCTTCCCTCTTTGTCTAGTATTCATTGTATGTAAGGTTTCATAAGCTATCAAAATATTGTCTGTCAAGAGGTATCTAGGTATGAAAGCACTTTGATTGCTTGAAATGACATTGTCTAGAATTTGTTTCAACTTGTTTGCTAAAACTTTGGACACAAGCTTATAGATAACATTACATAGAGCATGTTTGGAGTTGCGTTTCGAATGTTAAAAAGTACTTTTAAGTAGTTAAAAGTACTTTTAAAGAAAAACTGACATGTTTGGTAACTTAATAAAAAGTATTTTAGTCGGTTAAAAAAGCCGAAAATCAGCTTTTTCAAAAAGTATGAAATTGGAGTTTTTATTAAAAAACTCGTGCGGATAACTATATATATTGAAAAAATTATTGTAACTAACATTAAAAGTACTTTAGATATATGTTTATCAAACAGTAAACAACTTTTAAAATATAGACCTTATTATTTAAGTTATAAGTTATAAGCTCTAAAGATATAAGCCCTAAAGCTATAAGTTATATTTCCTATGACAATCCCAAATATGCACATAGACTTATTGGTCTAAATTCAATGATAGTTAGGAATTAAGGCTATATGAGTGTGATTCAATTGAGGATCTAAAGTGCCCCCATTGAGGAAGCTCAACAAAGCATTACTTACCTCGTCTCCAATTGTGGGTCAGTAGGATTGTTAAATTTGAGCTCCAGACCCGTCTGGTCCAGGGGACTTGAGTGGTTCCATTAGTTGTAAAGCTTGATAGACTTCTTCTCTTATGAATTCTCTTGTCAATTCTTCATTCATCTCTGCTATTATTCTTGGTTGAATATCTATCAGATTGTAATCTATGTCTTCCTGAGATGTGTGTGTTGATGTAAAGAGACCAGTGAAATAATTGTAGAACGCCTCCTCAATATCTTTTGTTTCAGTACAAAGTATGTCATGAGTATCCTTTATTTTAGCAATCTAGTTTCTTTTTTGCCTCTGGCTAGCACATGCATGGAAGTACCTAAAGTTGTTGTCACCCTTCAGAAACTAGTTTGATTTTGCTCTCTATTTCCATTTCAGGTTTTCTTTGGTCATCAACTTACTAGTTTTATCTTGCAGTTTTTTTTTTTAATCTCAACATTATGGCCCCCTTCAATCTGTTGTAATTGCTTAAGCACTTCTCTTTTTTCTTTGGCAGTCTTTCCTTCATCTCGGGCCATTATTGAAGTCTATCTAAGCAAACAATTTTTGCAAGCTTCCAGTTTTCTTTGCACTGTTTGAGTAGGATCCCCCTTTAAGTTCTTCACATCCTATGCTTCTTTGATTACTCTAGTGTCTTCTTGTTCTAAAGTCCATTTAGTCTCAAACCTGAACACTTTTTTGGTTTTTTCCCATACTTGTCTATTGGTCTTTAATTTTAGTTGTATTGGCCTGTGATCTGATTTAATGGCTGGTAAGTCAAGTACCTCCACATTTTTGTATAATTCAGATCACTTTGTATTTGCTACCCCTCAATCCAATCTCTCTTTAATAAAGGTGTCATCCATATGCTTATTACTCCATGTATATTTGTCTCATTTCTATCTTAAAGTGATGTTTTGAACGCTTGCATTTGTTGTTCAGGTCTTCCTCTATCTCTTTTTTTTTTCCAGATTAGAGTAGCACTTCATTGAAGTCCCTTAAGACACACCAAGGTTGGTCTCTAGGTGTTTTCAACAGTGATAACAAATTACAAGTTTCTTTTCTCCTGGCTACTTCAGGTTGGTCATAAATACTTGTTAGAAAAAAACTTCTTTCATTTTCTACAATAATCCTTATGTGTCTGTGCTAGTGGGAGTAGTTTACAATCTCTAAGTCAACACCATCAT
This sequence comes from Platycarya longipes, assembly GCA_036559045.1. Taxonomy (NCBI): domain Eukaryota; kingdom Viridiplantae; phylum Streptophyta; class Magnoliopsida; order Fagales; family Juglandaceae; genus Platycarya; species Platycarya longipes. Next base: position 24,233,747 of record CM071789.1, on the reverse strand, counting down.
TCCAAAGTAAAGCTAAGCCACCTTTTCTCCCCATTAGTTCCACCACAAAATAAACCTGTAAATTGAAGTTGGTGTTTCAATCTCTCGAATTTTATTGCAAGTAGTTTGGTTTCAATTAGAAAAACTACTAGGGATTTATTTTCCTTTACCAAATAGTAAAAATCTTGAATTGTCCAGGGGTTTTCAAGCGCCTGGCAATTCCAACTCAATGTTTTCATGGATCTTGGTGGGTCTGCCTAGCAGCCTCCATTATTTGTGGAGTTGTTATGTCATAATCTTTCTCCATCTATAACTTTCCTCTTTTAGATGCATCGTCTTTGTCACTATCCATTTCATTGAGAGATAACTCTCTTATTTCCTGATCTTAGTGACATTGTTGTAACAGTTCCCTTCAATCTTGCCCTTCTTTTTCATTTTCCTTAGTAGGTTTTAGTGTTAAAACCCACTTGTATCTCACTTTCATCAATGTTCTCATTCAGTAGCTGCCTCACACTACTTGTATTATTCTCTTCCATGTCCTCTTGAAGATCTTGAAGAATCTGTTGTTATTGTTTCATCCCTAAAGATGTTGTTCCTTCTGCCCTGTCATGAGTATTAATTGATTGATGCTTGAACATTTTTGCAAGTATTGCTCGTCTTCTCTGCCTACCCTTCTTTGTTCTCCCTTCATAATATCATCCTTAAGAGTCATCTTGTTTGTTGTATCTTCACTAATCATATCTATTCTTTCTTTAGTAGCACTTGGCATCAATCTTTTTTCCATTTTCTTAAGACTTTTCACTTCCTCAACCACTACACCACGCAGATATGTAGAGTTTTTTATTTCTCATAATGCTTTTTATGGAAGTTACCTCTAGGTATTGGGTTTGCTCACAGCCAAACTCTAAATTGCTTATCCCCTAGTGCTTGATTGGGATTTTCCCCTTGAGGTTTTTTGCAACCAAAGATCTCATGAGCCACCACACCACAGTTAAATACACCATGGGCAACTTCTCATATTTTATGTGAATCCATAGTCTATCCCCCATCAAGTTGATGAACTTGCCTCTTATAAATGATTTTCTTATATCAAATTCCACCTTTATTCTTAGAAAGTTTCTTTATGGCATGTCATCCTCTTTCCCATCCACTTCTTGTATCATTCCCAATGATCTGGCAATTTTCTTTGCCATATCTCCATTCATTCATGCCAGAGGTAGTTCATATAGTTGTAACCAGAAGCTTTCCTTCTCAAATTCCATCTTATTTGAGGGTATTAGACCATCATAAGGTTTTAAGATGAATAGACAACTGTCAAATAACCATGATTTACCTCTTAGCACTTCGTCTCTGTCAACTCGGCACTGAAAAGATATTAGAAACAAATTTTTGTTCAATTCGTAATAAGAGAAAGTCTTTCCAGTTTTCCATATCGTTACCATCGTGGAGTTTATGATTTCTTTGCTTATGGTGTGATCATAATATAACTTCCTTAGAATGTTTGTTTCACTTTGTTTCAGTTGTTCGTCAAGATTGTTGAATTCCAAGTTGATCACATGACTCTCTTCTTCAAAAAGTCAAAACTTAGTTTATTGTTCTTCCAAATCTTCCATTGCTATCTTTTACACTCAACACTCAATGGACCAAAAAGTCCCACCTTCGATTACCCCTTGAAGAAGCAACCTAAGACTATATAGCCAACCGCCTTGTTGCCTTTGCTTTAGAGAGAAGAAAGGAAATAAGTATGACCTTTTTTTGTGAATGAATGCAAATTTATTTATTAAATAGCCTCTTTTGTTTCAATTCTAAAGTAATGTATTTATTAAATTTTTAAAATGGACTGATAAGGTTAAATATTTATCTGCAAAAGAGTCTTGTCAATTGAGAATTCTACCGATTACTGCAGTATGTTTACAATTAATTGTAGAGATGGAGTGAATGGATCCCTACTTCCTTAACGTATAAGTTTTGTATATTTTATTTATGCCCTTATGAGACTTTTGACTATGTCACATGGTTAAAGTTTGACATATTTTTTATAATTTAGTTCTAATGAAAAATAAAAAGGAGGAATGGTGGCAATTCATGTTTTTGGATGTGTTAATAATAAATATATGACTACATAGGTTAGTTTGAGTTCGACCAATTAAGCAAAATGTATCCAATTTTCAAAATCTTAATTCAACCCATTTAAATAATGGATCATATTGTGTCTCCTATTTTAACTCATTTAACAATTAATTAGAAATAATTCAACATGACACAACTTATTTAAACTTGTTTAATATAAATAGGTTGAACTAGCGTATATAATCTATTTGATGTAATTAACATAATTCCATATAAAATTTTAAATTTATATTTATTAGTAGCCATAATATTTTGAAAAAAAAAAAAAGATAACCTATCAATAAAAAATATCACTATTTTTCAAATCTTAACATATAATAAAACCAATATTATAAATCTTACAATAAAAAAAATAAGATAACCTACTAATAAAAAATATCAATATTTTTCAAATCTTAACATATAATAAAACCATTATTATAAATCTTACAATAATAAATATGAATATAGGTCAAGAATCACAACCTCAATAATAAAAATATTAGCATATTGATAAATACCAATATTACAACTTAATGATATTAAAATCATTATTTTGAAATATTATCTAAACGAGTCAAAACGGGTTGATTTTGAGTTAAGCAGTTTGACTCATTAGTGACCTATTTATAAAAATAGTTCTTAACAGGTCAATTCGTTAATATCAAACCAAGACTCGCTAATTTTGTGTCATATTCGTGTTGAATTCATAGGTCATGTCATATATTGTCATCCCTAATAAAATGGCTAAAAAAGAATAACATATTAACATGTTCAAGGAAAATGTCTTCAAACCAAATATTATGGGCATGTTTGGATGTAAGGTTTATTCGAGAACACAATTATTCTCAAATATTCTCACATTTACTCAATTACTATTCACCATTATTCATTACAATTTTACTACCTTTTTCATTACTATTCAAATATCATATAAGATACTATTAGTTGAATATCCAAATGCACAACAATGACTACTCTCAATAGAGTTTAAATGTGAACTCAATGTGGGCCCCACACATGTACTGCTATACTGCTGCATCAATGACCATTTTACAATTTTTTTTCTTCTTGTTGTAGGTTTGGCGCCTTTCAACTTCTCTCTCTCTCTTGACAAAACTTGATTTCCGTCTTCTCTCTTTGTTTGTGCCAGTAATGGGGGCTGACAAAACTTTTTTTTTTTCATAAATCCTCTGTAAGTAAATAGCACGTGGGGGACAAAAATGTGTAGTGAACAATGGTGGGTCCCAATAATTTTACTTCTCATAAATATAATTAAATGCATCTAAACATTCAAATACATTTTAAACTCATCTTAAGTAGGTCTCACAAAACTCACTCAATTATCTTAACTCACTACTATTTATAAAAAACTATATCAACTCAGCTCAAATCAACATCCAAATGCAGTCTTAGTATCCAAAATTTCTATTATCTTAAAGTTTTATTAATAACTTTTTCTTTTCTTCTATGCAAGCTTGTAATATATAGGGAGAATATTACAAAGTCTAGGGAGGGTCTTTGCCACTATCTATATATAGAATACATCTTGAAATAATATCTAATTATATGCTACCAAATTGTGAGTTTGTAGCGGCCCACTGCGCCACTAAGTGCGCTAATCGATTTTGAGATCGAACTATTTTTTTTTAACTCCAATTACCATGAGCATTCAAAGAGTTTGCTATATCTTTCGAGATGGTTGATATTTACCAAACCATTTCCTCTCCATTAATAGAGGAAATCACCAATTGGGAGTCGCCTTCTAAGGAAATTGCTGAAGGGCTGAGATGGTCCACCATTTTGATGGCTAATTTTGTTGCGAGTGCTTCAGCAATAACAGAGATAGTGGTGAGGTTTTCTTCAGTCCAAATGTCTATGATCTCCCCATTTGAGATTTTACTGATTGCTGACACAATTGAGGAAGAGTTTCTTACAGTTGCATCGAAAGAAATACTTACCTGGTTTTCTTTTGGTTTTTCCCAATCTTGGTCTTTATCTTGTTTGCTCTTAATCCTCCATCCATAAATGTTTTCTAATAGAAAAGATTTAGATGATGAGATGCTTGTCTTATTATTGGTATTTCTTTATTATGGATCATGTCATTCCTTATTCTCCAGATGAAATCCATAATCAAGACGGCAAAAATTTGGAAATGATGCTCATCTTGAGTAGTAAGACCAAATTTTGACTTTGGGCTCAAGATGTATTGAAGCCACTCTAATGTTGATCCTATAGGAAGGGACTCAAGATTTAAAGGCTAGCTGCTTTGATTCCATAGAATCTTGGTAAATGGGCATTCAATGAAAATGTGTACAAGCGTTTCCTCTTTATCATCACAAATTGGACAGTTCAGATTGTGGATGCTCTGTATAAACCTTTTCAATATTTCTTTTGTTGGGAGGAGATTTCAGAAGATTTTTCATAAATGAAGTTTATGGCATTCATGAATCTTGAGCTTCCAAATTTTCTAAAGAGGGAGAACAGTTGTACCTGTGGGAGAGTTATCCGCATTGACTGCAAGATGGTGAGCTGTTTTAATATAAAATAACATATTTTGGATTTTTGTCAATGCTAGGTTGTCAGCGTGTTGTGAGATGACTAATAGTGAAATTTGTTGTATTTCACGAACATTCACTCGGCTAAAAATGGTCATTAGTAAGTTGATATCTCCAGAATTGGTGACTTGATTAAAAAGATCAGCAACTTTAAGGTTGTTGGGAGGATCCTCCGTTGTAGCGAGCGGGATAGGCTTGAAATTATTCAGTGTTGGTATCCATGGGTCTAGCCACACTCTAACTGATTTCCCATTTGTAATTTGGTGGCACCTACCTTTTTCTAGAAGAGACCTGGTCTTTAGGATGCCTTTCCATAAGGCCAAATTCGTGGCCTTCTTGAGAACTTGGTCAAAGTAACAGTCGCTTAAATACTTCCCAGACAGAAGCTTGTGCCAAATATTTTCTTTTGGCTGGCTCATTTTCCATCCTGTTTTCGCTTAAAGTGTCATATTCATATTTTCCATCATTCTCAGTCATAGTCCTCCATTTTTTTTTGATTGACAAATAGTTTTCCATGACTTCAGGCAGAGAGGGTGTTTTTTATCCTTTGAAAAGCCCCACCAAGAATTTTTGAAACTTCAATTGAGAGACTTACAAGTTGATTTAGGGAGTAGTTGGGTAGCCATTTGATAGGAAGGAATTGTACTAGCTACTGATCTTTACTCCTTCTAAATTTCTTGAGGCTTTTTCTCTCATCAGGAGTCTCGAAAGAACTTCTGTGCATAAGATGAAAAGAAAAGAAGAGATATGATCACCTTGCCTAAGACCCATTTGAGCCTTGAAATAACTCCTGGGAGAACCATTTATAAGAATGGGGAATGTGACTATAGAGATGCATTCTTTAATTAAGTTGATCCAAACTGTACTATAGCCTAATACTCGCAAGACGTCAAACAGGAAGCTCCATTCCACAAGATCAAATGTTTTTTCCATATCCAACTTTAAGGTGAATTGACCTTTTTTCCCTTTGTGATTTTTCAGATAATGAAACATCTCTTGAGCAATGATTGAAACATCTCTTTCTAATATTTCTACCTCAGACAAAAGCTATTTGGAATGGAGAAATGATGCTTGGGAGGGTTTGCATTAGTCGATTAGCTAGGATTTTTATGATGATTTTGTAAATGACATTTGTTAGGCTGATGGGCCTATAGTTTTGAGGAGAGCTTAGATTTTCAACATTTGGAATGAGGGCTATGTGGGTATTATTTATTTGTTTTAGGAGCTTTCCACTTATGAAGAAGTTTTGTATGGCTGCCATAACATCTTTTTTAATGATATGCTATAGTAATGTTTATAAAAAAAGGGCAGTCATACCGTCTAGGCCGGGAGCTTTATGATTTGGAATTTGCTTCAATGCTCTGAAGATTTCTTCTTTTGGGGGTATTGTTGTTAAGCTTGCTTTTTCTTCCTCTGTGATTTGTGACTCAAAGATATTTTCTAGATTCTCTAGAAAAGTCAGGTTTGTTGTTGAGTAGATTAATCTGAAGTGACTGAAAAATGATGATTCTATAATCTTTTGGTCTATTGTCCAGACTTTAGACTCGCACTTGATAGTTTCTATATCATTCCTTCTTCTACGGACCATTGTTGGTACATGAAAAAATTTTGTATTCAGATCCGTAGATGTAATCTAGTTGATTCTAGATTTTTGTCGCTATACGATTTCTTCTTGCTTTAATTGCTCTTGTAATTTGAGGTAGAGAGATTTTTCTTTGTGCATACTCCATTGATTGGGCAGGTTGCTTTGTAGGAGGCTGATTTCCAATTCCAGAGATTGAATTTTTTCTTGAATCCTCTCGAAATGTTGCTTATTTCATAGCTTGAGTGTTTTTTTTTTTTTTTTTGTTCCTAAGCTTATTACAAAGGATGAAGGTTGGCTTACCTTGAAAATTTTTATACCAAGCTTCTTGAACAATGACCATTCTCAAAGGTCCTCTAGTCCAGAATTCCTCAAATTTGAATGGGGATGGTGATTTCCTCTTTTTTACAGTGTTGAGCAATAGGAGGCAATGATCAGAGGTTGAGGTAATGAGATGTTGTATCGATGTATCTAAAATTAGGAGACACCATTGTGTGTTTGCTATTCCTCGGTCCAATCTCTCTCGTATCATTGCTTTGCCAAGTTGGTTGTTTGTCCCAATGAAAGAAGGACCGAAAAATCCAATATCAATTAGACCATGAGTGTCCATCAATTTTTTTATCCTTCCCATGGATGATGAAGTTACAGGTCTGCCTTCCCTTTTAGCTTGTTGGTTAATCAGATCGTTAAAATCACCTACACAAAGCCAAGGGCCAGGAAAAGAGTTGTACATTGCATCCAATTTACTCCAAAAGCTTGCTTTGAACTGCCATTGTGCTGGTGTATAGACAAAAGTAGCTAGCCATGGTTGATTGAGAGGATTCGAATAAACCAAAATCGAAATAGCATTACTATTTATATGGACCGGTTCTAAGTCAAGACCCAGTCTCCATAACAACAAAATGTCTCATTTCTTTCTCGAGGCTGGGACATTTACAAAATTTTGGAAACCTAGTCTATTTACAATGGTGGAAGTATTTCTATCTAACACCATTGTTTCCGATAGAAAGATAATATCCAAATTATGCTTATTTATAAAAGCTCTAATACTTCTGATTGCTAGGGGGCAGGCAAGTCCCTTGTAATTCCATACCACTGTCCTCATGGATGATTGGGAGGCATGGTATAGCCCGCCTCATCAGCTTCATTTGGATTGATGGATGGTGAAACCTTTATCTTTGCCTTTGCTTTGTTGTATGGCTTCTTCATTGCTACACTTTTTTCTTTCTTGATTTTCTTGGAGTTTTTTGCATTGATCGAAAGAAGTAACAGGGCTGCTTCTTTTTCATCAAGTTGTGCTTTAGGTGGCTTTTGGATTGGAGTCTACACCTGTTCTTCATTTAATTTTTGCTACTTCTGTTTTGTTGAGATAGCTTCATTTGCACACGGAGACTCCATCCGTTTAAGAGAAAAGTTTAAGTCCGGTAGTGGACCCAGCATAGGAGAGTCATCAGCTAGAGGAAAGTATGCACGTTTCTCTTCTTTAAAGCTTGGAGAGTACTTCAGGGTAAATGTGACTTGCAGTTGTTTCTTCAGCATGATGTTAGCATCTGCTGAGGCACCAAAGGCAGTTGAGGACTCCCCGATTTTACAGTTGCTAGTTCTCTTGGTTTTAAGGCCCATTGCATGGCCCACTTTTGGATGCTCTCTTATAAGGCCCCCAGCTGGTGTGATTGGAGAGGAGAGTAAAACCAAAGAGAACTTTATAATGGGCTTAGGATATGAATTCTCTGGCTTCAGCGAACTAGTACTTAAGGGAGTGAATGACCCCATAGTTGGTGTCTCAAGTAGTTGGTTGATGGCTGTAGTGAATAGACCTTTGTTATTGGGCTTTGGGTCTTTTGTGCTCGAACATGAGGGCCCAGATGTTTGTCATTTAAAACTTTTAAATCCTTTTATCATTTCCTGTAACTGTCAATAAGTAGCACCATCTTCGAGATTCAATTCCGTTAGATTTGGAAATTTTCTCATGGATTCCTCTATTCAATTCCGGCAATGAGATTTCCTTACAGCATAATCTGGGCGTTTATGGCTTTGAAAGACTAATAGGATGGTATTTGGTGGAGGCAAATTAATGGGTGGTTGAATGGGTTGAACATCAGTTGGTGGGGAAACTTTAATGCCTTTTGAGCTACAAAAATCAATAGTGACTAGATCAATCTTTGTCGTTAATGTGCTTGACTTTGTTCCGTTTGACTTGCCGCCTTGCGAGGCTGAGGAGATGATCGGATTTCTCGATTTCTCTATGCTTGAATGGCGTCCATAGAGTAAGTGGCCATGTTTCTTTCCATATTCCTTTGTTTATCGCTTCGCTTCCTGCAGTGGGGTTACGTCCTGCATGGCTTCTTGCATGGTCTCAGTGCATGTGTTCTATAAAGAGATATTACCATCCAAGTAATGGAGTAGCATGGGGTGTTGCCATTATCATGCTTGAGTGAGACTGGAAGGAGGCACTCTAGCCTGATGTTCAAACTTATGGAGGTCTATTAGAATGTGAATATCATGCATTGGTGCCTTTCCTTTGCTCTTCGACAGGGATGGCTGAGAGATTTTAACTGAAGTTGGCATTTCTCTTATGGTTATTCCTCCTAGAGTACCTTGTAACTTCGATGACTGATTGATAGGGAACGAATTTGGTGAGCTGCTAAAAAGGTCACATTCATTGAAAACCTTAATAGCTTGAATTTTCTCAAAGATTGCTTCATGTTCTCGTGTATTTCTGGGAGGATGGATGGGTATGATCACTTGACGTATTTGCGGTGGAATAGCTTGTATGAAATTTGGTGAGTCGGCTCTCAACCAGGGACCAAATGGGAGTGGGTTCGGAATGATTTTCAAGTATTTATAGAAGATCTGCGAATGCCCTATGCGACCACATGCATAACAGAAGTCTGATAAGTGTTTGTACTTGAATGAAACCCATGTGTTTATGTTGAGATTCATCGGTTCCCATAGCCCTTGCTTCAAAGGTTTTGATATGTCAATCTCTACCTTCATGCAGATGAGTTTCTTGCTTGTTATTCGGAATATTAGGTCTATATCCACTCCAATATGGTTGCCCAATGCTTTGCAAATTCTTGATGCAATTTTGTCATTCATGTTATTTCTTGTTAGGCCATGAATTCGAACATGAAAGATGGAGGTGTCTAAACTTATCTCTTGTCATGTGCTTCCCGCTGGCCATGGTTTGAGGATGAGTAGATGACCCTTGAAGTTCCATGAAGCTTGATTCATAATACTCTCCTTGTCATATGTGTTGAGAAAAGGGAAGAGGAAAAGGTTTTCAGCTGGATCTTCAATCTTGAATTTCTTGATAAAGCTCCAGGCTGGCAGGAAAGTAGCATGAAGGGAGTTTCGGTGAAGAGGTCTAGTGGCTACTATCCTACCAATGAGAGTAAACTTTGTGCTTTCATTTTCTACTTCTATTGTTGGGGAGAGTTGTAGGTCTTCCCATGAGAGTGCTTCCATTTGGTGGATTAGGTTATCTAATTCCATGTTGCTTGAGTCTAGTTAGTGATCACTACTCCGTTTGGAAAGAGAACAAAAGGAATGTGGAGAAGATAGGGACGAAGTTAGAGAATGTCTGGTGTATGTTTGGCTATTTGTAGAAAATTGGGAAGAAGCAGACTTCTAAGAGAAAATTGTTTGGGTAAGAAACTCTAGGTTCCATAGGAGCCCATCCTGTGAGGAGAGTCAGAATTAGTTCATTTAATAACTTAATAGTAGTGAACATTTTGGGAAAATATGTTTTATTAAATTTTAAAAATGAGAGAAAAAATTGAACAAAAATATCATTTAAAATGAATATTGCACTGTAGTCAGTGAAAGTGAAATAGTAAAAATTAAAAAGTTTTTTAATATAATTTTCTATTTGAAATTTATAAAAGTATCGATTTTGTTTTTGAATGATAATTGGATAATAGTTTGTTGAATCAAAGGTTTCAAATTTCGTATCTACATGTAGATTTTGATGATAATAAATAAATTCAAGTCTCAAGCTCAAATTATTTATACAATGGAGTGAAGCGCACATCAAGCATAAAAGAACAAGTCTACAAATGAAACTCATAAATTATTTTTGTACATCTCTTGATAAAATTCGAAATTGGATTAAGACTCCAAATTACTCTTTTTTCTCATAAAATATCAAATTAATTTTTTCACATATGCAAGACATCTTTAAATGTCTTAGTTTTGAAAACTATGTTTTTCACATGTGCATAACATCATCAAACAATTTAATTTCAAAAATTATATTTTTTTATATAAAAATTTGAATTTGTAAGATGATTGATTATCATATTTGACACGTGCATATTTTGTTTGAAAGTCTTGAATGATGGTTGTATGTTTTTTTGACAAATGTAAAAGGTAGATGATTTTGTTTGAAAATCTTAAAGGGTGGTTGTGTGTTTTTTTGACATATGCAAAAAGAAGATGATTTGGTTTGAAAAATAAATCATGCTCATTTTGTCATGTATGAAAAGCAAAATATTAGATTTGATTTATTTGAAAAATGAATGGAGTTGTCTTTGACAAATGCAAAAAGGAAATGCTTTTATTTGAATTTTTTGAAAAGTGAATAGTGTTCTTATTTGACATGTGAATCTTTTTAAATTTGAAATTGAAAACTCATTTGCCTATAAATAGCTCACTTGAGTTTTGCAAAAATCACAACAAGAGCTTACACATCTATTGCTAAGTTTTGCATCATTCTTTCAAAACTCTCATTCTCTCTTTTCTAAAGTTTTGAGTCTTAATTCTTGTTATTTTTAAAAGAGATATAGATTACGCTGTATTGTTTCTATCTCACTCATTGAGGAGTGTACCTTGATAGTCTACCCACTATCAACTCTTGTATCAGTAAGAGGGTGCGTATAACCCTTGTGTATGTAGAAAGTGTTCTACACAGGGAATAGTTGAATCACCAAGTGTGAGGTGATTTGAAGTGTAGAGGGTGTTCTATATGGATTCTTTGGAGCGGTGCTGCTCAAAGGTGTAATAGGTTTCTATGTCCACCTAAAGGAGATTGAATAGTAAATTTGGGATCCTCAAGGGGTAGCTTGAGGTGAGGACGTAGGCAGTGAGGCTGAATCTTGTAAAAATACTGAGTTTACTTCTTCTTACCCTACTCTTTACATTTATTGCTACTTTATATTCTGTTTATATTTTATATTGTGTATTTGATTTATAAGTATTAATTTTTATAATATAACCCAATTCACCCCCTTCTTGTATTAGTCATCTGGACAACAATTGGTATCAGAGCAAAGACTCTGTTATAAGATTAACTATATGTTGAGTTAAGATCATCTGGCTAACATTGCAGCTGCTTTCATTGAAAGTCAATCCAGTAGTCGACCTCCGCTATTTTTTGGAGATAATTATACTTTCTGGAAAGCTAAAATGAGAATATTTCTTCAGTCTCAAGGTCGAGAAATCGGGAAATGTATTGCAAATGGGCCTTATATTCCAACAAAAACTGTTGATGGAGTAAAGGTCAAAAAGGAAGAGGAAGAATTTGATCGCGAAGACGATAGACTTTATTCTGTGAATGTAATGGCTGTGAATTTTCTATATAATGCTCTCAATGGTAATGAATTTAACAGAATAATGACTTGTAGAACAACAAAGGAAATTTGGGACAACTTGAAAGTAACCTATAAAAGAACTTTGTCAGTCAAAAAATCAAAAATTTATATTCTTACGCATGAATATAAAATGTTTAAAATGAATGATGATGAATTTATCTCTTCTATGTATACTCGTTTTATTAATATTATAAATAGTTTGACATCTTTTGGTAAAGTTTATTCTAACTTGGAGATAGTAAGGAAAATTCTCAACTCCTTACCAAAACGTTGGGAATCAAAAGTAACGGCGATTCTTAAAACTAGAGATCTTAAAAAACTCGAAGTAAATGAACTCATTGGGTCACTTATTACCCATGAGTACACATTGAAAAGACGAGAAGAAGAAGGAAAGCAAAAGAAGAGCTTGACACTCAAAGTCGTTCCTCATGAAAGTGAAAGCGATGAAGATGAAGAAAACAATGACGAATAGATTGCAATGATCACAAGAAGATTTAAGAGATTCTTAAAAAATAAAGCTTCTTTAAGGAAACCTTTAAAAAAATCTTCCAACAAAGATACAGGTAAAAATGATTCATTAATTTGTTATAAATGTAAAAAGCCAAAACATATCAAGCTAGATTGTCCCTTGTTAAAGAAAGATCGATACAAAAGCAAGAAAGCAATGAAAGCTGCATGTGATGATGATTCAAGTAGTTCAGACAGCGACACAAGCAATGAAAAATCTGTAAATCTTTGTCTTATGGCTAAAGATGATTTGAGGTAACGAATTTCGAAAATATTGAAAATCCTTCTTATGAAGAATTACAAAATGTTTTGGAAGAGGTATATGAGAAATTTAAAAAATTAGGTATCAAGTATACCGCATTGAAAAAGAAAAATTCTTCTTTAACAAATGAAATTGATGTTTTAAGAAAAGAAAATACAGTTTTAAAAGATGAAAATGATAAACTGAAAAAGAAAGTGGCTGATTTAGAAAAGATTGTTGAAAACTTTATAAATGGAAAAAGAAACTTTGAAAAACCTCTTGGTAGTCAAAGATGTGTTTTTGATAAGGTAAGCTTGGGATACATGCCAAAAGAAAAACTCAAATCCTATAAAAATTTCTTTGATAAACCGATTAAATCAAAATCAGATTTTCAAAATTCTTTTCATAAAAATAAATTTTTCTTATTACAATCACTTAAGGTTTTCAAATATGTCATATGTTATTTATAATTTTTGCAATAGAAATGGTCATAATTATCATGCTTGTCTTATTAGAAGAAAACATACAATGACTATTAGGGCCATATAGGTACCAAAGAATCTTATTTCTTTTAATATTAATAAATAAAGTATCCAAATAACTTGGGTACTAGGAATTTTTTTGAATTACTTTTGTAGGTATGCATGAAGTCTTCTATAGGTAAAAGTAAATGGTTTTTAGATAACGGATGCTCAAGATACGTGACAGGAGACAAAACTAAATTCATTGACCTCACTTCTAAAGAAGAAGGGTACGTGATATTTAGAGATAACTCAAAAGGGAAGATCATGGAAATAGAAGGAAAGATCATCAAGACTTAGTACAAGATGCAACCAAATAATGAAAACATGTGAAAGATCATCCAGTGGAACAAATTCTAGGAGAACCTTTACGAGGTGTAAGTACTTGATCATCTCTTAGAAATATTTGTAATCACACTGCTTTTCTATCTCAAATTGAATAAAAAAATATTGATGAAACACTTATTGATGAATCATGGATTCTAGCTATGCAAGAAGAGCTAAATCAATTTGAAAGAAATAATGTATGAACACTTGTTCCTAAACCCAAAAATCATGCTGTTATTAGAACAAAATGAGTTTTTATAAATAAGAAAGATAAGTCTGGAATCATCAATAGAAATAAGGCTTGACTTGTAACTCAAGGTTTCAATCAAGAGGAAAGAATCGATTATGATGAAACGTATGCACCTGTCGCAAGATTAGAAGCTATTCGAATGTTACTTGCATATGTATGTTATAAAAATTTCAAACTTTTTCAAATGGATGTTAAAAATGATTTCTTAAATGGCTTTATAAATGAAGAGGTATATGTTGAGCAACTTCCAGGTTTTGAAAATCATATTTCTCCTAATCATGTTTTTAAGCTCGTAAAAGCATTATATAGACTCAAACAAACTCCTAGAATTTGGTATGAGAGGCTTAGTGGTTTCTTGATTGAAAAAGGTTTTTCAAGAGGAAAGATCGATACAACTCTTTTCATCAAATATGAACAAGATGATATTCTTCTAGTTCAAATTTATGTTGATAATATAATATTTGGTGCTACTAATGAAAATATGTGCCAAGATTTTGCTAAGAGCATGCAGGAAGAATTTGAAATGAGCATGATGTAAGAACTTAATTTCTTTTTTGGATTGCAAATCAAGCAAGCAAAAAGTGTACGAAGGTAATTGGAACACCAATGAGTCCAACCACCAAGTTTGATAAAGATGAAATCGGTAAGCCAGTTGACTCAAAGGTATATCGAGGTATGATTGGTAGTTTATTATATTTGACAGCTAGTAGACCTGATATTATGTTAAGTGTATGTTTATGTGCATGTTTTCAATCATCTCCAAAGCAATCTCATTTGATTGCAGTCAAGCATATTTTTAGATATTTTGCTAGTACCATTGACCTAGGGTTATGATATCCTAAGCACACTTCTTTCGATCTTATTAGTTATTCAGATGCAGATTATGCTGGTTGCAAAGTTGATCGAAAAAGTACTAGTGGAACATGTCATTTTTTAGGTCATGCACTTGTTTCATGGTTTAGTAAAAAGTAAAATTCTGTTATATTATCTACTGCTGAGGCAGAATATCTTGCTGCAGGCAGTTGTTGTGCTCAAATTCTTTATATGAAGCAACAACTTGAGGATTTTAAACTTATGTACAATCACATTCCAATCAAATGTGATAACACAAGTGCTATAAATCTTTCAAATAATCCAATACAATATTCTCGGACCAAACATATTGAAATTAGATATCATTTTCTTAGAGATCATGTGCAGAAGGGCGATATTGTATTAGAATTCACTAGCACACATGATCAATTGACAGACATTTTCACAAAACCCCTACCAAAAGATAGATTATGCATGATTAAAAGAGAAATATGAATGATGCATGCCATGAATATCTGTTAGATACTTTTATTCCATTATCTCAAATGACCTACAGAAACTTGAGACGTTTAGCCTCATCATTCAAATGCATTTGCTCCTCATAAATCATCATGCTATCCTTGTCTTAAAGGCATTCGAAATGAAGAGGCAAGTAAGGATTTTAAATCCTTATTCTGTTGCTTTAAGTCTACTATTTTTTTGTTAGACTCTTGAACAAGTCGTTGAAGAACATCGATCTTCTCATTAAGCTTCTCTATCTCGCGGGTTTTGGACTGCAACCGAGCGAAAAAAGCAACAATGGACGATGCGTATCGAGTTTCGAGACTCACAAGCTCGTAAATGGCATCATGATCTGATTTATTAGCCAAATTAGTGTTTTGTTGCTTCATGGCGCCTACAATAGATGCAGAAATAGTTTGAGGTGAAAAATACCTCATATCTTGATCACGAGAAGCATTGAAAGAAAATTGATGAGCCATTGAAATTTTGTAGAGTGAGAATGAAGATGAACTACAGAGATGAGAAGAAGATTTGATGCAAATTAGATAAAACTAAATATTGCTTTTATAAAGATAGAAATAAGTACAAGACAAACTGTCACCTCTTCAAATCTTACTTAGTCAAGCTTACAAGATATGCCAGATGCATATTGTCAAAAGTTACCAAACTAAACCAGTGAGATTTATTATAGATTGTCTCTATTTCTCTCATGAAACGCTGCCATTACCTGTTGATGTTGACTCTGTGCTTGAACACTCACTCGTTCCGATTTCTCTATTCGAAATTTCAGAACACGAGCTAATTTTGTCAAATCTTTATTTTCTTACTTTAACGTTTTATTCTTTCTACCTTTATTTGTAAGCTTTTAATGTAGAACAGATATTTGATTGTTAAGTTGATCAATCTTATTTGCTCTCGCTAGTAATCTCCGAGACATGGTTGTAACAGAGGCAGCATATTGAGCACTAAGAGTTTTTTTATGCTGCAACAACCTCAGAATCAGTCCTATTAGAAAAATGCATCTCTGCTTCTATCATGATGTTGACAACCTCAGGAGATAAAATGACTGGTTGAGACGGTTCTTGATTCAAATCTGGAAGATTATTAGACGAAATTTTTTCCGCCATTCTATCGTTTTGGATAATCAGATACTTGATCAATGAGTAATGTGAGATTTGTTTTAGTATTCGGTGGGTGAAAATGGTCATTTGAATAGAAACTGAAAACTTTCAAATCTGTACGTATCTTATTTGTCAACAACATCAAGCGGATTTGAATCTCATTCCGCATCGAATTTCCAGAGCTAGACCTCCAACCCTTGCAGGTTTTGTCGGACACGCATGGTTTCGCACCGAATTGCCAGAGCTAGGCCTGCAGCTTTTGCTGCCTTTGTCGGACACGGATAACTTCACTTATTCAACTTCAAATCTCTACAACATCTAATTCGTCAATAACATCAAGCGAATTTAAATCTTCTTTCGCACCGAGATGATAAAGTTTGGCTCCAACCTTTGCAGGTTTTGTCAGGCACGGGTGGTTCAATTATTTAACTCTCTACAGCTTCTACTAACGCACCGTTTTACTTGGTAATTGCTTATTGGAGGAAAAAAATCTTATTGAAGCCAATTACGGTTCATTTTTAATGACGCCAAAAGGGGAAGAAGTTTTAGACGTAAATATTTTAGATTTTTAACTCTGTTATATATGCTGGAATTATATTTATCTATTACTTGAAAAACTAACGCATATTCTCAGGGGGAGTTTAAACATTACTGCAAGTCTCAAAATTCTACTAAGTATTTGTCATCATTAAAAAGGGGGAGATTGTTGAATCTAAGGTTTCAAATTTCGTATCTACGTGTAGATTTTGATGATAACAAATAAATTCAAATCTCAAACTCAAATTATTTACGCAATGGAGCGAAGCGCACATTAAGTATAAAAGAACAAGTCTACAAATGAAACTCATAGATTATTTTTGTACATCTCTTGATAAAATTTGAAATTGGATTAAGGCTCCAAATTACTCTTTTTTCTCATAAAACATCAAATTACTTTTTTCACATATGCAAGACATTTTTAAATGTCTTAGTTTTGAAAACTATGTTTTTCACATATGTATAACATCATCAAACAATATAATTTCGAAAATTATATTTTTTATATATAAAAATTTGAATTTGTAAGATGATTGATTATTATATTTGATATGTGCATATTTTGTTTGAAAGTCTTGAAGGGTAGTTGTATGTTTTTTTGACAAATGTAAAAGGTAGATAATTTTGTTTGAAAATCTTAAAGGGTGGTTGTGTGATTTTTTGACATATGCAAAAATAAGATGATTTGGTTTGAAAAATAAATCATGCTTATTTTATCATGAATGAAAAGCAAAAGATTTGATTTGATTTCTTTGAAAAATGAATGAGGTTGTCTTTGACAAATGCAAAAATGAAATGCTTTTATTTGAATTTTTTAAAAGGTGAATATTGCTCTTATTTAACATGTGAATCTTTTCAAATTTAAAATTGAAAACTCATTTACCTATAAATAGCTCACTTGAGTTTTACAAAAATCACAACAAGAGCTTACACATCTATTACTAAGTTTTGCATCATTCTTTCAAAGCTCTCATTCTCTCTTTTCTAAAATTTTGAGTCTTAATTCTTGTTCTTTTTAAGAGAGATATAAGTTGCGCTGTATTATTTCTATCTCACTCATTGAGAAGTGTACTTTGATAGTCTACCCACTATCAACTCTTGTATCAGTAAGAGGGTGCGTATAACCCTTGCGTGTGTAGAAAGTGTTCTACACAGGGAATAGTTGAATCACCAAGTGTGAGGTGATTAAAAGTGTAGAGGCTGTTCTACACGAATTTTTTGGAGCGGTACTGCTTAAAGGTGTAATAGGTTTCTATATCTACCTAAATGAGATTGAATAGTGAATTTGGGATCTTTAAGAGGTAGTTTGAGATGAGGACATAGGCAGTGAGGCTGAACTTCGTAAAAATACTGAATTTGCTTTTTCTTATCCTACTCTTTACATTTCTTGCTGATTTATATTCTGTTTATATTTTATATTGTGTATTTAATTTATGAGTATTAATTTTTATAATATAACTCAATTCACCCCCTCTCTTGTATTAGTCATCTGGATAACATAGTTAAATATAAAGTTTTAAAAATGAGAATAGAAAAGTAATTTATATTTAAAAGGGATGTCTGAAGTTATAAAACATTTTGAGAATTTCAAAAATTTGAAATTACTATAACATGGCCGGCCCAAAGTTCGAACCCCAAATAACTCACATTCATGTGGACAGAAAAAGAAAAGAAAAGAAAAGTCATCCAAAGATTCATTTTAATGAACGTTTTCTCATTTTCATTCAATTCTCCACATTTATACGGACATGTGATAAGATAAGTGCACTCCACTCTCAAACCCTCTCTCTCTCAACATTATTGGCTGATCTATCTTTTTGTTTCCACTTCCAACACCAAGGATCATCAAGTAAGGCAAGTGGAGTTCTACATCAACCAACTCAAATTGGCATATATAATGCATTGCACCCTCAGTCGCCACTCTTCCTGTCCGTGCCAACATGGTCTATAAATTGGACTGCACAAAAACAGCAATGGGTAGGGACCGCTTATCTATCTTGTAAGAGTTAGTCTATATATAATTCTTATGTAAAAGTTAATATACATACAATTCCTAAATAGAGACTATAATGTAAACTTAATTTTAAAAAGGTTTGAAATTACAATAATATTTTTTTTTAAATAATATTTTTTTTATTCTCATCTATAAATGAGATTGTAATGCAGTCCTTCACTCAAGATTACAAATAGAATCTCTCATCTTATAACCTATATGTATATATGAAATAAATCTTGAGAGTAAATAAAAAAAGCCTACTTCTTGTTTGTAATATGTATCTTAGATTATAAATAATTAATTTTGATAAATTCATGATTGTTGAATGTATATCATGAAATATGTTTTAATTCTATTTTTTTATATATAATTGGATTGTATTTTATTTTATTGGGCACTAAGGTTGGATTTGAATGTCGAGATGAGCTAAGTTGAGTTGAATAAAATATTATTAAAATAATACATTTTAATATTATGAATGTTTTCAAATTTGAAAATGTTGAATTATTTATTATATTTTGTATTGAAATTTGAAAAAATGTATGAAAATTTAAAAAAATTGTAATGATAAGATGAGATGAGTTGAAGTAAGTTTGTGAAATCAAACTGAGCGAATTTGGATAAAAATTTCAACTAATCTTATAAGTACCTGAACTCTCGAAAAAAAAGTCGGATGTTATGGATAATACCTATTGAAACTTAGAAGTTGTTTAGATGATGAGATAAAATGATATGATTTTAGATAAAAACTAAATTTGCATAAAATATTATTAAAAAATTATTTTTTAATATAATATTATTTTGATATTTGAAAAAAAAAATGAATTGTTTATTGTGTTTTATATAAAAGTTTGTGAAATTTATAATTATAAGATGAGATAAAATGAGATAGATTGGTAATGTTTCTCACTCCAAACAAACCTCACTGATAAATTGGGATGCATGCATATTAGAAATATACAAAACCGCGTGATAAACTTTAGAGCTACAGATGGTTTGCAATCGTTCTAAGCACAAGACACAGTTGACCTAATTTGCCTCATTCATTTATATAGTTTATGTGTCACTCTTTTGGACATAATCTTTTATTATGTCCAAACAATACACATAGATAACCTTTTATCCCATCTATTCTTACTTTTTGGTCTTAACTTATGTGCCCCTGTTTGCCAGTGGAGCGAATTTGCTTTCAATTTATAATTTTGAATGCAAAGTGCTTAGACGTCACTGCCGTATGTATATTATGCGTTGGAAAATGCTATATGTCCTGATAAAGGGTCTCGATTGGTCACATATGTTTATTTATTTATTTATATAATAATCAAGAAAATATTTTTTCAATAATGTTATGATTTTATTACTCCATTACGCATTACTCTAAAACCTAAATAAATAAACATGGAATATTTTGTATACACGTAGAAGAGGGTTTTAGATAAAGTGATATTACTTTTATAAATTATTTGGCAAAAAATCCATTATTTAAAATAAAAATTTCATTATCAAATCAGTGTATAGATTATACCTAATAAAATACTTAAATGCCATGATTTAATTTAGAATATAAATTTTATAATATGAATCTTATAAATTAGTAGTTTAAATGATGTGAATGTTATGCTCTATATATTAGCTTAAAAATAAAATAATTCTATCTAAAATATAGTTATATACATATAAATAATTATATAAGATGTTAAATGTAGAGACGAGGGCGGGGGGCGAGGGGCCCAAGGCTCCTCAAAGGTTCTAAAAGAATATATATATATATATATATATATATATATATATGTATGTATATACATATCTTTTAATATAATTATATATATTATCGTCCAATTTGTACATCTCTCTTAAATTTTGACACTAATTGTTCTTGTTAAGGGATACCTTGTTGTGAATAATTTTATAATATATTTTTCTTATCTATTATCAAATTAGAATTTGATCACATTTAATTTATGGTAGCTTGCTACATTTTCTTTCTGTTTTATTTCAAGAAATTAAACTAGATTATAATATTCGCATTATATTGTTTCTCTTTTAATGTTTGTAATTATCTGGATGAAATATATATATTTAACAAAAAGTCCCACGGGCCACATTCCCTAGATAATTAGCTAGCTACGTGGTATGTAATTGCTATACTTAATGATTTTTAAATATATGACGTTACTGCTAGATAATATTCAACAAAATATAAAATTTAATATATGTTACACATATTACCTCTTTTTTATAATTCCTATATAGGTCGTTTCCATGGTACTCCATCTCTTTTCTTAATTGCAATATATGAAAAGTACAGATGCAAAATTATCAGTATCCATGGAAGAATGCAAGTTTTTTTTTCTTTCTTATTCTTTATTTGGGTTTTTATCGCTTTATAAAGAAAGTATTCCTAAAAAATTCTAATTCAACTAATTATTCCACCTTGCCTCTTTATTCTATATGCAGAAGGGTTGAGTCATTTGTTGAGTAAAACTAAGCAATGTAGAAGAATGAGTGGAGTGGCTGCTGTGAAAGGGATGCGAAAATTAGTCATCTGCTATTTGTAGATGATTGTATTAATTTTAATAAGGCAAATATTGAAAATTGGAAGAGGTGTTGAAGATTTATGAAAATGCATTTGGTCATGCCTTAAATAGGTAGAAGACTTCAGTCTCATTTAATATCAATATCACGAAGAATACAAAAGCGAATATAATGAAGGAAGCTGGGTCTAATTTATATGGGGATTATGGTAAGTATTTAAAACTTTCAACAATGGTAAGGTTGTAAATGAGCCTAGTTCGAGCAAGCAGGGAGTGTGAGAGCTCGGCTTGTTTACAAACTCAAGTTGAGCCCAAACTCGACTTGTTTACAGCCGAGCCTATGAGAACATTCGAGTTCAACTCGTTTAGATGTAAGACAAATTCGAGCTCGGCTCAAGCTCAATTCTATTAATGAGCTGAGCCTGGGCTCAAGCTCGACTCGAGCTCAGGACAATGAGGGAGTATTGCATAATACAATGGGCTAGGCACAATGCTGTTGGTGGATACATGGAGAGGATTCGAGACAGAGGGCAACCTATGGAAAGATGGGTATGGCTGAGAGAGATAAATGTACAAGAAGTGGCCAATACTCATCGTGAAGATGTTGATGATGCGAGGTGTGAATCATTTTATGGAGATGTTGAAGGGGGAGGCCGGAGGGGTGAAATGCAACAACTGGGAAGATGAATTCGTCGATGACAATGAATCATTGATGGAAGTTGTTGAGGCGATGCTATGAGGTCCTGGATGGTGTGATGGAGACGTCGAATGGGGGAGGGGTGGAAGGCAACAACTGTGAAGGTGAAGGGGGTCGGCATGGAAGAGGGAAGAAAGAAGAAGAAAAACGAAGGAGAAGGAAATAAATAAGATGCAATGCAGCTAGGGGAAGGGGAGCAGAAAATAGCTAGGGTTTTTCACCTAAATGTCTAATACAATGTCGTTTACAAGGGTAGGGGCTTGGCTACTTTAAGGCATGTGGACTGGGCCATTCACACAGGGTCCAAACAAACTAAACACACTCAAACACAACACAAATCACACCAAACACACCAAAGGCCCAAATTGCAAAGGCCAAAAATAAAATCAAAATAAAAAGTATACTAAAATAAAAAGCACATCAACTTAGCAATAATAAAAATAAAATACTAAGACCCAATATTAATAAAATAAAATGACATAACCCATAATAATAAAAAAATAAAAATAAAAATAAAAACAACAATACAATAAAATGAAATAAAATAAGATAAGATAAACAACAATAGTATAATGATAGAATCTTTAACAATGATATTATGATATATTATTGACAATATTGTAAAAGCCTCAATAGTAATTCATAGAATGATAGGATCATAATTCATAAGTTATAAGTTAATAAGTTATGACTATAATTTATCAAACATTATAATAAGTATATTATGTAGTATATATAACTAACTATATTATATAATATTATAACTATAGTATATGTTAGTTATTATATATTATTATAGTATATATATTATATAATACTATTATATAATATAGTATAAGTAATAGTATGATTAGTATCACTATAATTAGATCACACTAATTAATACTAATATACTATCACAATAACTAGATCACTCTAACAATAGTATAGAGTAATACTAATAGTTAGTAAGTTACTATAAAAGTTATACTAATAGTTTAATAGTTACTATATATATATATATAGTAATATTAATAGTTACTAACTATTAGTATAGACTTATAAATAATATATTAGTATTATTATTAATTATATAAGTAATACTGATAGTAATAGTAATAGTAATATAGTTATGCTAGTAATAGTAATGTAATAGTACTACTAGTCTTCTACTGGTAAAGGCAATTTATATAAATAGTAATATACTAATTATATATACTAGTAATACTATCACTATAGTATGTAGTATATACTATATTAATAAATAATATAGTATATACTACTAATATAGTATAATATATAGTATAGTAGTAATAGTTGTAGTTTTACACTTTTACTATTACTATACAGTACTAATAGTCTAATATTAATACTAATATAGTAATATTATATGGTCCTAATACTAGTACTCTTTATATTCTCTAGTCTATAATATTAGTATATGACTCTTTATATTATATTATTAGTAGACCACCATCTTTATTTCATACATTAATATATTAGTATATGTCATTGACTATATAAATAATTATGTCTATATACTAAGTTATAAATTTAGATCATTAATCTATGTACATCATTATGTATGTTATAAATATATATATATATATATTGTAATATATATATATGTAAAAAGTTAAATGAGTCGAGTTTACACGTTTATACGAGTCGATCGAGCTTTACACGAGCTTGTTCGCGACCATTAATTGAGTCGGTCGAGTTTTATACGAGGTGTATCGTTTAATTATCGAGCCTAATTTTATGTTTGCGATCGGCCCATTTAATGTACGATTTGAATCGATCTCGAATTTTATCGAATTGAATTCGAGCTGACTATCGAATTGCCTGTTTATTTTACAGTCCTAGGTAGATCCAAAGTTTAAACTTTTAAGAGAACTAAAGAGAGAATATGGAGGAAGATGCGCAATTAGAATAATTCCTTCTTATCTACTGATGGAAAATAGATTCTAATAAGAGCAATATTACAATCTATACCAATATATACTATGAATGTGTTTTTGTTACCTAATAAGCTGTGGCAAGAGATTAATGCTCTAATGTCGCGGTTTTGGTGGAATAATCGGCTTGATGGCAAGGCTATTAATTGGAAGTAGTCCGAGAGATAGCAAATTGAATGGGGGATGTGGTTTAGAGATATTGAGATATCTAATAAAGCTTCGTTGACAAGGCAAGGATGGAAGCTACACCAAGATTCAAACTCACTTGTTACAAAGATCTTTGAAGAGAAGTATTTTAGTAAAATTCAGTTTATAGAAGCAAATATAGGGTGTAATCCTTCATATATGTGGAAGAGTTTGATGGTTGCATAGAAAATTGTTAAATAAGGTATGTTATGGAGGTTGGGAAATGGAGAGCAGGTGGATATTTGGCAGGACAAGTGGTTACTTCATAGTGTAATTCCCAGCATTTGCTCACATGTAAGAATTCTGGATGAAAATGCAAAAGTCAATGAGCTAATTATTATTGAGGGGACTAATTATTGGAATGAAGGGCTTATTAAAGAAATGTTTGATCAAAATATTGTTGTTCAAATTTGCAGTAACCTGTTAAGTGTGAGAGAAGGAGAGGATTTAATTGTTTGAGACCACACTAAAGATGTGAGGTATACAATTAGAAGTGCATATTATATTGAAAAACATAGAATTGAAGTAGAGTTAGGAGCAAACTCACGAAGACAGATGATAAATCAGATGTGGAAAAGGGTATGAAAGTTGAATGTCCCATGAAAGATAAAGCAATTTCTGTGGAAGGCCTTGAATTCTATCTTGCCTACAAAATCGGACTTGTGTAGCAGAAATGTGGTGAGGGATGCTCTTTGCCTTATCTCTAAATAGGTTGATGAATCAACTTAACATATTTTTGTGGTCTTGCTCAACTGCCAGTGATGTGTGAGTTGATTGTTCAAGTGGTTTGCAAAAATAGTTTAGTGAGGAAGTGGATTTTATTTATCTATGGTAGAAGCTGAAGATGGGATTTGAACAGAAGAAGGTGTAGATGCTAGTTGCTATTTTTGTAGTTATATGACATAGGAGAAAATGCGTTGTGTTTGAGGATAGATTAGATGGTCTTGGTATGGTGATTAAAGAAGTAGCTATGATGCTTGAAGGGTTCCAGAAAGCTGAAGGTGTGCTGATTGGGCAGAAAAAAGAAAGTAGGTACAAGTAGAGCAAAAGCAAAGTAGTTGTCTCCTCTTGATCAAGTGACAAAAATTATATTTGATGCTTCAATGGATAAAGTTGGTAAGAAAATGGAGATGGGGGGTGGTGGCAAGTAACCATGAAGGAGCTAATGTTTTCTATTTGTGCTGCAAGATGTTTGGTAGGGGATGTGGAGGTAGCATGTGGAGGTAGCAGAAGCATAAGCCTTGTGCAAGGCCATTGAGACAGCTGCATTGTTAAATCTATAAAAGGTATGTTTCGAAGGGGATGTGCAGATGATTCAAGCTATGAGGAGTAAGAAAGTTTGTAATGGATGGATGGTGCTTGACATAAGAGAGGCACTCTCATATAGGCCTAATTGGTCTATTAACTTCATTTACAGAAGGAAACTAGATTGCAGATCAATTGGTAAAGAGAGCAGTGAAAAGAGATGAGGAGACTTACTCAATAGAAGATGGACCTGCTGAAATTATGTATCTAATAGAGCAAGACATATCAAGTATTGAAAGGCATGGCACTGAGAAGGGGAATGGAAGTTTGTGCTGATTTGGGATTTGTAAGGGTTGTGTTTGAAGGTGATTCCCAAATTATTGTCAAGGCTGCAAATTGTGATGGACTCAAGTTCTAATTGTGGATATTAGTTCATGATGTTAGAGCTATGTTGTTGGAAAGTCCTGGCTGACAGGTTTTTTTCATAGAAAAGCAAATTGTGCTATACATCAACTAGCAAAAGTTGTTCTATTGCACGAAGATGAGCAAAACTGGACAGAAGATGGGCCAATGCAAATTATGTCTACTATTTATTATTAATCGTTTATGTAATGTTGATACTTTTGATGTCTTTGTATTTTTACATCAATGGAAGTCCAATTTTTTTGTTTAATTTTAAAGAAACTATTTATTTCACTATTTTAGTCCTAAAAATACTTGGCCCCTCCAAACTTATAGTTATAATCTTGGCTTCATCATAGAAAATGGTTATGTTATGCATTTTATCTACGTCTTAAAACTCAGCCGCATGCATAAACTGATTTTTAATTTAACCACAGAATTGCAATTTCTTTATCATATGTTCAATTTTATCATCGATTTTGCATTATCACAACTTGGAGTTTTCAACTCACACATAGTTTTAAATAAATAAAAAAGTGCAGTTTACACTATTTAATTAGTAGACATGTTATACTTTGCATCTCAAACAATATATCAAAACTCGCAAATTATACTTTTTTCTAGTGTATAGAGGCTCCGTTTGGATGTTGAATTAAGTTTAGATGAGTTTAATTTTTTATAAATAGTACTGAATTGAGATGGTAGGGTCGATGAGTTTTATGGAGCACACTTAAATAAGTTTATATATATTTAAATATTAAGATGAGTTTATATGTATTTATAGGAAGTTGAAAAGGTTGTGAGTCCGTGTGTAAAGAGGTGAGTTAAAAAATATTGTAAGTTCCAAGTGTAAAGAGGTTTTGAATTGAAATAAATTTAGTAATTTGAGAGTTGAGTGTTTAAATGTTATATTTAATTTAAAATTAGACTGAATTGAATTAATTTCAATTGAAGTCATAGCAATGCTATCTATTAATTAATCACATCCCGCGACATATACACCAAACTACTCTTTTTCATTATTTTGCAAATACAAAAGACCTTCTCACTCCTAATTTCTTTGGTTCGTGGGCACATGCCACATGTTTTGTTTCATTTTTTGGACAAAAGGTGTTGCCATATTGTATAGTTTTCTCTTAAAAAGAGTTACAAAACAAAACATGACTGTTGCATTGTCTACTCATGTGTTTCGTACTCATTCATCCCATGTGTGGAACCTAAGATTGATGATACTATATATAATACAATACAATTGGTACGATCACAAATCACTGATATTGAAACTGGATCTTGTTGTAGGAATCGATTTGGACAATGTGGTTTCTATTTGATGATCAATTTATATACTCTATAGACGACATTACTTTTGTCAAAATAACCACTTGTTTAATATTTTCCTATAAAATCTAGAAAAAAATATATTTGTAAGCTTTCCAGATCAGCTATGCTAACAAATTGTTGATGTTTTTTTTTTTCCCTTTTTTTAAAGATATATAAAGTCTCTCACTGTAATCAGTATGTTAACACACCGATTTATGTATAGTAAAATTCTAAAATTTTACATTTGACGTACAAATGATTTGTGTTGCCTCATGATCATCTACAATATTCCCTAAATGTTGTTATTAACCTTCTAGATCTATTTAAATTAAAAAAAAAACCTGTTTTTTATTCAGTGTTTTGTTATAGGCTAAAATGGGAAATCATTTTAATTTGAGGGAAAAAGAAAGTCCTGTGCGAACATGAGTACATTTTGCTAGCCATCATAGGTTGGTATCTTTCTCTCTTCCAATAATTAGTGATGTACATCAAGTTCACATTTGATAAAGAGAATTTGAAAAATATAAAATAAAACGAGAAGTGCTTATATATACCATCGGCCAAGTTTGGAAAGAAGAAAGTGGTAATTAAAGTGATGAGTGAGATAAAGAGAAAGGTTGAAGCTAGGCCTTCAATTTCGACACTAAAAGAAAAATAGATATATATAATTAATTAATTATAATTAAGAAAATTATTTATAACTAAAATAGTATATTTTCATTTTTTATTACAGTTAATTAATTATATATTTTCTTGTAGTACAATCATCCCAAGTAGAATTTTGACCTGATCCAATCTGATTCTCTGGACTGAAAGACTCGACCCAAGGAATTCGAGTCAAGACACAGGTTGTATTTTTTGTTAAACGTTGAAAACGGAATGATTCGAATGAATACTAATAAGAAGAAATAATTAATTTACGAATATATCCATTCTTTATTACTAATTATTACACCATTATCAACTTTTTTACCCATGATCTTACAAACATAAAATTAAACTTTTTTTAAAATTTAATTTAACCCAAAATTCATGATTGTAATCCAGCCTGCAAAGAGATTTTGACCTGCCGGAGAAGTGATTGCATTTCTTTTGCATACTCCTCAAAAGAAAGGGGGGAAAACATTAGGAATCTTAAAAAAAGAATAAAGTTCCTTAATCTTAAGTTTATTTTTTGATCACATTGTAAGTTTCAAATTTTATGAGTTTCAATAAATAAAACTATTTTTCAAAATACAATTTCTTTGTTAACTAATATTGATAATTCTAAGAAAATCGCATGCTTGTATGTCATGTTACCATATTATATGTTAGATTAACAAAACTTACTTTTTTTTCTTTTTTCTTTTTCTCTGAAACAGAACTTATAATTTAACAGTTTTATATAGAAGATTTGATTTTGTGACAAATCCAATGCTTT
Organism: Platycarya longipes; assembly: GCA_036559045.1. NCBI lineage: Eukaryota > Viridiplantae > Streptophyta > Magnoliopsida > Fagales > Juglandaceae > Platycarya > Platycarya longipes. Next base: position 24,205,373 of record CM071789.1, on the reverse strand, counting down.
AATATTAACTTCTCATCCCTCTCATGTCTTTTAAAAAAATTCTCGGTCCACGATTGCATGCCCTACAGTCTTTCAAATCCATCCATTCGCCACCTAAATTCATCTAGGGAGATTATAAAACTAAAGACAAGTATACAAAACAAACACAAAATAGCATAGTCAGGAATTTATTAAAGGGGCTAAACAAAGTTAAAATAAAATACATTAAATGTTTTTTATTATATTTCTATATAATATTTTATGCTGTATAGAACAATCTGATATAATAAGATTTATAATAAAAGTAAAATACTTTTAATACAATTTATATATTAAAAAAATATATGATATATTAAGAACATGTTATCATAATAAAAATATATTAAAAATATATTAAAAATTATCAAACTTCTTTTTAATTTTTATTTTTATCTATAATAAAAACATGTAATTATATTATTATATTATTTTATATGAGATATATTTTATTTTTAAATTAGATCAAATTTTGTAGAAAATAGATCAAAATAATTTTTAAAAAGGAGGCTAACATAAAATAAAATTAATATTATCTTACTAAATCATAAAAAAATAACATATATTATATTTCTCTTTCTTTTTTTCATTTTTTTTTAAAAGGGTGAGGCCACGAGGAGGGGGCGCCATGCCCCCGCCCCCAACGTGGTTCTGCCATTGCAGACACATGATGTATCTCCTTTTCCTAAACCTCGAAGTTACCATTTATGTAAGATTGTTTTTGTTTTTTGTTTTTTGTTATCTCATTTTAGATTTTATTATTCTAATTACATGGATTGATTGATGTACTACATTTTAAATAAATTTATAAGTAGAATAACAAAATTTAAGTAAAAATATCAATTTGCTTTTAATAGAAGTATAATGTTATATATAATCGTAAAATATATAAATATTGTATAATTATTTAAAAAAAAGTGAAAGTTATTATGAAAAATTAATTTATTTTTATATAAATTCTATATTTATGCATTTTTTTTTAAAAAATCGTGTAATATTTATATACTTTGTAAATATTAATTCTATAGTGGGGAGTCTCTTGAGCAAAAAGGTTGCCCTATCTAGCTCAACCGTGGAAAAGATGGAAAAGATGGGGGCATGGTAATCATCCATCAAAGGAAGAGGGCACGTAGATAAAAACATATGGAGTCAGTAATGAGGTGGGGTGGTGACACGTGTAATAGCAGCAAAAGTAGTGAGGGATGCGAAGGTGACCAAACCCAACCCACGTATATGTGCATGTGCTTTGAGTCTGGTTTGTTGGTTTGTTTATTGAGATAAAATTAAAATTTAAAAATATATTTTAAATTTTTTATTATATTATTTTAAATTTTTTTATAAAATATAATATTTTTTTATAAATTTTAAAATATATTTTTATAAATTTTAAAATAAAATTAATATTAAAAAATATATTATTATATTATTATATTATTTTTTATTTTTATTTTATTATATTTCATCTTATTTTATCCCTTAAAATAAAACAGTTCTTAGACTAATGGCTCTTCTCAGAGCATGAGGGCGGGGAGTTTTCTCTCTCACACACGCGCGTCCTCGGCGCGTTTTCTTTGTCTTCCATTAGCGTCTCCCTGTCTCGATCCCCCCTCCCACGCACAGCAATATAATTAGCAGTGAGCACCCCCTTCTTCCACAGCCTCCTTTTGGCTTTCTTTCATTCTCGCGTGCAACTTCCGAACAAAACCTACCGCAATTTTTAGAGAGAGAGAGAGACTGTAGGTAACACAAATACTAGAACGCAGACACCATCAAAGAGAAACCCACTGGACACAAACAAAAACCCAATACTTAAGGTGCTTCCCCCATTATTACTCTGCTGTTAATCCTGTTCCTTCTTCTTCTTCTTACCCAAGGAAGAGAGAGAGAGAGAGAGAGAGAGAGAGAGAGAGAGAGAGAGAGAGACGGAGAGACAGAGATCCTTTTCCTCCTGCACTACATTCCCAACTTTGTCTTGGGCAAAGAAATCCCAATCCCGCAATTTCATGACTTCTCCTCCCCAAATTCTCCATTTCTTTTGCGGACGCTTCGAATCGTGCCTCCCTTTTCCGCTTTTGATCGCTACCCATTAAAGTCTTTGATTCTCTCTTCTTTCTCTCTCTTCTCCAAATCTCGATTTTGATTCTTCTTTCTGAATTTATTCGAGTAGCATAATTAGGGTTCTTTTTTGTACTGGCAGCTTGTGCTGAAAAACCGGTTTCTTTTGCTGCGGGATTTCTAGGGTTCTTGCGGATCGCAATCAAGCACACTTGTTCAATTCCTCAATTTTGGACTTAAATTAGGTTTGATCAGAGCACAAATTGGAGAGTACAGGAGTGTGCTCGGTGATGGGCACGAGCTCCAGTCTTCCATGGAATCAAAATTGTGGATTTGATAGTACTAGGATTGTTCTATCGAGTTTGGAGATTGCTTAGGAACAATGGTTGCCCATTGGTGCTCCGAGCATGGAAGAGGATTGCACGTATTGAATTGTGTGTAGACAGTGATCAGAGACTTGGGCTAATCGATCTTTTTGGAGAATTAAGTGTTTCTGGGTCTTTGCTGCTTTGCTTGTTTGATCTTTACGTTGGGAATGATTTTGGTGTTGGGACTTGCTTATAAGAAGGAGGTGATGTTTTTGTATTGGCAACACAGAGGTTCTGATTGTAGTTCACCGTTTTTGTTTCTCAAGAAACATTTTGGGTTAACATAGTTTGAGCTAAATTAGTGACCAAAGAGATTTCTCAGCTTTGCTATCCGTGTCTTGTTTAACTAGTTTAGTGTAGTACCACTGTGGGTTGATTGGTTGGTTACCATCTGGTATTAATTTTTGAAGGATCTTTTGGTGATACCTTGGTGAAGCCTGTGTACATTTTTGCTAGTGGGGAGGAAAGGTTGGTGGGTTTTGTAATTGGTGTTTGTTGGAGTGAGTGGTATGCTTATGGAGGGATATTGAAGCTGGAAATGAATGCAGGGACATGGTGTATGGACAAGAGCATAGTTTCTGGTTCGTTCTCTTTCCGGAACAGCGTTACTGGAATGTAATTCGAGCTTTTCTGTTAGTGGAAGGTGCTAGTAAAGTGTACTCCTGGATTTCCTGCAATGTCGCGCTGCTTTCCATTCCCACCACCAGGATATGAAAAGAAGGCGAAGACCAACGATGTGGACTTATTAAAAAAGGTTCATTTACTTTCTTTTATCCATTAATATCCATAATTGGTGTGGCATTTGTTAGGTGCTAGGAAATAATATTGTTGTGAGTTTCACAGCACCAAATTGTGATAAAATCTCATTTCTCATGTCACAGCTAGATTTCATGCACTACATAGCGTAATGCATTTGCTCAAATAAACATGGGTAATTTTAGGTATATCTGACTAAATACCTGCGCGGTTTAACCGATTGGTTTAGTAGGCTGTAAGTACATATAAGATTTTGATTATCTAAGACTAGTGGGTGTTTTGGTGCCATTGAGGATAATGAAAGGAACTGAAAGACAAAATCTTTGAGGATTGCAAAAGGACGGTGGAGGAGCTCAAACTTTTTTTATTTTATTTGTTTTATCAATATTTCTTATCCTGGACTGCTTCCACAGATTCTAATGGGTTAAACATATATGACTTTCTTGTATCTTTATCTTCTTCATAGAAATTTATTTATACATTTCTGTGTACTTGTTTGCTTATCAATGAATTACTACTTATCAAAAAGGATAATGGAATGGTAAAATGCCAGGGTAGGCCTATTGTCCATTTCAGATGATTGACATGGGAACTTCTGATTGATTGTTAGGATGGACTCTGCCAATCATTTTTTAACATGTCTTATTTTAGTTATATTTGTAACAGTTTATTTTGGAATAGATATTGAAGTTACAGCAATGGAATTTCTTACTAACAGTAAGGTCCTTGAGATTATTGCCTCCTTCGTGACTGAAGGACAAGTGTAAGACATGCTCAATTTTTGTGCAAAACTGATACTTTGAGGAGATCTTTTGATGGCAGAATAGGGAATTTTGTTGGCTTGATGACCCACAAAAACTCTTCCTCTGAGGGAGAACTCGTGTTTCTCTAATGTGAAAATACGGTTGCAGTCTTGTAATTGTTTTTTGGAACTACTTATCTATTTTTGTTTTTGGAACTGATTTTGGGTCATAAACTGTATTTTATTGCCTCTGGACTTTATTTTGGACCATTTTAGGAGGTTATATTTTCAAGCTTTTCCTAGTTGAAAGGATATACAGCTTCCAGTGTACTTGGTTTCAATATAGGTGGAGTTCTACTGGCGTTCTTGAACTGGCGTTCTTGATTTGGGATGGTAGTTTAGATTTCTTAGATGAGCCATCCTTGACATCTTGATTTTTACTTCCGTAAGTCCTTTGTTGTATTTGGGCATCCTGAGTGCCACTAGGAAATTTGCACTCCAGAAGGATGAAGTACTAGATTATATAAAAATCATTCTATCTGACATTAAATGGGTTTTAATATCCCTAATTTTCTCATCCTAGAGCCTATTTATGGGATAACACTCTCTAAGAAAGGGTAATCAACTTGATCAGGCCGGTGGCGGTACTGGTGGTGCTACTACTTTATGATGAATAAGTCAACCTCATCCTTAAACATTTAGGTTGCATAAATGGAGAAAGAACTCTCATGCGACATGTCCTTCGAAGGGCTTTTGAAAATGGTACATAAGCATCGTCTCTTTTCTTTTTTTTTTTCTTTTTTTTTTCTTCTGGAGAGTAAAAATTCCAAGATTTAGATTGGTCGTATCTTTTGATGGATCATCATTTTAATGGTATGTGACATTGCAAATTAGTGAATCTTAGCTTGTTTATAAAGCATGGGTTATGATAACCCCATTTCCTTGTAAGAAGATCTGGCGACTAAGATTCCTCCAATACCTGCGGTTTTTGCCTGGAAAACCTCTATAGGAAATATTCTCATGATGGACAATCTGAGGAAAAAAACACATTTTTTGCATTTAGTGGTGCTTCATGTGTAAGCAGAGTAGACAGTCTTCAAATCATCTTTTACTCCATTGTGAGATACCTTCTGCTTTGTGTATTGACTTCTTCTGTTGGTTTGATTTGTCCTGGGTTATGCCTAGTAGAATGGTGGATCTTTTATACTGTTGAAGAGGGTTATGTGGAAGCCGGCAAACTGCTGGAGTGTGGAAAATGGTTCATACTTTGCCTTACGTGGTTGATTTAGCTGGAAATAAATGCTAGAATTTTTTAGGACTAGAATGGACAATGGAGGAGCTCAAGAATTTCTTTTTCAATACTATACTCCTTTGGACTACTTCTATAGATGCTAATGGGCTGAGCTTTCATGAATTTCTCATATTTTGTCTCTTTCTAGATAGGTATCTCTCTTTTATGTAACTTGTGTATTTGAGTATGCATTTTGAGCTGTTTATTGATTTTTTTTTATTAGTAAATATGAAATTTTATTGATAATAGGGGAAGCCAAGTACACATGACATATACAAAAGCCACACCTAGGGATGATTGTCTAGAGATAGAAGAAAATCATCTACGTTCATGCCATTGAAGTCTATTACAATCGATTAACGGAATGAAGTGTGCAGGAAAAAAGTTCTAAGCTCGTCCATCGTCCATTCATGATCCTTAAAGCTCCGACCGTTCCTCTCCATCCATATGCACCAACATACGCACCACCATACGCTGGTCAATATCATCTTCCACATAGCTGTCATTTGAGAGTTACCCCAGATGCCTTGCCAATTGGCCAAAAAGTCAACAATTCTTGGTATTACCCAAATAAGTTGCTACTCTTGCAAAAATACTGTTTCATAAACTCATGGCTACATCACAATGCAATAATAGGTGATCCACATACCCACCACTTTTTTTACACATTAACACCAATCCAATACAATGAAGCGGCGTTCTCTTAGATTATCAAAGGTGAGAATCTTCTCTAATGAAGTTATCCATACAAAAAAAATGAGCTTTTAGGGGGGCCTTAGTCTTCCTTATGTTCTTCCATGGAAAGGTTCTTGTAGAGTGTTGGCATAAGAGACTTATAGTATGGCTGTACAGTAAATCTCCCCTTCTTGGATGGTGACCACATCATCTTATCCGTTCCTGCAGTCACTCTACAGTTGTGTATAAGAAGAAATCTATAAATGTGTCAATTTCCCAATCTTGGATTGATTCGCTAGAAAGATCCATTAGCTCTGCTACTGAGGTCGTCTTTCTTTGTGCAAGACTGTATAGTATTGGGTAGACTTCTTTGAGGGTTCAATCTCCAAACCATAAGTCATCTCAAAATTTAATTTTAGAACCATCCCCAACTACAAGGCATGTTGATTGATGGAGATTGGTCTAGGCTTTTCTTATGTGTTTCCAAAGCCCCACCCCATGTAGTCCACTCACCTCATTCAAACTCTATCTTCCCCACAATCCACCATATTTTAGATCTATAATCACCTTTTGTAAAGCTCCACTTTCTTCATGATATCTCTCCATAACCATTACCCAATGAAGTCTTGTTGAAAACCAACAAATTTTGAATTCCTAACCCGCCTTCGCGTATAGGGGTACAAACCATAGCCCAATTTACCAAATGAAATTTGAATTCTTCGATTACTCCCCCATAACAAATCTCTTTGCAATTTCTCTATCCGGTTGTGCCACCTTGCATGGTATTAGAAATAATGATAAGGGGTGGGTAGGAAGGTTGGAGAGGGTAATTTTGATCAATGTAACTCTACAACCTTTGGATAATTAAAGCCTCTTCCAACTCGCTAGTTTGCACTGGATTTTTCTAGTACCCCATCCCAAATAGATTGACTGCGAGTTATAGGAGGCACCTAATGGTAGATTGAGATACTTCATTGGTAGAGTGGAGACTTTGCATCCCAAGATATTAGCCAATCTCGAAACACTTGAAACATTAGACAAAATGATTCCTTCTTATCTTATGTGGTGCATATGACTTGAAAGGAATGAGAGATGCTTCAAAGACAAAGATTGCTCATTGGGAAATCTTATAGACTTTTTTCTTTAGTACTTTGAGTTTTTGGGCCAAAGCTTTTGTAATGGAACAAAATATATAGAATTTGTTTTAGGTTTTTATTTATTTATTTGGAAAATAGTAGGTATTTCCTTTGTGTATGTTCTGTGTACTTGGGCTTATGTCTATTTCTTTGGAATAAAATCTTTTATTACTTATTGAAAAATTTTCAACGATTGCTAGTTCTAACTTGGGTAAGATTCATTTTCAAGCCCTATTTCGCTTTATAGCAAAGTAGAAGATCTTGCAAAGCTTGAATGTGGTTATGATTAGCCCCACAAAATACAAGAGTGTTATCTGCAAATAAGAGGTGAGTCATGAGAATCATTCCTTTATGCCTTTTGTGGTGTTTGTGGGTTGAAAGAAACGGAAGATGTTTTGATAGTTGTGAACGTTCTTTAGAGGAATTAAGGGTTTTCTTTCATAGTACTTTCAGATTTTGGGTATCAAACCTTGTAAGGGATGAGAATAACTGTTTGATTTTGTTTTAATTTTTGAGTTTTAGCTTGTAAATAGGTGTCTCTCAATTGTATACTCCTTGTGTACTTTGGCTATGCCAATTTACTTGGAATCATTTATTTCTTATTACTTGTAAAAAAAAATGAGGTGAGTCAGCTCAAGTGTGCCGATTCTTGCATCCCCAATAGTAAAGCCAAATAGAAATCCCCTTTCCACTCCTACGAGCATGTTACTAAAAGCTTTCATTATGAAAATAAATAGTAATGGAGATAAGGGATCACTCTGCCTCACAACCCGTTAACTTCTGAAGAAACCCATTAGGGTCCTGTTTACCCAATTAGAGAAGTGAACAATGTAGATGCAAAATGGGATCCTAGAGCACCATCTTGTTCCAAGTCCACACCTCTCAAGTATGTGTAGCAGAAAATTCCAGTTTACACGATCATACACCTTCTCCATGTCAAGTTTGCATGATAATCCTGGTTCACCTAACTTGATGCGACACTCCAACATTCAATGGCAATGAGCACTGAGTTAAAAACTTGTCAACCTTGTATGAATGCATTTTGGCGTTTGGATATGAGCTTCTCCAATACCGTACTCAATCTATTAGCCAATACCTTCACAAGGATTTTGTATGTACTGCTTACTAATCTAATAGGACGAAACTCCTAAATCTCCACCACTCCTGGCTTCTTTGGAAGCAAAGTAATGAAGGTAGCATTTAGGCTTTTTTCAAACTTACCTTGTTCGTGAAACTTATAGAAGAAGCTCATGATGTTATCTTTAACTACTCCCTAACATGCCTTAAAGAAGGCCATGGTGAACCCATCTTGATCTAGAGCTTTGTCACTTGCCATGCTTCTCACCACCTCCTTAAGTGGTCTCTCTAGGCAACTTGCTTCTTGCTAGTCAATCGACTAAAAAACTAGACCATCCAAACATGGTCTCCAAAAAAATTGCTCCAAAAGTAATTGTGATCGGTAATTGGTAATGTTCTCTGTCACCTCAATTTGGTTCTATGTAATTCTCCCATCTACCAATAAGGACTCAATGATATTGTGTCTTTTATGCGAGTTCTCTATTTGATGGAAGAATGTGGTGCATTTATCTTCTCCTTTTAATCGTAAAGGCTTCGATTTTTAGTCTCCATGAAGTCTCTTCCATTAAGGCCAATCTTTCAATATCCAAGATGAGATGCTTTTTGTGAGCTTTTTCTTCTTCTGAAAGCTCCTCCTCCTCCTCCATGCCCTTCAAGCCCTATAATTCATCAAGGAGGGATTTTTTATGGTGTTCCAATTCCTTAAAATCTGCTCCTTCCATGTTTTCAAGTCCACTTTGAGAACCTTTAGCTTATAAGCGAGCACATGACGTAGATTGTCTTGTATGAGATAAGACCGCAATTGTCTAACTCGCTCAACGAAGCCTTCTGCTTTTGGGCACATGTTCTCAAATTTGAAATATTATTTACCTCCCTGGATGTTGCACAATTAATGAGAGTAGGGAAGTGATCCGAATATAAGCTTGGAAGCCGCTTTTGGATTAGGTCTAAAAAGTGTGCTTTCCAATCAGGCGAATTAAGGAATCTGTTAAGTCTTGACCAAGTTGGATGTTCTCTATTACTGGACCATGTGAATGTGCCACCCGCTAGAGGAATGTCCCAAAGTTCTTGCTCACAATTAAAATTTGAAAAATCCATCATTGCCGAGCTAGAGTTGGGACCTCTTACTCGCTCACTTGGGAAGCGAGTGACGTTAAAATCTCTCCCAATATACAAATGAATGCTCCATAAGTTACATAGACTAGCCAATTCATCCCACAAGCCTCTTCTCGCGGTGTTAGAGTTGGGTCCATAAACACTAACAAGGGACCATTGATAGCTATCTTCCACATTCTTGAAAGAGTAGCCACCGTATATTCCCCCATGCACTCCTCCATTTACTCCATCACCCTTTTATCTCACATCACCAAGATACCTCCCAAAGCCCCCTTAGATGGCAAATTCCATATGGTGCTTCGGGAGATGACTTCTAGTTTTGTCTCTTGTAAACATACTACATGAACTTTCCATCCACGAAGCTGATTTTGTACTTTGGTGCGCTTCTCTAGTTCATTTAGCCCCCAAACATTCATCGAGACCATCTGTAGTTTCATAAAATCACCGATTTTGCCCTACCCTTCATTCCACGATGACTCGCACTTCATTTGTAATTGACCGAACATGTAAGTTGCTTTAATTCTCTCTCCCTTTTCTTGGCTGAAAGGCTCTTCATGGCTGAATTGGCAGCAAGTAAGGTGAAGAACTGGTCTTCGTAGCCAATACATGGGAGTCCAATGCACAATTGAATCTCTTTGGCTTGACATAGGACCCAATTTGATGCTAGCAGTGGGGGCATCGAATTCAAAGGAGTGGGTTCATCCTGGTGGACATCAGCACCAATGTTCAGAGACCCCCTCGTTTTCAAAGGCTCCAGGTTTGAATAAGACCAAGGTGCCAGGACTGTTCTCAACACCCGACGTCTCAGAACTGTTTTCCATCAGCATCTCAGTATCCATTTTAGACTCCCATGCAAGCACAGCAGTTATAGGCCTTCCCACTGAGGCATGGGTCTCTGGTGGACCCCTTCCTCAGGCCTTATGTTCAGTTTAGTCATGAACGTTCAAGCAGGTTGCTGCAGAATCTACAGTAGTGGTCATTGAGGTTGTGTTTGAGTATGTTTCACCTGTTATTATGAGGTCTGGCTTAAATGGCATTTCCTCTCCACATCAGAGTGGTTTTTTTTTTTTTGGGGGGGGGGGGGGGGGGTTTTGCTGTCTTGTTGCTTGAAGGATGGTACTGGGGTGTCTTTGAAATGTTGTAAGTAACTTTACAGCTAATTGAAGGTCATTTTAAAAATGATTGTTCTTGTAGATTAGGTGACATTGATGTCTAAATTATAGTGTGGTTTCCCCGTATAAAAAAAAAAAACTTCTGGTGTGGTTTCCTTTCATTTTGTTTTCTTTATGTTTAGGAGGTGGGGTGGTTTTTGTTGTCTGACTTAAATTGATACGGTACAGCTTTTCCATTGAATGGCTGGAGATTTTGATTGTGATGAATAACTTCACATAATGATTTTCTACAAGATTTGAAGCTATAGTGTTCAAGATCCTTACAGTGAGTTTGGTTAACCAGCTGAGGAAGAAAACCTTAAAAATATCTTCTTCTTGATTGGTTCATTAATGCTGGGATGGGAATAGTGCTATCCCATTCCTCAATAAGTGAGTTGTTGTGAGAATCTTGGGTTTTAGGTGATAGATTGAAATACTGGTGAAACTTCAGGTTTTTTATTTTCTTCCTAGTCTCTTTGCTCTCTATAACTTTTTTATCGGTAAACAAAATTTTATTGATTAAAAGAATAGGCAAGAACCCAAGAATACGGGACATATACACTAATACAAGAGTAATGCCTGAGCGTGCTAGTTTAGTGATACAAGGAATTTATGCAAGGTCATGCCATAAAAATCAATTACAATTGACCAGTGGAGTTAAATATTCAAAAATAGGTTTCTAAGCTCATCCATTGACTGCTCTTGGTCTTCAAAATTTCTTTTATTCCTCCGTCTCCAAATGCACCACCATAGGCATATTGAGCAAAGTTTTGAATATCATACCTGTATCGGTACCGGTCAAGGCACTGGAACGAAATATTTTGGTACTGGTACCGTTTTGGAATAGTCTATTTATAAAAAATTATATATATAAATACATATATAAATTATATTTCAAAAAAAAGTCAATATATGAATAGATTATATATATAAATACATATATATTTATAAATAATCTCGTCTAAATTGAGGAAAAAAAAAGCAAAAATTAAAAAAAAAAAAAAAAAAATTCGGTATGGCCAGTACGGCTGAAATACCAGTCGGTATGGCCAGTATAGGCAAGTACGACCAGTATTTGGGCTGGTATAGTACAGCCAGTGTACCTGTACCACTCAAGTGATCGGTATGGCATGTACCGGCCGGTACGGTACGGTACGGTACCAAAAACATTGATATTGAGACCATCTTCCATATTGATGCAATTTGAGAGTTGTCCTGAATGCCTCTCCAAAAAGCTAGGAGGTCGCCTTCTTACTTCTCAAAAAAAAAAAAAAAGCCAGGTCGCTTACCCTTTTTGGCAGTATCCAAGCTAGCCCGGACTGAGCAAAGACTTTATTTTACAAAGTCATGGCAGTCTCACAATGAAGTGGTAGATGGTGAACGGACTTTTGGCTTTTCTTGCATATAAAACACCAATCCATGACTATGATTTGACGCTCCCTCAAGTTGTTTAGAGTGAGAATCTTCCCCCAAATAAGTCATCCCTACAAAAAATGTTGCCTTTAAAGGTGCATGTGTCTTCCGAATGCTCATTCATGGGAATGGATTTGTGTTATGTGTGGTCATGGCTTGGTAGAAAGAGCAGACTATGAATATGAATATCCCTTTCTTATTTAAAGAAAGAGTAGACTGTATATCCTTTTCTTATTCAAAGAAAACCTTATGAGGGTGTTTTAGGAGTTGTTCACAGTTGGGAAATTCGAAAAATACTTTCGAAAAAAGTATTGAGGACTTTCGGCCTATTAGCCTAGTGAGTGAGGTTATAAGATTATTTCGAAAGTGCTCACTAACTATATAAGTGGGGTGATTATAAAGATTATCACTAAGCCTCAGAATGCCTTTGTAAAAGGCAGACATATCCTTAATGTGGTTCTTATAGCTAATGAATACATTGACAACAAAATGAAAGTAGGCAATATAGGGATTTTGTGCAAACTCGTTATGGAAAAGGCGTACGACCACGTTAATTGAGATTTTCTTCTGTATATGCTTGGCATGTGTGGTTTTGGGGAAAGATGGAAATCCTAAATTAGGTGGTGCATAACTACTGCAAGATTCTCAGTGTTGATCAATGGTAGTCTTGAAAGCTTTTTCCTGAGCTCCCGGAGTTTGAGACAAGGTGAATTATTATCCCCTTTGTTGTTTATTATTGTCATGGAAGCGTTAAGTAGGATGATCTCAGCCTTGGTGGATAATGGTGTTAGTTATATATTTCATTTGTTGTTTGTAGATGACACACTTGTCTTATACGAGGCTGACTGAGACTAGGCTTGAGCTCTGAAGGCTTTATTTTTGTGCTTTGAAATAGTGTTGGATTGAAAGTAAACTACAACAAATCTGAGATGGTGTCGATTGAAGATGTTCGTCGTTTGCGAGTGATGGCCAGAAATCTCGGATGCAATATTGCTTCATTGCCTATGACACATTTGGGGCTTCTTCAGGGATTAGTATCAAGGGCGGTTGCGATTTGGGACACGGTAATTGAAAAAGTAGAGAGAAAACTAGCAGGGTGGAAGATGATGTATCTGTCCAAAAGTGGCCTTGTCACTTTGATCAAGAGCACCCTATCCAATCTACCCACATACTTCCTATCACTTTTCCTTATATCGGCAAGTGTGGCTAGTCGTCTAGAGAAACTGCAACAAGACTATTTGTGGGGTGGCATAGGGGAGGAGTTTGCCGTCCCATATCAAATGATGGTATGGGTATTCAAAACTTGTGGATGTTCAACCGCGCGTTACTCTGCAAGTGGTTGTGGAGATATCACAGGAACCAGATGCCCTATGGAAAGTAATGATTGATCACAAATATAGGGGTGAGTGGGGGGAGGGGAGCACTAATGAAGGTAGGGGGGCAGGTTGTGGCGGGGGGCTGTGGAAAAACATAAGAAGTGGGTAGGGGTTTTTCAACGGCAAACAAGGCTTTACTTGGGCTCTGGCACAAGAATTAGTTTTTGGAAAGATATCTGGTGTGGAGACAAAGCACTTGGTGATTTGTTCCCCTCCTTTTTTCAAATTGCAAGTGCTAAGGATACCATAGTGGCGGAGGTTTTGGGGTTAGCCGGTGGGTGGATTCATTGGAACATTAATTTCAATCGAGTAGCGCAAGATTGTAAGTTGAATAGCTTTGTGGATTACAGTCACATCTACTCTCAACGACCAAACTTTTAGAATGAAGATGATCGACTCTAGCATTTGAAAATCTCCTTTTCCATATCCCTACAACTGTTTCAGAAATTTTTTGCTTTGATAAGAACATCATGTGATACGAAAAAACAAAAATAGAACTCAATATTCAAATCTTAAATAAAGTCAATCATTGAAGATACCATGAAACAAGTTGCCCCTCTAACTATGCCCAGTGCCAATCACAGCTCAAAAACTTCAAATTCTGCACATGAATTTTCAATAGCTTTCTGTAGTGGACCCCTGCTGGGAGAGGTACATTCACTGTCTGTTCCTTCTATAAGATTCTCACACAAGCTCTAGAAAACCAGTTTCTATGGAAGAAGCTTTGGCACCATAAAGCTCCCTCGAAAGTGGTTTTTTTCGTGTGAACAGCTGTGTTAGGCAAGATTCTCACAACGGACAACTTAAGGAAAATAAGGTTATTATAGTAGATTAGTGTTGCATGTGCCGTAATAGGGGTGAGTTGGTGAATCACATCCTCTTACATTGCAAGACAGCTAGGGTTCTATGGGATGAGGTTTTTAGTAGATTGAATCTAGCATGGGTCATGCCGGAATCCGTGGTGGAAGCAGTGGCGTGTTGGACTTCTATATGAGGCATGCGACATATCAAAGTTGTATGGAAGATGATCCCCATCTGTATCATGTGGTGTCTATGGCAAGAGCGTAATGAGTGGACATTTGAAGATAATGAGAGATCTAAAGAGGAGCTGATTGTTTTATTTTTTAGAACTTTGTGTACATGGTTCATTGTCATGGATTTTAATGGCATGGACCTTTATGACTTTCTTGTTTCTAATGTGCCTAATTGATAGGCCATGAGAACTTTGTAATTGACTACTTCCCATTCATTGATTATTAATACATTTTTACTTATATAAAAAAAAATCCCTTTCTTAGAGGGGCACCAAAAAATCTTTTCTTTGACTCTCCCCAACAAATGGGTGGAATACACAAGGTCAAAGAATGTTGAAAACATATCAATTTTCCAATCTTGTGCCATCTCTGTGGAATGTAACCTTTTGCGGGGGTAATACCACTGGAGATGATTAATGGTCCACAATCGAAGCTTCTTTCATTCTTGCTAAACCAACTTATGGATAAGTTTCCTCGAGTGCCCTATCGCCACACCGTACATCGTGCCAAAATTTGACCTTGGATCCATTACCCTCTGTAAAGCAAATATTTCTTACATGTGTATCCCAAACTCTTCTTATATGCTTCCAAAGCCCCACTCCATAGGGCACGCTCACCTCTTTTTCCCTCACTTTTTTGTTTTGTTTTATCAGGTAAAACATGAGTAGTTACTCTCTATGGGGGTCTGCATTTATATTTCAAACTGCATGTTAGTAACATCAAGAAGTTTGTGGTTCAAATTAGGAAATGAAGCAGTTGAAGCTCTCACTTTAATGCTTTATTGGAGTTGACACGGCATGCTTTATTTGGAGTTTGTTAGTTTCTTTAAACTGTTATACAGTTCTTGGAGTTCTGGAACTCCTAAATTTCATGGTATTAATGGGATTCTACTGATAAAAAAAAAACAAGTTTTAATGTTTTATTGAAATCCCCAAGGGTTGGCTCAAGTGATAAAGGCCTGGGCTTGGCGGTTTGTTGTCCCTAGGTCCAAGCTGTAGGGGCCATCGAGATGAGAGATTTTCTCCTTGTGTGAAACTTTTTGTTGAGGGCCTGTGCACCCTTGGGATTAGTTGGGAGTCGGGATGCTGTTCCTGAACACCTGGTGACGGTCAAAAAAACTTCAAAGCTTTATTGGATTTATAAAGGACTTACTGAAATATGTGGGATTATCTTAGCTCAAATAAGTTGGAGGATTGTGACTTGTGAGGGTCATGTTTTGTAATGGCTTGAATATTTCTCTCCAGCCTTATTTGTGTGCTCGTTTTTGTTTGCTCCGTCTTCCTTTGCTGTCCTTTGTTGCTATATATGACTAGATGAATCTGCTCAGCATTTATGTCATCTAAAACTAATTCTAAACTGTTCCTCCAAATAGATTTACAAGGCAAAATAGAGTGTATATGAAAAAACTTATATTAATTCCTGTGTTTGTGTGGATTGTTTCATAATTCCGTATAAAATTCTCTTTGTTTCTTAGAAATGCATTTTCTTATTGTTGTTCTTGCATGGTTAACAGGAAAAGCACAAAGAAAAGAAGCAAAAAAAGGAGAAAAGGGACAAAGAGAAGAGAGAAACTAAAGATAAAAAAGAGACAGAGAAAAGTGAAGGGAAGCACACGGAAAAGAAAGACAAGAAGGAAAAGAACAGAGATAAAAAGAAAGATAAGGAGAAGGACAGGGATAAGAATAAAAACAGTGTCCCAGACGATAAGAGACTTCTGGGGCAAGCCGAGTGTCAAATTGGGGAAAAACTCATCCATAGAGAGGAAAGGGATAAAGGTAAAAACAATAGTTCGGATGAGAAAAGAAATGCTGGGCAGTTTGCAGGTTACAGTGCAAAGAAACAAAGTGAAAGCAGCCATCTTGTGGGGGGGACACAGGATTTTAAATTTGTGCAGGAGTTTGGCAAGAGGATCAAAGATGATAACAGGGCAACCGAGAACAAGTTGGCTGAGAAGTTCACAAATACAGACCAAAGAAAGGATGAGGGGACGGTCAAATTGGTGGCTAAAGGTACTGATATCAGGGTTGAAGGGAAGGAGAAGAGCAAGAGGGTTGATGATAGAAAGATGGATGGTCCAGGAATTAAGGGTGAGTCAAGATTTAGTGGAAACTCAACGGTTCCAAACCCTGCTGCTGGGGTTGCTCGAACTAGAGTTGAAGGAATATCCGGTCTATTTGACAAAAATATTGATAGAAGGGCAGATGAGAAAGAAAAGGCCAAAGAAAAGGAAATTGATAATAAACGTGGGGATAAACACAAGGAAAAAGATAGAGAGAAAAAGAGCCAAGGGAAGGGTAAGGACAGGGACAAAGAGAAAAAAAAAGAGAAAGCAAAGGTGAAAACTGAACATAAGAACACAGAACATGATAAACTAAAAGAAAGCAAGCAGAGTGACCTTATCAATAGCCATAATGCTAGAACCCCTAAACTTCCCAAAGACAGCGACAAGAGTGCCACTTCTGAGGAAGGTCTCAAGAAACGGAAAGAAGTGGATACAAATGGAGTTTTACACGGTGAGTTCTTTTTGTAATGAACACTGAATTGTTGAAGCCCAATCATTGCTTTCAGGTTATGGACTTCATAGGATGGTCGTAGGCTAACTATCCTTTAGACTTTGGTGGGTCCCTTGTGATTTCACGTATTCTGTGTTAAAATAATTTCTCGAGTTTAATTGCTAGTTGTTCATGGAATAACATTGAATCACTTTTTTCATGTAATTTCAAACACTGATAATATTCTTATTAGCTGACAAGTGATACTTCCTGTTTGAATCTTCTCACAGCCAGTGATGTTCGGCCCAATAAATTGGCAAGACCCAGTTCTTCCTCTCAACAATTTCCGGTAAATGGAAGGGTCTTGGAACTTTGTCAAACTTCTGTTACAAATGCTTCAGATAGGCCTGGTGCAGCCAGTAATCTTAAGGTGGAAAATAAGGAACGCAAGATAAATGGCGTTATAGACCAGTCATCTTCTGTCTCCTCAAAGAAGCCTATGCTTGCCTCTGCACAAGCTGAGCAGATTGTGGAAGTGTTTGCTAAGCCACCCCACCCAGATGCCAAGTATCTAAGCGAGGTATATGCTGTACCCAAAATGAGCAAGTGGTCGGATTATGATGACCAAGAATGGCTGTTTAGCAGCAATGATTTCCAATCAGAAAAGCCCAAGGTGGAATCTTCACGGAATGAGGACACACTGCAGGTATGGGAGGAAGCTCTGAGGATAGAATCAGCTGATATTTGTGCTCTGCCGTATGTTATTCCATACTGATTAACCATACAAATTTGCACTAATTATTCAAACGGCACTTGCCACCCTCATATTCTAACTGAGCTGGGAAGAAACCCTTCATCGGACCACAAATGGGGAAGGTACAGACAGGTACAGCAGCATCTGGCCCTTGAAGATGAAATTTCCAATTTTCTTGCTGCATTTGTTTGTTATTGCTTTCTGTTGAGGGGAGCATTGTGTGGGTGATTTCCTTGTTCTTCTATAAGGTCGGCTGAAACATGTTTTTCGGTTGAAACATGATTGAAACGCATTTGTTACACGCCAATGATGCTCCAGTGCATCATTGCAGGGCTATACGGGAGGGGGCTTTTGCCGACTACTAATTCATCGAAAATGAAAATTTTCATAAAGGCGGCTCAGAAAGGTTTGTTTAGAGAGGGAGATGTGTAAGCTTGTGCAATTTTTATTATACTTGCTCATCATCTTATTGAGAATGTAAGGGAAATTAGATGTGGTCTTTGAAACCCCCCCACAATTTTGATTTGTAACATAGAACTCTTATTTACAAGAAATGTAAAATAGAGGAAAAGGAAAGTATTGGCATTCATTTTATTTACCACTTCTAGCTATAATCGTTCTTCCTAGAACACCTATATGTTCTCTAGAAACTAGTCTGATCTTTTTCCCCTGATTACCTAATTATGTTGTTTGCCTTAGCTCACATCATTCACCTTCCTACTGTGTCTCTGCTTTAGCTTTGGCTTTTGATCTTCTTCTTGCACTTATGTGCTGACAATTTGCTCTTTTGGCAAGATTTTTAAGTTCCATAATGATTCTCCAAGCTGCAAACGATGATCAGTTTGTTATATGGCCTCTCTATCATATATACTAATTGACTTGACGCCATGTTTCAGCACAAGTAAATTCTTTAATCAACTTCCGCATATTTGACTGCAATATGTCAAATTGATTTGTCTGATTTCCTCCACAATTTGCAAAACGTTTGAGCTATTATTTGATTTGCTAAACGTCCCATATTTATTTTGCCCTTTTGGATTGTCTGACTATTTCTTTCGATTGTTCTCAGTGGGTTCTTTGTTTTCTTTTCAGTCTAACACCTGGTCCTAAAAAAAAAAAAAAAAAAAAAAAAAAAAACGTACTTTTTGGATATTCCCTTACTAAAAATGATCCTTTTTTTTTAATTCTTTATCCCGTTCAAGCGTATGTTTGTCTCGTGGGTGTATAACGGGACTTAATTCCAAATATATTGAAATCTCCTTTTATTTCACATCCAAAAAGACATAGAAAACAACATCCATAAATTTGTTTTTATCATAAACAAACTCACGAAACACATGAAACATGTTAATTACGGCTAGCTGCTTCTATATATATATATATATATACACACACACATACCAAAGAAACGCGGAAGTAAATGTACAGATTGAATATAAAAGATTGAAACAAGGATCAGATAACTGGAGGATGAAATATGAAATAGATATGAGGCGGCAAAGCCGACCAAATGTATGAAATGTAATGCAAAAATAAAATAATTAATATAAATAAAACTGGATAAAAGCTTGAATCGAAAGATTTTTCATTTTATTGAAACTGAATACTCACAAGATTACAAAAAAAATTGGTTACAAGATAAGTTTAGAAGGAGAAGGGTAGAATTCGCTCTACCTCTCCAAATGAAACGAGGTCTCCTTTTATGGATGAAGGAGTTGCCTTTTACAACGAAAATCACATGCTTTACAATGAGTATAGTGAGTGAATCATGAGTTAAACAGTAAAAGTAAAACAGCTGTCTTTCTGCACCGAAAGTATTTTTGACTCTTTGTGTCGACAATTGGTGAAACAGTGAAAGCATTGTAGCCGTCTTTCAACACTGAAAGTTGGTCGGAAGTAGAATTCAATAGTGAAACAGTGACTGGATCAATCATCTCCTAGTCTTGGGGAGTAATCTGGTGAATCATGTCTAAAGATATTGCTGTAGGGATCAAAATCATCTTCTGATTCTTCAGTTGAACTATTTTTGTTGGCTTCATTCTGGATAGATTTTTCCAACAGTTGAATTAATTCTTTCTTTTTTAATCTTTGAAGGGGAGATTTCTTCTTGGATTTAGAAGATGAAGAACTATCTGAATCTTTTGAATTTTTCTTTTTTGAATTCTTCTTATTTGAAGATTGAGATGAATCTTTAGTTGAATCTTTTGAGATTTCACTTTTCTGAAGGTTGGGATAAGTGATTAAAGCAGTTGAAGTAGTTGAAGCAGGTGAGGGAAATTCTTCCAGGCTTTTTAAATTTGGTGCTTTCAGAGGAAAATCCCTTGAAATTTGTGAAATAATATCATCTATGTGAGGATATCTATCCCACTATTTAACAAAGAAATGACGAACCATTATATCACCTTTCTTTTCATAAGTCCATTTGCAAATCTAAGGAATCTTATATCTTTTGCAAATGTGAACTAGCAAATGAAACTTTGAATTATGATGGTCCATTTTAGGGGTATTTGAAATATTGAAATGGTTGGGAATCTGTTTAAGATTATCCGGAAATATTTCAGGAATTGGGCAATATTGATGCCACCATCTTTTGAACTAGAGAGGGAAATTGTGTTTGCACTTTTTATCAAAGTTGAAGAACCAAGAGTGAGAAAGATCTTGGGTATGAAACATAGGAAACTTATGCCAAGCTTCAATATAATTATTGTAATTATATTGAATTTTTGAATTGGGAATGGTTTTGGGGGTATAAGGCTGAATTCCCTATTCTTTTCAGTCATGACTGGCAGAAGATAACAGTTATGAAATATAATTTTTGAAGCATTAATCTTGCAATGAATTGGTTTAATAGAAATGGATCTTGTATGAACCAGGATTGCAAGATAAAACTTTAAATTTTTTATTGGATTCTCAAGAAACCAGTGGAAACTAAGGAGAAAGTAGTTTGAAGCAATTTGGAAATGGTCTATGTATATTGTTCTATTGGGTTCAATGTAAAACAGATTTTGAAAATAAGATTTTTTTAAATATTCTGCCTTAGAGGTAGGAAGGAAAACATTTGTGGGCCTGGGCCTGGCCGTTGCTAGAGTAGTAGCATACGGCTCATAAGGCATGGCCATGGTTGAAGCAAAAGAACTAAGTGAAATAAGTCTAGTAATACTTCCTAGTGGAGTGAACCTGTTGGCTATTTCAAGGGAACTTGAAGCAGGTAAATGGGATGGCCTTATGAGAGTGGTTGGCCTAGGAGGAGGTGGGGGATTTGGCTTCTTATCGTTTTTTCTGCTCATTTTTTGCAGGAATTCACAGGTAAGGAAGTCAGGAATAAAATTATCAGATCCTTTAATGTATTCAATATCAAAATAAAAAACACTTAAAATAGCTTGCCATCGTGCAAAAATATGTTTGGATGCAATATTCTGAACATCTTTTTCTAATACATATTTAGCACTTTTGCAATTAATGCATAATAAAAAATTTTAATTAAGTAAATCACTTTGAAACTTTGAAATACATAATACTATGGATAGTATTTCTTTTTTTATAGTACTATAATTAAGCTGTGCATGATTTTAGGTTCCAGAATGGAATCGAACAATTTGTTCAGGAGAACCTGGTGAAATAATTTGTTTCAGAATGCCACCATAACCTATGTCAGAGGCATCTGTTTCAACTATTTTGAAAGAATTTGAAGTGAGAATACCAAGTTATGGAAGAGTTTTGACATATACCTTGATTTGTTTAATCAACTTAGTGTGAACATCTGTCCATGAAGGAGGATTGAGACGAAGTCTCTCAAAGAGAGGATGACATTGTTTTCTCATATCCTTGTAAAAATCTGAAATGTAATTGAGTGAACCAAAAAATCTTTGAAACTGAGTTTCGTCAAGGATAACATCAGGAAATTTGTCAGCAAATTCAATAGCCCTTTAAATTGGCTTGATTTTTCCTTCAGAAATGTCATAACCAAGGAATCTGATTTTGGTTTGAAACAGTTTAATCTTTTTAGAAGAAATCACTAGGCCATTTTGTCTTATGATGTGAAGAACAGTAGACAAATGTTTCCAGTGATCGTCAATGGATTTAGAAAATATAAGAACATCATCAATATAGACAATGGTGAAGTGAGTGAATGAATTGAAGATATCATTGATGATATTTTGGAATTCACTTGGAGAATTTTTT
The DNA here is from genome assembly GCA_036559045.1 of Platycarya longipes. Taxonomy (NCBI): domain Eukaryota; kingdom Viridiplantae; phylum Streptophyta; class Magnoliopsida; order Fagales; family Juglandaceae; genus Platycarya; species Platycarya longipes. The sequence goes on along the minus strand of CM071789.1, from coordinate 24,183,740 downwards.
AGGCCGAAAGGCATTACATTCCACTCATAGTGACCAAACAGAGTGGTGAAAACAGTCTTGTAACGATCGGATTCCCTAATTTGGATCTGCCAAAATCCAGACTTAAGGTCAAACTTAGAAAAAATGACTGCATCACTTAACCTATGAACCAAATCGTTTTTGTTAGGAATAGGTTATCTAATCCATTCTAAAACTTTGTTTAAGCGTTTGTAATTAATAACTAACCAGGGTGTCTCTCTCTCATTCTCAGCATTTTTTTGAACATAGAAGGCAGCACAAGACCAGTGTGACTTACTATACCTGATAATACCTTTAGAGAGAAGATCAGAAATTTCAATTTTGCGAAGCTCCAAAGTTTCACTATTTATTTGAATAGGTCTGGCATTGGTTGGAATATTTTTCTCAGAGAAATTTTTAATGTAAGGAAGATAAACCACATATTTCTTCCTATGCTAGAAAGCATTGGGAAGTTCAGAACAAACATCAGAAATTCATTTTTTTATAAAAATCATCGATTTTTTATTGAAGCAAAGGATCAGACAAATGCTCAATTTTTTTTTTTTGAATTTAACTTCTTGTTGTAAGAAATTCAAATGTTTTGTTTTTGCTGAAATCAAAGAATTTAAATCTTTTGAAGTATCAATTTGAAATTTTGAAGCAAATGTAAAATTTATGTCTAAAGGGATCGATAGTAATTCCATCTTTTTCAGAAAGAAATGGATAAATGGACGAAATGAAAGTCATGCCTGATATGATATCATGAGTCATGTTCTTGACAAGCATGGAAGGAATTTTGAAACAAACATTATCCTGGCAAACACGAGCATTATCTAGCTCATAATTGATCTTCATCTTAGATCTATTTGTAGATAATAGCTTCTCAGAGGACTTTTCATAGTATTTGGTGGGAATTAGACCTTCATGAATGCAATTAAGATTCAATCCAAAATCAATCATAGCAATTACAGAGAATCTAAAGTCATGGCAAACAACAATATCAACTTTAGAATACCACTTCGTAGGAAGAGAATGTCGAATTAAACAAATATCCTTAATCGGATTAGAAGATTCAGCATGGTTTACATTGTTTGCTTCCTCAGTATCAGAAGGACATTCCAAATTAAATTGTTTTTCAATATTAAGAGAAAGTAAATCTTGTTTAAAAGCTGAATTTTAAGACTTGAGAACATCGATCTCCAACTTGAGTTCGACAATCTCTTTTTTTATTAAAACAATTTTATGCTGTAAATCATTTGTGGAAATGTCTTTGAGTTTCTTCTTTTCAAAACGTCCCAAAGTTTCTTTAAAACTGATATTTCCTATAGAAGACGACGGTGTTTTACGCACCATGGTCTTCTTGAGCTGGAGTAGGTATTTCTCTTTGAGCTCAGGATTTTCAATTTGTAAAATCAAAGTGAGTAAAAGATTCTCTTGTTCTTATTCCTTGGTTAAAACATTGATTGTTTTAACTCTGGGTTTACAACAAAAGTCATTGCAGTTGCATCCAAGTTTAATATTTGTAGAATCTGATGACTCAGCCTCTGAGTGATATTCTGAATCATTAGTGCTAAATTCATCGAGGTTAGACGATGAAGTTTTGGATTCTAGGAGATGAATCAGTTCTTCTTTATTGCTGTCCTTAATATCCAAAGAATTAAGTTTGTTTTTGAATTTGTTTGGCTCCTTGGGCCACTTATCAGCAAAGTGTCCATTTTTGCCACAATTAAAACACTTCCCTTTTAAAGGAATTTTAGAAACTTTTTTTATGAAAAGATTTTTTATGAAAAAGGTTTTTTGTAAAATTCATCACGGGCTTTTCTCCTATTATCCCCATGAGATTTTTTAAAATTTTTTTTTGAAATTTGTTCTTCTGACGGGATGGAGCAATAGGAGGAATGCCAAATTGTTCATAGAAATTGCCCATCTCATATTTGGCTTTCTTTCTATCCTTCATCTGTTGGTGGATTAAACGTTGGTCATTACACATACTAATACCAAGTTTATTAATAGTACTCACGATATCACTGTAAGTATAATGATCATAATTAAGAAAACTAGTAGTATCAATAAGTGAATCTTTGACTTGAAGAGCAAACAAACGAGGTAAACCATCAATGAATTTATCTTTCCAATAATGTTTATCACTATCATCTCTAAGCATAACCCTAGACATGAAAACATCTTTATACCAACGATAATTAGACATATTGTGACATTTTAAATTATTCAAATAATCATAAATCCTATTAGTGACGTTGAAAGGAGTTCCTACAAAATGTTTAACAATAGTATAAATCAAAGTATTGACACCATCAGGGATTCCCCTTCCTATGGTTTCATCAAAAATGGGCAAACTTGCATCATCATGCTTGATAGCATTCTGTATGGTTTCTCTTGCTTCTAATATGAGATGTTTATCCCACTAGTTTCGAAGCATGCCCGAAAATCCAATAGTTAAAAGAGTAACAATCTCAGGCTGTTGAAGATTGTTATTAATATAAACATTTGCAACCATGGACATTTTATTTAAAGTATTGAGAATTTTTTGTTCAGATTGTCCATCAATATTCTATTAATAAATCTTATCAGCAGAAACCGAAAACTGAGATTAAAAAACTCTTTCTTCAAATTGTAAATCAGGGGAGTGGGTCTGATGTACTAGTTTTTTGTTAAACCCATTGATTTGGGCTTTTTTGAAGAGAATCTGGCAATTTCAGGTGTTTTTAAGGAAATATCTTGGAAATTCTTTTGAATTAAATCTATATCAAGGTCATCTTCAGATGATTCATCAGTGGTGGAAACTATGAAATCAAACATTTGGCCACTTTTGTCTAAAGTACTAGTGGATGGTTGTTCTTGCTTCATTTGAGCAAACATTTGATCAATTCTATTCAAAGTATTGACATTTTTAAATCAATTTTTGGCCTGTTCTCTAGTAAAATGATCAAAGGTTTTTCAATATTCTTTGATGAGGCAGATGTAGAATTTTTTAAAACAGGGTTTTCAACCTTTTCCTCAATACAGTCTAATTGGCGACCTATTGTGTGGAGGGTCTGGTTGACAAAATTGTTTTGTTCAATGATCTTTTTTGTTTCATTAAAAACAGAGGAATTTTTTTTATCAGGCTCTGAAAATTTGAAGGGTGAAGCTTTAACTTTTTCTCCTTGAACAGAAATTAGGATGGTTTCAAGAGGGGGATGGGTAGATTTTACAATAATTCTGCCTTCATCTTTTGTAAAACTGGTTTTCAAAATATTTAAAAAGTGATTTTTTAAAACATATAAATTTTCAGGGAAGTCAAAAAAGAGAGTATGCTTGTTAGAGGCATACATCATTTCTTTCCATTTTTGTCTAACTTTCTATTTTTCAGCAAATGTAAAATTCGTGTGATAAACTTTTCACTTTTCACGATTTTGTGCAGAGTTCAATTCATTAAATAAAGAAATCATATCAATCTCAAAGGCTTTTTCTAGCACTAAAAGTTGACTATGGTGATGGAGAGGAACAACCATATCTGAAGTTGTAAGAGATAAAGAAGATGTGTCTTCTTTTATCTTAGCTTCTTCCTTTATGAATTTTTCTTAGGACGGAATCTCGTCCTTAGTAGAGTAATAAGCAACAGTAACTTGTGAATATGTAGATATTCCTTTCAATTTTAAATCAGAAGTGGAGGGTTTTTCTTTTAGTAAAATTGGACTTTTAGGATTTGCTGCTGTTCGGACAGAATCCTCTAGAAATTGTTTGAGATTTGCATCTGTTCTTTCTGGGTTTGAAATACAGGAAGATCTAGAATCGGCGAAAGAATGTCTTCTTTCATTGGTCAGGAGAGGTTCGTCAAAAGAAATCTTTACAGTTCCATCAAGAAACTGTTGAATATGATTGAGGTCCTTATCCTTAAATATAACCTCAATTGGTGGAAGTTCTTGTTGAAGAATCCACTTATCTAGTAAGGTGATATCCTTCCAGTAAAGCATTTTGGGAGTTCTGATGTTGGCACCAGAGGTAGAACTCTGCATTAGAAGGGTTTCATTCTTGGCAGACTTGATCTTAGCCTTAGGGTTAAGATTAGTCTTTAAAATACGGTAGTAAATACGATAAACTAAAGCAAGAGGCCTACTGCCTTCAACCATGTCAAATCCAGAGGTTAAAATGTTCAGAGTTAAAACAGACAAACAATTTTTATCATGCAAAGAAATAGTTAAATCAGGAAAACAATCAAAGCGGACAGGATCTTCCATAAGGGATGTCTGGACCACTCCAAGCATACTATCTTGAAATTTTTGAATCTTCCATCACGCAAACATAGAAGCACCGAAACATTTATACCTTTTCTAATTAAAGGTTTAACAGCAACTTGAACTGAATCAATATGCATGAATTTATAACCTTTTTCAATAAAGGCCTGAATCATTTTTCTTTGAAAAAAACAACATTTTTCTTGGGATTTTGAAATAGCAAACGTTTGTTCAATTGTTTTCACATTAAATTCAGTTTTGAAAGTAGATTCAAACCAAGAAGTATTATAGAGAGAAGTAGTATCAATCTTTGGCATATGCCGTCGATCGATATCAAGTGAATCTATTTCTTCAAAAGCACAATCTTCCTCATTGATAATATCAGGCGGTAAACTAGACCTGGAACTGATAGATGAATTAGATCTAAACATCCTATTCATCTTGATAATCATCAAAATAGTACTCTGGTACTTCCTACTTCTAGGTCTGGGATCTCTCCCTGTTGCACGTACCCTTGACTCACAACATCAATATCTCATGCCCAACATGCCTCCCTGGCAAACAAAAGGTCTTATTGTTCACGGATGTATTCAGATGGGGTGGCAGAGAAAGAGATCAGAACAATAATAAGGAAATAAAAGAGCGTATAAGGAAATAAGCAAGATAAACAAGCTGTATAAACACAATAAATCTACCAGGGCCAGAAGTTTGGCTTTGATACCAAAGTCTGCCAATAAATCTACCAGGGCCAGAAGTTTGGCTTCTGTAGTATCCTGCTAAGCCAAGAAAACTACGTATTTCATGAACGGACGTTGCTTGTGGCCATTCGGTTACTGCCTCAATTTTTGCCGGGTCCACAGAAACTCCGTTGCTTGAAATTACATGGCCCAAAAATTTAACTTCTTGGAGCCAAAACTCGCACTTACTAAGTTTGGCATACAACTGGTGTTCTTGTAAAATTTTCAGCACTGTCTCTAAATGCTCCTTGTGTTCCTCATCATTCCGAGAGTATACCAGAATATCGTCGATGAATACCACGATGAAACTGTCTAGATACGACCGAAAAATTCTATTCATCAGATCCATAAAGGCTGCTGGGGCATTTGTCAGTCCAAAAGGCATGACTAAGAACTTGAAATGTCCATAGCGAGTTCGAAAAGCAGTTTTGGGTACGTCTTGTTCCTTAATCCTAAGCTGATGGTACCCTAATCTAAGGTCTATCTTAGAGAATATTGTGGCTCCCTGCAGTTGGTCCAGCAAATCATCTATCCGGGGTAACGGATATTTATTCTTAATGGTGACCTTATTGAGTCCTTGGTAATCGATGCACATCCGCATCGTTCCATCTTTCTTCTTCACAAACAAGACTGGGGCTCCCCACGACGATGAACTAGGTCGTATAAACCCCTTTTCCAACAATTCCTCAATTTGAGTCTTCAATTCTTTCAATTCCGTTGGAGCCATCCGATAAGGCGCCTTGTGAACTGGAGTCGTCGCAGGTTCAAGTTCAATTGTAAACTCAATCTCACGTTCTGGGGGTAATCCTGGCAGATCATCAGAGAACACTTGGGGAAAGTCCTTTACTACCAAAATTTCTTCAATATTCTTAGTATTTCCACCCGCTTTCAAGGACATTATCAAAAACCCTTCAGCTTCTCCTCTTAAACTTTTCGTCATTCTTTTTGCTGTCACTATAGAAGAAACATAGTGAACTATTTCCCCTTCGTAGCGCAACTTCTCCTCTTCGGGCAGTTCGAATGTAATCTCCTTTTTGCGACAGTCGATTTTGGCGTAATATTTGGATAGCCAATCCATGCCCAATTTCACGTCAAATCCCAACAAATGAAAAACTATCAGATCAGCGTTAAACCTTACGCCAGCTATCTCTAACGGGCAGTTCCTCACTATTCGCTGACATCTAAACGTCTTTCCATCAGGGAGTGTCACCAACACTTTTCGAGCTAAAGACTCTACTTCTAACTTACACCTCCACACGCAATCATATGAAATAAAAGATCTTGTCGCGCCGGAATCAAACAAAGCATATACCACATTACGCATCAATATAATTTCACCTATATAAAATTTTCTCATGGTTATTTTAAGGAAGTTATCTATGCTTTAATTCTAGATAAAAATAATATCGTTACCAGTAATGATGCCGGCGTTGATAGCCTCCTCGTCGTCCACATCTACTTCTCCCGGGGTAATAGCGTACACCTTGGACTTCACAGGGGCCTTCGCCTTTCCTCCAGGCGCTATCGTTCCGCCAGAAGCTGTCTGTGGGCAATCACGGATCATGTGGCCCACCTGACCACACTGAAAGCAAACTCCCATTGCCGCTCGACATTCACCCTTATGCGGACGTCCACACATTCTACATGGTGGAAATGAGATCGTTCCTTTCGGTCCGCCTACTTTACCCTTCCCCTTATCCATGGGACGAGTATTCCTCCTTTTACCCATATCTTTTCCTGAAGAATACGGAATATTTATTTTCTTGTAAGTCTGAGCTTGGTTAATCAGACTTCTTTGCTCTGCTTCAGCAATGGCCGTCACATTCACCAACTCTTGGAAATTTTCGATTCGTAAGCAAGCCACTTGATTGCGAATCCTTGGTTGCAATCCATCCTAGAATTTCTTCGCTCGCATCTTTTCTGTTTTCACCAAATGAGGGGCGAATCGTGTTAGCTCCATAAATTTAGCGGCGTACTGGTCCACCGTCATGCTTCCTTGCACTAGCGTGGCAAACTCTATCGCCTTCTGCTGTTTAATCGATTCCGGGAAGAATCGATTATCGAACTCTGTCTTAAACCTGTCCCAGGTAAGAACTACATTCTCTCAAAGTTCTTGTCTCAGTAGCCTTCTCTTTGTGTCCCACCATAATCTGGCCTCCCCTTGTAATAGGTGATCAGCATATTGTACTTTTTGTGCCTCAGTGCACCCACTAATCTCGAAGGTGCTGTCCAGGTCCATAATCCATCGATCTGCTTTCATAGCTCCTTCGGTCCCCATAAAATTCAGGTACCGATACACCAGAAATTTCTCGTATGAGCATCCTGCTGTCCCTCCACTGACGTTTGGGTGACATCGGCTCTGCTCCATTTGATTCTTTACTAATTCCGTCATCTGGCGAATAGCTTCCACTATCGCTTGTCCGCCATCCAATGGGATTTTCGGGGTCTCCCTTCCTCCGGTCTGAGGTGGCGAAATTAGTGGCGCATTTTCCACGGTCGGCACTGGACTCGAAACGTTAACTCTTGGTAATGCTTCGGGTCTGGGAGTATGGGCACGTCATCGCCCTCCTGCCATTCTTCCCTGAAAAGCACATAATCCTCGTATGAGTTACCTCAACTCCTGTGCTTCGATTCTTGTAACTCACCACATCATACTCGCACACCACTACTATCTCCAATCAATTGTCTAAAGATTCAGACCTATGCCTAAGGGATCATAACCTATACCATGTGATTCTTTCTCCTAGGACTTGTGGTTTCTTACCCAGAGACTTAACTGCTCTGATACCACCGCTGTCGGCACCCTAGCTTGCGCTTGGGTTCGCACGCAAATTACGACGCCAGGGACGAACGTCACAAGGAAGTAATCCCTCATCTTTACGTGTGAGAGCATTATTTAATATTATATATATATTTTTTTTCTCGTAGCAGAAAAAGGTCAAGCCAAAAACATTCGACAAGACGTTTACGCTTGTCGCACATCACATGGTTAACGAAATAAAACCCAAATTAAGCATCATATACATATACATCAAAGTTAAGGTCATCAATGTAAACAGTTTATACAAAAGCACTTCCCAAAATAACAGGAAGATTTTTCCTCAAAATACAAAGGTGATACAAAATAAAGATATTAACGATCCCCTCCCCTTCTGCCAAACATACTAATAGGCGGGTTCTTCCTTTATCTTCTTAAAGTCCGAACCGTAACAAAGACTGTCCAAACTCAGACCTGGGCCTACATCACACATCATCCCAGAGGATGATATAAACAGGCGTCCCATATGGAGGAGCCCATCCACTCCTAGCACCAAACAACACCCCGTAGGGCGTAAATCATCAAAAAAGTAGGTCGCCATAGGAAGCGACTCTGCCGCCCACTGACCCAACAGGTCTAGGGTCACTGGCCCAGCAGTATCTGTCTTAGTCGGGCCCATGAGGGTCCGACCCATCTTCTCGAGAGTCGTAATCCGGGGATCCATCATTTCCTGCAATAACTTCTATCGTTCCCAAGGAAACGATAGTAAAGATAATAAAAAGGGGGTGAGATTTCGGGAGAAATCTCAGCAAGTATACTAGCACATTAACCAAAACATTTCAAATATACAGATAAGTGAACCAAACAGTCTTAGCTAATGCATATGCAAATGAATGACTGACTCATGCACATGCTCATGTAAACTTTCATACGGACTTGCTTCTTTCAGACTTCTTTTCATATCAGTGCTTTTCAAATCATTTCTTTAAAACATTTTGCATCTTTTATTCTTTCTTAGGCACCACTTATCATATACAGATATTTTCTTATGGCTCGAAAGCCCATCTTGTCATGACTTATCACTTAGCATATATGAGACACAACACGGTTCCCTTAAGCACCGCGTGTTCTCTACTGGTTACCGCATCACTTAAAGTGAGTGCGTCATATAACTTATAAAACGGCAGGTCCTTACACCTTATCCGTCCTTGGCACCCACCAGTGTTAGGTGCTACCGCGCTCCGGACACCTTTTGGAGCCATACACGGTCCACCGACTGTTCTTCGTCGACCCAGGAGCTTCCACTCGACTTTAAACACTCCTGAATGGACAGGGAGTTCCACTGGGGCACTACCCCGTCCCAGCCTTTGGGGTTCTTATAAAACTTTACTTCTTTTCTTTTCTTTCAAAAACTCAATCTTTTCTTTTCTTTTTCTTAAAAACATATTTGGATTTTAAAAACATGCTTTTCATGATTTATGCATGAGACATGCAACACTTACTTATTTTCATGCAAAACTCGAGACGAGCTCGAGTGCATTCATATTTCATTTTCTTTTCTTCCTCATTGGGATAAACTTTACAACTTCCTACTTAGTCATCATGCTCTACATCCAAAATTTGGGCCTAGGATTGAAGTGGGGTACTTGACCCATCTCTAACCCATTATGGCCGAACCCTCCTAGGGTAATTCCTAGGACTTTTCTTCATCACTTGACTCTAATTATCCTCCAAGAATTAAAGGTGTCAAATTAAAACATATACCATCCTTAGAAAGGGGTAACCGAAACCCTATTACCCACTAGGTAGACATTTTTACATCCAAACTTAATTCATTCCACTTCCTTCCTTCACCTTTCAACTTGGGGAAATTCCTTCTATTAATTTATTCAAAGTTTCCTTTTCCATAAGTTTCTTCTATAAGCTTAAACTAATTAATTCCACCACAAAGCAATATAATTCAATCATCTAATCTCAACCTTAAATATCATAAAATTCTAATTAAACATTACTAGTCATCATACACAAGTGATTACTTCTTTCCATATGCAAGTATACACTATTTCAATTCATATTAATCATATATTTTATTCCCATGACCATTTTCATTTCCTCAAGACAATATTTTCCTTGAATAAATCAATTACATTACTAATTTCCTCAAATAAATTCCATCTTAGCAACACCAAATTTATAAGCTTAATACTAAAATTCATCATGCATCAACTTCATCATTTCATATGATACTCATGCTTTTCATTTCTTTTTGCAACTAATACTTGATCCATCATCTATATTCATATTCTAATCTTACTTTAACATAGAGATTTACACATGAATATTCATATCAAAGACAAATATAATCAATTTAATCCAAACATGGCAATACAATCATTGATCCAACAAGCATGATCACCTCACTACATACAAGAATTGTTAAGGAAAAGGTGAAAGTATACTTACAATATTCCTATTAGATTTTTGATTAAAATCTGAAAATACACACATAGAATCTCTTATTAGACTAGTTATAAGTATAAAGATTTAAAAGAAACTTTATTTCCTTTTACCCAAAACAAAGGTGTTACATGTGTGTGTGTGTTCTTCCTAAACTTGCATGAATCTAGGCACTAATCTTCTCCAAGGTATTGTCCACTTCAACACTCTTGATTTTAGCTCCACTAATTTAGGATTCTTCAAATAGTGTGGTGAAAGAAGAAGAAACAAAGGTAGAGGTAATTTGGGTGGTTTTGGCCGAGAGGTGAGGAGAGAGTGAGATAGGAATATGCTTGCATGTGTCCAAATGAAGCAAGCTAAAGGAAATGGATATGGGGTCACACGGCCAAGCCCTTGCTCCAGGGTCTTTGGTACACTTTTTACCATTCTTAGGTATGGCTAATGATGGATTGAGTGATTGACAACACTAGGCCATTCCAAGATCAAATCTTGGCCATGCCTTGGAGGATTTGCTTTTCTTCTCCCTCACTTGCTATGGCCGGCGCCTCCTTTGAGTGTTTAGCCCTCATTTTCTTGCTTTTCACTCAATCATCATCCCTACATCATCTCATGTGTCCATCCAAGTGATCTCAAGGCCATGCTTTTTGGGAATTGAGCAATGCATGATCCGGCCAAGCCTTGCCTCCACCAAAACCCATTTTGCTTCATCTCCTTGCTTTTGTCATTTCCATCACCTACACCCACACCATACCTCTCTTCACATCACCATACTCTCTTACACATTGTACCTTATTCACTTACACACTCATTCCTTGTATTATCAACTTGTTGGTGGCCATACTCCATGAAACTCTCCCAAGTGCCTCACGGATTGCATCCCACCGAAACCCCTTGCCCTTCCTTCCATCCTTCTCTTCATGCCACTTGTCACATTCCTACACACTATGACTTCTATTGGAAAGTCAAAGAATGGTGCCTTGTACCTCCAAGATTCCATGGTAGGAAAATCCCTCCATGAGATTCTACACTCAATCCTACATGGCATATGGTTACCTACTAGTCAATCTCTACCAACTAGAATTTCCTACAAGCCTTGGATGATTTTCTAGAGTTTTTCTTCAAGTAACATGTGTCTCTACTATGGGCTTGATGGGTCATGAGCTCACTCTATGGGCTTATGGGCTCACCACTACTCTCTTGGCCCATTCACTTAATCCACACCTCAAAAGCTTCATTCCCAAGCCCATCTCTTTAAAGCTTGTTTTTACAAATTACCACCAATCTTGTATATTAGCATTTAATTAAATAATTAAATTAAGATGAAGATTTTAGGGCTATTATAGAGGTTACATCTGAGAATAAGGACCTCAATCATATTCAACAGTTTCTTGATGGAACTGTAAAGATTTCCTTTGACCGACCTCTCCTGACCAATGAAAGAAGACATTTTTTTGCCGGTTCTAAAAAAGTTTCTAAAATTCCTTCAAAAGGGAAGTGTTTTAATTGTGGCAAAACTGGACACTTTGCTGATAAGTGCCCCAAGGAGCCAAACAAATTCAAAAACAAGCTTAATTCTTTGGATAGAAAGGACAGCAATAAAGAAGAACTGATTCATCTCCTAAAATCTAGAACTTCATCGTTTGACCTCGATGAATTTAGTTTTAGTGATTCAGAATATCACTCAGTGGCTCAGTCATCAGATTCTACAAATATTAAGCTTGGGTGCAACTGCAATGACTCTTGTTGTAAACCCAGAGTTAAAACAATCAATGTTTTAACTAAGGAATAAGAACAAGAGAATCTTTTACTCACTTTGATTTTACAAATTGAAAATCCTGAACTTAAAGAGAAATACCTACTTTAGCTCAAGAAGACCATGGTGCGTAAAATACCGTCGTCTTCTACAGGAAATATCAATTTTAAAGAAACTTTGGGACGCTTTGAAAAGAAAAAACCAAAAGACATTTCTACAAATGATTTACAGCATGAAATTGTTTTAATAAAAAAAGAGATTGTCGAACTCAAGTAGGAGATAGATGTTCTCAAGTCTGAAAATTCAGCTTTTAAACAAGATTTACTTTTTTTTTTTTTAAATTGAAAAACAATTTGATTTGGAATGTCCTTTTGATACTGAGGAAGCAAACAATGTAGATCATGCTGAATCTTCTAATCCGAATAAGGATAATTGTTTAATTCGACATTCTCTTCCTACTAAGTGGTATTCTAAAATTGATATTGTTGTTTGTCATGACTTTAGATTCTCTGTAATTGCTATGATTGATTCTGGATCTGATCTTAATTGCATCCGTATAGGTCTAATTCCCACCAAATACCATGAAAAGTCCTCTAAGAAGCTATTATCTGCAAACGGATCTAAGATGAAGATCAATTATGAGCAAAATAATGCTCATGTTTGTTCGGACAATGTTTGTTTTAAAATTCCTTCCGTGTTTGTCAAGAACATGACTCATGATGTCATATTAGGCATGCCTTTCATTTCGTCCATTTATCCATTTCTTTCTGAAAAAGATGAGATTACTACCGATCCCTTTGGACATAAAGTTAAGTTTACATTTGCTTCAAAATTTTAAATTGATACTTCAAAATATTTAAATTCTTTGATTTCAGCAAAAACAAAACATTTGAACTTTTTACAACAATAAGTTAAATTCAAAATTTTTTTTGAGCATTTGTCTGATCCTTTGCTTCAATAAAAAATCGATGATTTTCATAAAAAATTAATTTCTGATGTTTGTTCTGAACTTCTCAATGCTTTCTGGTATAGGAAGAAACATGTGGTTTCTCTTCCTTACATTAAAGATTTCTCTGAGAAAAATATTTCAACCAAAGCTAGACCTATTCAAATGAATAGTGAAACTTTGGAGTTTTGAAAAACTGAAATTTCTGATCTTCTCTCTAAAGGTATTATCAAGTATAGTAAGTCACGCTAATCGTTTGGTGCCTTCTATGTTCAAAAAAATACTGAGAATGAGAGAGGGACACCCCGGTTGGTTATTAATTACAAACCCTTGAACAAAGTTTTAGAATGAATTAGATACCCTATTCCTAACAAAAACGACTTGGTTCATAGGTTAAGTGATGCAGTTATTTTTTCTAAATTTGACTTTAAGTCTAGATTTTGGCAGATTCAAATTAGGGAATCTGACTGTTACAAGACTGCTTTCACCATTCCGTTTGGTCATTATGAGTGGAATGTAATGCTTTTCGGCCTAAAAAATGCTCCAAGTGAATTCCAAAATATCATGAATGATATCTTCAATTCATTCACTCACTTCACCCTTGTCTATTTTGATGATGTTCTTATCTTTTCTAAATTCATTGACGATCACTGGAAATATTTGTATACTTTTCTTCTCATCATAAGACAAAATGGCCTAGTGGTTTCTGCTAAAAAGATTAAACTGTTTCAAACCAAAATCAGATTCTTTGATTATGACATTTCTGAAGGCAAAATCAAGCCAATTCAAAGGGCTATTGAATTTGCTGACAAATTTCCTGATGTTATCCTTGACAAAACTCAGTTTCAAAGATTTATTGGTTCACTCAATTACATTTCAGATTTTTACAAGGATATGAGAAAACAATGCCGTACTCTCTTTGAGAGACTTCGTCTCAATCCTCTTTCATGGATAGATGGTCACACTAAGTTGATTAGACAAATCAAGGCATATGTCAAAACTCTTCCATCCCTTGGTATTCCCACTTCAAATTCTTTCGAAATAATTGAAACAGATGTTTCTGATATAAGTTATGGTGGCATTCTGAAACAAATTGTTTCACCAGGTTCTCTTGAACAAATTGTTCGATTCTATTCTGGAACCTGGAATTATGCACAGGTTAATTATAGTACTATTAAAAAAGGAAAACTATCCATAGTATTATGTATTTCAAAGTTTCAAAGTGATTTACTTAATCACAAGTTTTTATCACGCATTTATTTCAAAAGTATTAAATATGTATTAGAAAAAGATGTTCAGAATATTGCATCCAAACATATTTTTGCACGATGGCAAGCTATTTTAAGTGTTTTTGATTTTGAGATTGAATACTTTAAAGGATTCGATAATTCTATTCCTGACTTCCTTACCCGTAAATTCCTGCAGAACTGAGTTCAATGTGAAAACAGTTGAACAAACGTTTGCTATTTCAAAATCCCAAGAAAAATGTTGTTTGTTTCAAAGAAAAACGATTCAGGCATTTATTAAAAAAGGTTTTAAATTCATGCATATTGCTTCAATTCAAGTTGCTATTAAACCTTTAATTAGAAAATGTATAATTGCTTCAGTGCTTCTATGTTTGCGTGATGGAAGATTCAAAAATTTCAATGATGGTATGCTTGGAGTGGTTCAAACATCCCTTATGGAAGGTCTTGTTGGCTTATGACACACACATATCTATATATGTGTGTGTGTGTATGTTCAATTTGTCGATCGATGCAAGAATGGAATTAGGATTAGGAGTTTGGAGGGTTATTAATAAAGTGTATGGTAGTGTGAGTATAAGTAATTTGTGTTTTTAGCACGTGATTATATAAAAAATAATAATCACATGTCATAAAATTGTATAAAAAAATATGTATGTAAATTATCTTCTAAGATAATTGTTCTTAAAATTTTCGTAGTTTGCTAGAGACCATTATAAAAATAAAAGAAATTGAAATATCAACTTAGGATTTTTCTATTAAATTAAACTTGACGATGATCTTTTATAAAATAAAATTTATCTATTATCATTTTTGAAATAAAGTTATGAGCAATCTCTTTATTAATATAATTTAGTAAATGATCTGTAAAAAATTTATCTTGCATTCGAATACACAAATGGGGTGCAAAGAGTG
Organism: Platycarya longipes; assembly: GCA_036559045.1. Lineage (NCBI taxonomy): Eukaryota > Viridiplantae > Streptophyta > Magnoliopsida > Fagales > Juglandaceae > Platycarya > Platycarya longipes. The sequence continues at coordinate 24,168,695 of CM071789.1, read as the reverse complement.
AACGTAACAGGCAATGCATCGTTGAAATTGCATCGCAACAAGAGCGTTATTTTTCAGAGTAGGACAAGGTTTATTGGTCAGCACTTCGCATCAAAATTTTTGAGGTATCTTCATTCTCGATTTTTATTGGCAAGCAGCAGTTGAAGATTTGGGTGTTACTCGTCCGGTGAAGTGATGAGTTAGATTGGGGCTACATAAATATTGGGATTTGAGAGGGGCAATTTTAATAAAAATTTTAGAGGCCTAATTTTAATTATATAGTAAAAAAATTAAAATGATATAAAATGATGTCCACATGCACGTCTCGCTCAGTACTAAAGAGTAGCTAGCTAGCTAGATTCATAAGATTTGTTTACGTGTAAATCATACAATAATATCGGTCGATCGTATGGCTCAAAATATAAAGGGACCTATGGTAGAGTGACCTTCATAATTAATAAAAGAAATTGAAAGCCACTTGGAAGTGATGGGCACGTGCACGCATTCATGCCTGCACCCCATGTTTAACTGTGTTATATTCATGTCTGGACGATATTGTTAGCTCAGAGTTGATCATTTATTTTGAGGGACCACATATAATATATATTTATATATAAATTGCAATTCAATTCATTTCCATACCTTCCAACCGTTCCATATTAATTATTACGATCAAGCATTTCTAGATCGAGGAGTACGTTTGTCCCACAACAAGATCCCAGAAATGCGATCATGATGATCAGTACCATCAACCTAGCTAGCTTCATTTATTTCTTTTTTCGAGTTCAAGAGTCTCGATATATTATTTGAATTTTTGAAACTTTTCCTAATATATATATATATATATATATATATATATATTTAAATAGAGATATATATATATATATACATAAATAGGGGGTAGTTAATTTAATCCTAAAGTCGAAATTCAATTTTAAATTAATTGCTGCGATTTCTTGTTAAATATAGAATTAGTTTGATATATCATCCATTAATTGAGTAGATTTTTTCATGTTGTTTAATAGTAGCTTTTTGTCGGGCCCTCCATGCAACATCCTGGATCCAGCTTCCTATATGTATTTCTCTTTTTTTCGTTATAAAAAAAATAAATATTTATGATAAATTATTTGTGCTAAAAATAATTATTTATAACAAAAATACTTATTTTAATAATAAAAAATAACTGATTATAAATAAATAATTTTCTTAAAATACACCTTATAATAACTAATAAAAAATTACCTTGACCCATAAAAAACAAAATATCTATGTCATGGCCGTCATGTGCAGCTGGCCGGTCATAAATATGATCTTTCTATTGATGTAGTTAATTGTAAAAAGATAAAAAAAAACTACGTACGTATATATATATATATATATATATATATATATATACACGGACGATATTCTCCTCCGCCCTTTTTTATTTTATTACTTATTTCTCTATTATTTTGTGAATATTAATATAAAAATTATATTATATGATGATATGTGATTTGGTTAATTACTTTACAAGTATGCCATTCTTTCTTCTGAACGTCACTCTTGTGAAATAGATAAAGATCGTGGCATATATAAGCTGATTGATTATACAAATGTGACATATCTATAATTAAGATATTGTTAGAATATGTGACTCATATTTGATAAATATACAAATTCAAGTGGTAGAAGGTGGAGTAAGCGAACGAGCGACAGTGTTTGTTTTGCGTGTTTTATTTTAATGGAGATGCTGATCATTAGTTGGGGGTGCTCTTGCGGTATGACACGATGGTATTTTTATAAATTTCTTTAAATACATCCGTACATTTAGTGTTAATATAAATATATATGATATAAACCTAATTCGGTTGAAAGGTAAAATACCGCTGCTTACTTCTATAGATATAGGCACATTGTCGAATGACATAAATCTCTATATTATTTATTTTTTATTTATTTTTTGATTATTCCGTACCTTCAAAATAGTTATCGTACGATCACAACAAATATATATGAGTAAAATGTAGTAATACTTAATTACATTACCTTATTTAATAATTTCGAAGGCCGGTATGTGTTGGGAATAATCGATCGAGCTCATGTTTTCTCATGCACTGATATCTATTCTCTTTTTCAATCTTATGATTCTCTTGGGAATTTTCATGCGGAATCAATTACTTTTTAAGGAATAAATTATATATAAACGTGATCTCAAATGCATGCATGCATAGGTAGATCATCAATTGTTTAAATATACTTTTTTTTCTTTCAACTATTCATTCCGTTAATTATTTATATAATATGTGTATATATGTATATATATCTTCACTGATATTAAATAATATTTGAGGTTTTAAATACATACAGTCATGCATGCACATACGTGGCCCCAATATTATTGACGGCATTTACTGATCATTATGATGGGTCATGTCATGATGCATTTTTTATTCTCGATTATTCGGATGTTGGGAATTAAGAAAACGACGTACGTACGTACGTATCTACGTATGAAATTAAATTATCATCCACTGACCATGCAATATATATAACGTTCGAAAAACATAATACTATTAAAAATTAAAAAGGAAATTATTATTATTGTAAAAAAAATATATATAAAGAACTCTTAAGAATTCTCAAGAACTGAAACTTTCTTCATTTTATATATTTTTTATGAATTTAATAACAAATGAAGTCCATATTTGTAAGTCTTGAAATTACTATACAAGTTACTATACAAATCACTATGCAAGATTTAAAAATAATAGTGGTGGGGTCATTCACAAAATTATTGGTGGGACATGAGACGGCGATCGATTGATCAATAATTTATAACACTCCTCCTTAAATGACCACTTATAAAGAATCTGTTTCGTTAAAACCTTGTCAAGGAAAAATTTAGTGGGAAGAAAAACTAATGGCGAAGGAAAAAGAGTACAGTCTTCTTATATATCCACAAGTGTTTTAAGATTGCCTCATTAAAACCTTACAAAAGAAAACTCAGCGGGACAAAACCTTAGCAAAGGAAAAAGAGTACAATCAGCACAAGTTTTCAGGACTTTTACTCCTCCTGAAAAGTGCATGACGATAGATTTTTGAGTCTTCATATTCTAATGTTCTGCTCAATTTTCTTGATTGTTACAGTTGGTGATGCCTTCGTGAATAAATATACCAAATTATCACTTGATCGTATCTTTGATATATCCTCTTTTGATTTGAATGATAAGTAGCATTATCTTTGTATAAAATTACTGGACTATCATTGATCATGGGAATACCGCACTTTTCTAGAATATATAGAATCATTGATCTCAATCAAAATACACTCTAAACTTGTTTTCATGAATTGCAATAATCTCTGAGTGTTGAAGATGTAGAAGATAATATCTGGTTGATAGACTTAGTAAAAATCTGATACCTGCAGTAATACTTAAACTCCTCCTGATAATATGCATTAGTATTTCAAGTAATAAGCAAATATTATTTCAGCATATATAACAGGTTAAAAATTCAAACATGATTTCCATCTAAATAATGCATTAGAGAGAACATGATAATATTTTCATCTAAAATTTTCTCCCCCTCATTTGGTGTTATTAGGGAGAACTTGTTTATATACAGCGGAAATAGCATTGGAAACCATCATGTATGATAAAAGCTATAAAAGTTTGAAGTCTAATATTATTGGTTCGGCGAAAAATTAAATCTGCTTAACATTATTGACAAACGAGATCTTGAAGAGATTTGAAAGTTTCAGGTTGTTATTTAAATATAACCATTTTACCATTGGTTTACTCCAGCAAAAAGATCTCACATTCTTCATAGATTCAGTTGTTGTTCATCCAGAACGATATTATGTTTGATAAAAATTCTAATATCCTAAATTTGAACCATGAATCTTTTATACCTCAACCACTTCTATTTTTTCCTGGGGCTGTAAACACCATGATAGGAGCAGAGGTATATCTTTCTAGTAAATCTGATCCTGAAATTGTTGCAGTATCAAGAACTCTTAGTGCTCAATATGTTGACTCTCTTACAACCATGTCTCAAAAACTACTGGCGAGAACGAGTGAGGTTGATTATCTTAAAAATCAAATATTTGAGTTGCATCAAACGCTTGCAACTAAAGATAGAAAAAATAAAAATTTAAAACAAGAAAACAAAGAGCTGAAGAAATTTGTAGATTGGTATTCTCGTAACCTGAAAATACGAATAGAAGAGCTGGAACGAGAGAGAGCTCAAATACAAAATCAACAATAGTAGCTAACGGCAGTTGTTTAGCGTTTACAAGAAAATAACAATAGTTGTAATTAATTTCGCTGGATTTTAAAATTATGCATCCAAAATATTTTGTAAAATGAGATTTGAAGAGATTATAATTTGTCTTGTTCTTATTTCCATTTCTATAAGAACTGTCTTTAGCTTCATTTAGTACGCATCAAATCTTCTTCTCATATCTATAATTTATCTGTATTTGTATTCTTATTCTACCAATTTTCAATGGCTCATCAATTTCCTTTCAGTATTTCTCACGATCAACATATGAGGTATCCTTCACCTCAATTATAAGTTGTTCCTGCATTTTCTGCAGGTGCCATGTTGCAGCAAGCGAATGATTTGACTAATAAGTCAGATCGTGAAGCCATTTATGAGCTGGTGACTCTCGACACCCGATACTCCTCCTCTATTGTCGAGTTTTCCAACCGATTACAATCCAAAAATCGTGAGATTGAGGAGCTTAACGAAAAGGTTTTCGTACTTCAACGACTTGTTCAAAGTCTGACAGAAAATAGTAGATTTAAAGCAAGAGAATAAGAATTTAAAATTCTTACTTGCCTCTTTATTTCAACTGCCTAATCCTTTAGATAAGGATGACATGTTGCTTTATGAAGAGCAAATGCATTTGAGAGATGAGGTTAGAAGTCTCAAGTTCTTGTAACTCATCTATCAATTGAATAATAAAATCTTTCATTTTCAAATGTATTTCTTGAATTTATAGCAGCTCTTGTGATCTCTTCAGGAGTTTTAATAAGGTAAATCATCAACGTAAACTGCAATAATGGCAAATTCGGGTTCTGATAAAATACATGGGCATATACGATTATTCTCAAATCCTTCTTTCAATAAATACTTCCTGATTTAATTATACCACAAGCGTTTGGATTGTTTTAACCCATATAAAGATCTTTGAAACTTTATAACGTATATACTCCTAAATATACTTGGATTAGATGCTTCAACTATTGTATATCTTTATATATAATAATCTAATGATTCTTATAAATATGCAGTGACCACATTCATCAATTGCATATCTAATCCTTTTGTAATAACCAAACCGATTAAAAATATGAATGTGATTGCATTCATAACAAGAAAATATGTTTCATCATAACTAGTCTCGAGTTTTTGCAGGAAACCTTGTGCGACAAATCGTGCTTTGTATCGCATAATTTCATTTTTTTCATTACGCTTTTATATAAATACTCATTTATATTTCATAGGCATTACACCTTTTGCTCTTTAGACAACAGATCCAAATATTTCTCGCTTTACTAGCGAGTTTAATTCAGCTTCAATAGCTGTTTTTTATTTTGTTCAATAATTTCTACGTCGACATTCTTCGACGGTTTTTAACTCAATTTCTTCATTACTTCTGGTAATGTCAAGTGCCATACTATATGAAAATATGTTGTCGACTACAATTTTATTTCTATCCATAATTTCTCCAGCATTCATGAAATGTATTAAGATCTCATTATTTCAGGTACCTATTCCTCTTTAGGGAAAAATATTTCATGAAACACATCTTCAGGAGGTTTGTACTCTTTATGAGTTTCCTGTTTAGAAGGTTCCCTCTTCAGTAGGATTTATATTTTTCAAGAGGTTTCCTATTCAGGAGGATTATATTTTATACAGAAAGTATGGTCTCTTCAGATGCACCGTTTCTTTTCTCTTTTGCACCAATAGATGTTCAACGCTTCAGGCGTATCGTAGACTCATCTATTACTGTTTTAACAACTCGTTTTTCAGGGACTTCAATTCTTGTTTAAGCATTACAGCAGTAATATATGATTTTACAACAACTTTAGTGTTAGTAAATACATCCTGTAACTGATTTGCAATATAAATAGATAATCCTCTGAACTTCTAGTTCACATTCATTTGTAAGATAATCAAATTTAGACAGAGTTTTATTATCCCAACTAATTTCTTGTCGTGCTTCAGACATCGACTTTTTGTTATTTTAAAACATGATAAAGTTTTACTATAATGTATAAAAGCTTAGTATAAGTAAATAAAGTGCTTGGCTGTACAACAGGTACGTGACCACTGTTCAGTCATACCACATCTATGACAAACATTTTCATCTTTCTATGAAGAATTATTCTGAGGGCCTTTACCTTTTTCTGAGTTGGATCACTTCTAGTGATACGGTATCTTATTATCCCTTTTAATGTTGTCACTTCTAGGATCAACATTTCTATAATTTCTCTAACCACGTCTACGCCACTGATTCCTTCGAAAGGATGCACCAATCATTTATGAGAATGATGTAAATCTAGTATTATTCATTTCAGAGAATGATATTGAACTAGTAGGGTGTGACTGATGGCTTTTCAATAAGAGCTCATGAACTTTCTCTCTCGATACTGTTGCTGCAGGAGCACATTTGAGGCATGAAATGTAGTATAAGTCTTCTCTAGCATATCATCATCGGTGATTTTCTCACCGCATAATTTTAATATTGAGCTGATTTTAAAGAGTGTAGAATATTCACTACTACTCTTAAAATCTTGCAATTTCAGGTATAATAAGTCATAATGATCTTTTGAGAAGATTACATCTTCTGGTGCTCATATTTCTCCCTTAATTCATTTCACACAGTAATATTATTTTTTACCATGAGATACATAGCACGGTCCTGCAGGGACACGTAATTTTCTTCTTTGATTATATCTCCCAAGTTCATCATTATATCCAAATAGATTTCATCAAGGATCCCGAAATAACTTTTTTCAGAAATATCAATAGTGATAAATCTCAATATTTGATATTATATATATAAATCACAAAAATAAATCTGTGGATTTAAGAAATATATTCACATAATCATGAGAATAAAAGTAAAATTTTATCAAGTAATATTCAGCAATATTACCTTTAATATTTATCTCGAGGACTACAAATAATATATTGAAAAACTTACTTGAAGTAGAAGACCACTAACTTCAGTATCGGTAGAATTTCGTGCTGATAACGTGTTATAAAATTAAAAAGGAAACTACTACTATTGCAAGAGAGAAATATAAAGGGAACTCTTAAGAACTCTCAATAACTGAAATTTTCTTCGTTGTATATATTTTCTTATGAATTTCATAACAAATGAAGCCCATATTTATAGGCCTTGAAATTACTATGCAAGTAACTATGTAAGTCACTATACAAGATTTAAACGTAATAGTGGTGGAGTTATTCACAAAATTATTAGTGGGACATGAGGCGGCAGTCGAGGGATCAATAATTCATAACAAATGCAATATTTTATGTTTTTTATTTATTTTATTTTATTTTACTGTTATGAGTGTTGGAAGAAAAATCATGTAATTACATGAGGTATGCCGACGCATGTATTTTCCAGATACGTTTAAGATTATGTAACTCTAAGAAAAATTGGTATTTATAACCAACTAATGATAATTGAAAAGATTATTTGCGAGAAAAATAGTATTATTTTCGTCACAAATAATCCTTCTAATTACCAATATTAATTGGTTCTAGATGCTAATTTTTTTGTAGTGTGCCGATGTATGCACGTTGTGGGACAATTTGATTGAATTATATATGAACTATAAACATATTATCGAGTTGTACGTCGGCCGCTTATATTTATTATCGATCTGATTATAGAGTTGATCTCCTCATTCTATTTATGATATTGTATTTGAAGTATGTCGATCGTCTTTCAGTACATGTATCATATTTGGAGCTGCTTGAAGTAGTGTAATTGATTTTATCTAATTTATAGCTGGGAAATTTTAATGGAGTATTTTTTTAAAATAAAATTAATTAGGTTATATCTAAATATATTTTTTTATTAAAAATTATTTTTCTTGTTTTTTGAGATACAAAATTACTAATTAAAATTTTATATTTAAGTACTTCTAATATCTTCTTCTCATGAATTGATAATATGACTAATTGATCATTTAATTTTTCCTGCAATATTACTAATCTTAGATATAAGATTTATCAGTTTTAATTTTGAAAAACTTCTTTCTACAAAAATAACACTAGTAATAATAGATATTATTAATAAAATTCTATAAGTGATATATTTATTTAGAAAAGAATCAATTTTTTATTATATATAATTTAATATATCAATAGAAGTATTTTCTATTATTGGTAAAATTTCTTTTAAAACTTTTAATTTAAAAAATAAATCTAAACTATCAATATCATAATTCAAGAAGCTTTCAAGATTAAGATCACAACTTTTTTGCAAGCTATCATCCTCAAGTGATCACTTCAATTTCTTGATATCAAAAATATTTCTTGATATTAACGTTTCTTTATTTTTAAAAAGTCTCAACTAATTATTTTCTTAGTATTTTTTGAAACTTTCTTTCACTGTAGGGTCTTAGGCAACCACCTTATAGGAGAGCCAACCCTTACACCTATGCACAATCCATAAATACACCTACGTACCGATGATTATAAGAAAACCCCATATGCAACTGATATTCTCCCTTCATATCTAGCTCAAGCAGATCATCATCTAGGGCGGGCTAAGAACTAGAATTACCAAGCCCTTCTTGATCTCATCTTTCTCTCACGTACAGATCGATCAACCGGGAACCAACCATGGTGTTTCCCAAAGAATCACAAGACTTGGTTTATGGCATCAAGCTTTCGTCGGTCGGACCGGGAAGAGTGACCGGTTCGGACGTGGTTCATGACCTCAGTGGGATTGACATAGCCATGAAGTTGCACTATGTCAAAGTGGTCTACTTCTTTAGCAGCCAGGCAGCGGAGGGTTTAACCATAACGTGGTTGAAAGAAACCGTATTCGAATGCTTCTGTGAATTCTACTACACATGTGGCCGGCTCCGGCGATCGGAATCTGGCCGGCCGTACATAAAATGCAATGACTGTGGGGCTAGATTCATCGAAGCGCTCTGTGATATGACAATTGATGAGTGTCTACAGATGAAGGATTTGTACTCTGATCTGCAGAAGTTGCTTGTGTCCCAACAAGTCATTGGGCCTGAACTAACATTCTCTCCCCCAGTTCTCATGCAGGTCAGTAATTAGTGATACTTTTTTGACTTACAAAAAATATAGTTTTTAACATACATACATATATATATATATATATATATTAACAGTTAACACGTAAATACATATTATTATGTAAATAAAAAATATAAATATAAATAGTATTTTCATTAATTTATAAAGTTATTTCTTAGAATTTATACATTTTTACACTTAATATTAACATCTTTTGAATGTAAATATTAATATCCAAACATGAAATGTATGAGAAGAGATAAATGATAATTATATTTATAGACTTTGAAGTATGAAACTCACAAACTTTAAAAAATAGATAAATTTGAGATTTATATAAAAAATATTATTTTTTAATAATAAATTCTATTTTTTTTTTAAACGAATGGGACACACTAAAATTTTATCTAGTATTATTAAAAAGAAGATATTAAGTATGGTAAGAATTAGCTGCAATGCAGTAGTTAGTATTTTTAGGTTGTTTTGTTAAATTTCTCTTTTCTTTTTCCTTTTCACTAAATGCAGGTTACCAGTTTCAAATGTGGAGGGATATCAATCGGCCTGAGCTGTGCCCATTTCCTCGGAGATGCATTCTCAGCTGCAAATTTCATGAACAGATGGAGCCAAATCATGACCACATTTGGCTCTAACACACCAACCAACTTGCAGTACAAATCAAAGTACACACAGCACGAGAGATCCAAAAACCCTTCGCCGCCGTCACTTCCCGATGAACCACTTTCCCTTAAATGGGTCGACCCGGTCGGAGACCACTGGATAGTTTCTAATAACTGCAGAATGGACACATTTTCATTCCATATAACTGCAACCCAGTTAGCTATCTTGCACTCAGAAATCTCCGGCGGTCGAAACTCAAGTGACCAAGTTCCAATCTTTGAATCTATTTGTGCCATTATATGGAAATGCATAGCCAAAGTTAAATCAGGAGAAGATCATACTGCTCAACTCAGAACAGTGTCAATCTGCAAAAATGATCCAAGAAAACCGACCAAAGGGGAGATTTTTACAAATACCCAGATTATAAGCGCAGTTACCTTAGACTTGTCTGTAACGTCGGAGACGGACCCAAAAAGATTGGTAACGTTGCTGGTTAATGAAACTGTGGATGAAAGAATTAAGATGGAAGAAGTGGTGGAGAGGGATGATGGGGTTTCGGATTTCATTGTTTATGGAGCAAACTTAACGTTTGTGGATTTGGAAGGGGCTGATTTGTATGGGTTCGAGTTGAATGGATATAAACCAGATCTTGTGTATTGTACTGTCCATGGCGTCGGAGACGAAGGAGCAGTGTTTGTGCTGCCGGCGGCGCCAAAAGGGTCTGGTCCGGCCAATGGCGGCGGAGGAAGGATGGTGACGATAATCTTTCCGGAAAGTCTAGTGCCGGAGCTGAAAACAGAGTTAGCTAAAATGGGTTTAGGGCAAGGAGGCCATGACCTGACCTGACCTAAAGGGTACTGTTTTCAGCGACCCGAGGAACATGTTGACCGCCGTTATGTTTTACCATACTAAATTCGGCGGAGTAGTATGGTACTTACATTAAGTGCTTCTTTTTATTTTTATTTTATTTTTATTTTTTTGCAGCGCTGCCTTTATTTATTATGGGATTTCATCATTGAAAAAATTTTTGAATTTATTATTTATTTTTAAAAAATAAAAATAAAAATAGTTTTATTTTTTTCTTATTTTTAATTAAATATGATAATTTTTTTTAATATATATACAAATTTATATTTTTTTAAAAAAAATTTAACAAATTTAATATTAATACTCTTATATTGAAAAAGAAAATAACTTTAATATATATATTTTTTTATATTGAGAATTTCAGATAACTTTTTAAAATTTTTGGATCTTTCGTGTTTGGGTGGGATTAGAGGCGCCGATAATCGTTTCAAATTTGGTGCGATAATGTAATTTCTTTAAGCATTTTTAAAATATTTTTTTTGTCAAAAATACAAAATACAATACTATAATATAGATCTTAGAAAAAAACACTCAAAATAAGTGCACCAATAAAAAATCATTACTAAGTACAAATCTAGCTTGCACAAGTCCCGTGAGTGAGACTTGTACAAATCAAGCTTGTACAAATCAAGCTTGTACTTAGATTTTTCTCCAATAAAAAGATTAGGAGCAAACATCATTTTCCTTTCGTGATTAGCCTGACTGTAGGATTAGAAAAGACAGATGGTGAAAAGTCACCGATCAAAGAACTGACAATACGTTGAAAATTAAGGCCTGATTTATTTTTGGTCGGGCCTTAATATGTAGAAATGATATATATTTTAAAATTTTAATATAAATAAAATAAATAATTTAAAATAATTTAACTTTTTAAAAATTTTTAAATAAAATTTTTAAATCACAAAACAAAACTAACATTAAAAAAATATATTACAATATATATTTTTTTAACTTTATCTTATTTTATTTTATCTTATTTTATTTCTTTTATAAAAACAAACCAGGCATACATTTATAAAAATGGAAGCGACCTATTTTTATTAGAGGTGTAAAAAAAAGTTAAAAAACTAGAAAATTGGATAGGATTGGTCCAAACCAGTGGAAATGGTTCGATTTTAGGTTGGTATCGATTTGAAATTGATTGTTGTAATATCAAAATCGATCGGTATCGATTTGGCTCTAAGTATTTTAGGATTGGATTAGACTGGTTCAATACAATATATATTTTAAATTAATTTTTTTAATAACATATGTAATATAGAATAATATTTTTTTTATACTATATATAATATTTTATATATACATAGTATAGAATGTATATTAATTATAATTATATTTTATGACCTAATACTAATAGTCTAATACTATATTACTATTAGTAATATATTTTAAGTCTATGTATAAATTACTATAATAAATAATTACATATGAAATAATGATATAATACTACTACTATTATTAGTATTGGTATATTAATATTATCACTATCAATAATACATTTATAAGAAATTAAACTTACTATAACAAATATTAATATATAATTATTTTAATCACTATAAATAATATTAACATATATACTAATTTTATAGATTAATATAGACTAATTTAAAATTGAAAAATCAAATCAAAACTAGTAAAATTGATACTTTTGAAGTTAGGAAGTAATTGGTGCAAAACCAATTTTAAAAAATATAAAACTGACAATATCTAAATTTTGTCCAAATTATGATTAGATTGGACAAGACTATTTACACATTTACGCCCCTAATCCTTGGATCATCTGAACTGAGGTCGATACTGATTAATCACCCTGCATGCATGCATGGACGAGTGATCTGAGCGGGGCCTTGCTTAGAGCATTCTTATTCATTTTCTTATATATTTTCTTACATTCTAGTTAGAATATATCATTTATAAAATTTTATCTTAAAAATTTTACTAGTTTTTCAAAAATCTGATATATATTGTTTTTTATACTTTATTTTTATTCTATTAAAATAATCTCTTTCTATTTTTTTTTTCTATCACTATTATTTACAATCCTAACTACTCACCCTTTTGTCTTTTCCTTATGTTAAGCAAATATTAGCTTCTACATAAATTTTAAACAAGAAACTGACGTTTTATCCCGGTATGCTAGTAGCTTTAAAATTATTACAATTTTACAAATAATAATATTCACGTTTCTGAATAGTATTTTATTTGTAACCGATAAGTAGAATACAAGAGTTGCAATGGTAGAATAATATTTACTATATTTTATTTGTAATGAATAAACATCTCCATATACAAGTATTACTATTGTCCATTCACACTAGTCCTAAGACACAAATTTAATGTGCCGTGAATGAAACTATGTTATAATTATAGTTATTGAAAATGCCCATATACCAGACCCAAAAGTTTAGTACGTGTTAACATAACATTGCTAAGAATTTTTCAAAATAAATTGTCAAAACAAATAACCATGCGATTGAATCTATTTTTACATCTCTTTAAATCTATTTTTACACGATATCTAATGGTCTGGATGTCTATTGAGCCTTATATCTTATGAAGTTTAGTTTTTAATTGGATAATTGTCTATTGAACATATGCTGGTATTTTTGGATGATACCGACATAAAAGATTGCAAGCCTACCCAACTTGTGGCTAGAGATGAACTTGCATATTTGAAGGTATTTTCAGTTTATTTCGCTTAATGTGATTGTTCTTTACTGATGCAAACTCTTGTTTATCATTCTCTAGTTATCGATAGTATTTTTCCATCTCTGAATAATCTTGAAATTGATTCCCTTAATAGATTTAGTCGTATTTTTTTTATAGAATGGTTAAGACCGATGATTATGTTTGGATTGATTTATTGTCTTCACTAATTTAGTTCTATGCTGCAATATTACCCACTGGGTATACTGTTGTCTTCTAATTTTGTCAATAACGATGATAATTTACAGGATTTAAAAGTAGTAAATGATTTTTCAAAGGCTTATCTTTGGATTAGTATGCTTTGTAGTTCTATATCTTCAAACTGGAGAGTTTGAAATTGAATTCTCAATTGTGTAATTCAATGAATCAATAATGAACAAAAATACCTGATTTGATCAAGGAATTCTTGATGCTTCGTTGTTAGTAGATTTTAGTAATTTTTTTAATCATTGTAGTTTTAGTTGTTAAATTGTATTTAAAACTAGTTCTTTCTTATTGATCATGAAATTTTTTTCTATTAGTTTAATTGTTCTTTTCATACTTCTTTAAGCTGTCCTCTTGAAGAATTGACACTCCAAAATTATATTGCAACTACCATATTATTCTTTGGGCATAATCAAATTTTGTAAGCACATTTTACATTTGACAAGTATTGAAATTTGTAAGCACAATAGTACCACCACAATTCATGAAAATAAGACCACCAACAAATGAAAATCACCTCACGGATTTGGCAGTCGAAAAATCGACGTCCCTCATTATCTTTAGTATGAGTAGTTTGTCAACATACTTTAAGACAAAATATTATACAAGATATATATTGACAATAGTTTGCTGAGAGCAAGATATTGCTGGTGCTACTATTTGACCTAGGCATTTAGATCACTGTTTTAAATACCGTGCCGTACCGGCCGGTACGGCCCGAATTTTCCGTACCAGCCGGTCGGCTGGTACAAATAATGTTGAATTTCGTTTCGGCCGATTTTTTGGCCGTACCGGCCGGTACGGACGAAATCGGCCGAAAAATGTCCGGTACGGCCGGTACCGGCCGTACCGGATTTCGGCCATCCCAGTTTTTTTTTTTTTTTTAATTTTTTTACTATATTTTAACCTCAATTTAGACTAAATTAATTACATATATATATTTATCTATATAATTTATTTATATATTAATTATTACTTTGAAATATAATTTATAATTGTATTTATATATATAATTTATTTATGTATAAATTATTCCGAAACGGTACCGGTACCGAAATATTTCGTTTCAGTGACTTGACCGGTACCGGTACCGGTACGGTATTCAAAACATTGATTTAGATAGTGTTATCTTTCGTTTTGTAAGTTTATAGACAAATAGTGAACATCTGCATTGTTAACACTAAACTTTCTCTTGTGAAGTCTCCAAACATAGCCAAACCATTAACTCAACTTTGTTATTATCACAGCTGGGAGGACACAACCAAAATCATACAAAACAAGAAAAACATGCTATGTATAAATCCTAGTCACTTAATAAATTATGGACATATAACAATTGGTAGACATATTTAGACACATAGAAAAATAAAGATGTGATTTTGCTAGCCAGCTCAAGAATCGAATAGTAATATGTAAAAAACTTGGTACCCTCGAATGACTGCAACAATTGGTTGTCAGTACTCATTGGCCGTCCAAGTTGCCATGCCATGGAGATATGTACCAAATTTCTTATGTCCCCACGAGGCTTTGTCATCATCACATTCAAGGGGGTTAGAAAAGAAAAATCAACAATAAGAATGCTTTAATCAAACCAAAAAAAAAAAATCTGAGCAACATTATGCAATCACAATATAACACCAAGAAGTATAATTTACAAAATTCAAAAAAAGAATACTCAGCAAATCCAAACAGAAATGAGCAAAATCAGTATGCAAATAAGCCTCTTCCAATATCAAAATTGAAATAGCAGAAAATCAACATGCAAATATCACAACACCTTGTCAAAACGTGTGCGTGATAAGCACCATTGGGGGTAAAACAAAATGTTGTAAAAGGAACAATAGAACTATTGCATAATGTCAGAGTAGGAAATCAGCATGCAAAACCAACTTCTTCAAGGCCTTGTCAAAATATAAATGTGATAAGTAATATATGGATTAAAATAGAATGTTCTAATCCAATACTGTGCAACATGTAACGTGAATAACAACATAAAAACATAAATGAGAAAGTCAAAAAATTATGATGAAAATAGAAATTAGAAAGTCAAAAGTTGATGATCACAACAAAAAGTAATGCTAAATTGTTGTGTATTGAATAAATGAAGATCACATGAATAAATCCTAGTCACTAAGAAATAGATAGCGATAGTAAAGCAACTAAATCATGGCTAAATAAGAGTATTCTTATCCTTTTCCATAGGCAATGTGTGTTCCATCGGGCTCATAATGATTTTTTTTTAAATTTACAGCATGTATAAGACAGGAGCCTAACCTCGAAAGGCTACAAAACCTTAAACCTCGACTGCCTTTTGTGAAACAATCACAAAATACTTAGTGGCCATCCGGGATAGAATTACCCTACTATGTCGATTGGACCCCATTAAAACTTGTGAATTAACCTCTTCCTAAAAACAAATTAGAACCATCATCACAACTTTACACTAGATATGCAACATTCTTGAAAAATAGGCCTAAATCAAAACCAAAAACTGCATAGGACCCAACAGAGGAAGAACTAAACACAAGGGAATAAGAAAAGCAATAATTATTGAGAAAGATAACAAGAAAGAAAAAGAGTGTTGGAGTAGAGAGAATTAAAACAACAAAACAAAGGACATGGAATTCAACATCAAAAGAAAGATAGTGAAAATATACTCTAAATGAATTCAATTACAAAGGTGTTGAATGAAACAATGAATTCAATTACAAAGGTGTTGAATGAAACAATCTAATATACAAACCAACATAGCTTCTAGAATGACTGCCAACAAGTATATGAATGGATTGAAACCATAAAGAAACATGATGAAAACATGGTCTAATGACTTCAATTATAAAGCAGTAGAGAGAATTAAAGTAAACATCTCTAAAGCTAAAATAATCTATGAATGAATGGCTAACAAACAATCGATGAATGAATTGAATTGAAAAATAAAAAGCAAACCAGTTTATAGAATGTCTGCCTAGCAATGTATGAATGGATCGAAGCCAACTATGAATCAATTATAAAGAAGTAGAGAGAATCCATAAACATATTTATAGCAGAGACAATCTATGAATGAATGGCTGCCCAATAGTCTAAAACTCAAATCAAGAATTTAAACATCTTTAAAGATGAAATAGTCTAGAATGCAACCAAGAAATTCACCTAGAATGGCTGCCAACCTCAGTGTATGAATGTATTGAAACCAACAAACAATTTGTTCAAACCCAGAATAATGCAGTTTGTAATAGCCCTAAAAATCTTCATCTTAGTTTAATTAGTTAATTAAATGCTAATACACAAGATTAGTGGAAATTGGTAAAAGAATAAAATAGGCTTTGAAGAGATGGGCTTAGGAATGAGACTTTTGAGGAATGGATCAAGTAAATGGGCCAAGAGAGCAATGGTGAGTCCAAAAGCCCATAGAATGAGCCCATGGCCCATCAAGCCCATAGTAGAGACACATGTCACTTGGAGAAAAATCCTAGAAAATTATCCAAATACTTGTAGGAAAATCCTAGTTGGTGGAGATTGACTAGTAGGTGGATAGATGCCATGTAGGATTGAGTGTAGGATCTAATGGAATGATTTTCCTACCATGGAATCTTGGAGGTACAAGACACCATCCCTTGACTTGCCAATTGAGATCATGGTGTGTAGGGAAGTGACAAATGGCATGAAGAGAAGCGTGGAGGAAAGGAGCAAGGTGGTTTCGGTGGAAGGCAATCCGTGGGGTATATTTGGAGAATCTCATGGGGTATGGCCACCAACAAGTGATAGGACAAAGGGAAAGAGTGTGTAAGTGAATAAAGTACATGTGTAAGAGAGTATGGTGATGTGAAGAGAGGTATGGTGTGAGTGTAGGTGATGGAAATGACAAAAACTAGGAAAGTGGACAAAGTGGATTCGGTGGAGGCTTGGCTTGGCCGGATCATGCCTTGAATTCCAAAAAGCATGGCTTTGAGATCACTTGGATGGACACATGAGAGGATAGGGGAATGATGATGGAGTGAAAAGCAAGAAAATGGATGCTAGACACACCAAGAAGTTGCCGGCCATAGGAAGTGAGAAGGAGAAAGGAAAATCCACCAAGGCATGGCCAAGATTTGATCTTGGAATGGCCTAGAGTTGTCAATCACTCAATCTATCATTAGCCATACCTAAGTATGGTAAAAAATTTACCAAAGACCTTAGGAAAGAGAGCTGGCCGTGTGACCCCTTATGCAATTCCCTTAGCTCATTCCACTTGGACACATGCAAACACTCTCATTCTCTCTTCACCTCTCGGCCAAACTCACTCAAACCACTTCTACTTTTGCTTCTTCTCCCACATAATTTGAAGAACCCTATAGTAGTGAAGCCAAAAAGCAAGAGTGTTGAGGTGATCAATTCATTGGAGAAGGTTAGTGACTAAATTCATGCAAGCTTAGGAAGAACACACACACACATGTGACACTTTGTTTTGGTTAGAAGGAAATAGGGTTTCCTTTAAGTTTTATGTTCATGGCTAGCCTAATAAGAGATTTCATATGTGTATTTTCAGATTTTAAGCTAAAGTCTAATAGGAGTGTAGTAAGTATACTTTCACATTTTCCTTAACAATTCTTGTATATAGTGAGGTGATCATGCTTGTTGGATTAATGGTTGTAATTGCCATGTTTGGATTGAATTGATTTTTACTTGTCTTTGATGTAAATATTCTTGTGTAAATCTCTATGATGAAATAAGCTTAGAAAGTGAGTAGAGATGACGGATCAATTATTAGTTGCAAAATGAAGTGAATAGCATGACTATTATATGAAAGGATGAAGTTGATGCATGATGGATTTTAATGTTAAGTATCAAATTTGGTGTTGTTAAGATAAAGTTTATTTGAGGAAAATTAGTGATGAAATTGATTTATTCATGGAAAATATTATTTTGAGGAAATGGAAATGGACATGGGAATAAAATACATGATTGGTATGAATTGAATTGGTGTATACTTGTACATGGGAAGAAGTAACCACTTGTGCATGATGACTAGTAATGTTTACTTGGAATTTTATGATGTTTAAAGTTGAGATTAGAAGATTTAATTATATTGCTTTGTGGTGGAATTATCTAGTTGTGCTTATAGAAGAAACTTATAGAAAAGGAAGTTTTGAATAGGTTAATAGAAGGAATTTCCCAAGTTAGAAAGGTGAAGGAAGGAAGTTAGAAATATTTAAGTTTGGAGATGAAAATGTCTACTTGGTGGATTAGAGGGTTTCGGTTACCCCATTTTCTAAGGATGGTATATGTTTTAATTTAACGCTTTTAAATTGTGGAGGATAATTGGAGTCAAATGATGAAGGAAAGCCCTAGGAATTTCCCTAGGAAGATTCGGCCATGATAGGTTGGAGATGGGTCAAGTACCCCACTTCAATCCTAGGCCCAATTTTGGGTATAGAGCACGATGATTAAGTAGGAAATTGTGAAGTTATCCCAATGAGGGAGAAAAGAAAATGAAATGTGAATGCACTCGAGATTGTCTCGGGTTTTGCATGAAATTAAGTGAGCATTGCATGTCCCATGCATAAGTCATGAAAAGTATGTTTTTAAAGTCCAAGATGTTTTTAAGAAAAAGAAAAGAAAAGAAAAGATTGAATTTTTGAAAGAAAAGAAAAGAAGCAAAGTTTTATAAGAACCCCAAAGGCTGGGACGGGGAAGTGCCCCAGTGGAACTCCCTGTCCACTCAGGAGTGTTTAAAGTCGAGTGGAAGCCCCTAGGTCGACGAAGAACAGTCGGCGGACCGTGTATGGCACCAAAAGGTGTCCGGAGTGCGGTAGCACCTAACGCTGGTGGGTGCCAAGGATGGATATGGTGTAAGGACCTGCCGTTTTAAAGTTATAAGACGCACTCACATTAAGGTGATGCGGTAACCAGCAGGGAACACGCGGTGCTTAGGGGAGCCTTGTTGTGTCTCATATATGTTAAGTGAAAAGTCATGACAAGATGGGCTTTCGAGCCATAAGAAAGATCTGTTTAAGATAAGTGGCGCCTAAGAAAGAATAAAAGATACGAAATGTTTTAAAGAAAGGATTTGAAAAGTAACGATATGAAAAGAAGTCTGAAAGAAGAAATCCGTATGAAAGTTTTACGAAAAGAAGTCCGAAAGAAGCAAGTCTGTTTAAAAGTTTTCATGTGCATGTGCATGAGTCAGTCATTCATTGCATGTGCATTAGTTAAGAATGTTTTGTTCACTTATCTGTATATTTGAAATGTTCTGGTTTAAGTGCTAGTGTACTTGCTGAGATTTCTCCAGAAATCTCACCCCCTTTTATTATCTCTACTATCGCTCCCTTGGGAACGATAGAAGTTATTGCAGGACATGATGGATCCCCGGATTACGACTCTCGAGAAGATGGGTCGGACCCTCATGGGCCCGACTAAGACTGAGACTGCTGGGCCAGTGACCCTAGAGTTGGGTCAGTGGGCGGCAGAGTCGCTTCCTATGGCGACGTATTTTTTTGACGACCTACGCCCGGTGCTGTTTGGTGCTAGGAGTTGACGGGCTCCTCCACATGGGACGCCTGTTTACGTCATCCTCTGGGATGATGTGTGACGTAGGCCCAGGACTGAGTCTGGACAGCCTTCGTTGTGGCCCGAAAAGAACCCGCCTATTAGTATGGTTGGCGGAAGGAGGAGTGTATTGGCAGTATCTTTATTTTGTATTCACCGATGTATTTTGAGGAAAAATCTTCCCGTTGTTTTGGGAAGTACTTTTGTATAAAACTGTTTACATTGGTGACTTTAGCTTTGATATATGTATATGCATGTGATGTTTAATTTGGGTTTTATTTCGTTAACCATGTGATGTGCGACGAACGTAACGTTTCGTCGATTGTTTATGGCTTGACCTTTTCCGCTGCGAGTAAAAAAAAAAAAAAAAAATTTACCATAACCTAAAACAAGGCTCTCACACGTAAAGATGAGGGATGACTTCCTTGTGACGTGGCGCCGACAGCGGTGGTATCAGAGCAGTTAAGTCTCTGGGTAAGAAACCACAAGTCCTAGGAGAAAGAATCACATGGTATAGGTTATGATCCTTTAGACTTAGGTCTGAATCTTTAGATAATGGATTGGAGATAGTAGTGATATACAAGTATGATGTGATGAGTTACAAGAATCGGAGCACAGGAGTTAAGGTAACTCATACGAAGATTATGTGCTTTTCAGGGAAGAATGGCAGGAGGGCGTCGACGTGCCCCTACTCCAAGACCCGAAGCATTACTGAGAGTTAATGTTTCGAGTCCAGTGCCGACCGTAGAAAATGCGCCACTAATTTCGCCACCTCAAACCGGAGGAAGGGAGACCCCGAATACCCCGTTGGATGGTGGACAAGCGATAGCAGAAGCTATTCGCCAGATGACGGAGTTAGTGAAGTATCAAATGGAGCAGAGCCGATGTCACCCAAGCGCAAGTTGGGGCGCCGACACAGTTTATGATAGTGATCCCAAGTAAACTATAGCAGCTCTAATTACTAATTTCATAAAACTAAGTTCTCAAACTAAACAATTTGCTCAAACCATATACTAATTTCATTGTACTATAATAAAGGGAATATTTACCAACTAAAAAGAATAATATACAATACAAAACTACTCAAATAAATGCAAAACTATACATGCCATTAGACAAATTAGCAAAGATCAGAAAAATCCACAACTGCAGTTTATATGAAAAATAATGGTAGAACCAAAAAAAGCTAAGGTTTTGGATTTTGAGTTCCCCATGAAAATTTATACATGCCCTCAGACCAATTAGCAAAGATAATAAAAACTTACAAATGCATCTTCAAATGCCAGATAATGGCAAATCTAAAAAAGCTAGGATTTTTGTTTTCGAGTTAGAAAAGATCCAAATACATACACTTATTAAAAAAAATACAAATACATACAACCAAAAAGTCGAAATTGTGTAATGTCTCATATGAAAGCCATGGCAATCAAAAAATTTACTTGATTGTGTGTTCAATTTGTGTGAAAGTGAAGGATGGAGTCCAGTCATGGAGGATCCCAAATATGTGATGCACTTGTGCGACAGAGAAGGATAGAGTCAAGCCATGGAGGATCTCAATTCTCACAATATTTTTGTGTGAGAGAGAATGACAAAGTTAGCCATAGAGGAAGCCGACATAAAATTTTTCTATGAGAGACAAGGGGGAATCCAGCCTTGGATGAAACCGAGTGTTGGAAAGAGGACTAACATATGTTCTAGCCAATGGAGCAAACCGTGTGAGGGAGGGGCTATATAGACAAGGGCACCCAACAGTTTAAAGAGGTTTTTATGCAAGACCAATAGTAGGGAAAGGAACAAAATTACGATTGGGATGTACAAAGGTTCTCTAAATATGGGAGACTACTATAGCAACCCAAGCTCAAACCCCTAATTTAGGAATCCAGATGTGAGGAAGTTATGGGTACAAACCTTAATTTTTTCCCAAAAATATATAGATAAATGGTCTTTAGGAAATTGGATGGGAATGCAAGAAGCTTTACAAAATGACGTCGTTTTGTTTATGATCCTAAAACATCCCATTCCTCAGACTCTCAGTCTTAACTCCCATGATATTCTCTCTCTCTCTCTCTCTCTCTCTGTCTCTCTTTCTCTCTCTCTCTCTTATTAGACCTACCCCTTCTCTCACTCTAGGTCCGTCACATGTAATCATCATCTCAACTATGTTTCATATATCTAGACATCAATCTTAATTTACTTTTCTTATATTTTCACTTTGGAATCCATAATAAGAAGTTTAATATTGTATAACAATTTTTTCTTTAGATTTATACTAATAAGTTTTTTGTTTCTCCTAACTTAATTTTAGTTTAATTTTGGTGAAGCCACATCCTTAAAAATAACTAAGATATAAAAGATACAAAATCTTATGTTGATAGGAATAAAAGTTGAGAGAGATATTTCTTCTTCTTCTTCTTCTTCTTTTTTAATTTTTTTGAGAAAAGGGTCACTACTATATATAAGGTCAACCAAGAAGGTTGAAATATATCGAGGATAATCCTCCACATGAATGGATTCCTCTTCGAACTTAAGGGAATCATTGGCTAAACAATGAGCCACTGAGTTGAGTAGTCTATGAACATGAACAAAGTTACAAGAACCTAAACTACTTAGTAAAATTTTGAGGTTCGATACAATTCAACCCACAGAGCTCAGGTTTTCTTCTTGGCTATTGATGGCATTAACCACATTGAGTGAATCACCCTCAAATATGATGCCTTTAAGACCGAGATCAAAGTAAAATTTGACAACTCTTAGTGCTGCCATGGCTTTCCCAAGTAGCGGGTTAGGAAAGGCTGAGCAAGAAGCTTGCAGGGTGGCTATTACCTGGCTAAGCCAGTCCCTAATTATGACTCCAATCCCCACTGGAATGTATCCTATCAATGACGGTATCCCAATTCACTTTGAATTGACTTGGAGGTGGTTTGCTCCATGATGGTGCAGGTGGAAGATAGGCATGTTTCTTGACAGGTGGAGTCTTGGAGTTGATAAGGTCAGATCTGCATGAGGCCACCTGGGAGGTTTAACTATTGAGGAGAGAAGAATTGTGACTCGAGAATGAACTTGTTCCTTCTTTGCCAGAGAAGTTTGGCTATGAGGGCCACTGTGGTGTGCTCTTCCACTAGTAGTGTTGCCAACAGATCCTCCAAAATAATGTGGAAAGGAACCTCACTGACATTAAGCTTCTGAATTCTTCTAGAACTGCAACTCCAAACAAATTAAGCAGCTCGATAAGACCATAAAACATGTGAATTTAGGAGCTTGAAAGCATAACAGGCAGAGTGGAGAGAATATCTTAACAGCTCTCCATAAGAACATCCTCACTTTGTTAGGGACTGGTAGGTGCCAAATGCATTTCCAAAGTGCTAGAGGAGCTAATGGGGAGGAGGTTTGGCCTTTCAATGCCGCTGAGAGAGTAACCACGAGGTGGTGAGCATATAAGAGTTATAAATTATTTAGAGGGGGTCATTTTCTATATTTATAGAATTATAAATAAAATATAGGGGTATTTTAAATTTTCAAAAAACCATAGCCCCCCGACCCTAAGGTTAATGTAAGTCCACCCCTGTATTCTTTTAGTAGATATTTACTTGATTGCGGATTCTACGAGTTCCAACCGTTTCTGGTCTTTATAAAATGTTAAGCTTTTGTTTGGGAAGAAGGTAATGAAAACTTAAAACTCAAACTTACATATCAAAACACTATAAGAAAATTATTATTTATAATAGTCCATAAAAAAGTAGCCAATTTCACAACAAAAAGTATTTTCATCCATTTTTTATAGTCGCAAAGGGGCCATGAAAAGTGCACCACAAAAGTTATCTTGCATCGATAAATTTCTGGTAGCAAATTGTCATCTACATTTCTAGCGATATTTGTTGTCGAAAAAAGTTATCTGTTCGGTCACAAAAAATGTGGAAACCATGGTTACATGTGGTTGCAAATACTTCTTTGCAGCCGTTTTTATTGTTGCAAAAAATTTGTGTAAAAGAATTATTTCCAGCGATCAAAAATTGTAGGAAATAGTATGTAACAATATATATATATATATTTTATATATATAAATATATTATTGAAACCTCTTACAAACGGATTTAAGTAAAGAAATTACATAATTGTCTAACTACACAATGCCATGACAGAACCTTGGCATCTAGTAGGAGTCATAGAGGGATTTAAGTAAAGCTTTGCTGAGGATAAAAAAAAAACCTATATTTCAAGTGGATGGATGAAGAATAGTGCTTCATGCACATGATTTCATATATAAAACCACTTTAAAGTTTGGCCAGTTTGGAGGGATCTTCTTTGTAAGTGGCAATGAATGCGCCTTGAGAACCTACACATCACAAGCACAAAGTACTTCAAAGAAGGGAGGTAAAACGAAGCAATTCATACTAGTTTTGTATTATTCTTGGGCAAGTTATTTTACCCAGTTTTCTATCATACATCAGAAACTATAGGGGAAGATTTGATAAAACAGCAATAAGAGAATAACAGCCTAATATAAAGTTGTAACATGTGATAGGAAAATATACAGTAACTTCCCTTGCTGTCTATGAAAGAAATACAGAATATATCCACTGCAAATGTGAAAGTCTGTTCAAAACGAACGTGGAATGACTTCATACATTGTGTTCAAACTGTGGGATAAGCACCACACTAATGATTTTTAAGGAGATAAAAAAAATGAAAAATCAAGGAAGAGTTCAAAGGCCTAAGGTGAGTTTGGGGAAAAAAAACCAATTCTTTGCTCAAGGAAGAGTAAGAAAAATGGTAAGAGATTGTTAAAATCCATTTCTCATTCTCTACAAATTACATCATAGCTAACAGGTAAAGATATATAGTAAAATCATAACTATATATAAAAATGACATCTCAATAAAACCATTTTTAATAAAAGCTTTCATTTTGAAGAAAAAAGTTATAATTTACCATATACATATAGGAATAAAATTATGAAAAACACAACATAGCATCTCCTTTAAATTTTTAAAACAATCAGATTTTAGGTTGTAATATTCATCCATTGTAATTTTTGTAGTGACATTTTTAAAAAGCTTGTTCTCAATAAAAACTAATAGGTTATTTTTCATATGCTCGTTTTACATTCTAGTACATAAGTTAGTTTACACAAGTTTTTATATAAATCTAGATGAGTTCTTATATATGCCTACCTACACCACACGTCTATCTTGTTTTTTTTTTTTCCTATTTAAGTAAAACATGTGTTTTAGGTCTCCATTATGAGACTTTTTGAATTTTCTCCACCCCCCGCCTTGTGGCACTCCAACGTTTCTTCGTGTGTGTTCCACCGCAGTCCTCCTCCATGTTCTTTCTTAACCACCAACAAGTTGTTATAAATTCACACTTTACAGGTTGAAAATGCTCTCAGATTGTGTAGTCCAGCTTTCTCTCTCTCAAGGTGTTGTCCAAATTTCTTTTCGTTAACTTTTGCTTCAAAGATTTGTTCTTTTCTAAAATCTATGTTGTATATGCAAAAAGTTGTGAGCTAGGATTAGATGACTAGGATTTATTTGAAACATTAATTGGATGAATGTAATTTTATTAGATCTCTAGGATTTATTCGAATTAGTAGATCAAAGTAATTGGTTTTGTTTATTCTATCCTTATCTTGAATATTTAAATTGAAAGATAAGTAATCCAAGTTTTAAAAAGACCATAATGAAGATTAAAGGTTCGAAAAAGTTGAAGATATCAAGTGATCTGATTAAAACACTCAAATCAAGATACCTAAGCAGATTTAAATTTGAACTATCAAGAAGACATTCTTTTGAAGAGTTTTAGCGTGATATGTTAGTAGTTTATTAGTACCATAATAAAGTGAATAATTGAATGAGACTATTAATAAAATCCTGATACAAATCAACCACTAAACAATTTATTTAAAGAGGGGCTAGGTTGAAGGTTAGATCAATACTTTGATTAGAATTGTTGAGAGCTTGAAGATTTAAGAGAACTTCAAGTGTTCATGTGTGAGAAAATTCTTGAAGTTGTTCATTCTTTTCGGTTTGAGTGTGTGCTACTCCAAGAGGGAGTTGAATGTTCATGTTTAGTCACTGGAGGTTTCGAAAGGAAAGTCAATAGATTGAAGATCGTCAGAGGTTCTGACAACTACTGCAATAGTCTTGTCAAATAAGAGTGTCTAGTTGTAATAGTTTTGTAATCTAAGAACTTTACTTATAATAAAACATAATCTAAAAAATTGACATTCCTAGATTTGGCTTCATCATAGGATTTTACCATTGAATAGTTGTTTATTGGGTTTTCCTTCATAACCAATACTGTGTTACTTTAAGTTATTATTTTATACACATTATTGGTGGTTGCGAATCAATATTTTGATTATCTCATGAAGCATAAGATTGATATACAATGGTAACTTGGAAATTTCAATTCACATCAGAGCGTGGTTCATTCATTTTTTAGTGCGATTTGTTCCCCTGTTAATCATGTACTTACCATCATCACTACCACAATTTAATGGGGGAGAATTTTGCTTATAGTAAAGTTAAGATGAAAGCATTTATCAAGCCATTAGATGAGCAAGTTTGGTACTCAATTGAGTAAGGATGGACTAAGCCTGAGGTACTTATTGACATCTGGACTCAAGATGAATCCAGAAATTGTAGTTGGAAAAGCAAGGGTCTTAATGCTATTTTTATAGTAGTTTCTCCTAAAGAATTCAAGAGAATTTCTATGTATGAGATAGTCAACAAAATTTGGGATATTCTGAAAAGCACACATGAAGGAACTAAAACAATGAAAACTTCCAAATCACAAATTTCAACCTCCAAATTTAAGAAAATCAGAATGCTGGAAGATGAGAATTTTAATGAGTTTTATGCAAAATTTAATGATATTGTGAATTTCAGGTTCAATCTAGGAGAAAAAGTGGAGCACTCAAGGATTAAAAGGAAGATTCTAAAATTCTTGCTTGAGAGATTTTGGCTAAAAGTAACAGCCACAGAAGAAAGTAAGAAGTTGGAGACAATTAGAGTTGCAGAACTGGAAGGCTCTCTACAAACGTATGAATCTTCACTTCCTCAACAAAAAAAGAGGTAAGTCTATTGCATTCAAATATGTAAAGGAAGATCATGAATTTTTTTTTTTTTTGATGATGAAAATCTTAACAATGATGATTTAGCATTGGTGGCTAGGAAATTCATAAAATTCATGTTCAATAAAAGAACTAGTGGAAAGTAAAAGAAAAGTAAAGATTTTTTGCTAAGGGGAATATGTTTGAAAAATAGAACAAAGACAAATCTAAGCATAAAGAAAAGGTTAAATATCATGAATGCTCAGGATATAGTCACATAAGAATTGCGTGTCCTAATTTTACAAGAAATTAAGAAAAAACACTAAATGTCAATCTTAGCAATGATTCTGATTATGAAAGATCTAGTTCATCATCTAACGATTAAACTGCTTTTGTTACTTTTTTTGCTTTTGTGAATGAATGTCCTGATACAAGCAAAACTCAAAATGATGATGATAGCGATTTTGAAGTTGCTATAATTGTTGTTGATCATGAATTGAGTTTACAGAAAGCCTACGATGACTTGTGTGAAGAAGTAGTAAAACTTAAGAAATTAAATAAAAAGCTGTACAGTGGATGATTACTCAAGATATATTTGGACTATCCTATTAAAAGACAAATTTGAAGTATTTGACCTTACCAAAAAATTGCTCAAAAGACTGCAAATAGAGAAGGCTCTTTCTATCTCTAGAATTCACAGTGATCATGATAAAGAATTTGAAAATTCTAACATTTCTTCTTTTTGTGATCAATAAGGCATACTTTAAGAATTCTCTACCCCAATTACTTCTCAACAAAATAGAATAGTGGAAATAAAGAATAGAGCTATTCAAGAAATGGCTCGAAACATATTGAACAGTAACAGTTGGAGTTATATTTCTGGGAAGAAGTTATGAATACTACTGGTCACATCTTAAACCGAGTGGTGCTTAGACCTAGAACAAAACTCACCCCCTAAGAGTTTTGAAATAAAAAAAAACCCACATTCAAGTACTTTAGAGTATTAGAAAATCTAGGCTTATCTGGCAGGATCGAGAAAATCTATATAAGTTCAATAGCAAGAGTGATGAAGGGATCTTCTTTGGATACTCATCAAATAGTAAAGCGTATAGAGTTTCCAATCTATTGACTCAAACAGTTATGGAATCAATCAACGTAGTTGTAGATGATAAATCCGTAGAGACGACCAACAAGGAACTTAAAAATATCATTGAGATGGTTGAAGAAAAATCATCAGAACAGAAGGAGACAAACCAAGTGGGGAATGCCTTTCAAAATTCTGATCACTCACGTGAAAAAGAGCCATACACAAGAATCAGTCACAATCACCTGAAAGAAAATATCTTTGGTGGGCTTGATGAAGGTATGAGACTTAGAAAAAGTATACTAAATCAAGTTTCCTTTGTTTGTTACTTGTGCCATGTTGAACCCAAGAAGGTTGAAGAAGCTTTAAGTGATGAAAGCTAGATAAATGCTATGCATGAGAAACTTCATCAATTCACCTGGAATGAAGTTTGGGAGTTGGTTCTGCAACCTAAGAATTACAATATTATTAGAACAAAGTGGATCTTCAAGTACAAGTCTGATGAGCATGAAAGCATAGTTAGAAACAAATCTAGACTAGTTACACAAGGATACACACAATTTGAATGGATCAACTTTGACGAAACCTTTTGCACCAATTGCTCATTTAAAATCTATTTGCATATTGCTTGAATTAGCACGTCACTTAAGTTTTAAATTGTACCAAATGGATGTTAATAGTGCATTTCTAAATGGCATTATTCATGAAGAAGTTTATGTGGAACAACCTAAAGGATACTCTAACTATTTGTTTCCTAACCAAATGTACATGTTGAAAAAGCACTCTACCGATTAAAACAAGCATCTCTGGCATGGTATGAAAAGTTGATAACTTATTTACTTGAGAACTGGTTCACGAGAGAACAACTGGCAAAACTCTCTTTTTAAGAAAAACTAGTAAACAACTTCTCATTGCTCAAATTTATATTGATGACATTATAGTTGGAGCTACTCTTGATTCACTTTCTCATGAGTTTTCTAAAGAAATAAAATCAGAATTTGAAATGAGTATGATTGGTGAGTTCGCCTTCTTTTTGGGAATTCAAATTAAACAATCCACAGAAGGAATTCTTATTTTATTATGACACCCCCAAATTTCACTTGTGATTGGATGGACATTTGAAGCGTCGAGACATGCAATACAAGGTTACATGTCATGTTCATAATATATAAGATGCAATGTTCTTAACATGCAGCTAGCATTATGCAATATTCGTAGTGGATATATTTTTTTTTCTTTAGCCATATTATGCACCAAGTTGAAAATATCTCAACTACTTAAAATATACTTCATACAAAAAGACATACTAAACAGTTGGGATCATAATGTCATTCCAAAATGGCTATGATCAAAAGAGTACTATAGATAAAACTTTATAGTACAAGTAGTGATTTAACTATTATATTAACATTGACGTTGCATCGTTACTCAGTTAACCATGTCTAGATAGTCGAGAACCAGTTCTCCTTCGGCTCCTATAGCATAACTTTACAAGTTTATAGAAAACCTCACACAAGTTAATGATGTATGCATGGTAGTAAAAACATGAATGCATAATCAAAGTCAAAAGTAACCAAAACATAACTTTACATACAACATAACACAATAACATATCTTCATCTATCTTTAAATACTCCATAACCATATCCTCATCTATTTCCAAATACTCCATAACCATAAATACGATAAGCCAAGTCTTAATACAATTGATCAGCCACAAAATAACAACCTTTCAATAATTTCAATAATATTTCTCAACAATGTTGTACTTGCATTCTATTCTTGATCCTTAACTAAAACATTCACTTTATCTAAAAAATGTATGGAGATAAGGGACGAGCTATCAACAACTCAACAAACAGATAACATATCTTCATCTTCATCTTCCATATCATATCGCATCACATCATACCAAGTCTCATATCATGTATTATGTTTAACTTTATAATAGGGTTGTGCTACCCTCGATGTGAAACTTTCCCTTATTTATTCTTGAAATTCCAAGTATGCACACAGAAAAGAATACATAAAAGACCACTTTGTTCTCTAAATGTATGCACTCATATCCTATCCTATCCTATCATGTTGGTACCAACCATGTCACGTGAAACCATATCATCATATCATAACTATATTCAGAATTAAAATAAAATAGATAAGTATGCTAATTTCATATTTATATCATATCAAATCAGGTACTAGACATCTTTATATCTTTTTCAGATAATCAATAATAGATCCAAAATATTTCATATCACATGTATAAAAATTTTAGTTTTTCATATTCGTTTTTTTGCACATTTCAAGAACGTGTCAAATATTGTTCATGTCTACACATTTCATGTCAAAAAAATATTTTTCTTGAGTGGATGCAGAACACATATATTGAGGTTGTTTTCACATTTTCTTTTAAAAGAATATATTATTGCACATTTTACAAAACCAATCTTAGTTCAATTTCTTTCTAATGCAAATCTAATATAAAAATCCCACTTATTTAGACCTCTTAACTTTTCAAAATTTCTTCATCAATACTGCATAAATATTAATTTTCACGTATAAAATTGACACGTACATACATAGATATATGAAATTAACACCACTCTATATTCAAACCTACAACACTAAGTAATCTATTTTTCAAAAATCTAAGTCTCTTGAAATCCTAAAATATCAAAAATTCTCAAATCCATTAATATCCACTTATCCCAATTCCAGCATACTCACAAATCTATTTAAGAGATCAAAACTCAACCCACTTAAAAATAACTTTAAAAATGTTATGTTTTGTTTTAAAAATCAGATGGAAAAAATGAAATAAAAGATATTTTAAGAAAAGTGAGGTGCTATATGGAAAATAAAAGACCAAAGATCAATTTGATGGCAATTTTTTTGTGAATAACATTAAAACTTACATGCTGTGTTTTGCGTGAAATGAAGAGAAAAAGACACTTTTAGTTTTATAAAGAACAACTTCCATACACTTTAAAAGAACTGAAAATTGAAAGTTGAATATATACACAACTGAGTAAAAACAAAACGTGCGAATGAGCCAAGGGCTAGGTGGCCAGTGGATGGGCGCGGTGGCACGTCACTAAAGGAGAGAGATAGTGATGGGATTGAGTGAACACATAGTGAGAGAAAGGGACGAAGAAGCAGTGGGGGCGTTCGACGAAGGCTCGTCTCGAGGGACAAGGCATATCTGGGGGCTCGAGGATGATGGGGAGGTGACGACTGATAGATTCTGTGGCTAACCCAATGGTTTTTCCAATCAGACAGTGGTGCTCGACCAGGTTGGTGGTCTTCTCATTTTTGCTCTGTTTCAGGGGGTGGAAAATAAGAGATGTTGTGATTTTCAGCGTTGATCACTAGAGAGGTTCTAGGTTGATGCTCAGTGGTGCATGGTGGCAGATAGAGGATGACAACAATGTGGTGGACTCGATTGTGGCTTTGCGTAATGACCGGGTTGAAGGGGTAGTAGCGGCGGAAGGCTGAAAGAGTCACGATAGGCTTATGGCTCTAGTGGTTTGCGGGGGTGGCCAGGATTAGAAGGCTACGACAACTTGGGTTTCATCAAGCATGAGGGGTAAACATATATATAAATAATGGATTGGAGACATAGAGAAAATCCTAACGATGATGGAAGAAGAATTGAATGTATATCTAAAGCTAACTACATGCCGTGAAAATTGAGGAAACATAATACTTGCATGAATGGGAGTGGACAAGGTGAAGCCGTGAGGGCTGCGAGTGGAGAAAGTGTGTATTGCAGCAGTTTCTAAATTGCAAGTCAACAAAATACAAGAGCTTCTATATATAAGGTTAGGTGGGTGAAAACCCTAGAGGAGAATTAAGAGGAACGTGTATTGAGTGGATAAGTAGTGTGAGGGAGTTATATATCCGTTTATACGTAGGAAACCGACTCATGGAGACATGCATGTGTGGAGATGTGGTGAAGGGCAACTGCAAACCAATTAGGGTTTAAAAAATATCTCCCAAAAATACGGGACTGTATAAATAAATAAAAACATAGGGTCTAGAATTTTAAATGAAGAAGGGACTCTAGTGTCTATTTGAGTCTTGGTGGCTAAAGTCCACTTGAGATCAAGTAAGCCAATTGTGAAAATATATAGAAAAATCTCAATCCTTATCATTGTAAAATTTAAAGCTGTGGTAAATAACAAAAAACCTTTAATAGACAGCTCTACATCCACCCCACCAAAACCTATTGCCCCCACATCCAATATACTCGAGCAAATAACCCCCTATCTCAAAAATTTGATACATTTGCTGAAAAGTGGGAAGAAGAGTTTTCCAGAATAGAGCAATAGATTACAACCATTCAAAATGATGGAGTGCAAGTGAATGATAGGCTAGTACATTTGTCTCTTGATGTGCAGTAGGTGCATGAATGTATTGCTGACTCAAATGCAAAGAAGAGGCTAGTTTAGCTTCACGTTGACAAGAAGGGGAGATGATTTTGGGGGGGAACTGATGAGCTAAAGGCAAGCTGAAGGAAGAGGAAAAGCTCAGGAGGAATGCTGCAGTGATGCAAAAATATTTTTACTCGTTTTAAAATTTTTCAAATTCAGTTTAAGTTGTACTTAAGACAAAGTTTGCCCTTTTGATTTTCTGTTCAAACTGATTTGTTTTGTTTGAACTTGTGTACTAATTCTGTCCATAAATATTTCATTGACCATTAACATGATGAAATAAAAATATAATAGTTCTGCACGAGATCATTGCTCTTGGCTTGTTTGTTTTACATGTATTCATCACATTTATCCAAAGTATGTTTTGTCATCAATCTATCAAAGGGGGGGCATTGTAAATGTAAAAGGTTGTTGGCTAAGATTATATGACTAATATTTATTTGAATCATTGGATGAATGTAGTTTGATTAGATCTCTAGAATTTATTCGAATTAGTAGATGAATGTAATCGGTCCTTTTTATTTTATCTTTATCCTTATCTTCAATATTTCAAATTTAAAGATAATTGATCTTAGTTCTAAATAGACTATGATAAGATTGAAATTTCATAAAAAGCTAGAGATATCAAGTGATCTGATTAGAAGACTCAAGTGAAGACATTAAAATAGATTTAAATTCAAACTATCAAGCAGATATTCAGTTGAAGAGCTTCAGCACGAAACGTTAGCAATCTATTAGCAGTGTAACAGAGTGAATAACTAAATGAAACCGTTAGGAAAATCCTGATACAAATCAACCAATGGACAATTTATTTAAAAAGGGGTCAGTTGAAGGTTAAGATCAATACTTTGATCAGCATTGTTGAGAGCTTGAAGATTTAAAAGAACTTCAAGTGTTCGTGTGTGAGAAATGTTTTTAGAAGAATTTTCTAATTGCTCATTTTTTCGGTTTGAGTGTGTGCTGCTCCAAGAAGGAGTTGAAGTGTTCAGCTTCAGCCACTTGAGGTTCCAGAAAAAAAAGTTAATAGATTGAAAATCGTTAGAAGTTTTGGCATATACTGCGATAGAAGACAAATGGATCGTTTGTCTTGCCCAGTAAGAGTATCTAGTTGCAATGGTTTTATAATCGAAGAACTTTAATTGTAATTAATCTTAATCTAATAAAATTATTTTTTCCTGGGTTTAGCTACTCTATAGGATTTTATCATTGAAATATTAATCATTGGATTTTCCTTCATAACCAATACTGTGTTACATTAAGTTATTATTTTATGCACATTATTGTTGCTTATTAATTAGTATCTGGAATATTCTCGTGAAGCATAACATTAACATATAGGGGTGACTTGAAAATTTCATATACCCTAAAGATAATGTTTTTCTAAAGCTTATGCTAGTTTATCGGTAAAATCGATATTTTCAGATCTATGAAATTGTTCTTCATAGGTTCCTTTATTCGATTTTCTTGTTATGGAATTTAATTTAGTTATGTTTCAAGATGATGTTCTTGTTATATTTTTGTGTTTGTGTTAGATTCTTTGTGTTTTATCTTAATTATGAAAATAATATAAATGAATATTAAATTTGGTTGTTATACCTTATGTTGTTCTTAGTTCTTACCAAAGAGGAAGCGTGCATTTAGCATTTTTGGCAGCTTCTAGTAATTCAATCAGCATCTTAGGGTTGATTTGTTTTCATAGATAATATGAGATACAAGTTAAAATTTGAATAAATTATTATTATATATTTTTTAATTTAGTTTTATTTTTAGATTTGAAAAAATTATTTTGGAATTTAAAAAAGTTGAATTGTTTATTTTATCTTGTATGAAAATTTGGAAAAGTAGTAATAATAAAATGATAGTGTTTGTGAAAGTGAAAGTGAACAAGACCTTAATGTGTTGCACTTTGAGAAGAAAAAAATGAGCAATTTGTACTTTTTTTTATTAGGAAAGGAGAGGAGAGCAGGGAGTCAAGAGAGGATTTATTCTTTTGCTAGAGATGCTAAGGGGAGACTCAAATAAGGCATTTTTTGAGCTACAAGACCTATCCATCTCAACCACACAAGAATATCCAAACATAAAAAAATAAAACAAATTGTTGTATTAAAAAAAAAAGAAATTTATATACTATAAACTTTGAGTAAGAGTGCTTGGTCTTATACAACCGCTATTGGAATCAGGTAACAGATTGTTGCTCTAAATTAAATGTGTTTTTAATCAAGAAGTGTAGTTACAACATTTTAATTTGTTCTCACTATTTTCCACATTTCCAGATCTTGTTAATAAGAGTGCTTGGTCTCATGCAATCTCTTCTTTAACACCCGACTCCTATGATTAATAATAAAGTCATTTTTTTAAAAGTTCTCAAGAGCCTAAGTACTACTGTTGAACTTGACTTAAAATATTTATTCTTAAAGAAGCGGAAGATACAAAGATTTTCAAAAATTAAGTCAGCTTTATTAAAAATACTAAAATCATAAACAAGGTGTGCGGAAGCAATATTTATTAAAATTTCTCAAAATCTATATTATAAAAGTTAAAACTTAAAATCTATGTATGTGATCTGGGCCACGGTCATGCCTCCTTGGACTAAATTCATTTTTTGGTTCTTAAACTCATATGAATTCAAGTCAGTTCAGTCCAATTTTAAGTTAACTGTAACGTCCAAATACCTAGTTTCAAAATTACATAATCACCTCAACTCAAAATTTCTTTACACATGAGACCTATAATTTTCTTCAACTTTTCAAAAATATATCTAAACTCATCTTAACATTTACATACATTCAAGCTCATCTTAGGTTGAACCCACAAAACTCACTGTACCATCTTAACTCACTACTATTCATAAACAAATCATCTCAGCTTAATATCCCAACGCAGCCTAAGTCTCATTCTACATGTCTACCTTCATTAATATTCTAATATAGGGTGATTTAAAAGATAAAAAAAAAAACTAAAATGAGTCAATTACTCAGTAACAAGTCTATTATAATGTAAACATATTTAATCTAAGATCTTTCATATTTCTTGCTGAGAGCTCAGAATTATGATCATTCATGTGTATGCTCATGTCATGCATGAGTTATCTTTAAATTATCTGACTTATCTTACTTATTTTACTGGTTCACACACTTAATCATGTGTAAGGTTATACACCGGCTCCACATCATGCGGTTGCAAAGAGAGTCGCTAACACTATTCTAACATACCATGGTGGACACGCTTATGTTCGTAGCTGGCACATTCACCCATGAATCACATTGGTATCATGCATCTGAACCCATCTGATTACCTATTCTGAGTTTATTGTACACTTGATCTTATGAAAACTAATGTCTTATGTAATGTAAGATGCATAATCTATACGTAACTATAATATGCAAAATAAAACATAATGAATGAGGTGCTTGCAAATATCATGACACATGTGGTATGTAAACACTAACTTTCAAAGAACTTGTTGGAGTATGTGGCTCATATTTGATGAGGATACAGTGACAAGTAGTAGATGGCGAAGCGAGCGGGCGAGCAACGTAGGGTTTTTGTAATTTTTGTACGGGGGTGTTTTTGTGACTTTTAAGTACGTCCGTACACCTAGGGTTTGGTATAAATACATATGTTATAACCCTAATTATGATAATAGTGAAATTTGTCGCTCGCTCCTGTGGATGTAGGCACATCGCCGAACCACGTAAATCTCTGTATTATTTATCTGTTATGTTTTTTTCAATTATTCCGTATTATTCATTATAATTTTCGCATGATCACAACAACTGGTATGAAGAGCTCAGGTTACGATGTTTGCGGTTTCATCTGCAAAATTTGATATGATCAAGTTCAATAGAACTGGTAATTTCAGATTATGACAGAGGAGGGTTAAGGATCTGTTAGTGCAACAGGGTATGCTGAAGGCGTTATCCGAAAAGAAATTAGAAGGCATGGAGAAAACAAAATGGAACAAATTGGAAGCAAAGGTAGTGGCGACTGTTGGGCTTTGTCTGGCTGATGACATGATGTATCACGTCATGGATGAGGAAATCACTGGCGGCAGTTTGGCTGAAACTGGAAAGTCATATATGTCTAAATTGTTGACAAACAAGCTTTATCTTAAGCAGAAGTTGTTTGGCCTTAAGATGTTAGAGGGCTCAGATCTGAGCTAGCACATCAACGTGTTCAATCAGATCATTAGCGATCTAAAGCGAGTTGATGTGAAGTTCGAAGACGAAGACAAGGCGTTGGTGTTGCTGAATTCTCTACCGGTGTCTCCTACGTACGAGAATTTGGTTACGACGCTGATGTAGGGGAAAGAAAGCCTTGAGTTGGAGGATGTCATAGGTACTCTGTTAGGCTTTCATCAGCGGAAGAAAGCCAGTGATGAGACTGCACAAGGTGAAGGACTTGTAGTGAGAGGTAACCAGGAACATGGAAGAAGCAAGTCTCAGAATGGATCGGGTAACAATAAAGCTCGGTCTAAATCGAGGAAGAAGAAGGATATCACGTGTTACAAGTGCGGGAAAAAGGGGCACATTAAACGGAAGTGTCCAGAGAAAAAGAAAGCGAATGCAGAAAACAAAAAGGGTCTATCAAAATCTACAAACATAGTGGAAGAAGAAGATTCAAAGAGCGGTGATGGTGATTTGCTTTCTGTTTCATTCAGTTCAAAACATCTGACAGATTCATGGATTATGGATTCAGCATGCTCCTATCACATGACACCCAACAAAGATTGGTTTGACACTTACATGTTAGTAAATTCTAGTTTTATTCTGATGGGTAACGATGCATCCTGCAAAGTTATTGGAATATAGAATATTAGAATTAAAATATTTGATAATGTGGTTAGAATGTTGTGTGATGTTAGACATGTAGTAGATCTAAGGAAGAATCTAATTTCATTGGGCACTTTAGATTATAATGGTTATAGTTACAAATCTGTAAATGGAGTAATGAAAGTGAATAAAAGTGTGCTAACAGTGATGAAGGGATAGAAACTAGTAGGAAACACTTATAGATAGCTAGGTACCACAATTGTAGGTGGAGTTGCTGCTGTAGAGTTTGAGTTAGATAGTACAGTCTTGTGGCATATGCGACTGGGTCATATGGGTGAGCGTGGGATGATGGAGTTTCATATGAGAAATCTATTGAAGGGTGTCAAGACATGCAAGCTCAATTTCTGCAAGTATTGTGTTATTGGAAAACCAAACAGGGTGCAGTTCAGGACAGTCACACACAAGACATGGGAGATTCTTGACAATGTTCATACAAATCTTTGGAGACCAGTCAGTGTAGCATCACGGGGAGGACATATGTATTTTGTGAGTTTTAATGATGACTACTCACGAAAGGTCTGGGTGTACTTCATGCGACACAAGTCAAAAAAGTTTGCTAAGTTCAACTTATGGAAAGCTAAAGTAGAGAATCAGACAGAGAGGAAGATTGAATGCCTCAGATCAGACAATGGTACTAAGTACACAGATTCAAAATTCTAGGAGTTGTGTGAGCAGCATGGGATTAAGAGATACTTCATAGTTCGCAAGACACCACAGCAAAATGGTGTAGCGGAAAGGATGAACAGAACGATAGCTGAAAAAGCTCGATGTCTCAAGTTGAATGCAGGGCTTGCAAAGAACTTTTGGGCAGAGGCAGTGAATATAGCATGTTTCTTGATTAACAGATCACCAAGGACAGCACTAGATGTGAGAGTATCAGAGGAGGTATGGACAGGCAGTGCAATAGACGACTCCGAGTTGAGAGTATTTGGATGTCCAGCCTACATGCATGTTTCTAGTGAGGACAAATTGAAACTTGATGTAAAGTCTAGACAATGTATCTTTATAGGTTATCAGAAAGGGGTGAAAGACTTTAAGCTGTGGGATCCGAAGGCAAACAAGGTAGTGATCAGTAGAGATGTGGTCTTTGATGAAAAAGCCATGTTACAACGTACTCAGGAAAATAAAAACAGATGCTAGAAAATTGTAGCAGTGATGAGCATGTGGTGCAGGTGGAGTTAGAGACCCATAATAGCGATGACAATGCACATGATTCAGAGGGTTCTAGTTTAGAGAGTCAGGATCATCACACTATAGCCACAGATAGGCCCATACGCACTATCAGGCCACCCACCAAGTACTGTTTTGAGGATTTAGTTTCTTATGCACTTATCACTAGTAGCGGAGATCATACTACTTTTCAAGAGGCAACACTCAGCCAAGAGAAAAGTATATGGATGGGTGCTATGGTAGAGGAGATGGAGTCACTACATAAAAACCAGACATGGGATTTGGTGGAGCTTCCAGAAGGGAAAAGAGCAATAGGATGCAAATGGGTGTATAAGAAGCAAGAAGCAGTATCAGAAAAAGAGGGAGAAAAGTTCAAGACTCGTCTAGTAGCAAAAGGTTACTCACAGAGGAAATGGGTTGACTATGATAAGATCTTTTCTCCTGTGGTCCGACACACTTCTATCAAGATAATGTTGGCTTTGGTAGCACATTTAGACATGCAGTTGGAACAGATGGATGTAAAGACAGCTATCCTTCATGGTAATTTGGAGGAGCATATTTATATCGTACAACCAGAGGGGTTCAACCATCCTGGACAGGAGCACTTAATCTGTAAATTGAAAAAATCACTTTATGGGCTTAAGCAATCTCCAAGACAGTGGTACAAGCGATTTGACTCCTACATGATCCGGGTTAGCTACAAGCGATGTGAGTATGATTGCTGTGTTTATGTGAAAAGCCTTGATGATGGTTCATTTGTTTTTCTGTTACTCTATGTGGATGATATGTTAATTGCTGCAAAGAGTATGAGTGAGGTCAACAAGTTGAAGACTTTGTTGAGCAAAAAATTTGACATCAAAGATTTGGGTGCTGCCAAGAAGATTCTTGGGATAGAGCTTCGCAAGGACAAAACCTCTAGGAGATTATGGCTATCTCAGCGTAGTTATGTTGAGAAGGTATTGGATAGGCTTAGCATGGGTAATGCAAAACCAATAGGTACACCATTGGCGCATCACTTTAGAATATCTACCGCACAGTGCCCAAAGACAGATGATGAGGTTCAAGATGTGACGCTCTCAAATTTTCCTTAAAATAAATACGGGAATCGAGGCATCGGGATGCTGACAACATGGGTCACGCACCTCCAACGTCAAGTGCTAAGTGTGTGAACATGTGACATGCATAAATAAAAACAGCGGATATTTGAAGTCAATATCTAAGTACCAAAATTTATTTTAGAATTATTTTACAAACTATTTTAACACAAATTTTCCAACAGGAGATTTAATACAGTCATTCGAAATACAAATTATACAAATACATATTTTATAAAAAGTGGAAAATAATTTTCCAAGATAACAAATTATAATATGAATACTTCAACAGCGGAGTCGCCTCCTCAGGCTCAGCCTCCACAAAACTCTGCATCCAAAAACTACGATGCCAAAAATGGCATAGCAGGTAAATACAACCCAAACAAACCACAAGATATAAAATATACTCATGCAATAACAAATAGCATCACTCATGAATATGATACTGTATGCATGAAACTTAAAATCATATTCCTCAAAATAAATAAAAAAACACACGCTAAAATCTCATTTTGGTTCACGATAAAATTTCAATAAAATCATCAATTATTTTCCAGAAAAAGATATCAGTAAATCCAATCATAGCAGATGTTACGTATCGCCATCCCCGATATGATATACACACAACACCAATCATAATGGCGTTACGCATCGCCATCCCCATTAAGACCCATACACACTTATTTCATAGCAGGCGTTGAGTATCGCCGTCCCTGATATAAAATACACATCCAATGACCATAACGGGCATTACATATCGCCATCCCCATTATGTCATCCACACACTATCAATCATATTGGGCGTTACGTATCGCCGTCCCCGATATGTCATCCACACACTATCAATCATAATGGACGTTACGTATTACCGTCCCCATTATGATTTACACACACAATGACCATAACCGGCATTACGTATCATTGTCCCTGTTATGTCATTCACACCCACTGATCATAACGGATGTTACGTATCACCGTTCCTATTATGACTTAGTCAAAAACTATTAAAATCCATAAACCTAATAATATTGTTTCTCACTTATTAAACCCTTCAAACAAATCATTTTAATATACTATAACTCAAGTTTCACGTAAAAACTTCAAATATCATATATACACATGAACGACCATGCAATTTCACAATGCATATCACCATGTACAAAATATCCAATATTCGATAAACTCAATCAACCAATAAATACCAACATCAACCAACACATAGATGTTAATGCAAAAATATATTTAAATCT
This sequence comes from Platycarya longipes, assembly GCA_036559045.1. Lineage (NCBI taxonomy): Eukaryota > Viridiplantae > Streptophyta > Magnoliopsida > Fagales > Juglandaceae > Platycarya > Platycarya longipes. Next base: position 24,127,591 of record CM071789.1, on the reverse strand, counting down.
TAAAAGTTCGTTTGGAAAGTACTTACAGTGGGTAAAAACTGGATCATTGAGCAAACGCCGATCCACAGTGTTCACAACGAGTCACTTTGTACATTGGGCTAGGGTGCTCAGTTTGACACCAAAATTTAGTGAAATACTCATTGGAGGGTGGGGAATCTCAATGAGGTGGTGGTGCAACCACCGGAAGGTGGCGGATCGGCTCAAAATGGGTGTAAATCTATTTTTGGGTTTATACTCATACACGGATGGGAAAACTGAGCTAGGGGGGTGGTCGGCTGAGGTAGGGGAGTGTTTTGGTGGCAGTACTGAGGCTAATGGTGGCCGGACGGCAGCGCGGCGAAGAACAACCCATTTAAGGACTCATTTCGAGTGGAGGAGCAAGTGGTGGAACTAGGTGATTCTAAGCGGTGGGTTATGCTCTCCAGAGTGAGGGGATGTTGCTGGTAGGTTGCCGGTTCCAAGGGGTGGTCGGCGGTGGCCGGAAAATGCAAGAAAAGCTACAAAACCCATTTCGGGTTTGTGGCCGTGCAGGGGCTGTGAGGTGACCGGAGGTCACCTCCGGTACCAGTGAACTCGCCGGCGGGTGGGGAGGGTCGTGGGCTGGGTGGAGTCGCCGGAGGGTGGCCGACAGCGGCGCTAGGGGAGGAGGGAGAAATGGGAGAGAGATGAGAGGGAGAGAGGGTGTCGAGCGGGTCAGGGGAGAAAGAAGCAGAGAGAAGGAAAAAGAAAGAAAAGAAAAAGAAAAAGAAAGAAAAAGAGAAAGAGAAGAGGAAGTCCAACTAGAAAAAGAGCACCACAAATTAAATAAAAGCTGACTGAAAATGCTACAATACAATATCAATAAATAAAATATTTAAAACCCAATCAATAAAATAAATTAAACCACAGTGTAATTTAATTACAAAACAATAATTAATATAGAGAAAGCACATTAATTAAAAATCACATAATAAAATAAAGGAATTTAATTCTAATCATTAAAATAATTATCACATTAAAATTAATAAGAAAAGTTACGTAATTCAATATAAACATGAAACAACGTAAAACTAATATTAACTAACTAATAGATCAAATAACAATTTTAAACAAATAAAACACAACCAACATTATTATTAAAATAAATTAAAATAATCAATAACAATAATAAAGACAATATGTAAAATACACGTAATCTACGATCTCACATAAGACATGTCAAAAGTCCCATATACAAATGCAGTGGGATGTTTGATGTATGCTATGATTTGCACAAGACCAGATTTGGCACAAGTAGTCATTATGGTGAGCAAGTTTCTTTCAAATCCGGGTCGACAACATTGGGATGTAGTTAAGTGAATTTTCAGATACTTGAGGGATACTACAGACTATGGCATCATGTTCAGTAGACAGCAAAGTGATCCTTCAGTTGTGGAATATGTGGATGCATACTATGCAGGGGACTTGGATGACAGGAGGTCTACAGGATATGTATTCACTCTTGTGGGAGGGCCTATTTGTTAGAGGTCTATGGTACAGTTTCTAATTGCACTATCTACTACTAAGTCAGAGTATAAGGCAGTGGCTGAGACTGAGGCTGCCCAAGAAGCTCTGTGGCTTACAGGATTGGTCAAGGAGCTGGATGTCCAGCAAGGTGGAGCTCAATTGCGTTGCGGCAGTCAAAGTGCCATCTATTTGGTGAAGAACCAGGTGTATCATGCGAGGACCAAGCACATAGCCGTGAGGTTTCACAAGATCAGGGAGCTGATTTCTTCTGGTGAATTACTACTTGAAAAAGTTCATACTTCCGAGAATGCAGCAAACATGTTGACAAAGCTTGTTACTATAGATAAGTTCAAATACTACTTGGACTTGATTAATGTCTCCAATTGCTAGATGGGAGACACCCCAACTCAACGTCCCAGGTGGAGTTTCCAGTTATGCTTTTTTTTCTCCTAAGGGGTGAATATTCACCAAGGTGGAAATTGTTGGAGTATATGGCCCATATTTGATGAGGATACAGTGGTAAGTGGCGATTGGCGGAGCAAGGGGCGAACGACCTAGGGTTTTTGTAATTTTTGTATGGGGTTATATTTGTAATTTTTCTTAAGTACGTCCATACACCTAGGGTTTTGTATAAATACATATGTTGTAACCCTAATTATGATGATAGTGAAATTTACCGCTCGATCCTATAAATATAGGTACATCACCGAATCACGTAAATTTTTGTGTTATTTCTCTTTTATTTATTTTTTTTGGATTATTCCTTATTGTTCATCATAATTGCCGCATGATCACAACAGAAATGACTTTAGTAATAATATATATATATATATATATATATCTAGCTGAAGTATGATAATCCTAAATTATAATCAACCAACCTAGTAGTGTTGTTTTCTAAACCTTCCAACACAAAATCGATCATGGTGTTGAACTGGGAAGTTTCTAGATTTTTCCAAATAATATGTAAAAAGGATATATATATATATATATATATATAGGATAATTCTTTTTACACTCCATATTTGATGGACTGTATTACAGTCCACATAGAAACACTCCATTTTTATAACTAAATGAAATGAATTTTTCAAATTTTTAAAGTTTCTTATTTGTAAATAAGGGTGTTTTAATCAATTTTATTTTAAAATAGAAATTTTTTTATTTGTTTATTACTTGGACTGTAAAGGAGTCCAACTTTTTAGACTGTATGTAGCATTGCCCATATATATATATATATATATTTATAAAGAAATTTAGGAGAGGGTGATGGCCAATTTGATTTGGATTCAGTTAATACAAGTATTGACACTAATTTGTTTAGCACTCAATCGTAATTATCTAAGTAGAGAGTTTGAATTTGAAAATATAAATTAGTAGTTCATTAAATGTTGGATTAACAATGGCTGAGATTACGTAGGAGATTTTAATCAATGATGATTTAAACCGAAATAAATTTCTAATGGCCTATTTTTAAATTCTAAAAGGAGCCTAAATCCTTCACTAAATAATAAATAGATTTAACTTAGTTATTGAGTCTAATTAAAGCTCTTAATCAACCTCAATAATTTATTGCTCGCGAACTAATCTGATATGGCCCATTATATATAATTTAGGTCTAATAAAAATTATTAATATTTCGAGAGGCCGTTAATCTGCTAACACGTGTTTTTGGTGGGGGGGGGGGGGTGTTAAACGTTGTAAACTGTGTCCAGATGTACGTGTGTAAATGCTTATGTATCTAGTTGTGTATGAATTTTGTGTATGAGCGGGTTGTGGAGACCCTGTGTTGTGGAGATGTATATAGCTTGTGATTCCAAATAAGGAACTGGGAGTACATGTTGTATAGCTTACCATACAAAACTTGTGTATGAAACCAATCATGCGTCAATGTCAGTTCCAACTAATTTGTTTCTATGATTGCGTGCGATTGGAAAAAAAATCTACATAGCTTGTGCAGATTTTTGTTCCTCTGAATCAATGTGTTTATTATAGATTTGAAAAAATCTGATGAAATATGTCATAAATAAGCTTAAAAGTGACGAAAACAGATTAGGAAAAAATCTATATAGCTTGTGCATATTTTGTTCTGCTTATCATCATTTGTGTATAATAGATTGGTAACAAATCTTATGAAGAATGTGATGTATAAGCTCAAAAGCGATCAAAACAAATTGGGAAAAAAAATCCATATAGCCCAGTAGCTTAAAAAAATTGACAAAAAATATTAGGTTCTTCATAGCCTCCACAGTTTAAAGGGGAGTACCATTACAGTTGATCCATACAAAAAAAAAAAAAAATGAAGAGGATATCCATCTATTTACATGTGCCTGACAGTTTATCCGAAACAAGCAGAAATTATTACAATTGATACAAGCCTATACAAATAAAACAATTTTCATGCATTTATATTCTCGATCCTCACAAATTTTGTTCGACCTCAACCTTATGAACATTTCTCTCTCTCTCTCTCTCTCTCTACTTATGTTCCCTTCTCTATAATACGTCATCCTCTTTCTTCTAAACTGCATTATCTCTTCTCAAGATTTTATCCACGATCAAATGAAGTGTATTAGCACAAATGAAAAAATCATATCTCACATCTCCCTATATAAATATTTCACATGAAGAAGTATCTTTGCCATGTTATATAAAATTGAAAAGCAATATGAACATTTCTTCCGGGATGTTTGTTACTGTGTGACATCTTTGGCGGTGCTTTCATACCATACCATTACAAACCCATCAAATGCACATAATGATGATTGAGTTGATGCCATATGTGATTCTGAAAATCCAAACACAAGTTCAGAAAATATATTTAGGCAAACATGAACATGAGAAACAAGTGCAGTCTAAGAATCATTCATAAATAAAGTTGGAAAAGAAGCTTGGAAAGTTAAAACCAAGAAATTTTGAGCATGTTTCAATCATGGGAGATGAGTGCATCGACATAAGGGAAAAAGATGATTATCTTTCTATTGAACTCATCATGAGATCTTTCTCAATGAACTCTGCATCTGATAAACAGGCTTACTTAACTTGGGTATTGGTGAATCCAAACAAGATTTTAATATATCTCACCCATCCCAAAATTGATAATCAAAGTTGAACATCATCATGTAATTGGTAGTCTTGGTGAAAAAGAATCAGTACTAGAACATGTTGACCATCAAGCATATCTCAATTTTCTTTTCCTACGTAACAAATTAGAATAAAGTCAAGATCATAATAGTGCATTATTAAGTAGCAAACAATATTATGACAAAAATAACATGTAAATCTCTTGGAGAGAGACAAGAGAATCGAGACAGAGAGGAGCACGCGAGGGGAAGGTTATTTCAGTGGAAAGAAATTAATAGGGAACCAGCTTCGTCAAAGACAAAACCTTGAAGATAGAGTGAAGTGAAGTCTGAGATCCATCGAAGAAGTGAAGTAAAGGACAAGAAGTGAACTAGAAACAAGGTCCTTAGAAATAAAATGAAATTCAACATTTTTTAAAGTCAAGAAAAATAGGGAGTTTAAGAAGCTCTAGAGAATTCTTGGTTACTGGTGGTTATATGCAGCGTTTTCATAAGATGGCAGTATCCTTATAAGAAATTCTATCCAAACACCGGTTCACCCCTATCACACAACACACCGTGACATGGCAAACTGGGTCTGGCCACCATGTCACGGTTTGCTTAGTGAGCCGACCTTAAACACTCATTTCTTCCATTCTTCCTTCTCCTTCGAATACTCCTTCTCCTTCATTACCTTCCATTCTTCCTTCTCTGTCAAAAATAAAGCAGGAAACTAACGAAAATAAATAAGGAACAAAAACTAGTTTAGAAAATAGATCTACTCAAAGATATATAACAAAAATAAATCTATTGTAATAATCCAAAATAAATCAGCAAGCACCTCAAAATAAATCAGCAAGGAACGTCAAGAACCTCAGAAATCTCAGGCAAAAATAATGCAGCAAGCAAAAATAAATTATGAAAATAAATACGTAATGAAAAGGGAAAACCTAGAGACCAGCTGAGCTGGTCTCCCCTAAACCAGCTCTCCAATATAATATTGACACATCATCTTATTTTGTTATTAAGCGTAAACCAGCCTACACCCAATTTTGGCCGAATATTTAGCCTGCACTCCATTGGTTTCTATCTTCCTTAAAGCTTAGAATACGCTGCACGCTTGGTTTGGCAGAGAAGGCGAGGCAGGGACGAACGACTCAGAAGTTCAACCCGTTCATTCCTGATGGAATTTTCTCCCGACTATGGCCCAAATATTTAGCCTACACCCTCGTTGGTTTCTATCTTCCTCAAGCTGAGAATAAGCTGCACGGTTGGTTCGGCAAAGAAAGTGAGGCAAGGGACGGCTCAGAAGCTCAACCCCCTCATTGGTTAAACCTTGAAGTTCTACAACCCCCCCCCCCCCCTCGTAGTTTCATTCAAGAGGATCAATTTGGCAGAGAACACAGAACCTCCATTGGCATTGCTCCCTGCGTTGGCTTCTCCATTGCAAATTGATATTGTAATTAGTAGTATAAATTTTGTTAAATGATTGTAATTTGGGCATGGTTGTAATCTGGGTAGCCCAATTTTGTAGCCATATGATTGATACATTATATGAGAAATGCATACCAGCTGTTTGTAAAAAATACTCACTCACAACCTCGTCCAATTTAGAGTTGCTTGTTCACCCATTTGCAACCTAATCGATCTTATTAAATGAAATGTAAGATCCTTGAATTTATATGTGAACTAAAATCCGGTTTAAATCCTAAAGGTGATGTACTCCCAACCTCCATTTTCCAAAAAAAAAAGTGTTGGTTTCCACTTGCCAAACAATTATTGATCTCAAATAGACAAGTCATGAGCAAATTAGATGTATCTTAAATGCAATTATTTCTAAAGTCTGGAGCAATTATTTCACAAAATTGCCAACATAATAGTTCAAAATTAGATGTACCATAGATGCAATTTCCAAGCTTAAAAAAATAGCAGACTGTAGTGTCTGTAGAAACCTCAAATTAATGTTAACTCTTTTTGGTATAATGACATAGAACAATCCTTTTGGAGTCCTGAAATTAATGTCAACACTTTTTGGTATAATGCACCCATTCTCATCAATCCAAGCTCTTTACGTTGTCGCTGTTGAAAATATGCATATAGCCTTTGTGTATCCCCATTTTCAAATAATTTTCTCCTTTTATTCCCTAAGTAGTTTTCCACATTCTTGCCAATACACCCTACGTTAAAGTCACCCCCTGCATCTTTACTCAGTACTGACATTATTTTCTTTGTCGGTACACCATACTCATTTAGAGTCCAAATAAGAGTTTTTTGCACACGTGTCATTGCTCTATGTCCATGAAGAAAACTAATAGATCTCAGTGAAAGTAGTTCGTGATTATGTTGAAGCACAAAATTACATATTATCCACTTTTCACCCTCTATTTTTATCCCCATGAATGCTTTATAGCCAATCTTGGTCTCATCGGGTTCCAAAATTATTCGTTCTTTTTGTTTACTCCTTACCCTTCGAAATCCTTCCCTTGAGCAAACATAATCTACAACAATTAATTTTTTTTCCTCTTTCGACCGTCGAGTATGTTGAGTCCGAATGGAAAAACCTTTTCTTCTTGCCTATGCCTTGTAAAATACTTGGGCGTCTTCTACGTCATCAAATACCATACCAATGACTGGCTCCGTTGGACTACTACTCGAACAAAGCCCCAAATTCAGTCTATCATCTACACCGATTCCATCACTATCATGTAATCGATCTTCCATATTTAATATATTTTCTGCATTCACATCATCCCTTAGATACACATCATCTTCAATATTCACATCTGCTACATTCACATTTTCTACATCTTCACCTTCTACACATGTCAGGTCCAATTATCTCAACTTCATCACTATCAAAACTCCAAATTTGATCCTTTATTATAAAATAAGAATAAAAAAGTCAGTGCACTAATCACTTAGAATCAAATAAACCATTAAAAAAATTGAGGAAGCCGAAAGTCTGGGCGGCATATGAATATACACAATCGAAAATTGATTTTCTCATGTGATTATGTGAAACTTGATTTTCTCAACCAAAAATAATCAGCACTCTGTACATCATGTGAAACTTGATTTTCTCAAACTTTTTTTTATATGTGATTCATCCAAATAAATATTTTAATGTGAAATATATTCTTGAAAGCTGAAATAAATAATTTTGAAAGATATTCTTGAAAGCTAAAATTTTTATTCTTGAAAGCTTGTCACAACTCTCAATCTTCAACATTAAACCTATCCAAATTTCACATAAAGGCAAAGAAAACATCATAAACAATATACATGAATATTGTTAACATATCCAAATTTCATACCATATTGTTAACCGTGGTGAGCGACGGCAATATTGATTAGAGGTCTGAAGTTTTTTTTTTTTTTTGTTGCTAACAGCACAGATTCGTCGACGTGGAGAAGGGGAAGCTTCTTCAAATGAGGAGGAAAATTTGGGTGGAGGAAAAATTAAGGAGGAAAAACTAAAGAGAAATTGTTGAGGAAGGAGAAGGGGAAGCCAATAGTCTGGGATTGAATCCTTGTAGCCGAATTCACAAAGTGAGTTTCCCTCTCTTTTCTCCTTACAATCTCATATATCTTTGTGTAGGCTGCAAAATATCTAATTTATTATGTGTCTTATTATGATTGGAGAGTTGGTCTCCCCCCTCAAACCTGTTGGGCTGTCTTAAAGCGGGACTCTAATGAAAAACCAGGAAAATAAACTAGGAACGTCAAGAACGAAATCAAGAACTAGGAAAATAAACCACATGTTCTAAATCTTGTTCGCCTTGAGATAAACCAAGAAAATAAAGCAAAAAAAAAAAAAAAGAACGAAATCAATGGCAGATTATAGATGACAGTTGGCGGGACGGAGACAGTGGGGACTGTTGGATGAAATCGAAATGGGGGGAAGGGAACCAGGAGAGTGATTTGGGGATGGCTACTGTTTAACCAATCAAAGATTCAAAATAAAGAAAAGAAATAAATCAGTACGTGTTTTATTGTGCATTAAAAATAAAAAAAATAAAAAAAAAATTCCACATGGCAGGTGTGTGGTGTCGGTACCATTTTGGTGTGTGGGTAGGACTCATCCTATAATACATAGTAATTTTAGTGGCTGTGATGTCCTTTTCATTTTAGTTGTTTGTGATGCTTAGTGTATTTTCACATGGGTTAGTTTATCAATTCTAGAAGTAGTTAGAATCTGTTGCATAGAGTTGAATATAGTTGAAAGAAGGAGAGTGGAGGATCTTAATTATTGGGAAAACTATTAAGTCTAAAATTGTATGGAGGTTGGGTTTGGGTTTCACTTGAAGAGATCCTTTATCAATATAGTTTAACTCTTTTGAACAATTTTACAAATACCTTTCGTTTCCATTTCCAATTCACTATAGCATTGTTAATATACTTTCCCTCATTACTCCCTAGTTACATTTATAAAAATACAAGAGAATCCTAACAATTGGTATCAGTATCCACCGATCCTATGGTAGATAATACAAGATCGAATCATCAACAACAAGAGACCTTTCAACAGCAGCTAAATGAAGTTTAACAACAAAATGAAGTTCAGAAGCATTCTATACAAGACTTGCAGGCTAATATAGAGACATTCACCGTGTCCCAAAATCAACAACAACATCAATTGTAATAGCAACAGCAGCATCACCAGTAACATAAGCCTCATTATGATGACCAAGAGCAACCATAGAGAAACCATATCAAAGGAGGGAGAATTTCAAGGGTGTTAGATTGAAATTCTCTTTTTTCATGGAGACAACCCCGCTGTTTGGGTCTTCAAGGAGAACTAGTACTTTGAATTTCATCAATAGGATGCTCATGGCCTCTATCATTTGGATTGTGAGGTTCTTGTGTTCATACCAAGAGTCTTTGGAGGGGCCATTTCATTGATTGTGATGCTTTCAGCAGATCGATGCTTCTTTGTTTTGGTCTGACAATTTATGACGATCTCATGGGAACATTGCCTCGATTAAAAAAACCGGTTTTGTTGCTACATACAAGGTAATAGGTATAGTTCAAGGATCTTTCCAATTGGCTGAGTGGTTTATTATATGTACATAACCTAAGTTGCTTTCTCAGAAGGTTATAAGATTAAATCTCCCTTCCAATTAGGATGTTTAATCCCGTTGTTTTAAATGCAGCATATGGGTTAGCCAAAATATAAGAGGAATACCTCTTAAGTACAAAGAAATACAGCAAGCCTATAATGGAGAAGACTAGTGCAACTGTTGGGGCTTCTCAAGTAATAGTAGTAGTAAATGGCCTAGACCCATGAGAACCATTAAAGCACTAATAATGGTCTTGCTAAATTTTATTCAAAAACTACAACTTTGCCCACTTTCTAAAAAAATTTGATTATATTTGATTAATAGTGAGGAGAAAAAGTGGAGAAAATGAAATAAATGTATTTTTTTTTTCCATTTGTGAATAGTAATTCTCCAAAACTCTCCAAATTTGGAAAAGTAAAAAGGGACTATGCTACCATTACAATAAGAAGTAGAGCTCAGCCATAACAGTAGAAATTCAAAGATTTGTGCTTTACAAGATGATGAAGAAGAATTAACGGAAGAAGATAACATCCAACCAGATAATCATGTAGAAGATGTTAAGAAAAATAAGGTTGCGGATAAGGTGGACGAACTTGAGATTTCATTGGCTACAATTGCTGGAACTCCCACATTTAAAATAGTGAGGCTCACAGGCAACATTAAGGGAGAACAATTAATGACCAATGTCATCAACTCCTCATTGATTTCAAACTGAAGTTGCAGGTGGATTCCTCCATTCAGTCAAGGGTAAAGGTAGTTGATGACCAATGCCTACCAAGTGGGGAGTTGTGTAGAGATGTGAATTTAAAGGTGCAAGTAATATGTTTCAACCTTTCCTTACTTGATCCTTCTAGTTGTGATATTGTGTTCGATATCTAATGGTTATGAACCTTAGGCCCTATAATTTGGGATTTCGAAAATGTTTATGAGTTTTGTCCATGTGTGCAAGATGGTGGAATTAAAGGTGTTCACATTATGCCCTTCTGTGTAGGATGGACCAAAAATGATAGGGGCCACGATGGTCAAGGGGAAGGGAATTTTATTACAAATTGTGGCTAATGAGAATAGTGGAAAGGATTCCTATGATGAAAAATTTTCTAGGGTTTTTGAGGAACTTAAAGGATTACTCCATGTCCGTCCCCATGATCACAAAATAATTCACAATGAGGGTGTCCAACTTAAAACACATACATCCCATTGGTATCCCTTTTATCAAAAGACATAAATCGAGAAGAAAGTGTTTGAGCTATTGAAATCAGGAGTGGTAAGGCTAAATTCGAGCATTTTTTCTTCCTCAGATCTTCCCTTGTTTTCCTGGTCCATAAAGTTGATGGGAGTTGGAGACTTTTTGTCAACTATAGGGCACTAAATAAGGAAATAGTGATGGCAAGTTTCCTATTTCAGTGATTGATGAGCTGTTGGATGAATTTTTTTAACCCAATTGTTTCCTCTAAACTCAATTTGACGTCAGGTTACCACCAAGTTAGGATAATGGATGAAGATACACCCAAAAAAATTTTTGAACTCATGAAGGGCACTGTAAATCTTTGATAATACCCTTTAGCCTAACTAATACCCAAGAGTTAATGAATGGTGTATTTGAACCTTATCTAAGAAAATTTGTACTTTTGTTCTTTAACGACATCTTGGTCTATAGTAAGAACCGAGATGATCATTTAGAGCACTTAAGTTAGGTTGTATCCTTGTTATAGCAACACAACTTATATGCCAAAAGATCTAAATGTAATTTTCTTGTTAAGAAAAATGATTACTTGGGCCATGTGATTAATGCTGATGGAGTAATGATTGATACTTCTAAGGTGGCTTCAATATTAGAGTGGCTCGAGCTTAGGAATGTGAAGTCTCTAAAGGGATTTCTAGGACTAACGAGCTATTAACAGAGCTTTATAAGAAATTATGGGGATATTGCAGCTCCTCTCACATCTTTAATTAAAAAGAAATATTTCTTCTTGGATTAAGGAGGCAAGGAAGGCCTTTGTAGCCTTGAAACAGGCTGTTGCACATCCTCTTGTATTAAGGTTGCCAGATTTCAGCAAATCCTTTATTACTGAGTGTGATGCTTGTGGAATGGGAATTAGGATTGTTTTAATGCAGTCAGGACAACCCATTTGTTATCTAAGGAAGGCAATTAAAGGCAAGTCCCTTCTCTTATAGACTTATGAAAAGGAGGTGTTGGCTCTAATAAAAGCAGTCCAAAAATGGAGGTCTTACCTCCTTGATCAGTCCTTTGTGATCAAATTAACCAGCGTGCTCTCAAGTTCTTACTTGAACAATGAGTAAGTACAGAGACTCAATAAAAATGGGTGACCAAATTAATAGGATATAACTTTACAACTGAATACAAAAAGTGAAAGGAGAATAGGGTGGTTGATGCCCTATCTCGAAGGGAAACAAAGTTAGAAGAATATATGTCTTCTGATATGGTTTCATTTATCACGTCTTTGTGGGTTGATGAACTAAAATAGAGTTACCAAGATTTTACGAAACTGGCTGAGTTATGGAGACAACTCCATTCCAATCAAACACCTAACGACTTCTCACTACAATAGGGCCTGCTCATTAAAAATGGGAGGATAGTCTTGGATATTGAGTCTGAGTTTAAGAAGAATGTGCTATATGTGCACAACAACCCCTAGTTTGGTCATTCGACCTATCTAAAAATATACCAAAGGGGTAAATGTGACTTTTACAAGAAAGGCATAAACAAATATGTTAAAAAATGGTGAAGGAGTGTGACATATGCCAAATGATGAAGTATGAAACCTCCACCCTGCTGGATGCTTCAACCCCTTCCCATCCGGCCATCTAAAATCTTACTTGATTTTATTGAGGGGTTACCTACTTCAAGGGGCTAAGTATGATATTTGTAGTGGTGGATAATTTCACTAAGTATGATCATTTTATGGCCTTGGCTCATCAATATGCAACTCGGGTGGTGGCTAAACTTGGAGGTTTATGGTTTTTCCTAATAATATATAGAAGAAATATATATTTATAGAGAGATTTCAGAAAGGGTAACGGCCAATTTGAGCAGGATACGATTCATACATGTAATGACACTAATCTGTTCAACACTCAGTCGTAATCATCTAAGAAGAGAGTTTAAATATAAAAACATAATGTAGTAGTTCATTCAATGTAGGATTGAAAATGACTGAGACTGCATAGGAGACTTTAATCAGTGATGATTTAAACTGAAATAATTTTCTAATGGCCAATCTATAAATTTTAAAAGGAGCCTAACTCTTTCAATAAATAATAAATAAGATTTAAAGTAATTATTGAACCTAATTAAAACTCATAATCAACCACAATAATTTATAGCTAGTAGACTAATCTAATATGGCCCATTAAATATAATTTAGGTCCAATAAATCTGGTAAGTGAGGAAGGGATAAATGGATGACAAAATTGTGCCCTCAAAGAGAGAAAAAGTATGGACCTCAAGTCAGATAGGAATAAACATCACTGTAATGGGTTGCTGAGAAGAGCTTGGGTGAGAGAGGGGCATGGGCTTGGGCAAATGAAATTAAGACATCAGGTTGCTAAATGAAACTCAACTTGATCCCTAAACCGGGTTCTCCATGTTAGGTGTGCTATGTAGATTAGTTGAACCAAACATCAAGTAGATCTGATTGAGGTATCTTGGTGTCCGAAAATGAAGAAAAAGTTTTAGTCTTGTAAGAATTTTGAACTTTCGAGCCCAAATGGGCCAGTGCATTTTTTGTTTCCTTCGGACAAGCTTTTGAAGCTAAAGCACGTGTGTATATATATATATATATATAGGCTTATCACTTAGAGTATTGGTATTGGTCTAGAGTATTGGTATTGGTCTAGTTATTGTCAAGTTTAGAATCTATTACTATTTATTACCACTATAATTTTTACTGCTTGGGTCCAATTATTTTCAACCTTTGTAATTTCCCTCAATTTTCGCTGGTTATATTCAATATGCATATTCAATACACGTGTTGGTTCTCGAGGCGTGCCTCAAATTTGGCACAATCTAGAACTTCGAAACGATTTTGTTCTCCTACCAACCCGCAGTAGTTGGTTAACGCTAACGGCTATCAATCTATTATGTATAAAATCTAACCAAAGGTCAAGCAATGTTAAAGTTCATACAACTAATTTGATTGTGTTGTCTACAAGTATCAAGAACCCTAGAACCCAAAACATAAAGCTGTTCAATTTGGTACCTCTTCCACTACTCTAAACGAAAAATAGATCATCGAAAGTACAGACATGATAGATTCAATTTCATTTTTGATTTGTGTTAAGTGCGCATGAAGATAGGGAAGAATGTCTAAAGTGAGTCTGTCGAATTAGGGTTAGGTTATGATGCTTATATACGTGTGGCATCAATTGTAATTAGTTGGTCATTTGAGTCCATTTTTATTATTCTGTTACAGGTCATTGGCTGAATGTATTGACTTAGTCTAGTGTCTGTTGAGTCTGTTGTGGGCCACGTTATGCATTTTCGAATTATGGGTTGTTAGTCAATTATTTGAGTCCTCTATTTAAAGTCTTTTAAGTCCCCTATCAATGAAAAATCCATTGTTTATTCAAGAATTGTGTAAGGGAGATTACTGGCACCTCATATTGGCCATATTTGTTCTTTCGATTATTGCAATTATCACTTTCACACTTAATAATTGGTATCCAGAGCTGCGTTCCTATGACATGGCTGAGGGGAGCAGGCAAACTCAAGTGTTTAAAACATTAGCAGCTTTGAAAGGAGAAAATGTGAACCTACAGGAAGAGCAACAATGGCAGAAAGGCATGTTAGAGGCAATCTTATAATAGTTCCACAATTTGGCTTCAAATTATAAGCAGCTAGTGGTAAAGACAGGAAACTCAAATTTTAGAGAAGGGTCCTCAAATACAAATATTAGTACAAATCCTTTATCTAATAGTAATGGGGGATACAAGCTAGATCTCTTAGGCTTGAATTTCCTAAATTTGATGGAGCCGATCATGTCCAATGGGTTATAAACGCAAATCAATTCTTCTCTTACTATGATATCCCAGATAATCAAAAAATTCAAATAGGCTTTTTCCATATGGAAGGAAAGGCTTTATCCTAGTATACATGACTTAAGGAAGTCAGTCCAATCCACACTTGGGAATAATTCACTAATGCCTTAGAAATCAGATTCAGACCCTCTACCTATGAGGACCCAATGGGGCAATTTACTAAACTGAGGCAGACTAGTACAATAGAAGAATATCAGACCCAATTTGAGGAACTATCCAACAAAATCAAAAGATTAACAGAAGAGTTTAGGATAACTACCTGCTTGAGTGGTTTAAAGGAAGACCCCAGAATAATGGTAACCAAGTTTAAACCAAACACTTTACATGATGCTTTTGGTTTAGATAAGTTACAAGAGGAGGAAGTAATAAGGAGAAATTTTCATATAACCCCAGAAACCATTCCTTTGCCCAAAACACAAACCAAACTCCTAAGGTACCTCCCTCAGCACCTATATTGAGACTCCCACTACCACTTCCTAGAAACAATACCACTTACCAAACTAACACCACCAGATTTTCCAACAACAACAGAAAACCAGCCATCCATATTCAAAGAATATCTCCTAGACAAATGCAAGAAAGAAGGACAAAAGATCTTTGTTGTTATTGTGATAAGAGGTTCCAACCAGGCCATAGATGCAATAGAACTAAAATATTTTTATTAGAAGTGATGAAAATAGGGGAGATAGAGGATGAGGAAGAAGAATTCCTAGCTATCAATAAAATAGAAGAAGAAAAAGAAGATGAGGAGAAAAAACAGGAACTTTTAGGGATTTCTTTACATGCTATGGCACGTGCTTATGCTCCTAGGACCATAAAGATAGTTGGGGTCATTAATAAAATTATTGTGATCACTCTCATTAACACAGGGAGTACACACAGTTTTATTGATCTAAATGTAGCAAGGAAAGCTAGATTGCCAAAGGAAAATACCAATCAGTCAACCCTTCCTTGCCTTATTTTCTGTAAGGTTGCCCCTCTCCAACTAAAAAGCTTAGAAGTTACTCCTAGTTTGTACTTATTATCTTTGGGTGGGGTGGGGTGGGGGGGGGGGATGTAGCAATGCTGTTTTAGGGATGGATTAGCTTAAGACACTGGGCACAATAGTGTAGAACTTGAATGATTTAATTTTGATTTTTACATTTGGAATGACACGGCTACACTAAGAGGGATACAATTACCCAGTAGAGTAGTTAAAGAAGTTGAGTATGTGCAAATTTTAAAGGGAAATTTTGCTAAGGGAATTAGGGTTCAATTTTTTGAAGGAAATAAATTAGGAGTTACAGAAGCCATACTAGTTGCTCTGCAAGGAATTCTTGATCAATTTAAGGCTGTTTTTTAGGAACCCAGTAGCTTACCTCCCTCTAGGTGTCATGACCACAAGATAACCCATTTACCAGGCTCTAAACCCACATTTGTAAGACCCTATAGATACTCTTATTAGAAAAGGAGGAAATTGAGAAATTGGTATCTGAGATGCTAAGAGGGGGAAATCGTTAGGGGCAGCCAAAGCCCATTTTTTCTCTAGTTCTATTAGTAAGAAAAGCTGATGAGGGATGGTGTATGTGTGTGGATTATCATGCCCTCAACAAGGATACCATTAAGGATAAATACCACATACCAATATTGACGAACTTCTTGATGAGTTACATGGGGCTTAAGTATTTTCTAAGCTAGATCTACGTTCACGTTACCACCAGATTATGAGGATATTCCAAAAACTACTTTTAAGACCTATGAGGGTCATTATGAGTTCCTAGTTATGTCCTTTGGATTGACTAATGCATTATCTACTTTTCAGGGGTTGATGAATCATGTGTTTCTACCTTACCTAAGGAAATTTGTTCTAGTATTTGTTGATGATAGTATAGTTCATAGCAAAAGTTTGCAAGATCACTGGAAACATTTACAAATTGTTTTAGAAGTTATGAAAACTCATCAATTTTTTGCTAAAGCATCAAAGTGTATTTTTGTGAGCAATGAAGTGGAATATCTTGGACATATCATTTCGAGTGATGGTGTTAAGCTTGACTCTTAGAGAATTTCATTAATGCAAGAATGGAAGGAACTCAAGAATCTTAAGGCACTAAGAGGGTTCTTGGGACTCACAGGGTATTATAGAAAGTTTGTGCAAGATTATGGAAAGATTGTTGCCCCACTGATAGCTCTATTAAAAAGTGATGCTTTTTGTTAGAATGAAAGGCTCAGCAAGCTTTTATGAAGTTGAAGGAAGCCATGATGAACCCTCTAGCATTAAGGTTGCCTAACTTTACTAAATGTTTTGCTATTGAGTGTGATGCTTCAGGTGAAGGACTGGGAGCAGTTCTAATGCAAGAAGGACATCTTATTGCATATCTCAGTCAAGCTTTAAGAGGAATGAGTCTTTCTTTATCAACATATGAGAAATAACTACTTGCTCTGGTGATGGCAATAAGGAAGTGGAGGCACTACTTACTGGGACAAACTTTCAAAGTACGCACTGATCAACGTGCCTTGAAATACTTATTGGAACAAAGGGTGGGTACACCAGCTCAACGAAAATGGGTTTCCAAGCTACTTGACTATGATTTTGTGGTAGAATACAAGAGTGGTAAGACAAATACAGTAGTTGATGCCCTATCCCAATTACCCTACTCAGAAACACCTAAACAAAAACCTAGATCCACATACCCATTTCAACCATACAGATCCTAACCCATCAAACACTACCCAAATAGACAGCACCCCAATTACCACAAACCAAGAAATTCAGGCAATCAGTATGATGAGAACAGCATGGACAAATGAGTTAAAAAAAGTCTTACCACCAAGATCCAATATTGTAGAGGTTTATTAACCTCTATCATTAAGGGACCTCGGATCCAACATTATACCAACTTCGTGATGAGCTACTCTTTTACAAAGGCATACTTCATTTGGGAACCCTCGTGCCATTCCAACAGGAGATCTTACAGTATTGTCATAGCAATCCATTAGGGGCCACATAAGAATACACAAGACAAATTCAAGAGTCAAAAGAGAGTTTTTCTGGTTGGTCGGCATAGTAATGTGAGAACTTTCATTCGAGAATGTGATGTATGCCAGAGGAAAAAGATTGAAACCCTCCCCACATCGGAATCGCTTCAACATTTTCCTATACCATAAATAAACTAGGATGACAATAGCATGATTTCATAGAGGGGTTACTACCAGCAAAAAGATGTACTGTCATAATGGTAGTAGTGGATAGACTAAGCAAATATGCTCATTTTATTGCACTAACTCATCAGGTTGTTTACAGATAGCCCCCACCCAAGATGCTGCCTTACGAGCCAGGAACCACCCAAGTGCCAGTAGTAGAGGAAGAAGATCCGAAACAGGGACTTCATAGCCAAGCTAGTACAGAAGAATCTGCAAGAGGCACAAAAGAAGATGATATATTATGTTGATAAACAAACAACTAAGAGGGAGTTTGAATAAGGAGACTGGGTTACCTGAGATTAAAGCCCTATCGCCAGAGTCAGTAGCCATACAAAGAAACCTGAAGATGTCACCTCAATACTATGAACCCTTCTAGATCCTTCAATGAATCAGTAAAGTTGCATATACACTGGACCTTCCTCGAGAATCTCAAATCTTCGCCATATTTCATGTCTCATGCCTCAAGAAGCACATCAGAGACAAAATACAGCCTATACCAACACTTCCTCAAGTAACCTCTGAAGGAACCCTAGTTCTTGAACCAAAGTTCATCTTACAGAAAAGACTTACGCAAAAGGGGCACCGAGTTGGAGCTGAGTTACTGGTACAATGGAAAGGAGCCATCGTGGTAGACGCCACCTGGAAAGATGTGAACGAACTAAGGCGACACTATCCAGATCTTGTGGGTAAGATCTTTTGAAGGAGAAAGGTGTGTTAAGTGTGCCATGAAGATAGAGAAGAATGTCTTAAATGAGTCTATCAAATTAGGGTTAGGTTATGATGCTTATATACATGTGGCATCAATTGTAATTAGTTGGTCATTTGAGTCCCTTTTTATTATTTAGTAATGGGTCATGGGCTGAAAGGTCGCTTATTGACTTGGTCTAGTGTCCGTTGAGTTTGTTGTGGGCCACGTTATGCATTTCCGAATTATGGGTTGTAGTCAATTATTTGAGTCATCTATTTAAAGTCTTGCAAGTCCCCTATCAATGAATTGTCAAGTGTTTATTTAAAAATTGTGTAAGTGAGGTTACTGGCACCTTATATTGGCCAGATTTGTTCTTTTGATTATTACAATTGTCACTTTCGCGCTTAACAATTTCTTGTGAGTATCATACAAATGCTAGGGTGTGGTGCATTTTTTGCACTTGAGAGTGTTGTCGGGCAAGGAGAACTTTGTCTTGCATACCATACAAATTCCATCCCCGTTGCAGGGCAACCCGCTAACATACACCATAAGAGTGAATGATAAGCCACACGAAACCAACAAAGTTGCAGGTGGGAGATGATGGAGAGCAATGAGAGGGTGGGAGAGGAAGCAGCCTTTTCTAGGAGAATTCCTTCGTAGGTATGTATATATATATATATATATATATGTATGTATGTATGTATTGACCATAGATATCTATATATATACTAGGGATCTTCTTCATTTATTTATTTTTCCCAAAATAACATAACAGCTCTTCATAGATCTCAACAGGTATTCTCTAGATCTAAACAATTTTGTTTTTTCTTTTATTTTTTCTATTGTGCTTTATTTTTAATTTTTCTAAAAAAAATTTGTTGTCCCTAGATATTCTTTTTTTTAATAGATGTGTATATTAACATTTGTCTTCTGTTTTTTTTTTTTTTGCCATGTAGACAAATGAAATGTTAAGTTCTTATTTATTCTTATTAATTTTGTATACATATATTGGATTCTATTGTTTTCAGTTACATGTATATTTCCTCTCTTGCTTTATATTACTCGATATGATTGTTTTATTCTCTTTGCAATTTTTTATTTTTGCTTTCTTTCATTCATGGTTGAAAAATTCTATAAATACTGAAATAAATTACTACTATTTTTCTCCTTCAAATGTCAGCGTAGCAAGAACCGTTTACATGTGTGCCAAGGCAAATACAAAATGAAAGATTAAGGAGCCAGAAACAACAAGACAATCAGAAATGGAATACCTAATCAGGTTCAGTAGCCACTTCTATCCCTACTTACACAATGAGTTGTTTTCTTTTACCCATTTTATTATGTTCAGAGCTGGAAGGTCTTATGACAAAGTTTTGGTAAGGCTAGAAAAGAGAAGAGCAAATGATTTATTGGATGAGTTGGACTCAAATGTGTGTAAGGAAGTCACAAGGTGGTTTGAGATTCAAAGATTTAAGGACCTTCAATCTTGCTCTACTAGCAAAGCAAGGTTGGCGGTTACTTCAAAATGAGAATTCTCTTATCCACAAGTTGTTTAAAGCGAAGTACTTTGCTCATACAAATATTTTTTATGCTACTTTGGTCCCAGCCCCTCTTATACTTGGAGGGGTATATGGGGGGCAATAAAATGGTTAAAGGAGGGTTGTAAATGGCAAATAAGGAAGGGGAACAAGGCAAAGTTGTGGACTAAAAAATGGCTACATAGGCACCCAGCTTTAGAGATTGAAGGTTTTCAATTCCCTGAAAGGACAGAAATGCTATAGTGGCCTCTTTAATAGATGACTCTTCTGGTTGGTGGGATATGTCTTGCATCAGGGCTCTCTTCAATCCTAATGTGGTTTCAGATCTACTAAAATTGGTTATCTATCTAGGAGCAGTTGAAGATAGATGGATATGGGAATATGAGCGGTATGGTAATTTTTCTATTAAGTCCTGCTATCATTTTATTGCAGGTCGAATGAAAGCCTCTACTACAAAATTCTCTAATATGAACAGTCAACTTGTGCTTTGGAAACAACTTTGAAAAATGCAAGTTCCTAATAAAATTAAGTTGTTTGTTTGCAGAGCATGTCAGGACACACTTCCTACAAGGTATAACTTACTCAAGAGAAAGGTAATCTCAAATTCATCTTGTGTTTTCTGCAACTATCCTTTGGAAGATCTCAATCATGTTGTGATAAGTTGTCAATTTATTCAGCAAATATGGAACCAACAGCTGCCAAGTTAGTGATTTATCCATCAACCAAAGTGTTTGATATAGAATTGATGATTAATAAGTGGAAGAACAATGAATTGTCATCTCTATTTTTTTCATTATCTTGGGGTATATGGTACTGTAGAAATAAAATAATTTTTGAGGAGCAGTTGATAGCACAAAAATAGGTTGTTGGTTTTGTTTTAAATATAATGAAGAGTCATAAAGATGCTCAAGGAATTTCTGCCATCCAGTTGACGACTTTTCTGAAATGGAAGCCACCACCTGTGAATATTCTTAAATTCAATACCGATGGAACCCTCTTTGCTAGTATAAAGAGAGCAGGATTTGGTTGTATTCTATGGGATGATAAAGGGGTAGTACTACTTGCAATGAGTATGGCTGAACATAATCTTGACAATTTGAAAGCTATAGAACTATTGGCAGTTTTCAGAGGTATCCAATTTTGTGCAAGCAGAGGAATCCCAAGATTGCAAGTGGAATCTAACTCTTTGCTAGTAATCGAGTCTCTTCAAGAAGATGATATGCATGAGTCGGCCTTGGGAGCGTTGTTTGTTGAAGTTAAAAAGCTTATGAGTTGTTTTATTTCTCGTTCTTTTTATTCATGTCAATAGGGATTGTAATAGATCAGCTCATATCCTTGCTAAGCATGCTTGACATGTTCAAGACTGTAAAATCTAGGAAGATTGTATTCTAAACTTTATTTATCAAACCATATGTCTGTGATCTTTCTATTATTAATGAAGTTGATCTTCTTATCAAATAAAAAAAAAACTCTTGCATATGAATTTTACCATATAGCAAAGAGCGAAAAATGAAACAGATGAAAATCACTCTTATACCAAGCGGTAGGGGTGATCCCCGCCCTACCGGGGGCGAGGTCCCCCTATCACCGCCCCCGCCCCCGCCTGGGCGGGGGATCAACCTTTAAAAACCGCACCCCGCCCCCGTGTAGGCGGGGCGGGGTACCCCGTCCTGTAGCGGGGCCAACAGGGGAGGCTCCTGCCGCCCGCCCCCTATTGGGCCTGCCCACATATTAACAGTTTTGGACCTTTCGGCCCAGATCAAATTTCTAGGCCATTTTTTACCCAGAAAATTATCAAACCTGATTTAATTTCACAATAACAAATATCATTATATTAAATACTAAGTATTTATCATTACTAAAGTCTAAAGTGACAAAATCATTTTAAAAAAAACATCACTAAAAATCTAAAAGTCAAAAATAGTAAAAGTTAAAGTTTAAAAATAAAGATTACTAGAAGTCTAGACTAGTTACTAAACTATTACAATTTACAAATTTACAATAATACAAATTAATACTACAAAATACAAAATTACAAATTGTGCTATTAACTATTAGCATTATACAGTTACAAATTTACAATTTACAAGATCATAAGAAATAAGATTGATAACATTGGTCGTTGGACACTGGTGATTGGATTTTGGGCCGTAATACAAACTTGGAAGGAGACTGTGGGGTTGTTGGGCCTTAATCTTAACCTGCAATAATAAGTTAAAAAATAATTAGAGTACAAATATAAAGTTATAAGTTATAAACATGAAAAAAAAAATTTATTAAAAATACTAAGTTACTAACCAAGATTAAATTGTGTTATTAACTTGGAAGATGTGTTGACAATTGACATACAAAATGATACTGTCATAGAAAATGTCAAAACTCATAATCAATAATTACAAAATAATTAGATACTAACATTACAAATATTATAAAATTATAAATGTAAACAACAATTGGTAAAATAAATTGTGTAAAGTGCAAACCATGGTGAATTGGTGATGGACAGGGACTGGTAGATGAGGTAGGTCATACTGCAGCGGAGGTAACTGTTGATGGTGTCCCAGGTGTTGGCGTCACAGTCGCTACAAGTTACAACAAATAAATGTAAAATCTCTGTAACATTAAATTTAATTAAATAAATATAAAATAATGTAAATATTTATTCAAGTGACAATTTACCAGATCCAGACTGATCAGCAGCCTCGTCCTCGGCCTCAACCGGATCATAATCAAGAACCTCTGGAATATGAATTTCAGCACCCGTGATCCAATTCTGTGTACAAATCAGAGACTCAACAGTGATAGGATCTAATGAGCTCCGGAAAGGATCTAATACGCGCCCTCCAGTGCTAAAGGCAGACTCTGAGGCTACTGTACTGATCGGGATGGCCAAGATACTGCGAGCAACCTTTGAAAGTATGGGGTATTTGGGGACATTCATCTTCTACCAAGCTAATATATCAAAATCTCGTACAAATGGATGGAGATCCAATGCTAAATATCTGTCTACCTCTGACTGGGCATCTGTGGTGGAACCCATAAAATCCAAGGGGGTCGACTCCATCTTGTCACCCCAGTCCATTTTACGTTTTTTTCCACGTCTAGCATCTGCACCTGATGGGGGGATACTTGTGGCTATAGGTGCTGCAATACTACCACCTCCCACGATAGTGAACTCATCAAATAATCTAACAAGCGTTTCCTGAGCCCGAGATGCAACAACCGACGCACAATCCTTGCCAATTGCATCAGTCAATACCATGCCTTTCACCTTAAACCGTGGGTCAAGGACACATGCAACATATAACAAGATATTGGCTTTATCAAACTCTTCCCCCCAATACTTGTCAAATTTTTCCATCATGGTCCTAGACATCTCCCGCAATGTGGTGTTACTACCCGCTGCAATATCATCTAATTCTTCTTTCACATTGGCTATTTGTTGACAAAATTGATGTGCCGTGGGATACAAAGAACCAGATAAAACCTTAATAACATAGTAAAAAACCCTCAGAAACTCTACAAAAATAGATACAACCTCCCAATCATTAGACAAAGGGTGCCCCAACTTTTCATCAAAATACTTGACATATTGTATGTCTTCATTACCCAATGTATCAAATGCCAACTTATACTCCTGGGCTGCCTCTAACATCAAAAAGGTTGAGTTCCACCTCGTAAACAAATCAGTGCAAAGACCTTTTTTACATGTTATACCCACAGTAGTTGCAGCAACTTTGAACCTAGCCAATCTAGCAGGAGAAGATCTGACCCATCTCACAGCAGTCCTGACCCGAACAACCGAGTCACCAAGCTTATCCAAGCCATCACCCACAATCAAATTAAGAATATGTGCTGCACATCGCACATGCAAATAATCCCCACCCAAAATTGTTCTACTCGCATTATTCATGGGAGTCTTAAGATGTCTCATTGCAACATCGTTGGCCCCGGCATTATCAACCGTGCAAGTACAAACCCGAGTCAACCCCCATTCTCTTATAGCGGCCTCTAAGGCCTTCCCTATCGTCTCACCTTTGTGATCAGTGGTTTGACAAAATTTAAGGATCTTCTTATGCAATGTCCAACCCCCATCAACCCAATGCACAGTCATACACATAAAATTAAGATTATTACAAGAAATCCAACAATCAGTAGTGAGGCAAACATTCTCCCCCGCCAATAAACCCCTCAACTTCTCTTTTTCTGACCGATAAAGTTTTTTAACATCTCTTGCCACCGTGTGGCGAGAAGGAATATTAAATCTTGGTTCCAAGTACCTAGAATAAGCTTAGAACCCTTTCCCATCAACCACTTGGAAAGACATCTCATCTATAATAATCATGCGAGCTAGGTGTGTCCTAGCCTCGTTAGGATCGTATTTTGTGTACCCCTTTAATGCCAACTCTCCACTACTCCCCTCACCCATTTTTTTAAATCCAACTTCAAGCCTGGATTGGGTCTTCTCTACCAAAGATTTTAAAATTGAGGATTTCTTGCACTGTTCCTCCAAGTGCAATTTTATCTGGGAAGTGTCATGTCTCTTGTAGTGGCACCCATAAATTTTGCTACAATAGTTGCATTTGGCTTTTGGATCATTGGGGTCACCACCTTCTATCTTGGTGACATGAGCCCAAATTATGGATGGGGCT
Source organism: Platycarya longipes (assembly GCA_036559045.1). Lineage (NCBI taxonomy): Eukaryota > Viridiplantae > Streptophyta > Magnoliopsida > Fagales > Juglandaceae > Platycarya > Platycarya longipes. The sequence continues at coordinate 24,102,868 of CM071789.1, read as the reverse complement.
TTCTTGCTAGACTGCTTGGGGGCGGGGCAAGTGGTAGTGGTAGGAGTAGGGTCAGGGGTCTCAACCGGAAGGGGAGTACTAGTAGGGTTAAGGGTAGTGGTAGTAGTAGTGGTAGTGGTCGGGATAGGGTTAGGATTAGGGCCGGAGGTACCCAAGGCTCCCTCCGGGGAGCTCGCACTAGAGTCTTCTGGACTTTCCATTTACAACAAATCTGAAATTATAATAAATGCAACACAAATGGTCATACAAAATATAATAGACTCAAATCTCAAGCCTAGATAATTATTTTCAATATTTTGTAAGTTATAATAATATTTTATTTATTTTTATCTTCATATATCAGTAAGTCTATACATACAATCTTCTATGTAAGGCTGTAAATAAAATTTATAATTATTCTTAAGTTGCACTATAATTTACATAATATCTATTATGAATGTATAGGTTTTTGTTTTTGTTTTTATTATTAATTAATCTATCATATAGTCTGATGAGTATTAAATATATTGATACTCACCATATATTTTTATAATATATACACTTATCAAAAAAATATATAAGATATTTTATAATAATATTATAAGATGAGGATGCTTTTATAAAATAATGTTCCTTTTATAAAGTGTTTTACAAAAAATATTTTATTTAAAATATTATTGTGAAAATGTAATAAAAAATATTGTGTATAAATTATTTTTTATAAAACGACGCCATTGGACAGCAATAAAAAAATAACAGTTTTTTGTTGCTTTTCTTTCTGAGTAATTTTGGAGTCTTTGGACTAGTTTGGCTTGTTTTACATTTTATTGGACCTATGTTTTGCACTTTTTTTTTCATGTTATAAAAATGTTAGCTATAGATGTTTGCACAATATGGACAGCAAAGCTTCAAACCTTAAAAAATACCAAATTTTTCATTATCTCAACAAAAGATAGCTTCAACACATTCGAAATTACATCCAATCTAACAAAACCAAGGCATCCAGCCATCCAATCTAACAAAACCAAGGCATCCAGCCATCCACTCAACAAAAAACTATGAAATACTCAACAAAAAACTATGAAATACATTTAAAGGTTGATCGTTTGAGACTTTGAGTACATTCAGATTCATATAACAAAACCAAGGCATCCAGCTATCCACTCTCAATTACATCCAATATAAAAATAAAAAAACTATGAAATATTATGAAATAAAAGCAGCAAAGCTTCACTAATCACTCCATTCTTCAAAGCTTCAATCCAATTTTCAAACCGAAATGGAATCGGGTGTCTCATAAAAATAATTGTAATGATGTAATCACACAATCAAATAATTGTAATTATAATAAAATAAACACAAATCAACAATTTAAATTTTAATAAATTAAACGCAATCACATAATCCAACACAATCACACTTCACAGTTCAAACACATGCACAATCGGCCTCCACAGCACACGGTTCACAAACACCAAACCCATCCTCCATCAACTTCTCCATTTCCATATGTTTTCAAGAATCAAAACGAAAGAAATCTTCAAATTAGGGTTTAGGTGAAACGGAATCACTTACCTTGGTGGAGATTGGAGGAATATCCGAGAGGGAGAAACCGGAGAAATTCGGGGACGAAGGAGAGGGATTCTTGCCGAGGGTGGCGTGGGGATGCGACGGCGGAGTGGGGATGCGACGGCGGAGTGGCTGCAACGGCGTGGACCTGATGGGGCGATTTTAGGCTAGGGTTCGGCGATTTTAGAGAGAGAGTGAGAGGGAGACGAGGGAGAGAGAGAGAGAATCAGAGATGTTGATGAGGTCGGGGGCTGGGGGGTTGTAACGAAGCTTTTATATAAAACGACGCCGTTTTATATAAAACGGCTTCGTTTTATTTAAGAAAATTAAATAAGTCATCTGGGTTTTTTTTTTTATATATATAATATATTAAATATTTAATATATGCGGGGGCGGGGCGGGGTATTACGGGGACGGGGTCATTTGTATACCGCCCCCGCCCCCGCCATCTGGCTAAATACCGGGCGGGTTTTATCCCGTTATTGGTCATCGGGCGGAGTAACCCGCCCCCGCTATGCGGGGCGGGGCAGAAGACGGGAGGGGCAGCAGGTGCGGATTCCCGCTGCCCACTCCTACCAAGCGACAACCGGTGGAAGTGGTGAAAAAAAAAAAAATCAAAATCTGATAAAGAACAAAACACAAAAACTCGAGAAACACGATAATAAAAGCAAGGACAAAAGCGTAAATACACGATTAAATTAGTAATAAAAAGTGACAAGAAGGACAGAAAAGAAAAATAAATATACGGCAGGAGTAAAATTGTCAGATAATACAATTGAGGGACAGGGGAAAGAAAATGGCAAAATTGGCAAAGTGTTATTTGACTTCTGGTTTGAAGTGTTATATATATAATATATTTCTAATATTATAAATTAACCATAAAATATTTATTGATCTTTTATATTGCATGTTCCATTATATATATATATATATATATATGATATACATTTTATTAATATTTATAGCAATGATTATGTATAATAAATTATTTAGAATTATAAAATTAAGCATAAATGATTGCCTGCATACTGTACGAATTACATGCTCGTTTAACTAAAAATTAAGATTTTGGTTAAAGCCAAAGTTATTGAAGATTTTAATCTACATTAGATTATCCATTTAAAAGTCAAAATAATAATGTAATATTATGCATTTTAGTAATAATATTTTTTTAATAAAAGAATTATACTCTATAAATACACTCTATATATTAATTAAAATTTTAATTTTTACTTAAAGTTATTGTTTCCTAGCTATTTTTATATCAAATTAATTATCCAACATAATATAATCTTGTGTACAATAAATATTTCGTGGAAAATCTGGATATAGCCTTTTCACAAATGAAAGTTTTAAAAAGGATTTAATGGTCTTGTTGATTGTTTGTGAATACAGTATGGATTTTTTTTTTTTTTTTTTTTTTTAAGCAAATACAAAATGGATTTGATTGGTGGACCCTCCAACCTTTGAAAATTCTAGAGTTACTCTAACTAAAAATTTTTAGCTACTCAAAGTATAAGCTAAAGATTTTTAATTAGTCCAATACAAGTCGTTTATATAAAATTCAATTACATTTTAAATTTTTCTAACATTTACCTGATTCGCATTGGAATGTTGTTATATTTTTATTGTTAAAACCATGCAAAAGCCACCTCCGTTTATTGGGAGCTAATCCCAAACAAGCACAGCCACACCCATCTTATCTCCTTGTGCTCGTGTTCTGCAAAAATCTCTGTTTATAACCGTGGCCACAAATAACTGCCCAATATCAAAAACTTCGTAAATATTAATAACACACTGCAATATATCTTTTAAATTATTTAAAAATTTAATAAATTCAATAAATTTTATTTTATATATGACCTATTTCCTTTACTTGATTTTCTCAAAACTCCCATACCAAATTATGAAAATCTTGAATTTCTCATTAGAACTAGAGCGAAATATTGCATTTTAACTTTCAGAAATCACTTCTTCTTCTTCTTCTTCTTCTTTTTTTTTCTCCTGCAATTGTACGATGAAACAGATAATCCCAGGATTCAAAAAAATTGTTAATACTTCAACAGGTTTCATTTAATTATATAGATGAGATAAATTAAGATAAAATTTTAAAATTAAATAAAAGAAATTTTTTTAAAAATTTAATATAATTTTTATTTTACAATTTAAAAAAACTAAATTATAGATTATATTTAATATAAAAATATTAAAAAAATTAGAATGAGATGAGATAATCTAAACATTGTAATCAAACATATCTTAATGAGTAAGTGTCATTTTAAGATAAATCCGAGTAACATTCAGTTTACCCAATTGATTCTTTGTTTTATAAATCATTTCCTTCTCACCATGATTATAGTAAATATAAACCTTTTTTATGCATAATAAATATAGACTTTAAAGGGTATATTTAGATAGTAAAAAACATTGAAAAGAGTTATGCATAGAAGTAAAAAAATAATAAAAATAATTAAATAATAGTAATAAATAATAATAATAGTAATAAATAATAATAAAATATTCTATAAATACTTCAAATATTCTTAATAATCAAGACAAAACTTAAAGGATGGTGCTACTCACCTTGGTAAAATGAGTCTCAATTAGATTCCATTTCAATTTTTTTTTATTGTAGTTTTTTTTATGATTATACTTTTTTATATGATTTTTTTAACATTCTAAAATATTTTTAAAAAATATAAAAAAATTATAAAATTATTTAAAAAATACTTATTTAAAAATTATATAAAAAAAATTAGAAAAAAATGAAATGAACCCATCCGAAACTCATTTCATAAAAAAGAATAGCATTTTCCAAACCTAAAATATCTTCACGAATTGAGAGAATTTGATAATATTTATGAATAGTAATAAAAAATAGGTAAAAGATAATAATATTATATTAAATAGTAATAAAAATAATATTAAATAATATTAAAACTATGTAAAAAAATAATAATAAAATAATAAATAATAATTATTATTATTTAAAAATATTTGAGATGTATTTATTTCCAAACCTGCCTAATATCAAATGAAGCACAAAAATATCTCGGCATTTACTCAAGACTCGTGGTGAAATGACGTGCGTAAAGTTTAGTTCAAAAAATAAGTCTATTACGTCTATTTTATTTCATATCTATTTTTGATCTCGTATTTTTTATTTTTTTTATTTTTTTATTTAATAATTAAAAGACTGATTATTAATATATTAATATTTTTTATATTTTTCGAAAATATTTTTTTAAAAGAAATGATGATAAATATATAAAAATTAAAATTAAAAAAAAATTAACTAGAACAACATACCTCAATGGTCAATATGAGGTGGCATCGTAGCACGCCTCTAGTACAAATTTGGAGTATGCTATTATGTCGCCCAGGGGCGGACCTTTGTAGTCCATTGGGGGCTACTGCCCCCAAAACTTTTTAAAATTTGAGTTTAGTATATAGATTATTTAGATTATTACAAGACAACCCCCAATCTTGACATTTCAGCTCTCCAAGTCTGACATTATAAATCTAAAAGGCATAAAAAGTTTGGAGAGAAGCCGTCGTAGTGTCACCACTCACCAACTTACCTGGAAATTATAAGTTGAAACCAATAGTCCATGCTATTAACCAGTTGCAGCACATGAGATAGAGACTGAGAGACATCACTGTGACACTTTACAGCATGCTACACTATGACACTCTACAGCAAATTAGGCAAAACCAGACGGCAGACTATAGAATCAGCACTTAGCTTTAACCTTTTGTACCGTAACTACCGTTGCAACTTGTGTGTAGCTTGATTCTTGGTCAGTGACTCGGTTGTTTCAATTTGTTGCCATATTCTTATAGTCTGTCATTTGATATTGGGTTAAGGTTTCAACTTTTATCTTTTTCTTTCCAAACTTCAAGTGCAATTTGCCGATTCTGTGTTCTGAAACTTCATTCATCTCAAACTTCATTCATTTTCAACCTCAGCTTTTGTAAGAGTCTAAGACTGTAACATTCTTGCCCAGTTGCGTAACTAAGTTACGGTAACTTGCCGGACCTTTAGCCTTTTAAGCTTTACGATTTTGTCACTTTAAATTATTACTATTAGGAAGAATCGTTGTCGTTGAAAAGTCAGTTTGATATTTGATAACATCCATAAGTTTTTCTTAGAAGAATTGATTATTGCGTTTAACTATTTTCAATAAAGCACTTAAGCTTCCTTTAGGCTTTACGATTTTATTTAGGTTTTTCATTGTTCAGAACAATTTTCCTTCAGGCTTTACGATTTCGTCACTTTAGAAGTTTATTAGGAAGCTTCATTGCCGTTGAAAAGTCAATTTGATAACATCCATCAGTTTTTAACAAAGATTTGATTATTGCGTTTAACTGATTTTCAACAAAGCACTTACAGTTATGCTTCTGGAATCGTAATCCCACTCAGTCACTCACATTTGTTGCTGAATCCATCAGTTCTCTTGCGAGTTGCGAGACACTGGAGGCCTGAATGGCAGGACGTGAGTTGCGGCTTTAATCTTCCAGGTTCTACGGTTCTTTGTTCCTCTTTATATACAAAATTAATATAAATTTGTCATTTCTGTAACTGTAGTATGTAGTCTGTATTGCTTACTTGATTCTAAATTTGTATATTATCTATATATCTATAAATAATAGATTTAGCCTAGCAAATTAATATATATAGAAAAATATATATAACATAGATTTGTGATGCTGTGCATATAAATTTTAGATTTAGCCTATCAAATTAATATATATTATTAGGCACTTCGCAAATTTATTATTGATTTATAAGTTTTTCTTAGAGTTTAGAAAAATATGAATAAACCAAGAACAATTGATTTTTTTTTTAAAAATAAGTTTCTTGCAAATCATTTACTAGTTTATATTGAAAAAGAAATTGCCAAAGATTTCACTTCAGAGATAATAATGGAAGAATTTTATTTATGAAAGATCGTTGTCGAACTTAATTTGAAGAGAAAATTTTAAGTTAATCGCCCCCTATTCATCAAATCCTGGTTCCGCCCCTGATGTTGCCCCATACCGAACGTTGGAGCTTACCATTCTATTATTTTCATTTTTTTTTATCATTTTAAAGTACTTTAAAAAAATATAAAAAAATATCAATATATTAATAATTAATTATTTAATTATTAAATAAAAAAATTATTATACATAAAATATTAAAAATAAATATCAAATAAAATAGACATAATAGACTTAGACCTCCTTTGTTTTAATAAATGAAATGAGATCAAAATTTAAAAAAAAAAAATTAAAAAAATATTATTATAATATATTTTTTTTTAATATTAGTTTTATTTTAAAATTTTTAAAAAATAATTTCAAATTTTTAAAAAAAATTATATCTTTTACTGTAATTTATATAAAAAAATTAAAATATTATAATAATAAATTTTTAATTATATCTCTTAAAACAAATTAACTACTTTTCTATTTGTAAACGTTCATGGCTTGATAAAGATTTCAAAACAGGATCTGCCACGCGGCCCCTAGGCTAGCACCGTCCTTCTAAGCAAATGAGATACAATAAGCTCAAACATTGCCGGAAAGATTTTCATCTCAAAAAAAAATAATTGCCGGAAAGAAACTTGGTAGCTTGTTATTAGGCATTCGATTAGAATTAGTTCCTTGTTGGAGTGTCCATGTCAGAGAACAGCTGCACTCAAACTCAAAGCATTTTTATTGGATTAATCAAATTCAAAATATATATATATATATAAATTTATCCATATATAAAAAAAAAAATGTCATTTAAATTTGAAAAATTATTATTTACCTTTAGAGACAAAAAAATATATTTTTATTTCTTTTTCCTATATTTTTTTTCTTTATTTTTTTTCAAATATAATAAAAAAAATTTGATATATACAAATTTATACTTTTAAAAAAAAAAAAAATTGACCAATCCAAAAAGAGTACTCTTAGGCAATGAGTTTTAACTACGCTATATCTTACATTTTCCTATCAATTACGGTAATTTTTGTGACAATTTATGAAAGATATTTCTTTGTAGCTATGCAAGTTGGATGAGGAATGTCCCCGCAGAACAAGTTTAAAAACACAATTATTTTATCTGATAAAAAATAATCTGATCAAACGTTATCAGTATTGCATGATTTCATAGCATGTTTTTGTCGTGCGGACATCGTATAATCTTTTGCTATCGACAATGAGTGTTTGGAACAACATCCTAACTAATTTTGGAGTGGCATTTCGTATCAAACTTACTGACCCAGGAATAGTCAAGTGGGAAAGCAAAAACCATCAATTCGGTAAGCTATCCGAATCTCAAACCAAATTGAGGGAGCATTTATTAACCCCTAATTGGCATGACAAATAGGACGCTATTTATCAAAGGATAAGTGCTATTGTTACAAAGGAATCTCATAAGAATAAATTCATAAATTTATATGATTTCATATAATAGGTAAGTTAAGATTTGTTTGGATGCCAAACTTAGTCAAAGATGCACTTTTAGAATGAGTTGAACATCCAAACATATAAAACTCACTCAATTATCTCAACTCACTATTATTTATAAAAAGTTCATTTCAACTCATCTCAACATCCAAACGCACCTAAATCTATTTACATTCTGACATATTATATCAATTTATAAATTTATTTTACAAGAATCTTTTTGATATTTCTCTTTTTATATATCCAATTGTTTTGTACTTTCTTCCCCGGTAAAGATGGGGGGAGCAAGAAATTTTGCAGCATTAAGGGGAGATCGATCCATTCATCAAAGGCTTGCCATTGTCATCAAATTCTGGCCATGTAAATCAAGTTGGAAGTATTGAGCCCCCTCCAATGTGGATGGAGCTGATGATGGATCCTGTTAAGCTGTTAACCCTCTAATTCAGGACATGTATTTTTTGAAGAAAAAGAAAAAGTTTCCTTGTACATATGCGTATCTTATAACTGCTTCTATTATTAACACTACAACTTGAGCCAGGCTACTGAATTAGGCAACCTTGCAGCTGATGTGTTGGGTAAGATAAGAAAAGATAGGATGAATATAATAAACTGGAAGAATTCAACCCAGGAAATACACGACAAAGAGAGGTTTTAAAGGAAAAGGGAGAAAATTAAGCAACATACACAAAGACAGTTGATTATGTCAAGTATGAGAAGTCTTATTATGTACAATATATTTGGTTCACATGGACAAGGAGAAAACTTTTAAAATTTACAATTTTGAAGTTCTATTGGAAATCTTTTCCCAATGCTAAAGTTATATCCCCCTTCAACATTAACCATGTTCTATAAGGTAGGAAGCTATATTTACATTGAAATTACCAAAAAAATACTACTTATAATTGATTGGCTAACTCATCCCTTTGCCGGCGCATTCGAGCTCCCCATGACAAATTTTCACCAGCATCCTTGTTCATGCTTCTCCTCTTTAGCCCCGATAGCTGAGATTGCCAACGGTTCTTCCACTCACCTCTCTCTTCCATTCGCTGATCATCAAGCAAAATTGATTTAAATATTGGTAATGAAGTAAAAAACAAGAGTCGGAAAGCCCAAAAACTAATTTTCCAAACACAAGTTCTTAGTAACAAACAAGAGCAAGAAAGAAAATGACAAAAGCCTATAGACTACAAGGAAGATGGAACCCCTTTTCCTTTCCAGTGTGCCATACTTCGAAAACAGAACGGCAAAAAGAACTGAAAGATCGCAACTTTAATGGCAGCTAAGAACACAACCATTTTTAAACAACTAACTATAATCTATGAGTTAACATAAGCACCATGGCCATGCTTCAAAATATCCAGTGGACTGCATTGAACTAGATCAAACTTTTCTTGAGATTGATGCAGGAAGTAGCTTTCCATAATCAATAAATAAATGCTTGTTTGGCAGATTCAAAGGAAATAGAAATATTGAAGATGACAAACCTAAGAATTAACAGCTTAATTAAAGAACATCAGAAGTAATATTAAGAACAAAATCCCAACACATGTTAATTAAATAATGATTTTTAATGTTTAGTGCAACAAAAGTTGGTGATTATCTTGTAAAAACAACGATATTTTTGGGATTAACCAATAAGAGTCAGAAGTCCTACGTTTCTTCTGATCAGGCATACCAATAACAAAGATATCAGAGTGAAGGATGCAGAACCATGCATCGTTTTTTTTTCGTTCTTTAATATTTGAAACCCTGATTTGCCCCTACTTAATGGTGCAACAAAGAGATAGCAGAGGGAACAAGACAAAATCTTTAAGACACCGCTGACTGCTGAGGAATTTATAAACGATGATGAGTAAATAATATGCATACTGAAATCAACATTATCCGAAATTTCCCAAAACTCCAACGCCCACAATAAATCCGTACAAAAATTGGAAAGAAACATAAATGAATAAAGATGGCAATATGAATTGAACAAAAAAATATTCTGTAGCAGAATTGAATAAGAAAGAAGTGAATTCAATGAACCGAACCCCAAGGGCCCAAACCCAACCATCTAAAGAAAAATTTAAATAATCCCAGAGAGAGAGAGACAGAGACACAGAAGAGACGCAAACCTCGTTGCTCTGATATTTTCTTCGAGCCGAGAACGCGAGGTGGAGACCTTTGGCCATGTCTCTGTCATAGAGCGCTCGCCTTCCTGGATCCGATAAGATCTCATAAGCCTCTTGGACCCGGATAAACCGCTTGGTGTACTCCTCGGCCCGACCGGGCGGGGAGACGTCCGGGTGGTACTTCCGGGCTAGGTGCTTGTACGCCTGCTTGATGTCGACCAAGGATCCCGACTCGGGTATGCCCAGGAGCTCGTAGAAGCTCAAACCGGAGACGGCGGCCTCCTCCTCCGTCATCACCCCATCATCGACGGCGGCCGTGACTCTGTTTCTGAGCGACACGGGAGGCATACAGGTGGCGGATACGAGGTTGGAGGGGAAGAAACTGGAGTGGGAAAAGGAAAACCGAGAATTCGAAATGGGTATTTTAATGGATCGTGTGGTAGGAAGGTGGAAGAAGCGAGACTCGCTTCCTTGAATCGGTGTCAAGCCGTAACAACGCATTGCTTCGCGCGCTGTGTGGGTGTTTGTGGATGTTTTGGGATGCTGTCTTCTCTTTCCTTATATGTATATTATGTACACCTCTGATTTATTTATTTATTATTAATTTTTTGTGTTGGATTTTTTATCAAAGATTTATTTTTGTTTTTGTTGAATTTTCAATGTGGGGTTTATTTTTGTGTTGGAGAGTTGTGGGCAAGTTGGGCGTCATTGGTCAATGAGTCATCTTGGGTGGGGGCAGAGAGGATTGGATTCAACTAGAATTGGAATAGAAACAGAACTCTTGTCAATTGTCCCGTTTTGTGTCAAAGAAGTGAATAGATAGAGATTGGAGGGGTAAAATTAGAATCTTATTTTCACATCGGATAATCATTCACATATAACTTATTCAAGTCTACGAAAAATCATAATCAAGTTCGTAATCGATTGGATTAACGAATCGGGTGATTCAATAAATTGAATCAATAATCCATAACAATTTTGAATTGGGTGTTTATTATTAATAAAAAATAATAAAAATCATTTATAATGAAATTCAAGTATTTAATATTGGGTATAAAAAGAGTTTAAAGTACAAAATCATTAACCAATTTCAATCAGAATATTATATGAATTTAAATAGTTGTAATAAAGAAAATAAAGAACACTATATTTGATTTTTATTTTTATTTTTATTTTTATTTTCATTTTTATTGAATACAACGATTAAAAAAATTACATATGTTTAGTTCTATCATAATTTTTGTATTCAAAATATTAAATTTCAGCCAACGGCATTTAGCTTGACGGCAAAGTCCATGAAGATCGTGGGTTCAATCCCCCTCTCCTAATATATATATATATATATATATATATATATATATATATTAAATTCCATTTATCAAATAAAAATTTGAAATCAATTTAAATCGGAAAAAATGGATTGCAAATGACTGATTTAAGTGATTCGATGAACAAATAAAAAAATTAACTAAAATCAATTCCACCCATTCAATTTAAATCCGCCTAATCAATCTAAATGAAATATTTAATATAAGGAACTTTTACGTGGAAGCATTACACGGCTAAACTACACATCTTCACCTAATTAATATTTGATTTGTCATGCTTGTCATTTTATATCGATGCTTTATCGATGCTTTAAATATAGAAAGGCAAAGCCACAAAGATGACAAATTACATAGATAGAAGTATGTGATGTAAAATTTTCTGGGTTCATTTCTCTATAGTACATACCATAGTTTTGCTCCTTCAATATTGACAGTTTAAAAAAATTATATTTAGCAGCCTAACACCACACACACTTACTAAGGGAAGAAAAATATAAAATACAAACTCACATTAGTAGGTATAAGTGTAAAATTGCTGATTAAAAGAACTCTAAAGTTTAATCTCATCTTAATTATTATTCTTATTATTCTTAGAATAATGATACATACAACTTACAAGTCATAAATTTAACAAGTCTCGCGCATTTATAAAAAAGAGTGGCTTAGTTTAAAAACTGAGGAAAAAAAAATTTTCTCAATGAGCCCACTTTTTTATAAAAAAAATTTCACATTTAGACCTGTGGATAATAACAGCTTTTCAACTCATATCATTTTATCAATATTTAAACATCACAAATATAAATATTTTCAATTTCAAAACTGGAACATTTTCTCTAATTTATTATCTAATCATTATAATTTTTTCAAAATTCTAAACAAAAATAATATTAAAATATTATATATTCTAATAATATTTTTATTCATCTTTTTTTTTTCTTTTTTTAAAAATCTCATAAAATATCTCAATTCAAATTATCTTAATATTATTTACAAATTATTTATTTTATCTCATTATCCAAATCAATCTTTAACACTTATATTATTTCTTTAAAAACAAACAAGAACAGAAAAAGCATGATCAGATTGGAGTCATTAAACAGATAGGATCATGGAAGAGTGAAATCTAAAGGCGTGGTTATATAAATGTATAAATTTTACATAAATATTTAATAAAACTGTGAGTTGAAATAGAAAATTGAGATAAGCTGAGATGAGTTTAGTTTATTTTTTAATATTATTATTATTTTAGAATTTGAAAAAGATGAGTTAGAATTTGAAAAATGTATATTGAATTTGAAAAAAATGTATTAACATTTATGTTTTGTATGAGAATTTGAAAAAAATATAATGATATATTTGAAATAAGTTGAGACGAGCTCGTCTCGTCTACGAATCCAAACCGACCCTGAATCTCATGGAAAAAAAAAACTTTGAATATGATTGGAATAGTATTCATTTTTTATGAGTTCTTGACAAGCAGCTGACGGTTTTCCTAATGCATAAAACACGAGAAGAGAAGCCGATTTTTCGTAGGCAGTACTATAAGATAAGCAATGCGAGGTATAAACGTCAAGGACAAATACCGAATAAATGTCAACTCACAAATGTTAATTCACAGTCTTCAAAGTTTTTATTTCCTTCAACTTCAGACAAATTTCTTCATTTTTTAACTCACATATATTATATAAAAGACAATAGGCACCTAACAACACAAATTATCAATTTTTTATTCTAATTTAAATAACTTAACATATACTTTTTTATTAAATTAAAATAATCACCACTAATTTTCTTTATTTTATTTTTCCATATGCGTTCCCGTACGAGTTACTTCTGAGTCTGACTTTGTTTAGTATATAATTTAAGTTATTGACAAACTTATTAATATGATTTTATTTGTTGTTTCTAAAATAATTTTAATTAACTTTTTAAGAATATATGATTGTACCAACTTGGAACTCTCACTCGTGTTGATGTGGCAACTCCAAGATTTTAATAAGAATTTAAGGAGTAGTTTGAATTTTAATCAAGGGTAGATAGTGGGACCCCATCTTATTCGCCCTAACCCACATGGTGGAGCGAGCAATATTGCTCTACACATTTTTGTTGGGGGGACATCGCACCCCACACGGCAACACAGAGGCGAGGGATGGGGAGGGGCCCCTCTGGCGATATGACCCCAATGGGACCCCTTCCCATCCCTACCTCGCATCCAATTTTCTTATAAATAAATATATTTATATTGTTGTAAAAGTTAGAATAAACAATGGGTGTGAATGACCCACCACCTTATTATCTTAAATCCTAGCAATAATTTTAGTTGGCCTTTAGCACACTTTAAAGCTCTATATATACATGAGCTTTTGGTCTTTTTGTAAGTGTGAAGGAAAATTTCGGTGATTGAGTAATATGAGATTCTAAAGTTTTCTTACAAATTCTTTACAATAGTTTTATATTTTAGTTTCATAACATATTATCAGCACAATTTGTTGAGTTCCTGTCTAAATTTGAAGTTTCACATTCTCCTGTTATAACATGTTATATATTCCTGATGCTAATGCTCTAGTAAGAATTGAAGTCCCTGAATGATAAATTGTCAAAACAGCAATAGGTGAGTTTAAGACACGCCTGAAGCGTGGAAGACCTATTAATATAAAAGAAAAAATTTCTTGAAAGAAAATAATACAAAATAAATTTGGTGTTCCTGAAAAACCAATACCCACAATACAGGCTACAAACATAGTTGATGCTCCTGAAAAGATCAAATCTTCTATTCTAGAAAAATCCTGAAGAGTACAAACCTCCTGAAGAGGAAACTCCTGAAGAGTATCTCCTGAAGAGGTGTTTTATGAAATGTTTTCTCCTGAAAAGGAACAGGTACATAAAAATAATGAGATCCCAATACATTTCATGAGTACTGGAGAAATTCTGGATAGAAATAAAACTGTTGTCGACAACATATTTTCATATAAAATAGTCTTTGACATTACCAAAAGTAAAGAAGAAAGTGAGCCAAAAATCGTCGAAGAATGTCGACGAAGAAATGATTGGCCAAAATAGAAAGTAGCTATTGAAGCTGAATTAAACTCACTAACAAAGCGAGAAATATTTGGACATGTTGTCCAAACACCACAAGGTGTAATGCCTATTGGATATAAGTAGATATTTGTACGAAAACGTAATGAAAAAAATGAAATTGTGCGGTACAAAGCACGACTTGTCGCACAAGGTTTCCTGCAGAATCTCGAAATTAATTATGAAGACACATATTCTCCCGTTATGGATGCAATCACATTCAGATTTTTGATTAGTCTGATTGTTACAAAATGATTAAAGATGCCATTGATGGATGTGGTCACTGCATATTTATATGGATCCTTAGACCATGACATATATATGATAATCCCTGAAAGATATAAAATCCCTAAAGGATATAAAATTCCTGAAGCATATAAAATGCCTGAAGCATCTACAAGTACATCTAGAAGTATGTACTCTATCAAATTTCAAAGATCTTTATATGGGTTAAAGCAATCCGGACGTATGTGGTATATTCACCTAAGCGAATATATATTGAAAGATTGATTTGAGAATAATTCTATATGCCCATATGTTTTTATTAATAAATCAGAATTCGGATTTGCCATTATTGCGGTTTATGTTGATGATTCAAATATTGTAGAAACTCCTGAAGAGATCTCAAGAACCCTTACATATTCAAATAATGAATTTGAAATGAAAAATCTTGACAACATAAAACTTTCTCTCGGCCTGCAGCTTGAGCATTTGCCAAATAAAATTTTTATTCATCAGTCCATGTATATAGAGAAAGTCCTGAAATACTTTTATATGGACAAAACGCATCCCCTAAGTACTCTAATGATTGCTTGATCACTTGATGTGAAGAATGATCAATTCCTTTCTTGTGATGACGATGAAGAAATTATTGGTCCTAAAGTATCATATCTCAGTGCAATTGGAGTTTTGATGTATCTTGCAAATTGCACTCGACCTGATATTACATTCTCAGTTAATCTACTTGCAAGATATAATTCTACACCAATTCGAAGGCATTGGAATGATATTAAACATGTCCTTCGTTACCTTCATGGTTCGGTTGATATGAGATTATTTTATCAAGGTGGATCAAGTCCATAATTGATTGGATATGCAGATACAAGTTATCTTTCAGATCCACACAGAGATAGATCTCAAACTAGATATTTATTTACTTATAGAGATACTATCATATCATAAAGATCTGTCAAGCAGATACTATCTGCCACATCTTCAAATCACTCAAAAATCATTGTCATTCATGAAGCAAGTTGAGAGTGTATTTGGCTGAGATCAGTGATTCAACATATTCAAGAAAAATATGGTCTTCCCATGATCAATGATTGCCCAACAATTTTATATGAAAATAATATTGATTGTATCACTCAAATCAGATGAAGATATATCAAAGGTGATAGAACCAAACATATTTCACCTAAATTTTTTTATACTCACAAACTTCAAGAGAAATGTGAAATTGATGTCAAGCAGATACAATCAAATGATAATCTGGCAAATTTATTCACGAAGGCATTACCAACTGTGACATTCAAGAAAATTGTGCAGAATATTGGAATGCAAAGATTTAAAGATCTATCGTCATACACTTTCAAAGGGGAGTAAATGTCCTAAAGACTTGTACTGATTATACTTTTTTTCCTTCGCTGAGGTTTTGTCCCACTGAGTTTTCCTTTGCAATGTTTTAACGAGTGAATCTTAAAACTCTTAGAGGTACATAAGAATACTGTAATATTTTTCTTTCGCCATTGATTTTTCTTCCTACTGAGTTTTTCCTTGACAAGGTTTTAATGAGTCAGATTCTTTAAAGGTGATTATTCAAGGGGGAGTATTGTAATAATGCAAATGAGGGGGCAATGAATGACCCCCTCCCCCACCAGCCTTCCTCCCTCAAAGACTTTTGAGGGTGGGTGGGGCATCTTACTGGAAAAATTCGTATGTAAACAGTAATTTTGGGGTTAGAGAAAATATTATATGATAATCATCTGTTGAAGAGAATAACTACACATGCAATGTAAATGTAGTGATTAATGATTAGTTATGATATACCTATTAAGTTTTGAAAAATCTTGAGGAAATATGAGTGTTGGTAAAGAGAAAAGAGAAGAAAAGTTAGGTTTGACTCCATCATAAGTTGCGTCCTTAACCCCTATAAGACAGTGTTGGTTTGATACGATGTGACTTAAGGTTTTGACTATCCCTTCATTGGAATATGCACGACGTGTTGGATAGAAGATAAATTAAAAAGGGTAGTCTGTTCCTATGTTAATTTGTATGAGATATGATTTGTGAATGCATGATTCATATGTTTCATGATTTACATGTTTTGCATAAGAAGTCACAAGTTGCATGCATGTCTCATGCATGAGCACGAAAAGCATGTTTTTGAGTCAGGCAAGTTTTTAAAAGAAAGAAAAGAATTAAAGTTTTATAAGAACCCCAAAGGCTGGGACGGGGTAGTGCCCCAGTGGAACTTCCTATTCACTCAAGAGTGATTAAAGTCGAGTGAAAGCCCCTGGGTCGATAAAGAACCGTCGATAGACCATGTATGGCTCCAGAAGGTGTCCAGAGCATGGTCGCACCTAAAGCTAGTGGGTGTATACAAAATCGTGTTGGCTTCGGCCTTACCGATACAGAAAAGTTTAGAGTCGCACGGTGAGTGATCAATTGTCGAGTGACGAAGAGCGCAAAAGGGCGCGAAACGTAACTACTTAGGTTTGATACGGTCGCCGGGTGCTACGGTAACTAGCGGAAACACACGGTGCATAGGGAAACCGTGAGGTGTCCAAAATAAGAGGTCATGATGAAAAGAAAAGGGCTTTTGAGCCGTATATGAAATGATATGATATGATATGATATGATATGATATGATAAGTGGCACCTAAGATAAGAAGAGATGAAAAGCATTTTGAAAAGAAGACTTTTGAAAAGAAGTTCAAACAGCCCATATGAAAGAAGTCAAAGCTATATGAAAGCATTTTTATGAAAAGCACATATATGAAGCAAAGATTCAAAAACTATTAAGGATTATGAAAGTTTTTATATGAAAGTGCATGTGCATAAGTCATGTTGCAAGTCTCATATTCATGGTACATGCACCCATTGAGTTTACTTTATATGTTGATGATATTCTGTTGTGTGAATTGATTGTATGTTGTCTGTTGCTTACTGGAATTCACATCTCACGTCGGTGGATCGCGCCCACCCTACGGTCCCTATTTTATGGGATCGTAGATTGTGATTGCAGAAAATGAAATTTGGCCCGAGATGCAGACTCCACAGGAAAGGAAATTTGTTGAGAGGATGAAAATCGAGATTATGATCTCGAAAGCAGTGTTGCTTATCTTTTTCTTTTGAACAACTGTATAATCTCCTATTGAAGAAATTGATTTAAATTGATTTGTAATTTTTAAGAATCTCTGGTACTAGAACGACTGACTTTTATTTATTTTTTCGCTGCAAATATTTATTGTACACTTGGTGCATGATTCACACACTCTTCAAACACTATCCGATGGGATGATTGATCCAAGAGATGATCGTCTTGATGTCGCGAGTCCTTCTAAATCTTAGGGGGGATTCGTGGGCATCACAATGCCCTACTGGTTCAATATCATTTCCTGAAGTGAATGGTAATACGTTTGCATCATTTCCAGAAACGAATGGTGCATCCTTTCGAGGAAATTGGAAGCGTGAACGTGGTAGGAAAAATTATAGAAATGTTGATCCCAGAAATGACAACATTAAAAGAGATAATAATCTACTATATCACCAGAAGTGGTACAACTCAGAAATGGGTAAAAGCCTCCAAAATAATTCTTCAAAGAAAAGTGAAGAGGTGTGCCATAGATGTAGTATGACTAGGCATTGGTCACGTACCTGTCGTATGGCCAGGCACTTGGCTGATTTATATCAAGTATCTAAAAAAGAAAATAATAAAAGGCTTAAAATAAATTTAGTAGAACCATCAAATGATTCATTAGATTCATTAGAGGTAGATATCACTCATCTTAATGTTTGTGATTTCTTTAAAGATTCTAATAGTAGACTTGATCACCTGATTGGAGATGGAAGTGTTCCTCCCAATTAATGTATTTTCTTTAAAATTTGTAATGAAAATTTTATATATTTTATAGAATCATGAATCACAAGGAAGAACTTTTTATCTCTAAGTTGAATGATAAAGATATATGTCTGACTGACAGTGATACAACTCACACAATTTTTAAAGATAAGAAATATTTTCAAAATATAACATGTTTTCAGCACGATATCATTTAGATGTTCAGGGGGAGTGTTGTAATAATGCAAGGAGGGGGACAATGAATGACCCCCTTCCAACGCCCATGTGCTTCATCCCCCACATCTGTGTTTTTTTCTTAATTTGCATAATAATTTATGCCTATAAATACGAGCATTTTCGATTTGTTATGTACAAGTATCAGAAATGAAGAAAAGAAAAGAAAAGAAAGAAAGATGAGAGAAAGGAAGAGAGAATATTCAGTTCTTGAGAAATAAAGAGTTCCAAATATTTTCTCTTATAAAATCTCTTGCAATAGTAGTTTTATAACACATTATCAGCACGAAACTCTACCGATACTAAAACTAATGGTCATCTTCTTTAAGTAAATTTTTCAATATATTATTTGCAGTCTTTGATATGAATATGAAATATTTTATTGCTAATTATTATTTAAAATCTATGTGACTTTATAAATAAATTTCTGAAATACACATATTTATTTCATTATTTATATGTGTAGAAAAAAAAATGGCAAACCTTACAAAATTGAAATTCGTTGCTCTTAACATATTTGGAAAAAATTATTTATCCTGAATTCTTGATACTGAAATCCATTTTGATGCTATGAACTTGGGAGAAATAATTAAAGAAGGAAATCAAGTGTCCCTGCAGGACCATACCAAAGCAATGATTTTCCTTCGCTACCATTTTCACGAAGAATTAAAAACTGAGTATCTTACAGTAAAATATCCATTTTATTTTGTGGAATAATTCAAGGGAGAGATATAAATACCAGAAGACTGTTATCCTCCCAAAAGTTCGTTATGAATGGTTGCACCTAAGGTTGCAAGATTTTAAAAGTATTAGTGAGTAAGTATAACTCTGCACTATTTAAAATTAGTTCAGTACTAAAATTATGCGGTGAGAAAATCGCCGATGATGATATACTAGAGAAGACATATACTACTTTTTATGTCTTGAATGTGCTTCTGCAGCAGCAGTATCGAGAGCGAAAGTTCAAGAAATATTCTTAACTTATATCTTATCTTCTAGTAGCTGAGAAAAACAAAGAGTTTTTATTAAGAAACTACCAGTCACGCCCTACTGGTTCAACATCATTCCTTGAAGTGAATGGTAATAGGTTTGCATCATTCTCAGAAGTGAATGGTGCATCCTTTAAAAGAAATCGGTGGCGTGGACGTGGTAGGAGAAACTATAGAAATGTTGGTTCCAGAAGTAACAACATTAAAAGGAATAATAATATACCGTATCACCAGAAGTGCACCAGAAGTGGTACAACTCAAAAAGGAGTAAAAGCCCCTAAAATAATTCTTCAAACAGAAGTGAAGAGGTGTGCCATAGATGTGGTATAACTAGACATTGGTCACATACATGTCGTACGGTCAGGCACTTGGCTGATTTATATCAAACATCTATTAAATGAAAGAATAAAAAGTGAAAAACAAATTTAGTAGAACCATCAGATGATTCATTATATAGAGATGGAGATGATATTACTCATTTTGATGTTTCTGATTTTTTTAAAGATCTTGATGGTAGAATTGATCACGTAATTGGAGATAAAAGTGTTCCTCCCAATTAATGTAATTTTTTTTTAGAACTCTTTATATTTGTAATGAAAATTTTGTATAAATGATAATTTATTTTCTTCACAATCTAAAAGAAATTTATTAAGTTTCAAAGATATACGTCGTAATTATTACCATATTGAAACTACTAATGAAGGCAGTAAAAAACATCTCCTTATTACTAAAATAATATCGGACCAGAAGTTCGTATTAGAAAAACTGTTTGCTCTCTCTTCTGGATTATATTATGTAAAGATGAGAATAATTGAATCATATGTGGTAGTGCACCAAAAGTGTATTGACCCCAAATCATTTATGACTTGGCATGATCGCCTTGGACATCTGAGATCAATAATGATGAGACGAATTATTGATAATTCGCATGGGTATCCCTTAAAGAATCAAAAGATTTTTTTATCCAATGAATATCTGTGCTCTGCATGTTCTCAAAGTAAGTTAATAATCAAATCATCTCCATCAAAAGTCGTTGTTGAGTTCTCATCCTTTTTACAAAAGATTCACGAGAATATATGTGGGTCTATTCATCCATTAAGTGGATCATATACATACTTTATGATTTTAATTGATGCATCAAGTTGATAGTCACATATTTGTTTGTTTTCCATTAAAAATATTGCATTTGCTATACTTTATGCAGCATCATTAATTTGAATTAGACCATCTGCATATCATAAATATTCTCCATTACAACTTGCATTTGGTAAACAACCAAATATTTCTCATATTCTTACTTTTAGATGTGTTCTATATGTTTTAATTGCACCTCCACAACGTACAAAAATGGGCCATCAACGTAAACTTGGGATATATCTTAGTTTTGATTCTCCACTACTATTAGATTCCTTGAACCCATTACAGGGGATATGTTTAAAGCACGTTTTGAGAATTGTCACTTTGACGAATCTACTTTTCCATTACTGGGTAACGAAAAGTCGGTGTCTGAAGCACGACAAGAAATTACTTGGAATAATAAAGCCCTGTCTCAACTTGATCCTTCTACAAATTAATGTAAACTAGAAATTCAGAGGATTATTCATTTGTAAAGTATTGCAAATCAAATACCGGATATGTTTACTGACACTAAAGGTATATTAAAATCATATATTCTTGCTGTTAACGCTCTAACAAGAATTGAAATCCCTAAACGACAAATTGTTAAAATAGCAATAAGTAGGTCTAAAACACGCCTAAAGCGTGAAAGACCTATTGGTGCAAAAGACAAAATTTCCCGAAGGAAAATGATACAAAATAAATTTGGTGTTCTTGAAGAACTAGTACCCACAATACAGGCTACAAGCATAGTTGATTCTCCTGAAAAGATCAAATATTCTATCCCAAAAAACTCCTAAAAAGAAAACTCCTGAAGAGTATAAAACTTCTGAATAGGAAACTTCTGAAGAGTACAAATCTCCTGAAGAGGAAACTCCTGAAGAATACAAACTTACTGAAGAGAAAACTCTAAAAGAGTACCTCCTGAAGAGGTGTTTCATGAAATGTTTTTCTCTGAAGAGGAACAAGTACCTGAAAATAATGAGATCTCAATATATTTCATAAGTACTGGAGAAATTCTAGATAGAAATAAAACTATTATCGACAACATATTTTCATATAAGATGGCCCTTGACATTACCAGAAGTAATGAAGAAAGTGAGCCAAAAACCGTCGAAAAATGTCAATGTTGAAATGATTGGCCAAAATGGAAAGTAGATATTGAAGCTTAAACTCACTAGTAAAGCGAGAAGTATTTGGACTTGTTATCCAAACACAAAAGGGTGTAATGCATGTTGGATATAAGTAGGTATTTATGCGAAAATGCAATGAGAAAAATGAAATTGTGCGGTACAAAGCGCGACTTGTCACACAATATTTCCTGCAGAAACCCAGGATTGATTATGAAGAAACATATTCTCCCGTTATGGATGTAATTATATTCAGATTTTTTATTAGTCTGGTTGTTACAAAAGGATTAGAGATACAATTGATGGATGTGGTCACTGCATATTTATATGGATTCTTAGACCATGACATATATATGAGAATACTCGAAGGATATAAAAAGCCTGAAACATATAAAATGCCTGAAATATCTACAAGTACATCTAAAAGTATGTACTTTATCAAATTTCAAAGATCTTTATATAGGTTAAAGCAATCCGGATACATGTGGTATAATCACCTAAGCGAATATCTATTGAAAGAAGGATTTGAGAATAATTCTATATGCTTATGTATTTTTATTAAGAAATCCAGATTTTCTATTATTGCGGTATATGTTGATGATTTAAACATTATAGGAACTCCTGAAAAGATCTCAAGAACTGCTATATATTTAAAGAATGAATTTGAAATGAAAGATCTTGGCAAAACAAAATTTTGTCTCGGCCTACAGCTCGAGCACTTGCTAATGAAATTTTTATTCATCAGTCTATGTATACAGAGAAAGTCCTGAAACACTTTCAAGAGAAATGTGAAATTGATGTCAAACAGATATGATCAAGCGATAATCTGGTAGATTTATTCACAAAGGCATTATCAACTGCGACATTCAAGAAAATTTTGCAGAATCTTGGAATCCGAAAACTCAAATATCTATCATCATGCACTTTTCAGAGGGAGTAAATATCCTGAAAATTTGTGTTGATTGTACTCTTTTTCCTTTGTTAAGGTTTTATCCCATTGGGTTTTCCTTTGCAAGGTTTTAATAAGGCAATCTTAAAGTACTTGGAGGTACATAAGAATACTGTACTATTTTTCATTCGTCATTAGTTTTTCTTCCCACTGGATTTTTCCTTGGCAAGGTTTTAACAAGATAAATTCTTTATAGGTGGTCATTTAAGTGTGAGTATTGTAATAATGCAAGGAGGGGGACAATGAATGACCCCTCCCAACGCCCATGTGCTCCATCCCCCACATCTGTATTTTTTTCTTAATTTGCACAGTAATTTGTACAGTAATTTATACCTATAAATACGAGCATTTTCGATTTGTTATGTACAAGCATCAAAAACGAAGAAAAGAAAAGAAAGAAAGAGGTGAGAAAGGAGAAAGAAAGGAAGCGAGAAAATTTAGTTCTTGAGAAATAAAGAGTTCAAAATATTTTCTCTTCTAAAAACTCTTGCAATAGTAGTTTTATTTTAGTTTTATATGAAGGTAACGAATGACATGTTTAATACCATTCCAATACTTTCGAGTTTGTGCAAAACTATATCTTGCAAGTAGATTAACTGAGAATGTAATATCAAGCCGAGTGTAACTTGCAAGATACATCAAAGCTCTAATTGGACTAAGATATGGTACTTCAGTACCAAGTTTACAATTGATTGAGTACACAGATGCAGGTTATCTTTCAGATCCACATAAAGGTAGATCTCAAATTGGATATTTATTTATTTATGGAGATATTACCATATTATGGAGACCTGTCAAGCAGACACTATCTGCCACATCTTCAAATCACTCAAAGATCATTGCTATACATGAAGCAAGTCAAGAGTGTATTTGGCTGAGATCAGTGATTCAACATATCCAAGAAAAATGTGAAGGAAAATTTCGGTGATTGAGTAATATGATGTTCTAAAGTTTTCTTACAAATTTTTACAATAGTTTTATATTTTAGTTTCATAATGCGTTATCAGTACGAAGTTCTACCGTTACTGAAATTAGTGGTCTTCTACTTCAAGTAAGTTTTTCAATATATTATTTTCAGTCTTTGAGATGAATATAAAAGGTAATATTATTGAATATTACTTGATAAAACTCTACTTTTATTCTCATGATTATGTGAATATATTTCTTAGATCCACATATTTATTTTTTTGATATATATGTATAGAAAATGTCAAATCTTATAAAATTGAAATTTATTATTATTGACATTTCTAAAAAAAATTATTTATCTAGGATCCTTGATGAGATCCATTTGAATATGATAAACGTGGAAGATACAATCAAAAGAAGAAAATCACGTGTCCCTGCAAGACCGTACTATGTATCTCATGGTGAAAAATCCTCTTACTTTGTGAAATAATTTAAGAGAGAGATATAAACACTAGAAGATGTAATCCTCCCAAAAGATTATTATGAATTATTGCACCTGAAGTTGCAATATTTTAAGAGTGTTAGTGAATATAACTCTGCACTCTTTAAAATCAGCTCAATTAAAATTATTCAGTGAGAAGGTCATTGATGATGATATTTTTAAAAGAATACATATATTATTTTTCATATCTCGAATGTGCTCCTACAGTAGCAATATCGAGAGCGAAAATTCAACAAATTTTCTGAACTTTTATTTTATCTTCTAGTGATTGAGCTAAATAATGAGTTTTGTTAATAAATCATCAGTTACGTCCTATTAGTTTCACATCATTTCCTATAGTAAATGATACTAGATTTACATCATTCCCAGAAGTAAACAGTGCATCCTTTCAAAAGAACTAAGAGTGTAGACATGGTAAAGAAAAAAAAATTATAAAAAGTGTGAGTTCCAGAAATAACAACACTGAAGAGGATATAAATATACCGTATCACCAGAAGTGATCTACATCAGAGAAGGGTAAAGGTTTTCAGAATAATTTTTCATAAAAAAATGAAGATGTTTGTCATAGACATGGTATGACTGAACATTAGTCACGTACATGTTGTATGGCCAAATACTTGATTTATTTATATTAAGCTAATATCATCTCCATCTATATTTAATAAATCATGGGCCTTGAGTGATATCAAGATCAGACATTAAAGGTGTTGTAAAATCATATATTACTGTTCTTAATGCTTAAATAAGAATTGAAATCCCTGAATGACAAGTTGTTAAAATAGCAATAGATGAGTCTAAGACACACTTGAAATGTTGAAGATTTATTGGTGCAAGAGAAAAGAAATCAGTGCTCCTGAAGAGACAGTACCTATAAAATCTATCCAAACTTTTTGTATAAAATACAAACCTCCTGAAGAGGAAATTTCTGAAGAGTACAAACCTCCTGAAGAGGAAACTTCTGAAAAGTACAAACCTCTTGAAGAGGAACCTCTTGAAGAGGAACCTCCTGAAAAGGAAACTCCTGAAGAGGTGTTTCATAAAATGTTTTTCCCTGGAAATGAACAGGTACCTGAAAATAATGAGATCTCAATACATTTCATGAGTACTAGAGAAATTATGGATAGAAATAAAACTGTTGTCGAAAACATATTTTCATATATGATGGCTCTTGACATTGCCAGAAGTAATGAAGAAAATGAGTTAAAAACCGTCGAAAAATGTCGATGTAGAAATGATTGGCCAAAATAGAAAGCAGTTATTGAAACTGAATTAAACTCGCTAGTGAAGCGAGATGTATTTGGACCTATTGTCCAAACACCAAAGAGTGTAATACCTGTCGGATATAAGTGAGTATTTATATAAAAAAATAATGAGAAAATCGAAATTGTGCGGTACAAAGCACGATTTTTCGCACAAGGTTTCCTGCAGAAATTTAAGATTAGTTATAAGGAAACATATTCCTCATTATGAATGCAATCACATTTAGATTATAAAAGAATTAGATATGCGGTTGATGGATGTGGTCACTGCATATTTATAAGGATCATTAGATCATGAAATATATAAGGATATACAATACTTGAAGCATCTAATATAAGTACATCTAGGAGTATGTACTTTATAAAATTTTAAAGATCTTTATATAAGTTAAAGCAATCGGACGCATATGGTATAATTGACTCAGCGAGTATCTATTGATAGAAGGATTTGAGAATAATCCTATATACCCATGTGTTTTTATCAGAACCCGGATTTACTATTATTACAATTTATGTTGATAATTTACCTTGTTAGAACTTCTGAATAGATCACAAAAACTGCTATATATTTAAATATTGGATTTGGAAATGAAAGATCTTATTATTCAAATGCTAGATGAGTGACAAAAATTTGAGACTTCTAGCCTCATCTCTCATATGCATTTGCTCTTCATAAAGTAACATGGCATCCTTATCTAAAGGATTAGGCAGTCGAAATGAATAGGTAAATAAGGATTTTAAATCCTTATTCTCTTACTTTAAGTCTGTTATTTTTCTGTCAGACTCTTGAACGAGTCGTTGAAGTATGAAACATTCTCGTTAAGATCCTCAATCTCACAATTTTTGGATTGTAATCGGCCAGAAAATCTAATAATAGAGGAGGAATATCGAGTACCGAGAGTCACTAGCTCATAAACGGTTTCACGATCTGACCTATTAG
The DNA here is from genome assembly GCA_036559045.1 of Platycarya longipes. Taxonomy (NCBI): domain Eukaryota; kingdom Viridiplantae; phylum Streptophyta; class Magnoliopsida; order Fagales; family Juglandaceae; genus Platycarya; species Platycarya longipes. The sequence goes on along the minus strand of CM071789.1, from coordinate 24,076,271 downwards.
CCAGATCATTTGCTTGTTGCATCATGGCACCCACAGAAGATGCAGGAATAACTTGTAACTGAGGTGAAAGATACCTCATATATTGATCATGAGAAATATTGCAAGGAAACTGATGAGCCATTGAAAATTTGTATAATGCAAATGCAGATAAATTATATATATGAGAAGAAAATTTGATGCGAATTAGATAAGACTAGAACTTGCTCTTATAGAGTTGGAAATAAGACCAAGACAAATCATCATCTTTTCAAATCTCACTTAGTTAAGGTTAAAAGATATGTTGGATGCATATTTTCAAAAGCCAACGAGATTAATTACAGTTATCTCTATTTTTCTCGTAAACACTGAACATCTGTTGTCGACTGCTGTTGTTGACTTTGTATTTGAGCTCTCTCTCGTTCCAGCTCTTCTATTCGTGGTTTCAGATCACGAAAATACCACTCTTTAAATTTCTTCAGCTTCTTGTTTTCTTGTCTTAACTTTTTATTCCTTATATCTTTAGTTGCAAACTTTTGATGCAATTTAGATATTTGTTTGTTAAGATGATCAACCTCACTCGCTCTCGTCAGTAGCCTTCGAGACATGGTTGTAATATAAGCATCATATTGAGCACTGAGGGTTCTTGATGCTGCAACAATTTCAGGATCAATTTTACCATAAAAATATATCTCTGCTCCTATGATGGTGTTGACAGTCTCATGAGTAAAGATGAGTAGTTGAGGTGTAAATGGTTTTTGGTTCAAATCTGGAACATTAACCAAAGAACTTCTCTCAGCTATAGAATCGTTCTGGATAAACGACAAATGGATCAATGAGGAATATGAGATCTTGCATGAGTATCCGATAAGCGAAAATAATCATCTTTAAACAACAACTCAGAGATTTCAAATCTCTGCAAAAATCTCATTTGTCAACAATATCAAGCGAATTCGAATTTTCGCCGAACCGAGAGAACTAAACCTCAAGTTTTTGCAGTTTTTGTCAAACATGAGTGGTTTCCAATACTCTTTTCGCCGTATATGAATATGTTCTCCCTAATAAAGACGAAAGGGGGAATAAAATATATATATATATATATATAATCGGTTGGTTTAGCAGTTTGATTTTGGACTAAACCAAGACTGAACCGACTTGCGCACAACGGTTTCCTTATTTTTAGAACACTGGTTAATTGGTTCTCTCCTTGTTCTGGACTTTGGCGGCCGGTCCACTTTAGCAACGTCAACAACCGATCCCATCGGTTTATGTATAGCCCTAATAATTAATATATTTTGGGTATAGCTATTTTCATAAGACAGAGTGCTAGTTTTGGTTTTGGAACAAAAGAACAATCATATTCATACACAAACAATTAAATCAAAAGACTCGGAACATGACTGACATATACATTTGCTTAAAGCACTACAACAAATAGTGGCGTTTGCTGCATTTTTTAGCCGAGAGTCAAATTCTGCTGCAAATAATGGCATTTGCTGCATTTTTTATAGTCGAGAGTCAAATTCTGCCGTAAATAGCAGCATTTGCTGCATTTTTTAGCCAAGAGTCAAATTCTGCAGCACATAATGGCATTTGCTGCGTTTCTTCTAGCCAGAAATCAAATTCTGCTGCAAAAAGAAGCAAAAGCATATTTTAGCGGCGTTTTTATTTTTGTAGCAAAAGCTTTAGCCGCAAATAGTCTATAATAGCGGCATTTATCATTTAGAATCGCTAATTTCACTGTGAAAACGAAATTTCAGTCGATTTGCGGCGATACTAAAGTGCCGAAAATAGGCTTCATACTGCTTTTTTAAAACAAATATCTCATTTTGAGATTTTATTCAAAACTCCTCATTCTTATAATCATTTAAGAACTTTTGGTTGTCTTTGTTTTGCTTCTATTTTACAAAGATCTCAAACCAAATTTGATCCTAAGGCTCGAATTTTTATTTTTCTTGGTACAAACTTCTTGATCTTAAAACTAATCAATTTTTTTATCTCAAGAAATGTTATTTTTTATGAACATATTTATCCTTTTTCTCTTCAAAATAATGTTGATAGTTCTTCTCTCCCTTCTTTTACTTTTCCTATTGAATCTTCAACATTATTATTGTAAGAAAATATATTGCAACACAAAATATTTAGAACTCTTTATTTCTCAAGAACTGAATTTTCCCTCCTTTCTTTCTTTATTTCTCTCATCTTTCTTTCTTTCTTTTTTTCTTTTCTTCGTTTCTTATTTCTGAAACTTGTACATTTAAACGATCTCAAACTCTCTATTTATAGAGAGCATGAGGCATCTGTGACCATTCATTATTGAAATAGATGGTCATTCACACTTATTGAAGACAAGAAGAGAAAGGGGGAAGAGGTTCACGTGGTATGAGGCATGAGGGGTCATTCATTGCCCCCCAATAAATTCTTTATAAGTGGTCATTCAAGGGGGAGTGTCATAATTATAGAAGGGAGACATGAATGTCCCCCCCTCCCCACCAACAAGAAAAAGAATAAGCGTGACCCCCCCTCCCCACTAAGAAGAGAAAAATTATTGAGCGCATCAATAATTGCAATTATACACGGTATTCAAAAGTCTATACATTAGTTTCATTCGATCAGTTGAACATAAGAAAATGAAGAAGAAAGAAAAGAAAAAGAAAGAAAAAGAATGAAGAGAGAAAATTCTAGTTCTTGAGTAACAAAGGATTCTAAATATTTTCTCTTATATTTTCTCTTGCAATAATAGTTTTTTTTTTAAGTTTTATAACATGTTATCAGTATGATCTAACTTTTTGAAAATTTTAATACTTTCAAATCTCTTAAAATCTTGCAACTTTAGGTGCAATAAGTCATAATGATCTTTTGGGAGAATTACATCTTCTGGGTTTCATATCTCTCTCTTAAATTATTTCACAAAGTAAGAAGATTTTTCACCGTGAGATACACAGAATCTCTTGCAAGAGAAAACATTTAGAACTCTTTATTTTTTAAGAACTGAATTTGCTATCTTCCTTTCTTTCTTCCTTTCTCCCCTCTTTCTTTCTTTTCTTTTCTCTTTTTCGTTTCTCGTTTCTGATACTTATACATTTAAACGATCTCAAACTCTTTATTTAGAGGGTTTGAGGTATCTGTGACCATCCATTATTGAAATGGATGGTCATTCACACTTATTGGAGACAATAAGAGAAATGGGTGGCAGCGGTTCACGTGGTATGAGGCATGAGGGGTCATTCATTGTCCCCCCTAAATAAATTCTTTATGGGTGGTTATTCAAGGGGGAGTGTTGTAATTATAGGGGGGAGACATGAATGACCCCCCCTCCCTACTAAGAAGAAAAAAAAGAAGCGTGACCCCCCTCCCCACTAAGAAGAGAAAAATTATTGAGCTCATCAATAATTGTTGTTATACACGGCATTCAAAAGTCTATAAATTAGTTTCATTCGATCAGTTGAACATCAAAAAATGAAGAAGAAAGAAGGAATAGAAGGAATAGAAGGAAGAGAGAAAATTCTAGTTCTTGAGTAATAAAGTATTCTTAATATTTTCTCTTATATTTTCTCTTGCAATAATAGTTTTCTTTTAATTTTATAACACGTTATCAGCACAATCTGACTTTTAGAAAGTTTTAATACTTTCAAATCTCTTAAAATCTTGCAACTTCAAGTGTAATAAGTCATAACGATCTTTTAGGAGAATTACATCTTCTGGTGTTCATATCTCTCTTGTAAATTATTTCACAAAGTAAGAGAATTTTTCACCGTGAGATATACAGAATCTATTGCAAGAGAAAATATTTAGAACTCTTTATTTCTCAAGAACTGAATTCTCTCTTCCTTTCTTTCTTCCTTTCTCTCATATTTATTTATTTTCTTTTCTTTTCTTCGTTTTTTGTTTCTGGTACTTGTACATTTAAACGATCTCAAACTCTTTATTTATAGAGAGCCTGAGACGTCTGTGACCATCTATTATTGAAATGGATGGTCATTCACACTTATTGGAGATAAGCAGAGAAAGGGGGGGAAAGGGTTCACGTGGTATGGGGCATGGGAGGTCATTCATTCTCCCAATAAATTCTTTATGAATGGTCATTCAAGGAAGAGTGTTATAATTATAGGGAGAGACATGAATGACCCCCCTCTCCTCTAAGAAGAAAAAGAATAAGTGTGGCCCCCCTCCCCATTAAGAAGAGAACAATTATTGAGCGCATCAATAATTGCCGTTATACACGGCATTCAAAAGTCTATAAATTAATTTCATTCGATCTGTTGAACATCAGAAAATGAAGAAGAAAGAAAGAGAAGGAAGAAAGAAAATTCTAGTTCTTGAGTAATAAAGGATTCTACATATTTTCTCTTATATTTTCTCTTGTAATTTTAGTTTTTTTTTAGTTTTATAACACATTATCAACACGATCTGACTTTTTGAAAGTTTTAATACTTTCAAATCTCTTAAAATCTTGCAACTTCAGGTTCAATAAGTCATAACGATCTTTTGGGAGGACTACATCTTCTGGTGTTCATATCTCTCCCTTAAATTATTTTACAAAATTAGAAGATTTTTCACCATGAGATACACAGAACCTATTGCAAGAGAAAATATTTAGAACTCTTTATTTCTCAAAAACTGAATTTTCTCTGTTCCTTTTTCTTCCTTTCTCTCCTCTTTAGTTCTTTTCTTTTCTTTTCTTTTCTTCGTTTCTCATTTCTGATACTTGTACATTTAAACGATCTCGAACTCTCTACTTATAGAGAGCTTGAGGCATCTGTGACCATCCATTATTAAAATGGATGGTCATTTACACTTATTGGAGACAAGAAGAGAAATGGGGAAGGAGTTCACGTGGTATGGGGCATGGGAGGTCATTCACTCCCTCCCAATAAATTCTTTGTGGGTGGTCATTCAATGGGAGATGTTGTAATTGTAAGGGGAGACATGAATGACACCCCTCCCCACTAAGAAGAAAAAGACGAAGCGTGACCTCCCTCCCCACTAAGAAGAGAAAAATTATTGAGCGCATCAATATTTAGCGTTATACACGGCATTCAAAAGTCTATAATTAATTTCATTCTATCTGTTGAACATCAGAAAATGAGGAAGAAAGAAAAGAGCAAGTAAGAAAGAGAAGAAAGAGAGAAAATTCTAGTTCTTGAGTAATAAAGGATTCTAAATATTTTCTCTTATATTTTCTCTTGCAATATTAGTTTTCTTTTAGTTTTTTAACACGTTATCAGCACGATCTGACTTTTTGAAAGTTTTAATACTTTCAAATCTCTTAAAATCTTGCAACTTCAGGGGCAATAAGTCATAATGTTCTTTTTGGAGGATTATATCTTCTGGTGTTCATATCTCTCCCTTAAATTATTTCACAAAGTAAGAAAATTTTTCATCGTGAGATACACAAAATCTATTACAAGAGAAAATATTTAGAACTCTTTATTTCTCAAGAATTGAATTTCTCTCTACCTTTCTTTCTTCCTTTCTCTCCTCTTTCGTTCTTTTCTTTTCTTTTCTTTGTTTCTCATTTCTGATACTTGTACATTTAAATAATCTCAAGTTCTCTATTTATAGAGAGTTTGAGGCGTCTGTGACCGTCCATTATTAAAATGGATGGTCATTCATACTTATTAGAGACAATAAGAGAAAGGGGGGAAGGATGTGATGACCCGAGATTTTCGTTTCTTACTAATTTATTTAAGTAATTATTTTAATAATAATATTGATAATTTAGAGAAGTGGGGATGAAGGTTTGGTTTTAGAATTGAAGCCTTGAAAGCATAACTTAAGTTAGTGGGTCAAGAGATGAATAACAAGTCCACAAGCCCATGAGATTGACTCATGATCCACCAAACCCACACAAGGGACACATGTTATCTCTAAAGAAACCCTAGTGAGTCATCCAAGACTAGTAGATAAAAGTAGAAATTGCTAGTAGTTAGGAGTTGACTAGTGGGTTCCTTGAAAGATGAAGTATGAGAATCAAGGTAGGATTTTTCTCATCATTGGAAAAGTTGGGAAGTGTGAGGAGATCTTCTATTTTAGTCTTCCTAGGAGTATACCATATCTAGATAGGTGACACATGTGGTTGAAATAGAAAATAGAAGAAAAGAGAAATGGGAGCTTCGGTGGAGGCATATAGCCAAACTTCTTTGGTGTGTTTTCCCATACAATCTTCAACAATCTAAGCAAATGACCAAAGGTAGATCTTGTAAGAGTGAGTTGACAAGATGATTGACAAGTAAGAAGTGGTATCATGAGAGAGAGGAAGCGAAGAAGAAAAGAAGAATCAAAAGGGGAGGAGGTTTTGGGTACATTGACGTGTACTTCCTCTTGGAGTATTCCAAATGGTTTTGACTAAAGACCTAGGTGATAAGACTTGAGGAACTTGTGTAAGAGTGTGAAGTACAAGGTATAAGAGTGTAAGAAGGAGTGACAAGTGATTGAGTGATGGAATAAATAGGAAATGAAAAGGAGACGAGAGAAGACCAAGGGGTCTGAGTGTGAGCTTGCTGTGGGCCTCATTTGTGGTCATCCAAGAATTTTTATAAATCTAGGTGAAAGGACCTCAAAGATTTGTGTAAGAAAGGTGTGAAGGACATGTGTAAGTGGTGACTTGACAAGTGGCGTGAGTGAGGGGACTCATGAGAAGGAAGAAGATCACTTGGAGTGAGGAAGGGGTTCGGTTTGCACTAGATGGCATAGCCGAAACCCATCTTACCCATTTTCCCAAGTTGAGATTTTGTATTCCCCTAAAATGAAACTTGAGGTGATGGAGGGAAGGTGGAAGAGTGGTGTGAAAGAAATAGGAAGTGAAATCCCAATAGGGGGCGCCAGCCATAGCTAGAATTGGGAGAAACAAAATCAACCTAAGTATGGGCTAGATTTGATCTTGGAGTGGTCATGTGATGGAAGTCAATCAAAGAGGCCTTCAACCCATCAAATGTCACACCTAAGACTAGTGAAATGAGTACCTAGTACCCTATAGAGAGACTTGGCCGTGTGGCCTTAGGCATGATCTTTTCCCTTACTTGTTTCATTTGGTCTCAAAGCACACACACCCTCTCACTCTCTCTACCTCTCGGCCAACACTCTCTCTCACTCCATTTTCTTTTGCTTCACTTTCTTCTATCCTCTAAACACAAGAATATCTTAAGTGCAGTGGAGCTAAGGAAAGCATTCTTGAGTGGAAAGTGTTGAAGAGGTAAGTGCTTAAGTTGATCTAAGCATAGGAAGAACACACACACTGCACCCATGTTTTCATTTCACGAATCTTCTCTTCAAGTCTCCATGTTTATAGTGAATCTAATGGATTATTTTATATATATTTTTTCAGATTTAAGTTAAGCTTACTAAAAGTATTGTAAGTATATTCTTATCTTGCCTTAACAATTCTAGTATACTTTTGAGAGAATTTGATTGTATTGTTTGAATCCTTGTTTGATTATGCTAAAATGAAATTCCTTAGTGGAAATGCCATGCTTAAGCTAAGTATAAACCCATGTTTAAATTTATGATTCTTTAAGTTTGAGAATATAAAATGATGGATGGATTTAGTCAACTTATTTTGAAATCAACATGATGCGTAGATTGCAGAAATGCATGCATGATTAAGGTTAACTTGTAGGATATTGGATGATGTGGGTTAGATTACTTGAAGAAAATGTTTTGTTCATTTGGTGGAAAATCCATGTTTGATTTAAGTATCATTTTAGATTAAAGGTTATATTGTATTGTGGATTTGGATACTTTGATACAAAGGAAGAATGTAGCCTGATTACCATGATGAGTGGTGATGATATGTATGCATGTTAAAATTTAACTTGGAGTTGAAAGAGGGTTAGATTGGTGCATATAGGTGTTTCGATTTTTAAGGGTTTTGGGTTAAGCTTTCTTTTCAGCTATTATGTTACATTATGATTAAATCTTGAATACTTGGAAAAATTAGAGGTATGAAAACTAGAGGAATTTGATGGTATGATATTTGGTTTTCGCATGAATGATTTAGTGAGCTATCCTGATGAAAAGAAAAGTGATTAAAATAATAAATATAAGGACCCTAGATTTCGGCTAAGACATTTTTGTGTTGTTTAAAATATTTAATTATTTTATTGAATATTTGGGGAATGATAGGAAAAGAAAATGTTAGGAAACAACTAAGGAGGGTCTCGGCCCAACCCTAGTGGGGGAAGGCCGAGCACCCCTAAATGTGTGCAAGGCCATTGTGTGCTTATAGATAGAAAAGAAGTAGAATTCTATGGTGCTTGACTTGTGAAAGAGTATGACACTTAGTACACGTGTGTTCGTCTCACATTTCACATATTAAGTGTTATGAGTTGCAAGTCTCATGCATGAAGCACGAAAACCATGTTTTGAGTCAAACATATTTTTAAAGGAAAAGAAATTAAAGTTTTATAAGAACCCCAAAGACTGAGATGAGATAGTGCCCCAAAGGAACTCCCTGTTCACTCAGAAGTGATTAAAGTCGAGTGAAAGTCCCTGGGTCGACGAAGAACAGTTGGCGGACCATTTATGGCGCCAGAAGGTATCCGAAGCGTGGTCGCACCTAAAGCTAGGGGGTGCCCAAATGGCGGTATTGGCTTTTGCCTTACCGTATAAGAAGTTTGTAGTCGCTTTGTGAGTGATCAATCACCGAACGATGAAGAGCGAAAAGTCGCGAAACGTTTTTACTTAGGCTTAAGTAGTCGCCGGGTGATACGGTAACTAGCGGGAAACACACAGTACTTAGGGAAATCATGAGGTGTCCAATAAGAAGAAGTCATGACGAAAAAAAGGGCTTTCGAGCCTAAGATATGGTATGATAAGTAAGTAGCGCCTAAGATAAGAAAAGATGAAAAGTGTTTGAAAATGATGAGTTTTGAAAAGATGTTTCAAGTATTTTGTCCTATGAATTTACAAGCAAACACATGAAAGAAGTTAAAGAAAAACAAGTTGAAGAAAGTGACATGAGCATGAGCATGTGCATAAGTAAAGGCATGAGTCCCATAATGCATGATGCACCTATGATTGTTTGTTATTTGCTTAACTGTATGCTTGAAATGCTTTTGTCGAAATACTAATGTACTTACTGAGATTTCTCCTGAAATCTCACCATTTTATATTCCCACTATCGTTCCTTATTGGGAACGATAGACGTAGTTGCAGGTGATGACGGATCGACTAAGTATAATTTTTGGGACGACACCTCGGACCCCCAAGGGCCTGACTAAGTCCACTATCGTCGAGCCGGTGACTCTCAGCTTGTTAGGCCGATGGACGGCAGAGTCACTACCACTGGCGATGTACATTTTGGCAGACCTACACCCAACAGGGTGTTGCTTGGTCCTAGGAGTAGACGAGTCCCTCCACTTGGGACGCCTGTATGAGTCATCCTTTGAGATGAGTTGTGACGTAGGGCCTAGCTTGAATCTGGACCGTCTTCGTTATGGCCCTGATTTCAAAGAGGTAAACAAAGAGCCCTTATATTAGAAAGCGAGGGCAACAGGAATCGCCCACGCTACTTTTGTTTCTACTCGTTTATATTTTGAGAATTTTCCCACTATATTGGGCAAACGCACTTTTGTAGAACCAGATACATTGGTAATATTGACTCTAGATGTGTATGAAGTATATTTTGAGTTTGAAATTATGTTAACCATGTGATGCGCGGCAAGTCGTAAACACCTTGCCTTAAATAATTTTTATTTGGCTTGACCTTATCTACTGCGAGTTTACTATTCACTATCCTTATTTTAGCACACTTTGCTTTGGTGTATTACGAACGAAGGGTGACCTTCCGTGTGATGATCATCCCCAAAGTCCGAATTTACGTGCAATCCCAAGCGTAAGCGGGGGCGTCGACAAAGGGGTTCATGTGGTATGGGACATGGGGGGTCATTCATTGCCCCCCCTCCCCCAATAAATTCTTTATGGGTGGTTGATTACGCCCAAAGAATAACGTGGTCGTTTGTAGTATAGTTTTGAGGTGTCGATTCCACAGGGAGATGAATTGAGAAATTGAAAAATAGTAATAAAATTAACAAAAGATTTAGAAGAGTGCGAAAATTTATTTTTTTAAGTGTGACGTAAATTAAAACTAAATGAGTAATTTGAAAAGTATAAAAATAAGATGAAAAATAGAGTGTATGGAATTTCTTGTGTATTTTTGGTATTCAAATTTATTCTTAATTCATTAATAACTCAATTGAGAATTCTACATCCAAATTCTCAATCGGAAGATATAACATTAATAACCAGATTTAAATCAAATGTAAATTTCTGAAAAATCATTCGTCGCGATTCAAGGACAAAAATTGTTATCACTATTGAGAAAATTCAACGTCGACAATATACTTAAGGAGCGATACTGTAGCAGAGAATTAAATCAATATAGATAATCAATTGCTCCAAATATAATCATAGAACAAATCATTTCAATGGAAAAAGCATAATTGAATCCATAAATGAAATAGATTCTATAATTATTTAAAGATAAAAAATATCACAAATAAATTGAGAATGATAGAACAAAAGAGTTTTAATATTTAAAGACCAAATACATAAATCAAAAATAAATTATAAACACGATTACATACACAAGTTCATCCCTAACTTTCCTAAAAAATTTAGCTATACATATTGAAAATATGCAACGAAAATTCTCTAAGGAAAAATATGGAAGAGTCGGCCATTGTTTTCTCTCTTGTTTGGTTTTTCTTTTCTTTTCTCAAGCTCTCAAAAATGGCTCTTCCAAGGCATCCAAGCACTCTTTAATACACGCCCCACTCCCTCTATTTATAGAGTTTTTCTTGCAAGTTTGTCAAGCCAAAATCATAACAAATGCAAGTTGTATTGCCGTGTATGAGTTCCCATTAGTTCATCAACAAATTCGGCTTTGCGGGAAATTGAGAGCACCGAAACTTTAGTCTTGTTGAAATTGAGTGAAGACTAGTCAAACATTTCCGTTGGAATGATTCCATTTGCAAGTGTCTTCAAGTGAACCAAATATGTAGAGAAAGATTGGAGGTGCCATGTGTTCCTATTAATAACTTGCGGCTGATTTCCTTTGATTTGCAAGTGGGGTCCATATGATGATTAAGGTGCAAGTGGATCTATGCCTTCTTCTTTCAATTTGTGGCCGATTTATGCATTTTATTTGGTCCAAACTTTCAGTTTAAGGAGCAGCTGTAGTTTGATTATTGAAATAAATTTGACCTTGAATAAATATGCAAGCTAAGTTTTCGATGTATTGTAGGTGGAGCCCAATTCCATGTGTTGTTCAGACTCTAAAGCATGTGGACACATGTGATGATTAGATGGAGCTTTGAATTATAAAGTGTTGAATCCACTTTTTGAACAAGAGTCGTGCCTCACTTGTATATCTTTTTCAATCATAGCATGTGGGTCCCTTGAGTTTGAAGAAGAGAATGATTCAAGTTGAGTGAAATGTATGGCAAGTGGCTCCAAAGGTGGGTTTCGGCCATGACATGTTCATGTGATTAATTTTGTAGATTTTATCCAAAACACTTGAGGTTGTCACCTACCATTCTTCCTACAATAAAATAAAATAAAATAATTAAATAAGATGGTTTTAGAAACAAACTTGGCTCTTTAAAATGCAAGGAAATTCAAATGGCCTCCTTTGAAATGCAAATAACATAAATTCATGAAACTTATTTAATGATTTAAACTCATGTTTTACTATTTGTTTTTATTTGAGACTTTAAATATATTAAATCATGCTCATATCCATATCAAGATAAATAGCTATTAAATTAAATAAAATGAGTTATATCATTATTTTTCTTTTATTTTAGCATTTAAATAGGGTATTTAGAGTGCATTTTTGTGCACTTATTAGTAGTCATTCAAGGAGAAGTACTGTAATTATAAGAGAGAGACATGAATGAACCCCCTCCCCACTAAGAAGAAAAAGAAGAAGCGTGACACTCCTCCCCATTAAAAAGAAAAAAAGTATTGAGCGTATCAATAATTACCGCTATACACGGCATTCAAAAGTCTATAAATTAATTTCATTCGATCTATTGAACATCAGAAAATGAAGAAGAAAGAAAAGAGAAAGAAAGAAAGAGAAGGAAGAGAGAAAATTCTTGTTCTCGAGTAATAAAGGATTCTAAATATCTTTTCTTATATTTTATCTTGCAATAGTAGTTTTCTTTTAGTTTTATAACACGTTCTCTGTACGATCTGACTTTTTGAAAGTTTTAATACTTTCAAATCTTTTAAAATCTTGAAACTTCAAGTGCAATAAGTTATAATAATCTTTTGGGAGGATTACATCTTCTGGTGTTCATATTTCTAACTTAAAATATTTCACAAAGTAAGAGGATTTTTCACTATGAGATACACAGAATCTATTGCAAGAAAAAATATTCAGAACTCTTTATTTCTCAATAACTGAATTTCCCCGCTTCCTTTCTATCCTCTTTCTTTCTTTTCTTTTCTTTTCTTCATTTATCGTTTCCGATACTTGTACATTTAAACGATTTCAAGTTCTCTATTTATAGAGAGCTTGAGGCGTCTGTGACCGTCTATTATTGAATGGATGGTCATTCACACTTATTAGAGACAATAAAAGAGAGGGGGAAAGGGGTTCACGTGGTATGAGGCATGGGGGATCATTCATGGCCCCCCCAATAAATGTTTTATGGGGGGTCATTCAAGGGGGAGTGTTGAAATTATATGAGGGAGACAAGAATGACACTCCCTCCCCACTAAGAAGAAAAAGAAGAAGTGTGACCCCCCACCCCACTAAGAAGGAAAAAACTATTGAGCGTATCAATAATTGCCGTTATACACAGTATTCAAAAGTCTATAAATTAGTTTCATTCAATCTGTTGAACATCAGAAAATGAAGAAGAAAGAAAAGAGAAAGGAAGAAAGAAAATAAAGAGAGAAAATTCTTGTTCTCGAGTAATAAAGGATTTTAAATATTTTCTCTTGCAATAGTAGTTTTATTTTTATTTTATAACACGTTATCAGCACGATCTGACTTTTTGAAAGTTTTAATACTTTCAAATCTCTTAAAATCTTGCAATTTCAGGTGCGATAAGTCATAACGATCTTTTGGGATGATTATATCTTCTGGTGTTCATATCTTGCCCTTAAATTATTTCACAAAATAAGAAGATTTTTTACCTTGAGATAGATAGAATCTATTGCAAGAGAAAATATTTAGAACTCTTTATTACTCAAGAACTAAATTTTTTCTCTTTCTTTCATTCCTCTTTCTTTTCTTTTCTTTTCTTTTCCTCATTTCTCGTTTTTGATACTTGTACATTTAAACGATCTCAAGCTCTCCATTTATAGAGAGTTTGGGGCGTCTTTGACCGTCGATTATTGAAATCGATGGTCATTCACATTTCTTTGAGACAATAAAAGAACGGGGAAAAGGGGTTCATGTGGTATGGGGTATGGGGGGTCATTCATTAGCCCCAATAAATTATTTATGAGTGTTCATTCAAGGGTGAGTGTTGTAATTATATGAGAGAGACAAGAATGACCCCCCTCCCCACTAAGAAGAAAAAAATTATTGAGCGTATCAATAATTGTCGTTATACACGGCATTCAAAAGTCTATAAATTAATTTCATTCGATCTATTGAATATCAGAAAATGAAGAAGAAAGAAAAGAGAAAGAAAGAAAGAGAAGGAAGATAAAAAATTATTGTTCTCGAGTAATAAAGAATTCTAAATATTTTCTCTTGCAATAGTAGTTTTTTTTTAGTTTTATAACACGTTATCAGCACGATCTGACTTTTTAAAAGTTTTAATCCTTTCAAATCTTTTAAAATCTTACAATTTTAGGTGCAATAAGTCATAATAATCTTTTGGGAGGATTACATCTTCTGATGTTCATATCTCTGACTTGAATTATTTCACAAAATATGAGAATTTTTCACTGTGAGATACACAGAATCTATTGCAAGAGAAAATATTTAGAATTCTTTATTTCTCATTAACTGAATTTTCTCTCTTCCTTTCTTTTTTCCTTTTTCTCCTATTTCTTTCTTTTCTACGTTTCTCGTTTCTGGAACTTGTACATTTAAATGATCTCAAGCTCTTTATTTAAGAGCTTGAGGCGTCTGTGACCATCCATTATTGAAATGGATGGTCATTCACACTTATTGGAGACAAGAAGTGAAAGGGGGGAAGGGGTTCACGTGGCATGGGGCATGGGGCGTTATTCATTGCCCTCCCTAATAAATTCTTTATGGATGGTCATTCAAGGGGGAATGTTGTAATTATAGGGGAGACATGAATGACCCCCGCTCCCCACTAAGAAGAAAAGAAAAAGCGTGACCCCCTCCCCACTAAGAAGAGAAAAATTATTGAGCGCATCAATAATTGTCGTTATACACGGCATTCAAAAATCTATAAATTAATTTCATTCGATTGGTTGAACATCAGAAAATGAAGAAGAAAGAAAGAGAATGAAGAAAGAAAATTCTAGTTCTTGAGTAATAAAGGATTCTACATATTTTCTCTTATATTTTCTCTTCCAATTTTAGTTTTTTTTTAGTTTTATAACACGTTATCAGCACGATCTGACTTTTTAAAAGTTTTAATACTTTCAAATATCTTAAAATCTTGCAACTTCAGGTGCAATAAGTCATAACAATCTTTTGAGATGATTATATCTTCTAATGTTCATATCTCTCCCTTAAATTATTTCACAAAGTAAGAGGATTTTTTACCGTGAGATACACAGAATCTATTGCAAGAGAAAATATTAAGAACTATTTATTTCTCAAGAACTGAATTTTCTCTCTTCTTTTATTTCTTCCGTTCTCTCCTCTTTTGTTCTTTTATTTTCTTTTCTTCGTTTCTCGTTTCTGATACTTGTACATTTAAACAATCTCGAGCTCTCCATTTATAGAGAGCTCGAGTCGTCTGTGACCATCCATTTTTAAAATGGATGGTCATTCACACTTATTGGAGACAAGAAGAGAAAGTGGGGGAAGGGGTTCACGTGGTATGGGGTATGGGAGGTCATTCATTGCCCCTAATAAAGTAGGAGGATTTTTCACCGTGAGATACACAGAATCTATTGTAAGAGAAAATATTTAGAACTCTTTATTTCTCAATAACTGAATTTTCTCTCTTTCTTTCTTTCTTCATTTCTCTCCTCTTTCTTTTTTTTTTTCTTTTCTTTTCTTCGTTTCTTATTTCTGATACTTGTACATTTAAACGATCTCAAGTTCTCTATTTATAGAGAGTTTAAGGCGTCTATGACCGTCAATTTTTGAAATGGATGGTCATTCACACTTATTGGAGACAAGAAGAGAAAGGGGGGACGGGGTTCACGTGGTATGCGGCATGGAGGGTCATTCATTGCCCCCCAGTAATTTACAACACTCCCCCTTGAATGACCACTCATAAAAAATCTATCTCGTTAAAACCTTGTCAAAGAAAAACCCAGTGGGAAGAAAAATCTATAGCGAAGGAAAAAGTATACAATATTCTTATGTACCACCAAGTGTTTTAAAATATTCAAAAGAAATTTATGTATCAGATCAAATTTCGTATAAATACCCACGTTATCAGCCCGACGGTTTAACCAATTCTGGAGCTAGTGGTCTTATTCTTCAAGTAAGTTTTTCAATATATTATTTACAGTTTTTTATATGAATATGAAATATTTTATTGCTAATTATTATTTTAAATCTACATAACTTTATAAATATATTTCTGAGATACACATACTTATTTCATTATTTATATGTGTAAAAAAATGGCAAATCTTACAAAATTGGAATTCGTTTCTATTGTTATTTCTGGAAAAAATTATTTATCTTGGATTTTTGGTGCTGAAATCCATCTGGATGCTATGAACTTGGGAGAAACAATTAAAAACTGATATCAAACGTCCCTGCAGGACCGTGCTAAACCAATAATTTTCCTTCACCACCATCTTCACGAAAAATTAAAAATTAAGTATATTACAATAAAAGTTCCCTTTATTTTGTGGAATAATTTTAGGGAAAGGTATAAACACCAGAAGACTGTCATCCTCCCAAAAACTCGTTGTAATAGCCCTAAAAATCTTCATCCTAATTTAATTATTTAATTAAATGCTAATATACAATATTAGTGGTAATTTGTAAAAAAATAAAATAGGCTTTAAAGAGATGGGCTTAGAAATGAGACTTTTAAGGAATGGATCAAGAGAGTAATGGTGAGCCCAAAAGCCCATAGAATGAGCCCATGGCCCATCAAGCCCATAGTAGAGACACATGTCACTTGGAGAAAAACCCTAGAAAATTATCCAAATACTTGTAGGAAAATCCTAGTTGGTGGAGATTGACTAGTAGGTGAACCCATGCCATGTAGGATTGAGTGTAGGATCTAATGGAGTGATTTTCCTACTATGGAATCTTGGGAGGTACAAGACACCATTCCTTGACTTTCCATTTGAGATCATGGTGTGTAGGGAAGTGACAAATGGCATGAAGAGAAGCATGGAAGAAAGGAGCAAGGGTGGTTTCGGTGGAGGCAACCTGTGGGGTATCTTGGGAGGATCTCATGGGGTATGGCCACCAACAAGTTGATAGGACAAGGGAGGAGTGTGTAAGTGAATAAGGTACAATGTGTAAGAGAGTATGGTGATGTGAAGAGAGGTATGGTGTGGGTGTAGGTGATGGAAATGACAAAAACAAGGAAAATGGACAAAGTGGGTTTCGATGGAGGCTTAGCTTGGCCGGATCATGCTTTGCTCAAATTCCAAAAAACATGGCTTTGAGATCACTTGGATGGACACATGAGAGGATGGGGGAATAATGATTGAGTGAAAAGCAAGAAAATGAGTGCTAAACACTCAAAGAAGCCGCCGGCCATAGCAAGTGAGAATGAGAAAAGAGAATCCACCAAGGCATGGCCAAGATTTGATCTTGGAATGGCCTAGAGTTGTCAATCACTCAATCTATCATTGGCCATACCTAAGTATGGTAAAAAGTGTACAAAAGACCCTAGGAAAAAGAGTTGGCCGTGTGACCCCATATGCATTTCCCTTAGCTCATTTCATTTGGACACATGCAAACACTCTCCTATCTCATTCTCTCTTCACCTCTCGGCCAAAACCACTCAAGCCACTTCTACTTTTGTTTCTTCTTCTTTCACCACATAATTTGAAGAACCCTATAGTAGTGAGGCCAAAAATCAAGAGTGTTGAGGTGATCAATACATTGGAGAAGGTTAGTGACTAAATTCATGTAAGCTTAGGAAGAACACACACACACATGTAACACTTTGTTTTGGTTAGAAGGAAATAAGGTTTCCTTTAAAACTTTGTGTTTATAGCTAATCTAATAAGAGATTTCATATGTGTATTTTCAGATTTTAATCAAAAATCTAATAGGAATATTGTAAGTATACTTTCACCTTTTCCTTAACAATTCTTGTATATAGTGAGGTGATCATGCTTGTTGGATTAATGATTGTGTTGCCATGTTTGGATTGAATTGATTTTACTTGTCTTTGATATGAATATTCTTGTGTAAACCTCTATGATGAAATAAGCTTAGAATGCGAGTAGAGATGATGGATCAATTATTAGTTGCAAAAAGAAGTGAAAAGCATGATTATTATATGAAATGATGAAGTTGATGCATGATGGATTCTAGTGTTAAGTATTAAATTTGGTGTTGCTAAGATAAAGTTTATTTGAGGAAATTAGTAATGAAATTGATTTATTCAAGGAAAATATTATCTTGAGGAAATGAAAATGGACATGGGAATAAAATACATGATTGGTATGAATTGAATTGGTGTATACTTGCATATGGAAAGAAGTAACCACTTGTGCATGATGACTAGTAATGTTCACTTGGAATTTTATGATATTTAAGGTTGAGATTAGAGGATTTAATTATATTTCTTTGTGGTGGAATTATTTAGTTGAGCTTATAGAAGAAACTTATAGAAAAGGAAATTTTGAATAGATTAATGGAAGGAATTTCCCAAGTTAGAAGGGTGAAGGAAGGAAGTTAGAAATAATTAAGTTTGGAAATGAAAATGCCTACTTGGGGAATACCAAGGTTTCGGTTACCCCTTGCTAAGGAGGGTACATGTTTTAATTTAACACTTTTAAATTGTTGGAGGATAATTGGAGTCAAATGATGAAGGAAAGCCCTAGGAATTCCCTAGGAAGGTTCGGCCATGATGGGTTGGAGATGGGCCAAGTACCCCACTTCAATCCTAAGCCCAATTTTGGGTATAGAACATGATGACTAAGTAGGAAGTTGTGAAGTTATCCCAATGAGGGAGAAAAGAAAATGAAATGTGAATGCACTCGAGCTTGTCTCGGGTTTTGCATGAAATTAAGTGAGCATTGCATGTCCCATGCATAAGTCATGAAAAGTATGTTTTTAAAGTCCAAGATGTTTTTAAGAAAAAGAAAAGAAAAGATTGAGTTTTTGAAAGAAAGGAAAAGAAGTAAAGTTTTTATAAGAACCCCAAAAACTGGGACGGGGAAGTGCCCCAGTGGAACTCTCTGTCCACTCAGGAGTGTTTAAAGTCGAGTGGAAGCCCCTGGGTCGACGAAGAACAGTCGGCGGATCGTGTATAGCTCCAAAAGGTGTCCAGAGCGCGGTAGCACCTAACGCTGATGGGTGCCAAGGATGGATAAGGTGTAAGGACCTGCCATCTTAAAGTTATAAGACGCACTCATATTAAAGTGATGCGGTAACCAGCAGGGAACACGCGGTGCTTAGGGAAACCGTGTTGTGTCTCATATATGCAATGTGATAAGTCATGACAAGATGGGCTTTCGAGCCATAAGAAAAGATCTGTTTAAGATAAGTGGCGCCTAAGAAAGAATAAAAGATACGAAATGTTTTAAAGAAATGATTTGAAAAGCAATGATATGGAAAGAAGTTTGAAAGAAGAAATCCGTATGAAAGTTTTATGAAAAGAAGTCTGAAAGAAGCAAGTCTGTTTGAAAGTTTTCATGAGCATGTGTATGAGTCAGTCATTCATTGCATGTGCATTAGTTACGAATGTTTTGTTCACTTATCTGTATATTGGAAATGTTCTGGTTTAAGTGCTAGTATACTTGCTGAGATTTCTCCCGAAATCTCACCCCCTTTTTATTATCTCTATTATCGCTCTCTTGGGAACGATAGAAGTTATTGCAGGACATGATGGATCCCCGGATTACGACTCTCAAGAAGATGGGTCGGACCCTCATGGGCCCGACTAAGACTGATACTGCTGGGCCAGTGACCCTAGACTTGTTGGGTAAGTGGGCGGCAGAGTCGCTTCCTATGGCGACGTATTTTTTTGACGACCTCCGTCCTACGGGGTGCTGTTTGGTGCTAGGAGTGGATGGGCTCCTACATATGGGACGCCTGTTTACGTCATCCTCTGGGATGATGTGTGACGTAGGCCCAGGACTGAGTCTGGACAGCCTTCGTTATGGCCCAGATTTTAAGAAGATAAAAGAAGAACCCGCCTATTAGTATGGTTGGCGGAAAGGAGGAGTGGATCGTCATTATCTTTATTTTGTAATGCCGATGTATTTTAAGGAAAAATCTTCCTGTTGTTTTGGGAAATACTTTCGTATAAAACTGTTTACGTTGGTGACCTTAACTTTGATATATGTATATGATGTTTAATTTGGGTTTTATTTCGTTAACCATGTGATGTGCGACAAACGTAACGTTTTGTCAATTGTTTATGGCTTGACCTTTTTCCGCTGCAAGTGAAAAAAAAAATTATTATTATAAAATAAAACAAGGCTCTCACACGTAAAGATGAGGGATGACTTCCTTGTGACGTTCGTCCCCGGCGTCGCAATTTGCATACGAACCCAAGCGCAAGCTGGGGCGCCGACACTTGTTATGAATGGTTGCATCTGAGGTTACAAGATTTTAAAAGTATTAGTGAATATAACTCTGCACTTTTTAAAATTAGCTCAATACTAAAATTATACGATAAGAAAATCACTGATGATGATATGTTAGAGAAGACATATACTACTTTTCATACCTCGAATGTGCACCTACAGCAGCAGTATCGAAAGCGAAAGTTCAAGAAATATTCTGAACTTATATTCTGTCATCTAGTAGCTGAGCAAAACAATGAGATTTTATTAAGAAACCACCAATCACACCCTAATAATTCAACATCATTTCCTAAAGTGAATGGTAATAGGTTTGCATCATTCCTAGAAGCGAATGGTGCATCCTTTCGAAGAAATCAGTGGCGTGGACGTGGTAGGAGAAACTATAGAAATGTTAATCCCAAAAGTGACAACATTAAAATGGATAATAATATGCCGTATCACCAGAAGTGGTACAACTCAGAAAGGGGTAAAAGCCCCTAAAATAATTCTTCAAAGAGAAATAAAGAGGTGTGCCATAGATGTGGTATGACTGGACATTGGTCACGTAGCTGTCGTATAGCCAGGCAATTGGCTGATTTATATCAAACATCTATTAAAGGAAAGAATAAAATGTTTGAAGCAAATTTAGTAGAACCATCAGATGATTCATTATATATAGATGGAGATGATATTACTCATCTTGATGTTTCTGATTCCTTTGAAGATCCTGATGGTACAATTGATCACTTGATTGGAGATGGGAGTGTTCCTCCCAATTTATGTATTTTCTTAATATTTTTAATGAAAATTTTGTATTAATGATGCTTTCTTTTATTCACAATCTAGAAGAAATTTATTGAGTTTCAAATATATACGTTGTAATTATTACCATATTGAAACTATCAATGAAGGCAGTAAAGAGCATCTCCTCATTACTGAATAATATCGGGCCAGAAGTTCGTATTAGAAAGACTACTTACTCTCTCTTCTGGATTATATTGTGCAAAAATGAAAACAATTGAATCATATGTGGTAATGCACTAGAAGTGCATTGACCCCAAAATATTTATGAATTTCCATGATCGCCTTAAACATCCAAGATCAATAATAATGACAAGAATTATTGATAATTTGCATGAGCATCCCTTAAAGAATCAAAAGATTCTTTTATCCAATGAATATCTGTGCTCTACATGTTCCCAAGGTAAGTTGATTATCAGACCATCTCCCTCAAAAGTTGTTGTTGAGTTTCCATCCTTTTTACAAAGAATTCATAAGAATATATGTGGGCCAATTCATCCATTAGGTACATCATTTAGATACTTTATGGTTTTGATTGATACATCAAGTTAATGGTCACATGTTTGTTTGCTTTCTACTAAAAGTATTGCATTTTCTATACTTCATGCAGCATCATTAATTTGAATTAGACCATCTACATATCATATATATTCTCCATCACAGCTTGCATTTAATTAACAACCAAATATTTCTTATCTTCGTACTTTTGGATATGTTGTATATGTTCCAATTGTACCTCCACAACGTACAAAAATGGGCCCTCAACGTAGACTTGAGATATATGTTGCTTTTGATTCTCTATTTATTATTAGATACATTGAACCTCTTATAGAGAATATGTTTAAAGCACGTTTTGAGGATTGTCACTTTAACAAATCAACTTTGACAAATCCACTTTTCCATTATTGGGTAACGAAAAGTCTAAAATAAAAACTACTATTGTAAGAGAAAATATTTGGAACTCTTAATTTCTCAAGAACTGAATTTTCTCTCTTTCTTCTCTTTCTTTCTTCTCTTTCTTTCTTTCTCTTTCTTTTCTTCCTTACTCATTTCTGATACTTGTACAAAACTGATCGAAAACGTTCGTATTTATAAGCATAAATTACTGTGCACATATAAAATTTTCAAATAAACTGCCCCACCTCTCCCTCAAAAGTCGTTAAAGGAGAGGCTTGGTAGGGGGGAGGTCATTCAGTGCTCCCCCTTGCATTATTACAACACTCCCCCTTGAATGACCACCCATAAAGAATCTGTCTCGTTAAAACCTTGCCAAGGAAAAACCCAATGGGAAGAAAAATTAATGGCGAAGGAAAAAGAGTACAGTATTCTTATGTATCTCCAAGTGCCTCAAGATTACCTCATTAAAACCTTGCAAAGGAAAACTCAGTGAGACAAAACCTCAGCGAAGGAAAAAGAGTAGAATCAGCACAAGTCTTCAGGACATTTACTCCCCTTGAAAAGTGTATGACGATAAATCTTTGATTTTTCGCATTCCATTGCTCTGCACAATTTTCTTGAATGTTGCAGTTTTATAACACGTTATCAGCACGACGGTTCTACCAGTTCTAAAACTAGTAGTCATATTCCACAAGTAACTTTTCAATATATTATTTGCAATCTTTGATATGAATATAAAATATTATATTGTTAATTATTATTTGATAAAATCTACGTGACTTTATAAATATATTTTTAAGATACACATATTTATTTTATTATTTATATGTGTAGAAAATGGTAAATCTTACAAAATTAGAATTTGTTGTTCTTGATATATCTGGAAAAAATTATTTATCATAGATTCTTGATGTTAAAATTCATCTTGATACTATGAACCTAGGAGAAACAATTAAGGAAGGAAATCAAGCGTCCCTACAGAACCGAGCTAAATGAATGATTTTCTTTCGCCACCATCTTCACAAAGAATTAAAAACTAAGTATCTTATAGTAAAAAATCCTTTTATTTTGTGGAATAATTTAAGGAAAAGATATGAACACCAGAAGACTGTTATCCTCCCAAAAACTCGTTATGAATGGTTGTACTTGAGATTGTAAGATTTTAAAAGTATTAGTGAATATAAATTAAAACACATATATTTAAATATTTGCAAAGGCATATGGAAGAGGAGTATCGAGTTCCAAGGGTCACCAGCTCATAAACAGTTTCACGATCTGACTTATTAGCCAGATCATTCACTTGCTGCATTATGGCACCCACGGAAGATACAGGAATAATTTGTAACTGAGGTGAAGGATACCTCATATATTGATAATGAGGAATATTGAAATGAAACTGATGAGCCATTGAAAATTTGTAAAATAAGAATGTAAATGTAGATGAATTATAGATATGAGAAGAAGATTTAATGCGAACTAAATGAAGTTAAAGATGATTCCTATAGAGATAGAAATAAGAACAAGACAAACCATCATCTCTTCAAATCTCACTTAGTCAAGATTACAAGATATGCTGGATGTATATTTTCAAAAGCCAGTAAGATTAATTGTAGTTTTATCGTAAACGCCGAACATCTGCTGTCAGTTGTTGTTGTTGACTTTGTATTTGAGCTCTCTCTCATTCCAGCTTTTCTGCAAATTTCTTCAACTCCTTATTTTCTTGTCTTAACTTTTTATTATTCCTATCTTTAGTTGCAAGCTTTTAATGTAATTCAGATATTTGATTATTAACATGATCAACCTCACTTGCTCTAACCAGTAGCCTCCGAGACATGGTTATAATAGAAGCAGCATATTGAGCACTGAGGGTTCTTGATGCTGCAACAATTTCTTAATCAGTTTTACCATAAAGATGCATCTTTGCTCCTATCATGGTGTTGATAGCCTCAGAGTAAAGATGAGTGGTTAAGGTGTAAAAGGTTCTTGGTTCAAATCTGAAACATTAACAGAAGGATTTCTCTCAGCCATAGTATTGTTATGGATGAACAACAATTAGATCAATGAAAAATATGAGATCTTGAATGAGTATCTGATGGGTGAAAATGATCATCTTTAAACAAGCAACCCAGAGCTTTCATATTACCGCGAAAAATCTCATTTGTCAACAATATCAAGCGGATCTAAATTTTCGCCGAACCGATAAAACTAAACCTTAAGTTTTTGCTTCTTTTGTCAAACATGAGTGGTTTCCAATACTCTTTTTCGTTGTGTATGAACATGTTCTCCCTAATACCATTGAAAGTTGGAGAAATTTTAGATGAAAATATTAACATGTTCTCTCTAATACATTATTTTGGGAATCATATTTAAATTCTTAACCCTGTTATATATACTGAAATCATATTTATTTATTACTTGAAAAACTGATGCATATTCTCAAAGGGAGTTTTAAGTATTACTACAGGTATCAGGTTTCTACTAAGTCTATCAAGCAAACATTATCTGCCACGTCTTCAAATCACTAAAAAATAATTGCAATTCATGAAGCAAGTCGAGAGTGTATTTTTTTGAGATCAGTGATTCAACATATTCAAGAAAAGTGATAATCTGGCATATTTATTCAAGAAATCATTACCAACTGCGTCGCTGTCAAGTGCCTTATATGTAAGGTTCCCTCTACCTTATCTGACGCATTTTAAACTTGTGAGGCCCTGAAATACAAAGCGGATAATATCAGATGGGGATATGGAGCTGCATGTATCTTCGTTATACATTTTTTAGATGGAGTAAATATATTGAAAACTTGTGCTGATTGTACTCTTTTTCCTTCGCTGAGGTTTTGCCCCATTGGATTTTCCTTTCAAGGTTTTAATGAGGCAATCTTAAAGCACTTGGCGGTAGATAAGAATACTGTACTATTTTTTCTTCGCCATCGATTTTTCTTCCTATTGGGGTTTTCCTTGGCAAGGTTATAAAGAGACAGATTCTTTATGGATGGTCATTTAAGGTAGAGTGTTGTAATAGTTTGAATAAACGGTGGGTGTGAATGACCCACCACCTTATCATCTTAAATCTCAGCAATATTTTAGTTGGCCTTTAGCACACTTTAAAGCTCCATATATACATGAGCTTTTGGTCTTTTTGTAAGTGTGAAGGAAAATTTCGGTAATTGAGTAATATGGGGTTCAAAAGTTTTCTTACAAATACTTTATAATAGTTTTATATTTTAGTTTCATAACATATATATATTTATACTATACATAATTACATATTTATAAATATTTATTATTTTTGCTACATATAAATATAATAATATGTATTAAGTAAAACTTTTACTTAAAACTTTGTGTATATTATAGTGCAGTAAGGTGATTTTTTTATAGATTATCTTCATAATACAAGTCTCACACTTAAGCAATATGTGACTCTTGTATTGCTTGAAAATTTAAAATATATATATTTACAATTTAAAATATGACCATTTAAATTATGGTCATATTTTAAATTTAAATATACAATCTACGTACAAAAATGTGTTTTTAATTACTTTTTGATCCAAGAATAATTTTCAGACATAATGGACTGTATCTATTATTGAAGTGGGCAGGAGACAAGGTGGAAATCTAAAATACCCTACCCTAGAATGCGAGGGCATTAGGCGGCAGTGAAAACCCCACCCTCCGACCCAAGCAAGGTGGGAGGCTAGGAGTGGCGTATCCTACACCGTATGGTGTAAGTAGCACCCTTATTTTTAAGGGTGCAAATGCAAAAAATAACTTTATATTTAAACTACTTTTAATATGAAATTCATGCAATGGTTGCATGTATTCATAGATCTTTATGTCCTACCTATCCCTTGCATCCCACTTTCTCCCTCTTGTATCAAGCAATTCTATTTTCATTGCAACTAGATGTTTCAATCATAAACCAAGCTTTAGTTACATCTTTTGCAGATATCCTCATGTGTTCTAAATTCTTAGATTTTTTTGCTCTCAACAAACAAGCCTAAGACATCGTGTAAAAAGATTGATAAGAATAGACAAGACAACTAGGAAGTAGAGGTGACAATACATGAAACGATTCATGAACCTAGCACAAATACTTTAGAGGGTATTTGGGTCCCATAGCAGCCCAACCTATAATGGAAAAGCCCACAGTCATGACTATGTGGAAAACAACCCTTAGGTTGGTGATAAACATCTACAGCTGAAATAACCACCTTAGAAAATATAGCTCCTACAAGATAGGAGCATTCAAAAAGCGGTAACTCCAAGAATATAGAAGCTATCCGTCCCAATCATCTAGAGATTATGGATAATCCGTAGCACATGAGTAACATCCATTTTCTGTTACCAACAAATCTATCTATAAGTAGCCCTTGAAAGGTAATGAATTGGTATCTCATTTTTGCATATACTCACTCTCATATACTTTATTGGCTTTGGCATCGAAGTGTCCACAGGGCATCCAGTGCCGCCTCTCAACTTATTGCAGATCAACCGTGTGATCAGTTGTAATGGTGTGAAACACGTTGTTTACTGTGGTACCGCCTGTGAGATCTCTTTTACAAACTTCAACGTGATTTTCACATATTGACTACTCAATCATACACAAACCACAATCCAGAATCAAGTATGACGAATGTAAAAGCCAGATTGGCGGAGGTCGCAGAAAGGTTGAAACAGGCAATGGAAATCGTGGAGCAACTACAAAAGGAGAACGAAGAATTGAAGCAGTAAAAGGACAACCCCCTCCTCTCCAAAATGGACAGGCTGAAGAAAAAGCACACAGAGCGAGAGGAGTAAACAACAATGAATTAGAAAAGAAAATGTTGCATGACGAACTACGGAGCTTAGTTGACAGAGATAAAGAAATGGTGAAGAAGATAGAGGATCCCCCTCTGCTGAGCAGTTGTTGACTCGAGATCTTCCCTACACTAAGAATGATATGGTTGTACCTCTGCCAACCAAATTCAAAGTCCCCTACATCGATCTATACACGATGGGTCCAAGGATCCCGTCAACCACCTCGAGAACTTCAAGGCACATATTCAAAACTTCCCTAAAGAAGTGGATTGTCAAGCCCTCCCCCTGACATTGAAAGGAATCGCAAGGGGATGGTTTGGGACGCTACGTCTCGGATCTATTGGCAGTTTCAAAGAGTTGGCTAAGTAATTTCTTATGCAAATCATAGCAAGTAGGAGGCGCCAAAGGCTAGCCGCATATCTACTCACCATGAAACAAAAATATAGGGAGAGTTTAAAAGCATACTTAACATGCTTGCAAAGAGCGGCTCACCACGGATGACCAGGATGAAAAGATTACCATGGCCACCCTCCAAGGTGGAATCTGGCATCAGAGCCCATTCATGGCGGAGATTGCCAGAAGGACGCCCTCCACCTTAACATAATTTATGGATCGAGTAGATGATTTTATCAATGTAAAAGACACATTGCAAGCTCCACTAGAGTCGAGGAAACAAGAGACAAGATCTGAGTATAATAGCCAGAATAGCTTGAAAGACAAAGATTAAAGAACACATGGGCATAATCATCGAGACGAACGGTGTGAGTGATACACCAATCAACAGGATCAAGGGCGCCGCTTGATCCATAACAACTACAATGTTCAAGAGAGTAGTCGTGCACCCGACAGCTTCGCAGGGGGTGGCGCAACATCGTTAAGCAGAAGAGCTCATGCTCGCAAGGCCAGATACGACGAGGTATACCCAACAGATAGACCACACAAGTATCCTAGGTTAGGGACGACTCCAAATATTTCATTTGAGGACGAGGATTGTGAAGGGGTCTTGTAACCGCCCCCCCCCCCCCTCGGGATGACGCATTGGTAGTTACACTATTAATTTTTAGCAACACAACTAGACGGCTTTTAGTCGATAACGGTAACTCAACTAACATCCTATACTGGGATGCCTTCACAGGATGAGCATTAACCCTGATAGGTTACACCCATCACCCACTCTACTAAAAGGATTTTTAGGAGAAGTGTCTAGCCCATAGACGCAATCACAATTCCAATCACTTTAGGCCAAAGCAGCCACAGTTACAGACCTCTTGGTGGTCAAGGCTTCATCTTCCTAGAACACCATACTGGGAAGACCTACCCTCAATGACTTGAAAGTGGTAACCTCCCCTTATCACCTCAAGATTAAATTATCAACTAAAGCAAGACTGGGTGAGGTTCGGGACAAGCAAATATTGGCACGGCAGTGTTATGTACAAGATTTGAAAGCAAGGACTCCTACAATCTACTCAGTGAGCAAAATGGGAAAACGCATGCTGCCACCGGCTCAGGTCGAAGAGGGGCAAGATGCGGAAGCCAGGGACGAAAATAGCATATTGTAAGTAGAAACAAATGAACCGTCAGAGATCATAAAGTTATATCTAGACCTTCCAAGCACTACCACAAGGGTCGGGATGACTTTTACGTCGAAACATAGGGAGGCATTGAAGTAGTTATTAGTCGAGCACAGGGATGTCTTTGCTTGGAGCTACGAAGACATGCCAGGGATTGACAACGTGGTCATAGAACACAACCTTTACCTAAATGCAGAGGCCAAGAAAGTCTGAAAGAAAAGGCAGTCGTTCAGCATGAAAAAGTGCACAACCACAATTGAGGAAATCGACAAGCTTCTCGTAGTTGGGTTTATAAGGGAAGTACATTATCCTGAATAACTCTCCAACATTTTCATTGTCAAAAAGGCCAACAAAAAATGGAGAATGTGTGTAAATTTCACCAATCTCAACAAAGTGTGCCCCAAAGACAACTTTTCACTCCCTTGAATTGACATTATAGTAAACATTACAACAGAACACAAAGGGATGAGCTTCATTGATGCTTACTCTGGGTACAATCAAATCAAGACGAACAAAGTAGAAGAGGAGAAAATAACTTTTATAACCGATAAAGGACTCTACTACTACCGAGTAATGCCTTTTGGATTGAAGAATACTGGAGTGATATACCAAAGGCTAGTCAACAGAATATTCTAGCGGCAGATCGAAAAGACTATGGAAGTATATGTCAACCACCTCCTAGTGAAAAGCAAGGAAGCCACCTAGCATCTGGTAGACCTTAGAGAATCCTCTGCCGTGTTGCGCAAGTACGAAATGGAATTGAATCCAAAGAAATGTGCTTTTGGGGTCAATTCACGAAAATATTTGGAATTCATAGCGTTTGAGACGTGTATCGAAGCCAACACTGAGAAGATAAATGTTATTTTAAACATGACACCATCTCAAACCATTAATGACGTCCAACGACTAGCATGGAAAATGGCCGCCTAAAACAAATTTGTGTCGAAATTAGCCAATAAATGTCTCCCTTTCTTTTAAGCCAATAGACCCACCCATGGAATGAGGAGTGCGACCAAGCTTTCCTAGAATTGAAGAAGAACCTATCTAACCCGCTTTGCTAAAGCAGGCCAACCAAGGAGACATTTTATGTGTGTATTTGATAGTGTCGCCTTACGCCATCTCTACTATCCTGGTTAAAGAAGAGAATGGAAGTTAGGTTCCAGTCTACTACACGAGTTGTGCCTAAAGGGCACCAAGGCCCAATACCCATGGATGGAGATGTTGGCATTTGCACTAGTAGTTGCTGCCAGAAAGTTGCAACCATTTTTTCAAGCCCACCCAATTAAGGTGTTAATAGAGCATTTTTTGGGAGAAATCTTACAAAATCCAAATTCCTCAGGGTAGTTAGTTGCTTGGTCAATAAAGCTCAGCGAATTTGAGATCTGATACATGCCTCGATCTGCGATTAATGGGCAAGCCCTCGTAGGCTTTATAGTCGAGTTCACTAAATTCCCAAAGGAAGTATCACCATTGCCTGACCAACCATGGACAATCATCGTAGACAGATTTGTCTACCGAACAGGGAGCGACATTGGGATCCACATCATCAAAAATAAAGGTCAAGAATATCACTACATGGTGACACTCACCTTCAAAACCACCAATAATGAAGCGGTGTACGAAGCCTTGATAGCAGGACTGTCAACCGTCAAAGCCCAAGGTGCCAGCAAGTCAAGGTCAAAGCTAATTCACAAATAGTGATGAACCAGGTAACGGAAACCTATGCTACCAAGGGGGAGAAATTGAAAAATTATCTTGAACATGTCCATACCCTTGGCTAGCCTGTCCGCTACCAGGTTGTTAGACCCTAATCGTTCAAAGTTGGCGACTTGGTCTTGAGGGAAACAGGTGTCACCACCCAAGATGAGGAGAAATTTGGCCCGCGGTGGGAAGGACTTAACGTGATAGTAGCCAGCAACCGCCCAAGGTCATATAGGCTCATGAACAGCAAAGGAAAGGAACTACAACACCTATGGAATGTTAAACATTTTTAAAAAAAATTACCCATAGAATGTAGTTGGTTCATGTATTCTTTTCTATTTTTTGAGGCAATTCACCTGTCGTCTATATCTTTTTTCATTGTCAAAGTACTATGAAGCGAATTTCCCATTATCAATATTTTCAGTTTTTGTACTTGGTTCTTTGTGCTTTGCTTTCATAATATATGTTCAGGAGAAACGAAAAAAGGGCATGGAGGTCAAAAGGCCCCACGACCCTCTCCATACTTAGCCACCAAGCAAGATAAGCTCTTGCACACTGCGTGTAACGTAAAAAATCCGTGGAGACTAGAAATCCCCATGACCCTCTCCATACTTAGCTGTCAGCAAGACAAGTTCTAACACATGGCGCGAAATGTAGAAAGGGCGTGGAGGTTGGAAGGCCCCACAACCCTCTCCATACATAACCGCCAGCAAGAAAAGCTCTTGCATATGAGGGCATGGAGGTCAGAAGGCCTCACGACCCTTTCCAAACTTAGCCGCCAGTGAAACAAGCTATTGCACACAGCGCAAAACATAAAAAGGGCGTGGAGACCAATAAACACCACAACTCTTTCCATAGCCAGAAAGACAAGCTCTTACACATGGTTGGAAATGTTAAAAAGACATGGAGGTCAAAAAACCCCACAACCCTCTCCACACCTAGCTACAAGCAAGACAAGTTCTTACACACAACACAAAGCAATAACCAAAATATGAGATCATAAGCGAGAATCATTAATGCCGTGAGGCATCATAAGCCTTAAAGGCATTCCAAATTATGTAAGAAACTCAAAACAAGAGCCACCCAATGCTCAAAGAGAGTAGGAAAGTAAAAGGCTCAAAACAAGAGCCAACCATTGTTCCAATGATCAAAAGACTAAAAGACCTAAAAACAAAAGGACAAACACAATAATTTTGTAGAAATATTTAATTGGTAGCAGGCAAAGAAAAGGCATTTGGCATGACACCGTACTCTATGGTGTCTACAAATTAGGTTGTGGCGATGTTAGGGGCCAGTTCCCGCAAGTTCAGCTTCTTCAGGTTTGTTTGAGGGTTAGCTAGCAAATGTGCCCACAAATGCCTCAATCTGGCTACATACCCATATCCAAAAGCTCTATCACATACCCTTTGAGGGGTGGCCAGTTGAGGGTACAAGCAGATTATTTCGTTGTCAGCATAAGCCAATTGAGACTCCAGCTCTTCCTTCTCTTTCCTCAAGTCGACCACTACCCAGACAACCTCGCCACAATCTCCAAATTTTGATCATGTCGTGCATCAATGTCTTCATGCTCTTTTTGATAAGTGGTGAACTGCGATTGGGAAGTTTTCAACTCACCTTGAAGGTCAGCTATCTGCACATCCTTAAGCTTACGCACATCCAAGAGCACTTCCGTAACTCAAGATAGCTTAAGTCAACTTCTCATTCTCTTGAACAGACAAGGCTAAAATGTTAGCAATCTCTTGGCGCTTATTCTCCACGTCCTCTTGTGCTCACTGTACCATAGCTAAAGATGCCTTCAAACGGGCCACTTCAGCCTTGAGAGAAGTGCATTTCATCCTAGACACTAGCAAGGCAAAAAATTCATAGGAATAGAGGGATTGGAAATGCATAAGTTCGCCTCTCAATTCATAGCCTTCATCATGGAGGAATTCAATATCAGCCTCCAAAGAGTGAATGCACCCATCCGCTTGGGCCAAATGACAAGCACCTTATTCTTTCTCAGCCAACAGGTGAGAAAATTCTTTCCTAGTGAAAAAGCAAATTTTGCAACCGCTCCTTCACCTCTTCTTCCAAATGAGCCCTATTGCCCACAATCCATGTAGCTAGATCGTTAACGCCTTGCGAAACAAATGAACAAGGAAAGCAAGAGCAATAAAACAAGCGCCGAAGGGAAAGGATGAAACTAGTAAGAATATAAAAGGCAAGGGATACATACCTGAGATAAAATGCCTCAAAGGCGCCCGGCATCTCAGCAACTAGTTCAAAACGAAGGGGAGCAAACCGAGGCTCGGCCTCTTCTAATTCACCACCTACATCAGTAATGGAGGGCCCCATAAACAAAGGGCGCCTCAAGAGTAACACAGAATCAGGAGTTTCCAAACTGGTTGGCAAAACCTCACGACCCTCAAGATCTTTAACTTGCTTACCAACAATATTACCTCTAACATCCTTACCCGCATTATTCTCTTCACCCCCACTGGCAGGTCCCCCTTCCAAAATCAAAGTAGGCCCTATGTCACTGCCAAATGAGGAAGGGGGAGGAAGGAATAGATACCCTGTCTTGGTTAGAGGAAGGTGTCCCTCCACTGGGATTAACAGACACATCGCCACCTGGAGTGAAAAAAAAGGGGTCCTCCACCACGGACGTGGACAAACCTTGTGCAAAACCATCATATATGTCCCCCAAAAGGCCACATCCAACAGGCATAGTGGCAGAAGGAAACTCAAAAGAATCAATATAAGCAATATTACCACCCTCGAATGGCAAATCATAATCCAAAGCCATTGACAAGTCGGCAAAGGCTTAACCTATAAAGTTATTCAAGTCACTAAGACCCGAACCACTAGGGGGACCCCCCACCAGGAGGTGGCAGGGGCATAACTCCCCCTACAGAAATGTTAGAAATCTTAGGAATGACAGATTTTACCTTTCTATGCTCATCAACTCCAAACTTTGATTTTTCAATGCGTGGGTGCGAGGAAGGTCCTTCATTACTGGGAGTACCTTTTTTTACTGGCGGACTCACGACTTTCAGCTTACGACCCCATACGTGTGCCTGATTGGGTATTGTAAAAAATCGATCAATACTGGCATGGGAAAGTGGATCCTCCATCCACAAGGCAGTGTGATTATGCTCCTCCACCCAGTCTGATACGAGGCTAACACAGTTACGTTCTCTATCAGATAAATCCAACAACATCTATCCTCGAGCACCCTACCCCAATTGACGTTAATAGGATAGTCTTGAATACGCCCCCCCCCCCCCCCCCCCCCGTCTTTCAAAAATTGCCATCCCTGGCCAATAAAA
The DNA here is from genome assembly GCA_036559045.1 of Platycarya longipes. Taxonomy (NCBI): domain Eukaryota; kingdom Viridiplantae; phylum Streptophyta; class Magnoliopsida; order Fagales; family Juglandaceae; genus Platycarya; species Platycarya longipes. The sequence goes on along the minus strand of CM071789.1, from coordinate 24,043,379 downwards.
AATATATATATTTTTTCTTTGCCATTGTTTGGCATTCGAATACCGTGGCTCAAAAGCTATTAAATGCTGCCCTCTACAACGAAAACTACAAATATTCCTGAGCAATCCATTCATGTCATAGAAAGTCAAAAAACTCCCTATGGTTAGGTCAGGTTACTCATTACCTAAAGACTCCAACACTCTACGGAATACTACCCAAGAACACATAACACCGCCATACGTGCGAATGCAGCTCTGTAGGAGCCAATTTTAAGTAGCTGAGGACATCATGGATAGGAGACATCGATAAGATTTTCTTCCATTTTGTTTTTTATTAGTTTGACCAATGTTAGCGATAGAGATATCGTAAATTGGTCTCTGGGCTGGTATTATATATGAGATTATATTAATTGTGTTAAAAAAATAAATATACAAATTAGCTCAATCCATTTATATGAAATTAGTTAAATAGGTTGTATATAAAATCATTAAATATCTACGTGGGTCATATCGTGGCACCCGTTATTTAAATAGGTCGTATTAGGTCATGTGGTCTGACTCGTTTAATCACGTTTAGGTTGATCAATATAATTTAATACTTATGACTTGAAAGGACACGAACCCAAATTGGCACTCCTACTAGAAAGTGTTTCTTCCAAAATGAGAAAGTTGTCCAAAGGTAACTATACTCAATTAGATAGCAAGTTCTTGCATCATCCTTTAAGAATTAACTTAATTACTAATTAGTCACTAATATTCACTAGCATGTCATTGATTTTCTTTCACATTAACCAAGAAAATAATTATAACTATATTACAGAAGAAAAAAGAATCATAAGTCGCGCCGTCATTGAGATAAAAACAAATTATTATTTTTTTTTCTCGTCGACACGTGACAATTTTATTCCTACTTGAACGGACAAGTGCATAAATTATCATATATACGAAATATTTATTAAATTAATTAATCTCAATTATTTGCGATGCGCAAAAATCTTGGTAAACGACGTCATAGAGAGAATATGATTAATCGAAAAAATTAATTAAAAAAAAAATTGAAGTTTTAAGTTGTAGAAGCAACGTATATATTTGTAAACTAAACATGCAATTCGTAATGGCCTTGTTGCTTGAAAAGGGACTACTGACTCAACATGTGAAATATTTACATAATTTTCATTTTAAGATATGGTCACTAAATTTTTGAAGTAATAAATTGATACTCCAATTCATAAAATAAGTTATCTTCGATAATCTATGCTTGCCTAGCTCCACAATATTAAATCTAATTAGATATATCTTCTTATTTAAGATGTATAGTTTGCATAAATTGATAGAAATTTTAATTGAGTAATGCTAAATACAGCTAAAGGTATACTACAAAGACTCGCACATGCTTTCTTTAAAAAAAATGGAATTTATAATTGAAAAGTAGAATTTTTTTTATATATAGATATGTCTCAAATTTGCTATTTTAATTTAAAAGAACCGTGTACAAATTATTTTCTATTTTAATTTTATGGTTTCGCCACTCACAAATATGAGAAGGCAGCAGGCTTGATAAATGCTGAAAGGAGGAGATGACATGCATTAATTGGAGACAAATAGAAGATAGAATCAAAAAATTGTTAATTTAGAAAGAAAGAACAAGCATAATAAAACAAACTATATATATATATATATATATATATATATATATTCATGAAATTAGAATATTATTGATATTGTATGAAATTATCTTCAAGCAGAAGCAGTTGATGATCTGATCAGTGTATCCGCCCAAATATCCTTGAAAATGACATTCATTTTGATGGAAAACAATACATATATACATTTATAATTATTAGAATATTTCCCTATCAACCAAGATATATTCTATGTGTCTTCAACTATAATAGCAGACGTTCGAATATTAAGCAACTAAAGATAACTCTCAATTAATGAATTTTTAATTATAGAGTCTTGGGTTTACTATGTAAATCATTTAGTATTATGCTTAACTTTTTTCTTTAAAAGAGATCGAATGGGATAAAATCTCAAAACAAGAAGTTTACGATAATATTTAGAATGAAAAGTAATATTGTTTACTCCTTTGGGTGATCATGTCTCTCCAGGACACCATCACGAATACTACGTGTCTGTTGCAGTAGTGTAGGTTTACTTAAAACACCATTATTGTTGTTTAAATAATCCAATATTCCTTAGGCCAAAAGTTCGAATACATATCATCCAATCATTTATACTACCTACATAAATAGATAATAAAAATAGATGATGATAAAAAGAATTTTCCAATGCAGAAACCGGATGGAAAACAAGGTAGAATTTACGTGCCACCAAAATGAATCTAATGAATTTCCCCACCTAAAAAAAAAACAAAAAAGACTAATGTAAAGACTAGTTCACATATTAGTTAAAATAAATTATAATAAACCGAATGCAGACTCCTATCAAATTAACATTTATTTTGAGCAAATTATATCTTGGTTTTCCTAGATGATGATGATGATGATGATGATTATTATTATTATTATTATTATTATTATTATTTGGCAAATGATTATTTATGAAGATCATATTTTCTAAACAACAAAATTAATAATATTTGACATGCCTAGAGGGATAATTATGAAAAGCCCCAAAATGATTATTTGCAGCAATAGCGCCCTCTACCAAAATCCACCCAAAATCTCATTTTTCCCGTCCAGAGAGAGGTGGAGATTTGGCTCCTCCATCTCTCATTTCATCTAGTTAGTCTAGATACTATACAACTCTTTTCTGGACTTTTTTTTTTGTCCATAGTAAGGAGAGATGCTGATTTACTGCTTTCTAGAGCCTAACGACCACCACGAGCCCCACCGTAGGATTCTCTAGGTGTCGATCCTTCAGACAGCTAAAGAATATTGTCGAACGAAGTGGTGCGGTACAAAGCGCACATGAGATCCACGTGCCATTGCACTAAGAAGATCTTGCTACCACCACACTTGGCACTTCTGGGTCAAGGACCTCAGATGTTTCCAATATGATTGACCTCCATACTCCTAGAGTAGCGCATCCCTGACACATTGCCATAGTCCCTAACCATCGTCATCTAGAGATTCAATGGATCTCATATTTGTTATCTATCTATGTTTTCACTTCTCCTAACCAATGATTGCAAGAAACGGGTGGTGAAAGTCTTGACAACTTAGCTAGTCTAGACCAACAAAATGCAGTACAATATCTATATTGCAACTTTCAGTCATAGTAATATAGTCCATTTATTGGACTACATCAAAACCGTTTTAGCCAGCTTCCCCTTATGGGAAATGAGTGAAAGTCAAGTCATTGACCTCAGATCCCTCTTCTTCTTTTTTTTTTTTTAATTTCTTGTGTTGAATTTGTTGGCTTGTGTTGATTATTGTATCTCACAACTATTAAATATATCTATAATATGCTTGCTTAGAAAAGAAAAAATGATTGTTTGCAGAGAAACCATCATATGGTAGAACTGAGATAAGGAGAAGGCAAGGCATGATGGGTACCTTCTGTCATCAACTGATCTCCTTAGTTTTATCCCCAATTTTCTACAAATCTAATCCAGCATAGTATACATAATATATATATATTTAGCAAGTAGTTCATACTCCCTTACCATAGCTAAAATTTAGAAAGTGTGCAACATTGATGAATTCCCATATATATATATATATATATATATATATATGGGAATTCATCAATGTTGCACACTTTCTAAATTTTAGCTATGGTAAGGGAGTATGAACTACTTGCTAAATATTCTTCATTTCTAGATATTAACGAGGCATAACATCAATGTCGAGCTTTTGAAGTCCAACTCTATCCTATATATATTATGGATGAAGATACGTGTTATGGAGCTATGTTATATGATCTTGAAGAATTTTAAACTAGCTCAACAGAATGGACAGTTTAGACTAATGAGGGAGGTAGCAGGAGGGGACAAGCAGTGCTTGAAAAAGCTAGTTAGTGTTTATTATAAAGCCAATTCTGATGCTGCTTTCGACAAGGTCAGTGACCCAATAGAAATTGACATAGTAATCAGGAATAGTAATGGAGAGTTAGTGGCATCATTAAGTGCATCCAGAGATCATGTCAGTTCAGCTTCCTTGCTAAATGATATTGCTATGAACAGACCATTGAGCCTGTGTGAGGAGTTGGGGCTAAGGCAGGTTGTTTTTCGGAAGGGATGAAAAGGCAATGTAGGAAGGATGCTGTGAAGTCTGAGATTGAAGATACTTCCTAGATGGGCCAAGTGATTGAAGACACGAAGAAAATCTTTATTTACTCAACCCTTCAGGTCAGGGTTCATTTCATTCACTTACAGAGAAGAAAATGTTATTGCACATGCTCTTGCCAAATTACCTATTAACGCATAAAGTGAGTTTGCTTGGGTAGAGGAAGCACCCCTGAGGTCCACCATCTTATTTTGAAAGAAAAGTCTAGTGATGTTCCCAATTAATGATGCTAATTGCCAAGATTATTATCTTCACTTCTGATTTATCTTTGCTTTATTTTTCCATTATCCAGAGAGGTGTTTGAGACGTCGGATCACTGAATGACGGCTTGGGTTGATCTTACATCACAGATTAATCCAGCTTTTTTTTCAATTTTTCAATCCTTCCACTGTAGAGTTGTTAATCCATCTTTCCAGAGTCGGCAGCTTGTTATAACCTACATTTACAAACTTAAAAAGACAGGTTCATTGGGATTATCACATCAAAAGTTGCCTAACATGGCTTATCCTGCAAGTGAATTATTAGTCGCCACCCACGATCGTTTAGATTCTGTTTGACTAACTAGAAAATAAAATAAAATTTAACCAATTCCCAGCATTTTTTATGTATGAAGAAAGGAAAAGTACGAATCCTACAACTAATTATTTTCATTTAAAAATATCAACCTAATCCCTATCGCAATTTTTAATCTAAATCACCATCATGGAAAAGTTCATACTTTCTTGGATTTGTTTTAACCATGTGTAAAATCGAATTATTTCCTTCAAGTTTTCTTGCAAACCAAACTACTAAGAAAAAAGTACAGTTTATGTAATAAACTTTCTTTTATTACACTTTCTTCCAAAACTTTCTTAGTAAACAAGGCTGTTGGAAGCATGTCAAGCAACCCAAGTCATTGGCATATGAGAGTGCCCATCTTTTCTTCATTCTATGCAAATTTACCTTATCCGGGAAGAACATAGGTTTTAAGCAACTACTATTGCCAATGAAATTTCGATCACATCTCCCGATCTCCTACAACCTAAAGATGTATAATCAGACAAACAAAAACAAATCTTAACAAGAGAACAAGGCTTTTCTTAAGTTCAAAAAAATTATATATACAACCTTTTCCCTTGGGAGGTTTTGTCTTTTAACAATTGGATCAACATACATCCCAACGTTTCATTCTCGACTCTTCGAACAAAGGAATTCAGCTTAAATCTTTTTTTTTTTTAAGTTAAAATCAATGACAAATGGCACTAAAATGATAAAAAAAAAAAAATCTTTCAAAAAGGCTTGCCCGTGACTTACATGTTTAAAACTTGTACAAATAATTTTAGAGGGCAAACAGTCTGCGCCCCCCACACAAAGCAACCCCGCCGCCCCCGATGGCGGTGGGCGACACGGGTCCAAAACGAGTTTAAGACTGCCAGGGGCACACCGGAGCTCGCCGTCGTAGGGGTGAGGTCACCTTAGTCCACCGGTCCCGATGGCGTGGACGGTGTCGCCCACCGCCATCGGTGGCGGCTCCGTTCGCTCCATGGCCGAATTCCCTTAAATTCATCATCATTTTATTTTTTTATTGTGTTTTTTATTATATTTTTATTTTTTTATTGTGTTTTTTATTGTATTTTTTATTATATTTTTTTCATTTTATTTTTTTATTATATTTTTAATCTTCATTTTTTTATTTAATCATATTTTTTATTTTATTTTAATGTGTTTTTCATCATATAGCAGCCTAACTAACGTTGAGCTGCTTTAGACGCTGGAGACAGCCGGACCAGTCCCCAGCGTCTCCCATAATTTTGCCCAAAAAAAGAAAAAAATTGTACAGATAATTACTCTTCTATCCTCATTGCCACTTTCAGTTCAGATTATTTGTTTTTTTTTTTGGGTGGGGTTCAAAAACAGCTCTCTCAACTGTTACTTTCAAATTAAATGATAAGAACTTCGAAATTAAAATCCAATGTGCTAAATATTATGGTCTGGATTTAACCAGATTCATCTCATGGATAACCTAACTTACCTATAAACAAAAATGATAAACTAAGAACTCTAGAACAGTTGATCCACACTTATAAGATGTGTTTTGCAAGTTCTAAAATTAAAAATATTAAAAAAAAAAATCGAATGGGTATTGCAAAAGCATACAATGGTAAGAACGTATAGTACCAAAAATAGACCAATTACCTGTAATCCTATATATAAAACTAATTCAGCACAGAAAAAGAATAATCAAGTACAAAGTAAATAAACAAGATTAAAGCAGGTAGCCAATGCTAAATTAAATCCCCTTAGCTTAATGCTTGTTTTCTCGTAGCAATATCCCAATACCATGGAAAGTATGCGAGATTATAAGAGCAAAATGAAATGAAACAAGGGGAAAAAAGATGAAAACTAAGAAGCTCAGGAAGATGAAACTTTTAACCATCCACTCCACGTAACTCATTCCAGAGTTGAGCCCCCAAGTATGCAGCTCTCAACCATCCTATATCCATAGCTTACCCTAAAAACAAAATTGGGGGGAAAAGGAACAGAGGTCACAGGGCTGGTTTCAAGAACCGACTACATGAACCAAAAGTTAGTTCCAATTGCCAACAGGGAGTTGGAAATAAATATATAATTCCACCTTTTGTCCCAAAAACTATTTCTGGTTTTCTGGTCGATAAGAGCACATGCAGAGTCGATTGCGCATGACAGAAAAACTACTTAAGACAGGAACTCAATGCAAGAGATGTTGAAGAAGACACTTGCGCTAAAATCCACGCATGCCCCCACTCCCCAGCATATCCCGAATGAAGTCCAGAAATGAAGTCAAAATGATAGTAAAACCATGAAAAAATACCCATCCTCAATGAAATCTTGTTTAACGATAAAAAAAAAATACCAATCCGAAATTTTTGGTTCCAACAAGTAAATTCATGCACAAATGTTTATTAGAACATAGAATTTGGATTCACTTGCATGGTAAAAGGTCAAGCAGAAAAATTCCAATGGTCCACCCAGTTTAAGTTGCTGCAGGGAACATTTATAATCCATATAAAATAACTAAATGCACAAACACAAGCTTCCACAATTATTTTTTATGCTTTCAAAGGAATGAAACTCAACCCAACAGTTTCATGGAAAATTACCTGATAAAAATCACACTCGCAATTCACCATAAGTTTAAGTAATGTGTAAATTGAGTCAGGAAATCTGATCATACTCGACACACTGGAATTTTGATGCAATTCATCCCAGCAACATCTGGTTTCACTGGACCTTAACAGTACCTTTACCTAACCAAGAAAATTTCTTGGGAAGGAAGACCAAAAAAAAAAGGGGAAAAAAAGAGAGGAGAAAGATGGGGGAAAGGAGTAAGACACGAAGTCTATAAGATATATTAATAAGAAGCATTGGCAGTGTCATAAAGATCGCTTATGCCATACTATATTAATTAACACTCTGAAATACTTTCAAAACTTGGATGGAAGCTTAATGACACAAGCTCACCACCATAGAACATACTAAATTGGTGACGATTGCATACCTTTATTTATATCAGACAAAATCAATCCTGCCAAATTGAATATCAGAAAGCTCCAATGAAAAATCACCATGAATACCTGCATTTTTCAGGATACAATCCAAACCCACAAAAGGGGAAAAAGGCAAAAAAAGGAAAAAAAGAAGAAAAAAAAAAAAAAAAGAGCTCTGAATAATTACAGTCCACCACACAAAGAAATATATATGAAAGTGGAATCTATTGTCAACCACATCAAAGACTAATGTTCACACAAAAATAAGGCAGTCAACAAGAGATTACAAAATAAAATGTAAACCTAAAAGACAAGCTTGAGTCGAGGGAGTGCGTTGGAAAACAGACCAAGTACATAAAAAGTCATGTAACAACTTATTTAGACCCCATAGCAATATAAATGCTTCCCTATATTAGCATAAAACAGTCATTAGGGTCCAGATTCTGACTTCCTACAAAAGAAAAATTAATATAGGACAAACACTGATATTTGCATAGTGACAATAATCCCATCATAAACAATTTAATTGATAACTCAGTATGCAGTCATGGAAATGATAGTCCAACATACATCAAGTAGTAAAAGAAGCTTGCTACAAACATCACATGGCCGATTGTGGATGAAACCATGACACTTCTTGAAATACCTAAACCACAGCAAGACCAGCTTCAGCACTGTAATTCCAGTATCCCACAAGACCTGCAAGAAATAAACAAACACAGAAAGTGCATTTATGAAGAACCAACAGCCAGCAGAAAATTCCAGGCACCAAAAGAAACACTATGCACTGAGCTTTTATCCGAGAAAATGCACCCATCCCTCAGCATAAAAAGTCTCAAATTAAAAGCAACCACATCCTCCAGTTAGACTTTTAGCATCAGTTTTTATCTTCTGCACTGGCATCACTTGAAAACATATCTTCCTCAGGTGAGATGGAGCTTCTCTGTTGAGCCTTCAGCATCTGGGAAATTGAAGACCTGCCTCCAATCATGAATGATTCATCTCCAACAGGATCCTGGCTTAAGCAAGTTTTGTCACTATTTTCAACATGAATTGACTTCTGACAATTATTTTGATCTCTCATTCCTGTAAACAAGAAACAGATTTTAAGCTAATTTTAGTTATCATTAACACTGCTCAATAAATGTTTCTTCATGTTTATTGCAATTGCTAGCTGTACCTAGCTCTGGATGCTCAATATCAGATGCTCCATTTTCCATTAGCTCCTCAGCAACCATGGGGATTTTACAACCTCGAAAAAATGAACCATCTTCACCGTTAACATTTGTCAAATGAGTGTTTTCCAGATCCTGATCACCTTCCATTGCCCTGATTTTCATTGCTTCCTTCAAGTTACGATTCTCAAATGCTGAAATTAACAGAACATTATCATTCATGCTTGTCAAATCCTTCAAAATGGTATCTGGTTCCTTATCTGCATGTTCATGATGCTTCAGAATTTCATCACTATTTTCATCCCTTCCATCACGGGAATGAAGGTTCCCTTCACCAGATTCTGGCGTAGATTGCCTTGTGTCTTTTGTTTTATTTTCCACCAAGCTTATCGGGGACAAACTACCACCTCTATTATGCTTGTGTTCTGCTGATATTGATCTGGACCGTGATCTCTCATGCTGCTTTGACTTTTCAGCTCTACTCTCATCTGTTCTATCATAGGAGTGATGCTTCCTTTCAGCAGAATTTGACCTAGAGTGCTTTCTGTGTTTTATTTTTCTACCATCTAAATCTTTTGGAGATGACCTACCTCCTCTATGATGTCTAGCCTCTACAGAGACCGACCTTGACCGTCTTCTATCACGATGCTTTGATTTTCTGTCCCTGCTTTCATCTGCTTTCTCCTTGGAGTGCCGCTTTCCTTCCACAGATCTTGATCTGGACCGCCTTCTATCACGATGTCTAGATTTTTCTTCCCTTATTTCATCTAATTTCCCCTCAGTGTAACGCTTGCGTTCCAGAGATTTTGATCTAGACCGCCTTCTATCACTATGTTTTGGTTTATCCCTGGATTCGTTGGAGTGGGGCTCACCTTCTAAAGACTTTGACCTGGACCTCCCTCTATGTCTGAATTTATTTTCCCCTGAAATTCTTGGAGTTGGAGATGACCTGCTGCTTCTATGATGCTTGCCTTCAGGAGATACTGACATGGACCGCCTTCGGTCATTATGCTTTGATTTTTCATCTCGGGACTCATCTATTTTGTCATCAGAGCCTTCAACCGATTTTGACCTAGAGCGTTTTCTGCGTCTTGATTTGTTTTCATCGTCAATTCTTGGAGATGACCTACCTTCTCTGTGATGATTTGGGGATCTTGAACGAGCACGAGATGACTTCCTTGCTCTATGCAGTGAACTTTCTTGATAACGTTTTGGTGAGACCGAGTCAGCTCGGTATGATTTTCTGGTTAGAGGGCCCACACTCCTCCTGTTTCTCCTAAGAGAAGATGAATGACGATCTGATCTTTCTGAATCCCGACGTGATCTTCCTAAATCTCGCGACCTAGTTCTGTCACCACCATCACGAATGTCTCTATGGGACCGCCGTTCATTTTCATAGCTGTAATGATGGCGAGATCTCACTGGTGATCTGGATCTATGATCCCTTGGGCGGCGGGGTGGAGGCGAGTACGAACGAGACCTGCGCCTTCGTTGAAAATTGACTGGTGACCTTGACTTGGACCTTGACTTCGCGCGAGAGATTGATGGTGATCTGAAAATTGAAAACGTCTTTTTAGATCAAAATGCCTGTAAAAATATATAATCATATCATACTTATCTTCGAAGATGGCAATGTGTTCTAGTCATAGAAGTTTATCCAAGTAATCAAAGTCTGATGTCAAGAAAAATGTTTTCTATTTGTAGTCTTCTATTAGTGAAAAACTTGTGAATCTAATGGAACTGGATCAACAGGGGGTGGATAGGTCCAACTAAGCAATCATGTTAAGAGTAAAGCATTGCATCCATCTGGCTAAGAGAACTATCATGTTGTGTATCATTTTAATAATCTATGCAAATTTATGCATACACAATACACTCCTCATGCGCATTGAATTATGTCTAGTATCCGAGGGTTGGTTCCAGGAAACCACACATCATACCAAAATCTATCTTCATGCCGGTCACCGACCACATATCTAACGAAATTGAGGCAAATTCCCCCACTTCTCCTTATGTTCTTCCACACCACCAACCCCATAAGACATTACCAACCTCACTTGAACACCACCTACCCCCAATGGCTACCATATTTTAATCGCACCACTGTCCACAACCTATGGATAAGTAGACACTTCCACCCAGCTAAGTAACATTCTGCCTTTTCTATTATGCCACTCCAAATGGACTTTGCATTAAATGGTGCTCCCAAGAAGAGATCCAAATACTTCATGGGTAGATATGACACCAAAGAACATATGCCAAAAGGCCAATGTTGTTCGCTGCTCCCATCTGTGCTAATATGAATTGCCCAAATTGAGTGTCAACCCAGACAAAAATTCAATGCAAAAAAATAAATGTGCAAGTGATGAAGATGCTCTTCAAAAGCCACAAAAAAAAAAAAATCAGTGTATTATCAACAAACAAAAGAAAAGCATATGATCAACTTGTCATTTTTTCTTGTCCCACTGAGAAGCCTAACAAGAGTTGCCTGTTCAAAGAGGCTGACATCATTCTATATTGAGCTGCCTGTTTAAAATGAACCTTTTATGGTAACTTAAATAAGTAGTTAAGTATCTTACCACCCTGATTAGGTTTAAAACTAGAGTCCGTTGCCTTGTAGGTGAATAACATCATTTAGAAGCTCAGGATAGTGTGTATCCATAGTTTTGGAAGTCTCATTTTCAACCATAGCTCAAGAATTTGATGAATTAGCTCATTGTTCGCCTTTCAAAGCCAACACCTATCAACTTTTTTTTTTCTAATCAAAAATATGTTAATATCAATAGGCATAACCAAGGATGGATGTATACGAGAGAAAGCACCTAGCCAATAATAGAGAACCCCTAATGAACATCGCCCAAGAGCGAGAAACCTATCCAATATACACAAATCCCTATTGGGACGAAACACACCTCCCCAAAGCAAAGCAAGTCCCTGTAACTACCCCAACCCTTTGTTTCCCAAACAATTAAAACTCCACCTGAATGATTCTACGAGGATTGAGGAAGGCTTTATGCCTTTCCCTTAGTCCTCCCTCGACTTGTACTATCTCCCTTTGCGTTGTATTTGATTGCCCAAGTAATATGCTTTAACTCCATGCTCTTTTTAAATCTTGATTTGTTTCAAGCAAGTGAATCGCCTCAATTGCAGTAAGTAGAGCTTTGAATTGGTCTTTACACCCTCCCCGTGTAATCCCCACACACTGTTGTATCTCATTAACTTTTTGCAAAACCCAATTTGATGATGTTCTAGCTATATTGTTTAACAGTGGAATAGACAACAAGGGGACAACATCTTCCCCAGACAGTTCCCAACTAAATAGCAAGCCTAAACATTCATCCTTGCAAGGCACCAACAACAAACCATATTCCCCCAACCCCACGCTCCTCAACAACTCCATTGGTTCTCTCCAATGGTGAGGTCATGGTCACCATTGGAGATTTTGGGTTAGCAACAAGTCTCAGTAGTACATCAAGTACCTTCCCCTCCAATGACCGTTCATGTGCAACTTTGACTGACCCTATATCTCCTTCAAAGCTTCGATGTGGGAGCCATAGTTTCTCTAGGGAGAACACTTACTAAGGGTGTAACACCAACTATCGACCTTTCCTATGTCACCTATGGCGAAGGGCATTCCATTACAAATATCTCTATGCCGATACCTGACATAGAACCCACTTCGAATGATCCAATTTTCCTTTTAACCCACTACACTCCTAAATCTAGTTATAAGGACAAGGTTGAATCCAATTTTCCATTTTCCTTTATCCGATTTTAAGGATTCGACCAATCTTGGGCTTGTTTCTTACAACCTTGTTGCCTCCAACTAAAAGCAAGTATATTTTCGTGAATAATTATATTTGCAGTCCACATCAATGCAGACCAAATGAAACGGTAATGTTTCAATAACAGAACAAGTGAGGGTTTCATCAAGGGCCCCTATCCTTTCGCACATCTCATTTCTCGGATGCCCAAAGCAGCCACAGAGTTAGTATCTTTCTTTTGATTTCTTCTGAATTTTGTGTTGATTTCTTCTAATTTTCAATTTCTTTTGATTTATTTTCAATTTTCTTTTCGGTTTCAAACCAAAACCCAGACTCAGGTCCCAAACAACGACCAAGACCCACACAAAGATCTATTTTTGGTTTCTTGAGTTTGTTTCGGTTTCTTCTCATTTTTATCTTCTTTTTTTTTTCGATTCTCCCAGGAACCAATGAGTTTTGGTCATTGGATGTTTATTGAAGGATAATGGGCAGTTTTGAAACCTTCGCTAAAAGTGCTTTAATGTCATCATGAAGATTCTGATTCTTCTTCTTTCTTATAAATTTTTTAGTTTTCATCTCAATATTCTTCTTAAATTGCATGAGGTGATAATAATTCTTATCCTTCAAATGGCAGCCATGGAAGTGATGTTGGGATTGCAAAAATTACACTAGTACTAAGATTTCTTGCACAACATGCTACATGAATCAAACATTTCCAAAAGAGGCCGAATATGTAAAATTCATTTTTGTGCTCTGAAGAGGCCAAATATGTAAAGAATGATTTTCTGAAGAGGCCGGATTTGTAAAGATACAAAATCATTCGAATATGTAGCAGATTCAGGCAAACGCAAATGCGGGAAACTGAATTGGACTGCAAAGTGCAAAGGCTTGGTCAAATCAAGAGTGTTTTGATTTAGGAGTATTTTGGTCAATTCTATGATAAAGTAAGGATTTTTTTTTATCTATTTAAAGTTTGGACTGCAAAGGAATCCAAAAAATTGGACTGTACCTAACACCACCCTATTTTTGTATACAAGAAAGCGATTGTTGCCTTCAACTAGACAAGTTGGGTTTCCATCTCCTTTAATGATTGTGCATCTCTTTTTCAGCTATACCATCATACTCCTTCTGCTAGTTCTGAGCTTGTGTAATCTGCAGACCGCTTCCACAATTTCCGTCACTCCGAGTCACCAAAGCATGACACTTCTTCAAAGCTACTACATATGATCATCTCGCCACTGTGATTGTGCTTGGATCTTTTTGTTTCAACTCAAAGTTGATGTTCTCATGATCGGATGTCCTCTTTTGGCTTTCCTTTCTTGACCCATCAACATGAATGGAAAAAAAATATCAGTTGCTCTATGTAATTCAACAGTAAACTTCTCCCAACCCAGACCTTCGTACCCTTCAGGAATAGCAATTAGAAACCTACCATGCATGTTGGAGCACCGTTGAGCCATGAAGGATATGCTTCCTCGATGCAAATGTGAATTCCGAATTTCTCCCTGCCAATAACAATGCTTCCACAGTAGCCACCAGCCACCCCATACCACTATGACCCATAGCTACAAATCTCCAAACCCTTCTGCTCTTCTCCACAATTTTTAAAAAGCCTTCAATTCCAACCAAAAGGAAAACTCTTCTTTCAAGCAATTTTGTGCACCAAAGCGCACCAATAGACATATCGTTTAATGATAGTGTTCCAATTTTGGTGAAGTAAATGCATTTTGGACGTGAACGAAATTATGTGGAATAAGGATTTGAAGGAAAAATGCACCATCTCTCCCTGCAAATACTACTACAAAGTGAAAGCTCTTCAACATACAACTATCTCTCTCTACTTCTCTATTTTTGCTTTTTCTATTTCTTGCTAGATCTATCTCTTGAAATATAAACGAGATTTTAAATCTGGGTAAACCCTTTTCCTTCAAAATTTCCATGATTTTAAATATGGAATGAAAAAACCCATGCCAAGCCGAAATTTGTTTTTATGATTCCTTCAATTGTTTGAAACTGAGCCCAACAAGGTTGTTCAATTACGGCATCGAGGAAAAAGTACGAAAAAACCCAGATAGGGTCAATTTGGCCTCCGTAAAAGATATCTCAACAGATGCAAAATCCAAAATAAAATAAAAATAAAAATAAAAAAAGATCAACAAGAACTAAAAAAACCTGCAGATCTCATGAAAGAACACAACACAGTAACTACCCAATAAACAATACATTGACCAACGATAACAAATCTTCAAACCAAAAATAAAAACAAATATCAAAATCCCACTGCAATAACCAACCAACCCATCAACACATAAATGTACATATAGAGTCCTATGTAGGGGTGGGCAAATTTTCCAACTTCCGAACTCCGATCAGAGTCAACTCCGATTCCGACTCCGATTGGAATCGGAAGTCGGAGTTTGAAGTTCGAAGTCGGAGAAGTTTCGACTCCGAAGTCGGAGTTCAAAATTGGAACCAGATCCAATGACTGCTTCGAACTCCGACATTAAAAAAACAAAAACAAAAACAAAATGACGTGGTTTACATCGTTACTTTTAGGTTTTTTTAAGCTTAAGTGAAACGACGCCATTCCAATTAAATAGGAACGACGTCGTTTAATTAACCGTCGAGTGGCCTTCCCTTCTTATTTCTTTCTTATTCTTATTCTTCTTCTTTTTTCTTCCTTTCTTCCTCCTCCTCTTCGTTTCTCACCTTTGCATCTCTCCACACTGCCTTCGTCCCTCGATTCTGCCACTCTCACACCATTGCCCTACTCCTCTATCGGTTGCCTAAGCCTCACGCCGTCGTCCACATCTTTCACAGCCCTCCAAACTAATGCCGAGCCAATAATTGGCAATTGATTATACTTTTTAGGGTTTAAACTTTTAAAATTAGGGATTTTAATTACAATTAGTTAAATGTGTTATTTTTTTAATCTTTGATTTTTGGTTGTGATAATTTTCGGTTGTATGTGCTATTGTAGTGAGGAAATTTCAAAATTTTTGTAGAGATTTGGTATTGTTTGTGCTTGGACAGTGTGTGCAATGTGTTTGATGGAATGTCATTGTAAAAAGAAAATTATAATTGCATGCTTAAATGATTAAATCATATTAATTATTATCAACACTCATGTTATTATTATCATTAGAATTTGTTTGGATGGTAAGAGGAGATTAGTTAAATTGAGAAGGTTTGTAACTTTGGAAATAATAATGAGATTATTAATTGAAATGAGATGAGATTATCTCACCTGTGTATCCAAACGAATCCTATCTTTCAGAGAAGTAGAGAGAGTACTGCTTTTCAAAGAAGAAAAATTAAGTGTTATTTCATCTTTAATATATATATATAGGGGTTGATTGTATTGGACTTTGGAGGGTGACAGAGAAATAGTTTTATCTAAACTCTATCATAATGTTAAAAAGAAATAGTGCCATATCATAATGTGAGGTTTTACTTTGTTTTGCAATGTGGGACATTTGGCATAGATAAGTGAAGCTTATGCTGGAAATGCATCAATCTGTAAATTCTATAGTGTGTTCGTGTTTGTTATTGATTCCATAGCTGATATAGAAAGGGTTATAAACTTATAAGTTGTTTTACACTATACACTTTTGCTTATGAAATCCTTGTCAAAAAGATATTATAAGTTGTTTTACACTTTTACTTATAAAAGAAATATAAAGTATCTTACATTACTTCTAATTTGTTGATCACAATTTTATTGTCTAGAAGAACTAAAGATGAAAACTTCCTCTTTTATGCTTTGAGATTGTATCATTATTGAAGGTAGATTGGATAAAAGCATCAATAATTCTTCACTAGAATTCTTTGCAGATCTCTTATTTGGAAACTAGTAATCGAATGGACAGAGCATCATTGACGTGATCATGGTAATTTAGGATAATATAATATATAGGATGCATAATATCGAATGGACAGATCATAATTGGACAAGATCTAGAAGCTGTTTAATTAAGTTCTTGTTTGTTGAATTAAGTTCTTATCTGAAAATTAAATATAAGTTTATCTTTACCAACATTTTTTATTTTTTATTCTACTTGAATTTTAGGCTTCATCACTGATGGATCCCTCACATGGTGCCAGTGGAACTCCGACTCCATATGAGACTCCGGATGCCAGGACTCTGTCGGCATCCCAAGCGACAGCACCAAGTGGTCCGAGTTGGAGTTGGACTCCACGTTTACCCACCTCCCCTCGAGCATAAACCTCATGTGCTAGCAGTGGATTTCCACTTCCAGTCGACATAGAATTAGAAGTGGATCCCAATCAGTTTATGTAGGAGGAGGAGATGGGTCTTGGGGATGATCTGATTCAGGATCCGGATGTACCTGTATACCCTGCAGCTGCGAGGCCACCCCGTCTACGACCAAATAAAAAAAGAACGTGGACATGGGAACATTTTACGAAGGTTGAGGGTGGGGATCCCCAAAAACCACAAGTTGAGTGCAACCATTGTGGCACTCAAGTTGGGTGCCATTCAAAAAGGCAAGGCACCGCTTGTCTGTCATCGCATCTGAATGGTTGCCAATAGTAACAAATAGTAAAGGGGATGGCGTCAAGAGGTTAGTGTTTTATTAATCACATATGTATGCTAATTGATTTGTTCATTTAATCTCATTTAATTTTCACTTAAAACTAATATTGATAATAAATTATTAAACGTAGCCGCAAGTAGGTCTCAAACTAATATCAGCTACGAAACCTCTACAGCCACTGATGGGACAGGAAATCAAATGAGGAATCTGGTGGTCCCTCAATACAATGAGAAGGTGTACCGTAAGGTACTTGTAGAGATAGTTATAAAGGATAAGATGTGACATCTAAATCGGAATAGGGACTGGAATGGTCGGAATTTGGACCGGAACGGCCGGAATTCGACCGGAATGACCAGAACAGACCGGAATTTAGACCGAAACGGTCGAAATTCGATCGGAATGACCGAAACGGACTGGAATTTGGACCGGAAAGAAATAGGGAGGTATAGTGCACCGGTTGAGGCACTGGAACGGAACATTCCAGCCATTCCGACCAGAACAGAATGGAATTCAAAACTATGATCACAGCACACTACATTGACAGTGAGTGGAATCTTAAAAAGAGAATTATTGGATTTAAAAAAATAATTGACCATAAGACTGCATCGATGGGGACAAAGATGGATGATTGTCTGATGGACTGGGACATCCAAATAACAATACGAATTGGAAAATGACAGTGCATCGATCCGAACTCCGATCCGAACTCCGACTCCATTTCAAAGTTGGAGTTGGAACGAAATTTTGACTCCGAAAGGAGTCGGAGTCGGAAACTCCGAACTCCGATACCGTCGAAATCGGAGCGCAGCCCTAGTCCTATGGACACAAAGTAGCATCATATTCAGAATACAAGAGTGCAAAATTGCTTGAAGGAAGCACACAATCTCAAAACCGGAATTAACAAGGATAATGGGGATGGAGTACTTGATACCCTCAACGTGATAGTGAGTAGAGGAAGAGATTTGGGGTAGGATTTGGGAGAGATGAAGGGATCTAAAAATTGAGTGGCCTGCATTGAGGGAGTTGAAAAGCCGATGTCTTCTTTTTCTCTCTTCTCTTCTCTTCGTGTTTTCCCTCTTTCTTTTCTTTTCTTTTCTCTTCTTTTCTTTTCTTTTTTTAATTATAAAAGTGGCATATGACAAAACAGTCCACCTAAGCAATTGGTACGTGGTTTGGTGGGCCAAACTGCCTGTTCCTAGAAGAACTGTAATTTAAAACCCTCAATTTCAGATGCATGGGCTTCCCAAGCTTCATTCCTCTCAAATATTTATGCAAAAATACGAGCATAAGCCTTCGGTGCAATCTTAGGTAGATTCAAAAAACAGTTGGAAACCGAGAGGAACTTGGATGAAGATCTACGACAAATCTAAAGAACTACGAAGCCCAATTGCAACTCAGTAGCCCAAGAGTGTATGATTGGTGATTTCTGTGCAAGAAAGCAATGGAGTTAACGACACGGCTAACACTCATCAACTAAACTGCTACCTTTCAATTTTCAGCATTTAAACCAATTCAATTAACAACTAAACCTCATTTAAGTTCTCAACCCTATGGTTTTTTGTAGACCATTTTTTTTTTTGATAATTAATAAGAGATTTTATCACCAAGAATATGGACAGCCCAAGTACACATGAAATATACAAAGAAAATACCTACTACACCCTAGAATTTTGTAGACCAAGTAAAAGGCACAAGCTTTTGACAATCTCTAAAAGATACATCTCCATAAATAAGTGTCAACGATAAAGTGTGGACTGCAATTAATGACAAACTTTGTACATGACAAGAAAAAATTGAAACCAAAGTCATTCCATTTTTAGCTTGATTAGTTCCTCTGAAGCTATAATCCATTCAAACAACTCTACTACAATCGGGAAATAAACAGAGGTCCAGATGAAGTAGGCAAATTATCCATGGAACACTAATACTATCAAGACAAGTATCAATAATTACTATTTAAGAACCATGTTTAGCCTGAATCTTACACATACCTGGCGCACAATTCAACAGCCTGGAACAAACCTCTCAAAGTCATATTCTCAAACGTAAGACACAGGAATTTCATTTACAAACCCAATCCTTCACTTCATTCATTTTTTTCCCTTTTTGACCAGTCAACTTCATTCATAGCATCCAAAATACCATAAAACAACCATATTACCCATTATAAAAATAAAAATAAATTATTTGAATAGCCTGCTCCCCCAGAAAAAAGTTCCAGCTTGGGATATAAAGCAATCCAAATAATGGCAGTTCAGTTCTCCTACCCAAACTCAACGCAGTTGCTGAAGAAATTTGACTTATCAACCCTAACCCAGTCCACAAACTTAATAGATCGAGCATAAAAGTGGTAAGATCAAATTTGTTTCTGGCTAGCAGATTGGAGTGAAAATATCCGCTATGGAATATATATCAAAACCACAAAGATGGTTTTGCTGACATAGGCAAAGAACATATAAAATGATACAAGGCAACATTTTCACAAATCTGTCTGAAACTTAAGTTAGCTCCAATTAAAACAAAATCCTGTAAAGAACACCAATTAAAGTGCAATCAATTATGTATGATTAATTTTTGACCAAATAAAGTTATTAGGAAATGGTTTCCTCCATTAGACAGCGGAATATCAGATTGGAAACCTCGAATCAAAAATATCAAGTCATCTATCTGAAGACATAAAACCAGGCTTTCTTACTGCTCATTCAAAGAGCATAACCCTCAAACCCACAAAAGCGATGAGCCATATTTGGTAAAAACTTCACATCTTGAAAAACTTGAGTGATAATTCCAACACAATTGTTTTCCAAGTTTGGAAAATCACAAGCTTAAAAAATTCATGTGGCGACTGAATTCATGATCGTCACGTGAACTTGCCATAGCACTTTGAGTAGTTGCACGATTATTTTTTCTTGATAAGTTGCACAATTTAAAATTCAGACAACAGCAAAGGCAACTCATACAAAATATAACCAGTGATATAATTCACTGATAAATCAGAAAAATGCAACACACCTGGATTTTCTTTTTGCTTCCTTCTCTTCATCTCCAAGTCCATCAGGTTTTAATTTCTTACTTATTTCTGCAGCTCTTGCTGCAGCTAACTCTGTTGCAGACTTCATTGTTGCAGCTCGGTTTGCTGCCTGCTGTGCAGTCATAGTTTGTTGCATAAGCAAAGCCTGCTGGAATTGCATCTGCTGCATGGCAACAGCTTGCTGCATCATCAGAGGGAGAGAAGATGAAGCCATTGGAGAATTCAAAAGAGCTGGTTTTGGAGGAAGAGATTTTGCCATTTCAACATTCAAAGGGCGACCTCCAACATCCATATTATTCAGTGCCAAAGCTGCAGTTGCTTCTTCAGGTTTTGAGTATTCTATATAAGCAAAATGCTTTGAATCAGTGATGGTACATTCAACAACGGTGCCGCAAAAGCTGAAAAGTTGTTTGAGTTGTTCCACTGTGAGAAGTGGGCTAAGGTTGCTAACTTGAAGTGTCTTCTTCAGCGCATCAGCCTTCCCAGCTTTATCAGGAGAACCTGATAAGAAGACAAATATTCAATGGACTGAAGATGATGAATGATAATGATAATGATAATAATAATAATAACAGTAAGAATGGTAATAATGATGATGTTAGAAAAACAAGCAAAACTAGGGTAAAGCAGAAGCAGCATGAAATGAAAGCAACTAGTCATATTTTAATCTGCAAGACCAGTTCACATGAAATAAGGATACCAGATGATTCTTTGGCAGACTGAGCTTGCGCTTGCACCTGAGCTGCATGGGCTTGAAGGGCTTGGGCAGCAACAATTGCTTGAGCAGCAGCCATTGCAGCTGCAGACGGTGCCATGGGAACTTGACTTACAGTCCCCATTGAGGTTGTTGCAGCTAGTGCAGTCATTAGCAAATTGTGAGGTGGATGGTTCAACTTACAGTCAGTTTTGGCACACCGACCATTAAGGTACTCTCGACAAACTTCCCCCAAAGATGCACCAATTCCAGGCAAAATAGCACCCCCTGATGCACCAGGTACAATGCCTGGAATCATTCCCAATAATCCTGGGAATGCCCCTGAAACAGATCCTGAATAATTTGGCATATTGGGCATGGTTTGATTAACCATATTTGGAAAATTGGAGGCAGGGGCCAAACCCAGTAGTCCTCCAGTACTAGCACCTGCATAAAAACAAATCATTTAAAAAGTAGCCACTTAGAAGGTGCTGGTAAATAATGTATGTGTAAAGTAACTGCGTCACAAACATATCAAGAATGTAGTTAATGAAGCATAGAGTAATGTCATCATTGGGAACTTGAAGACTCTAATCGATTTTCCTCATTTTGGCATTCTAGCCATTTAAGTAGCATTTCAATTATTTTCTTAAAATGTACTAGGGTTCATGATGTTCTTGCTTCCTTTTCAGGTTCCTACAATGTAACTAGGTGCTTTTATTTTGTGCTGAAGATAAAATCGAAATGCTACTTTTCATTTTTTTGATAGGTAAAATTTTTTTTTTATTAAAATGAATGAAATCGGAGTTACCCAAGTACATTATTAACTATTAAAAAAAAGAAAAGTAGCATTTCAATATTATCTTCCGCACAAAAAGAAAAATCAGTCTTCTGTGATTAGTTGATTTATTGCCTTCAAACTATTGTTTGTTGACTGACCTTAGTTTGTTGACTCACCGGCTCCTCACTTAAAAAGACAAATAAATAAATGTGCATCTCGTTCATAAACTGGTAGTAACAATGCATTATCTGATACATAATGCCTATTTAAATCATAAAAGTTGGTTTTGCTCAACAAAATTAACAATAATCTACAAAATCATATTATGCAGAATCCAAAGTAATTATTCACCCAGAGATATGAAAAATCAGAACCTTGAATACCTGCACTGAAAAATACTGGGAACGGGCTACCCATGATGGGCTTCCCATTGCACTCAACATTCACCATGTAATTCCCCCTCTTCGGAACCACGTAGGTAACTGTATATGTTCCATCACTCATATCCTTCACAATACCTTCTTGCTCTGATCCTCCAACACCCACTCCAGGCAACACCTTCACCTTAATCTGCGCGCCTCCATTGGGCACCTTCCTCCCATCCGCATCCTTCGTTACCACCATAAACGAAGATGGAGCACATGAAGTGCCGCCCGCTATGCCAGTACCAGCAGCTGTGCACTTTGAAGGGTCCACTGGCCCAATCGGTTTGTTCGCCAAATCCTCGTATTCTTCCGATTCACTGTCCGATAAAGCCGATTCCCTTTCACGATTTTTCTCTACGTCCTTGAAGGTGGCTTCAAAAGCGGCTTTTGCAGCCGCGGCTTTCTCAGCCTCACTCTTGAGCTTCGCCTCTTCGGCTTGCTTCATCCATATAGGCTTAGCAACGGCAGAATTCCGGTCGGCCATCAAACTATAATGCTGACAACCTACTGAAACTCACAAGAAATCCAAGACTCCTCAATACCAAGAATGCCAATACGCTGATATAGTTAATCACCAAACCAAAGCCCCAATTGATACCGTTCTTCGAATCAAAGCCCTCCACAACCCTAAACTAGACCAACAACGAAGAATAAACTGCTCAGGATCAAAGCACAAAATCAAAATTATATCAGATCCGATACGTGAATTCGGGTTCTAAAGGAGGTATAGAAAACCTAACCTGAAAATTTACCTGCTTAGGTTGCCCAGCAATTCGGGAAAGATAAAAAGGAACAAGATTTTCAACCTTAACTTTAGAAGAAAAAAGTACAAGAATAATGGACAAGATAATTCGGGATTCTGATATAATTCGGGATTCTTACAGGAAATCAAAGAGGAAAAAGAGAACGGCGTCTCATTTTCTTTTGGGCAGTTTCCAGTATTTGCTCGGCAACCAAACAGGGGCTAACGAATTATGTTTCGAGTCCGTCGATAATTTGCAGGGAGAGAGACAACGCAGAGAATATTATGATACGAAGAATAAGGTACCTCTCTGGAGTCTGACGGCGAAGTTGGCTTTGGGTTCGGTCGATGATAGCGTAGGTTAGGGGATGGTACCGCGATGTGTTTTGAACGGACTGAGAAAGAAGAAAATATATAACAAAATAATATAAAAAGGGGAAAATGCTAAACCGACCGATATATATATATATATATATATATATATATTTTTTTTTTTTTTTTTTTTTTAAATGAGCGAGCCATACCTTTTCGTTTAAAATAGAAGCTTGAAATTGTCAAATTCAGTTCGTTTCAAAAAATAAAAAATAAAAAAGTGCGAATTCAGCTTTAGTGGAGCATGTAAAACCCTAGCCAGTAAACCTTTTGATACAGTCATATACCAGGATGTTGTAGCTAAAATTATTTTATTATTTCTTTTGTTCTCTCTCCAAACCCTCTCTTTTGTTCTCTCTCCAAACACTCCAAAATTACAACAGTTCTCGTAGAGATTTGTAAAGGTTTTGTAACACCTCCTTCTCGTAAGCTAAGAGATGTCACTTAATTTTTTCTAAAATATTTAATCTGAAAAAAAATTCTTAATTTTAATAATAGAAAATAAATAACATTTATTCCAAAAGCGAAGTTATAATAAAAATGTCTTTTTGCGACCTTAACTGGATATAACTAAAAGTAGCTTGTGTCGTAATACACTTATTTGCTAGAAAACATAAGGTTAACTGAAAAAAATAAAAATCAAATTGTTTCATAAATACACTTATTTTTAATAAGTCTTAAAGATTTTAAAATAGCTGCTCAAATTACTCATGGCATGTCTGCTCGCACTGGTCGTCTTCTTCACCTGCGTGGTTTTAAAAACAGGAAATAAACTGAAATGAGTCGATGACTCAGTAAATAAATCCATCACAACGGTAGATAATATTATAAGAAGTTTTCATAAACTTATGCTGAATTCTGAAATATGATTGTACATGTTAATGCTGATGCCATGCATGACTAACTTGATTGACTAACTGACTTAAGTGACTGGTCTGAATTAACTAATAGATTTGACTGATCTAAACTGACTAACTGAATTGATTGAAATGATTTGATTTGACTGTACTGGTTTAGCTGAACTGATCTAACTGAGCTGATTGGCCAACACACTTAACCCTGTGTGCAAGGTTGTGCACCGGCCCTACGTCCCGCTATAGTAAGGGAACCGCTGATAGTACTCTAGCGTACAATGGTAGACCACGCTTAGGTCCGTGGCTTACACATCCACCCTGATCTGATATGCATTGATACCATGTATCTGATAGCCATCTAAAATAACTGATTTACTGAACTGAAACTAACGGAACTGTTTTAACTGACTGATTTAACTGAAAGACTGCTTAAATGATTTCTGATTTGAATTAGTATTATACTTGAACTTAGCTCAACTTATGTTACTTATGTGGCATGATATGCATAATACATACTATCATAAATAACTATAATTCTCGGAGTCTAAATATGATGCTAATGACATGATCGTATGCTGTGTTGAATGACATGTTTGCATGACGTGAGAGGTATTTGAAAATGGCTTATCAAAGAACTGACTTTACTAATAATATAAATTAATGTGAGGATCCTAATTTTTGTGATCAAATTCACTTAGCTCGTTGCGCTGCTTCTTAAATTCTTCTTTATAACTCGATACCTATGCAAAATATTGAGTAGTCACTAATATATCTCAAGAACGTGTCCTAATAATCTACTTGATTAAATTCATACTGTAAGCTTAATCATTTAAATATTATGCTTAATTAGGAAAATTAATAAATTCTAATATCATAAAATACTTGTAACATATTTGTAACTTTAACATAATCATCTGATCTTAGAATAAATCTAATAAATACTAACACCATTTAAAATATTCCTAACATATTTATTCAATGTTATAAGAAATCTACTAACTACCAATATCATATAATTATTAAATCAATAATATCATACATAGCCCTTCAAATATAATCTAGTAAATAATGTTTATTCATTTGAGTCCAAAAAAACAATAGCTGAGATTAGTTCATAAAATAAACTTAATAATACTTAATATCAAAATTCTTATGAATATTTTCTATAGGAAATAAAGTTTAATAAAATTATGGCTAAAGTATTTAATATTAAAATAAAATCTTGTAAACTATTATTATAGTTTAATAATTATTCAAATATACTTGATAAAATAGTTCAAGACTTTTAAATATATATTATAATTGTGGAAATTCTGAATTGAGACATTTATATCATTAAAACCCAGCATACATAAAAATATAATACACCGTCCAGTGAAGCTCACGTAAAACAAACACACAAGGGAGAGAAGAAGTAGTGATGCTCACCGAGGGAGAGATGTGACTGAGCTAAGCTGAGGGTGGCGACGGCAGAGAGCTAAGAGAGAGAGAGAGAGAGAGAGACGTGAGAGGGAGGATTCAAGAGTGGGAGAGGACATAAAGGATGGATATGTGACGTTGGGCACGGCACTGGCTCACCGTGATGGCAACGAGGAGGCATGCGGCGGTTCAGGAGCTTCGTATGGTGGTTTCCTGCTGCGTGAGGTGGAGCTGTCCAAGGAGGATCACGGGCTTGCTCCTCTTGGCTATACTCTGTTTTTGGTGTTGCAAAACAGGGGACGCCGTGATATATTTGAACAAGCAGCGGACTATCCTTCTGTGTCAGTGGCGTGAAGCTTGGCAGTGGGGCTTCTAGGTGGTGGTTCCAGTGGCTTCCAGACAGATGGAGGCGACGCATAGGGCTGGAGACAAGCAGGTGCTAGGTGACGATTGTTGCTCTATTTTTTTGGGTGGTAAAACAGGGGATGTTTATGGTGGTTTTCGATGGTTTTGTGGTGGCTGGTCATGTGGTGGTAACATCGATGAAGGGCTAGCGGCATCTTGGTTTTAATCTACTTATAGAGGCTGACGGCTTGAGGGAGGAAGGGATGAAGGTGCATGTATAGGGGAACAACATACATATTTATAGACGTTTGAAAACATAACCTAGAGAAGAAATAGGAGACGGAGAGGCGTGCATGCAGATCAGTTTCGATATGCATGAGGGATAGTTTTTGTTTTGAAGAGTGAGTTTGTTTCGAATAAAAATTTAGGATAAGACTTTTGAGTTAAAAATTAGTATTTGACTTGGAAACACAACTCAACTACACTCACCAATACGTGGCTATAGAACTTAATCAATCGTATCACATTGTTTTAAAGTATCTTATAACATATAGTAACAATAAATTAATAGTAATAATAATAAGATTAATAATAATAATAATAAGATTCTATAATAAAAACCACATTTTCAAATATAATAATTTATTAATCTCATATAATCCAATAAAAAATAATCTTACTAGCAATAATATACAAGAATTTATGATAATATGAAAAAAATCGAAAGATTAAAAGAAAATGCTATATTAGGGAATTGCATCAATAATGCATAAAATAATCTAATAAATAAATAAGTAAATAATTCGAATCAAGTCTATCCAAAAATGTGAGCTTAGAGTTGCGACGATTATAAAAACTAAAAGATTTATTCTAAAAGGTAGAGATAATTGATCAACACGTATAATAGAAATATGATTATCACATTAACAATTATAATTAAAAGAATATCTATAATAATTGATATTTAAAAAATAAAAAAAAAACTACTTATTAATATCATATAACCTAAAAAAAATACTAATAATAATAATAATAATATGCAATAGTATAAAAGATCGAAGATCAAAATATTCGCATAATATAATCTCTGAAATATTTGAATCGGGATGTTACAGGTTTGCTAGAGGTTCGATGGCTTCTCAAAATTTTGAAATCAATGCCAGGGAAGAAGAGGTTCGATGGTTCTGCACAAGGAGCTTACAAGCAAGTTTGAATCCATTTACTCTTAAACATTCTCAAATACTTTCTATTACTATTTCTTATTTTATTATTATTTTTTACTTACTTTTATTATTATTTATTACTTTTTTATTATTATTTAATATTTTATTATTATTTTTCACCTATTTTTTATCACTATTCTCAAATACTTTTAAACACTCTCAACATTCATACTAACTTAATTCTCCATTTTAATCGTTATTAGAACTAGGATTTGGCAAGAACTAAGATTTGATGATGTAGAACGGGAAAGACAAAACTTTTAAGCTAGGATTTGGAAAGCTGCAACGAGAGAAAATGGGAAGACAAAGTCGACGCAAGTTGAAATTTTAAATAAATATTTAAATGATTAAAAATAAATTAAATAAGAATATTTAGATTATATAAAAAAAAAAAATAGGTTAATTAATAGATGACTTATTGTAAAAATGAATAAGTAAAAAAAAAATGATTTTGATAATATAATTTTAAAAAACAAATATATAGGCTCCATCAGTAATGCTCTAAGGGAAAAACTATTAGGATGTGTTTGGTTAAATTCAATTCAACTCTTCTGCTTAGATATATTTTAAATCAACTATTGATGCGATCAATTCTTTTTTAAATTTTAATCAAATACATCTTAATTTATTTGATACATTTCAATCTAGAAAATTAAACACATCTTAATTAAAGAAGTGAAACTCATCTCAATTTAGAATGACTAAACTTATCTCAATAAAACTAACAAAATACTATTATTCATAAATCAATTCAACTCATCCCACGTTAATATTCAAATGCAATTTTAGTGATTTTGTATATTTAAAAAATACGATCAAAAAATTTCAGAAACTTTTAAAAGAAAGAAAATTACACTTGTAGTGATGGGTCTATTCCATCAATTCCAGTAACATTATCCATACAAAAAATTACAAAGCCATAATATTCGAGAAGATGTTGGAGTCAAGTTTTATTAGAGAAAATTTTAGAACCAATCCGTCTAATCTCTCTGAAATGATAGCCTGCCAATGTCTAAGTAATACATAGGCTTCACATTTTGCACAACAAGAGATTTTGAAATTCGGTAAATAATGGGAATCTCGATGTTAAGGTCCTTTTGTGCCTCCATGGAATTTTTTAATTAAAAAAATTAAAAAATTAAAAAAATTACATATATTTTATCTACATACATTATTTTATTATTTTTGTAAAAAAAAATAACAAAATATAACAAAATTTACACTATAGAAGTACAAAGGGACCCCAACGCCGGGGTCCATAACACTGCCCTTTGAAATTTACTCATGTCCCCTGTCTCAAAGAGACTCGCGACTTCGTACCCATTCACAACACAGACATCTTCGCCCACCCTCCATGCTTTCATTTTCATTTTTATTAGACTATTTGAGTTCAATCACTCAAAAACTAGTTCTTAGCACTCAGACGACCAAAAATGAGAATCTCATTTCATGTTACCTGTTTTTCCTGAAATAAAAAGAATCCTTAGGATTTGAACAAATACCTTTAACAAATCCCTTTTGATCCTAAGAAAACGTACGGAAAAGATATTGGAATATATACTCTAAAATTAAACCAATGGAGCCCCCCAATTGAGAATGTTACGTTGAAGTTATCATGTTTGGATATCTTATGGTCTTTATGAGTTAACTCCAACTCCGAAAGAATATATAAAAGCAAGATAGAAAAAGAAGAGAAATATTAATAAAATGGCCAGAGACTGTAATTGAGATCGAAGAAGACCAATCGGGCAAGAACTTGGAACATTCATATCTATTATTATATATAAAAGCAGAGTCATGTGATTTCAACCTGACATTCTACCCATTAAAAAATTAAAATGTTATGTTTATGAAACAATAATTTTGTTAAAAGCAATGTTTTATTATAAATTATTGTAATTTTTTAATTTTATTTCTTTTCTTATATATAAAGATTTAAACCTATTCAAGACTCTACTCAAATGCACTCTTTCAACATTTATATTTTTTTGTATTTTAAGTGGAGTGACTCCGACGTTGCATTCTATCATAAAAGTAAACATTTTTTTTTAGCGAGAAATTAGGGTCATATGTCCAATAGTAGCCTCTACCCTATTTTTATTAATAAATACTCACTTATGGCAGATGAGTACTATGGTAACAAACAAGGACCTTGGGATTTACAAATAATAGAAAAAATTGAAACATCCCAAGAACCACAACAAAAAAACAAACCAACTCACAAAAGAAACTAAACAAGCCTAGCAATAAAACAATCTAAACAAGCATATAAGAAAACCAACACAACCAAGACAAAAACAAAACTTATCCAGACGAATAACTCCTTGTAACAATCTTGGGATCTCATCATGATCACTTAAAAGAGAAGATAGACCACTTTCACCTTGACAAGCCAGAAAATCAGAAGCTTAATTGGCTTCTCAAATTTGATGAGAAATCTTGAAATTCATGCATTGTAGCTCCTTCATAACTTTCTCCCAAAAATCCCATGATAGCAAACATTGCAAATACCAGCAGCTACCCAATCCACAACTAGTTGAGAATCACATTCAATCTCTAAAAAAATATATCCAAGAGATTTGCACAAAACTACTCATTCCTTTAATGCCAGAAGCTCAACCTCATTATTAGTGTCATGACCAAAGTACTTGGAAAACGCCCCTACAAACATGCCACGGAAATCTCAAATAATTCCTCCACCACCACAATTCCTCGAGTTGCCACAACAGCTACCATCTACATTTAATTTCACAAATCCAATCAATGGTTTAGACCATAGCACAAACCAAGTAGTTTGCTGACAAGTAGACTGAACAGGCACCTGCAAAGCTTGAAGGATTCTCTCATCCGAGGTTGACAATAATCAAACTTTAGTACAATTTCCCAACAAAACAAACAGCCACTTCTTCAAAGATCTCCATATCCCCTCAACTGTCTCTAAACTTGCCTCCATACGTGCTTTACAACGGCGCTACCAAAGTTTTCAAGGAATGAGAGTATGGAACAAACTGTGAGATCCCGAATTTTTTACATATATTTATTTGCTTATATTTTATTATTGGATATTTTAATTTATTTTAATAAATTAAATTGTTATCTCACTAATTTTATTTCAGGTACGTTTTATTTATGACTGGAGTTAGTTATTTGTGAGATCTACGATTTTAATACTTTTAGTTGTTTAATAATTATTATTGGTTTTATCATTTGAATTGTTATCAATATTATTTTAATTTAGTGGTTTTGATTCTATTGTTGTTATAAGTTTTTGTGAGATTCTCGAATAATAGTGATTTTGTTTATTTTAATAAATCGTTACTACTGATCTTTCTATTTGAAATGCTATCTTCATTGTTTTTTGTTTTAATTATCATAATGTATGGTTTGATTTGTCGTATTTTTATTAATGAGCATTGATTCTATTTCATTTGACATTATCTGATTCATGGATATTAAATTTATTAAATTGTTAAGTCTTATTACGTTTGTTCTATTTTGGTTTAGTAGTTTTTGAATAGCTCCAAAAATATTATATTATGCAGGATCATTTTATTACCTTGATTTTAGTTATTTAAAATATTGCGCGATTTTAAATGTGTTGTGAATATCTTATTTAAATATATGGTTTTATTCCTTTTTAAATAATTAAATAAGTTTCATCATTTTAAATATTGATGAAAAATATTATGTTGAAAAATAAAGTAAGTTGAAATAATATTTTATTTAATTAATTTGAGCGTTTTAAGTTAAATTGACGTTACGCGCTTTTAGATCAGTGTTTTAAATTCATCTATTGTCCGTTTGAAGATCCCGAAGCACCGGGCCTATAAATAGCCTGAAAAGGGGTAGACCCTTCACTTTCCCTTTTTCCCTTTTTCCTTTTCTCTCTCTTCTCTCCTGCGTGCTATAGTGCCCCTAAAGGGCAGTTCAGTTTCTAGCTTGTGGCAGTGCCACCCCCGGCCACCAAGCCTCACCTCCAGCCCTGCCTGAACCACCAGCCTTCAGCAAGTCCAACCTCACTGGAGGTATCAATCACGGCAGCCCCACCTCCTGCCGGTAGCCTCAAACCCAAAACTGGTTCTCTCTTCCACGCCCACACCTTGCTCCGCCCTTAGCTCCGCCATGAGCCACCGTACCATGACACTACCCCCACCATTTGATCCGTCATCCATAGGAGACTCACCACCAAAAGTTTCAGCCCCAACGGAGCCCTCACATTCCCTCATCTCCCATAAAACCGAAATGGGTCTATAAATGGATCACCCTTTGCTGCGCCGCCGTCCGACTACCGTGACTCTCACCTCTACCGCCAAAATCTTCCCCTATCTCAGTTTATCACACCCCTAAAACAGTTTCCCCATCCATAGCCCCACCTCCCGTGTACAAGGGAAAATTCAAAAATGGGTTTCTGCCCTTTCAAACCAGATCTGCAGCCTTCCGGTGGTTACACCGCCTCACTACCACCACCATGAAATTCCACATCCTCCAAGGAGTATTCTCCTAAATTTTGGTATCAAACGGAGTACTCGAACCCAACCCATCACTTGCCGTGCCCGGAGATAAATAGTGCATGACTTACCCGTTATGGATCATGGATCGGCACGATACTTGATTGGCGTTCGTTTGTGCATTGTAAGTGACAGCATTTGTTTGTTGTTTGATTGACTGTTTAATTGTGTGCTAATCTCTCTTTTCTTTGCTTGAAGTGTTAGCTAGTGATGATAAATAATTTAGAAGTAAGTTGGTTAGACCTGAGGTCATTTAACGGAGAATTGGATCACCCCAAGTTAATTTGATTGTAGTTGGATATTTGTGTGGATGTTGATATTGATGATATTATGACTTGGTTGGATAACTCTGTTACTTTTAGTAATTGTTGGTGATATATTGATTTGACTAGATGATTTCGTTACTGCTTAGAAGTTGTTGGTGGTAAAATGATTTGATCGGATGACTCATTACTTTTTAGTAATTATTGGTGGTAAAATGATTTGAGTGGATAATTCCGTTACTCTTTAGTAATTATTGGAGGTATAATGGTTGGTTGGATAATTCCGCTATTTTTTCTCTATGTTTCATTCAAGGTGAAATATTAGAATTTTAATCTAAGAGATACTTGGAAGAATATGGTGAAAATTAGATGAGAGGACTTAAGAAGTATAGTTAAGTAAAATTTGGTTAAGAGTTGAACAATGACATAACATGTTGGATAATTAAAAGTTTATGTTTCGGGAATTCATAAGCCTCAATCATGGTATACTTATTTGGAAAAATATTAGACATTAACTCATAGCTGATGTATGGTTATGACTTGAGTCTTTAGATGAAATATTAAAGTGTAATCTTAGATTCTCTTAATGTATAGATTGAGAAGTGTTTAGGTTTAGAGAAAATATCATATAATGGCAATTTGTTGAAGAGAATAACTATATAGGCAATATAAATATGGTGACTAATGATTGGTTATGATATAGCTTTTACGTTTTAATAAAATCTTAAGGAAAGATGCGTGTTTTGGTAAAGAGAAAAGAGAAGAAAAGTTGGGTTTTAACTCCATCATAAGTTGCGTCCTTAACCCTTATAGGACAATGATAGTTTGATTCGATGTGACTTAAGGTTTTGATTATCTTTTCATTTGAATATGCAAACATGTTGGAAAGAAAGTAAATTAAAAAAGGAAGTCTACTCATATGTTAATATGTACGAGATATGATTTGTGAATGTATGATTCATATGTTTCATGATTTATATGTTTTGCACAAGAAGTCACATGTCGCATGCATGTCTCATGCATGAAGCACAAAAAACATGTTTTTGAATTAAACATATTTTTAAAAGAAATAAAAGAGTTAAAGTCTTATCAGAACCCCAAAGGTTGGGACGGGGTAGTGCCTCAGTGGAACTCCCTGTTCACTCAGGAGTGATTAAAGTCGAGTGAAAGTCCCTGGGTCGACAAAGAACTGTCGGCAGACTATTTATGGCTCCAGAGGTGTCCGGAGTATGGTTGCACCTAAAGCTAATGGGTGTATACAGGACGGTGTTGGCTTTTGTCTTACTGGTACAAAAGAATTTGTAGTCGCTCGATTTGAGTGGTCACCAAGTGATAAAGAGCGCGAAAAAGCACGAAATGTAGCTACTTAGGTTTGATATGGTCGCCGGGTGCTACGGTAACTAACAAGAACACATGGTGCGTAGGAAAACCATGAGGTGTCCAAAAAGATGTCATGACGAAAAAGATAGGCTTTCGAGCCATATATGATATGATATGATAAGTGATGCTTAAGATAAGAAAAGACGAAAAACACTTTTGAAAAGATGAGTTTTGAAAAGAAGTTCAAACATTACATATGAAAGAAGTCAAAGTTACATGAAAGTATTTTTATGAAAAACACGTACATGAAGCAAAATTTCGAAAACTATCAAGGATTATGGAAGTTTTTATATGAAAGTGCATGTGCATAAGTCATGTTGCAAGTCTCATATTCATAGTACATGCACTCATTGTGTTTACTTGTATATGTTGTTGATATTCTGTTGTCTGAATTGGTTATATGATGTCTGTTGCTTATTGGGATTCACATCTCACCGGTAGATCATGTCCACCAACGGTCCCACGTTAAGGGATTGTAGTTTGTGATTGCAGAGAATAAAATTTAGCTCGAAATACAGACTCTGCAGGAAAAGAAATCTGCTGAAAGAATGAAGACCGAGATTTATGATCTCGGAAGCAGTATTGTTTATCTTTTACTTCTAAAAGACTGTATATTTCTCTTGTTGGAGAAATTGATTTAAATTGATTTGTAATTTTAAAAATCTCTGATACTAGAACGACTGACTTTTATTTACTTTTTTGCTGTGAATATTTATTATACACTTTATTCATGCTTCACACACTCTTTAAACACCATTCGATGGGATGATTGATCTATGAGATGATCGTCTTGATGTCGTGAGTCCTTCTAAATCCCATGAGGGATTCGTGGGCGTCACACAAACCAATGAGCATCCTACACCACGTTGATTTTTTTGTAAGAGCAAACAGAGTATAACACAACCTTACCAAGAATTCGTCCTGCCAACATTAACGCCCACCTATAGTGATGCACGTGCCCAGACCTGCTTTGCAACCTTACCTCTATATATAACACATGATCAATAGATTCAATCTGATGATTAGTACAGCAATCACAGTTAGAAGCCATGGGAATGCCACAATTTTGAATCTTGAAATCAATAGGCAAACAATGAAATCTTGCTCGTCACATGTAAAGACATCTTCTTAGGGAGGGAATTATTCCAAACCCAATCAAAACCATGAATAATAGGATATTTAACCCTGACTATCTCTCTTGCATTAGACATAGAAAAATCATCATCCAAAGATGGCTTCCAAATGATTCAATCCTCACCCTTTAAACTAATCGGTCTAGAAACTAATATTTCACTCATAATGCCTTATCCAACCATGCACTCAAGATACTCAAAATCCCAAGCATTATCTACCCAACAATCCTTAACTTAAATAGAAGAATTCATCACATTGGGAACTCTTAAACATAACAACCCAGTCTCCATCCATTTATCATTCCAAAATGAAACTACCCCTTCATTCACCTTCCAAATCATATTCTCACAAACATCAAGCAATACCATCATAATGCCTTTCCAAAATCGAGAACACGCTGAGTTTTTAGCAAGTAAAAGATGACCATGCTTATCATATTTAGCTTTAAAAAACCCGGTCCATAGATTATCAATAGCCAAGAGTCTCCAAGCAAATTTCATATGTAGGGACCTTTTAACATAAGAAAAATCACAAATGCCCAAGTCCCTTTCCAAAACCGGCCTACAAATTTTAGCCTAAGAAATCCATTTCCTTTTAGCAACATCACTAGCCTTACCCCAAAAGAAAGAGACAATGATAGAATTCAACTTTTTAAATACCAATTTCAGAACAATGAGCACAAAAAGAAGATGAGTAGACATATAAGAGAGAACATGCTTCAATAGAATAAGTCTTCTACCCTGAGACAACAAATTAAATTTCCACCCCGCCACCTTATTTCGGACCTTATTAATAAAAGGCTCTAAGAACATAACCTTGAGCCGGCCATCAACCAAAGGAACACCCACATAAGAAGAAGGAGATGTACCTTCAGTGAAACCAGAAACCCACAAAATACTGTCTCTATGACAGGCTTAGGTGCTTAGACACGAAAATCACTGACTTATCCTTATTAATAAATTGGCCAACCAAACTTTCATACAAGGCAAAAATCTTCAATAGTCTTCGCATCGGCCAAACATCCCCATTAGTAAAAACTAATAAATTATCTACATAAAAAAGATGAGAAGTCAAAGGAGTGCCCGCAGGATGGTAATATTTTCCAATGCATCCATTACCAAACTTTTGTTTTAATAAACGGGAAAGAACTTCCTCCATAATGATAAATAAGTAAGGCAAAAGATGATCACCTTGACAAAATCCTCTCAAAGACATCACACACTGAGCAATTAGATGACAAAAAGAGGCATTGAAACCAAACCTCTCCAACATGGCAAGAAGAAATCCCCAATGAACCCGATCATATGTCTTAACCATGTCAATTTTCATCACAATATTGTCAGCCTGATTTTTCTTATAGAGGGAATGCACCATCTCCTGAGCTAGAGTTATATTCTCAAAAATACTTCGTCCAGGTATAAAAGCACATTATTCCTAAGATATCAAACGAGGAAACAAATGGGTCAAATGCCTTACTATAATCTTGGAAAATATTTTATAGGTCACAGAACACAGGCTAATCGATATGAACTTATAAAAGCTTTTAGGAATCAAAACGATGTAAGAGGAGGAGTAAAAAGGAGGCAAATTTGCCCCACTAAAAAAATCGCGCATCTCTTTGACCACATCCGTCTTAATGACATCCCAATAAACCATGAAAAATTCCGATCCAAAACCATGAGGACCCGAAGAACTCTATCTAGGAATAGAAATTATTGCTTCCTTGACCTCATCCTCTTATGGCGGTCTACACAACTTCACATTTTCCACCTCTGAAATAGACGCCCAATCAAGCCATCAAAATCCGGCACCTGCACCACCGCTTCACTCGTAAGAAACTCCTAGAAATATTTTATAACCCCTTCATGACCCTCATTTGGCGAGTTCAACACGGAACCACCTACAAGCTCCATCTGGTTGATGGACAAAGTTTTTCTTCTTTGATTCACAACTGCATGAAAAAATTTAGAATCCTGGTCGCCCTCTTTGAGCCAGTTTTTCTTTGCACTTTGGGCAAGTCGCATCTCCTCTCTCTTTTCCCACTCAGCCAACTCTAACTGAGTGATCAAGAGATCCTCTTCATTAGCCTAATTAGATTCAGTCTGAAGCTGATGATCCAAGAAATCAATCTTCTCCTCAAGTAACTTAATATTATGATCCACTCAATCAAATGTCATTTCATTCCAAGATCTCAACACGATCTTTAACTTTTTCAACTCAGTTGCCAAGCGAGCCAAGCCTCCACCTTCAACCAATTGATTCCACACTTCTTCAACACACATTCGAAACTAAGGGTGAGAGCACCTCATATTTTTAAATTTAAAAGCAAAACGCCCATAGCTTATTCTTGGTGTCTCAAAGAAAATCATCAAATGACTATGATTCGAGACCTTTCGTGGCCCAACATCAAGATAAGCAGCACAAAATAAATTAGCAAAAGTAATATTTACCACTGCTCTATCCAGACGAGCCCATTTACGCGACTGACCCTCCTGGCCATTGCACCATGTCATTGTACGACCTCGAGTACATAATTCAACCAAACCACAAAAATCTAAACAATCTTTAAACTTGAACATCGCCACTAAAGGCCTGGGACTACCACCCATTCTCTCACTATCCCTTCGAATAACATTAAAATCACCAACCACCATCCATGGATGCTCCTCCATGTGAATGTTGGATAGTTCTTGGCATAAACCTCGACCGCCAAACTGAGTATTCTTTGCATAGACAACAGTGACTAGATTTTAGAACTAGCCACGGAAGTCCAATTAGATAATGACTAGTTAGTCATAGACGAAAAAACAAAATCATACCCATCTTTCCATAAAACCCACATCTTACCACCGGACTCTTCATTACAACAAAAATTCAAAAAGCCTAAAAATCGAGCCAACTTAGACATATTAGTAGCTTCCTAATATAGCCACACCATTTTTCCTTACTAACATTTTTAATCTTTTCTTGGAATGCCACAACTCACGAACATTCCAAACTAAGAAGGACTCAATCATCAAATAAATTATTGAGTGCAGGCAGAAATCCGCAAGGACTTCCTCAAACTTTGCTGCTCCTTTTTCATATTTATGCTCGACTTTAATAATTGCTTAGGTTCCGAATCAAATGCTCTATATGCTACCATATGCCGAATTTGTCCCTCTTCCTCTTCTGACATGTACCCCACGGTTGCATGCATATCTTCCAAGCATATTGTTTTATC
This sequence comes from Platycarya longipes, assembly GCA_036559045.1. Lineage (NCBI taxonomy): Eukaryota > Viridiplantae > Streptophyta > Magnoliopsida > Fagales > Juglandaceae > Platycarya > Platycarya longipes. Next base: position 24,005,752 of record CM071789.1, on the reverse strand, counting down.
CTTATGCAAAGGACATTCATCGGGCTTGATTTCAGCATTTCCATCAACCACAAAATTTTGCCAATTATCAACTACTTCACTTCACAAGGTTTTCCATAACTCTATCAGTTTCCAAACCATCCTTCCCTCCATTATCCTGCATAGGCACAACACGCACAACTGCATCCTTTGAGAAATTAGGATTAGGGTCACACTCTATCTCTTCACACACCTCTTCATCATTCTCCGAGAAATCCTCAAATACAACAATTTGCTTTCCTTTATCAATTATTACCCCCTCCACCACTGTCGAACCATGCACCAGAGACAACTGATCATTCCAATCTATCAAGACTTTTTTACCTTTGTCCGCTACATGCACGGCTTCAACCTTCCTTTTCTCTTGCCAGATTTTTTTCAGACCCTGTTTCTCCTCCTCCCGATTGGTTTGCTTGGATTGTATGCCCATATGACAAACCACCAATGTATGGCCTTTTCTATGGCATTTCATGCAATAAAAACCTATTTTCTCAAATTTAGCCTTTTGCTAAATCCTCTTAGTAGCAAATAAAATAGCAGGAGACTTTGTTACATGCTCTTGCGATAAATCAACTTCAACGCACATACGAGCCCTAGACGCTCTATTGCGATTTAGATTCACATTATCTGTCCCCAAGCAACGACCGAATCTAGTTGCCAAAATAAGTAAATAGTCTAGCCGATACATATGCATCGAGAAACTTGGCAAAAGAATCCATTGTGATGCATGGGGCGACTCAACATCCAAATCAAACTCCTCGGTCCAGCTAAAGAGTCGGAAAGGAAAACCTATGATAATACATCCTTCACATGCCCAACCATGAATAAAATCCCGTTCATTCATCAGTTGGACAGGAACATGGACCTCGTCCATGACATTCACGATAAGGGCTTGTATTAACAAGAATTCTTGATAGCCTTTCTAATTGCATCTATCGACAGTCTTAACCTCAAGAACTTCAACACAAGGGCAAATTTAAACTCTTCAGCAGCCTTAGTCACCTCCCCCTCCAAAAACACGAAGCCAACCTCTCCATCCACGTCCATTAGGTACCGCATAGCCAACCGAAAGGTAGGTTGATCACAAGAAGCTCCTGCACCAGACTGCGCCTGCGCAAAAGTTTTACCAATATTTCTAGCCGAGTAACATACCCCAAAGGGAGCAGCATGCGGCTGAACAAAACCGTCTCCATGGCCATGCACAACCAAGAAACTCCAAAATCCTAGCAGAAAAGGCAAGTTCGTAAATGATGGAACCACCAAAACGAGCAGAAAATTTTCCAAACGAAGACTCCAAAAAATCGCCTCTCTTTCTCTAGGTTTGTATTGAATTACAGTCCATTAAACTTGAAGCGTTATGTTTATAGAGCAATAATCCTTTTAAAAATGATGTTTAATTTAGAATTGTTGTAACTTTTAAATTTCATTTCTTTTCTTATATAAAAAGATATAAACCGATTCAAGACTCCATCTGAAGGCACTATTTTAATTTTTAACATTTATATTGTTTCATCAAGGTAAACTGTCTTATAAACCATTTCTAATTTCTCCACTATAAAATCATGTCTCTGTCTAGATCTCTTTCTATCATATACAACCATCTGCGCATTGCGCGAGTTATAAGCTTGTTATCTGTAATGCCTTTGTCTTCACCCTTTCATCCCCCATCTCTTCTCTTCTCCAATCTCTTTGATATTGCTAATAATGCTAAATCAATTGACCTATTCTACAAGTATACACCCGTGGATGCCTCTACGATGTCGTATTATTGATTCATTTCATTTATTTTTTGTTCTCTCTTTTAAAAATATTATTCGTCATCACCCTCTATGCACATGCCAATCAACAGTTCTACCAAGAATGCAACATTTAGGACAGTTGATTTCATCTTTGAAAATTTCGTTGTTGTCATGCGGCGGTGCAAAGAGATTGAATTTTCTTATGTTGTTGAAGGGGTTATTGGCGATGGAAAGTTTCAGTGAAATTGCTGAAGGGACATATTCTACTTTTGTGAGATAACCTACAGTATGTCAAGCTTATTGTTATTTTGGTGAAATTTTTGATGTGGCAGAAGCATAAAGGAAGGTTCTGAAACCCACAATTTCAGTTGGACCGCTTCAAAGTGGAGCTAGTTTTATTAATGTGAAATAATGGTAGGTTTGTAAGTTTTGTGTGCGTGTGTGTATATATATATATATATATAAATATATATTTTAAGAAAAATCATATAATTTGGCCCCATTAATTTATTACCTTGAGGTTCCATTTGAATTGAGAAACTATCTCAACTCATATCACCTCATCTTATCATTATACTTTTTCAAATTTTCACACAAAATACAATAAATATTTCAAAATTTTCAAATCTCAATTCAACCTTTTAAAATCTCAAAATAATAATAATATTAAAAAATAATATTTTATCTAACTTTTAACTTTTATATAAAATCATCTCATCTCACTCATTACCCAAATGAGACCTAAAGTTAGTGTTTGAGTATTTTAATTTTAATTTTAATTTATTTTGTTTAATTGTTAAAAAAGTGATTATTTTGTAAAATTATAATTTTTTTTTTCTTAAAGGTTAGAATGTTTAAAAAAATATTTGGAAAAAAATGAAAAGAAAAAGTGCAATTTCACTAGTGGTAACTTTGAGTAATTTCGAAATTGATCATAAGTTATTTTGTTTTAACAAAATAGATTATTTGCATTGTATTTTATAACTTCATCTACAACTTTTAACAAATAAAATTTTATTTTTTGCCAACATATTGCAAAGTCTATATATGCATCTATTAATAATTATATTTATAAAGATTTTTAATGTCATGTTCCGCGGCTTGGGCTACTCAGCAATGGCCCAGACAACCCAAACCTACAAAAACGAAGAGAAAATTGGGAGTTAGGGTCCGAGACCGCTCCTATGATGAAGTCAGTTGAGAGTGATGGCAGAGAGAATAAGAACAATGGCAAAAGGTTCGAAAATCTTACCTGGGTTCTGGAGGGTGTAGCACTATTTATAGGATCACATGAGTCCTGCTTGCTGGCAAATGATGGTGAGGATGCCCTTTCTATCCATTTGGTCATCATTCGATTGGTGGCGTCAGAGTGGTTAGATTTGTCTTGGGCAGTGGCATTGGAAGGGTCAGAAGATGGACGTCTCGTCCAAGCCAAGCCATTCCGATCCCTTACTTTCCATTGCTGTGTGACTGAGATTTCTAAATTGCATTTAAAGTAGCATGGTTCCACTTGCTTAGAATTTAATGCGACATGGTTCCGCCTGCTTAGCATTTAATTAGGAGTGGTATTTGTCTGATCACTTATTTAATGTGGTGTCAGGCACGCATTTTCATCCCTCACCACATAATTGCTTTCTGTTGTAGGCGCCTGACCGCCCTCAGGTCAGGCCACTATTGATTAGTCAACTCAGTCCAGGCAACTGGAGCCTAGGAGCGTGTTATTGGGCCTGGGCTTTGGTCATCCTGATGGGCCTCCCATCATAGTACTCCGTAAATTCTTAGTGAATGCGCTTCGATGAAAATCTTTCTATCTTGTTTTTTTATTTGGTCGACTTTTTTTTTTACATCCCAAATTTCGACCACACATGTTTCTTTTCAAAACATGTGGCTACAAATTTCGATTTATAGCCATTGCTATAAATCTGTTTGTTCATCTTCCAAACTTGTATGTTCGCCTTCCGAGCCCTAGGTTCCTGAACCTGTCTATTCGTCTTTAGGGCATTGGGTTTCAGATGCCAGCTATCTGGCATGGCAATTAATGGTCCCATATGTATGCCTTCATCCTCTCGACTTCTGTAACGAATAGTTTGACAGGACAATCGTACTTCCACATTCCGAGGCCCTGATTGATTAGTGCTTCTAACACCTTCGCCATGATTACCATGCTTGAAGTTGCTACCCACGCCCCTCCATTCTCATTGGGTCATGCAGCTTACTCGCCTGGCACATCGATCTTCAATCTTAACGGTCAAATTATGGGTTTGTCACATCGTTTTGTTTCCCATGTGTATTAAATTCCTCCCTCAGCTATAAAAGTTTCTTTCTTCCAGTCCTTTTTCCTAATTCGCTTTACTTCTTACCTGCACAACAACCATTTACCTTTGCCTCCTTCACCCTTCATTTCTTCTTCTTCCTTTTCGTGCGCAAACTTTGTTCTCTTTCTTTAGTGTCCATGGCTGCCAAAGGTTCTATTCCACTTGTCCAGATTCCAACCAATGCGATGGTTGCCTTCCAATGGCACTACTGGGTAGGGGTGTTACTCGCCCCCTATGGAATAGGGCCACCCCATTCCTGCACCCTGCCCCCGCATGGATGGGGGTGGGGAGTCTCTTCCCGCACTCTGCCCCCGTCCTCTGCACAGGGTGCGGGGATGGACCTCCATTCGTCCGCTTCCAGCACCCCCAACACCTAGAATGGCCATTGGTAGAAGGGAACCCCAAGCTCACTTGTAGTTTCATCTCAAGCTCACTCGTAGTCGAATAGTATAAAAGAAAATAAGAAAAAATAGATGAAATTAGTAGCGGTACTTATCTTCAACAAAAGGCACGGCAGCAGTTGTGACAATAAAAAGGGATGAAGGCAGCAACCATGAAGGCAGAAATAGGGGACCTTGAGAAATTCAGAATAGAGAGAGGGAGAGAAGAAGGATTTTTGAACGTAGAAAATTGGGGGAGGGGGGGGAGGGGCTGGGAAGATTCGGGAAATTGGGGGAGGGTGGAGGATTTAAAACAACCTAGCATCGAACGACAACGTTTTGTCATTGTGCAAAATAGTGTCGTTCGATGCTGGGTTGTTTTAAAAAAATCTCATTCATAACACGACATCATTTTGAACTAAAACAAAGCGACATCGTTTTAAATAAATCAAAACTTGTCTTCCTCGAAGACCCATTTGTTTGTAGCCGCTCCATAGTTTCCAACCTCTATTATGGGGCATCATCGACGAGAAGATACAAGGCTCCCTCACGCTCCTCTCTGCCCCACAACGGCAGCTCAACTCTCACTGATCACTATTTCTCTTGTGCAAAAATAACAATGGTTTTTCCTCTTAGACCGAAACAAGGATAAATTTCGAATGTCACTTCACCATGGAAGGCCCATTTGAAGCTCTAAAGAAAGCCTCACACCAGTTCAAAATTGTAGCTGCTCCACTAATGGCCACTACAAGAAAAAGATAAGTAAGAATCGAACTACAAAAATACGTCTTTGAAATTTAAATACAAGTAAAATTGAAATTATAGTAGCGGGGGCGGGGCGGGACGGGTATTTGGTGGACGGGGGTTCACCCCATCCCGCCCCTAGCATCGTCTTCATCCTTCAGAGCAAGCAGGGTTCCCCCGCTCTCGCTATAACGGTCGGGGTTCTCCGTCCCGTAGCACAGGGGCGGTGCGAAAAATGGGCGGGGCAGCAGGGCCGGGTACCCACTGCCCACCTTACTACTGGGTACTTGGTTTTCCCCCTCCGAGCACCAGACGCTATGGAACCGCTATAGGATCTCCTGCCACATTAACATGGAGCTACCCAGAGGAGTAGAACATGCCTGCAATGCTCTCGAGAAAGAAAAAAAAGTGGTGCTTTATCCGACAATGTTTACCAACAGTTTTCAATTCCCCTTCATTCACCCAGCTCGCGAGCTTTTGCATTTCTTCAGTTTGGCCCCAGCACAGCTTCTTCCAAACGGCTGGTGTTTACTATTGGCTAGTTGTGTCATTTTTTGGATGGCCTTGTTGGAAAGGAGCAACGTCTACCCCGACTTAACTACTTTGGAGTTTTTGTCCCTTTACGCTTGAACTGCCATAGGGGAAACACGACTAGTTCCAAGTTAAGAATGGCAGTCGAAAGCTAGCGAGGAACGAGGACAGACATTCCAATGTGAAAGAATATTTTCGAAAATTTTTCTTCATTTCAAGAATCAACTTGCAGTTTCCCAAGAACGAGACAACAGGGAGTTTTCGATTCAGATCGATTGAGGTTACCTACCCTTTGTTGAAAGCCTCAATTTCACACTAGGTGCCAAAGAGACAAACCGAGTCAACATCGTAGTGGCTTGGGCTGACTCCCAACCCGATTTGTTGTGGACAGACGTCCTTCTTTTTTATTAGAATATCTCCAGGTATCTAGTCCATTTAGACCAATCGTACACCAAAGGCCAAAATATTCTGAATGTTTTGGAGGACCTGCCAATCAGATCCTGTAAGCGGGCCTCTTGATGCATGGACCGCCGTGAGAAGAAGATAAATGCTCATCATGATCCCTAAACTCCCAAAGGATCCCAGCGTGCGCTGAAGCACCGAAAGGCTCCTTCCCCAACACCATCAGCCGAGTATCGGGCTCTGATGGAAGCTTGTGCTGAATTCCAAAAGGGGGCCACTTGTGTCGAGTTTCATGCTCGACAAGCGACAGGTGCCTCGACTTCTTCAGTCGTCCCGACCTCTTCAGTCGGCCCGACCTCCACCCCCTTTATGCTCAATACCTCAGCTTCTACTATTGTCCTAGTTCTAGAAGAAGTGGACTTAGATGCTGCTTTCCTGGGGTCGCTCACGCTTCCCCCTCCCTCGTTTGTGGCGTCCATAACGTTCGTATCTTTTGAGGAGACTTTGCATCAAGAGAAGGAGGAACAAGATGCTCGAGCTAGGTCACTATCTGAGTAGCCTGAGGAGGAAGACATGTTCACTTTTTCTTCCTCAAGTTCTAGTTCCTCAAGTTCTCGATCTTGGGAGGAATCTAAGATGGGTGATGCAGATGTTGAGGCCTCGGCTGGAGAGGCCAACGCTAGATTATAAGAGCCCGAGGCTAGAAAAGCCAGTAAACAGGAGGAGATGGGGACCAATGGCTAATAAAGCCCAGGTCCATGTTGATGAGGAGGCCATAGTAGTTGGAAGCTAGATTGAAGAAGACGTCATGGACTAGGAGGAGGTCGTGGACTAGGAAGAGATCGCGGACCAAGAGGAGGTCGCGGACCAAAAGGAGGTCATGGATCAGAAGCAGGTCAGGTATTGGGAGCAGGTCTTGGACCGGGAGGAGGTCGTGATCATTAGTGATGAGAACTTCCAAATTTTTGAGGTGGGATCGACTTCCGGTGTCCACACTGAAACACCTCCTCGCGTTCCTTCCACTTTTCGGTTTGTAGAGGGATAGCCGTGCTTGGCCAACTCTTCAAGTCAGAACCCGAGAAAGGGAGTAGTCGGGGTCCAGTGTTGGATCTGATCCCTAGCACAGCTTCGAGTTCGAGCGGGCTCAAACCGCTGCTACCGAATGCATTGTACAAATGTTGCAGCCCTTCATCGCCCAAGGAAGTGTTATGACTTCATTATCGTGCATTACTTTGCGTCTTACAATGGTAAGTTTGCTTACTACTTTCCATGTTCATGTTTGGACCAGTTGGCTGGGATAGTTGGCTCTGAATTGGCAGAGCTTGAAGAATCCAATCGGGAACTCGGCACAGTGTCTTGCTTTGGATTCTTCAAGTTAAAGTAGGTGTTCGAGCAACTCAAGGCTTCAAAGGCTGTGCATGACGGGCTAATCCGGACCATTCAAGAGTTGAAGAGGGAGGTCTCTAACTTGTAAGATAGCAACTTGGTTCTATAGATGAAGTTTGATGAGACTCACCCCGATCTTGCAATCACAATCAAAGAGTGCAAGCGTCTTACAGATGCTAACACGGAGGCCGAACGGAAATCGGTTGTCTTGGGAAGGAAACTGGCTAGCCAAGAGGCAAAGTTAGAGGCTTCAACAAGAGAACTGGTTGCTCAGGAGGTGGCCTTGGAGATCTCAAAACAGGGGCAAACTGCCCGAGAGATAAAGTTAGAGGCTTCGACAAAGGAGTTGGCCACTTGGGAAGCAGCATTAGAAGTCTCAGAATGAGGGTTGACTGCTCGAGAGGCGGAGTTTGAGGCCTCAACAAGGGAGTTGGCCGCTCAAGAAACGACGTTGGAGGTCTAAAAACAGGAGCAGGCGGCTCGAGAGACAGAGTTGTCGAGTGTCCAAGCCTCATTGGTAGAAACCACTAGACATTTGGAGGAGTTCGGGCCTCAAATGTCTCGCACTCTAACCATTTGTAGTCTGGCTTGGGGCTATGGCTACCAAGAAGGTTGAGGGAACACATCCTAGCCAACCTCGGGTTGGACTTGCATATGTTCGACCCACACACTCTCCTTTCCGATCCGGGTGCTAAGGACTTTGCCAAAAACCTCAGAAAGCTTGGGTATTCCCCTTTTTGGGAACCTCACTCGCCTCTCTAGTGATGAAATTTCTATCTTTTTTAAACTTTTCTTTTCACTATGTAAATGGATATACATAATGGAAACCCTCAATTGCTTTTAACGATTGTTTTTTTATCAATATTGCCAAATGATGTTATAACTAGTTTATAAGCTATTTTTTTACCTTAAAACGTGACCGACCTGTACCATTCAGTCTGGGTTGATGCGTTCAAAATGTGCCAGTCGGGTTGGGCCCAAAACTAACATGTGTTAAGCGGGTTGGAAGTCTAGCATGTATCATGGGATACGTTTACAATATCCCTTATAAGTGACACATGTTGTTTCCTTAACATTGTTGGTAGTCATTCAACCATCCCTGCACCTTTTAAATTACTTTTCCTTTTCCATTTTGTATTTCTTGTTGTTTCAATTTCCCTTACATCCTTATTATTTCCTGATGCTGAGTTTTCTCTTAGGCCCTAGGTCTTTGATGTTTGGTTCTTCTTCTTCTCAGTTTTTTGTTGTTCTTCACAGCTAATGGCTCCTTGTAATGCCTCATATTTTGGTTCCAATGGTTCACGATCTTCACAACCCCAAGCGTCTTATTTTGGAAGTCTAGCATGTATCATGGGATGCACTTGCAATATCCCTTATAAGTGACACTTGTTGTTTCCTTAACATTGTTGGTAGTTATTCAACCATCATTGCACCTTTTTAACTAAGGTTGGTAGTGCTAGTTCTCATCGTATATATGATCTTATTTTTTAAGGAACTTGTATGGGGTTCTTGACTCTGTTGTTTTGGAGGTGCATGGGGCCCATCGTGGGGCTATCGATTTAGAAGGCTTTGTTGGATAGGTAGCCCTTTTCATGAGTACATTTCTGATGGGGTTACAGCTCCCTTTTTGTCGTTTGGTTCTAGATGTTTTGGATTATTTAGGCTTAGCCCCTCTCAAATCCACCCCAACACTTAAAAGGTTTTAATGTCGTGATGTGTTGTGTGGCATTGAGGCTTAGAGCCTGCTAGCAAGGAATAACCTGACCTCACTGCTCAGGAGTTTCTCATTGAATAATTATAGGGTGGCACGCCTAGAGACCTACCATTCTCACGCCAAGGAATGGCATAAGAAATTTCTCTCTATGTTTGACATAGGTTGGGAATATCATATAGGAGAAGCTCATCCTCGTCGTTAGGAGTTCTCAATCTGGATAAGGTGGTGTGTAGTTCCCAAAGACTGTGAGTTTAGTGGGGTGCTGTCTATTCGGGAGAATACTTGCCTTTAACAAATTTACTCTTGCGTTGACATAACTTTGAGGTAGTTTATACCAATGTTCTTGTTAACTGGTAGAGCGGTAACCAATTTATGCTCATCCCCTGTCATTGCCATGTTGTTGGATGTAACATCTTGAGCATTCCATCCAACCCTTATAGGCAAAAAAGAGCCATTTCAATCAAAATCTTGAATACCGTTTCGGTGACCATTTCAATTAAAGTATTAGAATGAAATATTTTGATACCAATACCATTTCAAGATAGTTTCTATATAGATAAATTCATTATATATGTATAAATTATATTTTATAAAAGCATCAATGTAAGTCTTAAAAAGTTAAAATATATATTTATAAAATTCAATAATAATTGTAAGTTTTCAACCCAACTATTAAAACAAATAATCACTCGTCTTCATCATTAAAAGGGAAGTAGGGATTTGATGTTAAATTCTTGAGAAAAGAGGATTAAAAAAGAGTTAAGAAAATAGTTTTTAGATGTGAGGATTTGAGTGAAAATTATAAAAATATATTAAAAATGTAAAAATATAAAATTTCAACTAGTACACCAAAAACCGTCCGATATTGACCGAAACATATCGAAATGGCCAGTATTTGAACGGGTACGAAACACCTATCTCCCTTATATTAGTTACTGTTTGGTATGATACATGCCAACCGGTAAGCCCAGTACAGATATGGTATTCAAAAATATGCTTTCAATTCCACTAGAGCAGGAGAGTAAGAAGCCTCACTTGGATAGTGATTCAGTCCTCAGCGAGGAAGAAACTTCCAGTGAAACGAGGCCTGAGGGTGCTTCCATACCCTTGGGAGTTGCTATGCAGGGGTGAAGTTGATTCCTAGAGGCAGTGGACTGACAATACCAATTGACTAACGGTAGCACATTTCGTCGCTCCCAAGAGATGGTGTATTAACTCGCCCAATCTCCTCTACCAAGAACCCCTTGGAGGAGAGTTTAAGGCAAGCTGAAGCTGACCTACCTAAGTTTTAGAGACTAAATATTTTGAATTAGGCACCCAAGGGAAGCTTTTTCTGCCTTATCATAGATCCATCATGTAGTTCGACTTGTGGGACTTTGAACTTGGGTGTGAGTGGTAACATCTCGACGTTGTAAGCAGGTTGGTGCTGTTGAGTGGATTGTCATCAAAGGAGGATATGCCTATCTTCCTGGCTATCTCATCGTATTTGCTTATAAGGTGTCGCAAAGTTTTGTGCATCTTCGTCGTCTCTTTGTCGTTGAAGACTTGAAGTTAGTTTCCCTTTTTTCAGGGTGGCTTAGTGTAGTGTTCTCTACACTTTTTTGCTTGATAGCCTCAATGTCATTCTCCTCAATGTTTCTTCCATCTCTTTAAATCTTCCCTCCAACTTATTGTTTGCTTAATCACTTGTTGTTGTTTCTTGGTCGTGCATTACTTCATAGCATGCTGTCACTGGCATATGAAAGGCACATTGAGATGTAAAAGATTCTATAAATGACGCAAACTATTACGGACATATTTCGTATTTTTGCCAAATACTTCCAGTAACCCAGAACAAGAAGGCAAGCAGGGCTTGGTGTAGTATGGGACACTTCTAATACTTAAATCAATATAGAGTATAGAGTGTATTTGAACTTTCAAATGGTTTAGAAGTTACCTCAAACATATCCTTTGACCTCTAATCTTCTTAGTTTCTTGCACATCCTTTATTTTCATTTTTCTCAAACTCTCTCTTACATATGGAATAAATTCTTCAACATATATGAAGAGGTATTTTTTTTTGTAAGTATATGAAGAGGTCTTGGTAAACAAGTTCCGACAGTAGATTGCATATGCCAAAAGTAGATCATGTCATATACATATATTCATTATTGATTGTATTGAGTCGTTGATAATTGTATGTAAACAAGCTTACATTTTAACATCTTCTTGTACAACAAATATTTATTTAATTAGAAATATTTTATTTGCTGCATGAATTTATAATTTTACTTACAAGATTTATTTTTGTTAATTTTCTTAAATTCAAATTTTAATTCCAAGTTTCATGATTTTTGACATCTCAATAACTGACACATGGAGGAACAAAATTTTCTTAAGTATAGACAACATTTTTCTTTATTAATTTTGTAGCTAATTGAATTAAGAGAATATTCCAAAAGCTACTAGCTAAAATTAATAAAATTACTTTTGATTGACTACTTTAAATAAAAATATATATGTTTCATCGGCAGTGCTCTAACCTTTAAAGTTATTATTATTGTTATTGTCGTCGTCGTTGTCGTCATCGATTGAAAAATACTATAAAACTGTACACCCAATGTCTACCCTCAAAAGGATGGACCAGCACCACATGGGCCGTTGGCTACCCCTTTTTTGGGGATAAGATGGACACTTTAGGCCTTGTTTAGTTTTTTAGATGAATTAAGATGGGAATTGAAAATTAATAAAAAAAAAATTAATTTTTTTAATTTAAGAAGTTCAAATATTTATTTTATTTTTAAAAAATTATAATAATTAGATAAAACAAAATAAGACGAATTATGCTAAGCCTAAAAATGGTTCTGGCCATCCCATGCATTTTATCATGCCCTAGTTGGACCTTTGACCACCCAAAATATATGACTTCTTTGATCAAATTGTTTCCTGTACGTTTTTAATTGATTTTTTTATTCTCTATGGTCTTAATAACGATGCATGTGAATTGGTAAATCATTTTTTTATTTATTCATCATTATCTTTTCCTTGCTTGGATCCTATTCTTCCATCAATGGAAAAGTAGCAAATACTGAAATTGCAAGAAGGCTGGGTGACAGCTAGAACATGGGACGGATATTCTTAAAAATAAAAAAAGAGATTGATAGGCTTCAATGCTAATTAAAAACTTTGCTTATGTAGATTCAGCTTTTAGGTTCTGAAAAACTCTCACATTTTATATGAAAGAACAAAAAAAAAAAAAGAGCTTTTTAAGTATCAACCTTGATAAGATCTACATACCAAGGCAAAGTAAATAAAATCCTGGAAGCTTTACATACATGGGATGAATAAAAAAGATCAAGATTAAGCTCTAAAAAATATAGAGGATTATATACTGCAAAATTGTTATAGTTTTTTTATTTAACATAAACAATATATGTTATTAATCTTATCCAAAGAATTGGAAGTCTTCTAGTCATTATAATAGGCTGAATACATAGTGGAATGGTCTCAATTTTATCCACTTTAGACTAGAATTGTTAATCATTCTTTTGTCATGCTGTACATGATCCCATACCTACAAAGAAGTGTTTTTTTTTTCTACATGTCTTCCATCAATTGCCCATAATTCTAAAAACTTGCTCATGTTTGCTTTTAGTGCAAAGACAAGTTGAACAGCATCTCCTTCCAGTGTCAATTTTTGTATTCCCAAGTCATGACACAATATAGCAGCTGCAAAAGAATCAATTATTATAGCAAGGGCTGGATCTATGCTAAAAACTTGGGGTTATTTTAGGGCTTGTTTGGATAGTGAGATGAGATAATGTGGTTTTAGATTAAAATTGAATAAAATATTATTAAAATAATATTTTTTTAATATTTTATTATTTAAAAATTGAAAAAATTGAATTATTTATTATATTTTATATGATAATTTAGAAAAATTATAATAATGAGATAATGTGAGATAAAATTATTTATGTATCCAAATGAGACCTAGTGTAGCTTGCAGTACTTCTCCTTCATGGTCAGGATCAAAAACTCCAATTCCAGTTTTCCCAATAGCCTTATCAATAGCCACGTTCCAGTTATCTTTCATCATCATCCAAGGCTAAGGCACTTTCCATCTTAATCGATCCTCATCTACAATATGGTTTTTGATTCTTAGATAAATATTCTCTGCCACTGGCCATGATCACTTGGCATACATGGATGAGTAAATTCCTCATCTACAAGCATTAACCCAATCTCTTCTCAATCCAGTACTCTATCCTGGATGATTGCCTTAACAAGCTCCCCATATTCTTCACAACTCATTTTTCATTCTTTGGATCTTCCTACAACGCAGCATCCTAACGTCTTTTGCCATTAGACAAGCAAATCATTTTTTTTTTTTTTGCATAAATTCACTTATTGGAGGGGATAAAATATCCCAGACCCAAAAAACCAAGTTCAGCCCATCAAAAGGCCTCTAATAAGAAACATAAAAACAAAGAGGAGAAAAATGTTCATGTATTGATGTGCATTGATTTACAGAATAATTATAGAGTATATATAAAAGTAAACAGTGCTACATATGGAAAATTGTAATTTTTTATAAGCTGTACATACTGTGCTTGATAAATATACAGCTTGATTTGTGCAATTCATCTTGTAATAGGCAATACTCCCCCTCAAGGTGGAGCATGAAGGTCTGTAATGCCTAACTTGAATTTGAAGAAGACAAACAATTTATGACCCAAAGGTTTTGTAAAAATGTCAGCATGTTGTTGGGAGGTGGGTGAATATGTGGAAGTAAAAAGACCAACACAAATGTGGTCGCGTACTAAGTGACAATCAATCTCTATGTGCTTAGTGCGTTCATGAAAAATCGGATTGCGTGCAATATGAATGACAGCTTAATTGTCGTAGTGAAATAACGCAGGTTCAGGATGAGAGATGGTGGGATCACGAAGAAGAGATTGTAACCATGTAATCTCACAAGAGGTGGTGGTCATTGCGCGATATTCAGCTTTAACATAATAGCAAGAGATAGTGGGTTGCTTCTTTGTACGCCAAGAAATCGAATTATCTCCAAGTTTAACAACAAAGCTTGTGGTGAGTGTTGAGTCATGGGACAACTGGCTCAATCAAAATCACAATAAGAATATAATTGGAAATTGCAAGCTGAAGAGAAAAACAAGCCATAACCAGGAGTGGTCTTCAAATACCAAAGAAAACAGAAGGGAGCATGCTGATGTAGCTCATAAGGAGTATGCATCAACTGGCTCAAAAGATTCAATGTATAAGCAATATCTGATTGTGAAATGGTCAAGCAGATTAGACAATCAACCAAACGTCGATAGAAGTTGGATTAGCAAGAAGATCACCATCAATGTCATTGAGCTTAAAATGTTACTCCATAGGAACCAAACGTCGATAGAAGTTGGATTAGCAAGAAGATCACCATCAATGTCATTGAGCTTAAAATGTTACTCCATAGGAAAGTAAGCAGGGCGAGAACCAAGTTAACCAGCATCAGAGAGGATATCTAAAATGTATTTTATGTTCGTTAAAAAAACCCTAGCAAGTGACCATGCTATTTCAATATCAAGAAAATATCTAATATTCCCTAGATCTTTGATCTTGAATGCAGTAGCCAAGTTGTTCTTAAAGGCAGTGATGGTGGGTAGGTCATTGCTAGTAATAAGAATGTCATCAACATAGATTAGTACGCTAGTGAACACGGTGCCTGTAGTCTGGCTTGGTTTGTTTTCCCAAACTATTTCATCTCATCTCAAATTTATCATTACACTTTTCAAATTCTCATACAAAATAAAATAAATAATTCAACTTTTCAAATTCCAAAACAATTTTTTCAAATCCCAAAACACAACTAATATTAAAAAAATATTTTATAAAAATATTTTTTAATTTTTTAACTTTTATCTCATATTATCTCATCTCATCTATGAAAACAAACAAGGCCTAGTAAATAGACTATGATCAACATGTGATTGAAAACTAGCCAAGATAAGGAAATGAGATAGTTTGGAGTACCACTAACGAGAGCTTATTTGAGACTATATAAAGATTTGTTCAAGCGACATAAATGCTTCTCCCCTGAGGTCAGTAACCAGAAGGTGGATGCATGTAGACCTCTTCATCAAGATCATCATGAAGGAATGCATTGTGAACATTCAATTGGTATAAAAACCAACTTTTAGTTGTTGTTATAGCAAGAAAACAACAAAGTGTAACAAGTTTAGCAATGGGAGCAAAAGCATCATGATAATCCAAACCTTATACCTAATGTAACTCTTAGCAACCAACCGAATTTTATGACGTTCGATGGATCCATCGGCCCTAGTTTTGTAAGCCCACTTACAACCAATAACTTTTTTGTTTGGAGGAAGAGGTTTGAGAGTCCAGGTGTGGTTTGCTACTAAGGCTTTGATTTCATCAGCCATAGCAGCCTGCCATTGAGGAAGAAGGACAGCTTGAGAATAAAAGTGAGGGTCATGAGCATTTTTGGAAACAGAGGTGAAAAAAGTAAAGTGGTTAGGACTAAAAAAATGATAAAAGAAAAAAATTAGGTAAAGAATGAATCGTACTTGAGAAAGTCTTGAAGGTAGAAAGGACAAATAATTTGGCGATGTGGTAGAGAGTGGCCAAATGGGGGGTTGGGATCAACAAGTTCAATGGAATGACTGTCGGTGGAATTATCTGTGGGACTATCAGTGGTTGGATTATGAATGTGTTCTTGGAAATGAATTTCAGGGAAGATAGGGTTTGGGTTGATGGGGACAACATGGGTGATGTCTGTAAGTTTATATGTTGTAGGATCAAGATAAGGAAAAATAGTCTCAACAAAGCGAACATCTCGCGAAGAAAAAAATTTCTTGGTTGTTATGTTATAGACATAATATGTGGAGTGACTAAGAGAATAGCCAAAGATAATGCATGGGGATGCCCATGGTGAAAATCTATCACGATTAACTTTCAAAGTATGTGCATGGTATAGACAACCCAAAATACAAAGATGCTTATAAATGGGTGCTTTATGAAAGAGAAACATGTATGGAGTTTTATGATGAAGATAGCTGATGGGTTGCGATTAATGAAATATGTAGGAATTAGGATACATTCACCCCAAAAAGAGATGGGTAAGCAAGCTTGAGAATGCAAACAACGAGCAACATTTAAAGGTGTCGATGTTTTCACTTGATAAAACATTTTTGTTGAGGAGTCTTAACACAAGTACGATCATGAATTATGCCATGATTAGAAAAGAATTTTTACATACCGTGAGCTAAGAATTCTTGACCATTATCTGTGCGAATTCTTTTTATGTGAAACTTGCATTGAATTTTTATCATGAAAAAAAAATGGTGAGACAGGAAACTATGTCTGATTTAAATTTCATTAGATAAATCCAAGCAACATGAGAATAATTGTCTACAATAGTAAGAAAATAATGTGCACCAAAATAAGAAGATGTGGCATAGCCATCCCATATATTACAATAAATACGATCAAAATGAGTAGCGCTTTTATTTTCAACCAATGAAAAAAGGTAAAAATGAGTATTTTTAGCATGAATACAAATATTACAATGAGCATCTTTATTCAAATCAAAAAGTTCTTTTAGAGTACAAGGAATGGAAGGGTAACCTAAAAGAAAATACCATAACATGTGAGCAGTAGAGTCGGTGTGAAGAGCAATGGGCCCAGATGCTCCAAAATGATAAAATTGCCACGTTACTCACCCATTTCAATAAGTTTCCTCTTGTGTTGGTCCTGAAAAATACAAAAGGATAGCGTGAAGAAAGCAAGACAAAATGATACTTTAGTAAGCTGGCTAACAGAAATAAGATTGTATTTAAAACCAGGAACAAATAACACATTAATGAGTTGGAAGGATGGGGATAATTGAAAGTTTTTCTTGTGGTTAATTGAGTTGTGGCCCTTGTGGGTAAAGTAAGAGACTGTGAATGCTTTGTAACATGTGTAGCATGTGATAGAAAAATCATAGAGGCCACTGTGCTGAAGCACCCATATCCATTACTCAAGGCATAAAACCAGTGAGAGAAAATACTAGAGGTACCAAAAAACTCATCCAAATTGCTTGGTTGAAGAAGACCTATCAATTGTCGATATTGCTTGGTGGAGAGACTAGAGATTACACTTGTAGTGGAAGGAGAGGACTCCCAAGATATTGTGTTTGCTGTTGGGTGTGGAACAAGGGCAGTGGCGATCTTTTGCATAGGCTTGGAGTTATTCCAATAGCCTAGATACCCAATAATATCATAGCAACTCTCAATGAGATGTCTTTCTTTACCACATTTGGTGCATTTCTTGCCATTTCTTACTTTGTTGTGGGGCTGATGGGAAGAGCAAGTGATAGCCATGATGGTGCTATCGGGTGTGGGTAGGAGAGGTAAATGAAGGTGGCACTATGTCTCCTCTTGATGAATAGTAGCTAAGCTTTGGCAATGGATGGTAAGGGATCCATAGATAGAATTTGGCTTTTTATATTGTTGAATGAGTTGTTGAGGCCCATGAGGAATTGAAACAAATGTTCTATATTTTCTTTTACTGAAGTATTTTCTTGAGCACTACATGTGCAAGAATTGGGTTCTTGTAGAGTATGTAATTCATCCCAAAGCCCATTCATGGTGTTGTAATAGGCTGTAACAGTCATGGAATCTTTATGGAGATTGATGAGATCATGCTTGAGGCGATACAACGATGGGTGATTACTTTGAGAGAATCGATGGTTTAAGTCTTTCCATACTTCAGATGGACTTTTATAATGCATCAAACTTTGCCATAGAGATTTGCCGATGAAATTGAGTAACTAAGAAAGGACCATGTCACATCATCTCTCCCACAGTGTAGCAATAGAAGCATATGTAGGTTTTGTCAAAGTGCCATCAACGAAAATAAATTTATTTTGGCATTGAGAGCCATTAACATGGATCGTCACCATGAGGGGGTAATTGTCACTAGTGAGAAGTCTTGGAACTAAGGTTTCTCCAAGGTTGTCAACAACAGTTAGAGAGTATGGTAAACTAAGATCACTAGTGAGTTGGGATGGGGTTTGATGGGGTGGTGCAGCCGTGGTAAAAAAAGAATATACAGAAGTGATTTTAGAGATCCCAAAATAGGAAATGCTCTGATGCCATGATAAGAAACGTAAAAACACAGAGGAGAAAAATATTTTTATATTGATGTGTGTTGATTTACAGAATAACTACAGAGTATATATAAAAGTAAATGGTGCTACATATGAAAAATTATAATCACTATGAGTTGTACACAATATGCTTGATATACGGCTTGATTTGTACAACTCATCTTGTAACAGTCAATAGCCTTCACTATAAAATAAAAGAAGGAAAGGAGAAGAGCAACAGAGGGGACAAAGATTGAGAAAAGGAAAAAATGTATCAGGAGGAAAAGTGGGGATGTGACATAAAGAAGAGAAGTAAAATATGCAAGGGGTAGAGAATAAAGCAAACGGACCAAATCACTTTCAGGGGGCTCTTCAACTCCAATTTCTTTAACAACGTCAATTACTTTAGTTTCTTCAACCTCTCAACAAAGAGACAAGTGAGGGCATTTCTATTGTACAATGAGAGGAAGAGAAGCCATGATAGACTATAAACAAGAAAATTATATTGGACTATCCCTTCCCCAAAACTCCCGTTGATGTAAGCTTTACGCTGAAACGCGTAAATATGAGTGTCATCGTCTCTCTTGGTAATGGGTAACCTTCCATAACCTATGTTTTGTCCACATGGATGGAGAAGTTATTAATTAGCTTTCCACCACTACCATAACTTCAAATAAGTTAAACTTCCCATGCAAACTCTTTAAATAAGAGTTTACATACACTCAATTGTATGTGTGGAAAAGTCTACATACAAATGAGAAAAACTCTCCCATCTCTCTTTACATTTTTCTAGAGAAATAATCTAAATTTCTTGATCTTGAAGTGTAGAATTTTTTATGAGACTCTAATAGCCTCTTAAGCGACGTAGACATGCAAACAACAAAGTAACTTGGACTTTAAGACGAGCAAAGATCCGGTTTTGTGGAAACTCGACTCTTTGAGGTAATTCAAATTAACCTTATTAACAGTAGTATCAGAGTCTATGCTACTTGTTTTTGCCCATATGCTTTGAAATGAGTTTAAAAGCATATAATTGATGATATGTCATGATTGTTTGTATTTTAGATTTTTCATTAGAGGCTACAGTATGACATTCTTAAGATTGCATTATCTACATGAAAACATTCCTTATTATGTCATTAATATATCACTTAAATATGGTGAAATTTGGTTGCATATAGAAGAATAAATCTTATTCTTGTTTTAGAGTCATGTTTGGACTGCGACTTTGAGGAAACTTTTAACCAACCAAATCTTATTTTTTGAAAATAAATTTTATGTGGTTAGAAAGGTGGGTTCATAAGTTTAATTTGACATATACACGCTTAATTCAAATTTAGTAAGAGTGAGTTATGAATGATTGAAAATAAATGGTCGAAATCAGGAAATTTAGATTAAGAAAGAAGACATGAACAATATTTTTTTAACTCCCACTCTCGATCACATAGTGTAATCCACCATTCCACTTGGGCTCTACTTTTACTCAATTTATCGACACACATACATATTAAGATGACTGAAATTTGTGTTTAGAAGTTTGAAAGCAGCATTGTGAGCGGCATAGTGATTTACACTCTCTAACGTGGCAAGTAAAGCAGAGGCAAGACAATCTCTAGAACCAAAACAAAAGTCACACTAGTAAGAGGTGCGTGGGGGCACGTGTGAAGGCTTTGATTGCCAATTTTTGACATCTGTGGCACGATATTCATGTGTTGGTGTCTAAAGTTGATTCATATTTCTTTTTTTGTTGAACAAGAAAAGTCAAAAAAATATTTTTAAATCACTTTTAAAAAGAAAATAATAATTTTTGTAATACTAAAAAATTATTTTTGGGACACTTGTCATACTTGCTCAAGTCTAATTTTTCTGTATTATGTGAATATTTATATAGATTAGTTGTGAATGCATTTATTGAATCATTGTTAAATGCTGAATCATTGTTAAATGCATGTCCATATTGAATATGTGTCCCTAAATTTGATGACCTATTAAACCCTTTGTATTAGTTGAGAATGCAAGTTCTTTATTTATTGAACCATCATGCATACCATTATGATTGAATGTTTGAATTTATTGATATTTTTATGAAAATGGATGAGTTGATATTGGTAATTTGTTTGGCTCATGTATAATATATGTATTTATTTTTATGTGAATAAAGTGGCATCTCTATTTATTTATTATTTTTCTAGAAGATTTGCAGTAGGATTTTCTTTGAAAATGTAAAATTGTGAATGCAATTATTGAGATCATGTAAAGGAATGCATTTCACGTCTATCGATTTACTTTAAGGTCACCTTAACATGATGCACCAAATTATCAATGCGACTTCAGGTGGAGCTTATATGTAAAGTGTTCAGTGTAATGATAGACTTTCATATTTGATGAATGAATTATATGCATATGAATCTTATTAAAAAAATTTCTCTTTAAATTTTATTTAAAATTAGTTAGATATGTTATTTGAATTTATATAGTGGGAGATGATTATTAGCTTTTTGCAAACTTTTCGATCTCACTATGTAGCAAGAAATTTCATTCTAATTAGATTTTGGAAAAAGATTAAATGTGTAATAAAGTCAATCTCACGTATGAGTAGTGATAATGACCACTATAAACGTAGTCGTTGACCTTACTAAATGAGAGAAACTAGACAAGACCAACTACGACATGTGGCATAGAAAAATTCAATATCTGCTTAATGAACAAGAGACCCTTGAAAATCTGTCTCACTTTATGATATAACCTGAAGAAGTGAATACTTTTCAACATCATCGTGATATGGAAGCCTATCAAGTTTGCATAGAGAAAGATCGGTGCACACGCTTTACTATACTTTTCAGTATGCATAATGATCTTATTGGGGAGTTTGAGAACTTCCCAACTACGCAAGATATGTGGAACCAGTTACTAGATTTCATGCTCTCACTTTGAGGTTTGAGTAGTATGTTATGGACCCTAAACATACCATGAATAAGCATTTGAGGTTGATGTTTGCCTTGATTCGTGGTCTAAAGGCTGCTGGCAATAATCTCATTTATGAACAAGTTATCATTGTGATATGATTTGTGTCCAAGTCAACACGGGGGCAAATGAAGCTTGTTTTGAGATAGTGAGAATGTTACAATTTTTGCTGATATATCCCATCATTTAGGCTAAAGGCAGAATGCATAGATGCACACTGTAATAGTCGAAATAATCTCATCCCATGACGTAAATAGTAGTCATTAGTGAAACAAAAATACCTGTACAATCCAACAACTCTTTTTGTTGTTCAAGTTGGGAAACACAAGACATTTAGGCCTAAGCACAAGCAACATGGAAGATTTGTTTGAAGGCATATAATATTGGGCAAGGGATGAAAAAGTAGCAAAGTGGCACAAAGGCAAGCGTGCTAGCAAGGACAAGTCCAAATTGAAGTACTATAATTGTGAAAAAGTGGGACACTTTACTCGTGAGTACACAGAGGCAAAGAAAGTATCCACTAAACACAACTATTTCATTATTTATGTTTGTTCACATATTTTTTTTGTTCACTCAATTCCTAAATGGATTGTAGACACAGGAGCACCAAACATGTAGCTCGAGACCGAGTTGGATTCATAGATTACAGAAGAATACCAGTTGGCAGAAAATACATTATATTGGATAACATAACTCTGAAGAAAGTGCTTGGAGTCAACACCTACCAACCCAAGATGCGATAGGGTGCTTGTTACTTCTTCATGACGTGCTATACGTACTTTTTGTTCAATGTAATATATTTTCCAGTATTTGTATGTTAGAACTTGGTTTTATTTCTCACTTTGATGTCTCTCAACTGGACTTTTATTTGGGTATGACTTTTGTATGGACATGATTTTCTTTCAAATGGTTTCTTGGATTTAGATCATTCAACATTTTCTATTTGATTTCAAATGATGATGATATTGTTTTCAATTCATTTAAATGACATGTTAGACTAGGTCATATAGGAAAAGATAGAATGTTAGAGAATATCTATTGGAATCTTTAGCTAATATAAGCTTACCTGTGTATGAGCCTTGCTTAGTTGGTAAGGCTTATAGGAAGTCTTTAAATAGGATTTTAGGGTATCTTATCCTTTAGAGCTAGTCTATTATGATATTTGTGGATAGATGAATGTGAAGGTACACCATGGTACCTCTTATTTTCTTGATCTTTATAGATAACTACTCACAACTTAGTCATGTCTATCTTATCTCCAATCACTTTGAAACATTAGACCGCTTCAAGCACTTTCTGGTTGTAATTGAGAATCAGAAAGAAAGAATTTTAAAATTGCTACGAACTGATCAGGGTTGAGAGTACTTGTCTAAAGAGTTTAAGAGACTATATAAGTAAAAAGCAATACATAGGCAATGGACAATTCTTGACGCACCACAACCAAATGGCATTACGGAAAGGAAAAATCGTATCTTATTAGAAATTGTTCAACCAATGATAGCACAAGCTAACCTATCAATATCTTTTTGTGGATTCTCTTCTAGCTGCTACGTACATTTTGAACCATGTGTCTTCTAAGTTCATTCTTTAACTCCATATGAATTATGGAATTACACAAAACCAAATTTGGAATGTTTGTGACCTTGAGTTCTATAGGTCATGTATACACCACTTCCTATAAATATGAAAAACTTGACCCTAGAACTAATAAGCATATCTTCATAAGATATTCAAAAAGCTCTAAGGACTATGTAATTTTTAGGGAACATCTTAGTGAATGGATCATAGAAATAGAGTCACGTGACTTTACGTTTATCGAGAATGATTTTCTCAATATTGGTGAAATAAAGAATGGTCTTGAACTTTGAGTTATAAGAACTTAGGGGAGTTACACCATCTTTTGGCGAGGGGGAGAGCTATCACATCCTAAAGTCCCAAAAGATATTGGGAGCAACTTGCCCCATAGTAGGAGTATACCACTAGAAAGTAACTTATAAAAGTTTCAGTTACGTAAAAGCGAACGTGAAATCGTTCATCTTTGTGATTCTGAGATTGAAGGGGAATCTTTCATATATATTGTGTGAATTTGATGAACCTTCTTCTTATGATAAAATACTAAGTCCGTTTGCTTCAAATAAATGGTTGCTGCTATGAGAGATAAGACGAGTTCTATGGTAAATAATCAAATTTGGAAATTAGTTGATCTTCCACTTTGGGCACAAACCAATTGGAAATAAATGAGTTTTAAAAATTAAGCGCTAGACAGATGGATCAATTGACAAGTAAAAGGGTTCACTCAAGATGAAGGGTTATATTGAAAGATTGGGTATAGATTATGAAGAAACATTCTCCCATGTAGTGAGATTTGTTTCCACTCACCTTATTCTAGTTATAGTTGCGCATCTAGATTTGGTACTTTTTAAAATGGATGTGAAAACTGCATTTCTCAATAAAGAATTAGATGAAGAAATCTATATGGATTAACCTATTAGTTTTGACGTTAAGGGATAAGAGCGCAAAGTATGACAGTTGAAACGTTCTATTTATGGCCTTAAAAACAATTGTCTAAACAATAGTACTCCAAGTTTTATTAGGCCATTACTTAAACTAGCTTTGCGATGCTAGAAGAAGGCCATTGTGTATACGTCAAAAGTACATGAAAGAGTTTTCTAATTTTATTTTTGTACTTGTATGACATCTTATTAATTGGATTGATATGGAGACAATTGTCGCCACAAAAAAGTGGTTGTCCTCTACTTTTGAGATGAATGACATGAATGAAGTGAATTATATGCTGAGAGTTAAAACTTTCAAGGATCGATCTAGGAAGATTCTTGGTTTGTCTCAAAAGACTTACATTAAAAAAATTCTAGATCGATTCCATATGCACAACTCCAAACTCAAAGACACTCCAATTGAGAATAGTTATACTTTTATCATAGAACATTGCGATAAAAATGATGAGGAAAAGAAAGGAATGAATGGAGTTTCTTATTTAAGTGCAAATAGAAGTTTGATGTATGTTATATTGTGTACACAACCTAACATTTGCTTTGCAGTTAGATTGGTTAGTCATTATCATAGTAGCCCTAGACCTATTCATTGGCAAGCTGTTAAGAGGATTTTTTGATACCTTCATGGGACAACAGACCTCGTTCTTTACTGTCAGGGTGGACACATGAGACAGAAGAGTTATAATGATGCTGATTGTGCTAGTGATAGAGATGAGCGAAAATCCACGATGGGTTACGCTTTTATGCTTAGTAAGGAAGCTATTTCTTGATGTAGCAAAAAACAATCACGTATTACTTTATCTAGGGTAAAGTTAGAGGATGTTGCTTGTTTAGCAGTTGTACAAGAGGTTGTTTGGTTGATGAGATTTTTTCAATGCTTAGAGGTTACAACTCTTCAGATGAAGCCATTAAGATATTTAATGATAGTATGATTGCTTTGACATATGCTAAAGATCTCAACTACCATGATAGAACCAAACATCTAGATATTCATTTTCACTGAATTCGATATATTGTTTCACAAGGTAGGGTGATTCTAAAACATATCTCCACTACCAAGATGGTAGATGATCCTTTTACTAAAACTAGTAGTAGAAATATTTTTCAAACTCATGTTAGGAGCTTGGGACTTCATCGGATTTGATATATGTTGTATTAAGGATAGCTTAAGTTTTATTGTATATTTGACACTGTTAGTATCTATTACATTGAGATTATTGTGTTGATCTCATATTATTAATTAATTGGTATAAGTGAAAAATATACATTATAAAATGTCACCAGGCAAATATTAGTCTACTCACATGGATAATCACATTGGCACTTGAATAACGAGCGAGATGAGACAAATTGATTAAATTGACATTTGGAAAGCAAGCCAGTAAATATCTTAACACTTTTGGAGCATTTAAGATAAATTTAAAGAATGACCACCTTGGTTAATATGAGATTTATAAGAGTCATATATGAAGTATTAGCATAACTTCATGAAGCCTGATTAAAACAGAATGTGAGATCTTAGGTAGGCTCTAGATGAGTGACTGTGCTAAGAAACTCAAGTTAGGGCGCTTTTGTGGTGACTAGACTAAGACTCATATGGCCTTTGAATGTGACAAATCCAATTAAGTGGGAGTTTTGCCATTACATATATTTTATACTTTATGTGCTGTAGATGACCATATGAGTAAGTGAGTTATAGGTCTTTACTTTATCACTATGTCAATTCTAATGGATCAATAAATGATCAGTTTATATGCCCTTGAATTTGAAACTATGTCATGAAATGAAAACTTGATGTTGCTACATTAGCATATTTTCTTAGAGCCACGAAAGATACAATTTCTGTGAATTCACCACTTGTCTCAAAAGCTTAACTTGATAGGAAGATGTAGATTTTATTATATCTTAACAATTTTCTTCATTTGTGGATTAGACTTCCCCTCAATTAATAGACCAAACAAGTAAAATATTTAATTAAATGTGGCGTAGAGTGTAGAGCTAAGGTTCGAACTCAGAACCTCTGCTTCGATACTATGTGAATTCACCACTTGTCCCAAAAACATTAATTCATAGGAATAGATAAATTTTATTATATCTTAATAATCTCGTAAAGTATGTCTAGAAAAACAGTCAAATCTAATTGAATTGACATGGGTGTTTATGGAAGATTGTTTGGATTCTTACTTGTTACTTTCTTGTTACTTTATGTCTCATAGCACAGACGATTGTGTTGTTTTGACTCGATGTGATCATGCGCATATTATATAATGTCAGATCAAAAATTGATTTGGGTTATAAACTCGTGAGGTATTAAGAACACTTGACCTAGTGAGATAAAATAGTCTGAGACATAGATGAGATATAACGAGTTATATATCATGTTAGTATGATGGTGACTTAATATAGTACTATACCATTTACCTTCTCATCAGGTCGCATACTTAATTTTTTGTATTAGGTATAATTGATTGAGATATCTGGAGGAGATTGTTAATGAACATAACATCCATAGTAGACAATTGGGAGATGTTGGTAATGGGTAATTCCCCATGATCCATATTACGTCCACATGGTGGGGAAGTTATTAATTAACTCCCCACCACTACCACAATTTCATAAAAGTTAATTAACTTTAAATATGAGTTTACATACATTAAGATTGCATTTGGATAGTAGGTCATCTCATATATTTTGTAAATAGTAGTGAAAAAATAATAATAAAATATTGAATAGTAATAAATAGTAGTAAAAAGTAATGAAAAATAGGTAAAAGATAATGATAGAATAATAACTAGTAGTGAAATATTGTTAGAATACCTGAGTACCCAAACCAATTGTGTGTGAAAAATTCTACGTATAAAAGATAAAAATTCTCATGTCTTTCTCTACATTTTTTTAGAGGAACCATCAAGTCTTGAAGCGTGGAATTTTCTAGAGACTCTAGCAATCTCTTAAGTGATGTTGAAGTGCAAACAATAAAGTGATGTGGACTATAAGTTGAGCAAAGATCCAGTCTTGTAAAAATTATACCATTTGAGGTAATTTGAATCAAGCTTATTTAAAAGTCTTTTTATCTTCTCTAGATTTATTTACTACTCACCACCATGTATATACTCATCGATGCCATACATTCACATTGGACTATCATTGGAAGTTCCACTCTACAATTGTTGAGGCCTAAACAACTTTAACTAGTTGGGATTAGATCTTTTTTCACTTCCAATTTGTTGTGCCATTTTGAGGCGTTAACACTTTTGTTGGATGATGAGCATCCCACTTGGAAGAATCTCACATGCACATTGTGATCTTTCCCAATAGTTCTCTTTGAAGATGATGAGCCATTTTAACTGGAAAATCCTCCATATCAACTCATCTTCACTACTTAGGGTGATGAGAGACATTTTGTCTGTGTGATCAACTTAATGCTATTTGTTCATAAGTGAAACATAATCTTTATATTTCTTTCTCAAATAGCTCTCCTATCCTTTTTATAGTTATCTTCTTTTCATCTCATTATATGATATAAAATAATTAAAACTATTTATTATATTTCACTTGCAGGTTTATTATTTAATATCATATCAAGAGATATTGAAAGGTTGGTAATAAAAATGATGATGAATAAACTTTTCTGGAAGATTTTTGTTGACAATTTTACGTTATTACCAACAAAACTTGAGTCGATTCGGTTATAAATAACCCAGTCTATTCGATAGCCTGCTCGGTACTCGTTCGATTAAACTCAAATCAAACTCGACTTGTGAAAAGAAAAAGTCCATCCGTAAAAGTAAAAATCTGCTCGATTAGTAAATGACACACACCCAACAAAATTTGAGTCGACTCGATTAAGGCTTGTTAAGACCTACTTGTTTATACTCGAGTCGACTTGTTAGCTCGACTCAATTAAAATTCATTTACACATTGATAAATATTTACATACACTTATGTGTATATATATGTATTAGCTAATAATATAAACATATCACTTTTATAATTAAGTATATATTATGTAACCTCATGACTTATGTATATATATTAAATATACTTTCATAGGCATATTATATATTTTGTACAATAATTAGTTGATAAGATTTAATAATATCATATATTAATATGTGGAAACCACATATGAAATAGGTATATTCTATTATATTATGTGTATGTAGTAATAATATATGTTGGCATATAATATATTGTTATTATTGATAAATATTGACTAGTTAATATTAATTATCTATAAATTTTTAAAATCTTATAATTCAATAGAGCTTCTAGTTGTTAGTTGTACAAATTCAATATTAATTCTTTTTATATAATCAATAAATTATTAAATCTTATTCAAAAAAATAAAAAATTCGAACTTGAGCTCGAGCTCGAGCTCGTTTGTCGGACGAGCTCGAGCTCGAGTTCAAGTTGAGAATTCGATTTACCGAGTCGAGTTCGAACAAAAAAGAAAAAAAGGCTAGAGTTCGAGTAATTTGAGTTGAGTTGAACTCGAAAATCCAAAGACTGGCTCGGCTCAGTTCAATTAGAACCTTACCTTGTGTTGGGCTTTTTGTTCCTTTGGCCTTTAGCCCATATGGTGGGAAGTAAAGAAGGAGCAATGCTTAAGACCTATGAAAAGAGACTTAGGCTGGGTTTGATTTGTTAACTGTACTGGGTGCAATATATATTAAAATGCTTTAATTATTTAAACATTCCAACTCAACTTAGCTAAAGGTGAACTTTCATAGAGGGACATCACTACACTGGGCTCCATGTCTCTCTATCAAAAGCTGATTTTACTTACTTTTTTAAATGCATGGGGCCCCACTACTCTCTTTGGCAAAAACTGCAGCCAACTCACCCTTTGTGTGTGTGTGCGCCTATAGTGGAGCCGAAATAATTTTTTTTTTCATAAATGCTCTGCTTAGTAGCGTGTGGGGGACAAAAGTCGCAGTTAACAGTAATGAGTTCCACAAATTTTTTATCTTTCCATATATATATATGTATATATATATATATATTTAAACTCATATAAATATTCAAATATATTTTAAACTCATGTAAGTGGATCCCACAAAACTCATTCAACCATCTCAACTCACTACTATTCATACAAAACCCATATTAACTCAGCTCATTTCGACATCTAAACACAACTTTAACCTCCTTGGCTAAGTGCACAAGTTATAATTTTAGCTAGTAACTTTTAATTTAAGTAAAATTTCTCTTTGGGCCTTTATTTATAAAATGGGAAGAGACGAGAATTAAAGTTTTACTAGTGAAAAAGCTTTGTATATGTTTTTGGAGTGATAAGAAAAATTATGTGATTATAAAAATTTTCATATAGTATATATATATTTTTTTTGGTTTGATAATTTTTCTCCTACTTTAGGAATCTTCACGTAGATTTTTGTGTTGTTATTATTTATCTATTTTTCTTAATATTCCTACAAATGTTAGATCTTAGGAGGTAAAATCAGGAGGTCCAAGTTTTCAACAAGTGATATGAGAGTCACTAAGTTCTTTTGGTGGGTCAGAGCTTTGGTGTAGTAGTGTAGGTACGTCCTGTCTAAGGAGATTCTGTCTAAGAAATTGGTATTTAAGCATGTCTATTGTAACTCTCCAATTTTTTTGGAAACTTATTTAGTGAGTACTATTCATTTCTGCAGTAATATTCATCGAGATAATGTCAAGAAGTAGGGTTTCAAAAACTATCAGATTTGAGGTGGAGAAATTTAATGGGAGAATCAATTTTGGTTTGTGGCAAGTGCAAGTCAAGGATGTTTTGATTCAATTAGGATTAGATAAGGTGTTAAAGGCCAAACCAACCTATGAAGTTAGCAATTTGCTGAAGGTGTGCACAATCTGGGTACGTCAAGAAAAATTATTCAAGAGTTGGAATAGATTCAACAAGTGGTTCCAAGTCAGTAAATGGAGATACTGGCAACGAAGCTAATATTGTGTCTCTCTCCATGGAAGACGATATCTTTTTAAAATGGACATACACATCCTTATGGCATGCCACTAATGCCAAAGTTACCATAATATAAGATGTGTTAATGTTAGCGGTTCTACAAGTTTGCACAAAGGCATTGGTTTTCATTGATGCAGGCTATATGGTGTAAATTCATGTCGATAGCTGATGAACTTCTAAGAAAGCCAAACGTGAAAGCTGCAGCATAATTTTTCAACAAGATTATTTTTGACATGGGCCGAAGTAAGATATTTGGAATTTGTTTATTCTGAGTGAGTATGTTTTTATGGTGGAGCATGATAATGAAAATTATGAAAATTCTCATTAAGGTATAGCGTAGCTATGAGATCAGCCAAAGTTGCAAAATAGAGATTGTTGGGTTTTTGGCTCTTTTGGCCTTTAGTCCCACATTGGTGAAAAGTAAAGAATGAGCAAGTCCTAAGGCCTATAAAAGGAGACTTAGCCTCATTAGTTAAATACACTAGTCAAAAGCTTAATTAATAACTTTTAACTTTAGTAAAATTTTTATGTTGATCTTTTTTTGTAAAAAGGGAATATGTGAGAATTCAAGTTTTACTAGTGGAAAAACTTTGTATGTGTCTTTGGGGTGAGGAGAAAAATTGTATGATCTTAACAATTTTTACATAGTGAATTTTCTATTTTAGGTTTGCTGGGTTTTTCTTATTTTTTGAGTTTTTCACGTAAATTTTTATATTGTTATTATTTATTTATTTATTTTTATATTCTTGATTAGATTTTAAAGAGTAAATTTAAGAGGTCCAAGTCACCAATAGGGATGACAATATGTTATATGATTGATTGAGTCATAATATTGTCGTTATTTTGTACTTTAATTCGATATCAATTATATTTTTCCTACTAGTAATTGAGTGAATTTGGCTTTAATGAATGAATTCTAAGTGTATGTTTAGAGTTGCGGTGAGAAATATTACTTTTAGTTTAAGGCTTATAACTTAAAACTTAATGTAATAAGCCCTACTATTAAAAAGCCATTTACTTTTTGGGATCTATATGTCTAAAGCACTTTTTGAGTTAGCTATAGTAGTTTTTTAAAAATATATAGTTATCTGCAGAAGTTTTTTGATAAAAACTTCAATTTTGTGCTTATTGAAAAAGCTGATTTTTAGATTTTTCAATTGACTAAAGCACTTTTAATAAAGTTACCCAAACATGTCATTTTTCTTTGAAAGTGCTTTGAACTGCTTAAAAGTACTTTTAAAGTCTCGAAACGTAATCTCAAACATGCTCTGACTCAATTCATGACAATAGGCACATAATTTTGCGATGTCTAATTTCTAATTTGTTGCGTTCACTTGAGGAAGTTCATTTATTTTATAATTGTTAACATACATGTAGATGGCTCACGGAATTCATCTCCATAAATTCTATGCACGAAAACACCTCACAGATCATTATAATTTATTTTCGTAAGACCTCCAGCATTAATTCATACCCCAAGCCTAGTCTACCTCATGGAAGTCCTTCATATCAAGCCATGAATTTCAGCCATGCAACCGATCAAATTGTAGAATTCATGCAAGCAAACCCCTGTACTCCAATCTCAAGCCACATGCGACACCTCACCTCAAAGTGGAGCAAGCACATGCACCAACTCACTTCATGCAACACTCTTCACGTGGCTAGCCAAGAGAATGGGACCTTGCATGTGTAGTCCACTCATTGGCTCACAAAGTATGCGGGTCCCTTAATCAATACAAGCAGCACTTCAACTCATTGCATCAAACTAATTAGTCTGCCTCAAGGAAACACCTGCACCGCAAGACCAAGCTCCAGTTGTGGCACCTTATTGTGACTCAAGGCTTCAAGGAATTCACTTCATGAGTTGGGCCCCTGCGCTTCAAAGCCTACATCGACTCAAGGCCAAGTCTAATGCATACACGAATTAATTTCACTTTAGCCCCTACACTCCAAAATGCTCAACCTTAACTCAAATGGCTTATCAAATTCAAGCAACACTGCACAAGGAAATGCACCAAGGCCCTCACCAAGAAGCAGCACCAACTCACACAACTCAAGGTTTCAAGCAAGGACCATCCATACATGGCACCTTCACGTGACAAGTCATGCAATTGACCCAAGTCCCTGCACTTTGAAATAGACAGCTGTTGAGAATAAAGCAAATTGCTCATTGGTCTTTATCCATTGGTTAGAGAAACAAGCAGGCAATGCCATTTCAGAGGTACATTAGAAAGGAGATGAATTTTGTTGCTTGAAACAGGAACAAAAAGGGAAAGACAGGAAAAGAAACATTTGGTTCTTGCTAAAGGATTCGTAGACTGGTTAAGCTGGCCAAATCCCTTCTAGTTTTTGCCCAGATTTTATTTTTGTTTCAGTTTCAGTTCTCTTGAATCCATAGACCACTTGTGGCTGGATTGAAGCTTTTGTTTCTTTGCCTTTACATTTAGTTTTGATTTTAGTTTGATGTTATTTCAGTATTTTACTTCCAGTGATTTTATTTGATCTGGTTTCATTTTTGACGGCTGAAATTCCACCCCAATTGGTAGTTGTATTTCGGTAACCTCATGTCTGTTCGGTGGTATATTTTTCATCAAGTTTGGTGCTTTCTTGTTCATCGCATTTTTATTCAAGTTATTTTCATTTCAGTTCATTGCTGTAGAGTTGATTTATTTTAGGCTCTAGCGTAGCTTATATTTGGTAGCCTTTCTCATTTCGGTGGCCTTGTTTGTCTTCATGTTAGTGGCTAGACTTCATTCAGTGGCTTATAAATAAATTCCAGTAGTTATAGATTATATTTCCCTTACTGCATTGCACTATTCAGTGATTTATATTTGATCATGTTTTGGTATTTTCTTAACGCGTTCTAGAAACTAGTTGTCGGCAAGCCTTATTTGCTTTAGATGTTGAGTGTTTTGTAATTGGTTGTTTTTTATTTCATTTTCCACGCATCATAAGTCCTAGTAGTCCCATTTAAGTTATTACACCTTGGGTTATATTCATGTTTGTTTCCAGCCTTAAGTTGAGTTGTTTGGAACCGGAAAAATATTTGGTTTATGCTTGCACACATGATGTTTGATAAAGTGTCTCTTAGAACGTAAAATTCATAACTTTCCATTTATTTCTTGGAAACATGGATTAGATAACGTTGATGAACATGATTTAGCTTATCAAATAAGGATGGCCATAATTTATTTAAGGTATGTTTTCGAATCCAATTGATTTATGGAAGTGATTGAAGTAACATCAAGGCACGCTAGAGCACAAAATTTTTTAGATGCTAGCTAAACCTCTTTGTTCCCAACCCAAGTTTAATGCATAATTTTCTTTTATTTTTTTAGTATAAATCTTAGTGTTAATGCATCATCTTAAGCAAAAGAAACTAGACATTTTTATAATGTCAGAAAAAAAGTTCATTCTCATAGTGAACATTATTGCGAATAGTTTTAGATTATAATTTCATTTTATTTTGAGTTGTGGGCGAATTTGCATATTAAATCAACCGCACCTTGAGGAAATGACTTAGAGTCTTTCCTAATATTACTTGACAACTCTTATATTTGAGAGTAATTTCTAAAACACTTTTTAGAACGAGTCAATGATCCATTAACTCAACACGAACACGACACGATAATAGCATATTAGGGTTTAGTTTTAACGGGTTCAAGTCAAAACGGGTTAACTCGTTAAGACACAATTACTTAACGGGTTGATAGCGAGTCAAATTGTTTTGACCCGTTATGACACATTAAGAAAATTAAAATTATACCTTTATACTTAAAACTAAAATGTTAGAATTTTAATTTTTACATTTTTATTGTTTAGATTGTAATTTCGAACTTGTGATTATAATGTTATAATTTTTATAGATATTGTAATTTTAACATTTATATAAAATTATATTATATTTAATTAAGTCAAACGAGTTAATTTGGAGCATATTTAACTCATTTACATAAACAAGTTAAAACGAATCATATTATGTCGTGTTAGCCTATTTTATAATATTCACTAATGAGTCCAAATTAGTTGACACGACATGACACGTTATATTAATAAATCATGTTAGAATTTGAGACTTTGACATATAGAATTATGATTGACTTATATAATATAATATATATATCTTAATACAATACAAACACAATTTATTGATACAATTTAACATTCCTAGTTACCAACACCCATAGGAGATGATACCATGATGATGTGCAATTATTTTCAATTACGTTATTTGAATAATAACAATTTATAGGATAGAGTTGTTTGACAATTAAAAGAGAGAATCAAGATAGAATTTTGTGATTTAAGTTGTGTTTGAGTGTTGAAAAGTGTTAATAATGTTTATGAATAATAGTGAAAAAAAATATATTAAATAATAGTAAGAAAATAATAAATAATAATAATAATAAATGAAAAATAATAATAAAATATTAAATAATAATAAAAACTATTAAAAATTATTGAAATTTTTTTATCTTTCAAACTTACCCTAAGTGGCTTTTGAATTCACTATCAGAAAAGAGTATAACGTACGAAAGCATATTCCTTGCACATCTAATCATTGGTGGTCGAACATTAATGAGGAAAATATTTTGTTTTTTAGATAAAAAGAGGTCTGATTTTATTTCACAAAAATTTGAATTATATCTTCTTATTTTATATCATCTAGTTTCGTTTTATTTTATCTTATTATTTAAATATAAATATTATTTAATTTCAAAATTTCAAATTTTTTATTTCATCATTTCTTGATTTATTTTTACAAACTATCTTCTCTTATCTTGTTTAATAATAACAACTTTTTCAAACTCGGAAAATAAAATATTAAATATTTCATTTTTTTAAAGTTCTAAAATAAAAATTATACTCTAATAATATTTTTTTAAACTTTTATCTTATCAAATCTCATATTTATATCCAAATGAAATCTTAATCATTACAATATTTTAAATTTTTAAATAATATTACATTCCAATTATTTTTTAATTTTATAATATTTTTTTAAACTTTTTTTCTCTTATTTTTTAAAATTCCATAAAATCTTAATTTAAATTATTTCATAACTATTCACAAATTATTTCGATATTTTTCATAAATTTGTTATCCCATTTTATCTAGTGTAATCAAACAAAGCGTTAATGAAATTTCCTTTTTCCCGGAGGGTTAGAATATGCGGACATGATCCCCGGGTATCTTTTTTTTGTTGTTTTTTGTTTTTAATTTATTGATTTTGGTGTTATTCCTCTTTTATTTGGACCGACTACAAATATAAACATGTGCAAACCACACGCTCCTATATTTTGAAAGATAATATGAAATTAAACAAGCTAATGAATTTAAAAACCAATTGAATTAATGCCTAAAATTTGATGGAAGAAGTGATCTTGTCATTATTCACATGACAGATAAATAGGCGATATTAAATAAAGTGAATTTTTATAAATACAAAAAAATTATATATAAATTTATTTTTATAATATCTATTAATGACCATAGCATTTCTAAAAAAATATACTTATTTAAGTCTTTAACAAATACAATCCCATGTGTTTGTGTTAATTATTTCAATTTTGTATTATTTTTTCAAAAACAACTATTAGACGATTATAGAGAAAGTCTTAACGATGTAATATCGTTGGAAATAGCTAACTAAATTACGAAGGAGGCAACCAATATCTTATTTTTTCAAAAAGTGGATTCTTTGGTGATTTTTTAACAATTATTTTTCCTTTATTTTTGTTGATAATTAGATTTTGATAAGAAGTTTTAAGTTTAATTTGAGTAATTGTCAATAATCATTTTCGTGCAAAATTAGAGATTAAAAAGATATATACTTATATCTAAAACAATCAAATCTCGAACCGAATTTATCATAACTAAATGAGAAAAGATATGTTGTACAAACATAAAAAAACATCTCTATACCAAGGTATTCATTTATTCAGCTTACTCCTCAAAATGCTCAGCCTTTACATACATGCAATTTTGCATTAATTCTATGCATGCTTGTCTCTGTCAAATTCATTATCAATTTATTTTGTTATAAAAAATTTTCTTATAAATTTGATGCTATTATATTTAGAAAAGTGATATAAAGGAAACTATCAAATGAATTTAAAAAAAACATACAAAAATTTATTTCTTTACAGGTTAGTTATTGATATGTTGAAAATTATAAAATTTGAAATTTAAAATTTAAAATTTAAAATTTAAAATTTAAAACTTAAAAGAAAACCAACAAAATGATTTTAAATAAAATTATAAATAAAAGTGTAAGTAAATATAGTACTACTCATTCATAAATATTTTATAAGAATAAATTCATAAATTGAACTAATTTCACGTGATATATTAGAATTTTATAAAATAATTTTATAATATGATGTATTTAATTAAGTGATGTTGGTTTATAAATTTATTTTTATGAAAAAAAATTGTAAGGAAATTATTTATCTTATATTTATTGCCTTCAGAAGATCTTATTTAAAAAAAAATGAAATTTATTGGGAGGAAGAGGATGGAAAAAAAATAGAAAAAAAATTAAATTGCATTTATACGGTGGTAAATAATTAAAAAGAGAAGGGGGTGAAAAAATGGGGAGAATGGACAGTAGCGATTTTATATGAGGCTTTGAAGAGAGAACGCGGGATGCGGAAACGCTCTTTTAAACTCTGGTTTTTTTGTTTTCCATTCGTTTCTGATCAGAGAGACTGCAGAGGCTAATGCAACGGACTTTCCGTCTACTCTTTCGCTCTCTTTCTCTCTCTCTCTGTTTGTCTCTCTGTGAATGCAACCCAAAACCCATCAAACTTCTTCATCCAACATCACAATCCCAGAATTCAATCTCAAACCGAACAAAATACTTTGTCATTTATTGAAATGACGGAAGGAAGATTTTAACCTCAATTCCCATTTTGCAGGGTGCCAAGAAGGTGCAGTTCTGGTTTCGTATGCATTATTTCGATGTTTCCTTCTTTATTTCATTCGTTACTTCTTATGTTATGCTTTTCCCTGTTTTTTATTTTAATGCTATACAACGCGTTGAGCTTAAAGAGTTTGTGCACCTACGTTTGGCTTATATCAGATTTGATGGATGTAGGGACTTGGGACCGGATTTCTTGGCCCTGCAAGAATTGGAAAAATATTATATATTCTTCTCTATATATTTTTTTCTGGTCAATGGGGATATCATCTGACAATGTTCATGGACTTGTTCTGGCTGTCTCATCAAGCATTTTTATTGGGTGTAGCTTTATCATCAAGAAGAAAGGTCTTAAAAAAGCTGGGGATACCGGAACCAGAGCAGGTTAGATATCCCTTCTGTTCTTTTTTTTTTTTGTCTGTTTCATTTGTTATTTGTATTGTTGATGTTTACGTTACCCAAAAACTAGAACTGAAACGTATATATACTACATCCATGACTATGAGTACGCAGGTATGTGTGTAATTTTCTATGTTTTGTGGGCTTATATGCTCGATTTTGTTGACCATTGAATAAGTACTATTTGCCTGAGAAATGATGGATTTCGGTTGATTAGTCATCTGATTACTATTTAATGCTGGGCTCTAATATGATCAGGGTCGGGAGGGTATTCGTACCTGTATCAACCTTGGTGGTGGGCTGGAATGGTAACAAGTAAGTAATTCTTAAACTTGAATTTTGATCGGCCTTCCAATTTTCAGTCATCATCAAACAAAGAAAAGAACCTCGCACTTTTCTTATTGTCATTTGTCTCCATTTTCCTGTATTTTTTTATTGCTTTGTGTTTAAACACTTCATGAAATTTGATTCGTGTTTGAACACTTTATGAAATTGGATTCCAAATATTTGAAATTTTTGTAGTCAGGAACATTCTCATCGACATAATAAAGGGCATGCCACTAGATGAAGCTTATTGGTGAACATAGATAATGCTGTAATTATTTGTCATTTAGTTTCTTCTTATCACCACCCTTTGATTTATTTATTTCGTTTTATGTCCTTTAAATGTTTGTCATCTAAAACAAGATATCGTAGCGTAGACAATTCTAGCTGTTGCATTCAAAAGCCTGAGATGATAGCTATGACTCTATAAGTAGATGGTTTGTCATAAAGGCCTATAGCTACACATAGAAAAATTGAAGATGAAGTAAAATAGTAGTGACATATATTGTGATCTAGCCCCAAATAAACTCAAAGCATTACTCCATTGAGCATCCTTTAATGTCAATAACAATGGCTACTCCTCAGCTAAGAGAATTACATTGGGTGGCCAAAGCCCAATTGACCCGAAGCCCTTATTTGAAGCATGTAATTGTGCTAAAGCCATACTTAGGGGTTGTCACCCTTTTATATAAGAATATGCTTGGTCCTCCCATACACTAGATTTTTATTTAGATGTATAGCACTCTGGTTATCGCAACATACAACAATCATTTCCTGTTTTAAACTATATTTAAAAAACAAATATCTCAATGATTATCTAGAAATAGCAGCTATAGGCTATAACTTGGCCTTCAGCTTTATCACCTTAGGAAACAAAGTAGTGTGGGGAGAGACACTAACTGGAACTGAGCAAGGAACCAATAAGGTGACAAGCAATATGAATCATGTCACTCTAAAACCATTTGGAACCACATCCCTCAAGTCACATAATAAATAATTAATATTTTTTTTAATTTAGCCACACTGTTTTGTTGTGGTGTTTGAAGATATGAGGTTTGTTAAAGAATTCCTATATTATTTAAGTAACAAAGGAAGTAGATTCTTATTTACTAGGAGGGTCCAATGCAAAATCTGAATTTGGCATTCAAATTAGTTTTTATTTCCTTTTTTAAAGAAATGGACTGCGCAAAAAGCTCAACTCATGACTTCATAAACACAACCATGTCATACAAGAACAGTTACCCACAAATGACCTAAAATATGAGATTATTTTATTCAATAGGTTGGTCCTCATACATAGGAATGGATTAATGCAGAAGGATTTGGAGCACGATAACATTGCCAAGTTGTTAGCTTTCATAAGCTAGAAAGGACACTTGTCCATGGTTCATAATATGACATTTCAAAATAGGGAAGGTTGTTAAGATGCCAGTGCTACTCTAAATGATGATGATGAAGATGTGAGAGTTTGAACTACTGAAAGCTTATTATCAAGAAAAAACAGGCTACCAACTTTATGCCCCATACCAATCTTCTCATCTTGAGATCAAGAAAAATACATAACGAGGGATAAAAGCTCATTGGAGATTTTGTGTAATCTTGGAAATGGTAAAAAAAACTGCTGGAAAAATTAGGAAACCAATGAAATAGAAGATAAGAAAATGGAATAATTGAGCATTGTTGAGCTCATGTCTTGTAATTTTTGTAGGGTTACCATTAGACAGACTGGGAATATGTTCCTTGGCTCTTGAATTGATGATCCATGGATGTCGGACAAATACAAAGAAAGATCCCCATACTAAACCACCAAACATTTACCATAACTGAAATGGGTGCAACCACTCAAAGTGTCACCCTGCACAAGCACCTTGGCAGGCACAACTATTTTGAAGAGAGGCTTGCAATGAGAGACTCCTAAAAGAGATGACTAAAACAGAGACTCTTAAAAGAGATGACTAAAACAGATTTCTCACCATTATGATCAGAACTCAAATGAGACTGCATACTAAGACAGTAGACTCAGTGCTAAACCTGTTGTGTTTCAATGTTTTGAAGAGAGGCTTGCAATGTCAGTGTTAGGATGTGATACCCCGATAAGGGTAGGTAGTGTATGAGATCTTACATTACTTGGGAATGATAAGTTCTTGCTCTCTATAAGGTTTCAATAGGACTCTAATTGTATCATTGACTAGTTTTTTTAAGTATAGGCCATGTGGTTCGGGCCTTCCATTGGGGTGTTACAAATGAAATCAGAGTGTATCCCAACTAAAAATGTAGGACTCGAGCCGTGCCACCTACGGGAAACAGGCCTGATAAGGGCGTCGGGCATTTAAGGGGGGAGATTGTGATACCCCGATAAGGGTAGGTGGTGTATGAGATCCCACATTATTTGGGAATGAGAAGTTATTATTCTTTATAAGGTTCCAATGAGACTTTAATTGCATCATTGACTAACCCTTTTGAAGTATAGGCCATATGATTTGAGCCTTTCACTGGGTGTTACATAGGAATTGCGTTAGACTGATTTTTGTGAGGATTTTGTCTGATTTGTCACTAGTCATCAACTGTGGATTGTGTGTATAATGAGAAGGATTTCAATTTATTGAATGGTATTTTTATTGTAGTCCTCTTTTTGAGAAGAATGGTCCGTCTTGATTAACCCAAACTTTGGATATTGATTTCGCACACATTAATATTTGTTAAGTAACATTACTAATGAGAAGTTTTGGGGTAACTGAAAAATCTGGCTAATCTGTGCTTTAGATATCATAGTCAGCAATCAATTGAGATTGAGAACATGGGTACAGCATGTTGCATTAAAATGCAGAGACTCTATGGGGGAAAGAGTAAATATTACAAATAGAAACATCAATTGGCCTCTCAAGTAGTATGGAAGACAGAAACAGCTTGGCTACTTCTATTTGGGTAATTTTGATAATTAAACAACCTGCTAAGGATACTTTGGATAATTTTTTGACAAGAGTTTCTAGTTTGCTTTCTAAAGTGTGACTTTCTACCAAAAAGCCGTCAGCCTGGATTTATGTCTGTGCCATGATCAACAGCATTATGGTCTTCTTATGCTTGACTTCCAAAATCTGCTTGGGGAAACGATTTCATCTGTGTTGCTACATTTTAATGATGAGTTAAAAACTGAGAACATCACTCCTAAGTGTTGCTCTTGTATATGACCCATGTACTTTGGCTTTTGCCCATTCTTATGATCCAAAAAAAAAAAAAATGATGAGTTAAAAACCTTGTACAGTGATTGTAGGTGAGATAGCAAATTTCGCTGCTTATGCATATGCTCCTGCAATTCTTGTAACTCCATTAGGAGCTTTAAGTATTATCTTCAGGTATGCCTTATTTTATGTTTCGTTTAGTGTATTCAAGAGAAACCCTTGATTCTTTGGATATTCCCATCTACTGTGTATGTGTATACATAGGTCTGCGTTTGGCTGTCAAGAATACTGAGAAAATGTCACTATTCAGTGCAGTGCTAGCTCATTTTATTTTGAAGGAGAAACTGCATATTTTTGGCATTCTTGGATGTATTCTCTGTGTGGTTGGTTCTGTAACTATTGTTTTGCATGCTCCTCAAGAGAGAGTAATTCATTCTGTTAAGGAAGTGTGGAATCTTGCTACAGAGCCAGGTATGTGAAAAGTGATACTTCAATTGTTTCGTTTCAATATTTTCAGATTTTACCAAAGTAAATTTAAGGATGGTTTTTCTATTCTATTGGATTTGGAGCCTTCTGGTTATGCCTGTTTAGGTAGTGTGCACAAGTTCTGTAGAATGTTCTTTCCTCAGTATGTTGATATGTGCTGCTTAAATTTTGTTATTGATGGCATCTTGTTATTTTAAAGGGAGATGCTAAACTTCTTTTGCTGTTTTTTATAGGTAAAAATAATTTTATTAATGAGAATCATATAGGTGTTGCCCAGGTACACAGGGACTGTACAAAAGAAAACACCTACTACATTCTATGAACCAGAAAAAGAAACAAGTAAATCATGAACACTAGTTCCGTCAAGCACAATAGCAGAAAACCAAAGCAATAAAGTGTGCACAGAAAGCCTTTCAAGTTTCTCCAAAGTGCACATACCACAACCATTTCCAAAAAGTGCTTTGTTGAAACATCCTCAAATTACAAACCCCTAATTAACCATTAGAAATTGGAGAGCAAACTTTGTTCCAACTGAATAAATAGAACCTGGCCTCCTGCCCAATTCCAACCCACAAATCTTTTGCTGTTAAGACCGTGGTATCATTTGACTATTACATGTTAATAATTTAAAGTAATGGTGTCCTTTAATTTGCTATGTACAGAACGGTAAGTACAAAACCAAATATATAAAGCACATGCAGAAGTTTAGGAATCAGTTGGGAAGACAATGTAGTTCATCATAAATCGATATATTGACGGTTTGCTTAGGCCATGAGGCTTCTGTAAAATAAAAATTTCAAGTTCTTGGTTTATGGATAAACGTATGAGTTGAAATTCCAAGTACTTAACGTTGCCTTCAACAGCTGATTCTTAAACTTCTGCATGTGCTTTATATATTTTGTTTTGTGCTTACCCTTCTGTATATAGCTATTCAAGGGGCACCATCCAATGTAAAAGTTCTGTTGAAGTGTCCAGCTCAAACAATATTACATAATCATATGGGGTTTGTGCATTACCATATGATGCCGTGACCACTTTGGGTTCACTAAACTTACAACAATTTTTGTAATTAACAGGATTCGTTGTCTACATGTGCATAGTTGTGGTTCTGGTTGCTGTTCTCATTTTCCGGTATGTACCACGCTATGGGAAAACCCATTTGGTGGTGTACATTGGAATTTGTTCTCTCACGGGCTCTCTAACGGTCTGTTTATTATCTTTTGAAACTCAGTAAACAATTTGAGTTTCACCTCTTCCTAGTTCTGACATTCTTCCTTACTTATCTGT
Source organism: Platycarya longipes (assembly GCA_036559045.1). Taxonomy (NCBI): domain Eukaryota; kingdom Viridiplantae; phylum Streptophyta; class Magnoliopsida; order Fagales; family Juglandaceae; genus Platycarya; species Platycarya longipes. The sequence continues at coordinate 23,963,357 of CM071789.1, read as the reverse complement.
AGGTTATGAGTGTGAAAGCAGTGGGGATTGCTTTAAAGCTTACATTTTCAGGAATGAACCAATTTATTTACTTCCAGACATGGTTTTTCACAATAGTTGTGATAGCGTTTTGTCTTCTGCAGATCAACTACTTAAACATGGTAAACTTTCAAACCATAACTGTCAAGGCATATGCAATTAATTTAGATACCATATCTGCAATTAGTCTTTGAGATATTGCCAAAGAACTTCAGGATTGCTTGGTCCTCAAGACCTAATATTAGCTGTTATTCAACCACTTCTCCAAGTTTCTTTTCCTTGGTGACTTCTATCATACTTGAGATATACTAAAAGACCAGAGATTCAAGTCAGTTAAAAGTTCTTTGTTTGTTTGGTGTTTAGGCTATGAGCCATCTGTACTTCTATGCGGAAGGCATGGCTGTTCAAAGACCTATTATCCTTCAAAAAAATCTCTTATTACTTATACGGATTGATTGCAAATTTCGCAGGTTGACCAGCAATTGACTTGCTTATTAATCATGTCTTATGAAATCAACTTGTTTTGACCCAAACCCATATATATCAAATCCAAACTAGTTTATTTCGTATTGTGTTCGTGTTGGATTCACAAGTTATGTTATATATTGCTACCCCTAAAGCCACATTTGGGCCCATACTCCAAAGGACTAATTGATACAATCAGAACCCTTGGAATAATTATAAAGGGAAGAAATTTTCCCTCCAAAGCAGTGTGGGATTCCATCCACCTTTATCTTATATGTAATATGGAGTATTTTAGTTCCCCTTTTTGAATACTTTACGTCCTCGTCAAGGCATCGAATCATCATAGATGGCATGACACCAGGAGAAAGGGCAAGAACTATTTTGTAATAATCTAATGACGCCGGAGCAAAATAAGAATTATTCTGACAGTAGTTAAACAACAAAAGCTAGAGATTGAGATTGAGAAACACAAATAGAGAAAGAACTTTGAGATTAAGGTTTCTTTAGAAAAATTGGAAAAAAATAATCTTCTACCATCTCAATATCATCAGACTCTGATTCTCCTACATCACTTAAGGAATGCCCAAGGCACATAAGGGCTTATACTCTAAAAGAGTTAATTAATGATATAATTGGAACCCCTTAGAATCATTGTAAAGGGCAAGAATTCTTCCCTTCAAGTTGAGGGATCCCATTCTCCATATTCCCATACACAATCTGGGATATGAAATATGTAACAATTGTGCTCCTATGAATCCATCTGCTTATCCTTGTAGTTATGAGTCATTGTCCCTAAAGTTTCAGATCACATTAAATGAGGTTACTTCGTCCAATATTTGACTAAAGAATAATTTTATTTGAAGGCTTTTACACCACACACCATTCACGTGACATAATTTGATTTTGAAAATAAATTTTACCATTTAAACTTACAAATCAAATTATGCTAGTGGATGATGTGTTGTATAAAGGCATTCAAATAACACTACCCTTTGTCGGAAAGTCACCCCACAAGTTATGGAAAACAAAAATTGTTTTTATGTTTTTATTTGGAAAATTACACTTATATGAACTACCTCCACTTTTGCACTGTGAGCTTCAAACTACCAATTTCCATGCCTAGTAGCCCAATTTGAAAATTTGGTTGCAACATACACTTCTAAGGTCCTAAAATAGTCAAATTGCCCTTACCTAAGACTGAAATGTCCAGGTTGCCCTTACCTGTGTTGCTGCTTCTTTATTTTTATATATAAGTTAAGGCACTTAAGATATTTCAGTTTTAGATGAAGTGTAGTTTAGAAATTTCAGGCCCTAGGGATGCATATTGAATCTGAAACTTCAAATCAGGGTGCCAAACTGAGGTTACATGAAAAAATGAGGGCTAGTTTGATAGTTTGAGAGGGTTAAAAGTAATCTTCCCTAGTTTTTCTTTCATGAAGTGTCCAATGCTCTTGGTTTAAGAATATGCTATTTTGGTTCTTTGAATAACTCAGCATACACTTCTTTCTTCCAAGATCATGTACCTAGAATTTATATGTCCATATTGTTCCCCACTAAAATCAATAATTTTTATTTTTAAATAAATAACTCAACAACCCTCAATTTAGGACATCACACTTTGAAGGACCGTATAATTTTTGTTCCCGCCCTTATTATTGAACTTTGCACAAAAATGTTAAAGATCTTCACGGCTTTCCAATCATCTATAGACTGCATAACAAAATCAGAAAGAACTACTACTTTTGTTTCCAGTTTTTACTTTCTGTCCTCGTTTCCCATTTTCATTTCTGAATGAAATTTTGCATTAATATTTTGCGTTAGATGTTCATCCTTTAATCTACTTGAACTTTCTCTAATTATGCAATTAGGAGATGATTAATATATACTCTGGATCCATCTTTGCAGGCTCTGGATACCTTTAACACTGCTGTTGTATCTCCAGTTTACTATGTCATGTTTACATCACTCACCATTTTTGCCAGCATGATCATGTTTAAGGTGATTTGATACTCAGCCTTCAATTATCCTCGTAATACTTGATGTTTCTTAAGCTATACCATTATTTTTAAGCGCTGTAGAACTATTAGAATTCAATGGTGCCCCCGTCATTTTGGCCAATGCATAGAAAGGTTCATATTTGCCATCCAGAATATGGCCCTCATGATTTATAAGCATAACCATGACAGTACTAAAGTCATATAAGATTTCTTTAAACGATACTGTTTATTGAATGTCGACTTGAATTTATGAGGATAGACGTTATTGAAAAGTTTGTAGAGAAAATAATCCTTGGAATACTTGATGTTTCTTAAGCTATACCGTTATTTTTAAGCGCTGTAGAACTATTAGAATTCAAAGGTGCCCTGTCATTTTGGCCAATGCATAGAAAGGTTTATATTTGCCATCCAGAATATGGCCCTCATGATTTATAAGCATAACCATGAAAGTACTAAAGTGATGTAAGATTTCTTTAAATGATACTGTTTAATGAATGCCGACATGAATTTATGAGGATAGACGTTATTGAAAAGTTTGTAGAGAAAATAATACGGCACTTATATGCTTACTGTAGGAAAGTTTTAATTCTGCCAAACTGTTGTGGCCAATTATTGTCATGCAAGTCCTTCTGTCTTTGTTTTAGTTGGAATCTTCCATGGTAAAAAGCTTACTTTATTTCCTCCATGCAGTAATGCTTGGGAACAGCTTCAAAAATATTGTGCTCAGGGTACAGAAGATTGTGGGATTTAGGAATAAGTTACAGAAATCTGAAACTATTTTGCATGAACTTCAAATAATGCAGATGCATATCAAAGTAAAAAAGGAAACTTGTGCTAAAATTCAGAAAACGTTTGAACTATTAAAATCCTAGTACTCGTTGGATGTGGAAGTTTTAGTCCTTTTTTTCATAGGATCGGAAATTCTTCAGGATTGTGAGTTCTAGTCGCTATCTGACTTTGAATCCTAATTTATTTGGATGTTTTTTTTTTCTGTAAGTAGATTTTACATTCATAAATCTTTGCATTGTACTTCAGTATTAATATAAGGTTTCATTGAGAAACACACAGACCAGTGAGGGAAAAATATTTTAGTGTTTTTTCTTGTTATTCTATTGACATGGACAATCTTGCTGAGTCCTGGCCCCATTAATTTTTATGATGTTGCTTCAAGATTTCTTGTTATTTGCAAGTATCTTTTTTCCCGTATATGTAGTTTTTACTATGGTATTAGAGCAATTGGTTATGCTGTTCATTGTCCACACAAGATTTACATCTTGATATTGTATTTGAGTAGTTTCAATGGCTGGTCAATTTCTACAATGTTTGAGGTACCTTTTTTTAGTGGTTCCAATCATGCTGAGGAAATTGAAGATGGATAGTTTTAGTCAAAAGAAATTGTACAATTGCAATCAAAGGGAAGGAGAACAGGCACAAAAACACGAGTATCAAAGTTTTTGAGTAAAATAACAAGTAAAATATGATTTGCTTCTAGCATTAGATGATTCTAGTACGTTCGAAGTGGTTGTGGCGTAGATAGCTATAGTCATCTAGGATGATATATATTTAAAGAAAAAAACATCGTATTTCCAAGCCAGTGCGGAGGGTATACTCTCCGCACTGTCGGCATGGTAGGCTTTAATTTATAAGAGAATTTAATTTTTAACTTATCATGAAACCAAGTTTAGAGCTCAGATAAACAAAGAGAACCACTATTTTCTTTGTTCCATGCCAGATTCATGGGATGGAGTATTATGTCCATGAGTAATACTATTGATTTCATTTTTGAGTCTGTAGTTAATCAATTGCTCCTTGAGGAGTTTTGCAGCAAAAATAGTTAGAAACCTGATGCCTCAATGAATTATAGAGGCAGACCTGTTACTGTTAGTGGAGTCCAGTGAAAATAGAAGAAATCATTCAAAGTCAAAGTAAACGAGCAAGTAAAAAGGTCTATGGTAAGCATGTGAAATCGTGTACTCTGGATGATGATAATGAGTATGAAATATGTGGAATTGGTGATGTCAGAATCAGTATTCCTGAGACTTTTGAGTATTACTTACATCATTATAGGTGTTCTTATATTCCTGGCTGCAGAATGCCTTCGGCCATTTGGAATTTTTGATGTAGTTACAAACATTCTAGAGAAATGATCTATTTACAGTTTTCAAAGGAGTGTTGGTTGCAGTGAAAGCACTGAAAGGAGTATCGCTAGGTGACATGCACTGGTTAGATAGAGATACCATGGTTGAACAGTAATACTGTGGTTGGTCATATGCACTGATACTTGAGAATCTCATGTTCAAACCCTTGGTGGTTGGAGCTATTTTTAATTCGTTTATCAATAACTTCTATAGAAAGGTTTTGGTTTTATATGCTCAAAACAAATGTGACCTTTTTCACGTTTTAAGATACTTATGCATTGATAGAAAACTGAATGAGGAAGAAAATTGTGTCTTGTTATTGATATTGAAATCGATATACCACCAAGCAATATAAAAATGTTTTGTAGTGGGGGTGCAATTTTCAGGCAGCATGCAGTTCTCAGTGCAGCAATAATAAAATTTTGAGGCGGAATGTATGGATCTTACTATAAGTGTTGCGGGTTTATAGTAGAAATTCTATGCTTAGGATATTGACTCGACTCATTCATTGTTAATCACTCATTTACTATAGCACTGAGGCAGAATGTATGGATCTTACTACAAGTGTTGCGGGTTTATAGTAGAAATTCTATGCTTAGGATATTAACGTGACTCATTCATTGTTAATCACTCATCCACTATAGCAGTGAGGCAGAATGTTTGGATCTTACCACAAGTGTTGCGGGTTTATAGTAGAAATTCTATGCTTAGGACATTAACGTGACTCATTCATTGTTAATCACTCATCCACTATAGCACTTAGCCATTAAATGCCTATAGAAGTCTGGCTTAACTAGCCTTCGTGTTATTTCATTCTACGGGCATTTGGTTGGCAAATGCTTTCATTCTCAAAGTCTAGATATCTAAAGTGGACTCTATAGCCAGACGGAACCTATCATAAGAAGTATCCTCGGCTGAGATATTGTGTTTGATGAAGATCAGTTACAAAAGGAGCAATTGATAATATGCTTGAAATAGAATATTTTATAATTATCAAGATATGCCTATAAATCCTTCTAGGATTGTAAATCTTTTTAAGATTGTGAATCCAATTTGTGAACTTTATAAGTTTTTGTGTTGTACTTAAGAGCTAATTTAAGTTTTTAGAGAGAGGGAAATTTATTGCTATTTTTTTTCTTTTTGATTTTAGTTTTATTTTCTTCTACTTTGCTATTACTTTCTTGTGCATGCTTGGTAGATTCTAACAAATACGGTTTGGATTTCTAAAATAATTTTGTGACATTTAAGGTAATCTTGTGTGTTTATGGAATTTTCTTTTTGTTCATCTGTTTTGTCTTGGATTTGTATACTTTTTACTGTTCATAATCTGGTTTCTCCTCTATTTCTTCGTTACAACTGGCAGGATTGGGACTCACAAGATGCATCAGATATTGCAACTGAGTTGTGTGGCTTTATCACAATATTATCAGGGACATTTCTCCTTCACAAAACGAAGGATATGGGAAATAGTACATCTGTGCAGCCCCCTGTTTTTACAAGCCCAAGCCACCACAGTTCGAACTCCGATTGCAGATAGACCCAAATATTGAAGTGATCTAAGCAGCACCATGGCCATCTTTTAGCTATGTTGCCTCTGTAAAAAAAAAAAAAAAAATTGCGTTTGGACTTGAATGAATCTTGATGTCAAAGACGAGAATGAGGAATAGGTTTTTAGCAGAAGGTTCTTCTTAAATTGTAAGCAGTATGTAAATCAGTTTGATATTTATCAAGACAGAAAAAAATACATGTAAAGCTTGTGAACAACATTATTTTTTCCTCCTCTCTTAGGAGAGAGAGGGGGCAGTGAGGAAAGGAAAAGAAAATATTCCTCTTGTCAATGGGAGAATGTGGTGATATTTTCTAAAGTTTTTTGGGGTCCTAGCATACTTAGTTCCAGTTGTCTTTGAATTAGTATTTTTCCTCTTTATGTGACCTTTCAGCATTTGATCTGTTTGGCAAAAATATGGCTGTTCATATTCATCAAGAGAAGACAAAATGTTGACACTTCTAGTTTAGCTTTTTCACAAATTTATCCCAAGGAAATCGTTGCAAGGCCAAGAAGGGTAAATTTATTTTTATATTAAAATTAATTTGGAAAATTTGGAATGATTAAAAGAAAATATTAATAACGGTTGTATTATCAAAAGCTAAACCTTCAAATAGAAGAAAAATCCTAAAGACTTCTGCAGACTCATGTGAAAAGATAACTCTGGGAATAGGCTGATGGAGTTTCTACCTAAACAACAATGAGCAGTAGATTATCCAGAAAGAAAAGTTGATTTTAGAGGATCTGCATTCTGCATCACCAATGCCCAAAAAGAGTCAAAAAGACGATTGCAATGCCATGTGGACCCCATGTGTCTTGCCATTTGATGTTAACTGACGGATCATTAGATAAGGAGTTGCATAGAGTGGCGCCCGCAAGTCTTTTGACGTAAAAAAAGAGTAGATGAAAAGCGAAAAGGCTAGAGAAGAGGAAAAGGAGAACAAAAGCGTAAAATTAAAGTTGCGTTTGGCAACCGGAGATTACTTTAATTATTTAATTAAAATTTTTTTTGATACTTTAATTATTTAATTATTATTTATTATATTATTTTTATTTTTATTTTTATTTAATATTTTATTATTATTATTCATAATTTTTCTTTGACGCTTATCAACATCCAAATTTAGAATAGAGTTTTGGGATCCCGGTTTTTTTATATATATATATATATATATATATATATAAAACTAGATCACTCAATTATATCTTTTGAATAAATTTTCCGATTACAAAAAAATATATGTATATATATTTACTTAGTGATTAAGTAATTATTTTTCATAATATTGTGATTATTTTTTATTTTTTTAAATATTTAAAAGTATAAAAAAAATGAATGAAAAATACTTTTTAAAAACCAAATCAAAAGTATTTTTATTTTATTTATTTATTTATTTATGATCAAATATGATGAAAATATTTTTGATAAGTCTAATATAAAATTATTTTAATATTAACTTTTTATTAAATTTATATTTTTTATTAAATTTTAATAATTTATTTGAGAGTTAATACTAATACTCTTAAACTTTGGACTTCTAGAACGAGCAACTTTGTTGTCTGCAATCTGCGTCGACATCTCTTTTTCAACCAGAAAGTTTCTCATAAAGTAAGAGTAATTTGAACCACCCAACTTGACAGTGATAGCTTGAAGTGGATCAGGTACCATTTGCCTCACACAGAAATCCCTCAAACACGAAATGTATGCCAACAAAACTTACTAGGACATGGCCAAATACTTTTAACCAAATTACAATTGAAAAATAATATTTATACTCTTAAAATATGTAAATATCACGTAATTATTTTAAAAAAATAAATAAATTATGAAACTTATATGAAAAACAAATTAATTTTTTAATGGTATAATATTTATACACTTTATTACTATAACTATTAACATTCCTCAATTTAGTTGACTATGTTTCAGCCGATGATGGCTTTCAGCAGGCAAATAGCATGATAGAACTAATTAGCAGATCATAACTTTCTTCCTGTTGTCCCAAAACTCCTCCAAAATCTCTAAACGACAAACAATCGGAGCCAACAATCAAATAAGTAGTTGCTGAAGAGATCTATTATCTGCGAGGAAGAAGTTCATAATCATGCAAATAACTAGTGCACATTGATCAATTCATATGTCTAAAAATCCATTGACATCTTGTATCAATAACTTGCACGCACCGATCGAGAAAATAAAATGAGTTTATTTTGTTTGTTTTTATAGATAAGAAGAGATAAGATGAGTTAAGATAAAAGTTGAAAATTAAATAAAATATTATTATACTATATTTTTTTTAATATTATTTTTATTTTGAGATTTAAAAAAGTTAAAATTTTCTATTATTTTGTATGAAAATTTGAAAAAAAAAATGTAATAATTAGATGAAATGCGATGCGAAAAAAAACTTTAGCAAACAAGGCCAATGCAAAAAGAAAATGGAACAGATAATTTGAACCTATACCAAAACTTCCCTTATTATAAATTCACAATGTTGTTGCCAATTGGGGGAAGTAAATAAGATGTAAAGAGTAAAGAACAAGAAGGGAAGCCTTTAATGGCTGATTTGTTAAGAGGTAATAATGATATTGCTGCTTGAGAATGTTTGTAACTTAGTTTGTGTGATGGGACTCCCCCCATGTAACTTAAAAAAGGTGATATCAAACAGCCTCAAGGGTGAAGAATAAAGATGCAGTGTTTCTTGTGAGAAACTTTTGTTTGATTTTGGTCAAGGAAGTCCGATTCAAGTACAAAAGAAATAAAACGATTTTTCATGAACCCAGATTTCAACCTGCGCGGGTAGAGCCCGCATGATTTCTAGTCATGCCTGATAACCACTCCGGGATAATTTGTAAATAATAATGATATTTTAATTGAATATTTTTTGAGCTTTGAAAAAGGAGGATAAAAAGTTAGATAAAAAATATTATAAAGTTGAAATATTGTAAAAATATTATTTTATAATATTATTTTTATTTGAGAATTTAAAAAAATTGGAATAATTTTTATTTTTTATTTGAAAGTTTGAAAAAGTTGTAATAATTAATTTAAAAAAATTGTAATGATAAGTTTGAAAATTTTGTATTTGAAATATGTTTGAGAATAAGATAGAATGTGATGAAATGAGATAAGAAAATTCTTTGTAGCACCAGGGTAATAATCCCGACTCGACTACGCGTCCTACGTGGACGAGATACGACGTCGTTTGGTTCCCAGATTTTAAAACAAGAAGCTAATGTGCAGGAGAAGGGGTGATGCTTAAGCGTGCAATGGCGAGTATTGATCCCAAAGAGGTGAAAAAGGCTGGGAATGAACTGTACAAGAGAGAACATTTTGCAGAGGCTTTGTCCTTGTATGATTGGGCCGTTTCGCTGTGGCCGGATAATGCGGCCTACAGGAGTAATCGGGCGGCATTGACGACACTGGGGAGGTTAGGCGAGGCGGCATTGGAGTGTGCGGAGGCCATGAGATTGGATCTTGGTTATGTGAGGGCACACCAGAGGTTGGCATCTCTTTATCTTTGGCGAGTGGTGTTGTTTTTTTTTTTTTCTATTTTGTTTGCTTGATCATCTTCCTTGGAAATAATGTTTCTTTGTGTTTTTGGGATTTTTGCTTGGATTAGTTTGATTGCTCCGTGTTGTTTTGATCTTCGTTGTGTTTACATTGGTTTGGTGCATTTGTGTGCGTCTTCTCATTGAGTGATTGACTTTTGCTAACTTTTGTATTCTTTTGCACTAGTGAGCTGGACTCGTATCTGTTTGCGTTTCCTTCCTCTCTTTCTTCTTCTTCTTCTTTTTTTTTTTTTAATAATAAAATTATGTCACGTTAGCCGCGTGGTCGTGGTGGGGATCCCCTCCTAGGGATCCCTAGCATTACTCAATGAGATAAGATGAAAATTTTGTATCTCATCTTATGATTTCTCCAATTTTCTCTCTTTGATTTTTCCGATAAAAAAAAAACTTAATTAACTTTTTTGTTTTCTTGGTTTTTTACTTAATAATTAAAGAAGCGTTTTTTAATGATGTTGTGCATTTTTAAGAAAAAATATTTAAGAATATAAAAAAAATTGCACTCAATTGAGAGATCTTGGAAAATAGGCTTCGGGTGAAGTAGCATTACTTTTAATATATATATATATATATATATATATAATATTATATATTATGTCCTCATTTCATTTGTTTAGAATCTGGAGAGTACCAAAACTGGAAGAGAAATTTGGATATTATGATCAACATTGTCATTCTGTGTATTTTTAATTTTGAAATATTTCATTTAAGAAAGCTTATAACATCTCAAGGCTTACAATTGACCAAATGCATAAAAGACATTCTTCAACATCATATACATCATCTGAAAAATTAAGGGCAGATTTAGCTATGTGATGGACAACCATGTTGGCCTCTGATAGCCAAATATGGACACTATGCTCCACTGTCCATTAGTTGCAACCATCTATTAGTTGCCTTGCATCTTCAATTAGCAATTCCCCTATGCTCCAGAATGGACACTGCCTCTATATCTGATCTATCACTTGCTTGGAGTCACCTTCTAGTACGACTTGCTTTAAGACTAGCTCCTTCTAGAAAACTATTGCCAAGAGGAGGCCGTGAGCTTTAGTATCAAAAGGGTTACTTGAAAGACATCTAGATGCCCTGAGTGCTCCTATAACCTAGCCTTGGTGATCTCTAATTACACTCCCACACCAATTCTACTTGTATTGACCCTCAAAGTAGCATCCTAGTTTGCATTATAGGAGCTCTTTGCTAGTTTTGACTATTTATGCACTTTTTTGAGTAGCTTGCATTTAATTAACATAGAAGGACTTGTTGGCCTCTTGGAAGGAAACCATCTCTGCTTTAGTTCTTTGGGATAAGATGGTAGGGTGTTTGAATCCTTTACCATGCAGTACTTCATTTCTCCTGCCCATATCCCCCTCAAAGTATCTGCTACTTCCTCGAGCTCACTATGGTCGAGCTGTTGTACTAGAGTGGACCACACATTGAAGAATTGATCACTGTGGCATGACATCCTCTAGACCCTAATACATCATCTTTGACTCCACGCGCTCTTAGCAGCTGCACATCTCCAAAGAGCATGACCTAAGCTCTCAAGTTCAATCCTGCATATTGGACACAGGCTATCTTCCACAATTTTCTTTCTCCTTAGATTTGCAAGTGTGGAAAGGGCTTCACTATATGCTCTCCAAATGAAAAGTTTAACAGTAGGTACCATCCTCATTTTTCATAAAACCTTCCACACAACTTTGTCCCTGGATCTACTCGAGGTTTCTCCCTCCATCTCAGATTCCAAATTCCTCTGATGGTAATAGCCAATTTTAATTGAGTACTGTCTATTGGTAGAGAATAGCCACACCAGTTGTCTTCCCTTCCTCGATCTCTTGAGTTGAGAACATTTCTTGCATTAGATCCTCTTTCCACAATTTCATCCTAGGATCAGTTATATCACACACTGTTTCAAACCAACAATCTTTAGATCTAGGAGAAGAAACCTGATAAGTTGGGCGGGTTGGGATCCACATCTCAAACCAAATATTTATGTTGTGCCCATTACCCACCCTCCACATTAAACCTGTTTTAAGAAGGGATAAACCTACATGAATGCTTCTCTAGACATATGATAGTACAACTCCTAGCTTGGCCCCTAATAGACCTACTTGAGAGAAGTAATTAAGTTTGAAGACTCTTGTGACTAATGTAGCATCTTCTAGCTTTGCTTTGATAGCATGGCTAAATTGAAGCTTCACAAGTCCCTAAAACCAAGACCGCCTTTCTCTTTAGCTGAGCTGAGTTGATTCTAAGTAATCCACAAGATTTTTTAGGAGTCTTTAGATAAAAGGCCTGTCTCTTTAACCTAGTTGATTCTAACTAGGTTAACCTAATTGTAATCTCACTACTTGAGTTGTCTGTCTTCGATAAAAGGCCTGCAGTTCTTTAGAATCTTTAGATAACTCCTCCTTCAATGCCCCCTCTTTCATTGTAGCTATGACTTCCTCCTTCAACCCTTTCTTTTCAGTAGCAACTCCCCTTGCTACCTCTTTCTCCTCTCATTGCTATCCTCTTGGGTTGTGGTGTTCTGTGGAGCCACCATACTTACACCCATTGAAGAGGTTAGCTTTCATTGACTGTGCACGTAGCCATGGTCCAAACTGTAGGGATTAGTTTTTATCCTGTTGTTTGTCAAATCTTGGCCTTGAGCAGGTCCTCCCCTTATGGAATAAAACCCCACAATGGAAGCAAAAGTTATGCAAGCGTTCATACTTAAATGAGATCCAGTACTGCTGGTTCTCAAACTCCAACCATTTCCCCCTTAATAGTGGTTTATGGAGATCCACTATGCCTTAATGCGAAGGCATCTCCCCACATAGATCCATCAGACTTTGTACACACCCTTATTACATCCCTAAGAAAGGATTCGAATTACTCCTCTATCTCTTCATTCATTGCAGCCAGGGAAGGTTGTGGCATTTAATCCAGAAAGATTCATAAAGAAACTGTAGTACATTAATGGATACAGTCTCATCAACCTCTTGTAAGGTTAGTAGATTCTTGTCAAAAAACCATGGTCTACCACTTAAAGCTTTGTCTTTTATCTTGTACTTGTTGGAACTTTATCAAGAAGCATTAGTTATTTAGGTCCTTGAAGTGCACCCATCCCTCTAGTGTCCAAACTTGAGACATTGTCACCCTAAAGGCTTCATTGTTGACTTTTTTATTAGATAGAACTTTGTAGTGATACCCTCGCATATTCCCCTCATTTGCCCCCTCGGATTTGATTTGGACAATAAAGTATTCTTCCTTTGACAAATGGAGATGTTCTCATCGCTTTGTTGAGTCTTCTTCTACCATTTCCACGAAAGCCCACACACCCTCACAACCAGTGAGATTTAAGCCTTTGTCGAAGAAACAAAGGCATTAAACCCTACTCAGTCTCGAGAGAGAAAAGAGGGACCTGCTTCCTTTCAACGATTTTTCTATTTGCCATTTCATGTATTTAGACTTAGGATTTGTCCAATTTTTAAGAGAAATGCCTCATTAAGGGAATGAGTTAATTTTCTCCATAAATATAAATATAAATATAAAGTATGTTACAAAAAAAATGAATAAAATTGTTCCATATATAATTGACTCTAGTGGGTTGATGCCCCAAGTCCAAGCACTTATCTATCACTTCAGAAGAAATGATATAAAAGTACTTAATGTATTATATAACAAAAATAAAAACTATTTGAATAATCGCTCAAAAAAGTATTCCATTTGATTATGTAAAAAGAAATCTAAAATACAATTCACTACATGAATAAATTATGTATATAATAACCATATTCTAAAATAAGACTAATACAAATCTTAAAAACATACACATGTGATAAACTTAATAATACTTTTTAATAGTCAATACAAGTCTAACTTACTAAAAACTAAGTAGCACAAAGGCAATCTCAAATGTAAAAGTATGTCATGTAATAATTTGAAATAAAATTTTTAACCCGTCTCTTTAGGAAAAGTTGTTTAAATTAAACTCGTGTAAAATGGTAAAAATATTCATAAAGAGAAAATATTTTGGATTTTTCAAAAAGGCATTGGTCATGAACCAAATTCATGTTTTTGAAGTTTTGAGTAGCGGGGTGAAAAGTAAAAATTTACGATGCAAAATAATAAATTAATAACTAACAAGACTCACTAAATTAATTAACTAAGAAGAAAATCATTAAATCAACTAATGATGAAAACATAAAATCTAAAACTAATTAAACACTAAATTATAAAGCAAGTTCATTAAATGCATTAACCAACTAACTAATGATGAAAACATAAAATCTAAAACTAATTAAACACTAAATTATAAAGCAAGTCAATTAAATGCATTAACCAACTAATGATGAAAACATAAAATTAATTTAAAATACTAAAGTTTAACATGCCGAAAATAAAACATCAAAATTAAATAATGCTAAACTAATAATCTCAAAGATAAACAATGAGAAATTTAATAAAATTAAATAAAAACTAAATAATTGAAAGAGCTAGCCAGATGAATGAAGATGACAATGAAGAAAGCTGGACAACGGTTGCAACTCCCCAGAGGAGCCCTTCAAATGCTGAGGTTGCTAAAAAGTCTGAAGCCCGAATGGATGAGTGCAGAAAATCGAGTGGGTCCCCAAAGATGGATTGTGGTTGCTTAAAGTTTAAGAGCACTAGTAATAAAGTTAACAATTTTTTTTTATTATTATTATTGATGGATCACTATTCAAAAGTTAAACAAAAATATTTTTATTCAATTTTCTTTACTTTCTATTTTTTTACTTTGATTAAATCTGACTAAATTTTTTTCATGTGTACAAAATTATACTTTTTGAAAATTTTTTTTATGGATCCATTGCTGGTGCTCCAAGCCGTTGGTTTGATCATGGGACCTCTCATACTAAATGCGAATTAAACTGCAGATCTGTGTTGTGAAAATAAACCAAGGAATAAGACAGGTTTACATTTTATTTATTATCATTTTTTATTTTTTTTATTTAATAATTAAGAAAGTAGCTATTAATAAAATTATATATTTTTGAAAATTTTTTCTAATTGATTAAGAATGTCAAAAAATATTTTAAAAAAAAGAAATACATTATGATAATAAAATGATAATAAATAAAAATAAGTGTATTGCGGATAATATCATTTCTCTAAGCCAAGTGCAAGTTGTGGCGCCCCCACCCCTGTATTTGTAAAGCTGAATGAATAATATATCTCTGCTGCCGAAAATAAATGTGCGGCTCACTCTCCAAATGAATTGTGGCGCCTCATGTCCGGTTAAGTACTGAAAAGCATAAGAGTGACGCCTCTAAGCCTCCCATGAAGACGTGCTGTGAGCCAAACGAATATATATATATATACACATACGTACATATATATATTAGCTCGGGAGCAACGTGCGAAGCATGTTATCTAGTTAATTGAGTAAACATTTTTTATTATAAATATAATATAAAAGTTTATATAACACGAGCATGTATTAATAAATTCTCGATCCATCTCTTATTTTTAGTCTATGTATTAAGTTTAGAAGTAATTGATTTGCTATATATCATGACTTCCAATATTTCAATATTATTTGGCTAAAATTATTATAAAAATTATTTATTATAATTAGTAAGCTGCTGCAATATGAAACTACATTAACTTAAAACTATAATTTATTAATGAGAAGTAGTAAAAGAAGTTTAACTATAAAAAAGATTGCTATCATTGTACTATTTTATAGTTAAATTTTGATAACAAATATCTTATCTCATTTAGTATTTATTGAATATCTATTAAGATTAAACAAAATCAATTTTATTTTTTGAGAAGAAGAAATAACATTTCATTCACATTTCAGTCATTTTCAAACTAGCAAGTTACCGGTTACGGATACAAGAAAGAATATCCTCTAACACTATTCTCTCCTCAGAGAGTTTAAATGCTTCCTTAATTAATACATGTGCAACCACATTAATCTTTCTTAAGACATGACTTACAGGCCAGGATTGAAAATAATCAAGCATACTCTTCGTGTCCTGTATTAGTAAACCTGGGGGGTTCCAATTTTCCGATTCACCATTGAGCTCCTTCACAACGTTCAACGCATCTCCCTCCAATATAATCGATCGCATCTCAAGTTGTTTACACAGCATCATAGCTTTCATGACTGCAATGGACTCTGCCAAAAAAGGGTCCGGGAAAGCGTTTCTTTGAGACACCAACGATGCTTTAACATTTCCAGTCCAATCTCTCACAACTACACCGATTCCAACTCGACCATTCACTGAATCTGCCGTCGCATCCCAATTGATTTTGTGCTTGTTCTGAAGGGGTGGAATCCATGGCAGGGAAATTGGGACTCCATTGTTTCTGGGCACGACCGGCAAGTAATTCACATCTCTATAATCCGATGCATTCTGTCTTGCAACATTTGATAAAACACCAGAGCCATCGAATTTGTTTTCCAATAAACAGTAGAAACGAAAACCTCCATTTCTTCCTTGGAAAGCACCTTAAACAAATGACACACCAAGTCTTTGAAGTGGGACGGCAAAAACGACAAGCTCGAACCCCATACATTTTGGGCTGAAACACACGACCACATCGCATGTAATATGGACTCCACTTCCAATTTACAAACTGGACATAAAGGGGACTCCCTTATTTTTCTCTTGTTCAGGTTCAGATTAGTAGGTAATGAATCATGAGTCGCACACTACAATAGCATTTTACTAGCGTTTGGAGACTTTATATTCCAGATTTTATGCTACACATCATTCTGTAGATTATTAGTTGAATATTGACCCGATGAATCTTGCTTCAGCTGGCAGAGAAGGTAATAAGCACTTTTGACTGTAAATTTGCCATCCTTCGTGCCTCTCCATACAAGCTTATCCGGACTGCCACATAAACTTATTGGAATCTTGCTTTAGAGAGTAGCCTCCGACTCAAAAAAAAATATCAAGACAGTAAATTCAAGTTCTAGGTTCTCGTGTCTACATTTATTAGCTTGCTCACTCGTCCACTTTTATAATTGTCTGGTAAAAGAGATTGCACTTGAAAAGTGGAGAGTTGGGGAATCCATTTATCCTTGCCAATGACCACTGATTCCTCATTCCCAATACTCCAAAATAAGCCTTCTCTCAACACTTCTTTGGCTTCTGAAAAACTCCTCCAAAGATAGGATTCGTTGCTACCAATTTTGCTGTTCAAAAAATTTGTCCTGCTATAATATTTTGCCTTGAGCACCCTCGAAGCCAATGAGAGCGGATTTTGAATGAGACGCCAACCCTGCTTCACCAATAATGCTACATTGAAAAGCTCAAAATCTCTATATTTGAGTTCTCCAACATTTTTAGCTTTCCTCAATAGGTTCCAAGGAATCCATTGCGTCTTTGTTCTACCTCCTATACTACCCCACCAAAATTTTTTAACTTTCCTATTTATCGCTTGCATAATGGTTCTTGGAAAGTTGAAAATGCTCATGCAATATGTTGGTACAGCTTGGACAATAGCCTTGATAAGAACTTCTTTACTTGCTTCAGAAATAAACTTCACTTTCCAATTATTCATTCTACTTATGATCGAATCAAGAACTGGTTTGAATGCCGCCAATTTGTTCCTTCCTACATAAGCCGACAATCCCAAATATTTCTCAAAGGATTTCGCCTCCCTAACATTGGCTGCATGGAGTATAGCTCTCTTGATCTCCAGCCTTGTATTGTGGCTAAAATAAATTGAAGTCTTGTCCATATTTAGTCTTTGTCCTTAAGCTTGTTCGAATGAGCACAATAGATTAGAAAGCCGCCACCATTTCAAGACATTTGCCTTGCAGAAAATCAAACTTTCATCTACAAAAAATAAGTGGTTAACTAGAAGGTTGCCTCTTGCAAAAAGAAAGCCAAAAATAAGTCCTTTTGCCTCCGCTTTATCCAACAAGTTCCTAAGGACTTCCGAGCATTGAATAAAAAGGTAAGGGGATAGTGAATCCCCTTGCCTTAGCCCTCGTGTGGGTTGAAACTGGCTTTGCAGCTCTCCATTGATAACCAGGGAATACTACACGGATAGGACACAAAGCATAGTAAGCTCGATCCACTCTTTGCTGAAGCCAAGCTTTTTCAAAACAGCTTCTAAAAATCTCCACTCAATATGGTCGTAAGCCTTACTCCTATCCAGCTTTAGTGCCATATAGCCTTTTTTTTTTTCCTTTGACTCGATACTTCATGGAATGCATTGCTTCATAGGCCACAATAATATTATCATAGATTAAATGCCCTAGAACAAAAACACTTTGAGCTGGAGAAATAATAGAGGATAAAATAGATTCTAGCCTATTAGCCAATACTTTTGACACAATTTTATAAAGAACATTATAAATATTAATAGGCTTAAAATCTGAAACAGACATAGGATTCTTCTTCTTAGGAATTAAGCAATAAAATTATCATTTATATCATTGAAGCCACTCTTCGATGAAAAAATATCTTTTACTGCTTCACAAACTCCATTGCCAAGAGTTTCCCAATTATCTTAATAAAAGCCTGCTGAGAAGTCATTGGGACCAGGAGAGCACATGGGATCCATTTCAAAAATTGCTTGCCTTACCTCCTAGTCGGTACTTGCTCTTTGTAGCTGCTCATTCATGTTAGGAGTTACTTTGAGCTCAAGATATTGAATTGCTTCTTCAATGTCGCACAGGTTGGAGGACGAAAACAATTGTTGGTAGAAACAATGGAACGTGTTGCTTATATCGCCTTGTTTGGTGATTGTTTTGCCCTTATCATTCAAAATTTTCCTAATTGTATTTTGTTTCTTTTGTTGGGATGCACATTTGTGGAAATAGGATGTATTTTTATCTCCACCTTTGAGCCACAATTGCTTTGATTGTTGCCTCCATTTGGTCTCCTCGTCCTCTAGCAAGGTATCCACTTGTTTTTGACTTACTTTGATTGTTTCATTCAGTTCACCTTGGTTGAGGCTTTGCAACTACTGAAGCATCTACATTTTAGCTTTAATTGTTTTCCTATTATTTCTTGCAGTAGACATAGCCCATGAATGGTGTTTCTCATGGCATCTCGCTAGGCCTTCTCTGAAACGACATAATGGATTGCTTCGCTCGCCATGAATTAACCAGGCGCTTTCAATTATTGCTCTGCTCTCATGCTTTCCAAACCAAGCAGCTTCATATCGGAACAACTTAGGAAAATAGGAACCCATTTCAGCTTTATTATTGCAGGTTATCAAAAGTGGGTTATGATCCGAATTCACAACTGTCAACACCTGCACCTCACAATTGCTAAAGAGAGAACTCTATCCAGCCTCTCCTTGGTGAAGTGCCTCCCCTCTCGCTTATTGCACTACGTGTACTTTGATCCAGTATAACCCATGTCGCTGAGCTCGCACAAAACTTTGTGAGAAACAAATCTTGCACAAAACTGTGATTACAAATAATTCATTGCTGAGACCTTTAATTTACTCCAATGTCTCCCATCTTGTGCCCTATTAAAACCAATTTTCTAGAAGTCTAATGTTAAGCAGAGGGAACTTTTGATTTCATGAATGTACCTGCACAAAATTATTCACACTTCAGTTAGCAGTGAATTTTTTTATAAATGATTCACATAGATACATAACCCTAGATGAAGATAGTTGTTTATGTCTCGCCTGAAATCAACTAAAGGACGAATATAGACCAAATAAATGAAAGGCTCTCATAATACTCTGTGACATGGTGAGAAGTCAAAAGGTTTATGAAAAATTACTATAATATTTTACATGAAACTCACTCATATATACCAAATGCAGACTGTAAATACAAATACTTTTTAACATAATGATAGAATAAATATAGTAAAATATTACATCAACATCAACATTAATTAAGACATGCGATTTAACATAATAGTCATATTTGACAATGCTATCTCATCGACTCTTGGATTTCCACTTTGAAAAACCTAAAACATTAGAGCAGGTGAATTATTATAGATATAATCATTATTATTTTATCTGATAAATACACATCCAGTGAGTTTTGAGCTCGTGACTTCACCTTATACTTGTGATTACAAATGGAGAAAATGAATAGACCTCACTGATACAACATGCAAATTATAATGATGGAAGATAGATATATTCTAGAACCAATTTTTGACCAATTAGATTTATAAAATAAATTATATCATAAATCACCAAGGCCATTTGATAGCGTATGTGATTCCTCGTATCTAAAATGATTTAAACCCGACTACAGAAAAAAAATCCTAAATACACAACACTTATATGCGCCATTGGATCACATCCACTTAAAAAAAAATCAAGTATGCAAAGGCCCATGAAATCCAAGTCTATAGGAAGAAAATACGAGAATCATTAATTCTACATGTAGTTGCTAGAGAATAGAAACAATGTTGGGATTTTCCCAGTTTCGGCGAGATAGGAAGCAAATGAGAGCTCAAAAACCTTCTATCTTCCCTTTCGAGTTCTCTTTCTTCATTTATACTCAAATTAGGGTTAGATTTTAAGAACTAATCACTATAAGGATTCAAATACTGAAAAGATAAGAATTTTGAAATATTTGAATTGAGATTCAATTTCGATTCAGAGTCCAAAATAGAAGATAATTTCTAAAAAGTTTGAGTTAAAATAGTTTGAATAATGATTATATATGTAGTAAAAAATCTAATTTAAATAATAGATTTTTCAACTTCAAACCAAGAATTAAAATCATTTTAAAAATATTAAAAAAAATAATAATAATAATAGTAATAGTAATGAGAAAAAAAATGTGTCTAATAATATTATCAAATGACGGGATTTGCGAAAAAGGATTTAGATTAATTAGGTTTTTTTAATCCATATTTAATATTTAATCACATATTAAAATTTGGATATAGATTTGCAATAAAACTAACTAAGATTTTAAGCTTTTATAAATTTTTGATTTTGAAATGTAAATCTAAATTCTTGTATTCAAGAAAATAAAGTTAATTAAATTGAATACTAATTAGCTGAATACTAATCGCCTTCAATTTAGTTTAGTTAGATGATTCCATTCAAGAAAATACGCATAGTATTAAATATTCCTGTGAGATTCTTGGTTTAAAAAAATCTTAAATAGAAGGTAAATGTTATAAAAATTAGCAAGTTTACCATGGTCAACAGCAAAGACACATAGTGGGCAATGACTCAAATTCCTTGCAAATTACTCAAAAGGATTCATCTACGAGTAGATATACAAATAGTACAAATCCCAATTTATGTTTGATTAGATGATTCAGTACAGGAAAAAAGATAAATAGTCTTAAATATTTTAGAACTTATATCTCACCATATTAAAAAATTATATAACAACATTAAATATTAACATATATATGGTAGAAGTCACAACTTAATTATCTCTTTAAATTGAATTATTCAAATTTAATTGAAAATGGTAACAATCCATATGCAAGTTAAAAATATAATTTATATAAAGACAAAAAATATGGAATAATGTATTCAAATTTATAATTTATAATTTATAATTTATAATTTATCTAATTTAAACAAACGGAATAATTTATATTAAATTCTAATATATATATCTAAATTTAAAATTTAGATATAATTTAAAATTATATATCTAGCGAATCTCATCTATATTTTAAATTGTATATCAAACTAATCTTATCTAAATTTTAAATCATATTTAGTGTTTTAAATATCTAGTGTTAAGTCACCGTCAAATTTAACAAAACACATAATAAAAGTTAACAAAAAATGAAAAAAATCTGTTAAGTAGCTTTTAGATGATCACTTATTATAATTTTTTTTTATAAGTAAAAATGTAATATATATTAATAGGAGTAAACAAGTACACTGGTTGTATATAAGCAAACACCTAGCCCATGAATACACGAAAACACCTATCCCATAAAAATACCCAAAAAATCCAAGCCCAAAATACCCATGAAATACAACCCACCTCCTAAACCCTAACCCATAGTTCCCATAGACTAATAACCTCCCAAAACACCATCAAAGATAACGTTTTCAAGATCTCCTCCCTTTAGTTTTTTCTCGACATAAACTATCGTAGTTGATTACCTAAGACAGACGTTGCAGCTCCCTGCTATTTTTAAATCTTGATTTGGTATCTCATGAGTGGCCCGCCTCAATAGCAGTGAGTAGTGTGTTGAACTGTTCTTCACATCCTCCATATGAGATTCCCACGACATGCTAAATCTCATTAAACTTTTGCAAAATCCAATCTGGTAAAAATCCAGCATTAGCTTCTCCCGACGTCAGCTTCTCCTCACAAGGCACCAACGACAAGCCCTCCCCCAAAATTGCCATTTGCTCTGTGGACGTTGTACACACCACATCTGTCGCACTGTTCATCTCCATTTTCTACCCTGAAGTTGTCTTGGACTTCTCGGGGATTACCTGAAACTTATCCCCAACTGAAATATCCTCTAAACCCAACTGGCCCCCAACCTCAAGAATGGACAACTCTCGAACCTCCGAACTCTCCTCGTTCATGTCTACAAAAGGTTGTATTTCCCAGCACATCGGCACCCCAACCACCCCTCCAAGGCTTATCGGTGTTTTCTATCCACCCTCTTTCGAAAACGACAACATAAATCCCAATCCACTCTTCGCAACGATAATCTCGTTCGCCGATGCACGGTTGTCGATGGTCTCCTCAACCACTATCGGGGTGGTCAGTCTCTCCCCTGTCACTGCCGTCCCCATCGTCACAAAGGTTGGGTTCTCAACACCTCTTTCTCGCGAAAGACTTTCACCCTGGCCGGCTGCAGGTTCGCGTTGGAAGGATCCAAACCCGAACTCAACACCCTTCGAATCTAAACTGAAAGCCTGCTGGGCCATAGACTGGGATTGCCTAGGCCAATTCTCTGCCTTAATGGCCCCAATAGAAGGACCAACCTCAGCAGCTTTGCCCTTTTCCAACCCAATAGGTTGGGCTGCTGACTGGGAATTAAAGAGTAGGAGTGGAGACTTCCTGGGCTTAGGCCTATCCAGTTTGCACCAAAAGGGTCCCCTTTTACGCCCACTCTGTATGGGCTTGTTGTGCCCAGGCCCAAAGCCCCTCTTATTCTCCCTCAACGGTAGCCTTCTTTCCCCTCCCTCGTCAACTCCACTTTCCTTTAAGAGACCAACATAGTTCAGCACCTATTTCATGTTCGTCTTTAGCGACCGTAATTGCCCCTGCAAGTCCAACAACAACTTTCGCATGTCCCACAATTCCTTATTTTCCGCTGGTACACTGACAAGTGGGAGGCTCGAAGCAACATTTTGTGACTCGGGGATAATGCGACTTGAACCAGCAGTCCGAAGACCTTCGTTGCTCTGAACATGGTCCGCCGCCATTGCCACCTCCTGGTACAAACGTCTGACCACCACTTTCCCCTTATCCATCTGTGCATGAACAGGACCGTCTCCCCCTACTTTTCCCTCCGGCATTTTTCCTGAGTGCATAGCGGAAAGGTTCCCCCGTTCTCCTTCGAAACCGCCTACAACAACATCTCCCTTATTTTCCTCAAACCCCATCCCCCCTCTCCTTCTTGAAAGCATAGAAGAGATCGCCTCCCTCCCTGGTTATATTCGGACAAGGCTACAAAGTAACCTCGCCGATTCCAACATCGTTGGGCTATGAAGCTCAGGTAACCCTCCCTGTTAGCCGAATAAATTTTCGGCAGCTTCTTTGCTCTTAGACTTTCATCCAAAACCTCCACGAGCCATTTGACCGACGAAAGGCCCAGAACAATCGATTGCTCGAATTTCCATCTTCTGGGTAACGTGAAGCAGATACCCATCTTTAGCTATCGTGAAACACTTGGATTCTATAGCCACTTCTGACGCTAATCCCATCAAAGCACCATAATTAGAGGTCACAATTCTCCGACGACATAAAATGTCGAAGGAAGAAAATGTTTCAGCAGAGATATCTTGCTAAAAAGTCAGGTCGTCAGAGAGTTGACCACCACCAAATGACCCTCGCCGAAGTCGTCGGGGACTGTCGACCTCGTCTATGCTGACGGTGAAGGATCACTCGCCGGTATGGGGTGGGTGACGTCGAAAACACAAATTTGAAATTTGAAAGGAAATATAGAGAGAGAAAAAACAGAGAGAGAAAATGATCTTATTATAATAGAATAGATATATATCTATTTTATTATAATAAATGGCTATCTAATGGTCACTTAAAAGATTTTTTCATTTTTTTTATTAAGTGACCATTAAATTTAACAGCCACTTATTATATCTAAAATATCATTTCAAAATTTAAAATATCCTATATTAATTTAAAACCAAATCATGATAATCATGAGTCTGATATATATTAATTAACTAAAATATAGAATCAAGCTCATGACTTGCTTTGAAAAATCAAATAAGGTTATCATGGTAATTTAAATACGTACGTGACTTTAAATTTTCTATTATCTAAATTATATAAAAAAATATTTATATATTACAATTTATATTACTACTTTTTCTTATCTTCAGTTATATATATATATATATATATATTTAACATTCCTTCAAAAGATTGGTACATTGAATCAGCCATAGATAAAATTAGTATATTTAACATTCAACCATAGATAAAAAAAAAAATAGTATATTTAAACATTCAACCATAGATCAAAATTGAAAAATTGAATCAGGTTATCACGATGATTTAAGTACGTACGTGACTTTAGATTTTTAGCAACATGAGTCTGATATATATTAATTAACTAAAATATAGAATCAAGCTCATGTATCTTTAATTTACATAAGGGAAACAGAGTATATAGGGGAAAACGAGATGAGTAGTAGTGTATATAGGAGAAACAGAGTATATTAATTAACTAAACTAACATGATAGACTAATATCATGTATTGGATATTATCTAGCAATAGTTTGAGGAGTTCATAAATATAAATGAATTATATTTATGGGGTATTCATTATCCAAACTAACATGAGTAACAGTTTGGATAATATCATGTATATAGGGAAAACATAGTATATTAATTAACTAAATTAACTACTCATGTTCATTCCAATTAAATTCCAGTAAGGTTTTAACAGCCTTAAAAATTAATTTAATGGATACAAACGCCATGGGTAATAGATGGATACAAACGCCAGAGTGTAGTAAATAATGAACTAGCAAAAATTAATTTATAACACACTAGAAAAATAATATTTCTGGCCTCTTCAATTCACTTCAAGGTGGTCTCCATTATGTTTTCAAGTGATCTTAGTATAATTTTGTTTTTGTTTTTGTTTTTGTTTTTCATAGGTCCAAACTTATAATTTTAGAAGACTGAAATGTTTTTTTTTAATCTGCAATAGGTTTCATGGTCCTCCAAAACATGTACTAGAAAATTCAAATGCCTCAAAAACAAATGTTTAAAATAAACAAGGTATAGTTTATTTTAAACCTCTATATTAACCTCTATATTAAAATTCTACCACCATTATGCATATTATATTTTAACCTCTATATTAAAATTCTACCACCATTATGCATATTATATATAATCTAACATCCTCTGTAAAATAAACAAATGCAATAACAGAACTAGCCAAACTCAAACACTTCAAAATATACCTTATGTAAAACTAAATCTCAACTGCTATTGAATATGATTTTGGACTCACAAATTCAGTAAAACTAAATTCTTATGTAAAATGTGGTTTTAGACTCCTAAATCGAAATTGAATCTGAACTCAACTACTTCAAAATTTTTATCTTCTCAGTGATTGAATCCTTATAGTGATTAGTTTATTTATCTCTCTGTTCAAATACCTAAACAGAAATCATCTCTAATTCAAATTTTTTGAAAACATCCTAATCAAACACATTAATTTCTTCCCCCTCTCTCTATAAAAACCCCACTAAACCTTGTCTAAAACACCCATTATTAGTGCCCATTATCTTGCCGAAAGAGTTCCTTTGTTTCACGCTGCTACTGCCGACAAGCATCACCATGCCACACCACCACGCCAAAGGAATCAACCACTTCCAGCTCTTGAGCCGTCGTTGCACTACCCAGACCAAGCATAACCCTCACGTTTCTCGGTAAAATTTAGCATTTGAGCCATAGATAGAGAGTGAAAACCTAGATATGGAGGCGCTGGTTAGCGTTTGAACATAGGAAATTACATGTTCTTATACACAAAAATACGCACGTAAAAAAAGGAAGACATTATTAAGAACCACCATTGGACAGTGAGGGACTCCTAATCCAAGTAGACTTTGGGGCTCCAGGGCAGTGTAAACCCTAGCATTGCAGGGAATTTACCAATCTTCTACGCTAGGGTTTTCGTTAGTGTTGGCAGCTGACGAAGGCGGGGGTGTGACGCCCCTAATTTACGTTCATAATTCAACGCAAATTGAAGTGTCAGTGTAAATAACGTTAGGTTACTCACCCCAATACTTATCGAAATCTAATGCAAATCACACCGAAAAAGTTCTAAATAAAAATTTTCTAATGATCACATAGTAAAATAAAGCCACAATATCCATATTATCCATTCTTATAATAACATTGTATCCTTACATGCATAACCCAGTTAGCTTTGTCTTACATAGCTTATTCTTAAAATCTAGACTAACTTCATGACCATCCAGGCTCCTCTGAGTTTTCTTAAGTCATCAAACCCTTCCTTTTCTCAGTCCTCAATCCTGCCACATAGTTATATTTTTTCAAAAATAGAAACATACAAGAGTGAGATTTTCTTGGAAATTTCAGTAAATATACACGTAACTTAATAAAAGCATAGATATCATGAAATAATCACATACAAGGCAGACTGTCAGAGTATGCATTTATGGCATGCTTCATGTGACTCATGCATGACTTAGACTTATGTTCTTCATAGACCCATTTCATCATACTTAAACTCCTATTTCTTTTCTTTCATAACATTGTGAGTTTTACTTGTTTCTTATTATCGACAGACATCCCTATCGAATATTACTTATTTCGTATCATCGATAGACTTAGGTCCCCTGACGGATCTTACTTATTTCGTATCATTGACAGGCTTAGATCCCTGTTGGATTTCATATCATTGACAAACTTAGGTCCCTGCCAGCACGTTAGTTTTACGGGCGTATCACTGGTCCCTATCATGACATGACTGACGTATTATTCTTTCCACTTGTAAAGTTTTCTTAACATATTTTCTTAAAACAGACTTCATGACTTATGACAATACATATATGTGACGTAATGCAACATACGCATAAACTTAAACTTATGACATGCATTTGCATAAACTTAGACTTATGACATGCATATTTTATGTCCATTTGAACCTTATAATATGTGAGAACAATTCTCAATAGCATACATCACATGCATATATATTTATGTCACATCAATTCATAAAGTCAATGTCTACTATGATAAACTCGGTTCTGATTTCAATTTTAATTTCATGCTTTATTAATACTTATCTCTTAAAAGTTAAAATATAAAAGTTGTAGATATCTGTCTTAGCTTTCCATAAACTCTTGAATCAGTTAAATTTGACATCAAATGAATAAGTTATGTCTGATTTACCAAAATGCGTCAAATTTGTCAATAATAATCCTATTAAGGCTGAAATTCACTAGAGTTGTTTCTTCATTCTTTTCCATAGAAAAACCTCATGTTTTCACATAATTCTCTTCATATAATATCATAGAATATATTTCTAAAGTCTCATAATTTTTCTAGTATTTTTTCATAACAAAAACCACTCCAAAATTCAATATGTTTCAATTTAACACATAAACAAAGATTAAACTCAAATAAATATCAAACATAATCCAATCACCAAACCATTTATTTTATGCCAAGATTAAGTTAATATATGCACTTACAAATTTCTCCTAAGCTTGATGGAGTGTTTGGAGTAGGTTTTGGGAAAATCTCCTTCAAAACTCTCAACCACTCTCTTTTGGGTTTAAGGTGAAACAAGTATGGTTTGGATGGAGTTTTTCTTGCTTCTTTCCCTTAAGTTGCCGTGTATGTCCACTGAAAAAGACCTTGAGGTACTTCTTACACTTAGAGCATTGGCATTGGATTAGCCAAAAATTTTCTTAAAAAAGTACAACTTTGCACAAATATAAAAAAAAAAGTACCACATTTGATCAAAAATGACACTTTTGAGTGTGAAAAAAAGGTAAAAAGTTACTTTTTATTTTGAAAAGTGAATAGTAAAACATCGAAACTCTTCAACTTTTGATCAAATGTGGCACTTTTTTTTTTAATAATTGTGCAAAGTTATACTTTTAAAAAAAAAAATTTGGCTAATCCAATACCAATGCTCTTATATATATATATAATGATTGGCATATGCATGGGTTAGAGGTAAGAGTGCATGAAGCACTCGGATGGTTATCTTCACCGAATAGGTGAGTTGCTTTCCCCCTCCCTTTAGGCATCATTATCCCCCTAATCTTAGGCTTAGTTGTTCCTATCTCCATCAAAGGATTATATTTGATCCACTTGCAACCTTATCTTAATCAAGGGCTCAAATGATTCCAGCACATGAGGGTAGAAACAAAATATCATGATGGTATCTTCTAATGGAGTGCATTCGGCCACTTCCATCCCAAATAAGTCTTGGATAAATTTTGATTATTTAAAAACTCACAACATGAAAGTTTTATATAATCCTCTTAAGATTCTATAAGATTTTGAATTATCTTATTCCGAGATCAAATGAGAGAGATATGATTAATTCATTAAAACACATCAAAACCACCCGAGAATACCCAATCCGAGTTCACCATTTGTTTCCTTTTGTTTTCTTGTCAACCAAGGCTTCTAGATGAATTCTCTCCTTTTGCCACATACCCCTTACACCTGTTAATATGTCAAAAAGAATAATAACCCATCAAAATTTTCGTCACATAGCCAAGATCAATGCACTTTGCTTAAGTTGGTTACCAGTTGACTGCTATTCTTGTCTGTCCACTTCACACCAGATTTAATCCTTGATCCGGTCCTTATTTTCAAAAACTCAAAACATGAAAGTTCTATATATCCCTATTAAGGTTATATATGAACTAGAATAACTTCATTTGAAACTCATGTGATAAAGGTATGATTATTCTACTGAAAGTCAATAGATCAGCCCGAGAATACCAATCTAGGCACACCAAGTGTTTGATAGATATGCCTTCTTATTTTATATGAAATTTCCTAGATAAAATCTCCTCATTTATCATATATCTACACACTTATTAAGGTTTTAAGATAATTGAAAAAATAATCCAAAGACTTAATCTTATTCAAAGTTCTTAGTCAACTTCAAAGTCAATGCCTATATATCCAAATTCAATTCTGTTACTTCAATCTCAATTTCGTATTTGTTTGAGTCCATATTTTAAAAAGCTAAAAACATAAAAGTTATAGATATAACTCTTAGGGTTATATAGGAACTGGAATAACCTTATTTAAAGATCATACGAAATAGTTATGACTAATTTACCGAAAGATGTTAAAACTGCTCGAAACAGACCAATCCGATTTCACCATGTGTTTCTACTTGATTTCTCCTTCAATTCCCTATTTCAAATTTTACTCTTGAATTTTCAAAGGCTATATCACCTAAATTGTTCTTTTTATTAAGCTATATAAAAAAGTAGAATAAGATAAAATAATAGCAATAACACCATAAAAGAATTTCTATAGATTTTGTTCCCCTTTCCAATACTAAAGAAATCCATATTTGTGTAACAAATATATTTCTAATTGAACTAAAACAAGCAAGCTAAAATAATTTTCACAATAAATATGATCATTCTATTATAAAATTAATAAAAGAAATCGGGTTGTCACATGGGGAGAGAAGATAAGATATAGTGTTGGTGGGGGATTAGTGCTGCGGCTGCTTTGAGCGAGAGAGGGATTTGGCGGAGGAGACGAAGAGGTAGAGAAAGAAGGGGAAAGAGGGAGATGGATGAGAAGACAGGGAAATAAAGGAGGTAGAGAAATGTTTACTGTAACTACAGATCAATTAAATAATAGAGGAAATAATAGATCTGTATAAATAATCTGTAACTACTGATTAGAGCCCCTTTATCTTTTGTAACAAAAGGAAAAAAATAATTAAATAAATTTGTATAAATCTCTATCAACTTAAATAATAGAGGAGGAAGAGAAACAGGGAAGCAGTACTTCATATAAATTATTTAAGGATGAAGAGTAATTTTGCTAGATGTAATTAGATATTGTTCACCCTTTCAAATATTTTATATTATTTAAATGTCTGGATATAATAAATTAATGTTATACAGGTAACTAGATATAATTATATAGCTTCAATTTAGTGTATATTATAATATTATTTCCTATATGTTTAATATTCTATCATCTAATTTATTGTATTCTTTAATTATTTTTGTAGCTCAGAAATTTAATATTAGATTTGTTATAATTATGCATTTAATATGTTTGTATCTAAACAGGTCAAAAAATGCGGACCGTCTATACATCAATAAAAGATATCACTCCAAGTATAACAAACTGAAAAATCAAGATAATCGTTGCAGACAAATCACCCAAGAGAACAAGTCAACACTCAGCAAAGAAGTACAAAAATTTAACATTAATTGATCATAAAGTATAGCATTCGTTTGCATATATTGTGTTTTTATGTTTTACTATCCTTTGCTATTGGATCTTAATCTATTTTATACATATTAGTCCCTGTGTTAATGATGTGTTAATTATCTTTCTACAACATATTTTGTTAAAAAAATAGAACAACTTTACGTGATTATCTTTTTAATTAACAACATAATATGTTAATTATCTTTTTAAAACCCAAAAATAATTGAAAATCGAACAAAATTATTTTAGTAAATTATTCATTAGAAATTTTTGTAGTAAATTATCCATCACAATTTTTATATTGCATAGGAGAATCAAGTGCAGGTTACAATGTTTGATAGTGATATTAACTCCTGGGACAACACTTTGCATATTTTTTGATCATATTACATCAGCAATGCATTTGTGAGACCAATAGATATAAAGTACAGAACTAAAGCAAATCTGTATCAATGGATTTTGAATTCTAGAACAATAATTGAGGATGTTTCAGACATTGAAGAGAAATTAGAGCCACCAAAATATAAATTCATCCAATTTAATAAATTAGAGGCTTACAAATGGTCAATTGCAGAAATAGGTAATTTAATCTTTATTTTTTATTATTTAATTATCAATATATTAACAATTTAAATTATATTTATCAGATATTTTAGCTATTGCGATCAAAATTAGGCCATGTAACGAGGTAATTTCAGCATATGGACCAACAACTATACAAGAAATATATGTTATTGATCAAAGGTAAAAATATAAGATTTCATGGCTTCTTAGTTCTTTTATAATTCCACTTCAATATTAATCTTGGCATCTTCTGTTAATTCTTTTTTTATTTCAATTTTGGCATCTACTGGATTTAATCTTGCTTGTGTAGAACAATATCCACTAGTTGAAAGAATTGTTTCCTTCATTAACATAATGAGAAGTGGTAAGATTGCGTTAATGAATATTTGTTTTGAAACGGTATTATTAGATTTTATAAAAGTAATGTTTGGAAACTGATTTTTGAAGATCATGGGAAACAACCTACAAAAAGAATCATGTATAGAGATTTACTAGAAAAGAAAAAGGAAGAGATCCGTAGAAAACAGAGAGAAAAATATGCTAGAAAAAAAACATCTAAAAGAAATTTGATTCAGTTAAATGATTCCACATCATTTGGTGATGATGATTTCATTTCATCTGTTGGTGATCAAATGACTACGTCAATTGATGAACCTTCAAACATTGATGCCCAACATATAAACAACGTTCAAGACTTTGGTCTTGTACAGAGAGTGTCAAAGAGACAACGAAATTCTCATGTTCATGTTGACATCTTTGAACTGGCTTCATCTCGTGAAGTATGTGTTCCTCTTGGTGATCATGTCTGTGTGATTGATTCAGAGACAAATTCATCCTTAAATAATCTAACGGAATCTTCTGGATGTCTGAGTAATTATATGGGATCAGCAAATACATACATTGAAAAAACATTCATCTCTGATCAACTCTTGATTCAACAGGTTCTCTTGGAATTATTTTTTCAACTTTATTATTCAAGTCGGCTTATATTCTTTTTCACTGAAATTCTAAAACACGTTATACAAATAGGCTCCATGTGTTGCTCGAGAAGAGTCAAGTTTTGAAACAAATACACCGACACCTTATAAGGGTAAAAAACAAATATAAAATTAGCTCATTCTTTTAATTCCATCATCAACTCTTGCTACTCTTCCAGTAGTATCCTTAGTCAGATCATTCAAATAATTGAACGAGTTTGCATATGTTGTCTTATCTACATATTTTAATAAAACATGTTAGCGGCACCACCGCTCTACTGGACTTAGACAATTATTGCAAGTCGTGCCATCTGAAGCATATTCTTTCGCATATGTACCTTGTTGCATACATTGTAAAGCAAAGCGATTTCATCATGAAACAACTGGCTTTTGTTATGCTGATAGTACAATTTCTTTGACCACAAATGATGTCCCTGATCACCTTTATGAGCTGTTCACCTCCAACACAGATGAATGTGCACATTTCAAGACCTATATTCGGACTTACAATAACAAGTTCGCTTTTACATCTTTTGGAGTCTCTTTTGATAAAGATCTTTGCAGGAGAAATATATGAATTTATATTTTTCAAACTCAAGGACAGATCTATCACTATATCAAAGATTTGCTTCCTTTAAATGTTTGTCCTTCTTATCTCTAGTTGTATTTCTATGATACCAAGCATGAATTAGAAAATCGAATTTCTGATTCAAACAGAATGGACCCATCAATTGTAGCTTAACTCATCGATATTCTTCGCATCAATCCCTATTCTTTGTTCTTTCGTTCTCTTGGTGATTTGCCGGATTTGGAAAATCAAGTAATCCATATAAGATTGGATGCTGGTCTAGATCAATGTGTGCTCAATACTCCAACATCTTCGCAAGTTGCAGCAATACGGATACAAAATGACAATGCAAATCAATTGAGAGGCCGAGACATTTTTGCCTTTAGTAATTATGGTGGAAGTCATATAGTTCAATATTATTTTGGTTGCTATGATCCACTTCAATATTCGTTGTTATTTGCTTTCGGCGATATTGGTTGGCATCAAGGCATTGAAAGGTTTAGTAGAGGAAGCATATCAATATGTAATGAAACAACTCGGTCAATACATCCTCACCGATGAATGTCTGTAGAAGAATTACTTGTAAGAAAACATCAAGGTTAGAGTGTACTCTTAATCTTTTCATTTTGTATTTAGTTTGTAGACGTCCAATTTATTAATATTTCATTCCCTTCAACTTTTGTATCATTAAACAGAAGAAGGAAGGATCCAACTGTTTTATGTCATGAATATTATTGCTACAAATTGCAAATCAGAGAAAATGTCAGATCAATTTTGTTACTATCTGGTCGTCTATTGCAACAATTTGTTGTTGATATGTATGTTAAGATTGAGTCGTCAAGATTAGATTATTTTCGAAGGAAACAACAACATATTCGATCTGAGTTATATCAAGGCTTTGTTGATACCATTACTCTTGGGGAAAATAATGCTTCTAATGTTGGAAAATGGATTATTCTGCCTTTGTCATTTATTGGGGGTCCAAGAGACATGAAAAAAAAGACATGAAAGCAATGATTTTAGTTCAGCGTTATGGCAAGCCAGACATTTTCTTAATAATGACGTGCAATCCAAACTAGCAAGAAATTTCAAATGAATTATGCATGCATGAGGAGAGTCAGAATTGTCTTGATTTGGTTGCTCGAATCTTTCGTGTAAAATTAGAAGAATCAAAAGATCAATCATTCAAGCGACAAATTTTTGGAAAAATCTCAGCATATGTCTATGTTATTGAGCGCCAAAAAAAAGGGCTTCCACATGCACATTTTTTAATTAAATTACAAAAGGATTGGAAACTCTATGCGCCTAAATCCTTTGATAAGATTATATCAGCAGAGATACCTGATAAAAATATGTATTTGCACTTGCATAACGCTATTGTCAAGCATATAATGCATGGGCGATGTGGAGTGTTGAATCCAACAAATGTTTGCATGAAAAAAAAATTGTTGTTGCAAAAGTCATTATCCAAAATATTTTGCATCATGTACAACCGTTGGAAATGATTGCTTCCCAATATATAGGCATTCTGACAATGGAAAAACTGTCAAAGTGAGAGGCCACAATTTAGATAACCGTTGGGTTGTTCCATATAATTCGTATTTATTTGCAATATTTGACTGCCACATTAATGTCAAGATTTGTTCTACAATAAAAGCAATCATATATATATATAAGTACATTTACAAAGGGCATGATCGTGTTGCTCTCAATATAATTTCTTAACAAAACAATCAACAAGTTAATGAAATTCAACAATTCTAATCGGCACGATAGATTGCTCTGCTTGAAGTTATGTGGAGAATATATGGTTTCATTCTTAATGAAATATACCCAGTAGTGTATAGTTTATATTTACATCTTGAGGATTAACACCAAGTGACTTTCCGAGCAAATAAAAACTTAATCAATGTTCTCAATTCTGATCGGTCTGCAAAATCGATGTTAATAGAACTTTTTGCATTAAACTGAGTGGATGAAAATGCTAGGACATTATTGTACAAAGAATTTCCAGAATTTTATGTCTGGAGCTAACAATAGAAAGAGTGGACTCCTCGAAAAAAGAAAATCGTTATAGGTCAAATTGTTAGCAAATTCATTTGAAAGTGAGAGGTCTGCGGATGTTACTAAATCATGTAAGGTCGTTTGAAAATCTTAAGATAGATGATGGTGTTGTAGCTCCAACATTTTGTGAGATAGCAACAATGCATGGTTTGCTACAAAGAGATAGTAGTATGGAATATTGTTTACATGAAGCATCTCTATATGAAATGCCTTCCAGTTTGAGACGACTAGTTGCAACTATGTTGGTTTATTGTAATCCAACAAACCCGAGGAAACTTTGGGAACGTTTTGAACAAAATATGTCAGTTGATTTTAGGTCAACTAAAGATTCTATATTAAATGTAAGAATGCAAGTTTTGCGCACAATCTCTTTTACACTCGAATCAATGGGGAAAGACATTAATTCTTTCCATCTTCTTGATGTCGACATTTGTTTTGATGAAGATGAATTCAAATATAGGGAAATCGATGATGAATTGGTTGTTGAAATTCTAGAAGAAGATATTGATGCATTTGAAGCCCTTAATAGTGAATAACAACATGTCTACAATTCAATGTTGGAAAAAGTTTTTTTACAAACGAAACTGCTACATTCTTTGTTGATGGCCCTGGTGGGACAGTGAAGACATTTATATACAAGGCACTTCTCGCTACAGTACGATCAAGAAAATTAGTAGCACTTGCAACTGCGTCATATGGTGTTGCTGCATCTATTCTTCCGGGGGTCGAAGAACACACTCGCACTTTAAGATTCCACTGGATACTGAACAAAATAGCATGTGTTATGTCAGTAAACAAAGTGCTCTAGCAAAACTACTACGTGTAGCAAGATTAAATATATGGAATGAGGCCCCTATGTCAAGAATACAACACATTGAAGCATTAGATAAAATGCTCTGAGACATCAATGATTCAAAGTTAACATTTGGCGGAAAAGCTATTATTTTCGGTGGAGATTCGCAACAGGTTTTACTTGTGGTTCTTAAACGAACAAGACAAGAACATGCTATTTGTGGCCTACATTGATCAAGTTTTGTTTGACTGAAAATATGCGAGTATGATTGGATCCAGTTTTTTCAGAGTATGTGTTAGAATTAGGCAACGGAATGCTACCAATCACAGTTGATGAAATCATAAAAATTTCTAATGGCATGCTTGTTCCCTATGAAGATGACTGTACTTTTTTGGATTATTTAATAGATGTTGTTTTCCATGATATTCATGAATATTCAATAAATATTTCAGTTATGATAAATCGGGCTTTATTAACACCAAAGAACAGTTCTGTTGATGAAATAAATGCATTACTAATTTATAGGTTTCCTGGTGAGTTTATGCGATATTATAGCTTTGATGAAACATTAGATGCATCTGAACAATCGGTTATAGAGGATTTTCTGAATACTTTGACTCCAAATGGACTTCCTCCTCATGAATTATTACTGAAGAAAAACTATCTCATCATGCTGCTAAAAAACATGAATCCTTCAGAAAGGATTATGCAACGAAACACGTTTAAGTTGTCGGGCTTTTGATCGAAATGTCATTAATGCAGAAATTGCAATTGGGCATAGAGGAAAAATAGTTTTATTCTAAGAATCTCATTCTTACCAAATATTGATGAAAATAGTGGATTCCCATTCAAATGAACTCAATTTCCTATTAGATTAAGTTTCGCAATGACTATAAATAAGTCACAAGGGCAGACATTGAATTTTGTTGGCATATACTTACCTCATCCTGTTTTTTCATATGGTCAATTATATGCGACTTTATCAAGGGCAAAAACTGTATCTACAGTAAGGATTCTAATATAGTCGATGTCGACTAAACGATGCGAAAAGAACTGCACAAAAAATATTATATTTATAGATTTATTAAGATTAGCATTTTTAAATTAATGTTATACAGGTAACTAAGTACAATTGTATAGTTTCAATTAAGTGTATATTATAAAATCGTTATATAAATTTTGAATAGAAATCTTTGTCTATTGATCTTGTGATAATCTAGATATATTTTTTTCTTTCTCCTACTTGGATTCTTGTGTATGCTTAGAGTGAATAATTTATTTTATTATTTTATTAAGGAGATGTGGACTAACCTAAGCCTTTTCTTGGAGGAAGGATATAGTAGTAGGCCCAAGAGTAGTGAAGCAAGGCCCATGGAAATGGGAAGTGGCCGACCATGCCTATGGGTAATAATGTGTCTAGGATTTTGTAAGATTGTGATGGACACTTGGCACTCTAAGAAACCTTCTTTGGTCTTCTAAAAATGATAGATTTTTGGGGAGAAAGAAAGCATGAAAGAAATAGATGTGACTAGCCAAATCTCTTAGAAAAGGAAGTGATAGTGACAAAAGAAGATATGCTATCATTGGAGGGGAATGATTCGGGTGAGAGGGAGCAAAGGGGTGAGCTGACTTTCACTTTGGTTTTCTCAAGGAGATCATATCTAGAAGTGATATTTGGTGAAATAATTGACAAGAGAAGAGTGAGTAACAAGTGGGTGAGATGACTTACCCTTGTATAGGTTTCGGCTATGTTGGTTTTGGGAGGCCAAAACCAATCCTAGCATGTGCTATTTTTAGGCACCATCTTGTCCCTAGAAGTATGAGTCTTTTATGGGTCAATCAAGTTTTGTGTCAACCTTTCAAGTGTCAATCATGCTCATATTATGTCAATCAATCAACTAGGGAATAGAGTCTCCTATGCTTCTCTCTTCACTTTGTTTTTCCTCATTTCTCCCATGTGACTCTCGGCCACTCCACTCTCCCCACTTTCTCTACTTTCCTTTACATTTTCTCACCTTCCAAACATCATTTCCTAGCAAGCTCAAGGGTTTTTCTTCAAGGATTTTGTGAAAGCATCTACTTTGGAAGGTAAATAAACTTTTTAAACTCTTTCTATTATTTCATGCAAAGATCTAAAGAACATCTATTTTTAAAAGTTTTAGTCACTATGTTTCCTTGTATTTTCTTGAACTTTCATGAAAGATCTAAGCTTTTTAGTTCTTTCTATAATAAAAATGAACACTAGAGTATTTTTGGAAAAATGACTATTTCTTGAAAAAGCCAAATAGATTTCTTCTAGCAAACAATTTTTGGATGTGTTGTGCAAATATTCCCTAAACTTAATCTTGTTTTTCTTTGTATATTTTCAGATTTTTCCTTACCCTATACTTGGAATATTGGTAAGTACATTCTTAACTTAATTTTAGCATTATTTGTATATGTAGGGTGAACTTCTTGTTGTGTTATTTTGTCTTATTGTTTGACTTGCTTGTTTAGTGAGCTTATTATAATTTCTCTAAATTTTGTTGAGATGATATCTTAGGCTTTTAATCTAAGAAATAATTGTTGGAATATAGTCATTGGTTGTTGAAAGAATGAAAGGAATGGGCCATGGAAATTTTCGGTTAGTGCATGTGAGGTAATGGCATGACATGTGAAAGTTGGAAATTTATTCTTTTAGCTTATAGGTTTCAACTATGGCCAACTAAAAAGGGGAGACTTTAGGCCTTAATTTTTGGTTGATGAAATATGATGATTTAAAACATTGGGTGGTTATATATGTACATGTGTATTTGATTTCCTTAATAAATAGCTTCGGGTATGTGTTAGGTGTAATGTGAAGTTCATGTTATATCAAGTTGTTGGAGAAATAAAATGCCCAAATCTTTTTAAGGTTTCGGTGATGCCATGTGTGGACCATGCGTTTTTTGAGTTTGGGTTATCCTTTAAGGAATGCGAAGGTTGATGCGAGAAAAATGAAAGGATAAGCTAGGATTAGAGTCCAAGGGCATTCGGCTCTACTCTTTTCTAAGGCTAAAATTGTTTGAATGATCTTCTTCCTTTGTTTGAATATATGCATATGACATGCTTGAAAGATATGTTTGTTCACATGATTAGGGCTGAGCACCGACTAAGTCAGAGTCAGAAATGGAATCCTCCGACTCCGACTCCGACTTTGTCCGAAATGAAATCCGACTTCCGACTCCGACTCCAACTTCTATACACTCCGATCCGACTCCGACTCCAACTTTGTCGAAGCGGAGTTGGAACGGAGTCAGAATTGGACTTTTTTGTTGGACTTTTGTATTGGACTTTTTCTTAACCCATTTGACATTTCAATTTTACAATTTCAAACTATAATAAATCGAAGTTGGGCTTCAATATCATTACATAACGAAATACAAAGCCAAGAGTCCAAAATTACAAATTCCAACCAATTAAAATTACAAAACCAAAGTCAAATGTCAATAATAAAATAAAATCATTCTTACAAATTAACAATACGATATACATAATCAAAACCAAATATTGGGAATTACAAAATAAAAGTATTATTACAAATTAACTAAATAGATAACTTGATGGTAGTAACCATACTATTGTTTCATTTCAACAAAAAATAAAAGCAAACAATACCCATTCTATCATCTATCATAGTTAATCATTGAACCCATATTTCATCATCTTGGATATGCAAACAACACCCATCACGTACCATCATTGAATCTATATTCCGTCATCTATCACATCATATAGATGATTCATCCACATTCCACAATCATCCACATTCCACAATTTATCTTCCCAAATTTCAAATTATCATCCAACAACAAAAGATAAACAATAGAAAACAAACAAACAATAGTTTCCACATTTCAACAAAATAATTAATACAAATTATAAATTACATGTCATTTCAAATTTCCCACTTGTGCGGTTGTGCCTGAAGAAAAAAAAAACAAAATTAGTAAGGAAATAAGATACCACATAAATTTCTACAAATAAGAAAACAAAATTAAACAAATAAAAAAGTACACAAATTCAACAATAACAAAGCACCTCAAACCTCAATCATCTTCATTCTTCATGTAGTAAGTTCGCCATATTAGTAACCAATTCTACATTAACATATTAAAATATAAGCTATTAGTATTAAAAAAAAAAAGACAAATCAAGTTATGTAATATAATTAATTAAATTTGAAATATGTTACCTGAGTCTAATTTATAACTCTCTACATCATCAATTAAAACGAAATGATTTTGACTCAAGCATATGTGAGTAGACTTCAACTAGTTTTACGTACACACAAGGGCTTCCACAGTTTTAGGAGCCAAAGAACTTCGAAATGGATCCAAAATACGACCTTCCGTGCTAAATGCAAACTCCGAAGCAACAGTGGTAATTGGAATGGCGCTTCCAACAAATACCATTCTAACTCCGACTTAGTATTTAACATACTTGAACTCTTGTCTTTATGGAGATCCGTGTAAATGTCGTCATCAATAACGCTATTGCTATCCCTTTTTAAGATACTAGTATCACTTTGAGCACTAGAAGTATCATCTCTAGGACCATTTATGCTAGTGTACTCACCATTGAACTCTGCATATTGTTCATATAGTCGGGTAAAATCATCCTTAAGGATTTCAACAAATTCCTCACATTTATCCTCACCCAATGCTTTTTTGAACCAATATTCTTGAGCTTCCAATTTGCACCGTGGATCAAGAATCGTAGCAATAAACAATAACTTGTTTGTTTTTTCAATATTCCCCAAGTATTTATCATATTTTTCTTTCATTCTCAAGGCCATTGAACTGAAGCGTCGATTGTTACTCTCGCAAAAACCCATCAAGTTTTTATGAATGCCAGCGAGCTCTTTAAAAAACAGATTCGAAGTGACATATAATGTACCAGAAAGACGCATTGTGACATTATAAAATACTCCCAAGAACTTTGAAAAGTTCTCTATTGCCTCCCAATCATCATGCACGGGAGCTTCCAATCTTTTTCTCCCATGCCCATCTTCAGACAAATAAACCCGTGAGTACGGGTCATCATCAAGCAAAAATTGTAAGGCTTTTTTATACTTGTTAGCCACATCTAACATAAGAAAAGTTGAGTTCCATCTAGTGGGTACGTCAAGACATAAGAAACTATGACATGGAACTTTTGACCTTTCAACACAAGTCTTGAAAGTGGCAAGTCTTTGAGGAGAAGACTTCACATACCTAATCAAATTACGGATCTTTTTGATTGACTCATCAACTTCGCTTAAACCTTCTCGAATAATAAGGTTTAAAATATGCGCAGTACACCTCATGTGGATATACGCATGATCCTCAACACACTCCAATCTTCCAACTTCAACTGTTTTCAACCAATCAATAGCGGAATCATTAGTGGAAGCATTGTCTACAGTTATTGTAAGCAATTTATCAATCCCCCAATCAAGCATACACTCCTCCAATGCCCTACCAATTGTTGACCCTTTGTGATCACCAATACGAGAAAATGAAATTATCCGCTTATGCAACTTCCAACTACTATCAATAAAATGAGTCGTAACACACATGTAATTGATGTTTTGGATAGACGTCCAAGTGTCAGTGGTCAAGCTCACTCTTTGCTTAGTAGTTAAAAACATTTTCTTCAAACTATCATTTTCTCTCAAGAACAGTCTCATGCAATCCCTCATTACCGTAAAACGAGAAGGAATAGGAAACCTAGGATCAAGAGATCTAACAAATTCTCGAAACCCTTCACCTTCCACAACTGAAAAAGGCAACTCATCAATAATCATCATCCTAGTTAAGGCAGCCCTAATTTTTTTCTCATTGTACATAGTCATCCCTAATTTCTTTTCCCCTTCCCCTCCATCAGTTCTTGCCTCTGGGATCAAGAATTGTTGATTTTTGCGTTTCTTAAGTCCTTTAGGGCAAAGATCAACGTGAGTTTTCAATGCTAAAGTACCCTGCCTCTTAGGATGACATTTAAATTGTTTCCCACAATGGTTACAATTGCATATGGGTTCATCAGGATCGCAATCCATATCTTTTGTGAAGTTATCCTAGACAATAGATCTATTTTTGGGGGGGTTTCTTTGACGAGTAGAGTAGGTTGTTTTAGAAGTGGGCTGAGTGGCCGTTGCAGAGTCTAATTGTTCATTAGACTCTGCGATCATGGGAGATGGAGGTTCTTCCATAGGGGGAGGTAGTAGTCCTGCTGAACATGATGCAGAGGCGGATGTAGGAGTGCTTTCAGAGCCTTGAATATTCATGATTTAAAACTTCAAAAAAAAATAAGAAATAGAGGAAATATAAATATCTGATATCATAATGTTAAATATAAAGTATATTTCATTACAAATATAGATTTTTTTAATATATTTTTATGATGAGATTTACTGATCATGAATCATGATTTACAAAATCCCTCCTCCCCCCTTGACCTCAAAGACAAAGACTAGAAGTACTTGGTGTATAAATTAGTCTTCCATTATGTTCATAATTTTTTATAACAAAATAAAAAAGACAAATAGTAATCTCTCTCTCTGTTTTTTTTTTTTTTAAGAAAACTTGTATTAAAAAATAAGTCATTACAATGTTTTTCTAATAAGTCATTACCATTACCACATTACATATGCTAGAAATATTTCTTTTTTCTCTTAATTTTGTTAACAACAAGGATTCAAGTGCTAGAGATGAGATCATTTGGAAATAAAAATATATTTCATTGCAAATCAAAATTAGATGATTTAACTTGAATAGGATGAGTGGGTGGAGCTAATTTAAGGTGTCTTTTATATATAACAGCTTGCAAGCATAAATCTTTTTCTTTAATATTATCGTAATAGGAACAATACTTTCCAAAAAAATTAACAAGTTTCCCGAGCAGTTGGAATGGCAATTGCTTGTACAGATATAAAGGTGCAAAAATGGAGTTGGTGTCAGCGTTTTAAAATTGATATTGATCATTTCGATTCATTCTTGCAATTTTTTTTAAGTGATTGAAATAATTAATTAAACTCCTAACAATGAATGCCTCTGCAATTACCCCCCTAATCATGAAATAATTCAGGCCAAATGTAAAAATGAAGCAAAAACAGGGGAGATGAGGGCCGTGCTTACAGGAATATAGCTGGAAACAACAATTTTTTTTTTTCATTTTTATAAACAGAAACGAGTTACAAATACAACCTAGTTATCTTTTGCTCACTTATAAACATAAACGGATTAGTTTATACCATTTCCAATACTCAAGCCAAAATTGAAATCGAGACACCGAGACTGGGGACAGAGTATGAACATGAAAACCCACAGAAAATCAATACTCACACTAACATAAATTAGAACCGAAATCAATTAGACCAAACTCAACGCAGATCAATCGAAATCCAAAACCCACAATAAATTA
Source organism: Platycarya longipes (assembly GCA_036559045.1). NCBI lineage: Eukaryota > Viridiplantae > Streptophyta > Magnoliopsida > Fagales > Juglandaceae > Platycarya > Platycarya longipes. The sequence continues at coordinate 23,920,659 of CM071789.1, read as the reverse complement.
GACCAAAGTCACAAATAACAGAATAAGCATGTGGGTTATACGAACTAACCTCTTTCGGTAAGCGGTATTAATCTGGAGGAGAGCAACAGTAGCTTCCGGCAGCAACTCTTGAACAGTTGAAGCAGGCGCGGGGGGAATGGGCTATCGTTGAAGACCTGAGGTGCGCAGGGGAGCTCCGAATCCGTTGAAATGAAGAGAGCATGAGAAGGAAGGGAGGGGCACGGGGGCAATGGAGATATCGGTAGGTAATAGGATATATATGTATTTAATGTATACCGTTAGATCTAGGTTAAACCTAGATCTAACGGTATATATTAAATTTATAAATAAGTTTATAAATAAATTAAATAAAAATAGATAATTAAAAGTAAAAATATAATATAATTAATTCAAAATAAATAGTAGAACTAATATTATTTTATTATAAAATTAAATAAGAAACTGAAAGTTTATTAAATATTTTTAACGAAACAAATTGTGTTAGTAAATGGAATTTAAAAATAATTTTAAATAATTATAAGTTTTTTAAATAAAACAAATTCCTTAAACTTTATGCAATAGTATTATGATACATTATGATATTTTATTATTCATTAACTTATAATACATCACTACTTATATGTTAGTCTTTAAAAATACATTAGTGTTTATACATTAATATTGCTATTATATTATTATTAAGAAATTATTTTGAAAAAGCTTGTGTTTATAAAATTATACAATAGTAATTATCAACATTATGATATTTTATTATTTATTAACTTATAATACATCACTACTTATATGTTAGTCTTTAAAAACACATTGGTATTAATACATTAATATTACTATTAATGTACATTGGCTCATACATTAATATTTATACATTATCCAAGATACTATTATTTCATTTAATTATCAATCTGTGGTTGTAATAGTTTAGGATTTAAGATTAAGGGTTTAGAATTTAAGGTTTGAACTTTGGTCTTAATAAATGTCTATTATACTATTAAGAAATTATTTTGAATAAGTTTATGCTTATAAAATTATACAATAGTAATTATCAACATTATGATATTTTATTATTTATTAACTTATAATACATCACTACTTATATGTTAGTCTTTAAAAACACATTGGTATTAATACATTAATATTATTATTAATGTACATTGGCTCATACATTGATATTTATACATTATCCAACATACTATTATTTCATTTAATTATCAATCTATGGTTGTAATAGTCTAGGATTTAAAATCAAGGATTTAGAATTTAAGGTTTGAACTTTGGTCTCAATAAATGTCTATTATATTATTAAGAAATTATTTTGAATAAGTTTATGCTTATAAAATTATACAATAGTAATTATCAACATTATGATATTTTATTATTTATTAACTTATAATACATCATTACTTATATGTTAGTCTTTAAAAATACATTGGTATTAATACATTAATATTATTATTAATGTACATTGGCTCATACATTGATATTTATATATTATCCAACACACTATTATTTCTTTTAATTATCATCTATGGTTGTAATAGTCTAGGATTTAAAATTAAGGGTTTAGAATTTAAGGTTTAAACTTTGGTCTTAATAAATGTCTATTATATTATTAAGAAATTATTTTGAATAAGTTTATACTTATAAAATTATATAATAGTAATTATCAACATTATGATATTTTATTATTTATTAATTTATAATACATCACTACTTATATGTTAGTCTTTAATTTTGTATATATTAATATTACAAATTATTACATTAGTAATTCTTAATATATTAGTGTTTATAATTATATATGTCTATTATATTATGAGTAAATTATTTGGAAACAATAATTAATATGACTTATTATGAGTAAATTATTTGGAAACAATAATTAATTTAATTATCTATTTATAATAGTTGTATATGAAAAATAGATATATTTTTTTTTTACAAATTATATGCAAAATGTCGGAGTCGGAGTTGGATATATAATCGGAATTGGAGTCGGAATCGTAGTCGGAGTCGGAGTCAAGTTACAAATCGGAGTCGGTATGTCGAAATCGGATCGAGTCGGAGTCGGAGTCGGCAGGACTTCTTTACCGACTCCGTCTCCAACTCCGATTAAAGTCGGAGTTTTTCCTCCGACTCCGACTTCAATTTGTCAGAGTCGGAGCGAAGTCGGGGCGGAGTCGGATTTTCAAATTTTTGCTTAGCCCTACACATGATGGTATGAAGAAGTTATGGATTTGAAAAGGCATGCATCATACACCTCATGATCCATGTGTCTAATATAAGAGAGTCAAAATCTTAGCATGCATGTCTGTTCAAATCAAGAGTTTCATGTCTTATGGGTCAATACTTTTTTTTTTTCAAGAAAAAATGAGTTAAGAATTTTTTATAAGAATCTCGAAGGCTGGGACGGGATAGTATCCCAGTGGAACTCCCTGTTCACTTAAGAGTGATTAAAGTCGAGTGAAACCCCTTAGGTCGATGAAGAATAGTCGACAGGCCACGAATGGTTCCTATTTAAAGGATTCCAGAGTGTGGTTGCACCTAAACCTAGTAGGTGCCAAGGACAATGGAGGCGATTTGCCCGCCGTAAGAATATGATTATGACGTAGTCAACTCGTGTGGTGCAGTAACTAACAGGGAGCACACAATGCATGGGAAAACTGTGAGGTATCTAATATGAAAAGTCATAACAAGAAATACTATAAGCCCAGGAATGATATGAACATAAATAATAGTGCCTAATGATATGAATATGATGAAAGACACGAAAAGTTTACAAAAATTTTTGAAATAAGTGTTAAAGATGTTTATGAAAATGCATGTGTATTAGTCGTAAGTCTTAAAGAAAGTCAATGATATTTGAAAGTCTTTTACGAAAGTGCATGTGCATAAGTCACGTAATAATTCTCATGGTCATGACACATGTATTTGTTTTTTGTATTTGCCTATATATGCCTGTGATACTTTTGTTATGATAATTGTGTATGTATTGAGATTTCTCAAAATCTCACCCCTATATTTTCAATCATCGCCCCTTCATAAGATGATAGACTAGATTGTAGGTGAGTATGGATCCCCGGAGCTAGATTCTCCGAGAGACTCCTCAAACCCATGAGGGCCCGACTGAGTATTCTCTTTTTGATGAAATTGCCCCTGTTTTGTATGATCTGTCTATAGTTGAGATGCGGAGGAGCTTGCTATGAACAACAGAAGACCGGCGACCAGTAAAATGTTGCCTAGTCATGAGAATAGACGGGTCCTTGTCCCTAGACGGCATCTATGCCTCGCCATCAAGGATGAGTGTCTGATAATGCTCAAAGAATAACGCAGTAATTGTAGTTCAGATTTAGGGTATCGATTCCACAGAGAGACAATTAAAATAATAGTAAAATAGAAAAAAAATTAAAAAATATATATTAAATGATTAATGAGAAAAGAAAAATTGATTTTAAATGAAAATGAAAATTAAACAAAGTAATTAACCGAAAAAGTAATCAAAGTTGACGAATAGTAGAGTGTCGGGAATCCCTTGCACATATCCGGTATTTTAATTATTTTCAATTCACTGATAACTTAATTGAGAATTCAATTCCGTAATTCTCAATCGGAAGATATAAAATTATAAACAAAAAATTAAACCAAATGTATCCCTTTGAAAATCATTCATCACTTTTAAATCACGCAAATTATTATCCACATTGAAAAAATCCAACGACGACGATATATCCAAAGAGCAATATTGCAGCAGAGAATTAAATCAATATAGACAATCAATTGATCCAAAAATAATCAAAGATCTACACCATTCAATAGAAAAAGTATGACTGAATCTATAATCGGAGTAAGCACTATAATTATTCGGAGAAGAAAATACCAATAATATTTTAATAATGATAAAACAAAGAATTTTAATAATTGAAAATCAAATACATGAATTGAAAATAAATTAAAAATACCATCTATTATGCAAGTCCATCCCTAACCCTACATGAGAATTTAGTTATCCATACACATTATGGACAATATAAATTCCAAGAAAAAAATCATCCAAGCGACCATGGAATTTCATTCTGTACGTAGACGTTCGTGCGGCTCAAAACGTCCAGGTTCCCTGTGTGTTCTTGTTCATCCCATATATAAATATGTATATCCAAAAGTCAAGTCCCACTCCAAGTCAAATTGTCGTGCAGTTTCACTGATGCAAGTTTATTTGAGTTGCCGTTTGGTTATGTCTTCAACTCACAATAGAATTAAGTTGTTGTATATCATGTGAAGTACATAAAGTGAAGTTGCAACGTGCGGGACCAACTATGAAGCAAAGTGAACACATATATGCATATGTTTATAGAGAGATGCTGGGGGCTGGTCGGGCTGCCCCCAGCGTCAAAATAAAACACAATAAATGCATTAAAATGCATTAAAATAAAATAAAACACAATAAAAAATATAAAAAATTAAAAAAATACAATAAAAAATATAATAAAAAAATACAATAAAAATATAATAAGAAAAACAGTAAAAAAATAAAATGCAGATGAATTTTAGGGAGATTCGGCCCTCAGCCGAACGGAGCTGCCAGAGGCGGCGGTGGACGATACCACCGATACCATCGGGACACGGACCCATTTCGGGTTTAAGGCCGCTAGAACTCCACCGGAGGTCGTCGTGGATCGCTGTCGTAGGGGTAGACTCGCCGGAGTCCGCCAATCCCAATGGTACCGGCGGTGTTGCCCACCGCTGCCCCTGGCGGCGGGCTACTTTTAATGGGGGGCCGATCGACCCCCAGCTTTTTCCATGTTTATAATGTGAATGCAGCCCAAATGAAATCATGCTCTCCTTTTTGCAAATTTCCTTTTTTCTTTTCTTCTAATTTTTCTTATATTTTAGATAGATGCCATGGGCCAATGATCAATTGAATGGAGTTCTTGTAGTGGAGTTGACATACATGTGGTTGATGCAAGTCCAAGCCCATGTAATTCTTTACTCCTTCAAGCACCAACAAAGAAATGAAAATAAATAAAAATAAGATAAAATGAAATAAGATAAAATAAAATGAAATAAATATTAAAAAAATAAAGAATAAAAATAAAAGAAAACAAATAATACTTAAAATCATCTCAATGTAAATAGAAATCTAATTCAATAAAATAAGTAAAATCCAATCATTTCTATTTTCATTCTTTGTAATTTAATCAAATATTAGGCTATTTAAAGTGCACTTCGCACACTCATCAGTGTCCAGCATGGATACGATCTGAGTTTAAGGCGTTTCCGTTTTGGATCTAGTTATAAGGAGGTCAAGAAGGAAACTATGTTCTAGGGAGGGGTAGCGGGGCCAGTTCTTTTCTGATGGTGTTTAAGTTCATATTTTGGTAATTCTATGGGATTGTATATTCCCATTTTTTTGGAAAAATTTGTATTTTGTAGAACTTGATACATTATGATGTTGTATATAAAGTTTCATTTGGAGTATTGTTTAGTTCTACCATGTGATGTTTGACAAATTTTCTTTATTTCTTGTATAAAATACTCGACTTGACCTTTTTTCGCTGCGATAATTGTTGCATACTGCTAGTAAATTAGGGGTATGCATGTATCTTTGACATGAACGATAGATATGTAGTCTTGTGTTACATGTCCCTGACGCTTCAGTTTATGGGCGATCTCAAGTGTAGGCGGAGGACGTCGACAGATCTCCTGCCTCATCTTAATATTCATGGATGTCAAATTAACCTACTCCTGAAAGGAAGGAAACCAGAGATGTTGATGACGCAAACCAAATTTTACGTTTGAGTTATTATTATCTATAGATGCTGGTTAATTTTATTTTATTTTTTTGTAAAACATCTATTTCACTTAATTAGGCAATGTGTTTCGTACGTTGCTCTCGTCCTAGTGTGTATATATATATATATATATATATATGTATACACTAGTGTAGGGCTACGTGCCAAGGCATGTATGTCATTGAACTTTTCTTTGTATTTTTTTTAATTTATTTATTATGAATTGATTTATAAAATTCTTTTATTTTCTACATTTGAAACTTCAAAAGGAGGAATTAAAATCAGATTTAGTCTCTGCATTTTTGTATAGAAATATTATTTTAGTGTAAATTAAAATTTTACAATAATGTAAATTTTATGTTTTTGATGTTTTAAATTTTTAATAAAATTTTATGGGAAATTCGAATACTTAGTGAAAATTTTTAAATAAACTGTGTGTTCTTTTTCAAAAAAAAGCTATAAATAAAAATCTTAAATGGTAAATATATTTGAACAAATGTGACGTATTTGTTTATTTTTTGAAATTCTTACAGATCTGGAAGTTTATTTTTTAGATATGCAGATTTTGTTACTTCTCTTCTTTTTTGTAGATTATTTTTTTGTTGTCGCTTTTTAGTTCATATGAATTTCCTTTTGTGTTTTTTGCTCGTCGATATTTTTGTTGTTGTTGTACATCGAATTTTTTATATTTTCTTTGTTTTAATATCATCTTCTTCTATGTCACTATTTTTTATACTTTTTTTTTATGTTTGTTGATATGAAGCATAAACCTAACCAGAAATGGAATAGCTAATCAGATTAGCTCATCTCTTTTTGTATTAACTTTGTCTTTGGAGCACTCTCTTTGGATTGGTCATTATTAAAGTATACTTTTAGTTAATGTAACCCTCATTTTAATTTTTGGTCATTTCATTCAAATAAGTCTCTACATTAGAATATCTATTTTTTCAAAATATAACAATAAAATGATATAACTAACTTGTGACTTTATCTATTCACATTAAATCTCCACATTAAATTAACTATTTATGAATATACATAATAATGAGTAATTAACAATTAAATATTTTTTAATTATTTGTAATTATTAAATTAATTAATTTTATCATATTTGACTATTATATCTATTATATGCTAATCAATAATCATATTTTAATTAAATTATGAGTTAAAAATAATAATTAGTAATCATATTATATTTAGATTGAATTACTATTTTTTACTATTCTATATATTTTTTATTTATATTTTATAACCGTTTGTAGAATATTTGCAGTCAACTCATTAAATCAACATAATAATTTTAGGCAGACGAGAGAGTAAAGTAAGAAAAGAAAAGAATAAAATAAATATTTGGTCAATATATTTGACCGGCTATATTTGGCTTTTCTTTTAGTTTTACTATTCATTTTAGTCAATATATTTAACTTTTAGCCAATTCAATGAGAATCTTAAGAGTACTCTCATTGGATTGTTCATTGTTAAAATACAATTTTAGCTAATGTAACCTAAATTTTGGCTTTTGGTCATTCCATTCACATAAATCTCCACATTAGAATGCCTATTTTTTAAAAATATAATAATTAAATAATATAACTAATATTTGACTTTGGCTATTCACATCAAATCTCCATATTAGAATATCAATTTATGAAGACACATAATAATAAATAATTCATAATTAAAAAAATATTTAATTATTTGTAATTATTATGGCATATGATAAAGTGGCATTTTGTAAGTTTTAGAAGTATGATAGTTATTTGTCTAAAGAATGCAAATTGAGTGTGCCAAATCGTTCAATACGTGAATTATTAGTGCGCAAGGCAGATAGTGGGGGGGATTAATGGGAAATTTGGTATCAGAGAAATCTTAGAAATTTTACACGAACATTTTTTTGGCCTAGGATGAGGAGAGACATAATTCGAATATGTGGTAAGTATATTACATGTATAAACGCCAAATCTAAAGTCTGATTTGTTTTTATAAACAATCTCATCTCATCTCACTCTATCATAACTATTTTTTCAAATTCTCATGCAAAATAAAATAAATCATTTAACTTTTTCAAATCTCAAAACAAAATTTTTAAATCTCAAAACAAAACTAATATTAAATAAATATATTATTAACATTATTTTATTCAAATTTTAAGTTTTTATCTCATCTTATCTATGAAAATAAATCAGGTCTAAGGTTTTACTACATAAGTTGTATACACACTTACCCGTTCCTACTAAGTCATGGGTAGACATATCTATGGACTTTATTTTGGGGCTACCTAGGACAAAAATGGGTAGAGATTTAATTTTTATAGTAGTAGACAGATTTAGTAAAATGACATTTCATTCCATGCCATAAAACATATGATGTCAAAAACATAGTTGAATTATTTTTCAAAAAAATAGTGCGACTCCATGGTATACTTAGGAGTATTGTTTCTAATAAGGATGTTAAATTCTTGAGTTACTTTTGGAAAGTTTTGTGGGAAAAATTAGGTACCAAATTTTTATTTTTCACTACTTGTCATTTACAGACTGACGAACAGACTGTAGTAGTCAACATGACTTTATATCAACTCTTGAACACTACCATTCAAAAGAATTTGAAAACCTAGGAAGATTGTTTGCCATTTATAGAGTTTGCATATAATAGGGTTATGCATACTACTACTTCTTATTCTACCTTTGAAATTGTTTATGGTTTTAATCCACTTACTTCTTTAGATTTGATGAAGTCAATTCATGGGAGGGTAGGGTTTCCAATTGCGCAGAAGAATGAAAAGTTTGATTTCCAAGCCAATAAGGGGCAAAGGCGTATCATCTTTGAACCAGGAGATTGTGTTTGGGTTCATATGCGCACAGAAAGATTCACAACCCATAGAAGAACTAAATTGCATCCTCGAGTAGTGGACCTTTTGCAAATTCTTGAGAACATTAATGATAATGTTTATAAAGTGGATCCTTCAAGTGAGTATAATGTCTCTGCTACTTTTAATGATTCTGATCTTTCTCTCTTTGATGCAAATGACGATTCGAGGTCAAATCCTTTTAAAGAGAGGGGGAATTATGGGCACTATAGTGAACAAAACCTTAAAGATCCCTTACAAGTTCCAAATGGGCCAGTTACAAGGTCAAGAGTTAAAAAGATCAAAGGAGCAATGCAAGGGTTAGTGCAATCAATTTAGGCCAAGTTTGTAAATTCATTAAGTAAGACCCCAACATTCAAGATGGGCTTAAAAGAAGAAGAACTAGTTTTAATCTATGTGATATAAGCTACAAAGGGGCCGACATAGCCTATTGGTTTAGTGAAGACTTTTATTTCAATAAGTATAGACGTGTGAGCTAATTTTTGTATTTATATATTTGTAGACATTTGTGCCTATTTAATTCATTCAATGGACCTGTTTTCTTAGCTATAGAAGTGTGGTTTAGGTTTTTTGGGCTTAAAGGCGTTTAACCCATGTCTTTAAGTGTTGTAGACCTTATTATGCCCTAAGATTTCATTGGAGACTATAAAAACACATGCTTATTTATTTTATAGCATTATAAATGTGAATAGTATTTTCTTCAAAGAGAATTCTTATTTTCTCTATTTGTTCTTGACTGAACTCAAAATTTATCAAAGGTAAACCCTTCGTGGCATTATCTCCACAATTTAGGTTCTTAAAATAAGTTTCCAATAGGTCTAAATCATCTTGACTTGATTATTGACTTTATTGATTTCAATTTGTTTGTGGGTTTAAGGAATTTTCAATCTCACGAGTTGACATCACTCTCTCTCATCAGTGCTCAGTTGTGATTCTTGTCGACAACCACCTGCAGCCTTCCAACTCCGTCGCGGTTCTCCTCTCAGTGAATCTTCGTCACATGCTTAGATTGAGTCAGTGTTTGTTTCTTTTCAAGTTCACGTATGGTTACTTTTCTAAGCTACATAAAGTGGAAAGTTAGATATGAAATGACAATATTGCCCTTAATTTTTTTTAAAAAAAAAAACAAAGCATGAAGTTCTTAATTCAGTGGGGAGCTTTTAAGTTGCATTTGTGCTTCTACTCACTTTAAACTAAATTCTTTATTTTTCTGTATAAGCTTGGTTTCTAACTTAATTTTGGGTCGTGTATATTTTGGGGCTGAGATCACGTGGTGCTAGGGACATTATCATAAGAACAAGTTATAGAGTAATATGATCATAGGAGTTAATCGTGTTTGTTTGGAGAATTTTCGTAAAAATCAAAATATTTTGGTAGTTTAGGATTTTGAGGATTGCAGACACTAAGAGAATAGAGATTTTTAAGATATTGATTTGAATTGCGAGGTTCGTTTTCAATTTGGGATTTATGGAAATTGTGATAATTTTATAGGTGACGATTGATTTTCGTTCGGCACTTTTGTGAAAAAATTCAAAATAGTTAAGAATTTTAAGTAAGTAGGGTTCATATGCTAGACTTTACATTAAATAAATGAATTGATATAAATTTTGGAAAATGTGCATTTTTTATGATGAAAATAAGTTTGAAAGCACCTTAGTTATTTATGTAGACATGAACTATTTTGGCATTTTGTGTCTGAACTATGCAAGAGAGAGCAAATATGTAACCCCTAGCATGACTTTGAAGATGTTTTTGTATAAAATGGCATTTTTGTGGTATGATTTTGAAGATGTTTCTGTATTCTGATATGATGTGATGTAATTCTGAAAACCTCTGACATAACATTCTATTTCTATTTCGTTTTATTTGGGTTAGTACCAACTTTTTTATTTCTGGTGCACTTACTTTGGAAGCAAAGTGATTTTGTGTGATCTTTCATGTATGCACATTTGGGTCTCTGAAAAAAATAAGGGGAAGATTCACATTTTATTTCTGTTCAGTTGGCCACTGAGATTTGTACAACCTTATCACGGGGATTAAATATTGTATTCTGTTTTGATATGATGTTTAAGTTATGCTATGCCAAAGAGATTTTGCTTTTGATTATTTCTTAACTTTTCCTCTAATATTTTTAATAACATGTTCTGATTACGCATTTTGAAAATAAAAATATTTTGTTCTGCATTCTGAACTCTGTAGATACTTCTAGTTACATACTAATATATGTTCTCTGCTTATTCCATTGTTGATAACTCACTCCTTGTCTCCATAATATTTTTCGATAATTTTGGTGATCCAATTGGAGAGCAAGAGTAGGAAATTTTGGAAAGATTTGATGATCATAGATAAATGAGAGCTAAGGGTATAAATATTTTTGGAGGATCATATGTAGTTGTTTAATCTTTGGCAGTTATTTTGGTACATCAGGTTATGGGTAACTCGAGTCTTTGTGAAGGTGTTTTGATATTTTTTCAGATTTTTGTTTAATATTTTTTGTGATGGGACATGATTATTTGTATTGATTAAATGAGTTTACATTTTATAAAGAATTTGGAGTATGTACTTAGATTGTTAGAGATGATATTGAGAACAATGAGATATTATGTGAGGAAGGAGAATGAGGAGAGAAGAAGTGAAACTGAGGAGGCAAGACAAGAGAAATTGGGGTGGAACTATTAAAGAAGCTGAAAAGACATAAGCGATTATGGAGAAGAAGGTGAAGGATACGAGATCTATTCCGGATAAGAAGACTACTACTACTGATCCAATAACGGGTGATGAAATGGACCCTAATGGAGATGGAGGTGAGAAGGGACTAATGGAAGTTGATTTAGGTAGGGTGGATTTAGGGATTAGTACAGACTAATTTTTTAATGCGAGCAAGCATGTAATAAGGGGATGGGGCAAGAAGCTAAAAGGGGGAAGCCCATAGAGGTGAAACAGAATTCTCCCAGGAGTGGAAGATGGAAGAGGAGCAAAGAGGGAAAGGTATGTTAACTAATACATCTACTGATGTGAGTTAAAGAAAAATAAGGGATAGCGATTTTGGTGACGATGAGGGGGAGAGTGTTGGAAAGAAGAAACCCAAGGGGGTGGAAGGGATAGAAGAAAACCTGTCAACAAATGTAGTGGCAGTGGCTGTTAGGCAGCCCCACCAAGAACAATGAAATCATTAGTTGGAACTGTTGGAGCCTTGGGAACCCTCGAATAGTTCAGGCTCTTTGCTTGTTAGCAAAGGATAAAAAGCCGAACCTAGTGGTCTTCTTGATAGAGAAAAAATTGAAAATGAAGAAAGCTGACAAAATAAAGAGGAAACTTGGCATTGAGGGATGTGTAGTGGTTGAGCCAAGGAGAATGAAAGGTGGTTTAATGATGTTATGGAAGAGTCAAGGAAAGGTGGAACTTATGAACTACTCTTAGTGCCACATTTAGCATATGGATTAATGGGGAAGGAAATAAATGAGAACTTTTTGGTTAACTTTGGTATGCTTGTGTTAACTTTGGTTTGTTGTATGATTACTTACTGAGATTTTTCGAAATCTTACTGTGGCAGTTTCCACTACCATTCCACTCCCGAATAGTAGAAGTTGTTATAAGTTTGGATGAGAAAAAGCAAGAAGACGGCATCTCTTTTAGAGAAGATCGTGCCTAGTAGAGATCCACTTAGACCCAAGATCTCCATTTTGGAGCACTTAGAGAACATAGACTGGGAGATCATTGAGATTCTCTAGTCCATTGAGGAGTTTCGTCGGACACATAATAGAGACAATAATAAAGGTTTAGAGAAGCAGGTGAAGGTTGAACACATTTAAGAGAATTGAGGACTTAGTTTATTTTGGTTTTGGTCTTGTGTTTTGGGAGATTAACACTCTTATCCTATTTTGATGGTTATGATCATGCTACCTTTATGGATTATATGACAATTGTTTTGGGTTAATGTTTAAGTTTATAGTATTATGTGCTATGCAATTGCCTACGTCATTGCTTAATTTATTGAACCTATTATATTTTTTGCTACAAAGTTATTACATACTGCTAGTTCTTAGGTGCATACATGTTATTTTTCATGAGCGATCAATATGTGTAATCTTGTGTTACATATGTCGAGACTCAATTACCGTCAAATAGCAAACGGAGGTTGGAGACGCCATAACTAGTATTTATTTATATATATATATATCAAAGACATGAAAAAAAAAATACATCATTCACCCATTTAAGTAGTCGAGATTATGCTTATAATAAAATGGCAAGTAGTTCCGCCATACATACTAAATTTATAGTGAAAATTATCCATTTGTCGTCTGTGTAACTACATTTAAAGAAAATCCAACAATTAACACATCAATTTGAAAGATACCAGCAATTCAGTGTGCCCCAACTGCAAGGTTAATATATATAATGCACCAATATTCCAAGAGATAAAGACAAAACATGAGTTTGTTTTTCAGCGAAGGATATGGACAACCCATAAGGGATGAGCCGCCTACAACATGATCCCAAATTTATCTTCCATGTTCAAGTCTTCAGGTGAGACACCTTTTTTGAGCTTCTAATCAAAGGAGTGAATTAGCAAACCCAGCATCAAGTGAATCATCCAAATTGAGAAAGGCAACCTAGGACAAATTCTCTGCCTAACACCAAATGGAATCAACTTAAAATTTTGTCCTCTAACATCGATATCTATCCCCAAGAACCTTTTCGGCACAAAGAAGATTGAGTTATCCCAAATGCTTGGGTCTCACCTAATAGCCCATGTATTCACAAGTACTTGTGCAATTTTAGGGACCATGAAACTAGTTATGTGAGTGTCTGAGTCAGGCACTTTGCGTGGGATTAAAAATGGTGTTGTCGGGTGTAATTGAAAGGTATCTTTAACAATAGAATGTAAATATGGTAGTCGAGATATGTCTGATTCTTGGACATGGTTGCCTTTGCCAATGGTGTTCTCTAACTCCTTTCCAGCTTTCAAAAGGGTTTTGGGGTTTCGAAGTAGCTTCGCCATTGAAAATTCCAAAGTGGTTGCAATCATATCAATACTTGCTACAAACAAGTCCTATATATTCATAATAATATTGCATATCCGTGTTAGTGTAGCTTTACTAATTAATATGCACTACTTAACGTATATGAATAAAAAGGTAAAAAAACATCACACTTGGAAAGAATTAAGCATGCGCAAGAGAAGATGATAACCAGTAATAGATGCTCAATATGAGATGGATCAATTTCCTCGTTATTTTCACTGATGTCGAGAAGAGCGTCTAACATATCATTGGAAGTAACATATTCAAGCACTTTCCCTAGTTGCAACCGTTGAGTAATCATCTGGTTAAAGAATAACATCATCTCCCTAAAGTAAGTCATCATACAGCTCCTTAGTCCTTGAGGGTCAATTTTTCAGAGTATAAAGAAGTAATTTGCCAAGTTGGGTTTTGAAGCTACTTCCATCATCTGCCTCACGATTTTTTTGTAATCTCATACCGTATCAGAGCAGGGTCAAGTGGCCAAATCCATCGAGAAAATAGTGTTGGATAACAAGTTTAGTGATGTACCGAAGGCTACTTCACCAATTTCTACTGTACAACCGGCTTCCTAACATGTTTTAACTTCAGAAAGCATCTCCTAGACTTTTAATCGCCAGAGGTTTTGGTTGACATTAAGTTTCAAAATAGAAAACATGTGGAAGTTACATATCTTTCAAATGTTTCCCCAGTGAGAAGACACCGGCATCCATGGTAGACTGAACTCATCATGTTTGTAAACACGAAGAGTGTTGGGGATGGTTCGGTTGGAGAAAGATAGGTCATGTGTATTGAGAACTTCTTTGGCAAAGGATGCCGAAGAAATCACCATAGTGGTTATGCGGCCTAGTTTTAAAGACATTATGGGATCATGAATATGGGAAAGGTTAGTAAGAGACATGTAGGGTTTGTCACCTAGTGCAAGGAGGTTCTCAATGATTGGAAAGGTTTTCGAACCTGGTGAATACTTGATTTCATGACTTTTTTTTTCCCTCTTGATAATGAGTTGAGAGCATGAACCAAAATACAAGTTATAATAAGGCATAGCAGCATGCTAAAAAACTCCATATCTCTATCAAACATCTGGGGGTGAATTTTTTAGGGATGCAATGGTCGTTACTTAGATTAGATTAAGATACTAATTTATATTTACTTTGATCTCATCTTCAATAATCTTGAAATATTATCTCAGCTTATTAATTATTACGATATTGTATTGTTGTTGTTTCCTTCATTGACTAAACAAATCAGTTCAAACAATTTAGCAACAGTGACTCAATGATCACTAGTTTGGAACTAGTGGAAATAAGGAATCAACACCCCTGAATTCATATTCTCTCTCTCTCTCTCTCTCTCTCTCTCTCTCTCTCTCTCATACTCAGTCGTCAGGAACAGCTACTGTTGCTAAGCAACGCAAGAGGTTCATGATTGAACCCATGACACACCGCATGCATACTCTACTCAATATGCACACTATATTGCGCAGTAAGCAGCTGTCAATCTTATCTTTGATAGCATACCCTTAGATATTCTATCATCTTCTTTTTTATTTGATCCCCCTTGAACAATTGTTATTATCTCTGTCTAAATATATTAATGAATGCTTACTCATAAAAAACAAAAAACTTGTTAAAACATTAAGCCCCTTAGAAAGTACATTACACATATGGCCCCTTAGATGTTGAAAGTTGGAAGTATTTTAGAGCTCAATCAAAGTATTTTGGAGAGTGATGAAATTTTAAAGTTTAAAGGATTTTCAATAAATAGAGAAATATATATTTTGTACAACTTAGGGGTTAATTATGAAGTACGTGTTCCATTGAATATTTACTGAAGATACACATGACTCTTATAGGTGATGATCGGTATTCTCTTAATATTGTTGTGAGAAAATTCAGAGAAATTAAAAAGTCTAGGTTAGCGAGTTCCTATGCTAGACTTTATATAAAGAAAATGAACTACTGTTGATTTTGAAAAATATGCATGTTTTCTTATGAAAAGAAATTTGAAACAACCTTAGTTATTTGTTCTGCATTAGTCATGAAATATGTATAAAGAAAAGTATTTTTTTCATGACTGATGTAGACATGAGCAAATTTTTAGTACTCTATTTCTGAATTGTGCAAAAAGAGCAAATAAGAAATTTAAAAGTTTTTGCATGTGATCATCTAAAGATGCTCTGAATTTGGTTTTGAATATGTGAAATAATATGACTCTATTCTGTACACTGTTTTGATATAATATGACATCTGAAAAACCTTTGGCATAATTTATGATTTTGTATTTGATTACATTTCTGTTGTGTTATGCTAAGGACCCGCCACGAGTAAGAACAAGGGTATACGATCCTGCCACGTGCAATAGTAGTGGTATACTGTGACGTCCACACTAATCATACTTGCCACGAGGATGGTGATTATGGGGTTGGGATATACAACACAAGGTCACACATGCACTTATATACTAGCAGTATGCAATATATTCGCAGCAGTAAAGTTAAAGGTCAAATAATTTAAGCAATGTCATAGGCAATTGCATAGCACATGGTACTGTTACTAAAACATATATTCTAAATATTGTCATTTGTCCAAAAGAAATATAGTCATATTGTCATCAAAACATAAAAGTAATATAATCTTCCAAAACACAGGACCAATCCAAAATAAACAAAGTTTTGTACTCAAAGCATTTCCTCTTATGAGAAATGTGGTCCCAAATCTTTTTTCTTTCTTATCAAAAGGGCTCGTACTTGACCCGTTTTTCTAAAGATCGTTTCTTTTTCTTCATTTACTTCAGTTTGTTTATCATATATATCAAGTTATCTTCATTTTTTTAACATGGTATCAAAGTGGGTCATTTGTGATTCTTGCTACTGACTTATCCATTTCTGTTAATCAAGCCTATCATCTTCTCAATGTTTCATTTTCATTTCATTGATTGTATTGCTGCTACAAAGACTGATGAAAGCTCCTCTACCAACACCTTTTACAACTCATCTCCATTTGAAAATCCCAACAACCTCTTCGTTTTGCACTACAATAATAATGCTAATACTATGGTAGTTACCCCACACTTGATAGGGTCCAAATATTTTTCATAGAATAGGTTATTCACACTAGCTATCTCCATCAAGAAAAAGCTTGATTTCTTAATGGAACTATCGAGACACCTCTCAAAACAGGCTCTCTCTACATACCCTGGTTGAGGTGTAACAACCTCATTATGTCATGGCTTCTAAACTCCATCTCTAAAGATATTACGTTTTGTACATTAGCTCTACCAAAATAGTGCGAGACAAGTTCAAGACTCGATTTGCACAACCTGACAGTGTAAGGAGATACCAGCTTCAACAACAACTCGCATCTATCACACAAGGATCCCAATCTGTAAGTGACTATTTTACTCAACTCAGTGCTGCTTGAGAAAAAATGCACAACTACAAGCCTCTTTCTCATTGTTCTTGAAGCTTGTGTATTTGAAATATCATAAAAACACTTTCTGAGAACCAACAAATAGACTATATTTTCAATTTACTCATGGGATTAAATGACAGTTTTGATAGCATTAGAGGACAAAATATTTTGATGACTCATATGCCATCTTTGGATAGGATTTTTCACTAGTTTTGCAGGGAGAAAGGCAAAGGGAAACTTGAGCCCTCTTACTACCTAATCATGAGCCCCAGCCTTGGCCACTTTTCAATCTTAAGGAAAGAAAAGGGACAAGGTTGAGATGACTTGCTACGACTGTGGCAAGAGTGGTCACACTAAAAATAAATGCTATCGACTTATTGGTTTCACTTTAAAATCTAAGTTCACCAAGTCTAAAGGATGATTCTCAGCTGGACACTTTGCAAATCAAGTAACATCACAAAGTTTTTAGAAAGCAGCTCCTTGCGCTTGTCAATTCCAAAACAACACAGCTCAATATTAACAACCCACCATCACCTGCTAAAGCCACCACTAATGCCCCCTCACTCCTCCAACATGGCAAGTACAAACTTGTATCTATCTTCTACTCATTTCTTACCAAATGCTTCCATTTTTTCTGCAACTCACCACAAACAACTTGTATTTTCTTTAAACCAGTAACTAACTAATCCAAAAACCGCACCATGGGTTCTTGACATTGGGTCTACATACCACATAGTCTGCTCCCCATCATTGCTCACTTTCATCACTTGTGAAACTCACTCCTTTGTTCAGTTACCTAATGAAGCTCAAGCCAAAGAAACTCACATTAGTACTGTGAAATTGTTCGATACATTAACCCTCAATAATGTACTATGTGTACTATCATTTACTCTCAACTTAATTTCTGTCAGAAAGCTTAACCACAACAACTCACTTTGCCTCATTTTTCTAAACAAACTTTGCTTCATATAGGCTCTCTCATCATGGATGATGATTGGACTTACTAGAGTACACAATGGCCTCTATTTTCTCATCTTCAATCCACATAGTTGCAACACAGTCAAAAGTTTCACATCCTTCCAGTAACACAATCAATCAACCAACTCAAGAAAATCATCAACCAATTCAAGCAAACCAGAAATTTGATCTTTGACACTTCAAATTAGGACACACTTCTAAACAGAAAATGAATCTAATTTAGTCTTTTGTTCCAATGAATTGGAATTCGACATGCTTACTTTTTTCAATTCCAATGAATTTTTATACCAAAAGACATGTTTATACCCCTCAACAGAATGAGGTGGTTGAGAGAAAGCATCAACACCTCTTATACGACTGAGAGAAAGCATCAACACCTCTTATACGTAGCTAAGGCCCTCATTTCCAAAGCCTCCTTTCCTCTTCATGTTTGGGGGGATGCCGTCATGGCAGGCACCCACTATATTAACAGGATATCTACTCCCATTTTGAACAATAAGTCCCCTCTTGAAGTCCTCTTCTCAGCAATGCCATCATACACGCATTTAAGAGTTTTTGGATGCCTTTACTTTGCATATACCCTCAAGCATAACACAACCAAGCTAAGTTTTGGAGCCAAAAGGTGCATCTTCCTTAGCTATCATTCTGGTGTCAAGGGATATAAACTCTGTGACTTAGAGACCCATACTTGTTTTATTTCCAGATATGTGATTTTCTATGAGCCACCTTTCCTTTTCAAAAACTTGAATCCACCACGCATAACATTCGCTCACCTAGTTTGGTCCTCACTTCACCACTTTCAAACTCCACTTTTTCCTATCCTGAGCCTACTATGCACTCAAACACTCATATGGAACCCTTAACATCCAATTCCCTCGACAACAATTCCCTATTGCCTGAACAACCCTCCATTATTCAGACTCATACAACCTCACCTTAAATGTAATATCCCAAAATTTTTAAGATGAAGTTTTATTTAGATTGTTTTAAAGGATTATATTTTGAGTATATTTTCTAGGAAAATAGAGTTGGAGACCTAAATGAGAGTATTGGACTTAGAATAAGTGAGATCATATATTAGAGAAAATATTGTGGAAGAATCTTTGAGATTTGGAGCAAGGTATCAACTAGAAAAATTAATTTTTAAACTTAGAAGGAGTTGAATTTTCAAGAATTAGGGTGTAAATGCAAGAGGAAGTGGTTGAACCAAAAATCAAACACTTGGTGTACATTCTCAAATTAAACTATCGAGTTTTAGTGTAATGATCATAAGTTACTCATATAAGGTCCAAATGAGGTGATTCTAATTCTTATAGAATTCTAAGAGATATATCTAAAACTTTTATGTTATGAATTTTTGAATATTTGGACATTATCAATGACTTATTTCGGAATCAAGTGGATAACTTTGGACTGAGCTTAAACCAGAACTCGAGTTGGAGAATATGAATCCAAATGAGATTCTATCCTAACCAAACTAAGAAGTGGCCTTCTAGAACTTGTTAAGTAGAGTTCTAAGGAGGTTAGCAAGTAACCAAATGAGTTAGGAGAAGGCTAAGGGGTGTGGCTAATCAGATGAAGGCTGGAAAGGGAGATGCATGCATGGGTAGGTGAGATGACACCCCATCTCTTATCCTATAAGCCTCTATCCTAACTATTGATCAAATGGTTAGCAAAAATATCTCAAATACTGACCATTGGATGATCATTTCAGCTACAAAGCTTAGAATTTCTGGGAATTTAGTTTAATCATGAAAAAAAAAAGATTTAGAAGGGACACCTCATCCCATGCAAATCAGAAACATATGGTTTTTACCAAATTATCCCTCTTCTCTCCTTCACATGAGTCGACCATGACTCCTATAAATAGATATTTGGGAGTCTTCTAACTCACTTGGAGAAGCCTAGTACGAAACCCTTTTGAAGGAACCAAAGAAAGCCCTTCTCTAGTCCCAGAACCTCCAACTACATCCTAAGTGAGTTTAGTAAGAGTTTTGAGGAGAAAGCTTGCAAAGATTTGATTTGATCATCTTCAAATAGACTTAGAGAATGTGTAAGTTCATATTCTAGCTTAACTTTAGTATGGAGATGGTTATTTAAGAGGTTGGACTATATATGTTAAGTATTGAACCCTTCTTTTTTTGTTAAAATGTTATAATAAATCTAAGTGTTGTTTGAAGTGATTTTGTTAATGGAAATGTGTTAAATGAAGTTAGAAGAACCTAAAAACTATGTTATAATAAGTAAAAAATGAAGTTATGTGAAAAGATTGCGAGTTTTGGATTAAAAAGCCCATACTCTGTAACTTCGCTCGACTCCCGCTCGAGTGAAGGATTGAGCAAAGAACAACTATAAACCTTCACTTGACTCTCGCTAGATGTCTAACTCGAGCGAAGGGCAACTCGAGATTTCCCTCGACACTTGCTCGATGTCTTACTCGAGCGAGTTCTAACCCAAGAACTCGCTTGAATATCGCTTGATACTTAGCTCCAGTGAGATACCCAATTTGCCTAATATTCGCTTGATACTTTGCTCGAGCGAGTTACAACCCGAGACTTCGCTCGACTCTCGCTCGATACTTCGCTCGAGTGAGTTACCCTGTTTTGCTGAAATTCAAGACTTTTGCTTGAATAAAGAGTGGACATTGAAATAAGAATAAATTATATGTATTATCTAAGTGTATAGCATGTGTAGAACACTTGACAAAATTTAAGATACATACATATGTGAGTATGTGATAGTTTTAAGAGTACATGCATGTTCTAATATGTGGTGAGATTTAAGAAGAATGATACATCATGTACCTTATGTTCCGTATCAAGACGGAGATGGCAAGATGTAACGCCCGGAAAATTGACATGAGACTCATCATAACGGGGACGGCGATACGTAACGCCCGGGTGATTGATGAGTTATATGCAATGGAGACGGCGATACATAACATTCATTGGTGATAAGAGATAAATATGCTGTAAAAGAGTTATCTGCAATGGGGACAGCGATACGTAACGCCTATTGAAGATAATAATTAAATAAGTTTTAAGTAGGTGTTAATGGTTAAAAAAAAAATAACTTAAGATATCATAATAACATAAACTTGTATAAGTTATTAATAAATCATGTAAAACATGTTTTTGATCATGTTCTATTAATTTCTTTTAGTAAAAAGATTAATATTGGCCGTGTCTATGCTTTATTAAGCTAATTATGTACTTATTGAGATTTCTAAGGAAATCTCACTCTTTTGTGGTTTTATATTTCTTTCTTGTATGTATAAATTATATACAAAAATGTGATGGCCAACAGGGAGAAAGCCCCGATGATGCAGGAGACTCCAAAGAGTCCTAAGGGACTTTTTAATTACAGTCCTTATGTAAATTTTACTTTTGCGTCCCTAAGATTTTCTCTGTATGATCAGCCAATGGAGTTGTGGTATCACAGTACACCTGCTTTTATCAAGGAGGAGCAGCGTATAGGTTGCTGTTTAACTTTGGGATTGGATAATTCCCTATCTATATGTGAGGTTTATTCGACACCACATGGACAGTATCTTCAGCAAGACCGTTGTCTTAGTTTGGATATGTTCCGTTATGGGAGGGAATTTTCCGAAATTAAGAAAGAACTCAAGTGATCATAGGGATAGTCTTTTGGATATGTAATACTATTTTGCTAACGCTGATAACTATTTTGGGCATGTATATATATAACAGTACAATGTTTGATTTATGAAAGGAAAATGTGAAAGTTAGAAGTTAAATTTTGCCATATGTGATCTTTAGATTTTCTTTTTTATATATACCTAATCCGCTGTGAAATATATGGCTTATGCTAGTAAGTCAAGATATATGCTTTAAATTATTGTTACGTATGAGGATGAGTAGCTTAATGTTACTTATCCTGACCCTTTGATTTACGTTAAATTCCAGACGTGAGTTGGGGGCATCACATTAAACCCTCATTCATCACCTTCCCCTCATGAATTTGTGCATGTCATTCCTCCTAGAAGGTCAGATTGAGCAAGACAAAAACTCACTACCTGCAAGACTATCATTGTCAACTTGCCATCACCACTACCTTTCTTCAGCTCATCTTACCTCCATTACTCATCCATTCCATCAGCACTTAACATACACATGATTGTGATCCATTCACCGATCATATGCTATTTCCTTATCTCTTTTGCATTAACCAAAAAGCTAACATGAGGTTGTGAAGTTTCCACATTGGCAAAAAGCAATGAACTCAGAATTAAAAGCCTTGGAGAACAATAGCACTAAACATTTCCTGGATTAGAGTGGAGTTCCATTGCATTGTGTTGGGATCAATTAACATGGACACAATGGCTTTTTCATGCAGGGTGTTCGGAGCATTCTAGAATTGGTATGATGAAGGGATGGGGATCCATTCATCCTGCTATACTCTTACCTGATCTCCATTTCCAATTTTCCAGATTAGTCCTTCAGGGAGGAGTGGCTTGGCTGAAACAAAGCTTTTCCAGATAAATGTGTCATTTCCTTTAACCTTGATAGAGCAGAAGTTCAAATGGGGGTAGTATTTGGCCTGTAAAACTCGGGCTATTGAGGATGAGGAATTTTGAATGACCCTTTATCCTAGTTTAGCAAGTAAATGCCATGTTAAAATTCTCATGATTTCTAGACCTGAGACCCCCCCCCCCAAAAAAAAGCTTCTTTGCTTTCCTTAGACCCTTCCAACTCATCTAATGTGGCTTAGATTCGTTGTCTTTTTGGTCCCACTAGAAGGTTTGCATCATCTTGTTAATGCCTCTAAAAATGGTTTTTAGAATCTCCCCCGTACAATAGGTAGGGATAGATTGGATAACATACTTAAACAAGATTTCCTTGCCAGCTTGAGAAAGAAGATTGGTTTTCCAACTCCCTATTTGAGTCTTGATTCTATTCAGTATAGGATTGAAAGCTTTTACTTTGTGCCTGCCAGCATAGGATGGTAATCCTACATATTTTTCAAAAGGACTCGAGGCCTAAATTCCTACCATGTGAAGGATGTTATCTTCTACCCCTTGCTGCGTGCTTTTACTGAAGAATATTGAAGTTTTGTCAAGGTTGAGCCACTATCATGAGGCTTTTTCATAAGCTCCAATGATGTTATGTAAGTTAGACCACTCAGAGAGAATGACCTTGCAAAAGACAAGGCTTTCATCTACAAAAATAAGTGATTAACTTTGAGAGAGTTGCGAGTAACTGAGATACCTATGATAAGACCTTGCTGTTCAGCTTTATTGAGGAAAAAATTTAAGAATTTCTGAACACAAAATAAAGAGGTAGGGGAGAGGGAGTCCCCCTATCTTATCCCCCTTGAAGGCTAAAAGGATGCTTGTACACCATTGATTAAAAGGGAGTATAAGACAACTTACGCATTGCATGACAAGCTTGATCCAGTCTTCATCATTTTCCATGACAGCTATGAGGAAGGGGCATTCAACCCTATCATAAAACGGCAAAATCATATACCTTGTAAACTAAAGTGATACATGTTTTGAAATTTATTTTAACGAGCTTCGTAAGTTTATGATAGTTTACATAACATAATATTTTCATAGTATTTTATTATTATTTATTTTATAATTAATTAATTATATTATTAATTATTAATTAATTAATTTTATCATTATTTTTTATTATTTTTTAGTGCTATTTATAAATTACCTGACATTATTGTATTATTCAAACACAATCTCGAATATATTTTTTTATGTTTTGTTTTCATCTTTTCTTCCCATTGTTTTTTAAAACAACTGTTCCAGTTCGGTACTGCTAGTCTTCTGAACACAACACACAGATAATCGCTTCCCTTTATCTCTTTTTTTCTTTTCCCTCTTTTTTAATACAAGCCCAGTTTTCCGCTCTGTTACCAAAATTTTCCCGAGAAAATCCTAGTCCGGAGCTTTCATCAGTCCCAAATTCAATCCCATCCATCACTAAGCCTTTGCAATCTTCACCTTAAGGTAAGCCCCTTTCTTCGCTTTCCAACTCGGTTCTCTTTTTTTTTTTTCATCTCGGTCAGCCTGTTACATTTCGGTGCCCTTGTTAAATGCCACTCAATTCGCTAAGCTATTCTAGTACTAGTAACAATCTACTTTCAGATAAAATTATTACCGTTGGGTTATTGGTGTGTCCAGATGATGTCTCCTCCAAGAAGAAAGAAATGGACTGAAGCAGAAGAGAGAACCCTAATCTCAAAGTACGGAGAGATGGTCTCTGATGGGACCCTCGCCAAGATGAAAACCCGTGAGAAGAAATTCCAACCCATTGCTTGTTATGTCAATTCGGTGCACCACGCTTGCGATTCTATCTCGTACCCTTGGCAATGGACTTGGAAGGACGTGTCCACCAAGGTCCAGAACATGAGGCACCAGTACTTGCTTGTCAAGCAAAAGATCAAGAAGCCTGATTCTGAGAATTCCGGCGCGGGGGACTGTAATAATAGGGAGGAATTTGATTGGGTGGAGGGACATACGCATTGGTCGAATTTTTTGAGGTACAAAGAGGTTTTCGGTGACGTGCCAATAGGGAATGGTAGTAATGCCGATTTGGCGACGGTGATGAATGGTGAGAATGGTGGGGGTTTCATGGAGAGGGGGATGGAGATGGTGGGGTTTGGACCAATGGATAATGATGGGAACGGGGATTTTCCAGTGGCAGGGATCAATGGCATTGAGAATGGGGTGATGGGTTTTAGTTTTGAGTATGATGGAGAGGAAGTGGAGGAGAATTATAATGGGAATGGTCAGGTTAGGGAGGGCAGGGACGCTGGTTTTGTGTATGAAGAAGTAAATATGAATGGGTCTAATTCAAAGAAGAAGAGGAAGGTGTTGAAAGGTTTAGAAAGAAAGGCATGGGGGTTTCTTGCAAACCAGTTGGGGCAGTTGAGGGAATTGGAGGCTCGGTTTGAGCAGCGTGAGCTGGAGAGAGAGCGCGAGAGGCAAAGGAGAGAGAGTATCCAGGTGGGGGTGGAGAAAGAATGGGAACGAAAATGGGAAGAGAGTGAAAAGGAGATGGAAGAGCGAGAGAAGGCTAGGGAGAGGTTGAGGAATCAGAGAATTCGAAAATGGGAAGCCCTGGAGAAGGAGAGTGAGGAGAGGGAAAGAAGAAGAAGAGAGGAAGAGTTGATTCATGAGAGAGAATGGCAGGAGAGGATGAATAGGAGAAGGTCAGAATGGAAGAAGAGAATTGATGATTTGCTGAATCAGCATCGGGCAGACATGGGCCAGATTCAGACCCGAATTCTTCACGAGCAACAAAACCTCACCAACCAGTTGCTTGGGATTGTCTCTCAATGGACCGCACATCCAGCTGGGCTTTCTGATCATACTAGTGCTAGCAACCATTATCTTTCACAGATGATGCAGAATCTGCATCATGTAAATGGTATGGTTCATGGAGATACTAGGGTTGAGGGAGATAATCAAGATGATCAATTCATTGTTGATGGGTAAGGTGTTTTTTGAACGAACATTTTCTGCTTGACCAGCTGAAGCTATTAGAGGATGATTATGGTCACGGGAAGAAGTGTAAAGGTCAGAGAATTGTTGAGTACATTCTAATGTGGACTTTCTTCAACTAGGTATTGTTGTATACTTATCTGTGTACCTGGGATTCTAATCAATAAGAATATAAAATTTATCTGTTAATTTTTTTTTTTTATGTAACTATCTCTTGTGTAAATAAAGAAATGTTACTGATTGAATCCCATGGCAAAACGGGGTGCAGGTTTGGATGATTGTTGATGCATTGCATTGTTGGGAAATTTTAGCTGTTACATTTCATTGACTGGTATGTTAATCAAGAAAAGGCATAGTCATTATCATGTTACACGGGGTATACTACAAATATGCCCAATGAGAGAGGGGGAAGAGGTAAAAAAACTCCTGGGTACTAAAATTGGGAATACAAAAGTGGGCTGTCACCCAGTGGTAATGAGTAGTAAAAAACTAAAGCCTTAAGTTCTTCCGTTGTATTTAACATAATCAGTTGTTTAAAAACAACCATGGCAAAGAGAGCACCACCATTTAAATATGTAAGTTTATGTGCTACTTTATATATCTAAGTGGTGTTGATTTAATTCAAAGGAGGATGCTGCATATTTAATATGCAAATGCATTATAGGCGAATATTTTGAAAAAGTACTTGCTTAAAAAGTAAACCCCCAAGGGTTAGCTCAAGTGGTAAAGGCCTTAAGCTTGGAGGTATGCTTCCCTTAGGTCTAAGGTTCAAATATCCTTGGGTGCAAACAATCTCTAGGGGTCATTTGATTGGTGGATTATCCTCTTGAGTTACTTGAAGTACACTTGCGGGAAACTTTTTGCTGAAGGCCTGTGCACTTCCAGGATTAGTCAGGACACTGTTCCCGAACACCTGGTACCAATAAAAAAAAAGTTTGAAAAAGTAATATTATCTGTTTTCACCCAGATTATGTGAGTGTTCTTGTCAGTGAGTAAAGGGACAGGTTACCAATGAATTTTAATGGATTATGTATCCATGATTTTCTTATATTTGTTGCACTTACCAAAAAAAAAAAAATTACTTGGGTCTCTTTTATATGTGTACATGAGATATGAGTTCTTTTAATCAATAATTCTCATTTCCTTATCTTCCCCCCCAAAAACAGCAAAGGGACTGATTAGCCTTATTACTCTTTGGATCACTGAGATGGGTTACAATAGTCTCTTTGTGAGTCTCATCCCTACCAGGCCAGGCAGAAATGACAACCACTTGGAATGAGGATGCTGCAGACCACTTTTATCATTTGTGAAAGTGACTCTTTTCAGTGAGTAGCTGGAGTTTATATTTAATGTGGTGGCATCTCTAACTTGTTTCATGAGATGAAAAGTACTGGGTGTACTTCATAAGGTATGGCAGCAATGCTTTTGTACATTGGTTATGCATTCCTTTTATTTATTTATTTCTCTTTTGATTCTTTCACCTTTTCTGGGGTTGGGGTCGGTTGGAGAGTGCTTTGTTGGGCTAGCTTGTGCATACAAATTTTTATGTTAAACTCTTTCCGCTGCTAAACTTTTATTGTGTAAATTGATTGGAATTTGAATCCATAGTGTACACTTCATTAAATCGCTACTAGACCAAGACAAACAGTAGTTATTATTTGGACGGTAGAAGTAACTTTAGAGGAATTTCATCTTTGATGAGCATTGAACAATTCAAACCGAAATATCTTAATTGAACATACAAACAGACACTTGTGCACAAGTAGAAGACTTGATGCCTTTGAAGCTCTGAAATCACAAACTTTTTTTTTTTTATAAGTATATAAAACTAGATGTTAAACACATGAAGAGTATCTGAATGCATGAGCCATATTAAAAAATGAGGCAAATGCTAGAATCTCAACTCCAGATGACTATCGGCAACGTACAGCACTGAAAACACTACTGAAAAGCGCATCAGAGACTCTTTGTTGCCTTAATCACATACTATTGAACCTACATTAATTTTTTTTTCATAAGTAATAATCTTTACTGAATAAAAGCAACTAGGCAAAGCCCATATACATAGGGGGTATATAAAAGAGACACCTAGTTACACACTAGTAAGATGAAAAGAACTCAAGAACTCATGAACATCCCCTCCCTTTAGTACAATGGCAGAAAACCATTGAACAAAAGAAAATACAAAAAAGTTCCAAATTTCCCCCACAGTCATTTCTTTCTTGTTGAAGCATCTCTCATTTCTTTCCATCCTAAGATACCACAAAAGACATAGAGGGATCATTCTCCATGTCGCAGCCTGCTTAGCGCATTGATGGTACCTATTCAAGCATGCAAGTAGCTCCACAACGTCTTGGGCATAACCCAGAATAAACCAGCCCTCCTAAGTATTCCATCCCATAGCTCCTTTGCCACTTCACAATGTAAGAAAATATGGTCGATCAATTCACTATTTTTCTTACACAAGGGGCACCACTCCACAACAGTCATACCTCTTTTTCTTAAGTTGTCAGCCGTCAAGATCTTGCCTAAGGCTGCTATCCAAGTAAAGAAAGCCACTTTAGGTGGTGCCGGAGCTCTCCATATGGCCTTCCAAGGGAAAACAACGGGCTGTTGCTCTTGCAACGTCTTATAGAAAGACTTGACAGAAAAAATCTTGCTTCCAGATCTTGTCCACAACCACTTTTTTTATAAGTTTAAGTAAGCAATTATATTTATATGAATAGGCATAGGCATAGCGGCCAAGTATGGAAGATCGTATACAAAAGGTAACACTTAGGGAGAGGAAATGGAAACAAGAAATTCATGAAAATGATGTATGAAAATTAAACCTTCATTAAATTCCATTCTTATATCTACTCCAATATGCAATGTTGTATGAAAATGTTTAGTTATGCCAGTGAAATATTTGTATTTAGTAATTTGTGGTATTTGGCCTGCCTCTTTAGGGGTTGCATGTCAATCCGTGTGTGAGAGAGGATTTTCGCTGAATGATTGTGGCTTGTTTAGTGAGCTACTTCAATCCCCCGAGTGAACTCTTTTCCCTGTTTAGTTTCTCGTGAAAATTTGAACTATAGCCCAAATTAGAAAACAGATCTCCTACTTGTGTAAAACTGTTATGGTCTTCTTTTTCTTGTTGTTTTCCTAATTCTTCTCTTTTTATAAAAAATAAAATTAACAAAAAAAAAAAATTGTTTGGGAGGGTTGTAGCATGCTGAATGCAGTTGCAATATAAATATTGATTTTGAACTCAATATGGTGTGGAACTGCGAGTGTTGTAGGCTGTAGCAGTTCTAGAAGAATTTTATTATTTTTTAGTCTAAATATTTAAAGAAGACAGAAATCTGCTGGATTCAGTTCCGCACACTAATACTGATGTTGAACTCATTACAATGTGGAGTTACTTATAATATTAAAAAATATATATATATCATTACAATGTGGAGTTGGGGGTGTAGCTACTGCTATATAAGAGTTTCACTTTTGGGGACCTACCTATCTGACAAAGACTGATGAAGAAATGTATGCTGGACACGCTTTCACTTACATGAATATTGATGATACATGTGGTATAGGAAGATTGTACAAGATGTCGAGGCACCTTCATTATTTAGGAGCTACATTGTCACCAAAGATTGAAACAGGCAACCTCGACTAAGCATCCCCATGCATTGAAACAGTCTTTTATCTTTATAGAAAAGAGTTTTGAAAGTGCACGGTAAAGTTAGCCTGTATTAAAATCCAGCCTTTCTAACCCCAAGGGGTTGGCCTTAGTGGTGAAGGCCTTGGTCTTGGGATATCACTCCCCTCAAGGTCCAAGGTTCAACACCTCATGGGTGCAAACAATTCTTTGGGGCCACACCCTTTGATGAAAAGCCAGCAATTTAATCAATTCCGTGTAGAAAAACTTTCGATGATGCTGTGCATGGAACCAGGGTTTACTCAGCAGGGGTGGGTCCGAAGGAGCCTTGGAGAGGTTCCCTGACATTAAAATAAAAATAAAAATAAAAATAAAAAATCCAGCCTTTCTAGTTCCTGCGCTTTTGGTTTTGACCAGAAAATATATTGAATTAACTTAATAGTATAAAAGGGGTCACTTTCTAGATCAGAATAACTTGATAAATATAGGCGTCATATTCACATCCACCTCTGCTTTGTCGATTATGAGGAAATTTGGATCTATTTGTACAGTATGGGAGGTAGCATTCTCACGTCTGGTGAAGGCAGGATGATGTCCTCAATATGTACTTTCCTGTCCATTTAATTTCTTTAATTTCAATGTATCTATACTTTTATTTTGTCACTAGGCATTCAGGGTCACCAATAATTTTTTAGAGGGTGTTTTCAGCCATTGCCTTCTGTTAGGGTAAGCGATCTGTTGTTAGTTTAGTTCATCTTCCTCATGAGGAGATTTTCTGCTTTTAGAAATGTGCAAGGCCAAAAGGTTTCATTCTTGAAGGCCGTCTGTAATACTTAATAGCAACCCTGAAATTTTATCCATTGATCACACATAAATCCCTTTAATATGAACCATGGAAGCTCCTTAAAAGTGATATGATTTGAAATATTTGGAACATTCCTATAGCTTACAGAAATTAGTTTCTCTCTTCGTTTTGAACTAGTGAGTCTTCTGATTCTGCTTCTCATTTTGGTAGAGAACTTGCGTCTCACTTCTTTAGGACCAGTGAGCCTTCTGGGTCTTGGATTGCTTTTGGGATGCTTCTGCTACTCATTATTGAAGAGAACTCACTGTTCTGTTCTCATCCTTATTTTTTTAATAGAAATTTGTTATGTCAATAACCTGCAGAAACTTCACTACATTTTTTGTTGTGCATTCTCTCTGAACTACACTACAACAAGATCATGATTCTTAGAGCTAATTCAGTATCTGATACTGTTCTTCAAGTTGTCCTCTCACCGTTGCTTTTATTCCTCAGATTCAACCAGGCAGAAATACTAGGGGCGCAGTCACTGCAGTGCCAATGAGACTTGAAGGAGTAGATAAGATGGCAAGCATGGACATTGCACCAGCAGCTATGTGGAAAGTATTGGAAATGGTGATGGTGACAGAAGAAGCTTACCCAAGCAGGCAATTATTTTTCATCATTCCGGATGTTCATTATTTGAGATTGCTAAATTGGGCGGGGCACCATATAAGACTTATGGGTGGGTTGATTAATAATAATGGAATTCTGTTACCTTGACCCGTAAAACGAATCAGAATCAGTTGGTTTGAATTGGATTTGGGGGTTAAGCTACGCAATCTGCACCTTATCTGGCAGTGTTCGATAACTCTCAAGCTTGCCTGGTGAAACTCTATTTATTACGTAGTTTGTGCTAAATTTTTTTTAAAATTCAAATTTCGATTTTTGATCTATTTTGTATATTTGCTGGCTTGGTAACTAGAGATATGTATTTAGTTGCCAGCCATAGTCCTGAATTCTTGGGGAGCATTTAGGCATGTAAGTATGTGTTTCATCCCGGGGTTTGACATTGGTAGTGTTTGTCGGACACTTGAAAATATTAGATAATTCATCAGAAGAATGCATTTAAAAAAAAAAAACCATATAATCTATTGCAGAATCTTTGTGTTTGTGGCAATGCTTTACGCAGAAATTAATAATTTTGGTTTTCCTATATTCTCTCTAATAGATTTCAACTTTAGGCTCGGCTCAATTTCTTTATAGTCGCGGCAAATCTGGAATTATGATGATCCATGTTCTGAGATATGTTGAAACAATTATGATGATAATTAAGAAGCTCTACCTCTGTTGCTGATATTTATATGATGTTAATATTATGATGTGATTCCCTTTTGGACGTGTTCTCAATAAATAATAATTGCTATTATTTTGATCTAGTCGTTTTCAATAAACATGCTGCAGTAGCTCAGAAATTTGTTATAAATACTCTTTTATGTTGGACTGCCTCCATTAAATTTTAAAATCTACATGCTTTGCCTGAATCCTTATCTTCTTAGATAGGCGTTTCTTTGGATACTTCCTATATACTTGATGAGTTGTGCACACATTTGCACTTATTAGTAGAGAATTATTACTCATGCAGATGCAGAAATTGAGAGTGGAGTGCGACGTCCTGTGTTTGGGAAGGAAGAAAAATAAATTATCAATAGTATTAAGTTGGAAAAAATCGAAAACCTTATGATGGCAAGTTGGAAACTGATGTAAATATTCAAGTGATGTAATAAGTGTAGTCTTGGGGAGATCACTAACATTTTTTTATTTTATTTTTTATGTAGTATTCAAGTGACTCTGGGAATTGATGCAAATCGTATTAAAGTGATGTAATAAGTGTAGTCTTGGGGAGACCACTAACATTTTTTTATTTTATTTTTGAAATGGAAGAGATCACTAACATTAGACTTACATTAAGTATACCTAGTACAATTATTGGGCATAATTTTAAAATTACATGATGTTATTAATTTAATATTAAAGTATCAAATTATCATATGTTACTGAATTTGATCAAATAACCAAAATTGAATTAGATAAGAAAGTGCTCTAATCAAATTAGAATTGTTTATTCTTTATAAATATTTTACTCCATAATTTTTAAAATTATATTATATTATTAATTTAACATTAAAGTATCAAATTATCATGATATGATACTAAATATGATAAAATAACCAAAATCGAATTAGATAAGAAAGTGTCGTAATCAAATTAGAACTACTTACTCTTTATAAATATTGACTCAATAATTCTTTTATAAACTTAACACATTATTATATTCAACACTATTCTTTCGTAACTTTATTATATATAAAGCAACAAAGTATATTACTTATATAAAGCATCTAAAATAATACATATAACACATAATATGTATATAATAAAAGAATCTATAATATATATATATATATATATATATTACAAGTATTATACTGAGCTCAAAACGTGTCAAATGAAATTTATACGAATTTGGTTCATGAGCATAAATCAAATCGAATTGAGATTATATGAGTTGAGCTCATTTAATATTCAAACTAATATTAATATTTGTTAACAAGTCATTTATCAAATAAACTGAGCTTGAATTTAGTATATACGAGTTAAATTCAAACTATTCATGAGCAAATATGTTCATTTGCAGCCCTATCACAACTACTTTTGACATTAACTTGTTCATAACATTACATAGACTTATGAATCTATATTTACTAACAAACTTTGGGCACTTCACCTTATGTATGCGAGTAGTTTATGTATAATTCACAACCAAATTAAAAGAATTGACATCTAAGAATGATAAAACTGCTTTGCACACTTCATTTCCAACAATCCTCCAGTAATTTTGGTAAAAACATGTCCAAAGCAAACAAAATTAATTGTCTTGCAAGAGTGGAGAAACCTGCATTCAAAGAGATCAAATAATATCCAAATCTCTCTCTCTCTCATTCATACACACAAATAACAATACCAATATATATTGCATTAAAAAAAATACATATTAAATTATCACTAAAAACAATGCTTTAATGGCTAATGATGAACATAGAATTTGAATTCTAAAATCATCTCAATTTATTTCATATAATTATTATAATTTTTACAAATTTTCATATAAAATATAAATAACTTAACCTTTCAAATATCAAAATAAATATAATATTAAAAAATAATATTCTATAAAGATTTTACTCAACTTTTAATTTTTATTTCAACATATTATCTAAATCTCACTTAATTGAACTAGTATCAAATCAATTTTTTAAGGGAACCAATTATTAATTATCCAATTTAATCAAATGAAGTAGGACAAGTATGCAATCAACTATTTTTATTTTCATCAAAATTAAAAGAAGAGTGAAGCTGGGGTTTGGATGTGATGTTCCTAATTTACACTTAGAATCTAACATAAACGTCAGGACATGTAACACTAGATTACATATCCTTCGTACATGTCAAAAATAATATGCATACATCTAACTTACTAGCAAAATGCAATGAGTATTGTAGCGGAACAAGGTTAATTTCGAAAATATGCAAAGAAATTTAACTTTGCACAATAATCACATAGCAAAATATAACCATAATCCCATAAGTGCCAAGTTTTTACCGAATTAGTTTTTCAAAATATCAACATAACTTGCTACATAGTTATCCCTCATCACCAAAAAACTTATTCTTAACTTCTCTGCATTTACTTCCATAGCGAAACATATTCATACTAATTTCAAAACCATGTTAGAGGTATTTTCCTATTGGCGTCACAAAGACATCGCTTAGGAACAAAGAGCCATCAAGGCTCAAGGACAGACAACACCCTACGCAAAGTCACTCCTCTGCTGATGTGGATATGTGTTGCCTCAAAACATCCAACAGTTAGTCAGACATAGGAGGGGTGTAGTCATCAAAAAGTGAGTATTCAATAGATTCCTCAGGGCTCGCCTGAATCTCTCGATAGGTCTAGGTCTTCCTGTCTGTTATATTATCTTGCAATCAAATCTATCATTCCGAGAGGAATGATAGATAAAATTCAAAGACGAGATTCTGAGAAGTCTTAGTAAGTACACAAATAACATAATACAAGCATTAACAGTATATACAGATAACACGTAGAACTTATTAACCATGACTTATGCATGACTTAAACGTGACTTGTGTACCTCTTTATAGAAACTTGTATTTTTCTAGAAAAATGACTCAGTTGACATAGGTGTACAATTTTTCATGACCTGACGTATCTTTTTTTATGAAATTCTTAATTTTCATATTTTCATTCTTGTTCATGCAAATCTTAGTCTTAACCTCGACGGCAGATTGAATCGTCTTTACCGTCGGGTTTCTTAGCATGACGGCAAATCGAATCGTCTTTACCGTCAGCTTTCATATTCATGCCAGTCATCCGGCAAATCGAATCACCTTCATCATCATGACGTTATTTTTCTTATTATGGCAGCAGATCGAATCACATTCACCGCCAAGTCATGTCAGTCATACGGCAGATCGAATCGTCTTCACTGTCATGTCACGACTTTCATTTTACAATAGCAGATCGAATTGCTTTTATCATTGGCACGTTAGTCATTCGACAAATTAAATCGTCTTCACCGTCGTGACACAACTTTTCATAATCTTATTTTTATTAAATTTCATGATCTTATTTCTTGGAAAAACGGTATGACCCAAAACATAAAATCTTGTAACGAAATCAGATATGCATGTTACATGTTTTCAAGGGTCATATGACATATATAGCATGTATTATCAACACATGACATATCCTTATTATCTTATAGCAAACATTCTTAATAAATTAAAACATAAACAATTCATTTGGAGGAAAATCATTTAATCTTAATCCTAATAGGTGTAGGGTTGTCACCATATAATAAACTCAAAATTTCTTTCCTTTTCCTTGGAATCAACTTACTCTCTTATTACCATACCCTGAGGATTTCCTAAACTAGGTAAAATAACCCTAGCCGAAATCTCCTTTCACATAGTAAAACTATTTTTCTTCAATTCATTTCTTTTCCAAAATAATCATTCCATCATTAAATAATCTTAATTCTTCCAGTATTCTTCAAGAGAATTAATCTATAAAATTTTCCTCAATCACCCACTAACTTAATTTGATCATTATATCTTTCATCGAAAAAGAAATAAAATCATAATACTTTGAGGTATTCC
The DNA here is from genome assembly GCA_036559045.1 of Platycarya longipes. Lineage (NCBI taxonomy): Eukaryota > Viridiplantae > Streptophyta > Magnoliopsida > Fagales > Juglandaceae > Platycarya > Platycarya longipes. The sequence goes on along the minus strand of CM071789.1, from coordinate 23,885,447 downwards.
ATCAATACCGAAAACTATATAAGTCCTCAACTTGGCTCTTTTGTCATTTTAACTTGACATATCATCATCGCATCTTCAAACCACACTTTAATAAAATAAATCCTTAATTCTTAGAATATTTTTCTCTATTTATCACACTACTTTCTTTTAAAAAATCCACTTAGCACAACATAATATATTTTATGAACATAATAGACATTCAAATGAAATAACTCTCAACATATTAACTCTATACCTATACAAGTAGATTCAAAAAGTAAGTTATAAGTGCACTTACAAATTTCTCCAAGAAATTCTACTTGTGAAAGAGTTTTATCTTTGAAAATCTTTTGAAACCACAACTAAAAAGTCTTGAAGATGGATTGATAAGGTAAATGAGCGTATGAGAGAGTGGATAGGGTTTTATTCTTATTTTGGCCGAGAGTTTGAGATAGAAAAAAGGGAGGGAACTTCCTATAAGTTTGGTTGACCATCTTATATAAAATTGAGTGAAAAAAATCTAGAAACACATATACAAGTCCCTCTTGCCATGAGCCACTTGTCCCTCTTAGATTTAGGATAATCATTTTACCTTTTTTAGGCTTGGTTAGTAAGTAAAGGAGCAATGACTAATCTTGTGACACCTAACAGAAAATGCCAAAAAACTAGACATTCATATCATCTCCCATTGAGCAACAAATCTTAGGGTAAGACAAGAATGGTATTCGACAATCTCCAATTCCTCTTGATACCATCCAAAAATCATCTCAAGCTTAAATATCTAAAGTGCCATGTGTCCATACACATGTCAAGCTAATAGGTTGGTCATATAGATTTTTCAAGACCAGACATGACAAAGTCGGTTATCTCATGCATGCCTAAGTCGGACTCACTCATTCCCATCTGATTTTCGGTGCTCTCTGTAACTAGATGACAAAACTTATTCTCCTCCTACTTTCTTAGTTCTAAGCAAGTTTATCTCATATCATGTATTTTTCTTTGACTTTGAACCAATTGGAATTTTCATTTAGAAATACCATAGCCAAAATCCATCCAGGGAATTGTCAAGTGTTTTGGTTCTTTATTTTCTTCCAATCACTACTTGTCACCTATGAATTCTTGTCTTCCAAGCAAGGTAGAAAATTTTAGAAAAATTCCTTATCTCCTTGATCCAAACCGTAGCCTCCTTTGGGCTAAAGACACATTATCCTTTTGCCTAAATCTTCCTCTCATGTTACCTTTCTCAATTTTGCTAAACAATTGCTTAGTTTTATGCTATGTATCCACATTTGTTTTCTAATACCTTTCTCATGACCGAAACTCTCAAAGAAAATCCATTGTTTGTGTTTTTATTTTCTCCAATTGCCATATATTACCTTAAAAGAATAAAATATTTCCTACCTTTGTGAGCTTAAGTGTTTTTAACAACATATATTTTCAAAAAGTTCCTATAAAATGTCAAGATTAATTCTAAGGTAAATATAAATATCACAAGAATGATAAATCAAATGGAAAAAAAAAATACCAGGTCGTCACATCGAATGGGTGTAAAAACAGCTTCTACACCTAGTCAACAAAAATGCGCCACATATGCATTTCAAAGTAACAAAAAATGTGCCTGCCTGTGTAGATCCCTCTCTTTGCCCTTCCAATCTCTCCCTCCCTCATCTCCATCGAATCTCTGCACTCAAACCCATCTTCATCGACGTTGCATCCATTCCCTTCGGATGCGTATAAAATCTCTGCACTTGAACCTCTCTCTTCCTCTCTTCCGGGTTGAGTACTTGGAATTCATTTTCTACCTCAACTAATTGGAATTCATAAAGAGATCCGTAAAAAGAAGAGGCAAGAAAATATATTGAAAAATAAAATATTTTTCATGGATGGAAAAGAGAGATACAGAAGCTCCAAATAAGAAAAAGAAAATGGCTTTGACGAGAGGCGATTTGTAGGTGCAAATTGTATTAAAGTGATGTCATAAGTGTAGTCTTGGAGAGATCACTAACATTTTTTTATTTATTTTTGAAATGGAAGAGATCACTAACATTAGACTTACATTAAGTATACCTAGTACAATTATTGAGCATAATTTTAAAATTACATAATGTTATTAATTTAATAATAAAGTATCAAATTATCATGATATGATACTAAATATGATCAAATAACCAAAATCGAATTAAATAAGAAAGCGTCGTAATTAAATTAGAGTTATTCACTTTTTATAAACATTTGACTTATTAATTCTTTTGTGAACTTAACACATTATTATACTCAATATTATTATTTCATAACTTTATTATATATAAAGTAACAAAGCATACTACTTATACAAAATATCTATAATAATATATATAACACATAAGATGTATATAATAAAAGAATCTATGTAATAATATATATAAAAATAATACAAGTATTATAACAAGCTCAAAATTAGTTGAGTGAAATTTATGCAAATTTTGTTCATGAGCATAAACCAAGTCGAATTGAGATTATATTAGTGTAATCTTATCTAACATTCGAATTGATATTAATGTTTGCAGACAAGTTACTTATCAAATGAGTTGAACTTGAACTGAGTATATACGAGTTAACAACTACTTTTGACATTAACTTGTCCATATCATTAAATACTTATAAATATATATTTACTCACAAACTTTGGGCACTTCACCTTATGAATGAGAGCAGTTTACGTTTATACAACCAAATTTAAAGAATTAACATCTAAGAATGATAAAACTGCTTTGCACGCTTCATTTCCAACAATCCCCCAGCACTAGATAGTCTTTTCGAGTGAGAGGGTATGGGATAAGAGCATTCACATTAGGATCATCTTTTTTATCATCAAAAGCATATTTTTTGCACACATACCAAAAAAATTATATCATATTTAATATTTATTATTCAAAAATTAAACAAAAAGTACATTTTTGTTATTCCCCACATTTTCTTTTGATTATATTTGATCAAATATGACTTAATTTTTTTGATATGTGTGTAAAAAGTATATTCTTGATGATAAAAAAAAAAAAAAAAAGATAATTCCAATGGGATGCTCTAACAGTACGACTGAAGAAAATGGAAGAAGACCTAGCGAAACGATGGGAAAAATTGAAGCTGACGATGGAGGAAAGCGAGGTTTTCGTGATTCCCACGAAAGGTTTGAAAGATGATGGTTTGCGCGGGAAATTTTGCATCATCGGATGAATGATGTCTGAGAAGAAAGTAAATAGCAAAGGACTCAGAAATACGCTCACACAAGTCTGGAGATTAGAGGGATGGGTTAATTTAAGGAACTAGGTGAGCAAAAATTCCTTGTAGAATTTCAATTCCTAGCTAATAAAGACAGAGTTTTAAGAGGTTGTCCGTGGTTCTTTGATCGGAACCTAATTTCATTTCAAGAAATAGGTGAAACCATCCCGCTGAATGCTACAAAATTTCAACTTGAACCATTATAGATACAGGTATATGGACTTCCCCTAGCATTGATGATTGCAGAAATAGGTAACGATTTAATATCCTCCTTTGGTCATGTTATAAGAATGGAAGCAGATAGTCACGGAATGGCTTGGGGAAACTACTTAAGAGCGAGAGTAGCCATAGATATGAATAAACCTTGATTCAAGGTAAATGGGTACAGCTTGAAGCCCAAAAATTCAGGGCCACAATGAAGTACGAGAGGTTTCAATCTTTCTACTATAATTGTGGAATATTAAATCATAGAGGAAGAACATGCCAGAATTATAGAGTCAACAAGCAAGGAAGTGGTACGAAACAAATGCAATTTGGTCCTTGGCTATTTTTTGTTTTAGAAATCAAAACTATGCAAGTTTCATTTATGGAATTGAGGTTACCTGCATTGTTCAGCACTTCAAGAATAGCTTCGGTGATGTCATTCCCCACTGTTTCCCATTGGGATTGGTAGAATATTGCTGAAAAACCATCTGGTCATGGTGATCCCAGCAGGTTCATGAGAAATAATGCATCTTTAACTTCCTATACTATAAAATTTCTGATCAGTTTAGAGTTAATCTCTTGAGTCACTCTAGGCTGAATATATTGGAGACATTCTTCGATTTTTCTAGGACAACTTGTAGCAAACAACTTCTGGAAATGTTGGTAGAATTGTTCTTTAATATCGTTGTTCTCCTTTATTTCTCTACCATCTTCCAGTACCAAGTTCTTGATCTCATTATTCCTCTTTCTCTAATTTGCAGATCTATGATAATAACCAGTATTTCTATCTCCCTTTCTTTGCCATAGTTGTTTTGCCATTTGTTGTCACTTTGAATTGTCTTCTTCAAGGCTTTTGTTAATTTTTTTTTGTAAATCCTTTATCTCAGCATTGTTATACCCTATATTAGAGTTCTGCAAATTGGCCAATTGCTGAAGCTTTCATTAAAAGACCCTTGAATTCTGTCTGAGAGATTCTCTATTCCATTGCTCCAAAGATTCTTTACATTTTCTTAGTTTGTTCAAAGCCCCATTCAGTAAAAGCCCCCGGTTCGAATTTTGAGAGTTTCAGTTTGAATTAATAACTATGCCACATTCTTCGTGATAATTCCAACTAGCCTCAAATTTAAATATTCTTTCTTTTCTAACATCTTGGCACAGATTCTCTCTTCTCATGCTACATCTTATTAGAAATGGACTATGGTTTGATGCTTGGGCTGCCAGGTTACACATACTATTCTCAATAAATAATTATGTCCATTTCTTGTTACCAAACACACGGTCTAATCTTTCTTTGGTGAATTGACTACTATCCATTTCTATTGCATCAAGTAAATTTTATTCTAACATACCCAAGATCACTAAGGTGACAAAAATCAATGCAATTTCTAAATGCTTCTATTTGCTGTCTAGGTCTCATAGCTGCTTCTACTTTTTCATGGAAATTCAAAATTTCATTAAAATCTCCAAAACAAAGCCTGGCATTATCTGGATTAGGTTTCATCATTCTTAGCAAATTCCAACTCTCATAGCTTTTGAAGCCCTCCATTCTATGACTACAAAAGGTAGAAGAAAACAAGGACATATGGCCATTAAGCTCAATATTAGCAAGGTATATGATAGAGTAGAGTGTGCATTTTTGAAAAAAGTAATGGAAAAGTTGAGTTTTTCTTTGAAGTTGATTGATTTGATCATGAGAAGTATTTCATCAGTCACTTATTCTATTCTCATTAATGGGATCTACCATGAATTTTTCACCCTAACTAAAGGAATTAGACAGAGAGGTCCTATATCTTCCTATCTATTTCTTTCTGTAGTAGAGGCACTCAACTCTTTATTAAATCAAGCAGAATCAATTGGTGATATATATGGATACAAAATAGGCAGAGAAACGCCGAGTATCAATTACCTATTTTTTCGCAAATGATAGCATCTTATTTTGTAAAGCAAATGCTAGGGAATGTGCTGTCATAAATAGGCCACTTAACCTCTATGAATTAGCTTCTGGACAAAACCTGAACAAAGTTAAGTCCTCTATATTTTTTAGTATCGGTACCAGGAAAAAAACAAAAGAATATATTCTTAGTCTATTAGGAACTAAAGATACTTCCTTCTATGAAAAGTATTTGGAATTACTGGCACTAGTAGGAAGGTCAAAACAGATTGCTTTCAATGGGATTTTAGACAGGATAAAAGGGAGGCTAAGCAATTGAAATACTAGTTTTCTATCGCAGGCAGGAAAAGAAGTCCTCTTAAAAGTTGTGATACAAGCAATTCCTATTTATTGCATGGGAGTATTCAAGTTACCAAAAGCCCTCACTAACGAAATAAATAGATTGATGAGTCAATATTGGTGGAGTCACATGAACAAGGAAAACAAGATACACTGGGTTGCCTGGAGTCAAATGGGAAAATCTAAAGAAGTAGGAGGTATGTGATATAGAGATTTTGATAGTTTTAACCTTGCATTGTTGGCAAAACAAATCTGGAAATTAATCCAAGCCTCGAATTCCCTTGTTGCCCGTGTCCTAAAAGCTAAGTATTACCTACAATCAGATTTGCTCAATGCTAAAATAGGAGCCAGACCATCATTAATTTTGAGAAGTTTATGTTCAGCCAGAAAACAGATTGAGAAAGGTTCTTGCTAGAGAGTTGGAAATGGCTAGGATATAAATCTATGGGAGAGTGGATGGATTCCAAAACCTCCTAACTATAAGATCCGATCTCCAATTAAAATCCTGCAGGAAAGGGCCAAAGTTGTTGATCTGATTGATATGGAGTCAAAAAAGTGGAATAGTGAAATAGTTGAAGCAGTGCTTGAGAAAGAGGAGGCAGATCTGGTTAAGCAAATCCCACTAAGCAAGTATGAAACCAAAGATAAATTGATGTGGATAGGCACCAATAATGATATGTTTTTGGTTAAAAGTGCTTACCATAAGCATAAGGAGTTAGTGGAGCAAGAAAAGGGCCAATTTTCCTCTTCAAATCAGAGAAATAACAAATGGACCAGTTGCTGGAAACTAAACATACCTAATGTAACGAAAGTGTTTATTAGGAGAGCTTGCCAAAAATCATTTCCTACTATGCTCAACCTCTACAAGAAAAAAATAGTGGAAGCGCCCTTATGTCCCATCTGTAATAGAGAAGAGGAATCAACCATTCACGCATTATGGAACTGTAGTTCAGCTGAAGATCTTTAGTGCCAAGGCCCAAAAGGTCTCTAAAAAAGAAAAGGAATTGAAGGACTATTCTGAGACCTAATAGGGTACCTGTCTTACAATTGTGACCAAAACTTAATGGAAATTTTTACTATTACAGCTCGAGAGATCTAGCTTAGAAGAAATAAATTTATCTTTGACAATTTATTTTCACATCCCACTCAAGTTGTCTCAAGAGCTAGTACTTATGTGGCGCCCCCTAGTTTACATCTGGGATTTAACCTAAATCGGAGTGTTAGGGTAAGTAACACTTGGTTATTCACCCCCATACTTATCAAAATTTAATGCAACTCGCAGCGGAAAAGTTCTGAGAAAAATTAATTTCTAGTGATTACATGATAACATAAAAACCACAATTATTCATATCATAACATCATCTCCTCACATGCATAACTCAGTTAGTTTTCTTATATACAAAATTACAAGACTTATCAAATATTTTCATAAGACCACCTCAGCTCCTTCTTCCTTTACTGAAATTTCTTCCTATATCCACACTGATCCTTATTACTATTAATTGATCAAAACTTTCTAAGGAGAGTACTCCGAGAGCCCTTCAGGGTTCCTGTAAGTCTCTCGAGTAACTAAGGCCTTGTCCATGTCCATAATCAATCTTGCAGCAAAAATCAATTTCCAAAAGAAAAGAAACATACAAGAATGAGATTTCCAAATAAATCTTAGTAAGTATACACGTAACTTCATAAAAGCATAGACATGATAGAATAATCATATACAAGCTCGACAACCAGAGTATGTATTTATGGTATGCTTTATGTAACTCATGCATGACTTGGACTTATAAACTTGTATTATATATGTACTTTCCATTTTTATTTTAAAATCTTTATTCTTATAAGTCTTTACTTAAATCCACTATTATTACTCGTGATTGGGCCATGCCACTATTGTTACCCGTGTTTGGGCCATAACACTATTATTACTCGTGGTTAGGCCATGCCACTATTATTACCTGTGGTCGGGACATGCCACTATTTTTACCTGTGGTTAGGATCATGCCATATATTTTCTTATTTCTTAAATGTTTGACATGATTTGTGATGACACTTACAATATGGACTTTTTTTAAGACAGACATTATGACTTATGATGACACATATGAGACAAAATGTAACATACGCATAAACTTAGACTTACAATATGCATATTGTATATCCATATGAACATTATAAACCGTGAGAACATTACACATTACATACACATGCATTTACATTATATCAATTCATAAAATCAATGCATACTATGATAAACTTGGTTTTGATTTCAATCCCAATTTATTCCTTTATTAAGTTCTTATCTCTTAAAAGTTAAAACATAAAAATTGTAGATATTTCTCTTAGCTTTCCATAACTTTTTGAATTACTCAAATCCAATATCAAATGAGCAAATTAGGGTCGTTTTACCAAAAAATAAAAAACGTCAAATCTCTCCGTATATCTCGCTCGAGCCAGACGTCAAGCGAAAACGAGCGAAATCTCAGCCTGAATCTCGCTTGAGCCAAACATCAAGCGAGAATCGAGCGAAATCTCGGGTTCGATGGTTTTTCAACCTAAAACATGCAATATTTTCACATAAACCTTATTTTTACTTATTAAAACATAAATTTAGGTTTTTCTAACTATATATAACACATTTCCTCAATAAAACCAATCCAAATATTCTTAGATTCCATTTCATCACTTAATCAATGCTTTAAAAGTTCAATACTAGCATGCAAAGTTCAACGACTCAAATAAACATTTTTCATACTAAAGTTAATCTAGAATGTGGACTTACAAGTTATCAAAAACTTGTTGGAAGTGATCAAACCAATCATTGCAAGCTTTCTTCCCCAAAACACTCACTTAACTCACTTAGGGGATGTGTGGAAGTTTAGGAACTTGAGAATGATTTTTCTTTGGTGTTCTTCAAATGGAACGTGTGCTTATCCTTCCAAAGAGAGTTAGAAGCCTCTCCAATGCCTATTTATAGGGAAATGGTCGACCCTTATGAAGGAAAGAAGAGGGGCAACTTGGTAAGGGTAACAGGCTACTGGTTTGCATGGGATGATGTGTCCATCCTAAACATATTTCATGATTAAACTTAATCGTCCAAGATCCTAGACTTTGCAGCTAATATGATCATCCAATGGCTAACATTTGAGATATTTTTGCAGCCAATTTGATCAATGGTTGAGAAAGGAGCTTATGAGATAAGTCATGAGGTGGCATCTCACCTAACCATGCATGCACCTATCATTTCCAGCCTTCTTCTGGTGTGCCACGCCCCCAGCCTTCTTCTAACTCATTTGGTTACTAGTTAAGCCTCCCAAAACTCCATTTGACATGTTCTAGAAGGCCAATTCTTGGTTTAGTTAGAATCAAATCAAATTTTGACTCCCTTAGTTCCTGATTAGCAGATTTTGGTTCCCTTGTATTCCCATCACCAAGTAAGCTAACCAAACTTCCAAATCAACTCCCCATCACTTTCCAAATATTTTTACACATGTCAATATACCTAACAAATTCAAAATTAGATACATATTTCGTCACATGCCTCAAATTAGTCTACTTATTCTAACTCGAGTTCCATTTAAACTCAATCCAGCATTGTCCACTTGCTTCCAAAATAAGTCATCGATCCTGTCCAAATATTCTAAAACTTCTAACATGAAAGTTTTATATATATCTCTTAGGATTCTATAAGAATTGTAATTTCCTCATTTGGAGCTCGTATGAGTAACTTATGCTCTTTACACTAAATCTCGACGGTTTGATTCGAGAATGCCTATTTTGAGCACCAAGTGTTTGATCTTTGATTCTATTACTTTCTCTTGCATTTATACCCTAAATTTTGAGAATTTTACTTCTTCTAGGTTCAATTTGAATTTTCTTTAGTTGATACCTTGTTCCAAATTTCAAAGATCATTCCATAATAGTTTCTAGAATGCATAATTTCACCTATCCTTAGCTCAAAATTTTCATTTAAATCTCAAACTCTATTTTTCTAGAATATATATATCCAATAAATTCCTCTAAAAAGAAATTCAAGTAAAAATTTATTTTAAGAAATTTCAAACTATTACACCCTCTCTCCCTAAAATAAAGATTTCGCCCTTGAAATCACTAAAGCATAATCTTTAAATTCTTCCAAAATTAAACATTATTGCCAAACACACATTTATACATAATCATATGAAATATAAGATTTTACTGTCCAAGAGTCAAATGTGATATCACCCATACATTACTTCAACTTAAGCTTGTCCAAAAGTTGTCCTTCCATTATTTACAAAATGTCCACACATTGATCATAAGCGGGAAAATTACAATTTATTAGTACCAACCCGGGCATATTTTGCCTCATCAGCCTCCGCGTCCACTTTTCTGGGTGTGATTGCATAGATTTTGGCCTTCGTGGGCGCTTTTATCTTTCCTTCTGATGTTGTAACTACTCCAGTGGTATTCTGTAGACAGTTCCAAATCATATGGCCCCATTGTTTACACTTAAAACAGGCTCCTGTGGTTAATCGACATTCACCAACATGTTTCTTTCCACATCTTCTGCATGGTTGCAGTATAATAAATGCTTCTTGACCGACCATCATTTCCTTTCCTTTCTGTCATCGATAGGGGGAGAAATCTTTTCAGAGGAATCAGGAGGTCTCTTTTTCCCTAATACTTGAGCATGTGCCATTAGGCTCTTCTGTTCAACGTCTGCAATAACTGCCACGTTTACCAATTGCTGAAAATTTTCTATTTGCAAGCACGCCACTTGAATTCGAATGCGCGGCTACAACCCTTTTTGAAATTTTTGTGCCCATCTTCTCAGTAGATACTAAGTGTGGGGCAAACCTTGCTAACTCCGTAAATCGGGTTGCATTCCATTCTAAGATCTTACCACCTTGTACCAACGAAACAAATTCTAAAACTTTCTGCCGCTTCACAAATTCTGGAAAGAATTGATTATCAAATTCTTTCTTGAACCATTCTCACGTAGGTACTACATTCTCTCCTCATTCTTATTTCAACAACTCCCTCTTTGTGTCCCACCATAACCCTGCTTCACCTTGAAGCAGGTTTCCCGCATACTGTACCTTTTGAGTTTCAGTACAACTACTAATTTTAAAAGTACGTTCTAAATCTACAATCCACTTATCAGCTTTCAGAGCTCCTTCAGTTCGCAAAAAATATGGATATCGATAAATCAAAAAATTTTCATATGGATATCCTTGAGTTTCTGCTCTATTTTCATTGTATGGAGGGCAACGACTTTGCTCTATTTGATTTCTCACCACTTCTATCATTTGCCGAATGGCTTCAGGTATCGCTTGCCCCCTTCTAATGGAAGGTTTTGTGTCATCTGCTCCTCCGTCCTTGGAGGAGTAATCATAGGAGGATTTTGAATTGCTGCCTCTACTTGTCTTGAAGAAGGACGACCTTTTGGCATCTTATCTTCCTGAAACATACCAACTCCACCATGAGTCACCTTAGTAACTCGAAACCTCTAAAATACAAATCATTCTTACATATCACCTCATTTTCAACCTTGTAAAGATTCAAACTTATTCTAATACCATGTGATCTTTTTCCTAAGATAATATGGATTTACCCAGAGTCGTATTGCTCGATACCATTCTGTGACGCCCCACAATTTACGTATGAGATTTAACATAAACCAGAATGTTAGGGTAAGTAACATTTGGCTACTCACACTCATACTTATTAAAATTTAATGCAAATCGCAGCGGAAAGTTTTGAGAAAAATTAATTTCTAGCGATCACATGGTAGCATAAATACCACAATTATTCATATTATAACATCATCTCCTTACATGCATAACCCAGATAGTTTTCTTATATATAAAATTATAAGGCTTGTCAAATATTTTTATAAGGCCACCTGGGCTCTTTCTTCTTTTACTGAAATTTCTTCCCGTATCCACACCGATCCTTATTACTATTAATTGGTCAAAAATTTCTAGGGAGAATACTCCGAGAGCCCTTCAGCGTTTCTCCGAGGCTCTCGAGTAACTAGGGCTTTGTCCATGTCCATAATCAATCCTGCAGCGAAAATCAATTTCCAAAAGAAAATAAACATACAAGAATGAGATTTTCAGGGAAATATCAGGAAGTACACACGTAACTTAATAAGAATATAAACATCATAAAATAATCATATGCAAACTCGACAACCAGAGTATGCATTTATGACATGCTTATGTGACTCATGCATGACTTGGACATATAAACTTGTATCATGCATGTATTTTTCGTTCTTATTTTAAAATTTTTATTCTTATAAATTTTTACTTATATCTACTATTATTACTCGTGAAGGGGTCATGTCACTATTGTTACGCGTGGTTGGGCCATGTCACTATTGTTATTTGTGGTTGGGCCATATCCTTATTATTACCCATGGTCAGGCCATGCTACTATTTTTATCCGTAGTTGGACCATGTCATATTTTTTCTTATTTCTTAAATACTTGATATGACGTGTGACGACACTTACATAACGACATGTAATATGGACTTTTCTTAAAACAGATATCATGACTTATGATGACACGTATGAGACAAAATATAACATACGCATAAACTTAGATTTATAATATGTATATTGTATATCCATATGAACCTTATAAACCATGAGAATATTACACATCACATACACATGCATTTATATCATATCAATTCATAAAATCAATGCATACTATGATAAATTTGGTTCTGATTTCAATCTCAATTTATTCCTTTATTAAGTCTTTATCTCTTAAAAGTTAAAACATAAAAGTTGTAGATATTTTTCTATGGGCTTTTCCATAGCTTTTTGAATTACTCAAATCCAATATCAAATGAGCAACTTATGACCGTTTTACCAAAAGATGTCAAATATCTCCCTGTATCTCACTCAAGCCAGACGTCAAGCGAGAATCGAGCGAAATCTCGGGTTCGATGGTTTTTCAACCTAAAACATGCAATATTTTCACATAAAGCTTATTTTTACTTATTAAAACATAAATTTAGGTTTTTCTAACTTTATATAACACATTTCCTCAACAAAACCAATCCAAATATTCTTAAATTCCATTTCATCGTTTAATCACGGTATTAAGAGTTCAATACTAGCATGCAAAGTTCAACGACTCAAATAAACCTTTTCCATACTAAAGTTAAGCTAGAATGTGGACTTACAAGTTATCAAAAACTTGTCGGAAGTGATCAAACCAACCCTTGCAAGCTTTTTCCTCAAAAACACTCACTTAGCTCACTTAGGGGATGTGTGAAAGTTTAGGAACTTGAAAAGGGTTTTTCTTTAGTGTTCTTCAAATGGAATGTGTGATTATCCTTTCAAAGAGATTTAGAAGGCTCTCCAATGCCTATTTATAGGGAAATGGTCGACTCTTATAAAGAAAAGAAGAGGGGCAACTTGGTAAGGGTAACAGGCTACTAGTTTGCATGGGATGAGGTGTCCATCCTAAACATATTTTATGATTAAACTTAATCCTCCAAGATTCTAGGCTTTGTAGCTAAGATGATCATCCAATGGCTAACATTTGAGATATTTTTGCAGCCAAATTGATCAATGGTTGAGAATGGAGCTTATGAGATAAGGCATGAGGTAGCATCTCACATAACCATGCGTGCACCTATCCTTTCCAGCCTTCTTCTGGTGTGCCACGCTCCCAGCCTTCTTCTAACCCATTTAGTTACAAGTTAAGTCTCCCAATACTCCATTTGACATGTTCTAGAAGGCCCTTTTTGATTTAGTTAGAATCAAATCAAATTTTGACTCCCTTAGTTCCTGATTAGCAGATTTTGGTTATCTTGTGTTCCCATCAACAAGTAAGCTAACCAAACTTCCAAATCAACTCCCCATCATTTTTCCAACTATTCTTACAAATGTCAATATACCTAAAAACTTCAAAATCAGATATATATTACGTCATATCCCTCAAATTAGTTTATTTCTTCTAACTCGAGTTCCATTTAAGCTTAATCCAGCACTGTCTACTTGCTTCCAAAATAAGTCATCGATCCCGTCCAAATATTTTAAAACTCCTAACATGAAAGTTTTATATATATCTCTTATGATTCTATATAAATTTTAATCACCTCATTTGGACCTCGTATGAGTTACTTATGGTCTTTACACTAAACCTCGACGGTTTAATCCGAGAATGCCTATTCCAAACACGAAGTATTTCATCTTTGGTTCTATCACTTTCTTTTGCATTTATACCCTAATTTTTGAGAATTCTACTTCTTCTAGGTTTAATTTGAATTTCTTTAGTTGATACCTTGTTCTAAATCTCAAAGGTCCTTCCATAATAGTTTTTAGAATGCATAATTTCAACTATCCTTAGTTTAAGATTTTCATTTAAATCTCCAACTCTATTTTTCTAGAATATATATATCCAATAAATTCCTCTAAAAAGAAATTCAAGTAAAAATTCATTTTAAGAAATTTCGGGCTATTACAACCAATTTGCAGGAGTATCAGGAAGCCCAAAAGCTTAACAAACCAGTGAATAGAGAGCAACAAAACCTCCAGCAAAACTGGTCTCCCCCTCTACAGGGTTTCATAAAAATCAACTGGAATGCTACTTTAAATAGCTCACATAACAGGATTGGAATTGAACTTGTTGGCCATGATCACTCAGGCTCTATCATTCAAAGAAAGAAGATCACCAAAGCTAGTCTTATGGACTCATTAATTGCAGAAGTTACAAGTATAATGGAAGCTATGAACGTGGCAAAGGAAATGGAGCTTAAACGTGTAATATTTGAATGTGATAACCAAGTAATTGTGAATATTTTGAATGAGAATGAAGACAAATGAGATAGAGTTGGTCTCCTGTTAAATGACAACGGAATTATGTTATCTGATTTAGAACATTGACAGGTGAATTTCATTAGAAGAACCGGCAGCCAAGTTGCTCATTGTCTAGCTAAAGAAGCTTATAATGCTAGTTGAGGAGGAAATTGAACTGATTTTTTCCCATTGGTTGTAAAATCTTTGTACCTCTTGTTTTTATCAATGAAAGAAGGAATGTTTCCCTCTTAAAAAAAATACAAAAAACAATCCTCAAGTAATTCTGGTAGAAGGATGCCCAAAGCAAACACAATTAATTGTCTTGCAAGAAAGGAGCAACTTGTATTCAAAGAGATCAAATAATATCCAAATCTCTCTCCCCCTCTCACACATAGAGAAATAACAATACCAATATATATTGCATTAAAAAAATACGTATTAAATTATCACAAAAAATAATGCTTTAATGACTAATGATGAGGAAGATGTTTAGATTTAAAATTCATCTTAATTCTTTTCGTATAATTATTATAATATTTCAAATTTTTATTTAAAATATAACTAACTTAACATATTCAAATATCAAAATAAAAATAAATTTAAAAAATAATATTCTAATAAAATTTTACTCAACTTTTAATTTTCATCTCAACTCATTATCTAAATCTCACCTAAATGAACTAGTATCAAAGCAATTTTGTAAGGGATCCCATTATTAATTATCCAATTTAATCCAAATGAAGTGGGACAATTATGAAATCAGCTATTTCTGATTTCATCAAAATTAAAAGAATCAGAAAATTTATCTTACAAATTATGATAACTAGAGAAAATTAATTAATCGATATGCCGCAAACTGTAAAAGTACTCAAATTATCATTTTATAATGAACTATCTGTTTTGTGAAATCAACATGTAATTTCTTCTTAAGTATTTTATCTTTTCCTATTTCGTCATAAATAAATGGAATATTTTATTCAAGAGAACCATAAACAAATAGACTGCTAAGCTTTTAAGGTTTCAACCAAGTTTAAATATGACATCAATGGCTGAAAAATAATTTAGGCTCCATTTAAATAATGAGATGATAATTTTAGATGAAAATTAAAATTTGAATAAAATATTATTTGTTGTTATTATTATTATTATTTTAAAAATCTTAAAAAAACTAAATTATTTATCATATTTTATCTAAAAATTTGTGAAAATTAAAATAATGAGATGATATAAGATGAGAATCGAGATGGTTTTGATATCCAAACAAGACTAGTAAAAACAACTTAGGTTTTAGACATTTTCCTCTAGCTCATAATTGCTTGAAAAGATGTGATTGAAATATTCTCTTTATTTTTGAAAAAATAGATTTTTATACCTAAACTAGTGAGTTTGGAATTCTATATCTTAAATTATCAAAACTAATATTTTCCACCCTCCATTATAATCTGATTGTTAAAAATTATGGCCTTTCACTCATTTTTGGTATATCTTAACAAGTAAAATTAAATTAAGTAAATTTTATTAGTTTAAAAGATACTAACTGCAAATTATTGTTCTAATAAAATTGGTATATTTTATATCATTTCAAATTTATTATTATAATTTTTAAATTCTTATATAAAATAAAATAAATAACTCAATTTTTTAAAATTTTAAAACACAATTTTCAAATCTCTTAAATAAAATTTATATTAAAAATATATTATAATAATATTTTATTCTTTTTTAATTTTTATCTCATCTTATTTTTAAAAATAAATCTGATTATATTTTTCCTTTATTTATATTCATTTTCTTTTAATCTTTCATTCCCAAACTCTGATACGAGGCGCCATTCACGTGCACTTTGATCATCTAAAACCCCGGACTTTGGCGCGCAGGAACCCCACCCAAACAAAGGCTTAGGGTTTTTCTCACTCCAAACCTGACGGCAAATGCCACCTCCATGAAGCCTTCCTGCTTCCTCTCGGACTCTTCTTCCATGTCTCTCTCTTCCGGACTCCGCTTCTCCTCAATCCTACTCCGATACCGCCCTTCTCTTCCACTCGCCCCGACCTGCTTCTCCTCCAGTATCTTCCACAGACGCTCCGAGCTCCGTTTACTCTCCGGCTCCCCCTCCTCTTCCTCCCGTCCGTCTCGTACCCGTCGGTCGGCTGCCATTAAATCAAGGCGCAGCGACGATGCGGGGGAAAATGAGGGGCAGGATGGCAACGGTAGCGTGCTCATCAAGGGTAGAGTTGGAAACGCCGGTGATGGTGGCAGAGTCATGCCATACGAGCTCCACAAGGAGGCCACGGAGGCCTACATGGCTTACGCCATGTCAGTCCTCCTCGGCCGCGCTTTGCCCGACGTTCGCGATGGTCTCAAGCCTGTTCACCGTCGAATCCTGTGAGCTTTTCCTTTTTTCGTTGGGAATCTTTGGTTTATTGCGCTGTTTTATTGGCGTTGAATTTCCGGAAAGTAGGGGAAGAGTCTTTCCAACTCATACAATTTTTGTTACACGCAATGAGGATACTGCATTATCATAGTGGCAGATTATTTTTTCTTTTTCAAAAAAATTTTAGTTTTTAAATTTTTGGCAGTCTTTGTAGGCTGAAATAAAGTTTAAGAATTTTGTTCTAATGCCCTTCTTGATGGAGAACTTTAAGAAAATAATAAAATGAGTGTGCTTTCTCTTTTGTGGGGCTTGAGTAGTGAAAATGGAAGAGTTTACTTTGTTATACATGAAGTTTCCTTTGAAAGAATATGATAAAATAAGGAACGCAAGGTTTCTGTAATTTCTAGTAGCAATTTCTTTCAATTTGCTGCAGTTTGGGGATGCTATTGTCGTTTTTATTGTTGTTGTTTATAATTTAGTTACTTCCATTGATTTATGTTGAATTCATGGGCGATTAAGTTATTTATGAGATGCTTTATGAACGAATATGGCTGGAAAGCATCATTCTGTGAAATACTTCGTTATCAAATAAATAATTTCATTTCTAAGGTTTTGGCTATGTACTCATTTACCTGATTTGGATGCCATATGTGTGGTTATCCTATACATTACTTGGGTGTTTCTGGGCATGTGGTTACATCTCTTTTATTTTTATTATGCACATTGCACTTGTATGTGTTGGTGCATTTGGAGAGAAAAATGCAAGCAACTTTGATGATTGTGAGAGACCTTTGGAGGAACTAAAAATCTTCTTCTATAGGACTTTGTTTTCATGGGCGGGATCTCTTTCTTGTAACGGACTTAGCGTCCATGAACTTCTTTCTTCTATTGTAACCACTAGCTAAGTTTGCCCAAGTACACCACCGGTGTACTTGGGCTTAGCCTTTTTCTATTAATGAAATCCCTTTGATTACCGATAAAAAAAAAAAAAAAAAATTTCTAACAAATAGATATCATAAGTCAATTTTCTATAAATGGTGTAGCTGACAAGTTCTCCCTCAAATTTTCTGTTTTTTTGGGCTACAGATTTGCAATGCATGAATTGGGCCTTTCATCACGAAAGCCATTCAAGAAATGTGCTAGAGTTGTTGGAGAGGTGAACTCTTTTTAATTCTCTCTGTTCTAAAAAGATCATATTGTTGCTTTTGTCTTTTGGCTATTCTTGCCTGTGCAGTTTAGTATCTTACTTTGTGGTTATTTATTGTAGGTTCTAGGAAAATTTCACCCACATGGAGACACCGCTGTCTATGATTCCTTAGTGCGAATGGCACAGGTAATAGTTGGTATATAATATGTTCATGGATATGTGCAGAGGATTTGGGGAAGTAGCCATGAAACAGCTGGGTCCCAGGCCCAAAAAGTATTCATGGAGTTTCTTTTAGTGACCCTTTTTGCTGATTTGTGTAATTGCCCCACCTAAGGCTACTGAATCA
Organism: Platycarya longipes; assembly: GCA_036559045.1. Classification (NCBI taxonomy): domain Eukaryota; kingdom Viridiplantae; phylum Streptophyta; class Magnoliopsida; order Fagales; family Juglandaceae; genus Platycarya; species Platycarya longipes. Next base: position 23,867,107 of record CM071789.1, on the reverse strand, counting down.
TAAAAAGCTTGCCCAACTTGGACCGATAGTATGTGTTGTATACTTTTGTGTTTGAAGCTATTCGCTTTAGGAATTTGTATGTTCTTTGTTCTTTTTAGTCATTGGGGTTTCCGAACTAGGAAAAAGAAGATGAAAATTTTCACATAAAAGAAGTCAGTTTCAATTATTTCCTTTACCTACTCTGCTGTTAATCCATGCGCTGGGCTTCTGTTCATATTCACACAGTGCAGATGCATATTTATGATGCTTTTTTTTTATCATCCTAGGTAAGGCTGCTCTTTAAATTATCTGAAAATTTTCAGATTCTTAGCTGGCTTTATGCTGGTTTATGGTACTTTTTATTTCGAAATGTAGGCTGTCACATGAAAATGCTCTCCTGGCGTGATAAAATAAGTTTCCTTTTCATGTTGCAGTGCTTTTGAGGGGGAAGGTAAAACTAATGTCCTGTTTTTTGAGGATGTCAGGCTAAATTGGCACACACTTGGGAGTGAATAACCTGAAATGATCAAACTTATATGCAATGCTTTTTACTTTTTTTTTTGGGGAATCTGGTCACTTTTTAGTTACTTTAAGCGCAATGCATCAGAGTGCTAATTAGGCTGTTGATCTAAGTGGTTTCATTCTGATGTTGTAGCATTAGTGCTCTTAAGTGTCTTGTTTCATTTGTCAAAAGTCAGTAGGCAGAAACGTTTTCATTTGAACAAAAATTTCTTCAGTAGTTAAAAATTTTGGCTTCCAATGTGCCACACTATCATTTTTAGTCTTTTTTTAATCTCAAGAAGACTAACATGCATTATCATTGCTTAGTATTGGCTGCATCTAAAAATTCCTACGTTACGGCGTGCTTGCTGCAACATAGAAAAATAATCACATGTAGAGATGCTGTTTTAATCAATTGATCAGAGGCTCATTACTTAGTATTGGTCACATCTAACTGGGGTTTTTGGAGGATTCAGACCTACGGTAAGAAACTTTGCATTTAAGTTTCCCCTCTAAACTATTGAACCAGCTTTTAAGTGGATTTCTGGAAAAATTTACCTACTCTGCTGTTAATCCATGCTCTGGGCTTCTGCTCATATACACACAGTGCAGATGCATATTTATGATGCTTTTTTTTATCATCCTGGGTGAGGCTGCTCTTTAAATTATCTGAAATTTTTTAGAATCTTAGCTGGCTTTATGCTGGTTTATAGTACTTTTTATTTTGAAATGTAGGCTGTCACATGAAAATGCTCTCCTGGCGTGATAAAATAAGTTTTCTTTTCATGTTGCAGTGCTTTTGAGGGGGAAGGTAAAACTAATGTCTTGTTTTTTGAGAATGTCAGGCTAAATTGGCACACAATTGGGAGTGAATAACCTGAAATGATCAAACTTATATGCAGTGTTTTTTACTTTTTTTTTTTTTGGGATTTTGGTCACTTTTTAGTTTCTTTAAGCGCAATGCATCAAAGTGCTAATTAGGCTGTTGATCTAGTGGTTTCATTCTGATGTTGTAGCATTAGTGCTCTTAAGTGTCTTGTTTCATTTGTCAAAAGTCAGTAGGCAGAAACATTTTCATTTGACCAAAAATTTCTTCAGTAGTTAAAAATTTTGGCTTCCAATGTGCCACACTATCATTTTTGGTCCTTTTTTTTTTTTTAAAAATCTCAAGAAGACTAACATGCATTATCATTACTTAGTATTGGCCGCATCTAAAAATTCCTCTGTTACGGCGTGCTTGCTGCAACATAGAAAAATAATCAAGTGTAGAGATACTTTTTTAATCAATTGATCAGAGGCTCATTTCTTAGTATTGGTCGCATCTAACTGGGGTTTTTGGAGGATTCAGACATACGGTAAGAAACTTTGCATTTAAGTTTCCCCTCTAAACCATTGAACCAGCTTTTAAGTGGATTTCTGGAAGAATTTCCAGTCTTTGTTTTCCATCATTAGTTGACTGTTCTGGTTTTTGACCATTCCCTACCATTATGGGCATTACCAGCTCATTGTCAATTTTCACTCTTATTTCTTTTTTGATAAGTAATTTTCACTCTTATTTCATGATCCAAACCTCCTTTTTTCTTTCTTTCTCATCCTTTTTCTCTCCATACAATTTTTTCTTTGTTTCCCGTTCCTAATGAGCTTGGTATTTGAGTGATCATGAGTGCTGGGTCAAGAAGATGGTGTCCTCGAATATGATTTTCATGCAATCAAAGTCGTTCTTGGTGGTGCGAGAGGGACTAGGGGTGCACATTACTGAACGTGGTTGGAAGTTTGTGAAACAGCTGTGACTTGATGAATTACCAAGGCTATGGAAGATTGCTTGAAGGCAGAGAGAAGGGCTTTTTATACAGTTCAATAAGGAGGAGATAAGGGTTTCGTTGCTAAAAAATGCTCTAATCCTCAAGGGACTTTTCTAGCTTTGGTAGCTTACAAGAGGGGGGCTCGTCAGAATGGACTCTTTGTCCTTGAGGGAAAAAATGGTGAGGGGTGGAGGAAGTTGCTGGAAGCGTTGAGGGGAGGAGGTGTGGTTGGGTCACCCACACCAGGGTCGCTGGTTGTGTTGTTGAAATTGTCGTATAGGGAGGCACTTCAGAAAACTAGTCCTTTGGACAACGCTTGAGGTATGAACAATATGGCTATTTCGGACGTGTTGCAGATAAATGGGGGCTGGTAGAGAAGATGATGGGATAACTAAGGAAAACTTACTTAAAGTGCTATCTGCCATGCAGGGGCAGTTAGTCAGCTTGCAAAGGGATATATGGAAATAGTGAAACGGTGCGTTGGGGAGGGGGAGAACTTTGGGATGAATATGATAGAAACTTTTGGAGCTGGGCTAAGGAGGGAAACACATGGGCCAATTATTTCTAAGGGGAAGGCTACGGGCTAGCAGCAGAATTAGAGGCCTAAATCTCAGGTCGTGGGGTTTGAAACATTTAAAGGGAAGGGGACTGAAATCACACTGGCCTTGCCCCTAGCCTAGGGCCTAGTTTGCGACAAGGATCAAGGGGCCATTTTAGTCCTTAAAGACTAGGCCTAGCAGGCGTTTTGTCGGTCTCAGCAGGCCTAGGCCTCTAGGCTAGTGTGGGCGAAATGCATTGCGAAGGCTAACATCCCTTCGTCGTCGGCTGGTCCTTAGGCCCTTTCGTCGGCGACAATTCAGAAGTTGCTGGCGAGGGAGTCGTGTGCGGTGGATGGAGATTCGGGTGTTGCCATCTCGCTAGTGGAAGCGATAGTGGGCCTTCTCCTGTGTTTGGGGTCTCCGACGCCCACTCCAACAATGGAAATGAGATTGGTTTTGGAGGGAAAGCAGGGGGAAATGGGGGAGTTGGTTTTTGAAACATAGAGGAAGCTGAATGAACAATCTGACATGTTGGCTTTCACATATACATTTAGAGGCAACTTGGAGACAAAAAACTTGCAGTTGGCTTTCTGTTCTCAGGGAAGTACTGGTGGGGAAGGGGTCATTTTAACTCCTCCATGTTCATTTCCGCCCAGCTCGCCAGATTGGGTTTTCAAGAAAGTTGAAGAACTATTTAGAGTCCTTGGGATTTCCTATGAAGGCTATGAGGAACAATTTAGGGCCCTTCTTGTTGCTGTTGAAAATGGACATTTGAAGTCAACCACTAAGCGAGATAGGGAATTAAAAAGGTAGGCTTATTCCATTAATTATGATGGGAAGGAAGGAAGTGCTGGTAGGGCTAGATCGAAAGGGAGGGGCTCTTTGTTGTTTCCATAAAGCCAAATATCCTTTCTTGGAACGTATGGAGGTTCAATGATCACAATAAATGCCTTCGTTTTAGATCATTATTGCGAATGTGGAAGGTTGATGTTGTTTATTTTACAAGAAACAAAGTCGCAGATCATTGATAGAAGAATTGTTCGGAGTTTATTGGGGTGCTCATATGTGAGATGGTCTTATTGGCCTCGTTGGGAGCCTCAGATGGGGTATTATTGATGTGGGGTAAAAGAGTAATTGAGGCTGTTGAAGAGTGTATTGGTGACCTCTCGGTGGTTTCTCTCTTCAGAAATATCATAAATGGATGGGAATGGGCTTTTGTAGGTATGTATGGGCCAAATACAGATAGAAAGAGGCGGGAGTTATGGGAGGAATTGGCGGGAGTTTATTCCATTTGGGATGTGCCGTGGTCTATTGGTGGAGACTTTAACATCACTTGCTTCCCAAGCGAGAGCGATCGGGGAGCCATCAGAATTTCGTGGCTATGGAAAAATTTCTCGGGTTCATTTTTGATCTAGATCTCATGGATATCCCTTTTGTTGGGGTTGAGTCTACTTGGTCGAATGGATGAGTTTGGTCAAAATTGGATAGGTTTTTGATATCTCCGTCATGGGAAGCTCACTATCCAGGGTTATGTTAGAAGTGGTTTGCCCGAGTCAGTTCAGACAACTTTTCGATTTTGCTAGATTGTGGGGGTATACATAGGGGCCGTCGTTACTTCAAGTTTGAAAACATGTGCCTAGTTACAGATGGGTTTGTAGAGTTGGTACGTGCTTGGTGGGACTCGTATCAGTTTACTGACACACCTAGTTTCATTCTTGCAGGTAAGCTAAAGGTTTTGAAGCAAGATCGAAAAAATGGAAGTTGGAAGCTTTTGGTCACATTGACAACTAGAAATTAACTCTCTTGGAGGAATTGCAAGAGATAGGGGGAGGGAATTATTGGGTGATAGCACTGATGATGTGTTAGTGAGAAAAGGTACAGTGGTGGCTAATTTGGAGAGGGCATTGTTGTCGGATGAAATCTCGTGGCGACAAAAATCCAGGACCCTTTGGTTGAAGGGGACAAATGTACTTTATTCTTTCACAAAGTGGCTAATTCACATCGGCGAAGCAATGCTTTTAATTCACTACTTTCAGGTACTAAGGTATTATTGTCTCCTTCCGACCTTGAAAACCACATTGTGCTTACGATAATTTTCTTTTAGAATTGTTTGGTTGGAGGGGCCGAAGTTTGAGGACCTTTCGTTTGAGACAATCGACTCGCAGAGTGTGAGTTGTTTGGAGAGACCTCTTGAGGAGAATGAGATTTATAAGGTGATTTCAGGAATAGGTAAGGGCAAAGTGCGGGGCTCGAATGGCTTTTCCATATGTTTTTTTTCAAACTTGTTGGGATATCATGAAAGGTGATGTGATGCAGGTATTTCATAAATTCCACTTTTTCCAAAAGTTTGACAAATCCCTTAATGCGACATTATTGCCCCTACCCAAAGAAATCTGGGGCTTCGGTTATTGAGGAGTTTACTCCTATAAGCTTAGTTAGTAGTGTTTATAAGATCATTTCCAAGATTCTTGGTGACTGTTTAAGTCTAGTATTGGAACAATCTCCAAGCCACATAATGCTTTCATTCGGGGAAGACAGATTCTTGATTCAGTTTTGATTGTAAATGAATGTTTGGACCATAAATTGAGGGAGGGGAGCGTAGGTATTCTTTGCACGCTTGATATGGAAAAAGCTTATGACAATGTGAACTGGAAAATTCTTTTATACTTGCTTGGGAGTTGCGGTTTTGGAGATAGGTGGATTCTTGGATGCGACATTGTATTTTCACGGCTCGGTTCTAGTTAACGGCACATTGGCTGGTTTTTTTGAGTGCTCTCGGGATGTACGGCAAGGAGACCCTCTTTCTCTCTTATCATTTGTTATCATGATGGAGGCACTTAGTTGGATGGTGACGGCCGTTGTTGAGGGTGGTTACTTTTCTGGCTTCTAGGTGGGTAATGGTACTAATGGTCTAGTAACATCTCACATTTGTTATTTGCAGATGATACCTTACTCTTTTGTGAAACTGATGATAGCCAAGACCAAACTTTACTAGCACTTTTACTATGTTTTGAAATAGTGTTGAGACTCAAGGTGAATCTTGGTAAATTCGAGATGGTTGCGGTGGGGGCGGTTACACACATTACCAGATTGGCAAGCCTCCTGGATTGTTTGATTTCTTCCTTGCCAATGAAGTATTTGGTTCTTCTGTTGAGAGCATCGTTTAAAGTTAGGGCCACCTGGGATGGGGTTGTGGCGAAGATTGAGAGAATGTTGGCGGGATGGAAATGGGTGTACTTGTTGAAAGGAGGGCGCCTTACACTTATTAAGAGCAACCTTACTAATCTCCCCACGGTTGGTGGTGATGAGGATTGAAAACTCTTCAGGGCTTTCCTATTGGGGGGCATGGGAGAGGAGAAAAATATCCACCTGGTTAATTGGAAGACAGTTTGTACCCTGATTTCATATGGGGGTTTGGGTGTGTGTGACCTGAGGATCTTCAATAAAGCCTTATTGGGAAATGGTTGTGGAGATATCACTTGGAGGAGGGATCTTTGTGGAGGGAGATTATTAACACAAGATATGGCGGGGGAAGGGGGGGGGTTGGTGTTCAAATGATTTAAGGGGAGGAAATGGGTTGGGTCTATGGAAGTTTGTTAGAAGGGGTTGGTCAAGTTTTGAATCTCACATTCGCTTTGTGGCTAGAGAAGGCGATTGAATATGTTTTTGGAAGGATGGATGTGTGGTGTGGTGAAGTTGCTTTGGATAGAGTCTTCTCTACTCTCTATTGCATTGCAGCTAATAGGGAGGCTTCTATAGCAGATTTGAGGTTATTTTCTTATGGTGCTCATCAATGGAATATTTGCTTTAATAGGGATTTTTATAATTGGGAATTATCATTGTAGCAGATCTTTTCAGCTTATTACACTCCATGGGGACACCTAAGGCACAGTGCCATAGATTGAAGTGGAGGTCCAATGATCATAAAAAATTTACAGTGAAGGCATATTACAAAATTTTGGCATTTCAAGAGCATGTTTAAAGCCCTTGGAAGAACATATAGAAGTCTTGTGCGCCTTCTAAAGTAGTTTTTTTTTGTGTGGATGACTGCTCTTGAGAAGATTTTGACTTCGGACAACTTGAGAAAGAGGGAATGTGTTGTGTTGGATTGGTGTTACATGTGCAAAAAGCATGAGGAATCAGTGGATCATCTCTTATTGCATTGTGAGGCTGCAAGGATATTATGGGATGAGATCTTTTGAAGGGTGGATGTTGCTTGGATTATGCCAGCAAGGGTGGTGGATTAGTTAGGGTGTTGGAGGAAAATACAGGGCTGTTCTCAAGTAGCAACAGTGTGGAAGATGGTTCTGTTGTATACTATGTGGTGCATTTGGTCAAAAAGGAACAATCGTTGTTTTGAAAATAAAGAGCGCACAATGGCGAAGTTTCAGAATTTTTTTATTCATACCTTATTGTTGTGGTTTTTAGCCATTGTATTAACAATATAATGGGAACAATGTGCATGATTTCTTATATTTAATTTTCAGTTCTTAGAATGTACTTGGGGCTCTTGTATACTTCCTGTGTACTGGGGGCTATGCCTATTGCATTTATATCAATACTACAGTTAATACTCATATTTTACTGATCAATTTTTTGTTTTTTTAATGGCTGGTGGGGCTAAAAAACTTATCAAAAAAATTATTTATGGTTGAAAAAAATTATTTATGGTTGATGTCTGTTTGCAGATATTTCTTTTAACAAGCAGGTTAGTCCTAGGAGGTTAAATATCTAAACATTAAATGTAAATAAATATATTCACTGGAAAATGTTTATCGATGATGATATTTTATTCAGAAGATGGGGCCTTTATTGGGTTTTTAGAAGTTGAAGTGATGAGTCACGTTAGAAAGTAGGCTTTTATGTGAACTTTTTGGTAAATGGTGCTTAGAGAGAGTTTCCATGACCCCCTTGTTTGTTTGTGTATGACTTTGAAAATATGTACATTAGATAGAAAAATATGTGTGAGATTTTGAATTATTGCTATATTTGTAGATTTAAATTACTCATGCTGTTCAGATGCTCCTTTTTCTGCATTTTCACTTCCTATTTAAACCTATTTTGAAATTATATTTAATTATTTGTTGATATTTATTTGCACTTTCTTTAATGCTGTTTCTTACAGGATTTCTCCTTACGATGTCCACTAATCAATGGGCATGGGAATTTTGGTTCAATAGATGCTGATCCTGCTGCTGCCATGCGTTACACAGAGTGTAGGTTGGAGGTATGTTCAAGTACTTGCTTACTCTGGATTTAGCTGTCTTGTGTTTTTAAGGTATCCATACAGGGGTATGGGTAATGCTTCCTGAAATTTGGTTTTTGGAAGGAGGAGATAATTAACCTCTTGGTTTCCTTCCTAAAAATAATGTTTGTACAGCCTCTGTGGTTTATTGATGATGGATGCTGTTTAGCAGTATTTGTATAACTAACAGATGGAAAGATTTGCTAACCTAATCATTTTAGCAACTGATTCCTAAAGAAAGTATAAATAAGATGTGTGATGAAGTGGAAAACAATTGGCTCTGAATAAATCAACCCAACTAATTTCAGACGTCAATTGAAGTTCAGTTTGACACAATAAAATTCAATTTGTGTAAAATGTTGGGGCCTTTTTAATGTATTTTATAAATTTACATGAACTAAACTATTAATGTCCATAAAGATTTCTGAGGACAATATCGTCTTCTGTAATTGCTTAACTTGATCACAAACTAGAATGTAAACATTGCTGGTAGCTGTATTCTGCTCAACTTTTTCATCTAATCATCATTTAATTATTACAACTTTCTCAAATTTTCAAACAAATCACAAAAAAAAAAAAAAAAAATCAACTTTCTCAAATTTCAAAACAAAAATAAGATTAAAAAATTATATTTTATCCCTCATTTTAATCCTCTTTTAACTTTAAAATTTTGTTATTCAACATTTTTTCTCTCCTTTTGCAAAACCCTATAAAAATCTTAACTCAAACCATTTCACTATTATTCCAAATCATCTCTCTACTATTCACGGATTTCTCATCTCATTTGTGTAACCGAACAAGGCCTAAGATTTAAAGTTCTTTGTTATAGTACCATGACCTACAACCCTGCAGTATTGGCTTTGGCAAGTTAATAGTCTTGATGCTGAATGTCTTCTTACTAGCATCCTAATGCAATTGCATTGGATGTTATACTGAAGTATCCTAATCCATTGCACGACATTTGGTGTGGTGATAGAACTTTCAGGATTTTGTTTCTTGGCCTCTTCTGGATTGCGCATGACCAAGGTGCCACGTTGGCTGATCTTTTAGATAGCTTTGCCGACTCTTTATAGTGGAATGTTTGTTTTACTAAAGCAGCTCAGGATTGGAAATTGGGGCTATTTATGAGCTTTTCGTTGTTGTGTGCTTTGGGTATTGGTAGGCAGAGAAGATGATTTGGATTCATTTGGGGAGTACGAAGTTTGCTCTTCGATCTGTGTACAAGTTTGCTCGTTGGACGAGCTCAGATGTTTCTTCTTTAAAACTTTATTTTTGTGGGCTTTGTGATTGTCCTCAGTGGACCTAGCTCCCATGATTTACTTGTATCCATTTCTAGTTTCTAACTTGTAATTAGTTGTTATCTATGTATACTTCCGGCATACTTGGGCTTTGCCTGTTTACTTGATCAATAAAATGTCATTTACCTATAAAAAAGGCATTCCATTCATGATTTATTGTGTTGTACAGAAGGCATCTATCTTAAAGGATAATTATTTACTTTTTCAGGCACTCACAGAAGCAATGCTATTGGCAGATTTAGAACAAGATACAGTTAGTGCCTTTTTTTATATATATTTTCATCATTTACTTACAAAAAAATATAGATTTTCATCATCATACTTCAATTTCTTTCATCAATATGATTTTGTGTCATTTGCTTCTTGTTTGCAGGTTGATTTTGTACCAAACTTTGATAATTCACAGAAGGAACCATCACTTCTACCTGCTCGGCTTCCAACTTTGTTGTTGAATGGTTCTTCTGGGATTGCGGTGACTTCCTCTGTTCATTTTTTTTTAATATTTATATGTCTATTTATGCTTTAATTTGTTAGTGTATTTTTTCTGCTCAACTGTGATAATCATTTTCAGGTTGGCATGGCAACCAACATTCCTCCTCATAATCTTGGGGAGTTGGTAGATGTTCTCTGTGCATTGATTCATAATCCTGAAGCTACAGTAAGTACCCAAACGTTAGTTCCACTTCTTTGTATTATGTTAGAATACATGACTAATTTTCGAAAATCTTGAGTTGTCATCGTTGCTTTGGTTAATTTAGAATTGATATTAAAGGTGGGATGAGTTCATTAACTTGAGTTCTGTAATTTTTTTGTGTTAGCTGCAAGAATTGCTGGAATACATGCCTGGGCCTGACTTTCCAACTGGGGGACTGATTATGGGAAACAATGGGTATGTATGATTCTATTGTTCCTCTGTTCAAACACAAGCATCATTTTGAGAAGTTTTTTCCCTAATGGTCGTATTTTCTGCCGACTTTTGTAATTTGGGAGTAATTCAGTACAATTGATGGTGCATTGGGGTGCTGCATTTTTTGGGTGCTGTTACCTGGTGTGTGATTTATGTATTAATTTATAGTGTACAAGAAGGGAGTTCTATAGCAAGTCTAAGGAATATTTTGGATATGATTACCTACTATTGTTATGATGGTATCTTTACTTGCCCTATGTTTGCATGTGTAAGTGAATGAGCACATGAAACATTACACTGATACACATTTATGCCTTATGTACGAAACACATTGCCTGCTATTTGTGTAAACAGTAACATGTATATAAAATATAGATTATACCTTGTTTGAGGCAGTGGCAAACCTTTGTTTAGGTTTTTAATTGTATGTAGCAGTTATTTGTGGTGAATGATCTGATCTGTTCATTTTTGTCAAGCATCTTAGAGGCTTATCAAACTGGGCGTGGACGTGTTACAGTCAGAGGGAAAACTGATGTTGAAGTGCTTGATTCTAAAACAAAACGAGCTGCTATTATCATAAAAGAGGTCACGATCTTGGTCTGCTTTCTAGGATTTTACAGTGAATATGCACATTAAAGGTCATATTGTCATTAAAAAGTTAAATCAGTCTTTCATTGTCCATTTTGAATGAAACAGATCCCTTATCAGACCAACAAATCTGCCCTTGTGGAGAAGATAGCTGAACTTGTGGAAAATAAGGTAAATGGTTGTGGGGGAAAATTGAAAATGTTGTTAGGAAAATGTCAATAATTTTTTAAACAGCTTGTGATTGAGGAATTTTCATTTTTTTTTATATGTAATAATTGATCTTATTCCAAAAAAATAGGCATAAGCGTATACAAGACTTATACAAAGGAAATAACTACAACTTTCCAGAAACAAAACAGATTCAGAATATTATTTCCATACAAAAACTTTGGCCCTAAAACTCGAAGTACTCAAGAAAAGGTCCCTAAGATCTCCAATGAGCATTATTTGTCTTTGAAGCATCTCTCATTTCTTTCGAGGCATATGCATCACTTAAGACGAGCAAGAATCATTTTCCAAACACTCATGACATGCTTATGGCCCTCCAAACCCTTCACCCTACCCATAAATCCACTTCTTTGGGCATTATCCAACATAAATCTGTCCCATTCAATACCTCATTCCACAAGAACCTTGCCACTTCACAGTGAAGAAAGAGGCGAAGAAGTGATTCGCTATCCCTCTTGCACATGACACACCAATCAACAATATACATTCCTCTCCTTCTAAGATATCACCAATCAACAATATACATTCGGGGGTTAATCATGGGTGTTATTAAACATCTACTAATTGAGACTAAGGTTTTTATCTTGGCTACTGAGAGTGGAAACTATCGCATCTCAGAGAGGGGTAGGAAAGTTTTTAAGGAGCTTTTGCTCAGTCACGCTAATGCATGTTGGGTGGCCAATACAGTCAATGATTGTGCTCTATCGAGAGGTAGAAAAGAGTTCTACAAGACGTTTAGGGATGGATCAAAAGTTCTCTTTGCTCATAGGAGGGCCAACACTTATGGTCGATCTTTGGAAATAACAGATAATGGTGGTGGCCATGGGGGGCGTGGTTTGTTAGTTATCCTAGAAGGAGTGAAAGGCAAGGGATGGAAGAGTTTTTATATGGAGTTAAAGTAGGTTCTATCTGCTAAGAAGTCACAAGTGCTTGTACCACATCTGGGCAGAGAAGCTGAGAAGGGGAAGAAGAATGGGAGGCAGCTCAAGTCATACGCAGAGGTTGCTGTGGGCGGTGTAGGGAGCAGGGAGGCTGTGCGTTCTGGTCAGTGCTAACCTTCAGTTTCTAAAAGCAAAGGAAAATTAATAAAGGGGAAGTTGACAGGGGCACTTTTGGAGGGTGATGGCATGCAAAAGGGAGAAGGGTGCAACAAGTTTTCTGAGAAGAATTGCGTAGAAGAAAGCAACTTGTAGAGGTCTCTGGTTTTACTTAAAAAAGAGGTGACGAGTGTGAAGAATATACTAAACATTTAGAAAGGATGTTAAGAAGTGGATCAATGACTTATTAAAAGGCCTGGGCTTGGGTCGCAGCTCACGAGTTCTGTCCATAACCAACAAGAAGGGCTTTGTTTCAAAGCTTGAAAAAGGAAAAGTTAAGGGCCTGGGTCGTGGAAGCCCAAGAAGGCCTTTCTTTCCAACCCAATAGTTCTACTTGAATGTGCTAGAGAGACCCCTCAACTTCCCTCACTTTCTTCCACATCTCGGGACACCAATCGTCAACCTCATCTTTAGAGGAAATACGATTGTTCATCTCCTTCAAGCCATCCTACTTGGTCCTTCCTGTCGACACTACTAGATGACTCATGTTTTTTAAGTTCAAAACCAGGATCAACTACTGCAGATTTCTTAACAACCAAATAAGGGGCTTCTCTGGTACTCTTTTCCCTTGTGGCTCCAAGAACTCTGTTTTCTGAAGTTGAAACAAAGGGACTTGTACCAACAAACTCTCGCGTCTTCTTCATAAATTCTATCCAACCACTTCCATTTCTCCCTTCAGGAATTACAGTAATTCCCTGGGGGATTTTCATTCTTTACTTTTAAGATGATTGGCAATTATTGCCTAGTTGGCAATTATTCTAGACTCCACTTGGCTCTTCGTGGTCTTTGGATGTTTGTAACTTTAATGCCCTAGATGGATACTAAAGATTTTGCACTTGTTTGTCATCTCCTGTTCCACTTTAAATATTATTTCAACTCATTGTTTGATTAAACCTGACTGCATCTTTTCATGTTCCAAATGATGCTTTTTTGGATAATAATAACTTCTTTAATACTCAATCGGGTTTTCTTAAGTGTCAATAAACTTATGTTTTGCATGATATCTAGAGTTTATCATTTGAGCCATTGTGTGAGGTTATCTTGTGAGGGATCCCAAGACGATCTCATGGCGCTATTTATAGCTATTGAAACTACCCACCCCCAAAAATACTTGGTTTTCAATTTTGAACTAGACGGAACTATAGACTAGGCACCAAAGGAAAGGTGGTAGTTCTAGTCCTGCTAGAGTAAAAGTGGAGAGGCATTTTTGTTTCCATATGATGGTAAGCTAAAAGCTTTTGATGTAAGAGGGTTGAAAAGGGAAGATAAACACCTCAAGGTCCAAAAATTGCAAAAGAGTGAAGGCGGACATTATTTGTCTTTGGGAAACTAACTGGAGTTTATGCTTTTGGGTGTAGTTTGTAGTCTGTGGGGTTGTCAACATGTAAATGGTGTTCTTGGATCAAATTTTGTATTTCCTCTGTCAGATTTTCAATCTTAGTGAATGGCAACCCATTTGGTTTTTTTAATAGCTCTCAAGGTTTGAGGTAAGGAGAACCCTTATCTCCATTTCTTTTTGTTATTGTGATAGATGCTCTAAGTCATATGCTTAATGTGGCTGTTGGAAATAGTTTTTTGTCAGGTTTCAAGGTGGGAAATAAGTCTTAGGGCATTACTACAGTTTCTCATTTGCTTTTCGCCGATGATCCTCTTATTTTGTGTGATAGCAATAAAGAGCATCTTCGGGCTTTGAGAGCTCTCCTTTGTTTTGAAGTAGTTTCTGGTTTGATAATTAATTTATCCAAATCTGAAATTGTTCCTGTGGGTTCGGTTAGAAACACCTTGGCTTACCCTTCCTATGAAATACCTTAGCTTACCCTTGGGAGCTCCCTATAAATTTGTGGCCATTTGGGATGGTATGATTGAGAAGATCAGGAAGAGACTAGCCGGTTGGAAAAAGATTTATTTGTCCAAAGGGGGCAGAGTTACTTTTATTAAGAGTACTTTGTTTAATCTTTCCACATACTTTCTCTCTCTTTTCTGTTACCAATTGGGGTTGCCAAAACCATTGAGAGTCTCTATAGGAATTTTCTTTGGGATGGTATTGGAGAGAAAAAAAAAATTTCATTTGGTGAGTTGGAACAATATTGTCTTTCGGTCTCTCAAGGGGGCTTAGGTGCTCGTAACCTAAGACTTTTTAATAAAGCTCTTCTTGGAAAATAGCTTTGAATATATCAACTTGAGAGTAGTGCCCAATGGAGAATTATTGTGCATGGCATCATGGAAAAACTTGGGGCAATTGGTGTTCAAAGGTAGTGAGTGGATCTTTTGGGGTGGGCTTATGGAAGTCTATTCGAATGGAATGAGACGTGTTTATTAAGCATACTACCTTTTGAGTGGGGAATGGGGCAAAGATTCTCTTTTGGCATGATATTTGGTGTGGAGATCCTCCTCTCAAAGATGCTTTTCCCAATCTTTTCAGGATTGCTAAAAACAAAGGGGTTGCCATTGCTGATTCTTATTCCTTTTCCAACAATTTGATTTATTGGAATGTGGAATTTGCTAGAGATATCCAGGATTGGGAAGCTAATGAAGTTTTAGATTTTTTGAGAAAATTGTATGAGAAGAAGATTGTTCAGAACCAAGAAGATTGTGTGCTGTGGGTGCACTCAAAAAATTCCAGATTTACTGTAAGTTCTTTTTACAAGGCCTTAATTAGTCACGGAGCTGAGAATTTTCCATGGAAGAGTATTTAGAGATCAAAAGTGCCTAGTAAGGTTGCTTTCTTTTGTTGGCTAGTTTCTCTTGGGAAAATTCTGACTATTGATAATTTGAGGAAGATGGGCTTTCAGTCTATCAAATGGTGTTATATGTGCAGGAAGGATGGAAAGTCTATTGATAATTTTTTCTTGCATTGTGAGGTGGCCACATGGTTTGGAACGCAATTTTTACTAGGGTTGGGTTTTCATGGGTGATGACCTTGCACGTGTTGGATGTTTTCGCAATTTGGCCAGAAATTGTTGGGAGAGACATTAAGCTTGCTGTCATGAGAATCATTCCTTTATGCCTATTGTGGTGCTTGTGGATTGAGAGAAACAGAAGATATTTTGATAATTGTGAACGGTCTTTAGAGGAATTAAGGGATTTTTTTTATAGTATTATCATATTTGGGTCTCTAATCATGGATGGGATGGGAATGACCATTTGGTTTTGTTTTAATTTTTCAACTTTAGCTTGTAAATAGGGGTTTTTCTGTATACTCCCTGTGTACTTGGACTATGACTATTTACTTGAAATAAAACTTTTCTTATTACTTATAAAAAAAAAAAAAGAGAAAATTATCGAGTTTGAGAACCAAACAGGAAATGAAGAACAAATAGATAATTTGCGAGTTTGAAAACCAAACAGGAAATAAATAAATAATTCATTTTCTTTCCCGCAACTTCTTCTCAACCAAATACTTCTAGATCATTACACTTCCCAAACAAATTGGTCCTGTGTAATGATTCAAGGAAGGTCCAAGGCACATTTGTCCCTATATTTCAAAAGTAGTCGAGATTAAATTGAGACCATCTATGGCATACCGTAGTCTTCTTTCGGGAGTTCCTTTCAAAGTTAAATTGATAGGATATAATTTTCAGAGAAAATAAAGTATCATTTGGTGGGGTTGGTAGAGATTGTACTTGTTTAGAGGGAGCACGATTAGACTTAATGAAAGCTAATCGTATGCAAATTGAGATTTGTTGGGAGATGTTTTTTTCAATGAGAGTAGCCTTTAGAGGTGGTTGGTGGGTTTAAAATATGAAAATTTTTTGGGACGGTTGATGTTCCGATAAGATTAATGAGATGCTTGAGGTTGATCAATGAAGAATCTCAGAAGAGGAGAGTGGAGGAGGTCTTCTAGTTGATTATATGAAGTGGGAGATGGTTTCAGGAGAAGGTTTTAGCGCAACGTATGGTGAGGAGGTTAGTCTTTTAAGGTAACCTTCTCAAAGTTATATAGTATTGCACGTGCCAAGGATAGATCACCTTCAATATGTTGTTGACTCTCTCCAGTGGCACATGATTGGGAGACAGACTTTCTGCTTCCATTTTCGACTGGCTACCGATTGAGACAGGGTGGTGAAAACAAGTTACAATGGGTCCCTTCCATGAGATGTTTATTTGAAGTTGGATTGTTCTGCAATGCTTTAGCCCCAACAATAGCTCCTCCTTTCCATGAAAAAATATGTGGTGAAGTAAAGACTTTTTCTCAGAGGCATCCTTTGTGTGGACTGCCGCTTTGGGGAAGATCCTCTCCTTTGATAATTAGAAAGTCAGGATTAATTTTATTTGATTGATGTTGCTTGTGCAAAGAGGAATGAGAACTTGGTCAAACATCTTTTCCTTCATTGTGAAATTGTTAGTGCCCTATGGAATTCTAACCTTGGTGGTTTTGAACTAGATTGTGTCATGCCTTAAATGTGGTAGAATTCTTGGGATGTTGGAAGGGACCATTTAACATCCATCAAAGTGGAAAAATGATACTATATGCTTGCTATGGTGCCTTTGGTGAGAAGGAAATGATTGTTGTTTCGAAGATTGTGACAAAACTATGGTGTTTCATAGGACTTCTTTCTCAAACTTAGTATCACTGGATGACTTTACATTATTGTCTCTCTTCTAGCTTTAGTTTCCAGAATTTTCTTAATAGCTTTACTTTTAGCGGTGAGGACCCAGGTGTCTATTTTGTGTACTTCCCGGGTACTGGTTGTCACTTCTTTTTTTCAGTAAATTTTTATAAAGAAAATCAATTTTGAACGGTCTTAGGGTATCCCTACCCATCTTAAATTTTCTACGGAGAGTGAATTTGCGTGCTCAATCATGCAGGGAGAGTTTGCAGTATCTACTAGAAAGAAATGTAACATTATTGTTGGAATTTTGTGCTTAGCTAGTCCAGATTTTGGACTAAATGCATTATTGATCATAATTCGTCCCCGATTGCCTTCAGTATTCCACATATGAAAGTGTTAGTGTCTGCTGATTTCTTGCATTATTTAATTGGGTATTTCACCTGCTTGCTGTTATCTCATAAGAGATTAAATTAGTTCCTGCTTGAAATACTTGTAATATGTTTTTGGTTATTGATTTTTTTGCTTTAACAGAGTTTAGATGGAATAAGTGATATTCGGGATGAAAGTGATCGATCTGGAATGCGTATCGTCATTGAGGTGGTTGAATTATACTGATTGGCATAAGTTGTTAACGACCATTTTTTTCTACCAACTCATTGACTTAGCGGTATTCTTTTTCAGCTAAAGCGGGGATCAGACCCATTGATTGTCCTGAATAATCTTTATCGCCTCACATCTCTTCAGTCTGGTTTCAGCTGCAACATGGTTGGGTGAGTGTTTTCACCCTTCGCTGTTTGACATAGATTAAAGATGTTGCATTTCTTCTAAAAACATAAGTTGTCTTTGCCGGTATTTTCTTTTAAACTTGATATTTGTTTACTTTAATATGTATTGTTTTTAGTTTCATCAATTTGTCTCCTCTAATGCACAAGTAACTTATTTCTGAATTGGATGGGTACTTGATGTAGTGTGAGCTTTCAAAGATTCACTAGTTTGGTTGGGAATATGGGTATTATGGCTTCAAAACCCTAAACAACGTATATTAGTGTTTGTTTCGGTATGTATATTTTTACTGAAAAATGCAAGTATTTGTTTTACAATTGATCATAGAATTGCTTGTACAGGATGTATAATAAAAAAATTGCTTAAAGCAAGTTTGCATGTTCTTTTATGAATGTATATGGGTGAGTAAACAATTGCCCTATTTTCCGCAATTGAAGTGGGTAGAAGAACAGCTTGGTTTCTGTTCCAGATCATCGATTTTGGTCATTGCATTGAGGATTTCACAAGCTCAATATATTGAAATGCTTAGTTAATTTTGACTTGGGGAAGAATATTTTAACGTGGCAAAATGAGAGAAGGGGATTTAATATTTCGTTATGAAACCAAAAATAGTGGTTTGGAATGTAAGAGGGCTGAATGAGAAAGTTAAAATATTGTGAATAACATGTCTTCTTAGAAATAGATATTGTTTGCTTGCAGGAGATGAAGATATATTATAATGTGAAGTCATTTGGAGTTTATGTAGTGCCATGACGTGAATTGGATTTATTTGGAGTCAAGGAGTGCTATGAGGGATTTTTTTAGTGTGAAATAGTAGAGTGGGGAATATTGAGGATTGTGTAGGAAACTATTTAGTAGTATGTCCCTTTGGAAATAATATTGATAATTTTGAATAGGCATTTTTTTAATTGAACAAGAAAATTTATTAATAAGATTGGAAATAGGTGTATTCCAGGTGCACAGGACGTATAAAAGAGAAGACACCTAGTCAAGAACTTGAAATAGACACAAGAAATCCTTGAAGTTGTCTGTTGAAATCTATGGTAACTTCCCATGACAAGAAGGTTTTGAAAAAAAGTATAGGTTCATCTAGTGAATGTTTGTTGTCTTGAAATTTTTGGTCATTCCTTTCCTTCGATATGTACCGTAGAAGACATATGGGTACCATCATCCATATTGCTGCAATTTGCTGGTTGCCATGTGTGCCTCTCCAATTGGCAAAGAGGTTGACCGCCCTCCTAAGCATAACAACCCACGCTAGACTGACTATATACTGAAGATGTGATCACACAGGGTCTAGCCACCTTAGGCGAAGAAGCAAATGATCTACTGTCTTCCCACTTATCCTACACTTGCATGACCAGTCAGTTACTATGATTTGTTGATTCTTTAGGTTGTTCATGGTCAAAATCTTCCCTAAGGAAGCTGTCCAAATGAAGAAAGCGGCCTTAAAAGGTGCCTTACTCCTCTGAATACTCCTCTAAGAAAAAAGATTATGGTGCAGACCAGTATTAGCCTCCTTGAATGAGTGGACAAAGAATTTCCCTTTTCTGAAAGGGTTCTGAAGCATCTTATCGATCCCTTCATCGCTAACTGCCGTAGGATTTCCCTATGATTAGTCATTTGCACGGTTGTATGGTTCAAATGATGATATTGAAGGAAGACATCTCTGGGACAAGTTGTTTAGCCTTGTATAGAGGCGGAATTGTGGGCCAAGGTGGGCAATCCCCCCTCTTTTTCACCCTCCCATTTAATTTTTAGAGAAAATAGTATGCATATGTTTTATAATATATATTTTAATATGCATTTTATTATACTTTTTAATAGCTAATCAAGAATTTGTATTCATAAGAAAAGGAGGCATAGCTTAAGTACATAGGATGTTTACATGAGAAGTACCTAACAAGGGTTTACAACCGAAAGTAGAAAATCATGGGTCCATTAAAGTCAATGACCCCTCCCATAAAAACAAGGTTTTAATGACGAAGAATTTAAGCTCATCCATTGTCCTCTCGGGATCCTGGAAGCTTTTATCATTTATCTCCCGCCAAATGCATGAACACATACACATGATTGTTGGCACTTGTGGATTGCCTTGGAGTCCTCTCCAACTTGCTAGAAAATCTACAAGCATATGAGACATGGCCCATGATAATCCTATTTCTGCAAAAAAATCATCCCACATGGTCCTGACCACCTCACAATGTAAAAGTAGGTGATCTACTGATTCTCCTTTCTTCTTACACATGCAACACCAGTCCAACACCATTAAATTGTTTCCTTAGATTGTCTGTAGCAAGAATCTTGTCTAGGGAAGTTGTTTGAACCAAAAAAAAAAACTTTTGGAGGAGCTTTCGTCTTCCATATATTCCTCCACAAAAAGTGGTCATTCTTTGGTTACTTAGAACTTGGTATAACGGTCTAATTGTGAATCTACCTTTCTTGGATGGGTTCCAACTGATCTTATATATGGTGCCCTCTATCATCGTATTGGAATAATGCAAGGCAAATAACCATCACCAACCTCAACACGTGCATGCCTTAAGATAGTCTACCATCCTTTTCAAATTCTTTTCCAAAAACCCACCCTATATGGTCCTACCTCATTCGTGTACGATCCTTCCCCAACTTCGAATCTATAACTGACTTCCATAGTTCCCCCCTTACTTGTTGGTACCGCCACAACCTTTTACCCAAATGAGCTTGATTGAACTTCATTAAATTATGGATCCCCAATCCTTCCTTGATATTGGTGTGCAACAGATTGACCAAGATAGACCAAGATACTTCAAAGGTAGAGAAGATACTTTACATCTCAAGAGGCAAGTTAGATTCACCAAATTGGGGACAAACCCTACCGGCCACCGGCACCAATTTAGACTTTGAAATATTCACTCTCAAATTGGAGACAACTTCAAAACAAAGGAGGAGAGCACTTAAATATTCACTCTCAACCCAATGGTAGACAAAGGTACTGTGAAGGTACCTTACATCCCAGGAGGTGAGCTATATTCACCGCATTGGGGACAAATCCTGCTAGCACCTATATAGACTTTGAAATATTCAATCTCAAATTGGAGAAAACTTCAAAAACAAAGGAGAAGAGCCCTCAAAGGTTTCATGTGCCCATGATTTGCTCCACAAAATATGAGAGTATCATTGGCAAAGAGCAAATGAGAAATATCAATAGAGCCATATCGCCATTTCCAACCAAGAGAAGCCATAGAGAACACCACCTTCCACAAGGCGCAAAATCATCTTATTAAGAGCTTCCACAACGATAATGAAAAGTAATGGAGATAGTGGACCCCCCTGTCTCTAACCACAAGAGGAGTTAAAAAAAAAAAACCCTTAGCAATTCACCCCAAAACCACTTGCAGGATAAAGCAAGAAGCTCCAGTTGACATGATTATAAGCTTTCTCCATATCTAGTTTGCAAAGTAATCTAGGTTCTTTAGTTTGAGTTGTCCGTCCGTCCAAGACTTCATTTGCAATTAATACCGAGTCAAGAATTTGTCTAGCTTTGATGAATGCATTTTGTGGCTTTGAAATTTTTTTTTATAATATGTATTTGATATATATTTCAAGATGTATATATATGTGTACATATATATATATATTATGTGTATATACTTGCATATACATATAAGCTTATAAGTAAAGTTTAGTCCTAACAAAATTAGGCCTAAACCCAAAAAATTAATTGAAGTTCATTTATTTATTTAACCACAACTAATTTAAATAAGGATATAATAACAATTAAGAATGAGATGATTTTCAATAAGTATTTCCATAGACTCCTTTATATATTTGAAGTATTTTGATACATTGTTTTATGTTATGGAATCTTTTATACCTAGTGCTTCATATTAAGAAGAAAATTTTAAACTCAAGGTTAGTAGTACACTAGTCCCTCTATTTTTCAAAATTGAAGTTGTTCTTAATTCTAGGGAAATGGGGTGTTACAGGTGGATTCCTTTTCTATATATTTGTTATAGGTAAGAAGTGGTGGGGTCCTTGCTAAATTTATTAAATTTGTTGAGGATGATGGTAAGGATGCACAAATGGTAGAGAATATGCAAATGCAAAATGGAAGTATTCAGTACTAAACGTGTTCAAGGTTTTTTTTTTTTTTTTTTGCTTTTTCTTCTTTTTGAAATGTATAATATTGAGCTAGACAATGAGGTGCTGGTTGTAGCTGCTGCTTTTCACCTAGGAGTCATGTTTGAAGTGAAATCAGTATAAGGTTTAGCATTATGCTTGGGATTCTTTGTTTCCTTGGAAAAGCATTTGAAGAGTGAAGGTTTCTATGAGAATGACTCTTTTTGTATGAACGGTGGCATTGGAAAAGATATTGATGTTAGATAACTTGAGGAAGTGGAACATCATTGTGGTGAATTAGTGTCGTATGATGGAAAAGCAAATAACTTGTAGTATGGATTGTAGTGTGAGCTATGACAAAGAGAGATGTAGATATATTGCCCTCTTTAAGATGGTTATGAGCTAGGGCATGTCGATTTTTTTTTTTTGATAAATAATAAGTTTTTTTGATTGAATGTAACTAAGCAAAATCCATGTACATAGTATATATATAAAAGAGACATCTAGTTACATTCTAGCAAGCTGAAAAGAACTCAAAAACTCATTAACATTCCCACCCTTTGGTACAATAGCAGAAAACCATTGAATCAAAGAAAATACAAAAAAGATCCAAATTTCCCCCACGGTCCTCTCTTTTCATCCATAGGCACCATAATCTACATAGATGGATTATTCTCCATGTCGCAGCCAGCTTAGCGCATTGGTGGTACCTATTCTAGCATGCGAGCCGGTCCGCCACACTCGTGGGTATAACCCAATCCAAGCCAGCCCTCCTAAGTATTCCATCCCATAGCTCCCTTGCCACTTCAACATTGCAAAAAAATATGATCGATCGACTCCCCATTTTTATTACACAAGTAGCACCATTCCACGACAATCAACCCTCTTTTCCTGAAGTTGTCAGCCGTCAAAATGGTACCTAGAGCCGTTGTCCAAGCAAAAAAAGCGACTTTAGGTGTTGCTGGGGCTCTCCATATGGCCTTCCATGGGAACACAACTGGTGGGTGATCTTGCAGCGCCTTGTAGAATGACTTGACAGAAAACTTTTTGTTTCCAGAGTGTGTCCACAACATTCTATCCCTCCCATTTCCTCCCAGCTGCCTAGAGTAAATGAAACTGTAAAAATCTACTATCTCTTCCCCCTCCCAATCCTGAATATTTTTGAAGAAAGTCACTCCAACACACCGTGCCATTGTTGTTACACAACACATCAGAAACAACATGTTGGTTGTCCACTAGGCTGAAAACTCTTGGAAATGCAACAGATAGGGCTATTTTTCCGCACCATTTAGCAAGCCAAAAACTGATTCTTGTTCCCTCACCAACCTCAAAATTGATGTGTTTTGCAAACACCTTCCACCCCTTCCGAATAAACTTCCAAAGGCTCACTACATATGTTCCCCTACCCTCCTAAGAGCACCAACATCCCTAATCACATCCATACTTCCCCCCCACCACCATTCTCCATCCACAATGAATCCTCTTTCAAGTAAAATCTCCACAACCACTTCCCTAAAAATGCTTTATTAAAGATGATTAAATTACGCACCCACAAACCACCCACCTCCTTTGGGCTACACACTTTTGGCCATCCCACTAGATGAAATCAGGGCATGTCGATGAACATGGTTTCTTTTTATATATGAAAGAAACAATTTTGTCAGGTGGCAATTTACTTATAAAACACTTGAGGGGGGAATGGCGGATCTTCTGTTGGATATTCTTTTGAAAGAAGGTGATCTAAAATGAGCTAATGCAATACAAACTAAGTGGTGCCAATGACTCTGGAACGAGTCAGGTCTGATATAATGTAAAAAAAAAGGATCCTAATTGTTATGTTAAGCTACATAATTGGTTAAATTTGTCTCCTTATAAATGATAATTGGATTGCTTCTCGCTAATTTTTTTCCATTTATTTTTACTGTTTTCTGTTCGTTGTGCCTTTTTGCTCAAATAATGCACAATAATGGTATTTTTTTGGATTTATTGTATGCTTAAAATTTTCACAGAATTCTTAATGGACAACCTAAGTTGATGGGTCTGAGGGAACTACTACAGGTTCTCTCTTTCTCTCTCTCTCTCTCTCTCTCTCTCTCTCTCTCCTGGTTAGTAGAATTTTTTCACTTATTAAAACACAAGTCTTTGCTTTTCTTCACCTCCGGGGGAGGGTTTTAGGTATTGGTTTGGCAATGGAGGTTTGCCCTTATTTGGATTTTCTTTTGGCAGGAAGGATGAAAGAGTTTTTTTGCTTAATATTTTACCACAATACTGTTCATGAAAAAAGTGGTCATTCTCTATCAAAGGAATGGGAGCTAATTGCTAAATATGTAAAAACATGTCTTTCCTCATCCTCATTACTCTTTTCCCTCTCATATAAGAATCTTCCCTCTTGTTTCCTCCCCATTTTTCTTCCTCATTGCATCCATTCCCTAGATGCCGAACAGACCTAATGTATTCTTATAGTTCTGGAACGGTTTTAGGGTGTTTTGTATTTATGTACATGGGCGTAAAAAAATAATTTTTTTTATAAGTAAACATTTATTATTAATAAAAGAACGGGCAAAAATGCAATTACAAAACTCTCATGTCTTATCATGTAGGCGCATTATAAACAAGGAAATCATGAAGGTCTATGCCATTAATGTCCACGATAATAGCCCAAGTATACAGAACTCTAAAAAATAAAACTTTAAGCTCCTCTATCAATCTCTCGTTGTCCTCAAATGTCCACTTGTTACGCTCTTGCCGCGAGAATTAAATAATACAGATAGAGATCATCTTCCAAACAACTTTGATCTCTTGCATGCCTCGGATAGAAGTCCAACACACCATTGCTGTTACCACGGTCTCTGGCATAACCCATGCTAAGTCTAGTCTACTAAATACCTCATTCTAGAGTACCTTGGCTGTCTCCCAATGTAGGAGATGATTTATTGTCTCATCCCCTCTTCGACACAAGCAGTACTAATATGCTATGGTGATTCTCCTTTTTCTCAAAAACCCAGCTTTCTAGGTTGCCTTATGTCTCCAGAGCTTTCTCTAAGGAAACTGTATATCGGGTTCTTGTGTGAGGACCTTATAAAAGGAATGAACAGTAAAAACCCCTCCTTGCAGGTGTCCACTATAGACCATCTTCATGCTGGATGTTCGGTATTAGGGAGTATATAAGGCTATAGAAATCAACAAAACTAATCAATTCCAAATCTTGAGCTGCCCGATTAAAATTAATATTCCAATGGATCCGCCCTCCTGCAAACCTTATAACCTCCGCCACAATGGCCTTTTTGACACTTGCAATCTGGAAAACTGAGGGAAATAAGTCTTGTAGTGCACCGTTACCACACCAAACATCCTTTCAGAATCTAATTTTGGTTCCTGCACCCAATTGAAGCTTAGTGTGTCAATGAAGTTCCCTTCACCCTCTTCTTATGTTTTCCCACAACCCCACTCCGCAAGCCCTACATGGGCAAAAAAAAACTTTAGATGCCTTCTTTCTTATATGAAGATGAAAGTGTAAATGCCACTTCTCCCTTTATTAGAACAGGGGGAGGTTAAAGCCATGGGTTCAAGACCACTGATTGCACGTACAACATAACAATCAAAACAAAAGTTTTTTTCAAACTTTATTTTTTGAAAATAATATTTGACTATATATAATTTTCTAATCTCCTAGAGTTACTCGAGAACTCCAATAGTTATTGTTTTTATGGTTCAACTATGTGCAGGCATTCTTAGATTTTAGATGCTCCGTCATTGAGAGACGTGCTAGGTTTAAGCTTTCTCAAGCGAAGGAAAGAAGGCATATGGTTGAGGTATGTTGGACTTATGTCAACACATAGCAACTTATTACTTGCTTGCAAATTATAGGGACGAGCTGATGACATGACTTGCTTTTTTCACACTGGTTTTGAAATGAACTTCCTCATTATTTATATGTTGTGAATCTGAGTGGATCCTTTGTCCTATTCAACGGTTCCATTTACCAAGTAATTTGTGTATGTATTTGAGTGTGCCTTAAAAACAGTTGCGAACTTGAGACGAGTTGTTCAGTATTTTTACTGCACAAAAGTTCTTTTTTCCATTGCATTTTGTCTTGGAACTGCTTCATGTGATCATATGGTTCTTTCATAATTTTATTAATTAAGGACAGGCACAAAATTGATTGGGGTCAATTATTTATGCTCAGAACATTAAGTTACTTTTATAATTTTATTAATGCCTGTGCCTGTCGTTAACCTTGTATGTTATTAATATTTGTTCTGTCCATACTCAGGGTATTGTTGTTGGGCTTGATAATATTGATGGAGTAATTCGTATAGTACGGGATGCTTCAAGCAATGCAGCTGCATCAGCTGGTTTAAGGAATGGTGAGCTTGGCTTTATTTTCTTCTTTTTCCTCTCTCTTTTATCTTGCCTGCTTTTTTTAGCTTTTTTTTTCTCCCCTGTTGGTGATCACAATATGATGTACTGAAAAACCGTATGCTTCATTTATTAATCTTTGATGTTTCAGTTTATGCATTTTTTTTATTAATATTGATGTATTCTCCAGAGTTGATATGCTCTTATCATATCACTGACAAGAACAAAAGAAAAAAGGCCACTATTCTGAAGTTTTGTGTTGTTAACTAGAATGTCTCTTCTTTGGGGTTTCCCTTTTGACTTGGGTTTTGCTATTGTTTACATAGTATTTTGATCGTCATGCGGATTCACTTAAATTTCTTGACGTTTGGAGATCGAGAAATTATCGGGAATATTAAGATTGTGCATGTGAGAAATCTGTGGGAGCTTAAGGATTTTTTTACACAAAATCTTTTATCATTTGGTGGCTGTTTATATATATATAATATATATATTTTATCTAAATTCCAGGATTTTCTTCTTCTATTTCCATTTGCTTGTATATCTCTTTAATGGTTCTTAAAAAGTAATCTGTTAACCAATCCATTGCTTCATTGTGTGTTTGCTAGTGTTTTGCAAAATTATATCTCTACTCTATTTTGGACTGTCTTGCCTCGGAGAGTGGTGGATCTCCTGCTGTGCTGAAAATGGCAATTTGGAAGTCATCATCGTGAATTTCTGAATTGGCAGTTTCTTCTTTAATGTGGTGTAAAATGATTGTGAGAAATATGTGGAAGAGCTTAAGGATTTTTTGTTTCTGTATCTAATTTTCTGGATTTTCTTCTTCGTTTTCCTTTCTCTGCTCATTTCTCTCTTGTATGCTTATTATATTTTTTATTGCTGATGAATGCTGAGATAGTCAGACTAGAGATTTTATACCTGGTTTGTTGTGTTGATTGGACTTGGAGAAAGAATATGATCATCTAAATTGGGGTTTTTTGGCCATATTTGTTGAAAATATGTGGCTTTAGGATTCAGTACTTGTAAAAAAGAGATGTGACTTCAGGCAGATACACAGGAATTGGGTTTTAAATTGTATTTATACCGTGTGGTATTCCATTCTTATTAATTTTTTCTTTTATTGGCACTGGGTATCTGAGTACAAAATCCCTATTAATCCTGTTGGTGCATAGGTTTTCGGCAAAGAGTTTTCTACAACTGCACCTTGGGTAATTTAAGGGGAAATTCTCAGTCTGATGGTTCCTAGAAATTGTTTGCACCCAATAGGATTCGAACAATTTTCCATTCTTGTTAGTGGTTGTTATGGAGGCACTAAGTAAGATGATAAATTCTAAAGCTGATAGGAGTATGCAGTATTTTTTTGGTTTGGGTCAAGTGATCATAAAGAGGTGTTAGCGTCCCATCTGTTACTTTCCAATAACACTGATTTTCTGTGAAGCAAATGCTAAAAAACTTTAATTCTTGTGTTGTCTTTGTTTTATTTTGAGTCTCTTTGGGGTTGAAGATCAATTTGGCAAAATAAACATTGTTGCTATTGGTGAAATGGAAATCTTGGCCCATATTCTTGGCTGTAAAGTTTCTTTTTTACCAATGGAGTATTTGGTTTTTCTGGATTCCTCTCTATGGTTGTTGTGTTTAGGAGATTTTAGATCAATTTTTTTTCTCACTTTCCTACACGAGTAGTTGGGCTACGACAGGGTCGAAAAACGATGTGGTTATCGATCACAAATGTTTTGAGTTTAAGAAGGAAAATGTAAGACAATGGAGTATCACGGAAAGTAGTCGCCGTTTAATGAAACACATCCTCATTGACCAAGATGATTTGGCGTGGTTGGCTGATGCGGTAGAAGGTGTAGCTTATGGGGGTTCTACCGAGTTCCTTCGATCATGCAAAAGAGGAACACACGTTTTGGTGGTCCAGAGGAAAAAAAAATCCTATGGGAAATTTCTCTCCTTGTCGTAGTTCAGCTCTGAGAGGCGATGCAGTATGTTGGTAGTCCGAGAAGGGAGAATGGGGGTGGGTTGGAGGAATTTCGGAGATGCATTAAAAGAACTCTCTGCAACCTTGGTTGCATCCCTTGTTTTGGGTGGGAAGGACAAAGGCCATAAACATTGGGTGCCCCCTCCGTCGTAGGGCTTCAAGCTTCCTCCTCCGTAGTTGTATAGATCGTACAAAGAGGCTTTGGAACATGCTAAGAACATGGGTGGAGCTCGAGAAAGTGCAAACTAGGGCTTGGCATTCGCTGTAGGGAGTCTGAATGAGGGAGAAGATGGCCAAAATGTGTTTGGCCTTAATAAGGAAATATTGCAAAGGGTATTGGGTGAGTTGGAAAAGCAAATGGTGGGTTTACACCAAAATATTTAATGGCTTTAATGCTGCGTAGAAGAGAGTATGGGATAGGTGGGGAGTTAGGCCTGGCGCGAGGTGCAGAGGCCCATATTAAAGGGATGTGTCTTGGCGAGATGCAAGTGGACAAAGGTGAGAGTCAAATGGACTCACCAATGGGTCGGGGCAAGGAGCAGAGGCCCGGATTTCCTCTTCTTTTGGAAATCAGGCCTATTGTTGGGCTAGAGCCCAGTCACGTGTTGAAGAAACAGCTCGATGGGAGGATATGCAGTCAGCCTATAGTGGCCTCGATGGAGCTTCTGGAGGCGGCACAACAGTCGGAGGTGGTGCCAGAGTTGACGGACCTTCCCCGTGCTCAGAAAACGCCAGCGAATTCGGAGGGACTGCTGGCGTTGCAGCAGCTTAAGGAAATAGGGGAGAGATATGCTTCGCAGGTGCCGGTGACCATTCCGGAAGCCCAGAAGTAGTCATTGGAGCTTCTCGGTGGATAGAAAACGTCTACCCTTTTTGATGGAACCTTTTCCAGATCAGGTAGTGGTGCCTCTTTTTGTAGAAGACCACCTTGAGACTTTGTTAGAGGGGGAAGGTGCACATTGTTCTGACAATGAGGAGGGGTTATCTCAGAGGTGTTTTGCACTCAACTGGAGTGATGTGGTATTGGTTTCTAAAACACTAGCTTTATCACCACTCCCTCCCAATGAGGTGGTGTTAAATGAAGGTACCATAGTTGAATAGGGAGGTATCACTCTATTTTGGGGAGTGGATAAGGGCTAAGCTCCGAATGTATAGAGGGACAATGGTGTCAATGAAATCTTAAATTGTGAATTACCTTCTGATTTTAATGTGTCAAATTGAGTACTTCATAATGTAAAATTGATTCATCATATGTTGGTATGAAGTGTGTGGGGTATGAGGATTAATTTATGGCTCTTTTCATTGCTATCGAGGCAGGGCACACCCATTCTAAGAAATCGGAGTCTAAGAAACAAAGGGATAGATCCAAAGGGAAGGAAATTGTATTGTCTTTATGAAGTCAAAAATTGTGTTTTGGAACGTCCGTGGGTTGAATAAGGTTAACAAACGTGGTTGCATTAATAATTTGCCCAGGGTATGAAAAGCAGACATTGTATGCTTACAAAAAACAAAGTTGAAATTGATCTCTAGAAAAATAGTGCGAAGTATTTAGAGTTGTGCTTATGTAGATTGGGTGTATTTGGTTTCGGACAGGGCTTCGGGTGGAATCCTAGTGATGTGGGATAAAAGGGCTGTGGAGAAAGTGGAGGATTTCATAGGGGAATATTCAGTGGCCGTGTCTTTTAAATCTATGTCGGATAACTTTTCTGGGCTTTTGTAGTGTTTATGGACCATATGTTGATAGTATTTGAAGTCTTTTATTGGAAGAACTTGCGGCACTACATAGTTGGTGGGACCTACTTTGGTGAATAGGTGGAGATTTTAACATAATAAGGTTTCCTGGGGAAAGATCGGGAGACAATCGCTTGCACCTAGCTATGGCTGATTTTTTTGCATGTATCTTTGACTTGCATTTGGTGGATCTTCCCCTTATAGGGAGCTCTTTCACTTGGTCCAATTACCAGATATGGTCTAGGCTCGACATATTCCTAATCTCGCCGGAGTGGGAAACACACTATCTGGAGGTGTTTCAAAAAAAGTTGCCTCGCCTTTGTTCAGACCATTTTCCCATCCTACTCGATAGCAACGGTATTCAAGGCAAGCAACGTCCTTTTAGATTTGAAAACATGTGGCTTAAGAGTGAGGGTTTTGTGGACATGGTAAGAAATTGGTGGTCTTCTTATCAAATTTCATGGTACACCTTCTTTTATTCTTTCGGGAAGATTAAAAGCTCTCAAGAATGATTTAAAGTTTTGGAACTCTCAATTCTTTGGTGACATAGGGAAGCATAAGAAAAGATTGGCGGATGACCTCCAATGTTTCGAGAGTTTACTTGAGACTCGAGCCCTCTCCCAAGAAGAAATTGATCGAAAAGCAGAGTTGACATCAGAGTTGGAGAGAGTACTTTCTCTAAAGGAGATATCTTGGTGCTAGAAGTTGAGCTTTATGGGTCAAGGAAGGGGACCCAAGTACAAAATTCTTTCACAAGGGGGCTAACTTTCATAGAAGATATAAACACCATTGAGATGCTTATAATCAATGGTGTGGATTGCATGGAGGCTCCTGTGATAAGGGACCATGTGCTGGATTTCTTTTGAACAATTGCTCACTGAATAAGAGGGGTGGAGGCCAAAACCCAATGGTCTTGTTTTTAACTTATTGAATCTCCGACCGCGTCTTGGTTGGAGAGACTTTTTGAGGAGATAGAGGTGTATGATGTCATAAGAAGAATGGTGAAGGATAAAGCTCTAGGTCCAAATGGTCTCTCGATGGGTTTTTTCCAAATTTGTTGGGAGATAGTGAAGAGGATATTATGAAGGTGTTTCAAGAACTGTTATTGGAAGGAAAGTTTGAGAAAAGCCTTAATGCTACTTTCATTGCATTGATTCAGAAGAAGAGCGGGGTTTCTGAGGTGCAAGAATTTAGACCCATTAGCCTTATAAATGGGGTGAACAAAATTGTTTCCAAGGTCCTTGCAAACAGGATTGGGGAGGCCTTAGGCAAGATCATCACAAAATCGCAAAATGCCTTTGTAAAAGGGCATCAAATTTTAGATTTTTTTCTTATAGCAAATGAATGCCTGGATAGTAGATTAAAGGAAGGGGTTGTGGGGTTTATTTGCAAGCTAGACATAGAAAAGGCCTATGACCATGTAAGCTGGGACTTTCTTATCTATTTGCTAGAGTGGTGCGGTTTTGGAGCGAGATGGTATAGGTGGATCGGATGGTGCATCTCAATAGCAAAGTTCTCAGTTTTGATTAATGGCAGCTTAACTAGTTTCTTCAATAGCTCTCGTGGTTTAAGACAAGGTGATCCTCTATCCCCTCTCCTATTTTTTGTTATTATCGAGGAAATTAGTAGGATGCTTTCGGCTGTAGTCAGAAACGGCTTTATGGCGGGACTTTCTATGGGCAACCCCAATAGGGGCCTTATCTCTATTTCTAATTTATTATTTGCAGATGAGACCTTAATTTTCTATGAGGCAGATCATAACCAACTCGGGGTGTTGAAGGCTCTCTTATTGTGCTTCGAGGCAGCTTCAGTCTTGAGAGTCAACTTTGATAAATCCGAGCTACTGCAAGTCGGGAATGTCAACAATCTTCATCATTTGGCCACCATCCTTGGGTGCAAGGTTGCCTCTCTCCCTATGAAATATTTGGTTTTAACTTTAGGGGCAACTTCACGGGCTCTATCAATATGGGATACAGTGATTGAGAGGATAGAGTAAAGACTGGCAGGGTGAAAGAGATTGTATTTATCAAAAGGAGGTCGGGTGGCTCTGACCAAGAGTATTTTTTCCAATCTACCAACTTATTTCTCTGTCTTTCCCATTCCAACCTATGGCGAGAAAGATTGAAAAATTATACCGCAATTTTTAGTGGGGTCGGGGATGAATTCAAGTTCCATTCAATCAAGTGGGATAAGGTGTGCAAGCCATTGTACTCATGTGGTCTTGGTTTAAAAAATGTAAGGTTTTTCAACCGGGCCTTACTTAATAAATAGTTATGCAGGTATAATACGGAACTGGACGCTCTATGAAAATTGGTGATAGATTGCAAGCATGGAAGTCAGTTGGGAGGACGGTGCACTAAAGAGGTGAATGGGGCATATGGAATGGGATTATGGAAACATATTAGACACAGTTGGGGGGTTTTCACTTGTTACACCAAACTTGTGCTGGGAGTAGAAACGCGGAGAAAATTTTGGAGAGATATTTAGGGTGAGGAGGAAGCTTTAAAGGATTCATTTCCATCTGTCTTTCATTTGGTATGTGATCCAGGAGCTTCTGTGGCAGACCTCTTGATTCGATCGGGCAATCAAGATCAATGGAATGTTATCTTTAGTAGAGTGGCTCAAGATTGGGAAGTTGACTTCTTCAAGGTTTTTTTTAGACTCATCTACTTGGTGAAGCCGAATGAGATGCGAGCCGATATTGTTTGGTGAACTCCTGCAGGTAAGGGTGTTTTCTCTGTTTGGTCCTTCTATAAATCTCTTATGTTATCCTTGACTACTTAGTTTCCTTGGAGGAAAATTTGGAGGAATAAGCCCCCCAAAGCACTTTTCTTCACTTGGACAGCCGCTCTGGGCAAGATTTTGATCATTGATAATCTGAGGGAGCGCAAAGTTATTATCATAGATTGTGCAAGAAATCTGGAGAGTTGGTGGATCACCTCTTTCCACACTGTGACACAAATAGATACATGTGGATAAAAGTTTTCAGTCGAGTTGACTTGAACTGGGTAATGCCTACCATAGTGATTGAGTTATTGACTAGTTGGTCATCTCTTGGAGGTGCACCATCTATTAAATTTGTGTCGAAGATGGTCCTTATCTACATTATGTGGTGTATTTGGTGAGAGCTCAACAATCGAACATTTGAAGATAAAGAGCAGATACCGGAAGAGCTTCGATCTTTCTTTTTTCGTACTTTATTATTATGGGCCATAGCTGTAGACTTCAATGGTCTCAATTTTCATGATTTTCTTGTATCTTACTTTCCACCTATGACCTAGATAGGTCCTGTCCCTTGTATACTAACTTGCATACTTGGGCTTTGCCTATTCTATCAATAATATAATTTTACTTATAAAAAGAAAAAATATTTAGTTTTTCCTTTGGATGTGTCTTATAAGGCTATTTATATATATATATATATTATATATATATATATTATTAAATGGCATTCTGAATAAAATGTGCAACTTTTGGCCAGTTGGAGAAGGCTTTATTTGTCTAAGGGCATCTGATTGGCTAAGGAACTGTTTCTAAGTTGTCAACATATTGTTTTGTTTCGCATTCCTGTAGGAGTGGCTAATAGACTTGAAAATTTTCAGAGACTTCTTGTGGAGGGAATTGTTGATGAATTTTAGGTTCATTACTGGGTTAATATTTTTATTCTGATAAAATCTGGTGGTTTGGATGTGAGATTTTTTTATTAAATTTAATCAAGCATTATTGGGTTAATGGTTATGGCGTTATATGACAGAGAGGGAGGCTTTATGGAAATTGGTGATAGATACCAAGCATGGCAGTTTGATTGGACAAATATCAATATCATTTTAATAAACCTTTGTAACTACTGTCAGTTGTATTCTGTATTGAACACTATCCCTCGGTTTATCCTCCATGCTATTTTCTTTGTTATTGGTTTCTGCTAATTATTCATATTGTATCCTTTATGATCTTGGTGCAGAGTATAATCTTTCGGAGAAACAAGCTGAAGCTATACTGGACATGAACCTAAGAAGACTCACCCTTCTTGAGGTGCATGGTGGTTCTTTCTTTATAAGTAATAAAAAATGTTTTTGAAAAAAACAAAAGACATAGCCCAGGTATACAGGACGTATACAAGAGAATGCATGGTGGTTTTGATACATACTAATCTATTGGCATTGTCCAGTTTGCTGCATGTTCTCTCAGATAATTTGCACAAGTTGTTTAGACTTCAACGTTTAAGTCTAAGGTTTTACTTATTTCTATGTGTGTACCTCTCGTGTACCACCCATATGTTAGGGCTCTGCATCTTCCCCCCCCCCCCAACAAACAAAAACAAAAAAAAAATGTATGAAATTATGATTTTTTCTCAAAAGGTTTATATAGTTTATTAGTATTATAATTGTTAAAAGTCGATGTCCTATTGTAGTTCTTATTATTATTTGGAATCATTACAGATTTTATTCTCTTTGTGCAGAGAAAAAAGTTTGTTGACGAAAGTAAATCATTGATGGAACAAATATCTAAGTTAGAGGAACTTTTATCAAGCAAGAAGTACATATTACAGGTAGATATTGTAGAAGAGTATAGATTATATAAAACTTATGTTATTGTAGAAGAGTACATATTACAGGTAGATATAGTAATATTGTAGAAGCACATATTACTAGGTTTTTGAGAAATGATCTCTTATGTTATTGGTTAGCAATCTCATGAAATTATTGGTTTTCAATTTCGTCTCAATTTTTTTGAGTCTGACACTGATCAGTTTTCTCTGTTCTACTTTGTGAATTTAAGCTTCAAACTTAAGTCATTAGTCTGTAAGCTCTAACATTACTATCACTCGTTTTAAAATCATTTTAATTCTATTTGCATTGATTAAATACCGTGTAAATTTTTATGGCCAGTTCTTTAATGTAGAAATGGACTCTTCCTATTTATATGTCCTTACTCTATGTACTTGGGCCACTGCCCTAGATTTCACTGGCATGGACATGCATGATTTCCTTGTTTCTAATGCTCCTACTTGATAGGGCATAAAAGTCTTTGTAACTGGCATTTTGCCCATTCTTTCATCAATAATGCAATTTTACTTATAAAAAAAAATGTCCTTAAATTGTATGTTTCCTTTCTTTGAATTGGCAACGACAGAGCCTTTCTATGAGCATTTGGATGTTAAGAATCTGCTTTATCTATAATTTTTTGTTTGGAAAATTTGCAAGCATATTTTTCCATTAACTTCTCCTGCTGCAATGGCTCCTTATGGTATTAACTGCATGTTTGGATACACAAAACTTTAGAATTTAAAAAATTTCCACAATTTTTTAAATTTTCTATTTCTTCATAATAAATTTCCTCCAATCATTTGCCTAGTTTTTGTTGAAGTGCCCTTTGCCAGGGCACTCAAGACCTTCAAACCCGTAGCATCTAACCCCCGCCCCCCTCGTCTGTTTTCGACCCACCACTGAAACCCTAGACCAGGTCCAGCCCTTTATCCATTTTCTAGAGAGTTATGCATGGTGGTGACCTTTTTTCACTCTTTTATTGTTATGGAGAACAGAGCTCAACCTTGTTGATTCTCTCACCACATTCTACTGTTTTTGGTGGACGGGGGGTGTCATGCATGGGAGATGATCAATAGAAGTGAGTCCATAAGGGAGGCTGGTGGTCGTATGTGATGGCTCTGGCTGGTCTGTTACAATTAAGGGCTGAATCCCGTGGGGAAATTAAAGCCCATCTCAAGCTTGTCCGCCAATTAAGTTTGGAGCTGTTGTGATTATAGCATCTGACTGAGTTTTGAAGAAAGTGAGGAGTTTGTCATTTTGTCGGGTTCTCTTGTGATGGGTTCGAACAGGAGCTGATAGCTTTGTTCATGGGTGTTGAAGCTGGTTGCTTTGTTCAGGCGTATGTGGTCCTAATTCTGGTCATGTTAGGAGGTTTTTATGGGAACTGGCAGGTTTGGTAAATTGGTGGAATTTGCCTTGATGTATATGTGGCGATTTTAATGAAATTCTATTTCTCAGTGAAAGATATAGTGAAGCTAATTTCAATCTATCCATGTCAGAATTTTCATATTTTATCTTTGAGCAGAACTCCGTCCATCTTCCTTTAGTTGGAGGCAGGTTCACAATGTCTAATAATCAAGGTACACCTTCATGGTCCCCTGTATTGACAGACTTCTTATATCTTCAGATTGGAGAGTGCAGTTTCCCAACAATTGGGAAGTGGAATTTGCTATTAAAAAATACACGCTGGTTTAAAATGAGGCTCTCATTAGGATGTGGATTTTATCAGAGCATTGCAAGATTGGGAGAGGGAGGTACTTCGTTCTTAGATTGTTTGTATTTAGTGTGCCTTAGATTGGGCGGGTATGGATGAGGTATTTTGAACCCCTTGAACAATGGGGTGTATCATACACTATATCCACATGGCATTAATCCATTCCCTTGGAAGACTATTTGTCAAAATAAGGTACCTTTAAGAGTGACCTTTTTGGATAAAGATGCCTTGTGGAACATCTTTACCTTATTGTGGTGGGTTGGTTTTGCATGTGTAGCAAGTGATAGAGCATATATAATTTCATTGTGAGGTGGATAGTACTAATGGGGACCTCGGTCAAGTCTCCACCCACCCAAGGGGGTCCTACTTGCCTTGTTGCTCCTTGGTGACCGAGTAGGCTTCTTTGCTTGGTGATGATCACTTGTGATGACAAGAATGGTGGTTTGGAGGTAGTGGGGCTAGCGTGTAGGGTGGTTTGGTGATGGTAGGTTTGGCAAACTTGAGTTCCTTGCAATGGTGTTCGGCTATAGTGGGATGGGGGTGCTAGGCGACAATGGGTTGGCTAGGGATTGGTGTTGCCGAAATTGCTAGGGTTTGGGAGTGGGGTTTTCGGCCAAGTGTAGGAACAGGTAATTGTGGCTAGGGTTAGGTTGTAAGAGTGTCTCCTTGATTGATTGGAAATTGAGGGGTTTGTGGGATGTGTTGGCCAAATATGGCCTAATGGATGGATGATTGGATATTTTGGTTTGGTGATATATTTGATTGGGATATGATGGAAATTTGATTGAGGATGGGATTGGATGTGATTGAAGCAATCAAGAGTTGATTGATCAATCAAGCTATTTATGGAAGGTTTGGTGGGGTGTAAGATGGCAAGTGGGGTTCGGTTATGGCAATTGATGAGGTGGCTGAGTGGTGCAAATAAGGAAAGTGAATTTGTGATGGATGGCCGGCTATGGGAAGTGATGGGTGTGTATGGTAATTTCGTGGGCTAGGGCTGGTTGACTAGGGTGTTTGGGGAGAGGGAAACTTCAAGAATCTTCAAGAAGAAGCAAGAAATCTGATGAACAACAAGAACATTTGTTGAACTTGACACACCCACAATGCCTCCACAAGAGTTTCGGCTAACACACTCCAACAAGCACTCCATAACTCTTCAACACAACCACAACTCCAATAATGCCACAAACTCACTCACTCAACAAATGAAGAACTCGAAATTCACAAATGGTGTGAATTTTGGCACTCACAAGAACACTCACACTCACTCACTTTACAACTCCAAAAGATAACTTCAAGGAAACACAAGAACACCAAAATTGAAAAATACCTCAAACAATTTTATAAATAAAAGGATAGATGTGGATTACTCAAGGGAATTCACGAATTGCATCCCAAGAAGCCCAAGTGCAAAGCACCGAAAATAATCTAAGCTACAGGTTGCCTGGCCTAACTCTCTCTCAAGAGCACTCAAATGTTCAAAGTTCCAAAAGATATCAAAGTAAAACATAAGGATTTTATTTATAGAATCTTACAACTTGGAAACTCTCAAAAGGTCCCTAATAAAAATAACTAATTAAAATAAAAGGAAATAAATAAAATAATATAAAACAAGATAGTGGTGGGCGCCCAAGTGGTGTGGCCGTGGCATGCATGGCCTAGTTTGCGGCATGACCCACAGTTGGGCTCGTTTGCATGTCGTTTTGCATGGCGTCTGGCTGCGTCGCATGACGTGGTGCCATGTGCTGGTCTGATGGTGTGCTTGGCATGGCGCTGTGCGGGGCCGACCGATGGTTGGCATGGCAGGGTGCCATGCATGGGCTTGATGGTGGGCACAGGGCTATGCCATGCTGCTGTGGTGTGGCCCAATCAAGTGGCTTGGACGGTGGTCCTACATAGCTCGGGTTGGTGGCTAGGGCGATGGTCATGCATGGCCCAAGCTGGCGGTTTGGACACTGCGTGCTGCAAGGCACTGGCTGAATCTGTGCGCTAGATGGCATGCCTCTAGCCTCGCCTGCAAGGCGAGGGCTAATGCCGTGGGCTGGATGGCATGCCTGTGAGGGCATGCCTCTAGCCTCGCT
The DNA here is from genome assembly GCA_036559045.1 of Platycarya longipes. Taxonomy (NCBI): domain Eukaryota; kingdom Viridiplantae; phylum Streptophyta; class Magnoliopsida; order Fagales; family Juglandaceae; genus Platycarya; species Platycarya longipes. Next base: position 23,829,073 of record CM071789.1, on the reverse strand, counting down.
AGGGTCCATTTGCGTGTCAAGATTTGAGCCAAGACACGCAAGCAAATCCACTAGTGTGGTGTCATAGATGTAGCTCAGGGCTGCCTACCTAGGGGTTTTGACAAGTACTCTTTGGAATGACATTCTGGTTAGATTAGATTGTGCCTTGCAGTTTGGTGGATCTTTTGGCATGTTGGGAAAGGAGGTTTACTTATGGAAATGATCTCGGGTTTTTTTTAGTGCCTATGGAGAGAGAGAAATAACCAAAGCTTTGACGATAGGGAGAAGATGGGTTTAAAGATTTATTCTTTGGAACCCTTTATCACCACTAGTTGTGTGCTCATTTTGGTTTTTCCTTATCAAGTTTTCAGGATTTCTTTTCTTTTTTCTCATTTTCTTGATTGCTGTTTTACACCTGCATTCTCGGAGAACCTCTTTTTGATCACTAATAAATTTTTAACATATCATCTCTCTCTCTCTCTCTCTCTCTCTCTCCTGTCCAAGTCTTTGTTTTTATGCTTGAATTTATGAAATATGGTTAGTATTTTAATTAAAATTTCACTATGCTTGTTTTGACCAGCAGCATTGCTCTTCCTGAAAGCATTGCAAGTTGTATTGAATTATTAGCTTCAACTGCAAGTTATATTGAACACGTAGATATTGGTTGATATTGTGAATTACACCAGGATTATGGTGGTCCTATTTATTGTGTATTGAATGTCTAGTTTGTCAAACCAAATGTTGCAACTGTAATTCTTATTCATGGCACAACTAATAATCTTATTACCATAAAGTTGACCCATTTTGAAATACTTGCTGACTGCCGACCTTTTTCCTTGTTATAGGTAATAGAGCAAGAAGCAATTGAGCTGAAAAACAAGTTTTCCAGTCCTAGGCGTTCAATGTTGGAGGACTCTGATAGTGGACAACTTGAGGACATTGATGTTATTCCAAATGAAGAAATGCTATTGGTACTCGAGACCACTAGTTTCATGAATGGAATTCCTTTTTCGGCCTTTACTTTTTTTAGAACATCACATTCACGTGTCGTTTTCTTAATAATGTTAAGGTGCTTAGTGAAAAAGGTTATGTTAAGCGGATGAAGCCTAACACCTTTAATCTTCAAAATCGTGGAACAATCGGTAAATCCATTGGAAAGCTGAGAGTAAATGATGCCATGTCAGACTTTATTGTTTGTCGAGCACATGACCATATCCTTTATTTCAGGTAATTATAATTTTTCTTCTCCTACATAAATCACTTGATCTGGTGACTGAAAATGAGCGAAATGGATTTACCAGCATGTGTCACTTATATTATTGTTGAAATGATGCCAATATTCCGAGTCTAAATTGTCACTTAGAGAACCTGAAGGGATATTTACTGTACTTACATTATTATGTATATACATATACACTGGACCAGAGAAAATATTTTTTGTTTGTAGATTTTTTTTTAGATATATTTTTAACAACTTTTTATTCCAAATGGTCGTGGTGTTATATTATTTTATAATTATGAACATTTTCCCTATCCTATGTTTAGCATGAGAGTTGTCATGTACGGTTGTTTTTTCATAGATGAGACATTTTATTAAGACAAAGAAGGTTGTTCCCCAATACATTGGAAGGAATCCAGAGATCCACCTAAGTGTAAAATGGAAAATGGTCTAAAAATTTCCTAAACATAGAAATATCAAAAGTAGAACAATTGAGGCCCACTAACCAATGATAAAGGGTATTGAGAATGTACAACTTGATCTCCATCACCAAATTTTCACAATCCTCAAAACATGCTCAGTTATTTTATTCAAATAGGCAACAAACTCTCGGGGTTGGCTCATGTGGTAAAGGCTTGGTCTTAGTGATATGCTTCCTCTAGGTGTAAGGTTCAAACGCTTAGGTGCAGATAATTGTTAGGGACCACGTCTCATTGGTGGAAAGCTGATGGTTTACCTAATTCATGTGATGGGAACGTGTTACATGGGTCAGTCGTTTAACTGGGTAAAAGACATGTTGCATTTGCAGAGTCTCTTGGATTCCTTGCCATAAAGAAAAAGAAAAAAAAAATGGAAGTTTCTCAAACATACAAGATTAAACAAGATATAATCAACTTAAAAAAAAAAAGACAATGATTTTCCTCAAAAGCATATACTGACAGCTACCAAACTACTGTTATCAAAATGCTAGTAGATCGACCGGACTAGTCCAATTGTAATTACTTTATTATTAAATTCTTCCTATGTGGTAGATACAGAAAGGGGGGATATTGATACAAGTATGATAAGTAGTGCCATTCTTCATATTTAAAGGTGCTAACTACCATGTCTTGATGGTCACAGAGTGATGTTCTCTCCATCTCATAATTGTCAGCATGAGGAACTGTGGTGGTTAAACTTTATTGGTCGGATAATAGTTAGAAAGATCAGTGGTTGCATTTAGCTTGGAGTATATTCCTGATTATTATTATGATCTCTTGGGAAATCTTTTGGACTCTACAACTTGCCGATGCAAGTTGTTTCTTGACACCTGCCTTTGAATTCATTTCAGGTCTATTAGTTTCTGCTTCTGGTTTCCATTTCAAGATAATAAGGTGTTTAAAATTTAACTAGGTGTTCTCACATCCCTATGGGTTTTCTCTCTGTACATTTTCTCTACTTGCATTTTAATAACAGGTAATTTAATCAGGTGACTCTTGCCTGAATCAGGGTCCTCAGTTGTTTGTTGTTTCCCTATTTGTTTTAGGGTTTGTTTGTAAAAAGTTTCCATCCCAAAATTCTCATATCATTTCATTTCATCTCATATCCTTCCCAAACATCAACTCAAACACAATACTTTCAAATTAATCATTACAACTTTTTCAAACTAATCATTACAATTTTTTCAAATTTTCAACAAAAAATAAAAAAATAATTCTACTTTTTCAAATCCTCAAACAAAAATAATATTAGAAAACTATATTCTAACAATATGTTAGTTTATAATATTTTTTATTCAATTTTTTCTGTCATTTCCCCAAATCTCATAAAATATTAACTCAAACTATCTAATTACTATTCACAATCTTATTACTATTCTTGAAATTCTCATCTCATCTCACTCTCCAAGCTTGTCCTTAGTCTTCAAGGATGAGTTTATTAAAACACTTACAGATGATGAGCACATCAACTTGGAGTTGAAAGAAAACGACCCAAGCACAACCAAGATGGCAATGCAATCATATGAGACTGTTTTTGTAGTCGGGTCAAGCTTTGGTGTGAAAGGAACTGTGTAAGTAGTATGAAGATCATGCAAGCTCAAAACCAGCTTGTAGCCTTGTTGGGATGCATAAAACACTAAAGGAGATGGAAAACCAGCTTGTTGAGGTGAAGGCAACGATTGCTTTCTTGACTAAGAAGATAGATTTGCTTTCAAATGACATGGTCGTAAGAAACAAGTCTAATATAGGCCTGAATCCTTTAAGCTTAGATAAAGGAAAACAGAAAATTGAATTTGGCCTGATCCCTATAACTAGATCCAGGAAAGTGTGCATGGTCAAGAGGAAAAACGGGCTATTTGAAATGGGTTCGACGTCAAGTATTGGTGTTGAGACATCTGTAATGGAATGCCCTTTGCCATAGGTGATTCAGGAAAGACTGATAGTTGATGTTACACCCTTGGTCCCGAAAAAACTATGGCTCCCATGTTAGAGTTGAAAGATAATAGTGTAATGCCGAGGTCTGAAGGATATGTAGTATTCGTCGAAGTTGCTCATATAGGGTCACTAGAGGTGAAGGGACTTGTTGCCAACCCAAAATCTGCAATAGAGAGTACCATTGGAGTTGTTGAGGAGGCTCGGGATTTGACTAAGGGTTTGTTGTTGGTGCCTTGCGAGGATAAAGGCTTAAGACCCGGTATTTTGGGAGAAGACGTTGTCCTTTTGGTATCTCTTCTCCATAAAACAATATAGTTGGATCATCATCGGATTGGGTTTTGCCAAAGGTTAACGAGATTCAGCATGTCGTGGGAATCACATGGAGGATGTGAATACCAATTTAAAGCACTACTCACTACGATTGAGGTGAGTCACTCGCGTGACTCCAAATCAAAGTTTAAGAGAAGCAGTGAGTTAGAGCGTCTTTCTTGGAGAATCAACTACGACGCTTTGGGCGGTAGGTCAAGTCGAGGGAAGACTAAAGGGAGGGCATTATGAAGATTGGGTTGGGGTTTTTGTCTATGGGAAACATCGGGTTGGGGTTGGGGAGGTATGTTTTATTCTTACTTGGGTTTGATGTATTTTGAGTAATTTTTTACGGGCTTTCTGAGGTCATTAGGAGCTCTCTAGTATAGGATAGGTGTTTTCTTGTATACATCCAGTGTACTTGGTTAGTCCTATTGTATATAATATTTTTACTTATAAAAAAAAAAACACTTATAGATATAAAGGTGTTTTTTTTATCATTGGAGGGGGCAAAATGCATTCGTATAATTGAGAGGAGTAGAAGTTGCAAAAGAGATGGTGCTAAGTTGTGCTAGTGCACTTAACCCCTAGGGGTTGGCTCAAGTGGTAAAGGCCTTGGCCTTGGAGTTATGCTTCCCCAAGTCTAAGGTTCAAATTCACTTGGATGCAACAATCTCTAGGGGCCATCAAACTGGATGATTATTCCCTTGAATTACCTGAGATGCACTTGTGAGAAACTTCTTGCCGAGGGCCCGTGTGTTATTGGGATTAGTCGGAATGCTAATCCTGGACACCTGGTTCCAATAAAAAAAAAGGGTGTGCTCGTGCACTCTGGTTTGCAAGCACATTTGAAGAATGTTCATTATTGGAGGGCAAGAAAGACTTATGCAAGATTTATCGAGATGGTAACAAGGCTATTTTTGCTCATCGGCATTCTAATGCTTTCAAGTAGTAGCTTGAACTAGTATGATGGTGGTAATGGGTGTTGAGGATTTTAGTGATCCTAGAAGGGAAGGAAGGGGGTGGCAAAGCTTCTTTTTGGAGATAAAGCATGCTTTGTCCATCATCCCGACTATTAAGACTCAAACATTGCCTCTACTTCTAGTTAGGGTGGTAGACAAGGGGAAGGGGAAGGAAAAGTGGGTCAATTCGTATGTTGAGGCAATGATGGGTGGTGCAAGGAAATTGGTGGTGGTGTCATGTGGTGTGGCGTTGTAGCAAAGTGATAGGCGAAAGGAGGGAATAGTAGTGGGGGGAAATAAAGCTTGCTCTGTCCATATTCTCTCTCTGTCTCTCTCTCTCTTTCGAATTTTTGTCTCCCTATTCATGACGTTTCTCAATGGGAATAATGCATTATTTCTTCTAATTTTTTTTTTTTTTTCCATTTCAATCGTCATTTCTTCTTTTCTTTCTTGTATTTTTCTCGTTGTTTTCTAGGTTGTTCTTGGTATCAGTTTGTTTGATGGGTTTGTCTCGGAAGTTATCAGAAGCTCTTTGAGCTTAAAAAAGAAAATGCTAAGTGGTGGAGGATCACTGAGAGCAATAGGGTGACTATGTTCATTTCCATTGATGTTGTTGCTATGGAATGGTTGGCATCTGTGGTGGAAGCTTGTGGAGCATCCATTGGTTCTTCTAAGTTCTGTAAAACTCGAAGGAAGGGGAATCAAGTATTGGTAGTTCAAAGATGTCACAATTATATTGGGAGGTTTTGTCTATGTCAAAGTTTGGACAAGAAAGAAGGCATGCATCGTTCTAGAAGGGTCAAAGGGCAAGGGGTGGAGGAGGTTTGAAGAATTTATGAGAGTGGTTGTTTCTTCTTCCTCTGTTTTGGGTGTAAAATACGAAGTAGTTGAGTAGGTTGCGTGATATTCTTACATTGGTGAGAGACGGAAGGGGACCCTTGTAAAGGTTTTGAAGAAGCCACCGCCATGTATGGAGTGCAGTAGGGAGGTTCTGTGGGAAGTCTAGTGGGAAGATCTTGCATTCGGGAAGGCAGTTGATGTAGGAGTTTGTTCATATTCTCAAGGCCGACAGTTTGAATTCTATTGAAGGTGCTTTAGGGGTTGAGAAGGATTCTCACCGAAGGCCATGCATGCTTTATTGGGTATGAAATTAAATGTGGATCTCATGTTGAAATGTGTTAGGTTAGGGTTGGGCCCTATGGGCTTTGAGAGTGAATCTTTCAAAGTTTGAATTGGTGCCTGTGGGGATTGTCTAAAATACAGTCAAATCTAGCTCACCTTCTGGGAGGTAAGGTATCTTGTATATGTATTAAGTATTTTGGCCTACCGTTGGGTGTTTCCATCAAAGCAGAGGGGATATGGATTGTCGTGATTGAAAAGGTGGAACGTAGATTGCCTTCTTGGAATATGTTATACTTGTCTAAAGGGGTGTAGGCTTAGTATATTTAAAAGTACCCTTTCTAAGTAGCCAATCGTATTGAGAAGCTACAACGGGATTTATCGTAGAGTGAGATGGGGGACGAGTTCAAATTTCATATGGTGAACTAGCCAATTGTTTGCACACCAGGGTCTGGGGCCGGATTAGGGATTCGTAATTTGATGAAATTCAATCAGACTCTTTTGGATAAATGGTTGTGGTGAGACCAACAAGAGGGGGGGGGGGCATGAAAGTCAGTTATAGATTGGGGATTCTGGGGGAGTATGATTGTCGAATGAGATACATGGACCATATGGGGTGGGTTTGTGAAAACATATTAGAAATTGTTAGACTTTCCTAAGTAATGCATATATTGGGGTATGTGATTGTTCTCGATTCAAATTTTGGCATGACACATGGTGCGGAGAACAAAGCCTCACGGAAACATTCCTTGAGTTTTTTAGCTTGTACGGGTGAGGAATACTTCAACAACTGATCTTTTAATCTTCTCTTGTGGTTCCCCTCAATGGAATGCAGATTTCGTTAGGGTAGCACAAGATTGGGAGTTGGAGGTTACTATCAAGTTTTTTGCCTTACTTTATTCCGTCAAGGTGGCTAAGGGCACCACAGATAAGGTCAGTTGGAACCCTTCCAAGAAAGTCAAATTCACTATTAGATTGGTCTCCCAAGTTTTAAGTAGCCAAGGCATGACCACTTTTCCATTGAGGAATATATGGAAGACAAAACCTCTGCTAAAAGCAGCTTTTTTTTGTTTGGACAGTTTACCCAGACAAGATTCTTACTACAGACAATCTGAAGAAATATCTCATGTAATGGTGTTGGACTGGTGTTGCTTGTTTAAAAAGATTGGGGAATCAGTAGACCACTTGCTTTTACATTTTGAGTTGGCTAGGATAATGTGGGATGATTTTTTTTGCGGGAATAAAATTTTCATGGACCATATCTTGCAAACTGGTGGATTTTCTATAAAGTTGGAGAGGACTTCAAGGCAATCCACAAGTCGCAACAATATGGAAGATGAACCTTATATGCATGTGTTCGTGCATTTGGCGGGAGAGAAATGATAGAAGATTCCAGGATCGTGAGAGGACAATGGATGAGCTTAAAGTTTTCATCTTTAAAGCCTTGTTCTTATGGGTGAGGATCATTGATTTTAGTGGACTAAATGTCCATGATTTTTTACTTTCATTTGTAAACCCTAATGGGGTACATCTCATGTATGCATCATATGTATTTTGGCTATGTGTCATTTTCTTATGTAAAACCTAAACCCTTATGAATAAAAATTGGTGATTACCTACTAGTAAAATGTTCCATTGCTTGACGGCCAGTTGCTTCTTGTGTACTTCGGTCATGCTCATGTACACTTTGAATAGAATTTACCTTATGAAAAAAGCTTAATATACTCACTTGATTCCTGCCTTATAATTATTAACCTCTTCACATTCACATCGATCCTGATTGATGGGATTTCCAGCCTCCAGTTTGACAACTTGCTATTCACTACATTTCTAGTTTTAGAGTTCTCATCTTATTCCAGATATTCTGAGCCTGATCTTTGCCTCACAATGTTGTTCCATGCTCCTTTGGGACTCTAAATCTTTGTTTTGTAATTCATTTGGTTATTTTTAAATGTCAAAAGTATACATGATTTCCTTTTTCTGTAGCGACAAGGGAATAGTGTATTCTGCTCGTGCATATAAAATTCCAGAATGCACCCGGACTGCTGCTGGCACACCACTTGTTCAGGTGTCGTGTTTCTGACTTAATCTCCATTTATCAGTGATTCTTTCTGGTAATAGCTGAAGTTTTCTATTTTTTAGTTTTGTAATCTAATTTAAATTTTTTTTCCTCTGGGGGCAGATCTTATCTTTGACTGATGGTCAGAGAATAACATCTGTTATTCCTGTGAGTGATTTTTCTGGAGATCAGTTTTTATTGATGCTCACCATGAATGGCTATGTCAAGAAAGTATCTTTGAGTTCTTTCTCATCCATCAGGTCAACTGGTATCATTGCAATTCAGCTGGTTTGTTCTCTTCTTTTATGCTTTATTCTTGCATTTTGATCAACACCTGCTTATGTAATTTTATTTCCAGGCCTCATACATTAACTTGACAGGTTCCTGGGGATGAGTTAAAGTGGGTCCGTTGTTGTACAAATGATGACCTTGTGGCCATGGCTTCACAGAATGGAATGGTCACTCTAACCTCCTGTGAGACTGTATGTTAAATATCATATCGCTATCTTAATACTGTTCTACTCTATATCATATTTGTGAGTGTGTAGCGAGCTGTGGCATGGGCATAGCATTATGCCATTGTGTATTATTTATTTTTGTTTATATAATTTGGTCCATCCATTTTACTTTAAAGAAAGGGCCCTTTGACATCCCTTGTAAAAACCTAGCCCAACATAATGCCCAAGTTTTAAGCGGGTAGCAAAAGCTCAGGTCAGGGCTGCTTCTCAATCTGTAGCAGATTTGAGCATGGGGCTCATGGGGTCTACTTAACTTGTCGTAGCTCAGTCAGAATTTTTCATGACATTACGATATCTTGGTCAGACAAGACTAGATTGAAAAACCGGGATCGATGGTGATGTTGCCATATCAGGACTTCCTTGATTTGGGGGCATTTTGGCCTGAGTTGTCAGTTTCTGGTGCTGCCATCTAAGAATTCTTTTGATTCTCTCAATGGAGAGAGACTGGGTCAAATGGGTTGTAGAATCTGAGAACTCTCCTGCCAATTATCATTCTACTCCAAATTTGCTATCTGGAAATTCATTCACACAGTATTATTGATGGTTCTAATTCAGATGGTACCGATGGAGTAGGGGTTAGGAGATGTTTCAGAAATTGATTGTGGCAAGTTTTCAGAAGAGGATTTGGTTCATGAACGACTGGAATTTGCCCTGATGTATTGGTGGAGATTTTAATGTAACCCATTTTCCTAGTGAAGATTGAGTGAGGTTTGTCCAAAACTGACAGCTTTTTTGGAATCTATATTCAAGTAAAATCTCATTATTCCTCCAAGGTTCAGACATAGCATGACAAATTGAGCGCACACATGATTCAACATGGCAAGAACCCAAGCATGTGATATAGCATAACTAGAATTTTAGCATTTTTAGATAAACACATGCAGCATTCACATGAAAACATGTACACTTATCCAAGAGTAGGCTAGAGGCTAACTTGCAAACTTTTTGTTTAGAGTGCTGAAGAAGTGAGTGAGCTGTCTGGTGGAGTGCTATCCAAATCCTTGGTGGTGCGTGAATGGTGTTTGAATTGAAGGAAAATGGTTGAAACTTTCTTGGAGATGTGCATCAAAGGGAGGGGCTGGAAGGAATGGAGGAGTGCTGAAATTGACTCTTTGGTTTCTCCTCTAGGGTGTAACCCGCCGACTTTAAATGGCTAGGGTTTAATACCCATCTTGATTTCCAACATTTTCTCTCTCCTTCATTACTCTGTTTCAAAAATTCAAAAGGTCCATAAGCCATCTCACACATGGATGCCGAGTGGCATCCTCTTACCTTGGCCGAGTTTCCCTAAGCTCTTTCTTCTCCATCATTGCCTTTTCTTGATACTCGCCAAAAGTCCTCATGCATGGGCACCAAGTGGAATGACTTTAATGGAAGAGATCTCATAGAGACAAAATCGAGGGCTTTATGACTAAAGAATGGGATAGATGCACCAAGTTCTTCTATCGCATGGCTAATTCGCATAGAAGACACAATTGATAAATTTGGTCTTAATGCCCTTTCCATAGGGTTTCCTTTCATTTATATAGAAAATTTATACATCACTTTGTCAAACAGTTCTGCCACCTAAACTAATGCTTTCGGTGCCTATAACTACTTAATTTCGGTGCCTCAAATTTTTACTTAGTTTAGTCAATTATGTACATACACCTAATTATCAACTATCCCTTAATTATCTCCGTAACATCCCCCCTCAAATTGATGCTAGTAGATCAATAAGCATCAATTTGTCAACCAAGAACTGATGTCGATGTCGAGAAAGTGCTTTAGTGAATACATCTGCAGTTTGATGCTCGGTCGAAACGTGAGGAAGAGTAATGATATGTTTGCCGAACGCTTTTTGTATGGAATGGTAGTCGACTTCAATATGTTTAGTACGCTCATAGAAAACAGGATTAGCAGCGATCTGAATGGCACTAGTATTATTTGCATGAAAGAGGAGTGGAATGATGCTGAGAAAAACCAAGTTCGTTCAAACTAGATATAGAGAAGGCCTGTGACCATGTCAATTGGGATTTTCTTTTGTATCTTCTCAGCAGATGTGGTTTTGGGAGAAAATGGAGGTCTTAGATAAAGTGATCCATTTCTACGTCGAGATTTTCGGTCCTGATCAATGGGTGTCCCGAAGGGTTCTTTCCTAGCTCTCGGGACTTGAGACAAGGCGATCCGTTATCCCTTTTTTTGTTTGTTATAGTTATGGAGGCACTTAGCAGAATGCTATTGGTCTTGGTGGATAATGGTTTGGTGAGTGGGTTTCAAATCGGTACAACAACTAGAGGTTTTGCTGACATTTCTTATTTGTTGTTTGCAGATGACACTTGTTCTTTGCGAAGCGGAGCAAGGGCAGATGCGAGCCCTCAAGGCTCTCCTTCTATGTTTTGAAGCAGTGTCGGGCCTAAAAGTGAACTACAACAAATCTGAGATGGTTCCTATTGGAGATGTTTGCAATATGCCAGAGTTGGCTGGGACTCTCGGGTGCAAGAATTCTACGCTCCCGATGACTTATCTGGGACTTCCTTTGGGTTCAGTCACTAGAGCGGCTAGGATATGGGACACAGTGATTAAAAGGGTGGAAAGGAAACTTGCAAGATGGAAGATGATGTATCTATCTAAGGGGGGGCGTGTAACTCTGATCAAGAGTACACTCTCTAATGAACCTACTTATTTCTTATCACTTTTTCCAATTCCAGCTAGGGTGGCAAGCCGTTTGGAGAAGTTATAACAAGATTTTTTGTGGGGAGGGTTGGGGGAGGAATTCAAGTATCATATGGTCAAGTGGGAGAAGGTGTGCCGTCCCTTATCAGGCGGTGGTTTAGGAATTCATAACTTGAGTTTGTTCAACCAAGCTCTGCTTGGCAAATGGTTGTTGAGATTTCATCGAGAATCAGATGTGCTTTGGAGAATGGTGATTGATCATAAATATATTTTGGAGGTGGAGGGGGAGGGGGAGGGGGGGGGGGAAGCTTCAATGTTGTTAGGGATGTGGGTGGTGTAGGGGTGTGGAAAAATATAAGAAATGGTTGGGAGGTCTTTCATCAGCACACCAGACTTCAATGTGGTGCAGGCTCAGGAATTAGATTTTGGAAGGATCTTTGGTTTGGTGATAGGACCTTATCTAACTTGTTTCCTTCTCTTTTTCAAATTGCTAGTGATAAAAACATCATTGTGGCAGAGGCATTGGAGTCAGTTGGAGGATGTCTACATTGGAACATCAATTTCAACCGGGCAGCGCAGGATTGGGAATTGAGCAATCTTGTGGACTTTTATGATTTGATCTATTCCCAAAGACTAAACATCCAGAATGAAGATCGTCTCTGGTGGACTCTTGCTAAGAGAGGAATCTTTACAGTTCGATCCTTCTACAAGGTTCTTAGCCAAGGAACCGAGTTGCAGTTTCCATGGAGGAAAATTTGGCGCCATAAAGCACCTCTGAAAGCGGCATTCTTCGTTTGGACAGTCTCATTAGGAAAAATCCTCACAACGGATAATTTGAGGAAAATGAGAGTAATTGTAGCAGATTGGTGTTGCATGTGCTGCATGGGGGGAGAGTCGGTTAATCACCTCCTCTTACATTGCGAGATAGCTAAAGTTCTTTGAAATGAGGTCTTTAGAAGATTGGATTTAGCTTGGGTCATGCCTGAGACTATTGCGGCAACAATGGCTTGTTGGACTTCCATAAGGGGCGAGCAACATATCATAGCTGTATGGAAGATGATTCTCATTTGTATCGTGTGGTGCCTCTAGCAAGAGTGAAACGAATGGATTTTTGAAGACAAGGAACGATCTCAGGAGGAGCTGTTGGTTTTTTTCTATAGAACTTTATGTACATGGACCATCGTCGTGGACTTCAACGGCATGGAATTACATGATTTTCTTGTATCTAATATGCCTAGTTAATAGGCCCTTGGAATTTTGTAACGGGCTTTTGCCCATTGTTTTATATTAATATATTTTACTTATAAAAAAAAAAAAAAATCAAGTTTGTTCAATAACCCACGAAGCCACGTGATCTTTGAGCAAGCAAAGGATATAGCACAATATTCAGACTCAGTGAAAGACTTAGAAAGTCTTGTCTTGTTTCTTACTCTTCCAAGAAATGAGTGCATTGCTTAAGAACATGCATCAACCAGTAATAGAACGACGAGTATCTGCACAACTGGCCCAATCAGCATTACTATATTCTACAAACTGTAAGGAAGATTCCTTAGGAAAGAACAATCTGCGTGTAGAAGTACCCTTGAGATATCTGATAATACTGCGGATAGCAGCGAGATGAAGATGTCGAGGAGCTTGCATAAATTGACTGACTTGTTGCACAGCGAAAGAAATGTCAGGTCGAGTAATCGTCAAGTAGTTTAAGCTTTCAACTAGTTGCCGATATAAGAATGGATTGGAAAGAAGCTCGTCTTCCTCCTGATGAAGCTTGAGATTTACCTCCAAAGGAGTAAGAACAGAGTTACTCGATTGGAGATGAGTCAATTAAATTACTTCCTGTGTGTATTTGTGCTGATGTAACAATGTACCAGACGGAGTAATTTGGACTTCAAGACCAAGAAAGTACTGCAAAGGACCGAGGTCTTTCATATGAAAAGATGCCTTGAGATGCTGTTGTAACTGTTGAATTAATTCAGTATCAGAATCAGTAATCACAATATCATCAACATATACTAGGAGCAACACAATTCCAGCGGAAGTCTTGCGAAGGAAAAGAGAGGAATCAAATTGACTCTGAGTAAATTGAAAGTTAAGCAAAGTAGAGCAAAATTTATCAAACCCTGCATGTGGAGCCTGTTTCAATCTGTACAAGGATCGGCATAGCCGACAAACCTCTAAGGAAGATGTAGCAAATATGCCGGGAGGTGGAGACATAGATTTCTTCCTTTAGGTCTTCATGTAGAAAGACATTCTTTACATCTATCTGCCTGAGAGACCACTCTTGTGAAGCAGCAAGTGCCAAGATAGGTCGAACAGTAGTCATCTTGGCAACGGGAGCAAATGTTTCGTCATAATTAATCCCATACTCTTGACGATTCCCAAGAGCCACTAGACGAGCCTTGTATCTATCAAGTGAGCCATCAGATCGAAACTTAACTGAGTATACCCATTTACAGCTAGTCGGTTTTACATTAGATGGACAAGTCACAATATCCCAAGTGTGATTGTCTTGAAGAGCCTAAATTTCTTCTTGCATGGCCTGTTGCCAACATGCTTGGGAAGTTGCTTGGGTAGAATGAGGAACAGAAATAGTATCGAGAGTTGCAGCAAACGAGGTATGAGGAAAACCATACCTATCAGGTACATGTCTATCCCGTGTAGAGCGTAGAGGTACAAGAACCACAGAATCAGGAGGTGGATCAGTGTCTGGAAGGAGCGTTGGAGAAGTTGGATGACGTCGATGATTCACCAATCCTGGTTTAAATCGCTCAATAGAAGAAGACACATCATTAAAAGCTAGAAGATGAGCAATTGGAGGTTCAGAAATAACCTGAGACTGAAAGAAATATTGATTTTCAAAGAAAATCACATTTCGAGAGATCCGAATTTTGTTTACATGAGCATCATAACAAACAAATCCTTTTTGAGTAGGACTATAGCCCATAAACACTCAAATAACAGACTGGGCGGCAAGCTTGGAACGATCAATGGGAGGGAGATAAACAAAACAAACACATCAAAAAATATGAAGAGAGTGATACTCAGGAATTATGCCAAATAATTGAAAATAAGGAAAATCATAACTTAGAGTAACGGTAGGTAAACGATTGATCAGATATACAGAAGTAGATAAAGCTTTCACCCAAAAACGAGAAGGCACAGAGGAATCAATCAATAGAGTACGAACAATATCTAAAACATGACGATTCTTGCGCTCAGCGACTCCATTTTGTTGAGGCGTATACGGGCAAGAACGCTGGGAAATAATTCCCTTTTGTTGGAGATAAAGCTGAAAGGAATGAGACATGTATTCCCCTCCCGAGTCAGAGCATAAGATTTTGATACAAGTACTGAACTGTGTCTCAACAAGTGCAACAAATTTTTGAAATACTATAAACACCTGAGATTTTGAGCGAAAAAAATATATCCAGGTAAATCGACTATAATCATTGATAAAGGTCACGAAATAATGATATTGACTATGAGAAATAACAGGACTTACTCTCCAAACATCAGTATGCACAAGCTCAAAACATGTATTTGCACGACTACCATATACTGGAAAAGGTAAAATTTTACTTTTACTAAGACAAGTAGTACAATCAAAGGAGACATCAGAGGAGGAAAACAAATTTTTATTACCCAATAAACCATTTTTTAAAAGATGAGTTAAGACAGTAGAATTAGGATGATCTAATTTCTTATGCCATTTTTCACTACTATTTGCCGTAGTCGTACAAGCAAGAGAAATAACTTTTGGAATGAAAAACTGTAAAGGAAATAGATGTTCCACTTTAGGCCCCTTCGCGATCACCGTCTCGGACACCTGATTTTGTACAAGACAACCACCACGAGAAAAGTGCACATTACAGTTATTATCTATCAGTTGTCCAACAGAGATCAAATTAGTAGATAATCCAAGAGAGACAAAGACATTGCGGAAAAGACCCAAATTACCGACAGCAGTGATTGGAAGAGTACCGTCATTAGCAATTTGAATATTTTGTGCCCCCATACTTACGAACATCATGAAGACCCATTTTAGTATTAGTCATATGATTAAAAGCACCCGAATCAACAATCCAAGAGGAATTTGAGTTATTACTTGTACCTTGTAAGCCTAAAGCAGAAAAGCAGACACAATCATTTGTTGAACCATTGCTAGTGTGAGAATAGATGATTCAGAGGTTACGGTGGAAGGTGCAGAGGAAGATGACTGAACATCAGCTCGATAAGCTTGGGATTGGTTATTCTGAGGCCGCACCCAACAATCTTTGATAAAGTGACCTTCTTTCTTGCAATAGTTACACACTTTCTTGGGACAATGTCGAGCAATGTGGCCAAACTCTTTGCAGCTGTAACACTGCAGCTTATTCCGTCATTTCCCTTGTGCGGCATAAGCAACATTAATGGCCTCAGAAGAATTTCTTTCAGAAATCATACCTAATTGAATGGATAACCTCTGTTCCTCGCGCAACAATTCTCCCAAGCAAATATCCAAAGAAGGAACTGGGTTATGATTTAATAAACTGGCCCAGATGGGTTCAAATTCAGACCGGAGTTTCATCAAAAATTGATCGCGTTGACTCTTAGTGTGAACCATTTGAAGAGCTGCAAGTGCCACCTAGAGAACTTTAGCATGAACAATGGAAGAGTATTGGCTCCAAATATTAATAAAAACAGAATAAAACTGTTCAATGGTTAAATTTCTTGACTGAAATTATTGATTTCTAACTCTAATTAGAACTTTCGAGCACTGTTATCTTGATGATAAATGCGGTGTAAGTAGTCCCACATAGCTTGGGCCGTAGTAAAACATCGAAGATTGGTGACGATATGAGGTTCAAGTGTCCCCAACAACTAAGAAATTACTTTAGCATCATCAACCTTCCATTGGGTAAGTTCTTTTTCAGTGGTAGGAACTTGAATAGAATTATCAATATGGTTAAATAATTCTTTTCCTTTTAAAAACATCTTAAACTGAAATTCCCACGTAGAAATTTTTTTTCCAGTGAAACGAATAATAGAATGCTCCATCGACATGATTAGAAAATAATAAGAAGTCCAACCAACTTACTGTCTGAAAAACTAAGTAAGGCCCACATAAAACAAGCCCAAGAATCGGTAGGACCGCCGACCCAAGAACTCAGAAATACCCACGCGTAAAACTTGTTACCGAAGAACACGAAGCTGAAAAACTACGCAGAGAAAATGTTACCGAAGATCACATGAAGCAAAGACCCACGCAACACCTATGTCAACAGAGATCGCCGGCTACCTTACAACTACCGGAGATCCTTCCGTTGACCACAGAGAGAGACGACAAGCCCACAACAACCGAGCCACCACAAACAACCACCGAGAGAGAGAAACAACCGAGAAACAGAGTATCGGCACCACCGCTTCACAGATCTTGTCGACAACCTTAACACCACTCATAGACTCAGTCAACCACCACAAACGAGGCCGATGGACACCCAGTCAAGTTGCTACACGTCGAAAACTTGCACAAAGGTCACTACCAAGTCAACCGACACACCAAGTGCAAGATGGAACTTGCCGAAAGAAGGAAAAATATATTCTTCCCGTCGCACACGAAGGATTAAAACTACTAAGATGAATATCAGAGTAGGGGCTCTGATACCATGATAAATTTGGTCTTAATGCCATTTCCGTAGGGTTTCCTTTCATTTATATAGAAAATTTATACATCACTTTGTCAAACATTTCTGCCACCTAAACTAATGCTTTCGGTGCTTATAACTACTTAATTTCGGTGCCTCAAATGTTTACTTAGTTTAGTCAATTATTTACACTCAGTTTACACCTAATTATCAACTATCCCTTAATTATCTCCCTAACAACAATGTCATTGGTAGATGGGAGGATTACATCAAAATTCGAATCCGTCTAAGATCATGGATTATATTACCAACTACTATGCACAGCTACTCTCAAAACAATTTTCTTGGATGGCCTTGTTTTGGGGTTGATCAATCAACAAGAAGCAAGTTGGCTAGAGAGCCCTTTTGGGGGGGTGGAGATTCCCAAGGTGGTGAGAGTATGGTCAGTGACAATGCTCCAAGTCTTGATGGGTTGACTCTGGCCTTCTTTAATACATGTTGGGGAGATAATTAAAGACGACATCATGAGCTATTTCTATGAGTTTCATGAATGTGGTATATTTGAAAAAAGCCTAAAAATGCCACTTTCATTACTCTTATCCAAAGAAGCCTGGGGTGGTGGAGATTAAGGACTTTCGTTCTATTAGCTTGGTGAGTGGAATGTACAAAATCATTTTGAAGGTTTTTGCTCTTAAATTGAGTACGGTATTAGAGAAGATCATATCCAAGCCCCAAAATGCATTCATACGAGGTTGGCAAATCCTTGACTCAATTTTCATTGTGATTGAATGCTTGGAGAGTGGCATCAAGTCGGGTGAACTTTGGGTGTTATGCAAACTTGACTTGGAGAAGGCATGATTGTGTAAACTGAAATTTTTTGTTACACGTGCACGAGAGGTGTGGACTTGGAGCGAGATGGTGCTCTTGGATCAAATTTTACATCTCTAATGTACGTTTCACGATCTTGGTGAATGGTAGCCCAATGGGTTTGTTCGGAAGTTCAATGAGGGGTTTGAGGCAAGATGATCCCCTATCTCCATTATACTAATGGAAGCTTTTAGTAAAATGATCGTAGGTCTTGTGGAAGGTGGATTTCTTTTTGTATTTGTTTTAAGGGATGCAAGAATCGGCACACTTGAGAGGACTCGCCTCTTATTTGCAAATGATATTCATCTTTCATGGGGCTAGCATAATCATATTCAGGCTTTGCGGGCTCTTTTACTTTGCTTTGAAGTTGCTTCAAGTTTGAAAGTGAATCTCACCAAGTCAAAATTAGTTTTGGTTCGAAATGTCCCAAGTGTTTTGTGCTTGGCTAATATTGTGGGATGCAAAGTATCCTCCTTGCCAATGAAGTATCTTGGTCTTCTACTAGGTGTGTCCTTTAATTCGCAATCTATTTGGGATATAGTGTTAAAAAAAAAAATGGAGCGTAAACTAGTGAGTTGGAAGAGGATTTATTTGTCCAAAGGTGGTAGAGTTACATTGATAAAAAGTACTCCATTTAACCTACCGACTTACTTATCTTTATTTCCAATACCATGCAAAGTGGCTCACCAGATAGAGAAATTGCAAATAGATTTCCTATGGTGGGAGTAAATGAAGAATTCAAATTTCAAATAGTGAAGTGGGCTATGATTTGTACCCCTATATGAGAAGGGGGGCTGGGAATTCAGAACTTGTTGATTTTCAACGTGGCTTTATTGGGTAAATGGTTGTGGAGATACCACGAAGAGAGGGGAGCTTTATGGAGGGTGATTATAGAGTTGAAATATGGTGGACTATGGGGAGGCTGGTGCTCGAATGAGGTGAGCGGATCATATGGGGTGGGTGGGCTTTTGAAACAAATAAGAAGAGGCTGGACCCAGCTTCATCGATGCGCACGTTTTTGCAGCTGGGATGCTTCCAGCATTAAATTCTGGAATGACCTTTCATGTTGTGATTGAATCATCAAAGAAGCCTACCCAACACGATATGGCATTGCCTGAAGAAAGGAGGCTTCCATAGCAGGGTTCATGGATCTCTCTAGTGACTCTCTTCAGTGGAATATCGCTTTCCTTAGAGCTGTCCAAGATTGGAAAATTGATACATTTACAGATTTCTTCAACCTTGTGTATACTTGTAGAGTGACTGGAGAAGCGGATAAGATTAAGTGGCCACAATCCAAGAAGGGGAATTTATTGTACTCATACTACAAGTCCCTCATGACGCACTCTACAAGAACATTCCCATGGAAGAACATATGGAAGAGGACCCCTGAAAAGCTTCTTTTTATGTATGGACAGCTTCACTAGGGAAGATTCTTACCTTAAATCATCTAAGAAAACGCTGATTGATTGTATTGGATTGGTGCTATATGTGTAAGAAAAGTTGGGAGTAAGTGGATTCAAAGTTTTGAATACCTTTTCGCTCAAGGCATTGGAAGGAAATATTTCGGTACCGGCACTGTTTTGGAATAATCTTTTCATAGATAAATTATATAGATATAAACTATATTTCAAAATGATAATAAAATAAGTTGTAAACTCCACTAGAGTGGACTCATTTGGGTAATAATGCCAAGAAGGGCTGTTGACTTTTTGGCCAGCTGGCAAGGATTCGAGATAATTCTCAAATCGCAGCGATGTGCAAGATGATATCAATCTGCCTATGGTGGTGCATGTGGATGGAGAGGAATGGTCGGAGTTTGAGATCGTGATTGGACAATGAACGAGATTATAACTTTTTTTCTTCATATATTATTCCATTGGTTGACTGTAATAGACTTTAATGGCATGAACGTACGTGATTTTCTTGTATCTTTAGACAATCATGCATAGGTGTGGTTCTTGTATATGTCCCGGGTACTTAGTTTTGCCTAATTTAGTAAAAATCCTATTTACCGATCAGAAAAAAAGAAGTGGAAGTTCTATTGGCATGTTGGAGAGGTAGGTTCCATACTTTTTGAGAGTGCTATTTTATGGAAGCTGATTCTGCCTTGGGTTATGTGGTGCATATGGAAGGAAAGGAGTGACCTGAGTTTTGATAAATGCAAGAAGATTGTGGCCGGAGTGAAGAATGTTTTCTTGAGAAACTTTTCTCTTCCATGGCTGTCCAATCTTGATTATTTATTTGTGGCTTTCATGATTTTTTATTAATTTTTTTCAATTAGGTGTATATTTGTATACTCCCTGTGTTCCTGGATAACATCCTTTTTTATTTTCAATACAGCTTAACTTATCAAAAGATAAGTAGGAATAAACAGTGCATAATGATTCTTAAAGGCCTCTTGTAATAGCCAATAGCAACACTGCAATCATGTCCATTGATCACATATAAATCCATTTTTCCCAAGGAAATTGTTTCCAGGATTTTATCCCTGCATAAAGCAAATCAAAGTCCTTTGTGCTTGAGCTACCAAATCAATGTCCTTTGTGCTTGAACTTTCTTCTTTTTCAGTCCATGGAAATATGTTCCAATTTTTCAGTCCAGGATTTCATCTTTCCCGTAGCTTACAGCAAGAAATTTCTCGCTTCTTTCTGGACTAGCGAGCCTTCTGGCTCTGGGATTTATTTTGGTGGGCTTCAGCTGCTTCTCATTTTGGTAGAGAACTTGCTTTGTTGTGCAAGCTTATTAAAAGCGGCATAATTTTTTAAAGATCAGAACATTCCCATTGCTTATAGAATGACTTTGTCTTTTCTTTTTGGACTGCGAGCCTTCTGGGTCTTGAATTGCTTTGGGATGCTCCTGCTTCTCATTATAGCGGAGAACTTGTTGTGTTATGTTTTCATATGTTATTTTTTTAATAAAATTTATGGATAACCTACAGAAACTCCACTACATAATAATAATCATAATAATAGAAAAAGAAACGTCATCATTTTTCATCTAAAATCTCTTTAAATTGTCCTATAATGCAGATCATGATTCTTGAGTTAATTCAGTATCTGATATTGTTTTCTCTGTTGTTTTTGTTTCTCAGATTCGAACACAAGGCCGAAATACTAGGGGTGCAGTGGCCATGAGACTAAAAGGGGAGGATAAGATAGCAAGCATGGACATTATACCAGCAGCTAAACGGAAAGACTTGGAAATGGTGACAGAAGCTAACCCAAGCAGGCAATTATTTTGACATTCTTGATGTTCAAGTTTTGTTACTGCTTAATTGGGCTGGGCATCATATAAGATTATGGTTTGGTTGGTTAGTAATAATTGCAATTTGTTATCCTGACCCATTAACCTAATCAGAATCAGTGTGTTTAAATTGTTTGGGGGTTGTTACTCTTGGCTTCCGGCACTTGCATCAATTTAAAATTTGATGTTTTAATGTATTTGGTATGGTTTTTGGCATGGTGACTTGATATAAGTCTGGTTTGGGTGTGACAATTTTGGGCATCCAGAGAATGATTAATTACCAGCCATAGTCAGGACATTCTTGGTAAATCTATAGACATGCTTTAACGCTAGAGAATCTGAGCTTTTTTCTTGGTTTTCGATCTCTTGGTTCTACCATGTATTGTTGTTAGGAAGTACGTGTTTCCTCTCTGGTTTTGAGATTATTAATGTTTGTCTGGGAGTGGTATAGAAATACTCGGATAATTCACCAGAGGAATTTTAAAAAATAAAAAATAAAAATCAGAGTCATTGCAATACAGTTATCAGTTCTGGATTGAACCTTTTGTTGGATGAACAGAGTAAACATTACTTTAATTCTTCTCCCTTCTCCTTGTCGCGGTCATATCAGCTATCAGCGGTTTATGTTTGTGAGAAAGAGGTTGCCTTTTGGCATTCCTTTTTTTAATATAATTTGTACTGGTCATTTTATCTATGATGAGTATTATGTTGATTAGCTGTTTATTTTAATTTGGCAATTTTGTTCATAACGATTGAACATTTTATCTCGTACTTATTTCCACAGTAGACGCCACAGGGGCCCATGGCTATTGTTTCTGTCTGAAAGTGGTTATGGAAAGCGGGTGCCCTTGAGCAGCTTCCGTGCTTCACCTTTGAACAGAGTTGGTTTGATTGGATACAAGGTATCTTGAACATCATGTAAACTTCCCCATCCAAATCCACAACTTTTGATTTGTATGACGGTGGTTTTTCTTATTCTTTTCTGCTGCCCTATTTTCAGTTTTCAGCAGAGGATCGCTTGGTTGCAGTGTTTGTGGTTGGGTTTTCACTAGCAGGTAATATTATGGGGGTATTACTTGAAGCTGATAGTCTGATACCTATAGTTATTTGTTCTCGTACAGATTTATAATTTATATATTCCAAAATATGAATTTACAGAAGATGGTGAAAGTGATGAACAAGTGGTTCTTGTTAGCCAAAGTGGTACAGCTAACAGAATTAAGGTTCGGGATGTTTCAATACAGTCTCGCTATGCAAGGTACATATTTTGTATGGTTTATTTATTTACTGAAATGTATATAGGATTGTCTTTACTAGTTTTCGTTTTCCCTATTTTCATGGTTAAGGATTTCAACTTTTAAGCTCAACCCAATATATATGTAATGGTGCACCAACATTCCGTGTGGCAAGTTAGGATTTACAGAAAATATTCCTCCTTTTTTGATGGGTAGAAAACATTCATTGTTAACAAGAAATCATCTTCAAATGCCAAAATGGTCCAGGTCAGGGGCAGCACATGCCCCTATCTGGCTCCTCTCTGTCTGCCTGTTTACTTGAGATTTGGAATTTGCCAGTTTTCAACTGCTTGTAGCATATCCAAGTTCTGAGATTTATTTAAAACGATAGTTCAGAAACTTTACCTCTCTTGTTTATTATTTATGCATTATAATGTAAATAATATGATGTGACCCCCTTTGAATATATTGTCAACATACTTACTGTAGCTTTTAGTAGTTCATCATTTATATTATTCTGATGTAGTCGTCTCCAATAAATAACACTATAGGGGAGTTATCTTGATGCGGCTAGATCACACTGGAAAGATTCAGTCTGCATCTCTAATCTCAGCAACAGATCCTGACCCTGAGGAAGAAACAGCTTCTGAAGCTGCTGTAGTCCACGGCCAAGTTTCACTGAGAACATCTGCATAGTTCCAATGGCTGCTGCTGCTGCTGCTGCTAAGCTTTCAATATAATTTAATAATTTAAATATGTATCAACATGTACTGTACCAGCAGAGGAGGATGTTCATCCTATTCCATCACTCATGTAAGTGACTGATCAGGAGAGTGAAATCTTCTTGTTTATGTAGCTGTAGCATTAGTTGAAGTAGGACTGCTCTGTACAGTTTGTAATTTTCCGAACCATTTCCATTGATGAAAAAGATGTTTTTCAATACGTCAAGTTGGAGAAGATTTTCTCTCACTGACGAAGTTTTGCTGTTAAGTTACTCTCCTGCTTGTGAAAAATAGTTCACATTCTTTATGTTTACCTTTTCTAGCTTCTTCGCAAAATTTTAACAGGATTGCTTTGCATCAATGTAACTGTTTTTAAGAAAACATCTAGACCTTTGGAAATCCCATGTCTCATTTTCATGAGATATTTGGATGACATGTTTTTAGGACAAAGCATCGGATTTGTTGCAATATTTTCCTCTCGGTTTTCTTTTACTGTGCCGGAATGGAATTCAGGCTGCATGCCTTGGATTCATTGCTATATTTTCCTCAGTTTTTTAATTTCGTGCCATATCGGCTGGTATTTATCATACCAGTCACTGTATCGGTATAGGAAAAATAGTTGTTTCATACGGGGTCAAATATTGGCCGTTTCGGTGTGTTTCTCGGTGTGTTTCAATCAATACTGGCCAAATTCAGTGTATCGACTGAAAATTATATTTTTGTATTTTCATAATTGTTACTCCAATTCTCACATCTGAAGATTATTTTATTAATTTTTGTATACTCCTTTTTCTTGAGTATTGAAAATCAAATCTACTTCCTAATAAAGATGAGTGATTATTTTTTTTAACAGTTAGATTGAGAACTTAGAAGTATTATTGAGTTTTATAATTATGCATTTTAACTTTTTAATACTTGCATTGATGTTATTTTGAAATATAATATATATATAATTGATTTATCTATATTTAGATTATCTTGAAATGGTATTCGAAATAATTTTGGTACTAAAATATTTCATTCCAATGTCTTAACTAAACTGTCATTGAAATGGTAATCAAAACTGAGTAAGAGGAGACCATGATGTTAGTGAATTTACATCATGTTCGGCCACTTAGATTAGATGAGATGATCATATTATGTTAAACTTTTCATAAATTCCTTTCCAAATATCACTAAAACATAAAACATTTTTCAAATTTAAATCTTTAACATTTTCATTTAATTATTATAATTTTTTGAAATTTTTAAAACAATAGGTAAAAAGTAGCATAATTTTTTCAAACTTCAAAACAAAATAATTATTTAAATAATATTTTTATTCTAACTTTTATTCTTTCATTTCTTAAAATTTAAAAGAATATCTTAATTTAAATTATTTTATTATAATTCACAGATTTTCATTACTGGTTACAAAATTTTCATTTCATCTTATTACTCGAGCGTACCCTGGGATGGGATTATTGGACATTATGGATTCCACATCAGCAAATTATGTTACGTTTACTTTCTTCAAATTTAATCATTCAAATCCTACGTAAGCATTTAATGTCGTGTTTATCTTTCATTAGACCATCCAATTCGATTATATAATTAAACTATACGTGGTATTGCGTTGATAGTGAGAACATAATTAATATTGTAGTTTAAATTCTTTTACTTTTTTTGAAGTACTACAAAGTCAACGATCTGAAAAAACATGAAAATAGTTGCATGCTTCTTAATGCAATATCACTTCATCGTATATTATGATAATGCATGTTAAATATGAAAAATGATAAATCTACAATTAATTTGTAATTATTTTATTAATCTACCCCACCTCTGTGGCCGATTGTCTGCCCGTATCTGCTTAATCAGAGCATTGGCATTAAGCTAAATGCCAATGCATCTTCAAAATTTGAAGAAATAGTCCCTCTTTAGACAAATAAATCCTATAAGGCCACTTTATCGAAGACCATTAATAAGTGGACACATTAGCTGAGTACATGAAATACAGCTAAACCTAACCACACCAAAACTCCTGTATCATTCTCAGAATACCCCGTCTCTAAACAAATTTCATCTCTTCCCCTTTTCTGTTTTCATAAAGAAAAACTCTATAGACAATCAGTTTGGGGGAACTGCGAAGGCACCGTGTCCCACGTGGCAAAACAAAGGACGTCATTTCTAAAGTTCTCAAAGTGATTTGATTATGTTCCCCCATTCCCCCATATCCCGACCTCATCTTATTTCATCTCAAACACCCCCCCCCCCCCCCCCCCCCCTAAAACAAAATTTCCATTCCATCTTTCACCATTGGTCGGATCAAGCACGATTCCCCCCATGCTAAAGCCCCCACCTTCCTTAAGGACGCACAAGTTCAGTCATTAGGGGTTTGATTGGGGCGCACAAGTTCCACCATTACCAGTTTATGCGTGACTGCCAGACAGGGAAGAAATATAAACTTGTGAGAAATGATCATAAAGATATTCCATCTCCAATCTAAATGCAAAGATGAGCTGGGCAAGAAAGAAAACAAATAGATGTGAGCTATACTGTTTTTTGTATTTAAATTATTTAAAGCATGATAAATTATTTTTTTTTACTTTTTTAAGTTATAAATGCTTTACAAATCTTTTACGGGGCAACATTCCACACGAGCGTCTGTAAGTGACAATGGTTCAGCAACACCCACACAAAGTGGGCCATTGGCTTTGGTATTGATGATTGAATACAATGCTTCCCTGGCATGTGGCTCTAGAATGGATTATTAGATTAATGGCATTGAATTGGTCATTCTAATATTTAAAATTTGAAAAATACACAACTTTTCATTTTTTAGAGCTAACTATTCAAAACATAAAATCTGCATTGGATTTTTATTAGCTATCACATTCTCTATAATAATAAAATATTATTATTTTTTATTTTTTAGTCATTAATTTTTATTTTCATAATCCTCAATCACCTCCAATTATCATATTCATATTCATTTTTAAAATCCCACAACCTATAAATAAAATCTTATTCATCTATAAAATCAGACAAAACTCAAACCATTATATGATGTGAGGTTCTGCATCATATTCAAGCAAGAAAATAGTCGAACTACATGGTCTTTGGACTCTACATCTGATTGTAATCAATACAAATTTAATAGAATGTGATGTTACTCAAAACTTTAAAATCTGATTCACGAAATATTTCGTCACAGTTGAACACCAGAATGAAACATCAGAAAACACAAACATTTAACTCTAAGACCAAGAGCTTTCATTTTCAAAAAAAAAAAAAAAACTGACTAAATATATTGCTATTGAAGGAAAATCACTGCTGAAAATCAAGCTTTAAGATCAACACAAAACCCATGAAAAATCATTTCTTCTTTCCCTTGGCAACATCTGAAGCCTTTGTCATCTTTACTGCACGGATCTTCTTAGCCCTGTTCTTCCTCTCCTTCAACTGCTTTCTTGACTTCTCTACCTTGGTATCAAGTCCATTCTTGATGAGCCTATATTTGGGTTCATATTGAAACCATGAAAAAATAAATCACACTGACAACAGACAAACCAATCTCGGGATAAATAAAAAATAAATTATATTGATAACAGACCATTCCAAAATTGTATCCTCAGAATCCATGAAAAATATATCATATTGATAATAGATAGATCATCACTCTATATAAAAAAAAACTAAGAATTGACGACCTCATAATGTAAACAACACAAATGTCAAACAGTTGTGCAGAAACCAGGTTCAAACTTAAGATTTGGGCGTTTCTTATTCTCATCCCAGCAATAGCGAGCAGACAATGCTAAAAATGAATACCTACCAAAATAAATGCACAAACGGTGGTCTATACTCAATGCATCTCCTATTAATTCCATAATGTGTGGCATTAATAGAGTAGTACAAAAAAATTTTCCTTCATCGCACAGCTTAGATAGAACCCTAAACACTTACCCCGAATGAAGAATAGCCCTACAACTCTGCGCATTTTGTTAGGGATTTGAATCATTTACCCCAAATGAAGATTATAAATCAATTATAGCCCCCAATATCTCGATTGAAGGTAAATGGCGTGGAGAAAATGGCAAGATAGAGATGTACCTGGAGAGAAAAAGCACGAGCACTGGAGTGGAGAAGACGAAGGCGGACGACGACGGGATCCTCACTGGCGACGGAGAAGAGCTAGCTATGGAGATGAGCTGTTGACGGTAGAAATCAAACGATGGGGACGACCCGGTGAGGAAGAGGCACTGCTTGGAGGAAGAGAAAATGGTTGGTCGCGAGAAGGAAAATTGTTGAGGTTGCGGGAAGGAAATCACGAAATAAAGGGAGACGCTGGGACCGGTCCGGCTGTCCCTAGCGTCTAAGGTAGTCCAACGTTAATTGGGCTGTTTTATGATGAAAAACACATTAAAATAAAATAAAAAAATATAATTAAATAAAAAAATAAAGATTAAAAATATAATAAAAAAATAAAATAAACAAAACATAATAAAAAACACAATAAAAAATACAATAAAAACATAATAAAAAACACAATAAAAAAATAAAATGAAGATGAATTTAAGGGAATTCGGCCATGGAGAAAATGGAGCCGCCGCCGGTGGCGGTGGGCGACGCCGCCGGTGGCGGTGGGCGACGCCGCCGGTGGCGGTGGGCGACGCCGCCGGTGGCGGTGGGCGACGCCGCCGGTGGCGGTGGGCGACGCCGCCGGTGGCGGTGGGCGACACCGCCCACGCCATCGAGACCGGCGGACTCAGGCGACCTCACCCCTACGACGGCGAGCTCCGGTGTGCCCCCGGCAACCTTGTTTCGGACCCGTCGTAGGTGTGAGGTCGCTTGAGTCAGCCGATCCCGATGGCGTGGGCGGTGTCGCCCACCGCCACCGGGGGCGGCGAGGCTACTTTGGTGGAGGGGGGCAGCCCGTCTGCCCCCCAGGAATTCTCTAAAATAAATGGATGAAAAGCTACAATCGTTCTCATATATGAAAGGTAAAATGGAATTACTGTAGCTGAAATTTCAAATGAAAAGTGGATAGCTAATTCAATATGCGCTCATTTTAGCTCGTTTTCTTTAAAATATAAAGAATATTGGTGGATAGTTAATCCGATGTCAGTGCTCTTAAAGATCTTACCTAAAGCTATCGACAGAGACACCCACATGAAGCTGATGAACAAAGAGATTTACAGGTTTAACGTATCTTTTTTCCTTTTTAAATAGAGAAATGAGGGGAGCACGCACACTCAACGCATCCCCCTCACATGAACAGTATCATGAACAATACATGACACTGTTTATATGAGAGGGATACGCTATTTTAAGTATAGGCTGATGTGGCATTTGGTTCCCCCACGAGTTTGTGGCTTGATTACCTGTAGCACTTCTCTTTCATAAATCCAGCATCACAATTTATTGGAATTGAAATATACGATTGTGGCCGATGAACTCAAACCACCTACTCCAGACCGACGAACTCCCACTCTAGACCTACGAACCCATATTGTCACAACCATAATCGGTTCTGCAAATCACATGATACCGCTGCTAGTCAACGATGGATAAGCCTACCTTGACACCTATCTAACTCCACGGCATATGCACGAATGGTTAATTGTGTCTAATTGATTTTTCTATTGGTCGATCATCAGCCTTTAATATCAACTAAAATCTTGGGGAAATGATTAGTTTTGATCTTAAGATTGCATGCATACCTTGATCCCACTTTCTTTTCTTCCAACAACCTCAAAATTGCAGCCCTTTAGGCTTGCATGTACAATTTCTGCATATTAATTAAATTCATGGTCAATCACCTTGTGTACCCCTTTTTGTTTTTGTTCACAATAAAACTATTGACACAAGGATATTTTGTCCCGATTTCTCAAAACCTTTAACTGGGAAATATTATTTGATTTTGGGATTTTCGTTTGACAGAATGTTAAGACTCTTGTAAAACTCACAGATTACTAGGATATAGTATGTAGAAGATGGACACACACACAAGCTCACAAATTACGGGAACTTGTCATAAGATTGATAAAGGGTTTTTCAAGGAAATCCTAACCTCCATACAAAAATTTAAAAATTCTTAAAGATTCTAGATAATCTATTCTCTGTAATTTGTCTTCTCTAATACCCAACAGATTCCCCCATCGTAAAAAAATACAAGGAAAGATAAAACTACTTGACAGACTCAACAATGACTCATAGGTCCACTAACAAGCAAATATTAAAACGCATTGCTTCATTCTATTTAACACTAAAATCGACATAGCATATAACATAAAACAGCAAGCATTACTAGGACAATATGCCCTTTTACCTCCATAGCACTCTCTCGAAGCTCATCTAAGTGAAACGCACATATTGACTGTTGACGCTCCCAGCTCACACTTGGGATTTAACGTAAACTGAAGCGTCAGGAACACGTAACACAACGCTATATACCCCTCGTTCATGACAATTATAAAATGTAATACACCTAACTTTCTAGCAGTATACAATAAATATCATAGCGGAAAAGTCTTTTCTAATCGAATAGGCAAAACGATGAGGTAATGCCAAATATCACATGGTATCACTAGTGCAAATATCCAAAAAGTCTTATAAAGCAATTGTACCTCAAAAGCTTAAATAGTCATAAAACCTTAAGTTCTCAAAACACGGGAAGTCATATCCAAAACACTTAATACTTAAACCAAAACATTGTTTAATATTCTAGAAGAAATTGAACCCGACAAGGGGCCGTTACTCCTAATCATCGGTCTGGCTGGGCTGGTTCTGCTCCTAAGTTCCTCAAAAAGTTTTATAATTTGGATAAAAAATTGGTTCACCTCCTCTAACCTATCATGAGCAGAGCACTCCGAGGGGCCCTTAGGGCTCTTCGCTCCTGAGTCTTTTTGGGAGGCAGCCTCTTGTGCTTCCCTATTTAAATCTGTAATCACTTCTACCATCTCGGGAAAGGAATGGTAGTGAAAACTATTAGAGTGAGACTTCAAGAAATTTCAGTAAGTACACAAATAATACAGCACATGTATCATAGACATATAAAGGCAAACATAAAACAAATGCATGAACATGAATCATAAGACTTATGACTTGACTTATGCATCATATACTTTCATGTAAAAACCTTCTTTCTTCTTCTGACTTTCTTTAACACATGTTCATAACATTTTATATATTTTTATATCATTCTTATCATTTATAGGCTCATAGCCTTATTCTTATCATAACTTTCATATATTTGTATGGATACCTCACGGCTCCCCTATGCACCGTGTGTTTCCTGCTAGTTTCTGTATCACTTTGTGACTCCTCTAGTGAAAGTGACTATGTCATATTCCTATTCTTATATGGCAATTTATTTCATATTCACCGCTCTTAACATCCACTAGCTTTAAGTGCAACCTTGCTCTAGAATCCTTCCATAGGAGTCATTCGAGGTCCGTCGATTATACTTCATCGACCTAGGGATTTCACTTGGCTTTAATCACTCCTGAATAAATATGGAGTTTCACTAGGACATTTCCTTATCCTAGTTTTTGGGGTTTTTATAAAACACTTGAATATTTTCTTTTGAAATTATTGACCCAAAGACATTAAAACATGAACTTATATGCAACTCTTGACTTACTTATGCATGCGTGTAATCATGAACGTGTAAAACATGCAATCATGGATATGTGAAGCATGCATCTTCCAATCATAATTTGAAAACATTCGAACATGTATACATATTTCATTTCATAGAAATATAGTCAATCAACCTTAGGAAATTAACAAGTAGCTCGGTTAAACCCTAAGAAGAGCCAAGGCCGAACCCTTCAAGCCTCAAAATGGCTTAGTTTCTCACATCCCTTTATTCTAACTCATGCATTCATATAACAATATTCAAAACACAATAAAAAAAAACTATAGCCAAACCCTAAGGTGCTCCATTACTTTGCTTCTTTCCTCAAACTATCATGATTCAATCTCAAACCATTAAACATACATATATCTGAAACATATATTAGAAAAATGAATGAATTTAAATCCATGAATCATCCAAGGAATTTAGTAAAATGATCATTTTTCCATTCATGAATAAAAAACATAGCTTTCACCTGAAGATTTAGTCATGGTCGAACCTGTAAGTCCCAATAAATCCTCATTTTTCATCCAAAAATCATTCTTTTTTCCACCCAATCACATAGGCCAAATTTCTATAGATCATACCTCTCAATAATTCTTCAAATACCTAATATTAATCCATCAAAATATCCTTAAGTCAAATCTTAGCATATTCTTGAGAAAATATAACAAATAACCAAGCAAACAAATAGATCAACGAAATAGTAAACAAGTTCACACATAATATACAAATAATACTAAAACTAGGTTAAGAGCATACTTACAAAAATATCCAAGAAATATAAGCAAAAAATCTGAAAACAAATCAAGGAGAAAAAATCAAGATTTAAACTCAAGAAATCCTAAATTTGAAACTTCAAAAAAAAAATGGGTGTTTGGTTTCCAAAAAAATAATTATTTTCCTTCAAAAAAATCCTAGGGCCGAATCTCTTCCAAGGCATAAATCCTTAGTTTTTGTTCTCTTTTCTAAAACATAGTTTAATCTATAAAAACTCAATTTTTTCCTTGTTTAAAGATTCAAGAAAATCTAGGATTTCATTGTAGAGATAACTAGAACCCTAATTTTTATGTGAAAAGATGTGTGTGGGAAAAACCATTAGGGACGAACTTTAGAGGGAAGAAACCCTCTCAAAACCATGCATGGTATTTCAAAAATATGATCACATGATGCTTACCTCTTGTAGAAGATGTTTCTAAAATATTATCGAAAAATAATCAAAAGGATCACGAATGAGAGTTTGCCTAGTGAGAAAATGAGAGAAAAAGGAGAGCACAAAGGGGAATGTTCTAACTGAAACTCTCTAGGAAAGTGAGGAGAAAAAAGGGTAGGGGAAAAGCCCCAAAATTTTTGGCAAGACCCTTATATAGAACCTTCCTATTCCAAGCTTGCTCCAATGCATGCGTGACATGTGGTAGAATTTTCTTATTCTTTCCAAAATGATAAGATTTGCATATGAATTCTAAAAGGCAATTTCGGCTCCTCTCTCTCTCTTTAAATCTGAAACTCAATCTTTCCAAAGTTTCTATTTTAGCCCTCAACTTAAATATAGAACAAAAACCTAAGAATGACTCTTTGGGTATCTCACAAAATCCCAGTCTCTAAACTTGCCACTTGGTATGAAATGGGTGTGGGTGGCTTATCATTTCCAATGTGACTTTTCCAATTCCCCACTCCACCTTTCTCTACACGCCTAGCATGGCCTCAATCCTCACAAAATCTAACTTTTGGTCTTTCCCATGTAAGAAGCCTTATTGGAAAGGCAAAAGACTTTGTATCTTATCTTGCCACTTGTCTAAAAGAATCCCAAAAGTCCCTAGGTGCCTAACACTATAACATAGTCGGCACTTGGCTTCTCTTGGGCTTTTGGGCTTTGTTCCAACTCTCGGGCCAATCCTCACTACACTTCAAACATGGATAATTGGTTTTCTCACAAAATTCCGAGATGTCACATTGACCCTAGCTCAAAACGCACCATTTCCATAAGTCCCTCCATAACATTGTACTGAGATCAAAACTAAGAACCATGTACTTCACTTCATTTTCAGTAGTTCACTTCATATGCAAGCCCCTTCTTCGATTCTGAATTAGCATTCCTTAGAGTTCCAATCATTTTTCCTTCTTTACAACACCTTGCCCACAAGGTGCTGAAATCATTGCTGCAACTTCCACAAAAGCTCCTATGTGTTGTCCTCTTCAATTGTACTAACCCATTTTACCAGTACTACAGTCACGACTTTATCCCGGTGCTTCTTCATTTGTTGGTCTCTAATAGCCTTTGGTTCTGGTGAAATCTCGTTGTTCATGTCTCAGGGAGGTAAGTTGGCCAGAGGTCGAATTTGGGCTCCCAACTTCCATGTGTCCACCTTCCATTTTGGACACGTCACATGGAAGGTGGGTGGGTTCTTGAAGTTGATGGTAGTTTGAGTTGGTAATAAACCTTGCCGATTATGCCTCCACTTCGAATGTGCCATAATAACGCAGAGACAACTTCAAATTTTGGCATGTGGCTACAGATCGTTGGCAATACATTTGGCGGGTGGCTACAAATTTTCATTCTGATATATGCTTATACGAATGTACTTCTATTCCATTCTAGGTTGCTTCAAGATTTTATTTCAGTACTTTGATGATTTGGTCCCTTGTTTTTATTAGTCTGATCCATTGCACTGTTAGTCGATGTGCTTGGAACATAGGACAATAATTAGGGTGGGGGTAGATATATAAGTTTTAAATGAGCTTAACTTCGTAGCTGTGTAGTAGGTGGTGTTATACCACCACTCTGCAAATGAAATATATTCTGCCCATTTATGTGGTTTTAACCCTACATAGCATCTTAGGTACCACTCCACACATTTATTCAATGCCTCAATTTGTCCATCCAATTGAGGATGGTATGCTAAAATGTGGCTAAAAGTTGTTCCCTGTAATGAAAATAAGGCTCTCCAAAATGTACTCACAAATTTCGAATCTCGATAAAAAAATTATGGTCTTTGATAGACTATGGTTCTTAAAGACATGATTGAAAATTAAGTTAGTCATAACATAATAGGCTATATAAGGATGAGACAACATGATAAAATGACTGGATTTTGTAAGCATGTCAATAACCAGTAGGATCACGTTCTGGTCATGTGGCCTAGGCAGCTCCTCCATAAAGTCTATATAGATATCGGTTGACTCTTGTTGAGGCATAAACAATGGTTGTAGTAGCCCAGATGGTGGGGTAGTCTCATACTTCACAGCTTGACATGTCTCACACTCTTGGACAAGCCTTTTGATATATTTCTTTATACCGCTCTAATAAAAATCCCACTTATCCTTTTGATACATTTCGAGGTACTCCGAGTGGCCCCCAAAGCAGTACCTTGTTCTGAGAATTAGAACCTGGTATTGTAACAACCATTCTCCTTTTTTGTATCAACCTTTGGTTAACTTAGTACCCTTTTTGAATAGAGTTGCCTGATTGCACTTTTTTTAGGATATCTACCATTTCAGCCAACCCCTTATAACTTTCCTTAAGCTCGGTTATCTACATGGGATTAGGGAAAAAAATCATATCAAAGCCTTTTCATTCAGCTCTTCTTCCTCACCCCTCCTTGACAATGCATTTGCAACTAGATTTTCCTTGCCTAGTTTGTAAGAAATGACAAATTTGTAACCCAACTTTTTGCTTACCCATTTTTGCTGTGAAAACAGTCACAACCCTTTGTTCTAACAAGAATTTAAAAACCTGCTGATCCGTCTTAACCATAAAAGAGTTTCTTAAAAAATAGGGTCATTATTTCCTCATAGTCGTCACCAAGACCAACAATTCTTTCTCATATGTCGAAAGGAGAAAAGTCTTACCCTTAAGTGCCTTGCGTAAGTAAGCAAGAGGTCGTCCTAACTGTTTCAATACTATACTCATTTCCCTCCCACTTGCATCACACTCAATTACAATTTTTTTAGAAAAAATGGGTAACCTTAAAATCGATGTCTGTGTAACACTTCAACTCCATAAAGGCCTTCATAGCTTCCTCATTTCACTCAAAGCCACCCATTTTTCAAAAAATCAGTATGAAGGGTAGCAATAGTCCCATAAATTTTTATGAACCTACAATAGTATCTCGTTAAGCCCAAAAGGCCCCTTAGTAATTTCACATTTCTTGGAACAGGCCTTTCAAGCATAGCATTTACCTTACTAGGGTCTACCTTCACCCCATCTGCATTTATTATATGTCCCAAGTTCCCCAAACTTGCACCTTGCAACTTGGTGTACAAGTGATTTTCCTTCAACAATTCTAGCACATTCTCCAAGTATCTTAAGTGTTCATTATGACATTTATTGTAAATGAGGATATTGTCAAAGAAAACCAAAGCGAACTTCCTCATATAGGGCCGAAACACTTGATTCAACAATCTTTTAAAGGTTGATGTGGCATTAGTCAACCCAAAGGGTATACTAGGAAACATAGTGTCCCTCGTGAGTCCTAAAGGTTGTTTTAGTCACATCTTCCGATACAACTCTTATTTGGTGATATCTGGACCTTAAGTTCAATTTGAGAAAATCATCGACCCATATAACTCATCTAATAATTTATTGATCACTAGTATTAGAAACTTATCCTTCATGGTCTCTTGATTTAATACCCTATAATTTACACACATCCGCCAACGTTCATTCGCCTTTAGGACTAAAAAAACTAGGCGAGGCAAATGTGCTGATACTTATTACTCTTGTTTTTAATAACTCCATTACAATTTTATGTATGTCAACTTTTTGGTAATGGGGGTAGTGGGAAGGTCTCGCATTAATAGGTTGGGTTCCCTCCTTAAATGTGATTTTGTGATCTTGTGCACGTGAATGAGGTAATTTAGTAGGTACTTCAAAAACCCCTCTGAATTTGTCAAAAAATTCCTGCACATCAATTCCCCACTCAACTTGCATATCAACTTGCTTTTCCACCAGAATTTGTAAAAAACAAGACCCTTCCCCTATTGGCAGCAACCATCATTGCCTTGTTACTCTCTCCCATTGTTAACTCTCTCAAACTCAACCCCACGGACTCCACGTTTTTTTCTCATAAACAAACTTCATGGTATTTTAGGGAAAATCTCAGTTTATAGACCCCCATGTTTCCAACTAAGTGATTCCCAACACAACTTCACATCCACCAAGAGGCAAGACATATAAAAGAGGGTTAAAATGAGTACCTTGTAGCTTCATTTTTACTGCCTCACAATATCCCGTGCTCCCAATAATCTGGCCATTAGCAACCTTCACTATGATTTTCTTGGATTCATCAACCAGTAGCTTGCTTTTATTAACAATTGAGCGGTCCAAAAAATTGTGCGTGCTTTCGAAATCAATTAAAACCACGACCTACTTTGTTCCCACCTTTTCCATTATTCTCATAGTACTAGAACTTAGTGTGCCTATAATGACATTAATGGATATCTTAGGTCCAAGTTATGGTTTGGGGTTATTCCTCACCCCCACCAATTAAAGTTAGGGCATGTTCTTTCTCATCTAAATTCTCCACTTCCTCATGACTTTGTATAAGGTATATTCGAAGATTTTTGTACACACGGGCAGGGTTCCATTTTTCTTCGTAATGAAAATACAAATCCTTTCTACGTTTCTAATCCATTGAATGTAATGAGACACTTTTTTGAAGAAATTTATGCTCTCTACTGTTTTCTCCCCCAAAATTGGAATTGTTGTTAAACTGACCAGTTGACACAATTCCCTTATCATTATTCAACGTAAAAGGTTTCTGAGCACTACTATTGCATTCCTTTTGAATCCAAGACAACCCAAATGTAGTATTTAAATTGATAGGATTAAACATGCATAGTAGTAACCTGATTTTGTCCTTCAGGCTGCTAAGAAAATAACTTAGCTTATGGTTGTTGAAGAGTCCATGTATCTTGTTGGAGATGGCCTCGAATTGAGCATTGTAAACAGCTACAGTTGAGATTTGCTTAAGATGAGTTAGAGTCTCCATAGGGTCTTCATAAGCGATGGGGCCGAAACAAATTAGCAAAGCACGAGTCATTATAGCCCAATTATTAAGCTAAGGTGTATCACAAACATCTTGATACCAAACTTGAGATTTTCTCTCAATGTGATAGGAAGCAAGTAATAATCGCTGAGCTAGAGGTGTTTGGTAGTAGTCAAAATATCAAGATGCCTTTAATATCCACCCAGATGGATTTTTCCCACAAAAATAAGGAAAATCTAAGCAATTCCCCCTGAAATCCGCCACGATTAGGATATTGCTCCACCTCCTGATTTTGTTCATTCTGATTTTACTCCATAATCTAATTGTTGTCCATTTCTAGTTTGACTTGCAACTCTCAGTCACCATTAGCTTTTTGACCAGCAACCACAGTTTGCACCATTGACATCAATTGGTCCATTTGGGCGTTAGAAGCTTGCTGATTCTCACATACCTCATGCAAGCTCTCAGCCAAAATATCAACTTGCCTTTGAAGGCCTTCGTTTTGTTGTTTGGAGTGTGTGGATTCATCCATGGAATTGTTTGGATGATTTTCTGGTCTAGTTGCATGTTTAGGAATGTGGGTAGTAGGTTGAAGAA
This sequence comes from Platycarya longipes, assembly GCA_036559045.1. Lineage (NCBI taxonomy): Eukaryota > Viridiplantae > Streptophyta > Magnoliopsida > Fagales > Juglandaceae > Platycarya > Platycarya longipes. The sequence goes on along the minus strand of CM071789.1, from coordinate 23,791,943 downwards.
AGTGTTTGACTGTGTAAGGTTGTGTGGGTTGAAAAGGTTTGGGTTTCTGGTTTGTATGTAGCTATTTGGTTGGGTATGGTTTTCTTGGTTGATAGCTATTTGTATGAGTATTGGCAAGATTGGTGCTAAGTGATACCATGTAAAACTCATAGATTACTGGAATACAATATATAGAAGATGGACACATAATCATAAGCTCACAAATTACATAAATAACTTGTCATAACATTGATCAAGGGTTTTTCAAGGAAACCCTAACCTCCATACAAAAACTCAAAAATTCTTGAAGATTCTAGACAATCTCTTCTTTGTAATTTTTCCTCTCTAATACCAAGTAGATTCCCCTACCATAATAGAATACAAGAAAAGATAAAACTACATGGCAGATTCAATAGTGATGCACAGGTCCACTAACAAGCAAATATTAAAACGCACCACTTCATTCTATTTAACACTAAAAATGGCAAAGCATATAGCATAAAATGAAAAGCACTACTGGGACAGTACGCCCTTTTATTTCTGCATCATTCTCTCGAAGCTTCTGTCTAAGTGAAATGCACATATTGACCCTAGCTCAAAATGCACCATTCCCATAAGTCCCTCCACGACGTCATACTGAGATCAGAACTAAGAACCATGTACTTCACTTCTAGTAGTTCACTTCACTTGCAAGCCCCTTCTTCAATTCTAAGTTAGGGTTCCTTAGAGTTCCAACACAGAGAGGTAGAGGGAGAGGGAGAGAGAGTTGTCAGGGTTTGTGCAGGAGAATGAGAGAGAAAGCTGGGGTGGGATGGGGGGGTTTGGTCTCGACAATCACATGTGACCCTGATAATTTGTTTTTCCTCTGCAGCGCTCCTATTAACTTAAAGATATATCCCTTACGTGGCCCTATTTTATAGGTTGCCATTGTTCTCCTTACAACGGATAAACCTGCTTGAAGATATTCCCTTTGACTTCAAAATATAGATAGAATGTTATACATTAGAGTAGACAAATAATAAGGACTTGAAATATGAGCTACAATGTTTCTACATGTTTCTTTGTATTTAAATGTGTAGTGTTCATCTTAGTATTTAAATATCTAACCAACTACTTTAACATTTCCCACGTGATTCAGTTCTTCCAACACCTCCTTTCACTTTATGATTCTATATTATTATTTTGATTAATCTAATATGGAGTTATGGCTTGAATGGTTTTAGATTTATGAAACTATGTACTTTTAGCTAAATTTTAAAAATGACTTAGATGAAGCCATGTTAATGCTAGCAGGTTGGCACTTTGCAAAACTCAGCATCCGAAGACCTCTGCCCAATCAAAGATCAAACACAACATAGTCAAGAGTAAAAATTAACTAGGCATAGATAGTTAGAGACCCACGCCATGGGCTATCACACAACAAGACCCATCATCGCGGCCAACGGTCTTCACAATGAGGGACGTAAAGGGTGAGAAGAAGAAAGGAGAGGGAAAAGAAAGGCTCAATTTGTATATGAGTGATTAGGATTTTTGTATGGAAAATGCTTGGGTGCCCTCCAAATATACCTTCAAAAGTGCCCATTGTGTTTTATTTATTTATTTAATGTTTACAAAAGTTACCACTAGTGAATTTGGGTGTATTTTTTTTAACATTAAATGTTAAAACTCACATCTAATTGGTGTGCATCCCATTGTGTAAATTTGACATGTAATAGGTTGGACAACAAAATGTTAGAACTCACATCTAATTGGTAATATATTTTAAAATTTACATTTGTTGTTGATTCTCATCCAAGTTTGGACCGATGCCAATCCTTTGGCCAACAATAAAGTAGACAAATGTTGTTGTAAAGTGATCAATATTTGTAATGCTAGGGATTTTATGAAGTTGTACCCAATATTTATCCCTGGAATGGTGACCAGGAAGATGAAGTACTGCTAATAGATCTTTCATAGGCAAATAGGTCTCGATAGATATCCAATGAATTGATCAGAACAACACAAGCGGAGATACGTATATATAATTTTTTTTAGAAAGAGGATTGTACTTCATAATTTTATTAATGAATCATCTCTTATGGCAGAGAAATATCATGACTACATCTTTGAAAATTCCTTGGTGGTTACAAATTTTTTCATATGATCCAAAAACCAAGTAATGGTAAAGCAGATACATGAAGCTTAATCCAAAAACCAGTGAACGAAGAATGAAGATAACTCCATCAAACAGTGCTGTGTACTTCAATTAAAAAGAAAACTTCATACAGTAAACAGATGAATAGCCGATTTACAAAGCTCAAGGTAATTGAAACAATGAGCAGGAAAAAAAGAACAAAGAGAATGAATCACACAGATCCACCAATGCTATTTAACACCCAAATATCAAATTAAAATAAAAGAACACTTAAAAGTGGAGTAAAGACTATGGACAACTATAGCATCTAGAATTGGTTCTTATTCAAGCTCTGCATGGACTTTCTGGTTAAGGAGTTATGTCTCGGAAAACCTGTAATCTTTGAATCATCTCTTATGGCAGAGAAATATCATGACTACATCTTTGAAAATTCCTTGGTGGTTACAAATTTTTTCATATGATCCAAAAACCAAGTAATGGTAAAGCAGATACATGAAGCTTAATCCAAAAACCAGTGAACGAAGAATGAAGATAACTCCATCAAACAGTGCTGTGTACTTCAATTAAAAAGAAAACTTCATACAGTAAACAGATGAATAGCCGATTTACAAAGCTCAAGGTAAATGAAACAATGAGCAGGAAAAAAAGAATAAAGAGAATGAATCACACAGATCCACCAATGCTATTTAACACCCAAATATCAAATTAAAATAAAAGAACACTTAAAAGTGGAGTAAAGACTATGGACAACTATAGCATCTAGAATTGGTTCTCATTCAAGCTCTGCATGGACTTTCTGGTTAAGGAGTTATGTCTCGGAAAACCTGTAATCTGTTTCTCCTCATTACTTTTTCCTTCTCCTCAAACATAGAATAATCCCTTCCATTTGCCTTCTCAGATCCACGGCCCTCAAAGTTCAAATCCATCTTTGGCATTGGTGAGGAGTATAAGTAATCTGTTGACTCTGGCTTCTGCTGCTGATTCAAATTCATAGAACGCTGCTCTGCGAGATTCCTTGATAAAACTCCAGCCCCAGATGTACCGTTTAGGTCTTTAACATCAAATGATTCAAACTTGTAGCTTAAATTTTTAATCTGACTCTCTGGGTAAGGACTTTGACACATTATGTTGGTATTCATATTTTCATCATTATATTCTTCAGCATTCCAACCATCATAGTACTTGTTTAACATGCTTCCACTTAGTAATTCTTGTTCTTCTTCCTCGACCATATCTGCCCAACTTTTCTTATTATTATCATGTGATGACTGCAGCATTTCTGTAGAGGGTCGGTGAAGACCATCTGGCATACCAGGGCTGCCCTTTCTGAAAGATTCTTCACTTTTAATTGGCTTCTCATGACCTGAAATAGTAATTCCAGAACTCTGATCCCAACCTCGATCAGCAGAAGATTCTGATGTTCTTGCATAATTCATTGACATAGGTTTTATCACTGATTCACTCTTCAATCTAGCTAGATCTCTACATGACCTCCTCCAGTCCCCATTAATATCTTGAATTGAGTCAGCTTGCACATTTTCAGCGGTTAGAGATGGCTCAAATGTAAGTTTACGACTTGAACTGCGAACTGCATCATTTCCCAATATTTTCCTGCTCTGATATTCGTTGTCAATCCCCCATGGCGATCTTCTTGGTTGTGTAAATAAAACATTCAGGTTCCTTCCAGTGGAAGAAGGGGAAGAATATGCATTTTTGCAAATAGGTGTTGCTTCTGTTCCAGTTGAATCAACCCCATTTTCCTTCAGTCTGCTGGAAAACCCTGACATCCTGTCACCAGAGTATTTGAAGTGAGGACCTTTCACGAATTTATCAGTAGATGCTTGAGGAGAGGAATGTAAATTAATTCTTTGTCCAAATGATTTGCATTGTCGAGTCTCATTGCCATGCCAAAAGAAATTGTCCTTGTCCTCAATTTGGTTCTGACCAAAGGAACCTCTACAGTGTTCATTTGATGTCCCTGGCTGTGACTCCAGGTCAGTCAACATTTGAAGAGCACGTTCATAGGACTTGGCATAAGACTCATCCATCTGTCTATTTCCAGATGAAACTTTTACATCATGAAGCAAAGATGCTGATTCTGCAATCCTGTTCATGTGCATCAAGCAGATGGCCAAGTTGCACTGCTTATTCTTATCTGGTTCCAGAGTTAAAGCTTTCCTGAGCAGATTCCAAGGAACAGAAATGACATTTGTCTGAAACAAATGAGATGTTACACATGTAGATATGATTACAGCGTGAAAAACTTACCTGTAATGTTCTTCAGCAGCTTTATAATTACTTTGCTGCAAGTAAGCCCATGCCAAGTTGCCCAGTATCCTGCATTAAAAGAGCATCAAAGTCATGTAAGTAAGTTTGTAGGAAAATATAAATGTGAAAAAATAAAAGTAATAGATGAATCATCCACCTTGATACTTCCTGTTCAATAGTTATCTGAACCTTCTTTCCTTGAGATCTAGCTGTCTTTGTCCTTCTTCCACCAAAAGCTATACCATCTTCAATGCGCTTCAGTTTGAGCTGAAGCATTTGAATCTCTTCTTCAATCCTTCCAGATCTCTACAACAATGTAATAAGTGCACAAACAATGTATGCAAATTACATCCGTCCTTGCTCATCAAATCAAGAGAACAATACATAAGTTTAGGAGCCTCGTGGCAAGTAAGTTTGTCTTCAAAGTAATGCAACCAAAATCCATTAACATATATAGGAAGCAAACTAGATAAACATAAATGCGTAGTCACTTATTAGAACAAACATCAGACTTTGCAGTTTGCATTCCCAAATTTTAATCACCAAATAATTGGAATCAGAAACTAACATAGTAGATGTAGCATCCACCAGAAATACAGCATGAGTGACAAAATGTAATTTTAGTTTTTACCCTCGAACCCCAGATATGGTACATAAATCATGGTAATAAGATATTCTTTCCATCAATTCTGAGATGCCTCCATGGAGAACAGATTAGCAAGCATAGACTGGCCCTGCCTCTGTCACTCCTAATTTCTTGCTAAAATTGATATGCGTATTATGCATTCATCGATTGTCATCACATACTTTACATACATATTTACTTCAGTATTTCCTTGTTCTTCATCCAAGTTGAATGTAATGGTATTTACATTTTTCTTGGATCATTTCTGCAAGGTATTATCAGGGAGTAAACTAAAGAAGAGAAAAGGTGGGGATCTTAACACTAAAGTTCCTATTCCTACTGCAAGAAGTAGTTGTATGACATTCAGATTAACTGGGGAGCCCTCGATTAACATTCTAGGGGAAGACAACCTTAGACTTACATTGGTTGAAAAGCTGTTCACAAACAGCAGACAGAAACTTTTATGAAAATGACTAATGGCACAACAACTACAGAGGCTTTATTTTCCAAGTAAGACTAGGTCATCTACGAACATTAGGTGATAAAGAGAAAGGCCATTATGTAAGTCATAGACTGGTAACCTCACCGTCTATAGATTGTTACAAGCATTAGAACTTACTAATCTTTCTAAGGCGATGAAAATGAGAGATTCATAAGAAGAATTCACTTTTCAAAGTATAGATGCATCCTGAAGACGTCTTCTCACTTTTTACAACTAGCTAATAGTTTCAAAACTGACTAAAACAGAAAATGATAAACAATGCAAGTGAATACATGAAGTAGCTATTTACTTGAGAATGGTTCTTTTTACCTTGTAGAGCTCCACTAATACATTGTCGAGAGATTCCTGAGAATCATATGGGCAGAGATGACGGAAAGATTTGATAGCCTCAATTGCCTCATCAGATCGATCCAATTGTTTCATCACAATTGACATGTCTTTCAAGGCACTATCAACCCTGTCCCCGGCATTTATGGCAGCCCAGAACAGGGAAATTGCCCTGTTCGGATCCTTGTCAATCAACTGTAGTTAAAAAAACGAATATTTAATAAAAGCAAAGAAGACAAAAACGGAATGAAGCTAGTCAGGATCTCTAACAAACAGTGATCAGCACACTTTAGATACATAATTTTTCCATTCTAAATACTTGTTTCTTTTTATTGGCATTGGGTTTCTTTTTCTTGGCATCGGGTGTCTGGGAACTGTGTTTTAACTAATCTCGGAATTGCATAGGCCCTAGTGCACCTTTGGTAATTTAAGAAGAAAATCCACCAATCAGATGGCCCCTACATATTGTTGCACCCAAGGTTATTGATTGGGTCATCCACTTTTCTTTTCTCAAAAATATTTTTCAGTTAAAATTCATATAATATTTCTTCATAAAAAACTGGGACCGTATGAAATAAAAATAAAATTCAGCTAAATTGAGGAAAAAAAAAAGGTTATACATCTAGAAGCATTCAAATCAACAAGCTTCAAATACCAAGAATTCCGAGAAGAACAAATAAATAAATAATGGGTCTTGTAAAATAACCAAATGAGCATGAGCATCAAAATCTAATCCAAACCTCTACAATGGAAACAATTTTCTACCCCAGTTACAAGGAACACCTGGGGGCCGAAAAAACTACCTAGGCAGGCATTCAAATTATGCAAACTTTTGAAAACTAGATGTCCATAAAACCAGTAACAGTAACATTCAAGAATCAAGATAAAGTTTCTTTATAAACAAGAACTGCGGCGACATGAACGAGCATTCAAATCAAACACAGCAAAACACAAATTTAATCCCATTAGCCTAAACCATACAAAAGCATCAAGAATCACTCACCTGAACATGTTTGGCCCTGACATAGGGAGAATCACCAGCAGGCACTTTATGTATAACATGGAAGAGATCACCATTATTTGCAGGCGACAATCTCTTCCTCTCTGACAGAGGCATCATCGGCCTGGGCTTCCGTACAGGTGGCGGAGTCGAGAACCCCCTCGCAGGGAAATTCTTGCCGTTGCTCCACATTGCCTTTTCTCCAAGTACAACTCGACTCTCAGGAAAATCTTTGAACCCGTTTATTAGAGGAGACAACTTATAGTTTTCTTGTGGTAAGGAGACCACTTAGCTTTCTTGCGGTAAAATCTCTGTTTGGGTCATCTAGGAAAGCGTGAAAGTGAGAAAATTTTGAGAGAAGGACCGAGTGATGAGAGAAAGTGATGCAAAACGTCGAAAGGAAAAAGAGAGAGAGTGAGAGAAAGATATTGAAAAGACTTACCGTTTTATAATTACTAGCCGTTAGGGGCTGTGTCACCGCCGTTGCACGTGTGAGTTGCACGTGCGATGTCGCTAGTGACGGGGGGTACACACGTATACGTGAAAGAAGCCTAGTAACTATATATCTTCCTATTAAAAAAAAGGAAAAGTGAGGGGAGTAGCCAACACTCAGCGCACTCCCCTCATATGAACAGTGCCGTGTACTGTGCACGACACTGTTCATGTGAGGGGAGTGCGCCGAGTGTGGCTGCTCCCCAGACATGCTCTAAAAAAAAAGGTAACTACATATCTAAATTGAAAATTTTTATTTATCATTATTTTTTTCATTATAGTCTCGTCATTCATAATATAATAATAGATTATAAATTTATAAATGAAATATAATAAATAATTTTTTTAATCATCTAATAACATATCATATGATGATAAAAATTAAGATAATGAATAACATTACTTTATTGTACAAGTAATTTTTTTAAAATCTTTTTAGAGATAATTATCAGATTATAAGCATATTATTTATAATCTAGCATTACACTATTTACATGAGAAATAATTTATACATTTTTAAGGTGTGCAAGTTTCATATTACTTATTTTGAAAAAAAAAATGTCTAGGAATCATAAAAAAAAATCTACTTTTTAATAGTGAGCCTCACTTTTTTAAAGAGAATTTATGAGACTTGTACAACTCACAATTGTATCTAACATTATTCTATTTATAAAAAATAAATAATAGTATTCATCATTTTATCAAAATAATAGATAAAGAATTTTTTTTATAAGAACTTTTTTCTAGATAAAGTATAAATAATATATAATTTGAAAAATAACAAGAGATGGTTACAATAATGACAAATAGTATTGTTAATGCCTTAATTTGCACAACAAGTCAGAAGGGAGGAAATGATTATTCCCAGCATATGATGGTTGTTTTGGTATGTTACAGTGCTCCTCACGCTCATCTATAGAATAAATATCAAATAAACATATAAAAATAGATACGTGAATTTACATGATTCGACATAAAGTCTATATTCACAGATTATTTGGGAGTAAAATCCACTATAATGGATTATTTTGCAATCGCTCTTGCATAGTTCACACATTTCACAATATAATGAAGGAATTTAGAGAAAATCATTTGGAGTCGCTGTGTGGTGGAATTTGTACGTGGGGAGCTTTTGTGGAGAGCCTCTCTAGAGTTTGTCAAATTTGTGGGGGATCTCTCCTTTATCTAGAGGTCTATTTTCTTGAAGTAATTGAGTTCAATTTGCCTTGTGAAGCCTTTTGGTGAAACCCAATCCATGTGAAGCCCAAATTTGAAAATGCATGTTTTTTGTAATGAGGTGGAACCCAAATATGTGGATTAAATGGTTCTTTTTAGTGTGAGTGGATGCAAGATTAGGGATAGGCTCTTGTGTGAGCCCATAAGTTGATGAGGAAAGTCCAACCCCTTACTAAAATGGCATCGTTTGTGCAAAGGGGGGAAAACCATAAACTCATTTTCTCTTCCTCCCTCACCCCTTCTACGTTGCACAACCTCCCTCTCTCTCTCTCTCTAAGCCATATTCCCTCTTGGTCGTAGACATGCCCCACACCATTGTCATCAGCAATGTCTTAACCAGCCACCCATAAGGTTTCATCCTCTTGTTGTGGTGATGTTCCAGCAAATGCCCTATTGCCACCTTCGTTGTTGTGATGAACCACTGCAGTTAATCTCCGAACGACCTCAAGCCCTAGTAGGTTCCTCTATCTTAGTAATGCCCTTCATCTTGTAGATCCCTCTCTCTCTCTCTCTCTCGCATCCTCTGCTACCTTTGACTAAACGTCTCCGCTAGCAACCATCATAAACCACACCTCAACTCCTTTTCTATCTCACAGTACCCTCACATCCCTCCCTTGTTTCTCTCTCTTCTTGTGTTTTGCCGCTAGCCATCGTGCTTGCTCCACGCCTTTTGTCATGGTTTTTATTGCACCATTATCCATAACTTTGACTGTCGGCACTACGGAATTCAACTGCATCGCCAAGCATTTGAACCCAGCTACATTGTGGGTCGCCACTCCTAGCAGCTCTCTGATAGCAGTCAGCCCACCCCTCTACTTGACATTTTTCCTTTGAAATCTACCCAACTTGTACTTATATCTCCACTTTAGAGTTTGGAGCAGCCACCCACCGCCACCCTCTATCGTGGAATCCCTTTCCTCCATCCTCTATTATATTAGATCTACCACCCTTTAGCCCTCTCAATCATAGATTTTCCCTTATTTTCCTCCAGATCAACCCTTACCAAAATAGTGCTGCCACTGCTGTTGCCGTGCTCTGCCTCATCCAAACACCACTACATCAACGCGTTCGATCATCTAGACACTAGCCAATCCGTATAGTAAGTAAAACCCTAGATTGTTCCTTTGGGATATTGATATTAAAAAATAGTTAAAAATTTATTTTATTTCTGAATTGTCGGCATGAAATGATAATTGGTAATGGCTTGTTGAAAAATGCCAGGTGAAGTGTTGGAAAATTGCATGTAGTTTGTGAAAATGTGAAACTGTGAAATTTATGTTATTATACCATGTTTGTAGACAAACTTTGCTATGCCATGTCATTCAATAACTACTTGTTACATAATCGCATTTTATTTATTGCATATCATTAAATTCTATGAATTGCACTCTATTTTGTGGGTGAGCATATCATGACCCCAAACCAGGATGCAGCATTATCTCGGTGGAGCTCCTATAGTCACTTAGGAGGGTGTAAAACTAAGTGACATTCCTGGGTTGACGTTAGGCGACAACAGGTTAGAACGAGACAATAACACTTCGTACTGACTTCGTGACTTCTCTGTTTGTTAAGGCTAGAGGATGCTACTCATGTATGTATCGAGTGTGAATCTGGACATCGCTTATTACGATGTCTCATGCACGGCCGTTACCTGTAATATGACGAAGGAGTCAAGTGTGTGCATGGTCATAGGGAAGACCATGGTGCATGCGTAATTAAATGGATGCTTTAAAACAAAAAATATAGATTTTTGGAATGCATGCATTTTCGGAAAATCGTTGAGAGAGATATTGGTTTTGTAGAATTTTGGTAATTCTCTTTTTCTTTTTGTTTTTTTTTTTAAGTTGTGATACGTCCATTTTTTTCCATAGTTGTATTTTTGGGTGCCATTCTATTGGCTTTACTTGTTGAGATTGAGAATCTCATTGTAATGTCCCCACCTGCAATTTCCCTTTAGGAACCGTAGATTTTGATGCCGAAAACAGTTATGAGCTTGGAAGATTGGTTCCGCCTGAGGAGTGAAGACTTGGGTACATTTCCCCTTATGTAGCATTGTTTGGTGCTTTCTTTTTAATTAGTCGAATGACTGTATAGAATTTATGTTAGGGTTTGGGAGACTGGTGGCTTATGGATTATTTTGTTAGAGTTGTAATCTTAAATTTTGGTACTATTAAAACTAATTGATTGCCTTTTTTATTATTTTTTTTCCATGAATTAACTATACACATTATTTCCATATGCGAGCACACACTATGTTTTCACTTTATGCGATGGGTGATTGACTCGAGCGACCAACATCCCATCGTCGCAACTCCTGCTAGAACTCAAGTGGGGGTCGAGGGCGCCATATATGGTATTGGAACTTTACGACTCTGGGTAAATCCATAAGTCACCTAGGTATGATACCAAAATTCTAGGATTCAACTTTACTATGTTAGGCTTGAAGATTTGTATTGTTAGACTTGAATTTTTAGAAAAATTAGCTGGAATTCTAGGTATGGTAGACTTGAACTTTTATCAATTAGGCTTGGATCTTAATTATTGAAGTTTGAAGAAGCAATGTGGTCTAGGCAATCTTGTTGGAGCAATGACAGAAGTGACGAGTCAATAAGGATAACGGCTTCTAATCGCCCGGGATAGTTAAGGTTTTAGATTTTCAAAAGCTTTTAAACAAGATATATTGAATCCAATGTTGTAGATTTTGTAAACTTTAATACATAAGTCAATTTAAATTGGGGTTTAGATTTTAAAAAATGTTTTGATAACATTTGAGATTTTAGAATATGCAAGCTTTAAAAGACGACTTTTATTAGATTTTAGGTACCAATTTTGTAAATTTTTGAAAATGATTGTCTTATGTAATATAGAATATGTGTGGGTTGGAAATGATTATTATCGAACGTGGGATATAGGTTTTGCATGACTTTTAGGATATGGTTCTTATTAAATGGTTATAGATGGTGTAAATTTTAAAAAAAAAAATGATTGTGTAGAATGTGGCCAAGTTGGACAAAGAGTATAATTGGGTGGACTAGTTGAACTAGAAGAAAGTTTTAGTTATGTTTTGGTGAACTTTTTTTGTATTTGATATTGAGTTTAGCTACAACAAGATTAAATGCTAGTTGGGGTTAAAGTGGAAAGATTTTAAGTATTTGTTGTCAGGTAGAAATTATAGATGCTTTTTATTGGTTGACTAGGATGGTTTCAAAGTTTTCAGACTACGTCGCTTAACTTAGATGGGACATGTATACTATAATTAGATAGGTATCTCTTAGATAAATTTTGGGTCTAAGGCATTGCCTTAGAGTTGGCTGGTAGTATATATGTTGGCCTATGTAAAATTTGGCAGAATAATTCAAACCTTCTCTACCATGAATGCTTAAAGTGTGGTCACCTATTGAATTTTTTCTCAAGTGTTATCAGCATGACTCTTCCCAAATACTTAGACCTCCCTACACTCACTCATATTGGCTACATTCTCATAAAAGTCCTCCTAAGATTTCTTTGCACAATTGTCCTTATGGCATGATTTTACTCATTTTTAGTACGGTCCATTTCTTAAATATCTGAAATTCTTTGCACAAATCTAAGTCGTCATGCTTGAATTCTTTTAGAGATTGATATAAAGGGAAATCACCTTTTTTTTCAAAAGTTTATCAATTCACTTTATCTATCTAATTTTGTGAACTCAATTTTCTTATCCTTCTTGATGAAATCTTTTGGTGACTTGGTGCTTTGACAAGAGTTTTGGATCTGTTTTGGCAAACTGTTGAAATCTTTCATATTGTGTGTTTTTATATAATATTTATGTGGTTTGCTTTTGACATAAGGACAATCTTGTACAACTACCTTATTGCAGCTTTCTCAATTCTATTGTAAACCAAATTCTTTTCTTAGTCACTTGGTGGACAAACCTTTCGTAACTAATTATGACTTCATTCATTATATCAATTTTCTTTCATCGATTGGAAGTCTTCAATTTTCGAGTAAATCTCCACTTTCACAAGATCATGTTTGACTTCTTACTGCTTTATTTGATAATTCGCCCTTATCCGTGACATGGGCTTGACTTAGTGTATAGTTCTAAGTTCTTAGATCACTTCAAGGAAACTATTGGAAATGATCCTTAGCCTCTAATATGTTGATAATGTTTCTGGCATTTGGAATGCTTAGGTTAAAGAATAGTAGTAGGATGCTGCAATTGATCACATGTGCATTTTCGTAGAATTGGTTTGACTAAAGATACAAGAGATCAACTCCTAGTTTATGTGAGTGTGTATGAATTTAAGTGAAAGGGGTCTTTGTCTCATTTTAGCATGGAAAGAGTTGCTTGACTAGGTGTTGAAGTGGATTCGATATAATAGTGTTAAGTTCAAGAGATTTTGGCCTTGGGCATTTTGGAGAAATGATTTGAGTGCACAACTGAAGTGTGATACTTAGTGAAATAAGAGCTTAGAAGTGGAACCTTAGGTGTCAACAGTGGGTAGCATCACTTAATTTATGGGGTAATAAAGCATTAGGATGCATGGGTGTTGAAGAATAGTTTCTTGTCAATTGGAGATTTTGAATTGTATGGCCTACCTTGAGGTTTTAGTCATGATGTGTTACTCAAAAAACAAGTCGTGCTAGTACTAGAACTTATGGAAGTAAAGGCAAAGTTTATTATTAACTTGATGAGCCCATTGGAATTAGCTCTAATTAGCTAAGTAAAATTCGAGAACGAAATTATTTTTAAGGGGAGGAGGATATGAAGCCCAAGTTTGAAAATGCATGTATTTTGTAGTGAGGTCAAGCTCAAATATGTGGACTAAGTGGATTTTTTTTAGTGTGAGTGGATGCAAGATTGGGGCCCAACCCTTGTGTGAGCCCATAAGCTGATGAAAAAAGCCCAACTCTCCCCACTGAAACGGCACCATTTTGCGCAAAGGAGGAGAAAATCTTAAACTCATTTTCTCTTCCTCCTCACCCCTTCTGCACCGCACAACCCTCTCTCTCTCATCCATCTTTCATCTCTCTCTCAGCGATGTCTCAGGCAACCACCCATAAGGCTTTGTCATCTTATCACAACGATGTTCTAGCAACTGTCGCCTTTGTCGTTGTGATGAATCGCTGCTGCTCATCACCAAACAACCTTAAGCCTTAATTGGTTCCTTTATCTCAGTCATGCCCTTGTTCCCATTGACATCTCTCTCTTTCTCTCTCTCTCTCTCTCGCTCTCTCTCTCTCTTCCTTTGTTCTCTTCGTCTAATGTGTTCGCCAAAAACCACCGCAGGCCGCACCCAAACTCCCTTTCCATCTGACGGTACCCCCACATCACTTCCTCGTTTCTCTATCTTCTTGTGTTTTGTCGCTAGCTGTCGTGCTTGGCTCCACGCCTTTCATCATGGTTCTTATTGTGCCATTCTCCACAATTTTGACTGTTGGCTTATGAATCTCCGCTGCATCGCCGAGCATTTAAACCTAGCTACGCCATGGATCGCCACTCCCAACATTTTCCTAGTAGCAGTCCACCCCGCACCCTTTCCTTCTACTTAAACTCTTTCCCCTTGAAATCTGCCCACTATGAGTGAAAAAAAATTAATGAACTAGTACACTGGATCGAACTGGACCTAAATGGTAAATCGAAAGTATCGATTTAAAGGTGTAACCGATACAATATCAGTTTTTCACAAAATGGGTATATACCAGTTCGGTTATAAAATATGTCCAAAATTGGGCTAGTTACATCCCTACTGTCCAACCTGTGCCTAAATCTCCCATTTAGAGTTAGGAGATGCTGCCCATCGTCACTTTCCGCCGCGAAATACTCTTCCTTCACCCTCTGTTACATTGGATCTGTCATCCTTTAGCCCTCACAAGCATAAATCCAGCATTGCCACTATTCACCACCGTGTTCTACCTCATCCAGACGCCACCACATTAGTGCGTTTGATCATTCAAATGTTAGGCTTTTCATGTTGTAAGTAAAATCCAAAACTAACCCTTGGAATATTGACAATGGAAAATAGTTAAATTGTATTTTATTGCATTCTGATTATGAATGAAAAAGTGGCAAGGGCCTTATGGAGTGTTGGGATGAAATGATATTTGGTAATGGATTGTTGGCTATGGGTCGGATAAAGATTGGAAAATCACATGTAGTTTGTGAAAATGTGAGACTATGAAATTTATGTTGTTATATTGTGTTTGTTGTCATACTTTGCTATGCCATGTCATCCAATAAGTGCTTGTTACATAATTGAATTTATTTATTGCATGTTATTCAATTGTTGTATTGCGCTATACTTTGTGAGTGTACGTATCACAATCCCAAGCCGAGATTTGACATTATCTGAATGAAACTCTTCTGATCACTCGGGAACGTGTAAGATTGAGTGACATCCCCTGGTTGTATTTGGGCGACAACAGGCTCAAACAAGACGGAAACTCTCTTGTGCCGGCTTTGTGGCATCTCTGCTGGCAAAGTCTAGAAGATGCCTGATCACATATGCACCAGGCACAAAATTAGATATCACTTATTACAAGGTCACATACACAGTCATTACGCATTATGTGATGAAGGGAGCCATGGTATGCACGTGGTCCATAGGGAGAGATCATGGTGCATGCGCAATTAAATGGATACTTTAAAATAAAAATGTGAATGTTCAGCATGTATATCTTTTCTATTAGTTGTTGAGAAGGATATTGGCTTTGTTGAATTTTGATAAATCTCTTTTTTCTTTTTTCCAAAAGGTGTGATATTTCCTATTTCTCCATATTTGTATTTTTGAATGTCATACTATTAACTTTACTTGCTAAGATTGGTGATCTTATTGTGGTATTTTCACTTGCAATTCCGCTTTGCGACAATTGTTTGATGTCAAGGACGATTATGAGCTTGGAAGATCAGTTCTGGTTGAGAAGTGAAGACTTGGATACCTTTTCCCTTATGTAGCACTGTTTGATATTTTCTTTTTAATTAGTTGGATGACTATATAAAATTTTACGTCGTGGTTTGGGAGACAGGTGGCATATGGATTATTTTGTTGAGTTGTAATCTTAAATTTTCTAGAATTGTTAAAATTAATTGATTGTTTTTAATTAGTTTCCCTTGCAAATTAAATGTACACATTATTGAGCATATGAGCGCACATTATTTTCACGATATGCGAGGGGTGTTTAACCTAAACGGCCAATATCCTAACACCGTGACTCTTACTAGAACCTAAGTAGGGGTCAAGGGCGCCGCACTTTCCCATTTGGGAGTTTGAATCAACTTGTCTCATCTCTTCTTGGCTAGATTCATCTTCTGCCTTATCTTTTAGCTAAATTATAAGATGTTGATTTGATCTCTATAAAGGCTTGTGATTCTTAATGAAAATTTACTGGACAATAAGGGCTTGAGAATCTTTAAGTTAATAATGTGCAGAATAAATTTTAAAAGTTGGTTCCTAAATTTCGGTTTGGTCTCTGATTTACTGTTTGTTTTGTGCTAAGTGGTGATGAGCTCAACTTAGAGAGATAGGCGGGAAACTTTGCCTGGGTCAGAGATGTACTTGACTATATTAGAGGCAAGCGTGAATCTAGATTTTGGTAGGAGATGTACTCAACCACATTTGGTATGAGCGTGGAGCTCTGTTTGGGCAAGAGATGTACTTGACTGCATCAAGGGTGCCTGCAGGAATTTGGTAAGAGATGTACTCGACTGCATCTGGTGTGAGTGTGAAACTCTACTTAGGCAGGAGATGTACTCGACTACATTAGGGGTGAAGGCAGAGCTCAATCTTGGCAAAAGATATACTCGAACGCATTAATTGTGAGCGTGGAGCTCTGGTTAGGCCGGAGATATAGTCGACCGCGTCAGTGCAAGCGCGAAGCTTGATTTTGGCAAGATGTATTCTCGACCGCATTAGGGGCAAGTGAAGAGCTTGATTTTGAGTTTATTTATTTGAGCAGAAGTTTGCTTAAAAAATTGTTAATTGTTGACGAAGAGTGCATATTTCTATGATTGGGTTTTTGTATGTATTTTTGTGGGTTTTTTTGCTATTGTTGGTAGTAGTGGATTTTATGCCCATTGGTGTAAATTTTCGTTTGATGTTCCCATTTTGAAGTTGATGTTGTAATTTGTTTGCAATAATCAACACTCAAGTGGCCAAGAAGCCCATCAACTCCCTTGGTCCATTTTAGTCGGTTGTGTAGCCCATCGACTCATTCTCGAAGAAAACTACGCAAGGCAGTTATAGGGCTCAAAGACTCGTTCTTGAGGGTAACCCGTTGATGATAGTTGTGACATTAGTACAAACACTTAGTGTTTGTTAGAGAAGATGTTGTGCTTGTATTGTTGTCTAGATGAAAGGGGTTAGGCAATCTAGATAGCTGCCTGCCTGTTGGGCGCCTTGGGGGTCAGGCAGTCCTTGACTTTTCCTGCCTACTGACTTGTCATGAGGGAGGTCGGACTGTCTGATGACTTGTCTCACTTGTTAACTCTCGACGAGGTTTGAGTGGGATCGGGCGGTCCCTGACCTTTCCCTTTTTCGTAAACACCATGAGTCTTTGGAGTCGTCGTGTTTAAGAGTCGCGTGGTCTGTTGACCTCTGTTCCTTTTGTCGTGTATACCACAAGTCTTTAGACTCCTCATTGGTGTTTAAGGGTCGCGTGGTTTATTGACATCTATATCCTTTTCTTGGACACTATGAGTTTTTGTACTTGTCATTGGTATATGGGGGATGCTTGACCACACTGTTGTGGAGGGAGGTTGAGTTCAATTGCCTTGAGAGTTTTTCACCAAAAATCAAATAGGTTAGTGTAATACAAATTACAAGTTTGAGATGTGTAAACTTAAGCCATTCCGCTAGACTGTGGTGAAGGCTGGTGATACATAAGTGATGTCTGCGGCCAATATGCTTTAGCATTGATGAAAGACCAAGATGCTCGCAATCGATACCGAGCGGTCTATTATGATGCAAATAGATTAACAGGCTTGGTATGCACCTGGGATGTGCTTTTGTAGCCTATGTTCTGTGCCACGTGGGTGATTCCGCAAAGTATATTCTCGAGGAATGTAGCCACTCGGATTCTTGTGTAACCTCAAGGAGTTTCATGGGAAAACCTCTAAAAACAAAATTTGTTAGCATAAATAAAATTAAAACCTCAAGTTTGAAAGAGACAAACTAGGATGATTTACTCGATGCTTTCAATTATCCCTTGACTAAGATTGTCAGCTACTAAATGATTTTTGCATAGGAAAATTGCCCATCTTTAAACTCTTTTGTAGCGATGATGATTGTCTATGTTGTAATAATGTTTTTTTTCCTGGTATCCCTTTGGCTTTACTTGTATGAATTGAGACTCATGGATGAGCCTAGATGCTCGAGCAATTAAAGTGCACTATTTTTGTCTCTATGTTCCGGTCATTGATTTGAAACTAATGATTTGATTTATAAAATTCTTTGTACCCCTCTAATGGTTGAATTTGTCACCTTTCACCTAATCCATTATATGCTCATTTTTGCCACAATCAGTTGCTCGTGGGCATCATCTAAACTCTTTCTCGTGGTGGTTATTTGCTCGTCACCTTTGCCTGCATAATTAATCATCTGTCATGGGCAGTAAATTGTTTGGTGAGATTGTTCCTCACCACAAGGAGCTTCACGTTAGTCGCCATAGCTCAGCAAGAAGTTGCGCTAGGTAAGGCTTGTTACTACATGCTCGTTGCCCACTGGAGGTGGTTTATGCGGCTTGGTCATTATAAGGGTGGTGAGTTGGGGGGAGTGAGGTCGTTCCTTACCTCTATAAGAACCCGTTTGCAATAGAAATGATTGTTATCAGTTTGTGGCTTTTCATGGCGGGAATATGGTTCCCCACATTGCCATGTGCTTATGAGAATACAATTCATGGGGTATGCTTGTTGCCCGCCACAAGGATGGCGAGCTGGGGGAGTGAGGTTGTTCCTTGCCTCTGTGGGAGCCTGCGTGCAAGAAAAATGATTGTCATCGATCTATGGCTTCTTGATGCAGGAACATGGGTGCCTACTTCGCCATGTACTCTCCTACGAGAATATTATTCCTATGGTGTGATTGTTGCCTACTACAAAGATGGCAAGTTGGGAGAAGTAAGGCGTTCTTTGCCTCTGTGGGGGCCCACTTGTGACAAAAATGATCATCATCAATCCATGGCTTCTCGTGGTAGGAATGTGGATGCCCATGTTGTCGTGTAGTCACCTACGAGAATACAACTCTAGGAGTGTGCTTGTTGCCCATTATAAGGGTAACGAGCCATAGGGAGTGTCGATGAGCTGAGAGGGGCTGTCGTCGTTGAGGACTTCATTGTTGGCACTAAGCCTTGTTTGATGGCTCATCCTGGTGGATGGATCTAGGCTGTGTCATGCACGGAGGCGCTAGCGATGGTCCTGCTAGCCTACGAATGCTCGCATTCGGTGACATGCATGGTGCAATTGAGCTCATTATTGACTTATGGGTTGTGGAGTGTCACGGCGATGGCAGAATCCATTGAAGTCTCAAACAACAACGTGCAAGCTCCACACGGTGTGTGATGGATGGGGAAACCGACGACTTCTCATTGAGTGGGTTCAATGAGGTGTCGGCAACAAACTCCAGTCGAATTTGCCTTGATATTCGGCCACCACAACGAGGAGGTGTGTGACGTCCTCAATCTACGTTTTGTGATTAAACATAAATTGAAGAGTCAGAATAAGTAACACTAGGTTACTTACTCTATACATATCGAACTTATAATGCATGCATCTGTTCTTACTATTAAGTGCAATATACTCGCAGCGAAAAAATGGTCTAAATAAAACTTTAGCATAACAAGCTAATTATCACATGGTAGAAATAAAATCACAAATATAACATAATATTATATTTCCACATATTTCAGTTTATAAGATAACCCAGTTAGTTTTGTCTGTTATATACGTATATAAGAGTTATCAACATAACATCAGGGCCACCTCGGCTTCTGCTTGACTCCCAGATAGTCTCTCCCGTATTGCAACTAATCTATTCTAATATCTACATCCTTCAGAAGGGTTTGTCCATACGGGATTTTATAGATACCACATATGAATAATGAACCCCTCGGATCCATCACCAAGCAGCATCTGACCCGCTGTCGCTCCGTAGATGATACGGATGCGTACTGACTAAAAACTGCCGATATGTAGTTATGTACAAGCGTCAAAATTATCAAAAAGTGGAAAATCAAAGAGTCCTTTATGGCTCTGCTGAAGTTCTTGTGTCATCATAGGGGCCTTTCCCTTTTCCATCATACGGTCCTGTTATAATATTTAATTTTCTAGAAAAAGACAAAAACATATAAAAGTGAGATTTTCTCGAAAATCTCAGTAAGTACACATTCAACATAATAAGACATAGATAAAATACAAGATTAAAACACATGGTACGACGAGATCATATAACATGTGAAATGACTTATGGAGTTCATGCATATGAGTGACATATGAATGACAGACTTATGTTATCCATGAACCAACTCTTATCATAGCTAAACTCTGATTTCCTTTATTAGCTTTCATAACATCATGAGTCTTACTTATTTTATAATCTAGACGGGCGTTATGTATTGTCGTCCCCTTCGAATTTTCTTAGCATGACGCGTCAGTTTAGCTATACATAAACTCGTCAATTTTCCAGGCGTTACGTATCGTCATCCTCATCCTGACGAGTCTCATGTCAATTTTCAGGGCGTTACGTATCGTCATCCACATCATGACATAGAAATACTTATTATAGTGGGCGTTACATATCGCCGTCCTTGCTAGTCAAGTCAGTTGTACGGACGTTACGTATCGTCATCCCCATCATAACATAACACTTAACGTATCAAATGATGTTAGTCGTCCGGGTGTTACATTCGCTGTCCCCGTTATGACATGATTATTTATTTTATTATGTTTTCTTAAAGTTTTCTTAACGTATTTTCTTAAAACAGAAGTCATGACTTATGACGACATATATATGTGATGAAATGTAATATATGCATAAATTTAAACTTATGACATGCATGTTTCGTGTCTTCATAATTCATGTAACATCTAAAAATATATCACAAAAACATATATCACATATACAAGCACTTACGTCACATAAACTTGTAACGTCACAACTTAACGAATAATGCTTAAACATTTAAATATAATACTAAAATGTTATCAAAATCAAGGCTGGCCGAAATTAATGGGAGACTACATCTTATTTATTTATTTATTTATTTATTCAACTCAAGTAAAAAATTCACATATTTAGCGTATCAAATTTTTCTTAATCAATTTATGTATATTAAATTGTTTTTTTTAGTATTTCTTCTATAATTCTTAGCAAAATTATTCTTGAAAATTTCTCTAAGTAACTTAGAGTTTCAAAACTCATTATAATCACTAAAATATTATACAAATACATAAAAACCAATAGATAAAATTTTGAACTAAAATTCCACCCAAAAATTTTATTAAGGCTGAATTATTCTAGGGTTTCTTTCTTTTCTTTTTTTTTTTCAACTCAATACCCCATATTTTTACATAATCCTCTTAATATATAGTCATAGAATATATTTCTAAGTTCCTATAATTTTCCTAGCATTTTTCCATAACAAAAACCACTCCAAAATTCAGTAGCTTTTAATTTAACACATAAACAATGTTTAAGCTCAAACAAGCATTAAACTTAATCTATTCATCAAGCCACTTATACTATGCCAAGATTATGTTAAGTAGTGTACTTAAAAATTTCTCAAAACTTGGTTGGATGATAAGATTGAGCTTTAGGCAATTTTCCCTCAAAGCCTCTAGTTTGCCTTCTTTTTGGTGTTCTAGTAGTGTGAGTGTGTTTTGGTGAATTTTCCTCTTTCCTCTTCTTGTGTGACCATGGGAATAGGCTAAAGGGAGACTTGGAAAAATGTTCACACATATATATAGGCGAGTGGCGCCATACATAAGGGCTTAAGGGTGAGAAATACCCAAGACCTTCGGTTTTCTTGCTTGGTCGACCATGTGGGGTGTTCTGCTCACTTAGACCTAATCATATCTCTAATTTAGGTTTTATTTTATTCTAATATTCCTCCAAAGGTCTTGATTACTCCACCTATAAACTCTATTTTGGTCAATGGCTCATATTATTACAACACATGGAGATAAAATTCCAAAATAAAAAATAGGAATTCTTGGTGAGGTATCCGGCCACTTGGCCATTCTTGTGTCCCACGGCTTCTAGATTCTTTTCCCCCCTCTTGCCACATGTTCCAACCCTCATTAGCACACTTAGGGTGGCTAAGAAGATATTTCCAAGACTTAGTTAGCCCTTGGTTAGGAACAAATGGATGGTTTGGCTGGTTTAGCTAGTTCCTCACCAATTAGATTTGTTCTCAATTCCTTCAAGGTTGTAGGCTAATTATCATTCTAGAAACTCTTCCACCACATGAAACCTACATCCCCACACATTTCTAGAAGATAGAAATGGAAAGAACCAACTAAATTTAAGCTCCTAAGGTAAGGCAGTGGCACACTTTATTTTCAGGCTTCAGTCTTCGCTAATTCAGGTCAGTCCACTTCCAGCCCAAATAATCCCTTTATCCATTTCGATTCTCTAAAAACTCAAAACATAAATGTTTTAGATAATCCTCTTAGTGAATTATAGAATTTTGAATCACCTAATTAAAAAGTCAGATGAGAGAGATAAAATAATTTTACCAAAACACGTTGGATTAATCCGAGAGCTCAATTCCGAGCTTCATGTGTGTTTTTCCACTCCACTTCTAATTTTCTCAATTTTCCTCTTAATCTTGTTGATATAATTATTATCCTCCAAATTCAAATTAAAATGTTCTAATTTACACCTTACTCAATTTCCAAAAATTTGATCAAAATTCACCATATTTCATCGAAGATCTAAAGTGTCTTTAATTTAGACTTTAAGTCCAAATGTCATAAGTTCCCAAAAATTCCTTAAAATCATAAATCAATTTCTAAATGAATATATAACCTAATGAAATATTTGTAAAAATGAAGGGTTATCACAAGGTGGTGTGACGTCTCCCAATTCACGTCTGGGATTTAATGTAAACTGGAGCGTTGAGACATGTAAGACTAGGCTACATACCCATCGTTCATGTTGGAAATAATATGTATGTCCCTAACTTACTAGCAGTATAAAATGCATTTCACAGCAGAATAAAGTAAATTCCAAATAATCAACAAAGATATCTAAATTTTTGCGAACACCACATGATAAACTATATTAAAACTCATAAGATTATAAAACATAAGGTATAATGTACCAGATTTCTTAACACTATACATCATTGTTTTATACTAAAAAAAAAACAAATATACAATTGCCCCTATTCACTTTTAGGGGTTCTTCAAAATTTCTCAAGTAGTCTAGGTCTTGTTTTGAGTCATTTATTCATGCACTAACATCTATCATTCCGTAAGGAATGATAGATAAAATTAAAAGAGTGAGATTTCCATGAAATCTTAGTAAGTGCATAATAACTTAATAAAAGCATCGTCACTATATGTATATGAATAATTGCAAATACCATGATCATGAAACTCATGAGATGGCTTATGCATGATGCACTTTAAGTAAAAGTCATCATGTTTTCATGAAAAGACTCTCTTTAACACTTAAACAAATCTTTTCGTATGAATGCCATGTCTTTTCGAAAAAAAAAATTTAACATTACACGTCTTTTTTCATTTTCTTATTATTCTTGAAATAACAGCAGATCAAACCATCTTCACTGTCATTCTTAATCTTAACCACAACGGCAGATCAAATTTCTTTCACTGTTAGGTTCTTTTGTTCATATCAGTCATCCAACAGATCGAATCGTCTTCACTATTGTGATATGACTTTTCATTAATCTTGACGGCAAATCGAATCGCTTTCACCGTCAAATTTCTTAGCATAACGGCAGATCGAAACGCCTTCATTGTCAGCTTTCTTGGTCACATCAGTCATACAACAGCTCGAATCGCCTTCACCGTCATGACGTAACTTCTCATCTTTCGACGGTAGATCGAATCGCCTTCAACATCGGCATGTCAGTCATCCAGTAGATCGAATCGTCTTCACCATCATGACATGATAACTCAATTCATGGACTTGTGTCATGAATGGTCATGCATGCAACTTAAACTTCGTTATACATGGTGCATGACTCGTGAGACTTGTAGCATATGAAGCATGCATTTTTAAATCCTGACTTGTACACATTAAACATGCAATCATAGTTCTTTTTCAAATAGTTCATGCACATTTCAATAAAAGAGGAAATCTGAACCAATCAATCTTAGCCTTAGAAAGGTCTAGGCTGTAACATATCATAGATTAAACCTTAAATCTCCTATCTTTTTTTATTTCTTGGCTAAACCATGTCTTTCTTTATTATACTTCGAAATTTAATATTCAAACTTCAATACATCACTAACCAAAAATACCATATACCTTATAAAGTCATTTTCTTCAATCACTTTGCATCCTATACTTTCTTCCTCCAAATCCATCATACCTTAACTATCTATCCAGGAAAAATTTAAAGAACTTGCTTTCATAAATCACCCATAGACCTTGTCAATAACATATCATCAATTATAAGTTAAAAGCTTAAAGTCCTTCAAAGAACCTTACTAGAGTCGAAAATTCATGAATTCCCAATAAACCTTTTGTCACCTAAGTACATCATATCATCCTCAATCAAGAACTTAAAATTCTCCAAAAGAACTTACTATATCCTAGAACTATATGCTCCTCAATGCATCATATTTGTCGTTTAAACACACCATGTCATAAATTAAACCCTTAACCGAAATTGACAAACTTTATTCCTTAAGTTCTTGCCTCAATTTTCATTATATACATGTTTTTCTTTAGTCACCTCCTTTCATGTGAATATTCCATCAAACTAAACATATATCTTCAACTACTCCTCAAGGAAATCAAAGAGAATATTCTTTCTAAATCATCCAAAAGTCTAAGTTATAATCTGTTGCCCAGATGACTAACACAAGAGGGGGGGTGAATTGGGTTATATTAAAAAATTAATACTTATAAACTAAATATACAATATAAAATATAACCAAAATATAAAGCAGTAGGAAATATAAAGAATAGGGTAAGAGAAAGCAAACTCAGTATTTTTACGAGGTTCAGCCCCACTGCCTACGTCCTCGCCTCAAGCTACCCCTTGAGGATTCCCAAATCCACTATTCAATCTCCTTTAGGTGGAGATAGAAACCTATTACACCTTTGAGCAGCACCGCTCCAAAGATTCCGTGTAGAACACCCTCTACACTTCCAATCACCTCACACTTGGTGATTCAACTATTCCCTGTGTAGAACACCTTCTACACACACAAGGGTTATACACACCCTCTTACTTCCAATCACCTCACACTTGGTGATTTAACTATTCCCCGTGTAGAACACCTTCTACACACACAAGGGTTATACACACCCTCTTACTGATACAAGAATTGATAGTGGGTAGGCTATCAGAAAACACTCCTCAATGAGTGAAATAAGAACAATACAGCACAAACTATATCTCTCTCAACAAGAACAAGAATTAAGGCTCAAAACTTTAGAAAAGAGAGAATGAGAGCTTTGAAAGAATGATGCAAAATTTAGCAATAGATGTGTAAGCTCTTGTTGTGATTTTTGCAAAACTCAAGTGAGCTATTTATAGGTAAATGAGTCTTCAATTTCAAATTTGAAAAGATTCCCATGTCAAATAAGAGCACTATTCACTTTTCAAAAAATTCAAATAAAAACATTTCCTTTTTGCATTTGTCAAAGACAACTCCATTCATTTTTCAAAGAAATCAAACCTAATCTTTTGCTTTTCATACAAGACAAAATGAGCATGATTTATTTTTCAAACCAAATCATCTTCTTTTTGCATATGTCAAAAAAACACACAACCACCCTTTAAGATTTTCAAACAAATCATCTATCTTTTATATTTGTCAAAAAAACACACCACCTCCCTTCAAGACTTTCAAACAAAATATGCACATGTCAAATATGATAATCAATCATCTTATAAAATCAAGTTTTTATAAAAAAAAATATAATTTTCGAAATTATTTTGTTTGATGGTGTTATACACATGTGAAAAACATAATTTTCAAAACTAAGACATTTAAAAATGTCTTGCATATGTGGAAAAAGTAATTTGATGTTTTATGAGAAAAAAGAGTAATTTGGAGCCTTAATCCAATTTCTAATTTTATCAAGAGATGTACAAAAATAATCTATGAGCTTCATTTGTAGACTTGATATCTTTCTTGCTCATGCTTGATTTCTTGATGTGTTTAGCTTCCTTCATGCATAGACAACTTGAGCTTGAGTTTTCAATATTATTTGTTATCATCAAAATTTATACGTAAATACGAGACTTGAAACCTTGGGTTCAACAATCTCCCCCTTTTTGATGATGACAAATACTTAGTAGAAATTTGCGACCTGCAGTAATACTTAAGCTCCCCCTGAAAATATGCGTTAGTATTTCAAGAAAAATATAAACATGATTCTAGCATATATAACAGGGTAGTATAATACTAGTATAAGACTTCTCCCCCTTTTGGCATCATTAAAAAGGAATCATAATTAGATCAATAAGATATATTCCTGCAATAACCAATAGACAAATAAAACGCTGCGTTAGTAGAGACTGTAGAAATTAGAACCACCCGTGTCCGACAAAAGTTGCAAACGTTGAAGCCGAATTTTATCATCTCGGTGCGGAAGAAGATTTAAATCTGCTTGATGTTATTGACGAATTAGATGTTTCGGAGATTTGAAGATGAATAATTAAAATTATTCGTGTCCGACAAAGACAGCAAAAGCTGCAGGCCTAGCTTTGGCAATGTGGTGCGGAGCCATGCATGTCCGACAAAACCTGCAAATGTTGGAAGTCTAACTCTGGCAATTCGGTGCGGAGCCACGCGTATCTGACAAAACCTGTAAAGGTTGGAGGCTTAGCTCTAGCAGTCGGTGCGAAAGCAGATCAATCGTCTGATGTTGTTGACAAACGGGTTTGAAAGCTCTGAGTTTCTATAAAAAAAATCATTTTCACCAATCGAATACCAAAAAAAACATTGCTTCTTGACCTAAATTCTGTTTCTCCATAACGATAGAATGGCCGAACAATTCTCTTCCACTAATGTTCCAGACTTGAATCAGGAACCCTTGACGCATCAACCATCAATCTTCTCTCCTAAGGCCGTCAATGCCATGATAGGAGCAGAGAACCGTTTTTCTAGTAAGAAAACTTTTGACAATGTGTGTCCAGCATATCTTATATTTCTTTTGACTAATAAGATTTGAAGAGACAATAGTTTGTCTTGTTCTTTATGCTATCTCTATAAAATCAGTTTTAAAGTTCATCCGATTTGCATCAAATCTTATTCTCATCTCTATAACTCATCTGCATTCCTTCAATATTCTCGCTTTAAGTTTTCAATTCTTTTCTCAATGGCTTATTCTTCTAACATTCCTCTAGATGCATCCATGAGGTATTCTACATCTCAATCTCATGTCCTTTCTGCAGCTACCATTGGTGCCATGTTGCAGCAAGAGAACAACAGTTTGGCTAATAAGCCAGACTCCGACGCTATCTACGACTTGGTGAGTCTCGGGACTCGCTACTCATCCTCTATTGTCGCTTTTTCCCAGCGGCTACAAGTCAAAAATCATGAGGTTGAAAAGCTTAAAGAACAAATTGTTGTACTTCAACGAATTGTTCAAGAGTCTCACACAAGGGAAGGAATCCTTCGGCAGAAGAATAAAAAGTTGAAATCTCTATTGGATTCATCATTCCGCTTGCCAGTTCCCATGGATAGGGATGACATGATATTGTATGAAGAGAATGAGCGTCTCAAACATGAGGCTAAGAACCTCAAGTTTATGTAAAAGTATTTAAAAAAATATCTCTCTATTTTTATGAACTCTGATCTATCTTTCAAGAGATATTCATAACATGCATCATACCTATTTCTCTTCTAATCATAAATAATCTATCTTCTGGTAAGGGTTTTGTGAACATATTTGCTAACTGATCGTGTGTGTTTGTGAACTCCAGTACTATATCGCCTTTTCTGCACATGATCTCAAAAAAATGATATCTTATTTCAAAGAACCAGTATAATCGGTACCTGAATAACTAATAAGATCGAAATAATGTGTTTAGGATACCATAACTCTAAGTCAATGGTATTGGCAAAATATCTAAAAATCCGCTTGACTGCAATCAAATGAGATTATTTTGGAAATGATTGAAAACGTGCACATAAACATACACTAAACATAATATCTGGTCTACCGGTTGTCAAATATAATAAGCTACCAATCATACCTCGATATACCTTCGAATCAACTAGTTTACCGGATTCATCTTTATCAAGTTTAGTGGATGAGCTCATTGGTGTTCCAGTTTCCTTAGCACCTTCCATCCCAAACTTCTTCAGCAATTTTTTAATATATTTTGATTGATGAATATCCCACTTTTTGCTTGCTTAATTTGCAATCCGAGAAAGAATATAAGCTCTCCCATCATGCTCATTTCAAATTCTTCCTGCATAGTCTTAGCAAAAACTTGGCACATATTTTCATTAGTAGCACCGAATATTATATCATCAACATAAATTTGAATCAAAAGAATATCATCATTTTCGTATATAATGAAAAGAGTTGTATCAATTTTTCCTCTTAAAAAGCCTTTTTCAATCAAGAAACTACTGAATCTCTCGTACCGCGCTTTAGGAGCTTGTTTGAGTCCAAATAGTACTTTTGTGAGTTTGAAAACATGATTTAGAGAAATATGATTTTCAAAACCTGGAGGTTGCTCAGCATATACTTCTTCATTTATAAAACCGTTTGAGAAAGCACTTTTAACATCCATTTGAAAAAGTTTGAAGTCTTTATAACAAGCATATGTAAGTAGCATTCGGATAGCTTCTAATCTTGCGACTGGTGCATATGTCTCATCATAATTGATTCATTCTTCTTGATTGAAACCTTGGACCACTAGTCGAGCCTCAGTTCTAGTAATAACTCCGGACTCATGTTTCTTGTTTCTAAAAACTCATTTTGTTCCAATAATAGTATGATTTTTGGGTTTAGGAACAAGTGTTCAAACATCATTTCTTTCAAATTGATTAAGCTCTTCTTACATAGCTAGAATCTAAGATTCATCAAGAAGTGCTTCATCAATATTTTTAGGTTCAATCTAAGATAGAAAAGCAGTATGATTGCAAATATTTCTAAAAGATGATCGAGTACTTACATCTCGTGAAGGTTCTCCTAGAATTTATTCCGCTGGATGATCTTTCACATGTTTCCACTATTTGGTTGCATCTTGTACTAAGTCTTGATGATCTTTCCTTCTATTTCCATGATCTTCCCTTTTGAATTGTCTCCAAATATCACACATCCTTTTTCTTTAGAAGTGAAGTCAATGAATTTAGTTTTGTCTTCTGTCACGTATCTTGAGCATCCGTTATCTAAAAATCATTTATTTTTACCTGTAGAATACTTTATGCATACCTACAAAAGCAATTAAAAACAATTCCTGGTACCCAAGTTCTTTGGGTCCTTTATTTATTAGTATTAGAAGAAATAAGATTTTTAGGTACCCATATGGCCCTAATAGTCATTGTATGTTTTCTTCTAATAGAACAAGCAAAATAATTATGACCATTTCTATTACAAAAATTGCAAATAGCATGTGACATATATGAAGAACTTGAGTGATTATAATAGTATCTTTTTTTAACAAAATTATTTTTATGAAAAGAATTTTGAATATTGGACTTTGATGTAGAAGGATTATCAAAGAAGTTTTTATAAGGTTTGTATTTTTGTTTTGGCATATATCCCAAGCCTGCCTTATCAAAAACACATCTTTGACTACCAAGAAGTTTTTCAAAATTTCTTTTTCCATTCGTAAAGTTTTCAATAATATTTTCTAAATCAGTTTTCTTTTTCTTCAACTCAAAATTTTCATCTTTCAAAACAATATTTTCTTTTCTTAAAATATCAATTTCGTTTGTTAAAGAAGAATTTTTCTTTTTCAAAACAGTATACTTGATACCCAATTTTTCAAATTCCTCATATACTTCTTCTAAAACATTTTGCAATTCTTCATATGAAGGATCTTCAATATTATCAAAATTTGTTACCTCAATGTCATCTTTAGCCATAAGACAAAGATTTCCTGATTCTCCATTGCTTGCTTCACTATCTGAGTTACTTGAATCATCATTCCACGTAGCTTTCATTGCTTTTTTACCTGAATCTTTCTTGGAAAACTTATTGAAGGATTTCCTTGGAGGAGTTTTATTTTTCTTTAAGAACCTCTGAATTCTTCTTGTTATCATCGCAACTTCTTCATCTTTGTCGTCATTTTCCTCATCTTCATCACTTTCACTTTCATGTGGAACAGCTTTAAGTGCCAAGCTCTTCTTTGACTTTCCTTCTTCTTCTCCTCTTTTCAATGTGTACTCATGGGTGATAAGTGACCCGATGAGTTCATTCACTTCGAGCTTCTTGAGGTCTCTAGCTTCAAGAATCGCTGTCACTTTTGATTCCCAACGTTTTGGTAGAGAGTTGAGAATTTTTCTTACTATCTCCACTTTGGAATAAACTTTGCCAAGAGCTGTCAAGCTATTTATGATGTTAGTAAAACGAGTGTACATACTAGAAATAGATTCATCATCATTCATCTTAAACATTTCATATTCATGAGTAAGAATATAAATTTTTGATTCCTTGACTTGAGAAGTTCCTTCATAAGTAACTTCCAAGTTATCCCAAATTTCCTTTGCTGTAGCACAAGTCATTACTCTATTAAATTCATTACCATTGAGAGCATTATATAATAAATTCATAGCAGTTAAATTCAAAGTATAAAGTCTATCGTCTTCACGATTAAACTCTTCTTCTTCCTTTTTGACCTTTACTCCATCAACTACTTTTGTTGGAATATAAGGTCCATTTACAATACATTTCCAGATTTCTCGACCTTGAGCCTGAAGGAATATTCTCATTCTAACTTTCCAGAATGAGTAATTGTCTCCACAAAAGAGTGGAGGCCGACTGCTAGATTGACCTTCACCAAATGAAGCTGCAATGTTAGCCATAAGATCTTAACTCAAAAGATAGTTAATCTTATAATAGAGCTCTAGCTCTGATACCACTTGTTGCCCAGATGACTAACACAAGAGGGGGGGTGAATTGGGTTATATTAAAAAATTAATACTTATAAACTAAATATACAATATAAAATATAACCAAAATATAAAGCAGTAGGAAATATAAAGAATAGGGTAAGAGAAAGCAAACTCAGTATTTTTACGAGGTTCAGCCCCACTGCCTACGTCCTCGCCTCAAGCTACCCCTTGAGGATTCCCAAATCCACTATTCAATCTCCTTTAGGTGGAGATAGAAACCTATTACACCTTTGAGCAGCACCGCTCCAAAGATTCCGTGTAGAACACCCTCTACACTTCCAATCACCTCACACTTGGTGATTCAACTATTCCCTGTGTAGAACACCTTCTACACACACAAGGGTTATACACACCCTCTTACTTCCAATCACCTCACACTTGGTGATTTAACTATTCCCCGTGTAGAACACCTTCTACACACACAAGGGTTATACACACCCTCTTACTGATACAAGAATTGATAGTGGGTAGGCTATCAGAAAACACTCCTCAATGAGTGAAATAAGAACAATACAGCACAAACTATATCTCTCTCAACAAGAACAAGAATTAAGGCTCAAAACTTTAGAAAAGAGAGAATGAGAGCTTTGAAAGAATGATGCAAAATTTAGCAATAGATGTGTAAGCTCTTGTTGTGATTTTTGCAAAACTCAAGTGAGCTATTTATAGGTAAATGAGTCTTCAATTTCAAATTTGAAAAGATTCCCATGTCAAATAAGAGCACTATTCACTTTTCAAAAAATTCAAATAAAAACATTTCCTTTTTGCATTTGTCAAAGACAACTCCATTCATTTTTCAAAGAAATCAAACCTAATCTTTTGCTTTTCATACAAGACAAAATGAGCATGATTTATTTTTCAAACCAAATCATCTTCTTTTTGCATATGTCAAAAAAACACACAACCACCCTTTAAGATTTTCAAACAAATCATCTATCTTTTATATTTGTCAAAAAAACACACCACCTCCCTTCAAGACTTTCAAACAAAATATGCACATGTCAAATATGATAATCAATCATCTTATAAAATCAAGTTTTTATAAAAAAATATAATTTTCGAAATTATTTTGTTTGATGGTGTTATACACATGTGAAAAACATAATTTTCAAAACTAAGACATTTAAAAATGTCTTGCATATGTGGAAAAAGTAATTTGATGTTTTATGAGAAAAAAGAGTAATTTGGAGCCTTAATCCAATTTCTAATTTTATCAAGAGATGTACAAAAATAATCTATGAGCTTCATTTGTAGACTTGATATCTTTCTTGCTCATGCTTGATTTCTTGATGTGTTTAGCTTCCTTCATGCATAGACAACTTGAGCTTGAGTTTTCAATATTATTTGTTATCATCAAAATTTATACGTAAATACGAGACTTGAAACCTTGGGTTCAACATAATCATATCATCACCTATAAGTCAAGAGCATAAAAATTCTTCTAAAAAGACTCCGTAACCGAAACATATGATCCTCCCAAAAAAATATGTTTTTATCATCTAAACACCTCATGCCATGATTTAAACCCGTAACCCAAAATTCACTAATTATACTCCTTAAGTTCTTTCCTCAAAGTTTTCTTATATACCTTCAATCATTTCTTGGATTAAAGCCTAGTATATAACTTAACAAGGTATAGAGAACATATCAAAATCACCCAATAAACAACTTAAACAATCATGTGGCACAACCAATAACATGTTTTCTTCACACACACACACACACACACACACACACACACACAACACACACACACACACACACACACACACACACACACATAAGAAATGCGAATATTAAGTTAAATATGTACTTACTAGCTTTCCAAGAGATAGCTAAAGAATTTTTGTGAGAAGGAAGACTTCCACTAAATCCTTGAAAAGAATCCATTTAAGTGTGCTAGGGAGAAGTATTTGGAAGGTGAAGAAAAGGAAGAAAAGTATGGAAAGATAAGAGGAGGTCTTGGCCGAGAGCTTCCAAAGACTGGAATGAGTGTATGTGCCTTATATGCTTGGTCGACTATTATGGGAAAAGAAATGGTAAAAACCTCAAACCATGTTAAACTATGCCAAGTGTCCTCTTAGGGTATTAGGGTACTCTTATCACTTTTAGACTTAGTTGGCTTGATAAGACCAAATCCTTGTCCCAAATCTTGGCTATCTCATTCCCCCATCTACTTCTATTTCAGCTGGAATTCAATCAAGGAAATATCTATATATTTTTTTTTTTTCCAATCAACACTTATCATATGTCCCAATTTCCTCAAAAGAATTAGATAAACATAGATGAATATAAGACAAAGGGCTAAGTCAGTTTACACCCCCCCACAAAGCTCCAATCTGATTGCTTCCAAAGGGGTGAGAATATTATCCTAAAATTATTTGTTTGTTTGACTTAAACTTCATGCTATTGGCTTCCTTCAACATGATGACATGTGAGATCTCCTTTGATGCTTAAGTTTTCTTGAGTCAAATAAGATGGTTTGAGTGTTCAATTTGAATAAATCTTGCCCCCCACTTGAATCATTCTAGCTGAAATATGTAAACATGCTAGTAGAGTTTTACTTTAATAAGTAATATACTTTTTAGGTGCCTTATTCAATTTTACTTCCTCATTTTCAAACTTGTGGGTCCCTTGTTGATGTGTAATCTTCATTGAGTAAAGAGTTTGGAGTGATTTGGCGAAAATGAAAAAGGAAGAATTCGGCGAGGTTATGTGAAGCATGCATCTGGCCACCACTTGGATCAATTACATGTGTGTTAGCTTCAAACTCAATTTTGTTCTTGATTAAACCAGCATCTCTTAAAACTTAAAACATAAAAGTTGTAGATCTTTCGCCTGGTGTTTCATAACATCTTGAATAATCTCAATTGGAGATTGGATGAGAGAGTTATGCTTAGATTACAAAGAGACGTCAAAACTGTCTCTATGTACATTTTATCACTACTTGTCACTTGTTTATTGTTTCTTAAGAAAAATGATCTTTGCGTAGACAACCTAAAATAATAGGCATAAGTTGATTCTCCCCCTTAAAATTCATCCATTAGTTAAAACTCCTCAAAAAATAATTTCTTACTCGTATAATCTGAACTCTTATACAATTGGCTTAACTAACTCACATTTCTATACAAGGGTTTCTTATAACTTAAAAAAACATATTCTTAGCTTATCACGTGTTCCAAAAGTTAAAGCCTCGAGAGATTTTTTTGATAAATTCTCTTGAATACAGTTTTTTTTTTTTTTTTTTTGGTATTGTTTTAAGAGGAGTTTAACAGGTATTTTTTTCACAATTTAATGGGGAATGTGAAACAACGCCGAGTACAATCATGCATGCACTGGACCAAAAAGAAACAGGACAGTCGAGAGTAATAGCATGTCTCCCCTTGAGCCGAAGGAAATGTTTTATTCATCCCGACCAAATGCCTTTTACAGGCCGGTAGATAAACTGTCGACTTCCCCTGAAGTACGTATTCTATCTCATCAAAAAATAGGGAATAAAAAATAATAACTAACTAAAACACGCATGGTCCTTCTCTCTCTCTCTCTCTCTCTCTCTCCGCAAGTTTTCCTCGCTCTCTTCTCCGCTTTGGGATCATACTCTGCGAAAATGGGTGTGAACAGAGCTTTGCTTCGGTGTCTGGTGCCGTTGTCTTTGATCATCCACGCAGCAGTGACCACAGCCAACTTCTTCAAGCCATTCAACGTGAGCTACGACCACAGGGCGCTCATCATCGATGGCAAGCGCCGCATGCTCATCTCCGCCGGTTTCCACTACCCCCGCGCCACTCCTGAGGTTCGCTCCTCATATTCAATTATGCCTATGGCTCCCTTACCGTTTCAGATTTAAGTACTATCTCATGCTCCGTTTGTTCGCCGAAGAAAACGTCTTTTTAGCCTCTTTTTTTTTTTCCCAATTCAACTGGGCCTGCTGTAACAGTATTAGTTTTAGTTTAGTTTATGCTCTGGCTTTTCCCTTTTTTGCACCTTATCTGCGATATTTGATTCTTTAGCTTCTACCCAAAAGAGAAGAATAGTGTTTGCTAAACTTGCAATCTATGAATCCCTATATAAATAGAACGCCAAGCTATGCAACTCTCAAGGCACAAAATAGTGCAATAAAGATTGGTTGCTGACTCCATTGGGAGTGTTTAATCAAATAGTTGAGGATTTTATTGGGCATGTTTGGTTTCAAATCTTCTTTCTTTCAGAATTTTCGGAAAAAATTTCCATTTTTATCCAAACATCTTTTATACATCAAAAGAAATTCTCATCCATCATAAAAATTGTTTCTTCTAATCATTTGCCTAAGTTTTCACTTATAACAACACACAAAAACTTATAACAACTTTTATAAAAACCCAAAAAACTTATATCAGAAAATTTATCCAGTTACATTTTACAATTCTGCTTACTCACTTTTAGAAACTTCAATACAAAACACATCTCAAAATCTCTTTTATCCGAACAATTTTCCATTCTACCTACTCATTTTCTTAAAATTCAATATAAAACACATCCAAAATTTTTTAAAAGAATTCTAAAAGATTTGAGAAATTTTCATTTATCAAACATGCCCCAAGGAATAGCAGCATTTGGTCCCAAAATGCCATCCAAGGCAAAAAAAAAAAAAATGTTGAGGACCCTGTTAGATGACACTCTCTGACACACCGTTTTCTTGGATTAGCACATTTCATCCTCATTTTCAATTGCCCTCAACCCCATGTAGAGAAGCCTGGTATTAGTGCCCACTCTTCTAGTTCAGAGGTATTCAGTGATTTTCACATTATAATTTTTTGGGGACAGTTTTTACCTATGAAAAAAATGGGGACAAATTGTAATTGCCCTTTACTATGGAATAATAAAGTAGGTAGGCACAATATCGGGCAAAGAGACACCTGGTAAGGAAAATTTGACTTCACATAAACGCTGCAGCTCACACATTTGAACTTCCTATAGTTAGGGCTGTAAACACTTTAGCCAAGCCACAGGTTGGTTAGGCTACACTGTGTTCAACTTACAGGCCCAATCTAGTTTTAGTTTCATCTCTAATGTTGCACTATAGTCAGCTTCTCTCTCCCATTCTTTCATTTGTTCCAATTATTATCTTTGTTATTTAAATCATTTTCCTTAATATCTCCTGATCTGATTTTAATGCTTCTAGAATGTTTATTGACCATTTTGCTTAGAAAAGCAGATCCTTTAGCTTCCCCTACCATGTTTGCTTTTAAGCCATTTGATAGGATATTGCTTTTCTCACATGATGTCAGATGTGGCCTGATCTGATTGCAAAGAGCAAGAAAGGAGGAGCAGATGTGATCCAAACTTATGTCTTTTGGAATGGGCATGAGCCAGTGAGAGGACAGGTGAAATAAATGCTTTTAACGGCTAGTCTTTCTGGTAGCCTTGTGTTGTTTCTCAAAGAGTTAACTTTTTCTGGACTGTTTGTTCAGTACTACTTTGAGGGGAGATACGATATCATCAAGTTCGTGAAGCTTGTGGCAGCCAGTGGACTCTATCTCCATCTTCGTATAGGACCTTATGTTTGTGCTGAGTGGAATTTTGGGTCTAACCTTCTCCCCCCTTATACTTTAAAGTTGCTTTTTCACCCTAACAGTACTAGTTGCATTTTCTGCTTATAACTCAATTCATATAACATGATGGCCCTTCATCCTGTCAAAGTTCACCAGTGCTGCAAGCCTGCATGATTGAGAAAGGTTTTGATTCTGTTAGGAAGTGAGCCAACCATGTATGTGCATCTCCTGAATGTTTGATTGTTCTTTCCACCATCTGCTAAGTGCTTGCGTGATATTACTGGTGCATGCGATTAAATGCATGCTTGTGCCATTTGGCATTGAAACCATTTTTCCACCCCCTTATACATGAACATAATACAATACCATTTATTATTTTAGGGTATGAGGTATCCATAAATGTTTTGAGTTATGGATTCTAATAGTTTCAATAGGGTTTTATAGTTGCACTTCCAATTACATATATAGAGAATTTGGTGGAGTAAGGCTGATAGAAAAATTGAATTCTCATGCTAAAATTATTCAAAATTAAAATTGAGTCAAACGGAAAAAGGGATTGAGGATGAGTTAAAGAAAAGAAAAACTGAAACCACTTTTTGTGGTGTGCTTTGACTACTTTCATGTTTTGAGGTGGAAATTGAACCTTTTCTATATGAGTTAGGTTCTACATTTTGGGATTTCCAAGAAACCATATTTTGAGTTTTATTTTGTCATTGTTACCTTCAAAAAATTCTTTTATACATTCATAATTACTATCAAAATCTGTTAGAAGAAGCCTTATACATGGTTGAAATTCCCATCATGACTGCACTAGATTGCGGTGGGAAAATGGAACAATGTATAAATGTGGGATAATATACGCTTCATCACTGAAAGTTTGGAAGGTATACTGTCAGAAGAGTTTGAAACTTGAAATACCACAGGTTCTGTTTTCTCTCCGTATAGCTAATCTCTAACGAGGGTTGGTGGGTTCTAACTGGATATTACGATTGAGTGCCGAGCTTTTAGGTGAGATTGGTGTGATCATGGGGTTTCCAAAACACGTAGTGATGGAATCATAAGTTTTTTCATTGTCAAAGGATGGGAGTTTTATGCTCATAACGGAGAGGAGTAAGAAGGTGGTGAATGAATTGAGGTTGGGGTTGTCCATGGTGCAATGTTTCGCCAAATCTCTGGCGGACTGTCTAAAGGGGAAAAGAAGGAATTTTACACCCCGCAAGGGAAGGAAACCGTAGCTTCATTGCACAAAGGTGTTCAAATGGCTGTGGTCAATATATGGTGTAGTGGAGTACGATGGTGTTGCAGACATGGCTTTATCTTCATACCAAAAGAACTAGAAGGTAATAGCTAGAGGAGGATAGGAAAGGCTTTGTGGTTAGCTAAAGAAGGTTGTAACAGAGGAGGGGCCATCTCTAAGGCCATTGATGGCGGTTAGCTAACCACAACACGGGTTGTATATGGAGGCCCTGTTGCAAACAACGAAGTCGACGCAACATGTGGGTGGAAGAGGGGTGGAGACATTGGTGTTAAGGAGAGGTGAAATTGTAATGCATGGTAACGGAGAAGGAACTGGCAAGGCCCCGCAAACCTCAAGTATAGTAAGTGCTCAGTGGAAGGGAGGCGGTGGCAAGCTTCCTATAGGTTGGCAGAGGAAGGCATGCATAATATGTTGCTAGACTTGAAGGCACAACTGAAAGTGGGACAAAAGGCAACAAATTCTTTGGGCCGTTCCAGTGGGCCTCAACTCTGTTAATCTCATCGGAAAAGGTTCTGGTTGGCTCGCTACCGGCTAAGTAAACCCTTGACAGAGGCTTAGATGACAACATCAATAGTGGGGGAGTCGATGA
This sequence comes from Platycarya longipes, assembly GCA_036559045.1. NCBI lineage: Eukaryota > Viridiplantae > Streptophyta > Magnoliopsida > Fagales > Juglandaceae > Platycarya > Platycarya longipes. The sequence goes on along the minus strand of CM071789.1, from coordinate 23,753,747 downwards.
CAACAGAAGCAAAAAGGGTTTCTGACGTATCCTACCACCGAGCACCAAATCTCCATCACAACTCAAATAGATAATGTCGTTGAGTTGTAGGGATGTGGATTCTCTTGTTTCTCCGGTGTTATCCCTTCCAGTAACGGTTTCTCAGAAGGTGGACTTTTGCCCTAGTATTGTATACAAAGGTTGGGAGTGATGAAAGGCCCTCACAGATGCTTGTTCCCATGCAAGCCTTCTCTGAGTGGGACTGCAGGTTTCTGCTTGCTGAGAAGGAGATGGAGGTGCCTATGGATTTGTAGTGGACAAGGGATGGAATTGACATGGGGAGCAGCCTATACCCCTAAACTGTCTATTACCAAGTCAGCCCAGTGCTTTTGATTGGGTTTTACGTAAGGTGAAGAAAATCCAACAGTGTATGGGGGATTGAATGTGAGGGTTTTGAGGAACAATTCTTGGCTTTGCTCACTACCATTGGAGTTGGTCATGTTTAGCTCAAGAATCAAGATTTAAAAAACAAAGGGAGCTAAAGAGCCTTAACATGGTGGTAGCTCAAGCAAAGAAAGATACAGAGGGAGGGGGCAACACCTTCTTATGAAGCCAAAAATTATATCTTAGAATGTTCAAAGGCTTAATGAGTTTAATAAGCGCCTTCGAATAAAGAATTTGTTTCTTGAATGGAAGGCAGACATAGTGTGCTTAGAGAAAACCAATCTGAAACTCATTACTAGAAGTATAGTTAGAAGCTTATGGAGCTGTCCATATCTGGATTGGGCTTATGTTGCATTTGTGGGGTCTTCAGGAGGAGTTTTAGTTATGTGAGATAGAAGGGTGGTGAAGAAAATGGTTGGTGAGACATTTCATGGTGCATAAGTGGCGACTTTAATATTATTTGTTCCCAAGCGAACGATCAGGAGAAAGTAGGTTGCGGCCAACAATAATGAAGTTCTCTAATTGTATTTTCGATTTGGGGTTGGTGGATATTCCTCTAAGGACTGTTCACCCGGGTTCTGGACCGGGGATCTAGATATATCTGTCCCAGGTTAACCCGGTTATGACTTGGTTGGAACCGGATGAATTTGGGTTTCAAAAACCCGAAAATCCGAGTACCGGATTGTACCCATTTTTTTAAAGTCCATATTTCATTAAGGTTTAAAGGCATAATATTTGTTTTTAAATAAAAACCCATATTATATGAAATATTTTTTCAAGAAAAATTCATGTTTAAAAGCTTAATTCTCTTTATGTAAAGCTCTATATTTATTTTAAAAAAATGTTGAAAATCATATATATATATATATATTTAATAAAAGCCTATATTTCATGAAATTTTTTTTATAAGAAGTCATGTTAAAACACATAATACTAACATTGTCCAAAATAATAAAAATATATAAAAATAAAAAACTAAAATGCATGCAATCCATTACATATTACATTATTTTGTTATTTATACATTACATTACAAAATACAAAATTACAAGATATGAATTACAAAATCATTTGCATGGTCTTCCATCAATGATTTAATCTCACACCAAGTAGCAACTTCAAGTGATCTGAATGAAAGAGATCCTGCAAAAAACAAAAGTTTTGAACAACTTTGTCTCATACGTGCAGAAAACTGGAAAGCAGAGAGAGTTCTAGCATACTCAGAAAAGCTATGTAGTCTAATATCCCACCAAAATTGTAATGCCAAAATTGTTGATGAGAAAAAAAGTCACTTTAAGCATGAAAGGAACAAGGGAATAGAGCATAAAGGTTGATAAAGCATAGCCAGCAAATGCTAATATCTGAAAACATGAAAACAAAATCTGTTTTGAACTTCAACCAAATCAAATAATTGAAAATTTGACAGGAAAAACGTTCCGTAATGCTAAAGCTAAATTCCTTACAAACATAAATAAACAAGCACTAGCACTCATCCAGTAACAAGAAGTCTAAAAACCTTGATATATTATCATCACAAGCAACCCAGATGTCTGTATAATTATATAAATACCAGTTACTGGTTTAACAACATGCCCATTAGACATGGCCAACAATGCCTTTCTTTGCTAGACATCCTCTTGACCTTCTAAGACTCCTTGCAAGTATATGAAAAAGCAAATATCATCTCATCCCATGGTACAACTCAAAAATCATATAAATAATTACTAAGGTTATCACAAGATAGATTATTAAATGATGAACTCTATTCATCATATACAAACAACTGCAACTATCACTGTAGAAAACCCAAGCCATTCTCATCCAATATAGGAATTTATTTCTAGTTTTTGCAACCTAAAATCCCATGCATTATTGCATAGAATATGTGTGTCACAGAATAAAAAACTTATTACCAGAGCTTAAAAACAAGCATACCACATATCTCTTCATTATATATACCAAAAGCCTTATGCAGTAATATAAGAAAACAACACCATCCAATTACTAAATTTTAAAACATAAAAAATAAAGCATTAATAGCAGGCATAAAAGCAATGAATCCACCTATGTGCACAAAATACATTAAAATGAATACTATCAAATACTAAGAAAATCCTTTATAAGAGACGTGTGATGTATCCACGTCCAAAGCAAACCAGCATACTCACATCCAAGTCCAGAACACCATTATTTAATCACAAAGCACATTGCATTAGACATGACTTTAATGAGAATAACAACAATGATCAAGTAAAATTACCACTTTGCTAACCTTCTTAATTTGGGCAATTGGCTTCCGCTTCGATCCCCTATGAAACCTATAACACCACAACCAATACACAAAAATCAGACCAATTTTTAACCTTAACACAAAGAACCCACAAAAATTACAATTCCAAGGCACTCCTAGTTTCATTTTGGTGGGCAAACTGAAAGCTTTAAAATCATTTTTTAAAGCTTTGGAATGCTTAATCCTTTGGTGATATAGGCAACTGTAAAAAACCCATGTTGGAGGAGCTACAAGAGGAAAAGAGGGTACAGGAAGGTCGGGGTCTTTCTTTGGACGAATTCTCTCGGAAGACAGAGTTAAGCTCAGAACTAGAGAGAGTGACCTTATTGGAGGATATCTCTTGGTGGCAAAAATCATGCGTTTTGTGGTTGAAAGAAGGAGACTGAAATACGAAGTTTTTTTAGAGTGGCCAATTCCCATAGGAGAACTAATACTCTTGAGATGCTGAACATAGGTGATTTGGTTTGTACGGAGGCTCCTGTGATCAAAGAGCATAGTGCCGATTTTTTGAACATTTGCTAACAAAACAAGTGGGGTGGAGGCCAAAGCTTTTTGGACTTGTCTTTAACTCCATAAAGCTACAACATGTTTCTTGGCTGGAAAGGCCCTTCAAGGAGATAGAGGTTCATGGCGTGGTGAGGAGGATAGACAAAACACAAAGCGCCTGGTCCGGACGGTTTTTCTATAACACTCTTTCAGTCATGTTGGGGTGTGGTGAAGGAGAACTTTATGAAGGTGTTCTAGGAATTTTTTTCAGTAGGAAATTTTGAGAAAAACCTCAATGCCACTTTCATTGCATTTATTCCCAAGAAAATTAGAGCATCAGAGGTAAAAGACTATCAGCCCATTAGTCTTCTGAATAGGGTGTATAAGATTATCTCCAAGGTGCTTGCAAATCGCCTAGCGGACGTTTTAGGACGGATCATTATGAGACCCCAAAATGCTTTTGTTAGGGGCAGGCAAATTTTGGATTTGGTACTCATTGCCAATGAATGCCTAGATAATAGATTAAAATTCAGCAACTTGGGTATCCTTTGTAAGTTGGATATGGAGAAGACTTACGATCATGTCAATTGGGATTTCCTACTTTACTTGCATGGGAAGTGTGGATTTGAGGAGAGAGTGCTCGTGGATCTGGTTTTGCATATCTACGGTGAAGTTCTCAATTTGGGTGAATGGATGGTAGTCTGGTTGGCCTTTTTAACAGCTCTCGCGGTCTAAAACAAGGGGATCCCTTGTCCCCACTCCTTTTTGTAATAGTCGTAGAGGCACTCAATAGAATGATCTCTGCCTTGGTTAACAGTGGCTTTGTGACTAGTTTTTCAATTGGTGACACTAAAAGGGGTACCTTAATATCTCCCATTTGTCGTTTGCAAATGGCATTGATTTTTTATGAGACAGAACAAAACTAGATCCGGGCATTGAGGGCACTTTTACTATGTTTGGAAGTTGTATCCTATTTGAAAGCAAACATAGCCAAGTCATAATTGGTTCCAATTGGCAATGTTCGCAATATCCGGAGGTTGGCTAGCTCACTTGGATGTAAAGTTTCTTCTCTTCCCATCCTTGTTCCTCCTTTGGGGGCCACCTCAAGGGATATATCTATATGGGATACAATAATTGAGAAAATTGAACAAAGATTGGTTTGTTGGAAGAGATTGTATTTGTTGAAAGGTAGAAAGATCACCTTAATTTAAAGCACTCTGTTTAATCTTACCAATTTATTTCTTATCTTTATTTCAAATTTCAGGAAGTGTGGCGACCCATATGAAACTCTATCGTGAGTTCCTTTGGAGTGGATTAGGGGATGAATTCAAATTCCATTTGGTAGAGTGGGATAAGGTATGCTCCTCAATCTCATCTGGTGGGCTGGTTATTAGAAACTTAAGGGGTTTCAATTGGGCCCTTTTTGGAAAATAGTTGTGGCAATACATTATGGAACTAGAAGCTTTATGGGAGTAGGTGATTGACTTCAAGTACGGAGGCTTGTGGGGGAGGTCGTGCACTAGGGAGGTACATGGGGCGTATGGAGTGGGAGTTTGGAAGCATATTAGCTGAGGGTGGGGGGTTTTTACTTGTCACGCTGGACTTCTACTGAGAGATGGCTCTAGATCAAATTTGGTATGACCCTGTGGAGATAATGCCCTCAAGGACTTGTATTCTTTAGTTTTTTGTCTTACATGTGAGAAAGAAGCTTCAGTGACTGATCTCATGAGGATTGATGGTGACCTAGTCCAATGAAATGTGAGCTTTACCAGGGCAGCCCAAGATTGGTAAGTTGACAACTTGGAGGATTTCTTTAGACTCTTGCACTTTATTCGTTCGAGCCCTCAAGGCGTTGACACGTTGTGGTGGGTACATACATGAAAAAGTTACATTCTCAATTTGCTTCTTTCTATAAGTCTCTCATCCATTTGCAAAATAATCACTTTCCGTGGAGAAGGATTTGGAGAAATAAGGCACCTCCCAAAGCAGCAGTCTTTGCTTGGACAACTTCTCTCGGAAAGATTTTGACGATGGATAACCTACGGAAATGCAGGGTGATTATAATTGACTGATTTTATATGTGTAAAAAGGGTGGTGAGAGTGTAGATCATTTTCTACTGTATTGTGAGGTTGCTAGAGCGTTATGGAAGATATATTCAGACGGTTAGAGCTAGCCTAGGTTATGCCTGCCACTGTGATTGAACTTCTGGTTATTTAAATAAATCTAGACGGTATTCCACAAATCACTGCTGTGTGGAAGAAGGTTCCTATTTGTATTTTGTAGTGCTTATGGCAGGGGTGCAATGACTGGACTTTCGAAGACAACGAACACTCTTTGGTAGAGCTTAGTCGACTATTTTTTTGTTAGAACCTTCTTTCTTTGGGCCAAAGCTGTTGATTTCAATGACCTTGATTTTCCTGATTTCCTGATTTTCATTTCTTCTTCCTAGATAGTTGTTGACTAGTATACCATCTTGTGTACTTGGGCTATGCCTATTTTATTAATATAATCGTTTACCTATCAAAAAATATATATTTGCTTCAGTGAACTAAAGCTTTGGATTGCTAATCCAGTTTCCATTTGCAACAACAGTTTTCCAGCCTTTTGGTAAACCCCACCAAATACCAAGTTCTCTTCTTATGAATTGCACCCATTTCCTCACTCATATAGCTTGCTTCCAGCCCATAGAATTCTTCCCAAAAATAACTTCTTGAAATGTGGTCGGCCCTTCATCCTCAATAATCTAAATTCTCATGATGCTAGGATGAATACAATTTTGAAGGCGTGTTGGCAAGCTCAAGGATTTCATCCTATATCTTGCTGCAATGCAGTGTATCATATTTCCAAGATTTTTGTCTAACTATTTGAGTAATGTGCTTCCCTACGGTCTCACCAAACTGCTTTCATCAGGGAGGAGAATAGAGATAACATCCTGTTGCACAAGAGATGTTGAGGAACTACCACAGGAATAGAGGCATAACCTGCTGCACCCTTAAAAGCAGTATTGATAAATTCCTACATGTTGTGGCAAATGCTAAAATACCTTGCAGGGTTTGCAAATAGTGGGAATACAGTCATACTCCACATAAATAGCCAACCAGTCCCCATTCTCACCCCCCAACTCGAACTCTTACTAGATCCTCTGCTACATTTACCTCCACTGAAACCCTAGCATAGCTGATTATGTGTCTTGATGCTGTCATATTGTCTGTGTACACGGGTCTTCCCACCCCACTAGCTATATGACAAAGGCTAGTTGTTGTGCAATACTAATACTCCGATTGGATGCCGTAAAGTTGTTCATAAAGGAGAATATTGCTTTATATCTTCACTTTTCTCAATCAAAGTTATAGTTTGATTTTACCTCTTGATGAGACCAATGGATATCCTTGTGAAACATCATTGAAACTTTTTATCTGATTCTAACTAATAATCTTGTAGGGGCTTTCCAGTGTGGCTGCGCGATGTCCCAGGCATCAAATTTCGAACAGATAATGTACCTTTCAAGGTATAATGCACCTTTGGTCAACCATACATGCACATTTATGTTGCTTGTTTACAGATAGTGTTTAATATATATATCATTATTATCTTTGCGTTATTTTATTTTAATTTTCACTGCACAAAATGTTTAAAGCTAGGGTCAAAGATCCACCAGTGGGCACCTTCCACTAGGAGCACAGGTTAATCCCAGTGCACACGAGAAATCAATTTATATGACAATTGTGATGCAAACTCTTTTTCTTTCTTTCTATAGCACTAATTTTCAATTACTGTTCCTATACCTATATTTTTATAGAGTAACACCATTCATCATCCTTGCACCATCCCATAATGTGATACTAAATGATTGTAAACTATTTGTTTTGTTTTATTTATCGGCCAATCATTTCATGCCAAATCAAGGAATACTAAGAGGATAATGATAGATAGAAAGTTCCTTTTTTATAACACGTGCGACTGTGTTGGTATTTAGTTACCTATATTTCTTGCTCCCTTCCCGTTCATGCTATTCCTTTCTTTCAAGCCTTGGCCAAAGCAAAATGTAATTGTTGAAACATAGAAATGAAATCTTATTCTTCTCATCATTACTACCCAAAAATGTAAACTTCCAGATCAAAAGTTTGGAAATGTAATCAGACTTGTATCTTTGGCTTTTCATGGTCATTTAAGCTTCAATATTTACTCATAAAAAAATATACACTGCAATGCTTATCATATATTTTCTGCATGATAGTGAGCATTGGAAGTAATAATAATTATGTCAAGAGGCACACCACTTATAACTTTGGTTATTTGTTGCTATTACTCATCCTAATGTATTATCCTATTCTTTTTTCCCCCCAATAAGTAGTTGAAATTTTGTTCAAGCTCAAAGATGGTGATATCCAAGTGCGTCGGATACGCATGAAGTCTACATAAAGATACGCATAAATGTTAAAAGGGAAAAGATGAAAATCTTGAAAGCTAGAAATGGTATCACAAATATGAGAGGCCACCAAAGATAATGATGTAATACTTTAAGACCTCAAAAGCTTTTAAAGGGTAACATAGTTGTTTAGAAACATGCTAAAACACTTTGTAAAGCCTTTGATTTGATAGAATTAATTGGTTGATGGAAAATCTTTCAAAGTTTGCTTTAGCCTCGTTTGGATGGTGAGATGAGATGAGATAGTTTTAGATGAAAGTTGAAAGTTGAATAAAATATTGTTATAGTATAATTTTTTGATAGTATTATTGTTTTGGGATTTGAAAATGTTGAATTAGGATTTGAAAAAGTTGAATTGTTTATTGTATTTTGTGTGGGAATTTGAGAAAGTTCTAATGATGAGATGAGATGAGTTGAGTTGAGATGATTTCTCAATCCAAATGGGGCTTTAAGGTCTTGTTTGAGTTTGGTGAGTAAAAGAAAATGGGAAATGTTGGTTTCTCCCAAAGTGCTTTTATATTTCTGAGGTTGCGCATGAATCTTACTCAGGTGTTGGGTGAACTGTTTTGCTCACGTTAACAAGTGAATCTCACATTACTTATCAAAAAATTAGTAAAAACAAGTGAACCTCACATTATTCATCTGAACACCAGCTTTGGATTTGAAGTTTGAATTTATTGTGTGGTTATTATTGACATCATAATCATATTTCATCTTTTCTAGGAGGAGATGGAACGGTTTGTTAAAAAGATTGTGAAGCTAATGCGAGATGAAATGCTGTTTTCTTGGCAAGGTGGTCCAATCATTATGTTGCAGGTTGTACGAGAACTGGGATTTGATATCTCGTATCGCATTCTAAGTCTGCACTCCTTTCTTTTCTTTTCTTTTCTTTTTCTTTTTTTGCCAGAATTCTGTGATTGGGACTTGTTGGGAAAATTATTTCATGTGAGGAACAAGGGAATTTTTCCAAGTTGTGGATGTCATTTCTCCTGTGTGTGAGTTTCTATTTCCAATTTCATGCATAGAAGGAAGAGCTTTGGTCATGCTTTCCAACCAGTAAACTTTGTTTTTGGTACCATGGGCAGTAGCATACGTCTGAAGAGCTATGGCTAAATCAGTTTTGGTGGTCAAATTTATTTTCATTGTTAGGGGGTTACCATCTAACCCTTTATCTTCGAGAGGCTCTTCCAATTGTACTCTTTCTAACTGTATATGCAAAAACTGGAATGGATTTTTATCAGATTGAGAATGAATATGGAGACGTAGAAAGCGCATATCACCAGGGAGGTAAGGAATATGTTAAATGGGCTGCTCGGATGGCTCTAGATCTTGATGCTGGGGTTCCATGGATCATGTGCAAGCAATCAGATGCTCCAGATAATATTGTAAAGCTTCTCACCTGTAAAGCTTATTCATTCTGCAACTAGCATTTATTTATATTGTTTTGAGATAGATAATCTGTAAATGAGCAAAAAGGCATATCCAAGTAAAAAGTAGAGAACCTTACTATAAAGAAAAAAAAAATCAATAAAATCCTGAAAACTCAAGGTAGAAGAACATATGCATGCTGACATTTAATGATAAAGAGTCTTTAAGAAAAAATCTTTAGCTCTCACGGACTTCTCATAATACATTAGTTTTGGTCATTTCTCTCCCTCTATACACACCACGTTAGGGAAATCAGTATCATTTTCCACAAATATTAACTTTGTTGACTGTCAAACTGATCTTTCTAACACATGAAACGGTCGTCCTGCACATGCATGACCAATTTATCACTCAAATCTGTCACCTGCTTAAATTATCCCATGGAATGATTTCCCTTCTGCTACCACCAAGCAGAGAATGCCATTCCCAAGGAGCTTTACTCCAAATATCCTTCTGTGGGATAAGAGAGCTTTCATAGGGAGCCAATATATGGTAAAATGATTTCACTTCAAATAACCCTTACTTGGAGGGGACCCAACACACCCAATTCTCTCCCGGCTCTCAATCTACCAAGTGCAACTGGACATAAAATGAAACTACGAGGTCCAGCTTCCAATCACTATAATCTGTTTATTCATATTAGATAGCACTGAAGACTATGGAAAGATTTCTTTTGCTAGAGTGGGGTTAGTTTGGATGATACTAAGCAGGGTGGTTGATTTTCTAGCAAATTGGAGAGGCTTTCATGGTAATCAGCTGCAGCAATTTGGAAGGTGATATCAATATACCTAATGGTGGTGTCTTTTAGGGGGGGCGGGGGACAGGAATGCAAGAAGTTTTGAAGATTGTGATCTGTCAATGGATGAGCTTAGAATGTTCTTTTTTAACACTTTATTCCACTGGTGGATTGTAATTTATTTTAATGGCTTGAAAACTCATGACTTTCTTGTATCACTAGATAATCATGCATGGTTGGTGCTCTTGTATATATCCTGTTTACTTGGACTATACCTATTATTTTCTCAATATGATATTGTTTACCAATAAAAAAAGTTGAAAAGCAAGCATACATGATGTTTAGGTTTTATTATAGGAAACGAGCTGCATTTCTTAGGAAATTATAATATTTGACACTCTGATATAAGGATATTGAAATGCCTGTCTTCTATATGTTCTATTTTTGTCTGTCGCAGATAAATGCCTGCAATGGATACTATTGTGATGGTTTCAAGCCAAATTCCCATAACAAGCCAGTATTTTGGACAGAGGATTGGGATGGATGGTATGATGATGCCTTCCTGTCTCTTGTGATTTTTGAACCTTGATGCTTCTAGTTCTTTTCCAATTACTTGAACAATTCCAATTTAAAAACCAAGAATATATTCTCAAAATCATTTACATAAAAAATAATCAAATTATTGAAAAATGGGACGAAACTTGAAAGATGATAATTCGACTTAGTTGAAACTTGAAAGACATGCGGGTTCTGATATCAAATGCCATAAATGACTTGAATGGTCTTTCTTAATATCAATCGGTTTTAGGTGGATTGGCAACTCACGATCCAACAAGTGGTATAAAAACTAGAGGTCATGGGTTTAAGTCAAGGGGGAATCATCATTAGATAGCGATTGTTAGTTGGGGTGTGTCAACAATGCCATTCCTTGCAATGACTCTAAAAGCAGGTCTGCAATGCCAAATGCCATGAAAGACTTAACTGTATCTTCCATTAGGGGACCAAATGTTTTTAGGTGATTCGGTAGCTTAAAGTCCGACACTATAACATATGACTTCTTTTCGTTTTTATAATTATTTTCAAACCCATCTAAGAAATACCGAAATATATCTATTTTCATGATTATTGGAAAAATTCAACAAATACTCTACTCCGAAATTTAAAAAATGTATTATTAAAAATATTTTACATATAAACCATCTTTAATATAACTACAATTAAATTTGAGAGGCTGGTGCAGTGTTACTGGAAATTAATTTCCCCTGGGAAACCTGCCCTATAAGCTTGAGATGATTGTTCTCTATCTCTTCGCTATCTCATAACAGATATTGAATCTCAAACTGCTTCAAGATAGAAATGAGTGTGAGAAGAATAAAGGACAGTTTCTTGCTTGTAAAACTTCAGGTCTAGGCTATGCCTATTCTTATAAATACAATTGTTCACTTATAAAAAAAAAAAACACTAATTTCGTGTCTATTGAACTAAACTTTGAAGTTGTCAGGCATATTAGCTCTATGTCAAATGAAACAACATTCACGTCAATCATTTGTCATCCATACTACTCTGCAGAACTGCCTTACCACTCACAATCTTTCACTCTATATGATCCTTTCCCCCCAACGTTTACTTTCGGTTGTTAATTATTTTCTTTCTTATTCCTGCTTTGCTTATGGTCTCCTTTTTTTTTATACTGTGTCCCCAAAATCATATGAGCATACTATTCAATCATAGAAAAATGAAATGGTAAAAACTGTTTTCAGGTGTTGCATCTTTGATAGTTTCTTCATTTTAATTTATGTCCTAGGCTTTAGTTTCCTTGTAAAACTCCATAGAAAAAGGCCATGCATTCATGCTGTTGAATCCTGAATGTAGAAATTTATTTTCACTTGTGACCAATTTGGGATTTCTTATATATAAGGCATCTTTTCTTTCTCTCTTGTTAGTATCTGATGCTTGAACAGTGCCATCTTCTTTTCTAAGATATCATAATTTCTCACCTCACTAAGAAATGCTCTTCTTTGTCTCTCAGTATGTGCATGCTTTTATTCTTAATTCTGATTACTAGAATGCCATTCTTCTGTTTTTTCTTTTTCTGTTGACTTAAATAATTTTATTTCATCACTAAGGTGTCTTCAATGAATGCATGTTTGTGGTTTAGTTATTGCGCGCTTTCATTTTTAAGATTTGTATATAATGTCTTATTTTCTAACAAGTATTTGAATTCATTTACCTACAAAAATCTGAGGAGAGAGTTCTGTTATTATTAGTATGTTCTTTTTTATTTTTGAGTTAATATTTGAAGGTATACAAAATGGGGTGGAAGATTGCCTCATAGACCTGCTGAAGACCTTGCATTTGCAGTTGCACGCTTTTTCCAACGTGGAGGAAGCTTTCAGAACTATTATATGGTACGATAGATAATTGATTTAGGATGCTGTGGTCAACCTTTTCATTGCTTCTAAGCTTTTTTTTTTCTTTTCTTTTTTTCTGGAAATAAGATTTTGTTGGAACTTGGAACTCAGAAAAGGGTGCCAATCAAGGACACTGGAAATGTACAAGAGAGACTTAAAAATAAAAAGGAAAAAGAAGAAAATCCTGAAAATTAGATACATAAACCGGAATATAAGCAGCAACCCAGAGATTTAGGGTTTGAGGAAAAAGTCCTTAAGATCTCCCTCAAATATTCAAAGCTCTGATAATTTATTTCTCCAAATGCATCAAAATATGACTAGTTCCATGTGTAATTGAATATGAAAGATCTAAAGGGATGGACTAGAGTTTGGTATTGTATATTTCAAGTGAAATTAAAAATAGAAACGGAATTGATGAGCTCTTGTGTGCACATTGATATTGGTACCAAAGAAAACCCAGTTTTCTTTGATAATTGGTAGTTGTATGATCCACATTCAATATTTAGGTTATATCAGATTCAATCAATATTTAGGTTGCTAAAATGATCAAAGGTACATCATGACAAGCTTGCTGCCTGGTTGCAGTATTTTGGTGGAACAAACTTCAACCGGACTTCTGGTGGCCCATTCTATATTACTAGCTATGATTATGATGCTCCAATTGATGAATATGGTAAGTGAAACTGGATCTAAATTACATAATTTGTTCCTGTTGGCAACTGTATTAGATTGAGGCATAAGTAAGCTGCTTAGGATAACGTATATCTTCAACATCAACCATTCTAGTTGAGGCTTAAGCAAGAAGCAGGTTCCTGATATATGTATTATAATCTTCAATTAAAATGCTCTTTAAAAAAAAAAAAAATTAGGGCCTAATCAATAAATGTCATTTTTTTCTCCATTAGGTCTACTGAGTGAGCCTAAATGGGGGCATCTAAAGGACCTGCACGCTGCTATAAAGCTTTGCGAACCTGCTCTAGTTGCTGCTGATTCACCTCAGTACATAAAATTGGGACCAAAGCAGGAGGTTTAGTTTTACACCCGAACTATTGAGTTATCCATGGTGTATTGCTTGTGTATAGATTAATTAGTTCCTTGCAATGGTAGATTTGGAAGAACCAATTAACGTTCAATGAGTGGATTGCTTTGATTGCAAATTAGATGTTTATTTTGCTCAAAATGGAAATAATTTTGACATGACATGTATATTGCAAGCTCTACAGTGGAACTTAAATTAGGGTGGTTCACTATATCTAAACTACCTAAGTTTAGAAAGCAACTTCTAGATTTATGTTACAGATCGGCAAACATTCAGGTTTCGATTTTTTATAGGAAAATGCTTGTATGCCCGAATGTGGTGACTGAAGCATGTGACCAAACAGTGCGTTTGGTTGTTTTTCTTCCTTAATATTATATAAAAAAAACAACATCCAAATGCACTATTCAGTCACATGCTTTGGTCACCAACTTTGGGCAGTGTAGCAGGACCCTTTTTTATATATGTGTGTTTTGACTTGTTACTTTTATACTACAGTCCCCTTTTATATCTGTAACATTGCCAATGTTGTTGAAGCACCATCTCTTCTTGCTTGAAATATCTGAAACGAAAGAGTTTAATAAATTAGTATGCACAATATAGCCAGTTCATTAATTTGTTGTTAGACATCTTACAGCTCATTAGTTAATTAATCCAGTTAATGCTTGGTGTCTGATAGATATAGATATATACCACCTTGGAATGTTATCTTAACTATTTATTGCTCCAGGCTTACTGGTGAAACTAAATCTTTGTTGCATGTGAATAATGGTCAGTACAAGCTGGTTTCAGTTTTAGGCTATTGTTTTTCACCTGAACACTAATGTTTTCTCTTGGTTTCTCTTTTGAAGTTCACATAGCTTGTATAACAATTTTCAGGCACATGTGTACCGTGTAGCTACTAACACTGAAGGCCTGAACTTAACTCAGCATGGAAGCCAGAGCTGGTGCTCTGCTTTTATTGCAAACATTGATGAACGAAAAGCAGCTGTTGTAAGATTCCTTGGTCAAACGTATCATTTACCACCATGGTCTGTCAGTATTCTGCCAGACTGCAGAAACACGGTGTTCAATACTGCCAAGGTTTGGACTTATCATGTAGGATATTGTATCCAACAATGACTGAGGCATAGATACTTGTTGGTACCTCTACATGTGATGCAACCTCTTTGGGCACGCGTAAACCAGAAAATTGTCTTTGTTTTTCTTCTTTGAACATGATCGTGCTAAACTCTGTACCAAAAAATTACTTGATGACGCATTGAAGTTATTATATTAACTTTCCAGTTTATGATGCATCACTTATTATGAAACACATAACTTGATAGCTGGCAGAAAGATGTTCTTACCATCTTATAATGTCTTACATGGGAATCGGGACGCACTTAGTGATACATATACAAGCCATATTTTCTATCATTGCCTTTGTTCTCTTCAAGGATCTATCAAAGACTCTTCAAGCTTGTAAAAGCTGTGAAAATTTCACGGTGCAAAACAGTCATCCTGCTAAACAATTGCGTATGGGCATAAGCAGGCATATCTTTTAAAGTTTCTTCAATCATAGAAATTGATCCAACAACATATAGAAGGTATATTTTTTGAATATATTTCTATAAAACTGCAACAGAAAGATGAGATTATGGTTTCCTTGTGATACAATTTGTACAAACAGTTACAGAATGGAGCTGAACATTTAACGCATCCTTCAAGTATATGTATCATGAGAACATGAGCTGTTGCACCTGTCTAGTCCCCATCAGATGCACTTTCTTGAAACTTTAGTTGTACCCATGTGTTTGCTCTCTCTTCCTCCCTCTCTCTCTTCTTTTGCCCTCCAAATTTTTAATCTTAGATTATTTTAATATTTTAGTGAAGATGATAACAAAGTATAATAGTCTATGAGTCATTTCAAATGCTCTATCTTTTACTTCTTGGACACATGATGGAAATGTTTGAGATCATAATAATTCTTGGATTTCTTAGGCCAATTACATGTTCACGCAGGTAGGGGCACAAACTTCAATCAAAATGGTAGAGTTTGAGTTGCCTCTTTTCTCAGATACTTCTGGGCGCCAACAATTCACAGTTCATGATGAAGTTTCCTATTTCTCAAAATCCTGGATGACTGTAAAAGAGCCAATTGGTATTTGGAGCAAGAAAATCTTTTCTGTCCAAGGCATATTGGAGCATTTAAATGTGACAAAGGACCATTCTGATTATCTATGGTATATAACCAGGTAATGTGTTGGTATTGAAGGTGGAAATGGTAGGATCATATAGAGTTGGAGACCTTCCTGTTTCCAACGATCATCTCTCATGTATACATGCGAGAAGATGAGGTGGCAATGGCCCATGAAGGTCTTGCCCATACTTACAAGTACATATATTATGTCATCTTACCTTCAACTTTTGGGCCCTCCACTCATTCATACAGTTGCACTTCATCATTAGCTAACACTCCCGTAGTTGTGGGAAAAATAATTACCCATCAAGGGATATAGGCATAAAAATAATTTCTCTGAGCTGGATTTGTAGGGAGTCTAGCTCTCTAATATTCCCTTTTGAAATATGCCAACAAAATGCATTGACTAGTTCACCCCAACCCCCGGCCCGCAAAAATAGGGAAACATGTTTGAATCTAAAAACATATTTTTGGAGAACGGTAGAACAGAAGACATTCAAAACATATATGTTTCTCATTCTATATCCTTACTGGCAAGGCAAAGGCCATTGCATTTGCTTTGAAGCATTGAATGTGGTTCCTATGTTTCTTTACGACTAGGCACCTGTTAGCTTTGAGCCTCGTGACCTCCTCAAGATTTTCCGGTTTAATACAAAAATGGTTTCATCTCATCTCATTTAATCATTACAACTTTTTCAAATTTTCATACAAACAAAATAAACAATTTAACCTTTTCAATTCCCAAAACAATAATAACATTAAAAAATAATATTCTAATAATATTTTATTCAACTTTCATCTCAAACCATTTCATCTTATCTCACTATCCAAACGGGCCCTTAGTAAAATGGATCATTTTTTTGTCATATCCTTAAGTGATTGTAAAGTGAGAAAATATGTTATGATGTCTACTCAGTTTCCAGACATCATTTTTGAAGTAAATAGAAGGAACCTCTAGCAAGTTGCAGACTTTCACCTTTTTATTGCACGTGCCTTTAATTTCAAGCATGCCAATAAGATTGCTCACTTTAAATCACAATTTGTCTCTTTATTGAGAAACAAAGTAGTTTGATCAGTTGTTTTAATATTTTCATTTTGTTTCTAGCACCTGATTGCTGCAATTTGCTATCTAGAATCTATGTTTCTGATGACGACATTACATTCTGGGAGGAAAAGCAAGTGAGACCAACACTTACAATTGATAGCATGCGAGATGTGTTGCGTGTATTTATTAATGGCCAGCTTACAGGTAATTAGCATTATCGCACAACATTTCTTCCTCTCATCTCAACCTGATTTTCTCTGCATAATTACTTCCTCGCTGCATGTTATTGTTTTTTAATGAGTAAAATGAATATTTTATTGATATGAATGAAGCATGTAGAGCCGATGCACACAAGAAGTGTATGAAAAAACACCTAAATACATTATAGGAAGCAGAAATTAAAGACAGAAAATCATGAACACTAGTTCCATTAAGCACAGTGGCTGAAAAACAAAGAAAGGAACACTGGTATATAATTTTGTGGTATTTTAAGAAGTGATGAGATTTTATACGATGATCAATATGTCAACTCCGGCATAATTAGAACAAAAACAAAGGAACATAAAAACCCCAAATTGAGTAAGGTCGAGCCAAATATTGAATGTCGAAGCTCTATTTGCTTAAATTTTAGGCGAACATAAGTCAAGCTTAAATTTATCATTTATTTTTTGAATGAGTACGAGTTTGTTTACAAGTTGCTTGATTAATTATTATCTTCTTGAATGAAACATAATTCATTTCTTGAATCTTGTAAATTTTCATAAATTCACAAGATTTTTTTTTTTGAATGAGGATGACACCCCAATTTATTCAACTCCTCACTCATGGCTGAGGGAAACCGTGTTAACAACCAGATTCCTGGGGGTTACATATAAACATAAAGACAAAAACAACTATCAAAATAAATCCAAACGCTATTATGAACATCCCAAATAAAAAGACTAAATGATACCGAATGTAAGGAAGACCCCATCTATCAGTTCGAATAAGCCCACAAAACCAACCCTGATCAAAGTTATCATTAAGAAAATCCAAAGAACAGCCCCTAGTTCGTTCTTGGCCAAGAAATTCATAAGAATAATTAGTTTCTTAATTAAGCTTTTCATTTAATTATGTTAAGATTTTCATTTAAATTAGTTAGATAAACCCTAAGGGTTGGCTCAAGAGGAAAAGTTTTTGGTCTTTGTGGTATTATCCCTCTACGTCTAAGGTTCAAACCCGTAGGTGCAAACAATTTCTAAAGTCCATGTCTCCTCGGTGAAAAGCCGGTGATTTACCTGATTCATGTGATGGGGACACGATAGACGAATTGGGAGGTTTCATTGGGCAAATGACATGTTGTGTTTGTATGGTCTCCTAGATTCCTCATCATTAGTAAAATAAAACAGTTAGATAAGGTATAGACATGAACTTGTAAAAGTTAAATTGTTAAATCTTGCATTTATGATAAACTATATTTGATTCCTTATCACAAAGTAGGTCATGTATATTATATTTTTTTCTTTAGATACAAAGTCGACAATCAAGTTTATATAAATATCTTTATATCTATATCGAGACATATATTCATAATAATTTAAATTACATATATTGTATTATGAGCATGATTCACTTTTATCTTCTTAATTTCATTCTAAAGATAAAAATTATTATGAATTATAGGATTTATACGAGCTTATACGAGTTGGGCCAAGTTTATACAAGTTTGGCTTGGTTATCAAGCATGCCTCAACTTACCTTGGTTCCTCTATTACATAGAACTCGGGTTGACTTTATACGAGTCCAAGCTGAGCTTTCCATGAACAACTCAATACGTTTACATTCCTAGTAGCAAGGAAGGCATATGCAACCAAAAAACATACAGCAAAGACTACATTGGTTTAGTATTTATAAATGCTGATTTATAAAATGTTGGTTCTCTTTTTTTTTTTTTTGATAAGTAAGAGATAAATTCCATTAATGAGAGTGAAAAAGGCCAAGCCCAAGTATACAGGAAGTATACAAAGGAGCACTTAAGTACAAGCTAAGAGCTGGAAGTTAAAGAAAATAAATCATGAACATTGTTTCCATTTAATACAATAATGGAAAATCACAACAATAAAGTATCAGTAAAAAACTCATGTAGCTCCGCCAAATTACGCTCCTTGTTTTCAAAGCAACTTTCGTTTCTTTCGGCCCAAAGACACCACATTATGCATAACGGAACCATCTTCCACGCTGCTGCCACTTGCGGACAGCCTGGCATTTTCCTCCAACAACCCAACAAATCCACCACCCTCCCTAGCATGACCCAAGCAATGCCTACCCTATGGAAAACCTCATCCCATCACACCCTTGCAACATCACAATGCAATAAAAGTTGGTCCACAGATTCTCCATGTTTTTTGTACATATAGCACCAATCTAGTACTATACATCCCCTCTTCTTCAAGGTATCCGTTGTTAAAATCTTCCCAAGAGCTGCAGCCCATATAAAAAAGGCAACCTTAGAAGGCACACGAGATCTCCAAACATATTTTTAGGGGAAAGAGGCATGCCCATGTGGTTCCAAGATTTTGTAGTAGACCTTAACTATACACTGCTTATGGTCATTTTATTTCCATTTCAATCTATCTGCCCGTGCCAATGGAGTCGTCAATGGGTGTAGTATACTGAAAAAATCTTCAACCATGGATAATTCCCAATCATGAAAGTCCCTATTGAAGGATATTTTATTGATGAGAACCATGAGATAGTGAACACATGTCAGCAACTGAGGCCTCCTTATTAGCAACAACGCGATATAAAGAGGGGAATGCTTTACTCAACTCAATCTCACCGCACCAAATGTCTCTCCAAAAACTGATTCTAGTGCCCTCTCCAGCCACATAACGAATGTGACTTTCAAAACATGGCTAGCCCTTCCTAATGAACTTCCACAAACCCATACCATAACCCCCCCGACCTCATTAGAACACCAACCCCTCCTAGCCCCTCCATATCTAGAGTCGATAATCTCCTCCCACAAAGACCCCCTCTCTTAATGATATCTCCATAACCATTTTCCCAATAAACCTTTTTTAAAGATTCTCAAGTTGCAAACCCTCATGCCACCATATGATATTGGGGAACATATTGTCTTCCAGTTAACCAGGTGAAATTTTTTCTCCTCTCCCATGCCCCCTCATAAGAAGGCCCTGAAAAATTTCTCAATTCTAGTCACCACTTCTGTAGGCATAGGAAACAAAGAGAGGAAATATGTAGGGAGATTAGTAAGAGTGATTTTAATAAGGGTGAGTCGACCCCCTTTCGATAAGTACATCCGTTTCCACCCGGCAAGTCTTCTTTCAATCTTCTCCACAACCTCATCCCAAATGGTTGTAGCCTTGAAAGTTGCACCCAGTGGAAGGCCCAGATATTTCATTAGCAACGAAGATACCTTACACTCCAAGAGGTTTGCTAGACTAGTAATATGTGGAACTGCACCCACTGCCACCATCTAAGACTTGTCAAGGTTCACCTTCAGTCCTGATACTGCTTCAAAGCAAAGAAATAGTGTGCGTAAACTTTGAATTTGATTAGCCTTCGCATCATAAAAGAGTAGTGTATTATCTGCAAACAATAGATGAGAGATGTTAACAAACCCACTATTGCCATTTCCAACCTGGAAGCTAGATATGAAACCACCCCCCACTGCCACCGTCACCATCATGCTGAGTACCTCCATAACAATAACAGATAGGAAAAGAGAAAAAGGGTCTCCTTGCCGTAAGCCCTGGGAACTCTAAAAAAAACCTGCGGGTGAGCCGTTGACGAGTGCTGAAAACCGTACAGTAAAAATACAACGACGTATCCAGGAGATCCATCTACCCCCAAATCCACACCTCCCAAGAGAGTATAAAAGAAAGTTCCAATTCACATGATCGTAAGTCTTTTCCATATCGAGTTTACAAAGGATACCTATACTCCCCTCTCGCAATTTATGATCCAAACATTCATTTGCAATAAGAACTGAATCAAGAATTTGTCTCCCACAAATGAAAGTATTTTGAGGCTTTGAGATAATTTGCTCCATAACAGGGCCTAGGCGGTTATCAAGAACCTTGAATATAATCTTATACACACTACTAACCAAGCTTATAGGGCGAAACTCCTCAACGGCCAAAGTCCCACTCTTCTTAGGGATGAGGGCAATAAAAGTTGCATTAAGGATTTTTTCAAACTTTTGGAAAGAGTAAAATTCACTGAAAGCTTTCACAACATCACAGTTCACAATTTCCCAACAAGTTTGGAAGAAACCCATTGAAAAGCCATCTGGGCCCGGTGCTTTGTCCCTAGCCATAGTTGTTATGGCCTTATAAATCTCCTCTTCCTCAAAAGGTCTCTCCAACCAACTCTTACTCTGTGAGTCTATCACATCAAAAGACAAATTATCAAGTTTAGGTCTCCAACCAACTGGTTCTAAAAGAAGATCCTCATAATAATGCACTATGTGATCTTCAATGTCCGATGGAGAAGTAAGAACCTGATTCTCGGAATGAAGTACCTCAATAGCATTGTTTCGTCTGTGACAATTGGCCATTTTGTGAAAGAATTTTGTGCATTTGTCCCCTTCTTTCAACCAAATGGCCCTGGATTTTTGACGCCAGGAGATCTCCTCTACCAACAGTATTCCTTCCAAGTTAGCCACAACTATATATTTTCTTGCTAACACTTCCTCCGAGCTGTCACCCAACAATACATTTTCCTCTAACTCTTGTAGTTCCTCCAAAAGGATTGCTTTCTGATTGTCAGTGTGACCAAAGGTTTCCAAATTCCATTTCTCCAGATCCTGCTTCAATGCCATCAGCTTACCTACAAGAATGAAACTAGGAGTGCCATCAAAATGATACGATGCCCGCCAAGCACGTACCAATTCCTCAAATCCATCCGTTGTGAGCCACATGTTCTCAAATTTGAAATAGCGTCGACCTCTATGTATGCCTCCATAGTCTAGCAAAATAGGAAAATGATCTGAAATGACACGAGCCAACTGTTTCTGGCATAACTCAGGGTATTGTGCTTCCCATGCTGGGGAAACTAAAAATCTATCAAGCTTTGACCAAACACGTCCATTCGACCAGGTGAACTCTCTCACATTTAGAGGGATATCCATAAAGTCCAAATCAAAAATGAACTCAGAAAATTCTTCCATAGCCATAGAATTCTGAAAATTTTCCAAACGCTTACTAGAAAAACGAGTGATATTAAAATCACCACCCATGCACCAAGGCACATTCCAAATGGAATAAATATCCGCCAATGCCTCCCACAAACCTCGTCTTTCCCTGTCTACATTTGGCCCATAGATACCTGCAAAGGCCCACTCCCACCCATCAGCAACATTTTTAAAAAGGGAAGCTACCGAGAACTCACCAATACATTCTTCCACTGCCTCAACAACTCGTTTATCCTATATTAATAATACTCCTCCCGAGGCTCCCGTGGAGGCCAAATATGACCAACTTACATACGAACATCCCTATAGACTTCGAACAATTCTTCATCAATGACCCGAAACTTTGTTTCCTGCAAGCACACTACATCCTCTTTCCACATACACAATAAAGATTTGATACAGAGGCATTTATTGCGATTATTGAGCCCCCGCACATTCTAATAGAGGATTTTGTGCTTCATGGAAACAATAAGGAATCCCTCCTTTTTGATCTATCCCTACCACTACTCACTTCCTTCATGTTGTAATGAATGGAACAAGTTAATTTTTTTAATTCCCTCTCACGCTTAGAAAATGACTTCATACGCCCATTTTCCATAGCAATAAGAAGAGCACAAAATTGTTCTTCGTAACATCCAAAAGTAATCCTTATAACACTCTCCATAGCCTCCACCTGATCGAACACCCAATCTGAAGAATTTGTCCCCTTGATGGGGCTATGAGGAAGAGTACATAAAGGGGTTAAGTTGAATCCCTCACCCCTAAACAGTGGCGGGTCATAAATGGCTAACTGCCAGTCTTGATTCTCAATCTGAGCACTAAAACCTTCCCTGGAATCCGCTACCTCCCCACTGGCCTCAAGGTTCCCCTGTTTTTCCAAAAGAGACCCAGAACACTGAACCACGCCTATCGGCGCTACTGCCTACACACAAACAACTTCCGGTATTTCTCCCAGCAGTTGTGCATGCGGTAAAAGGAGAGAAGCACAAAATTTTGTTTGTGTGCAGGTTGAATCCTAACCGGTGCTGTTTTTCTTAGGGCCAAAATTTCAATGGCCTCGATTTGAAAATAGGGAGGAGCGTTCATTGGAGGAGATTAGATTACTACATGTAGAACTCTTTTTCTTAGGGCCAAATTGCAAATTTCAATGGCCTCGATTTTCCCAATTTCTTGTTTCTATTTCTTTCTCCAAAATAGGTGTTATTTCTTGTATACCTCCTATATACTTGGGCTATGTATGTTCATATTAATATAATTTAACCATTAACTTATTAAAAAAAAAAAAAAAAAAGTCGTCAGTATTCAATTAAGGTATTTTGGGTACAGTCAAAAACATGATCTGGCCAATATTTTGGACTATTAGGTATCTAATTTACCTATGAAATATCTCGCGTTACCTTTGGGGGCCCCTCACAAATTTGTATGCATTTGGAATTGAGTGATTGAAAAGATTGAGAGAAGATTAGTTGGTTGGAAAAAGATTTATTTGTCAAACAGGGGCAGAGTTACCTTGATTAAAAGCTCCTTGTCTAATCTTCTCACTTATTTCTTGTCCCTTTTTTCCTTTATTTGTGGGAGTAGCTTAAAGAATTGAGAAAGTTTCAGGAATTTCATATGGGCTGGTATTGGGGAGGAAAGAAAATTTTGCTTTGTAAGCTAGAATAAAGGTTGTCCCGGTGTCATGTGGAGGCTTGGACATACGAAATTTAAAGCTTTTCAATAAGCTCTTCTTGGGAAGTGGCTGTGGAGGTACAACAAAGAGAGTAATGCATAATGGAGGCAGATTGTGGATGTCAAATATGGAAGGATGTGGGTGAATTGGTGTACTAATGAAGTATAAGGAGTCTTTGGGCTGGGCTTGTGGAAATCCATTAGATTGAGGTGGGGATTCAGCTCTCAAATATATATATATATAGATATATCCTAATCTCTTTAGGATTGCAAGAAACAAGGGCTGCAGTGGCTGAATCCTATCAGTTCTCTAACGATCTGCTGCACTAGAATGTGGAGTTTAATAGAGAATTACAGGACTGGGAAGTGTACAAAGCTACTGATATCTTTGTAACATTATATGCTATGAAGATCGATCAGAATAGGGAGGATAGACTGCTGTGGGTACATGATTTTAATTCCAGATTTTTAGTGAAATCTTATTACAAGGTGTTAAATAGTCATGGTGAGTCAGCATACCCCTGGAAATGTATTTGGAAAGCAAAGGTGCCTAGCAAAGTTGCATTCTTTTGTTGGTTGGTGTCACTTGAGAAAATATTAACCTCGTAATTTGAGGAAAATAGGATTTTTTTGTGATCGATTGTTGTTTTATGTGTAAAAAGATGGCAAATCTGTTAACCATATTTTTCTTCATTGTGAGGTTGTGATAGCCTTTTGGAACGAGATACTTGCTAGGGTAGGCATGGTTTGGGGGATGCCTTTGCAAGTGATGGACTTTTTGGCTTGTTGGTATGGTTCAGTGGGATGTGGAAGCAAAGCAGAAATTTAGAGAATGATCCCCTTGTATTTGTTTTGGCGTTTATGGTTAGAAAGAAATGGTAGGTGTTTCGATTATTGCGAACGTACTATGGGAGAATTCAGGGATTTTTTCTATAGTACTTTTTAGTTTTTTGGTGAAGAACCTTGTAAGGGATGGAAATAATTGTAATATTTTGTTTTAGTCATGTTTTTCTCTAGCTTGTATTTAGGTGTACTCACTTATATACTTTTTGTGTACTTGGCTATGCCTATTTACTTAGAACAAGATTTCTTATTACCTATAAAAAAAAATTAAGTGCGCTATATTTCCAGTCTTAATTCCAGAAATCAAGACGGAATCAGTGGAAACCATCCACTAGTACTCAACTGATTGTTGGCTTTACATGATTTTCAATTATTTCTCTAACACATAGAGTAATTTTTCTTTT
Organism: Platycarya longipes; assembly: GCA_036559045.1. Lineage (NCBI taxonomy): Eukaryota > Viridiplantae > Streptophyta > Magnoliopsida > Fagales > Juglandaceae > Platycarya > Platycarya longipes. Next base: position 23,729,165 of record CM071789.1, on the reverse strand, counting down.
GTAATTGAAGGCAGTGTGATTGGTCACTGGGTCAAGGTGGTTCAGCCTGTTCGGTTTCTCCAAGGATACAATGATTTGGTGTTATTATCTGAGACGGTGGGTTTACAGGTAAAGTGTGGTTTCTTTCATATCATTGTTAGAATGTCTTCTTCACATAGCCTTTTAATCCTACAGTAACACTTGTCAGCCCCCTCCTTTTATCTGCATCGCTGAATTTATTTCACAGGAAAGGGGAAGGGGCCAAACAGTTGAGAAATTTCCAAATGTGGGCTTTGGCTTGAAATTAAAAATAAAAAATTCTATATCCCTATCTTTTTTAAGTTATATCTTTCTTGGGCCAGTTAGACTCTCTCTCTCTCACATTTCATTTTTTTCCCATTTTTTCTTTCTTAAATGTTATATATTTTTTTCAGAATTTTATTGTTCTGTGTATTAAATCTGTTATAGAGTGCTATATATCCTTTCCATGAACCCTTTTCATATTTCTTAATGTATGTACTTATAAAGTACAAAATAATTTGAAAGCATGATTCTCTCTCTCTCTCTCTCTCTCTCAATTTTAGTGATAGCTTTGTAGTCAAAGAGAATTTAGTTGGATGTGTACATTTCTCTTCTGGCATTGATTCTTCCAAATAAATGCACAAATCTCTGGAAACTTCTATATATATTTTTTTGAAGGATTATGAATATTTTATGCTATGGTAGGATTGAATTTTTTCTTAATTTTAAATTATTTTGGGGACGAGTATTTTTGGCGTTTCAGGAATAATGTGTGATCCATGCAAAAATTGAGTTTAGAAAGTTTTGACATATTTTTACTGGGTTTGTGGAAGTAGAGCGACCCACTGAAATAAGTTTAGGAGTAAAGTTTGTGTAAAAAGTGTTTTATTTTTGTAAAAGCAATTTTGGTTGTGTTTTTTGTCATTGAAACTGAAGCACGTGATCAGAAGATTTCTTGTTAGATGAGAAATTGTTTTGTCTAAAAGATGTTTGGTTGAAGGTAAGAGAAAAACTTAAAAGTTATTCTAACCAAACATGGCCTAAATACAAAAAAATAATAGCATTTGTAACTGGAAGTTGATTAACCTAATCTCCTATGAGCAGATTCCTGCATTAGTTTCTTTGCAAAAAGTGTACGCTACACCTATGCTAGCTTTTATTTGTTTGTAATGGCTCTCGTTGGCCCTTTTTGTTCCTCTTGGTTGGTTGTTAACTTGTTTTTCACAGTAATTAGCTATCTATTTCTTTGTGTCCACGGAGAGTGGGGACTACTGAATGTAGGAACTCTGTCATCTAATTTGAATTAATGATACAGAACTATGGCGCCTTCTTAGAAAAAGATGGGGCAGGATTTAGAGGGCAAATCAAGCTTACTGGATTTAAGAATGGAGATATAGACCTCTCAACGTTGTCATGGACCTACCAGGTATCTATTTATCAATTTCGGCTTTTTGGTAGAAATTTTAATATGAAAGTGAAGCTTCTTTGAGAGGGAGAGACTTATTCTGTCGCACAAAAAGTTGTGTATCTGGATAGAAACATCCGATTCCAAACTATTGATACCATATAAAATGAATCCGCTGGCTTATATATGAAATTACAATCATATGTTCATCACTGATTTTATTATGTATGATTTGAGACTAGATATAGTTAATGGTACATTTACCAATGTCACATCCAGTTGGCTTTACTATTTCCTTCATCCTATAAGATTTTACGCTTGAATGGACCTAACCTAGGGGTACGAAATAGTGGTGTGAATAATGAAGTGTTTCCTTTTGATTTTAGGTTGGGCTTATGGGCGAGTTCTCTAGTATATACTCGGTGGAAGAAAATGAAAAGGCAGGATGGAGTGATTTGACGGTTGATGCTATCCCAGCCACATTTACCTGGTACAAGGTATATTTATCTTTGAATATGGGTTGATGCTATCCCAGCCACATTTACATGGTACAAAGGTATATTTATATCTGAATATAAATATCCATGGAGATCAATACGTGGTCTGTGGTAATTAGATATGATGGGCAGTTGTCTCATCTTACCTTAGTGGGAAACTCTTTTATGATCATATTATTAGCTGACTCAGCCTTAAAAGTGTGTAATCTTCCAATCCAAATGCTTTTCTCCGCAATTATAGATTATGGCTTTTCTGTTTTTTTTCCCCTCTTACTGACTTAGTTTGGGTTTTATTCTTTTATTATCCTATTATTTTTCCATGTAGGAATTTCTGGTGTACCATGGAGACCAAGTTTCCATTAATGTCATGTCTCTGTCCGTTAAAAACAAATTTTCTCTAATAAATGTTGAACATTAATCACTGTTAATATCAGTCATTTTTTTACAAAAACTAGAGTGACTTATTTCAAGTAAAGTTAGCATAGCAATATTAACACAAGCAGTGCTAGTGCTACTCTTGTTTCTTGAAAAGCAGGGGAGAAAAAAAGGTTATGGGATGCGAAGAAAACCCAAATTACTCATCACATTATTGAAGAATCTTACATGTTATGGTGTGTACTGTTTTGCTTTATATTTTATGGTTTTTTTCTTTTTTAGTTTCTTTCAGCTAAAACGATTTTGGTCTCTCCTAGGTTCACTATCCATTTGCTTTTTTTTTTTTTTTTTTTTTGATAAGTTACTATCCATTTGCTGTTTGAAATTCGAATTTGTTCAATTTGATCTCTGGAATTTGTATTTGTTGTCAATGTAGCCCACTTGTCCAAATCGTTAACCTTGCTTTGTTAAATATCATGCACATGACTGACTTGACATTTTAGAGAAATTTAAAATTATCAAAGGCTAAATTGATAGTAAAACCAGACTTGGAAAGACCAAAGTACATTTTAGCCTTTTTTTTCTCTCCATTCATGACAAACAATTTTCCTTTGCCACTACAATAAATATCTTAATCCTGATGGTGTTTCCTTTAAGGGTCGAGATATAATTTCTTTTATATTCCCTCCCTCATATCATGTTATTTACAGCTTTGGTGGAGAAGCGATCTGGAAATCTAAAATAACCTGTTTATCTTATATTTGAATAATTAATTGCAAACTCAGTTCTGCAATCTCATTATCTTCTATCAGAGACATATATTGTTTAGTCTCTCCAAGTATGTAATCTTGAATTTTCTTGTGATGCCAAAACCTTCTCTTATTGCGCTATCTGATTATATCCTTTCTTGCTCATTAGTTAGGGAGATATTCACAAACACCTTTTCCTTAATTCCAGACTTACTTCAATGCCCCTGATGGCATGGACCCAGTTGCTCTTGATTTGGGAAGCATGGGAAAGGGGCAAGCATGGGTCAACGGTCACCACATAGGAAGATACTGGACTCTGGTTGCTCCAAAAGGTGGATGCGAGAGAACATGTGATTATCGTGGGCCATACAACTCAGACAAGTGCACAACAAACTGTGGGAAGCCTACTCAAACCCGGTGCAGTTCCATCTCAAAATATATATTAAAAAAATTACAAAGAACCATCTAAAATATATTTTCCCAATTGCAAAAGACGTTAGCTCCTTATTAGAGGTTGATTTTGGGAAAGTCTATCTGTGTGAGATTTGTTCTTGCTTAAATTACTATACACTGCATCCAAAATGGTATAATCTGAATTCAGAATTGCAGCTTAATTAACATTTGCCGATTGCTTTTTTTGGTCAATCTCAAGGTACCATGTACCACGGTCATGGCTAAAGGCATCAGATAATTTACTTGTCATCTTTGAAGAAACCGGTGGGAATCCGTTTGATATTTCAATTGAGTTACATTCTGTCCGAATCATCTGTGGTCAAGTCTCAGAGTCCCACTATCCACCTCTCTGGAAGTGGTCCCAGCCAGATTTTTCTGATGGAAGTATATCCATTAACAGCACAACACCAGAACTTCACTTGCGATGTGATGACGAGCATGTAATTGCCTCCATAGAATTTGCTAGCTATGGAACTCCTCAAGGTAGCTGCCAAAAGTTTTCTAAAGGCAACTGCCATGCTCCCAGTTCATTGTCTGTAGTCTCTGAGGTATCGTTTTTGTTTTTGCTCAAGTAGTTTCATAAACATCATGTTTGAATTGCATGGTATCTCCTTCATGATTGGCTTTGACTCCTTATGCTACAACTCGGAATTTGTGCACCATTTGGCCCTTCCCTTCTCTTTGCTGACCTATAGGGGTAGCACACAAGTTTAGTCTCTGCAGTATCTCCTATTTTCATGTTAGCATAGGAGTTTTGAAGCGAATATGATTACTGTAATTTAGTGGTGAAGTGCGAAGTCCAGGCTGTCTTAAAGAGATTTATTCAATATATCTATAAAAATCATTTAGCCATAATCAAACACACACACAAAAAAAAAAAAAAAAAAAATTGTTGGACAGATTTTAACCAAGATTATTTGAAAATCGTCATGATCCCCTAACCTAAGTGGGCCTACCAGCGAAGCAACTGGTACTTGATCGGGCGGGGGGGCGGTTTGGTTTCGTGCAATGCCCTCGCAGCAGGAAGAGGCAGTTGTCATTTGAAAGGAAACGCCCCTTGTATCGGGAAGGAATTTAGCGAACAAGCTATAGCACTCTCCTGAGAATTAAGAGGGGAAAAAGCCACAACGATAGCAAGCCTGGAGTACCGTATCACAGCCCACGGTACTCCAGGAAGAGAACTTTAAGTGATAGTAAACGTTTTATGTGTGGAAAATTATGCCAGTTCCCCTAGTTAGAGTAACTGTCAAGTTATTAAATTCATCATTTTTCAGCTGCTTAGGCTTCTTGAGTAAGTGGTATCAGTGTGATGGTATTGAATTTGAATCATGACTTCACTCTAACTCATCTACAAATTACAATTAGTAAATTCAACAAATTAAGTCATACTGATTATGGAAGACTCAGGACCGACATATTAGAGGAAATGCAAGAGTAATAGTTCCATAGTTGAATTCTTTGGGATAATTGGTAATTCATCAGCTCTTATTGTGATGAGACTTTCTAACATTGGCCTACTTGAAAAGGCTATAACTCTACTGTCAGCCAAGAGGTGGCCCTCCTCACATGAGGCAATTTTTATTTCAGTGCTTTGATAAATTGATGTGCATTTTAACCCCGCTGGCATGGGTTGCACTTTTGATCCTTCCAGTTATCAGTGCTGTTATTTTTGTTTCCTAAACCTTCATTTGGAACTTTTTCTCTATTACAGGCTTGCCTGGGAAGAAAGAGCTGTTTTGTTGGAATTTCAAACTCTGTATTTAGTGGTGACCCATGCCATGGTGTCGTTAAGACTTTGGCTGTTCAGGCAAGATGTGCGTCATCATCAAATACTCTTGGTGCCCCTAAGCTTTGAAGTAAGAAGCAGGAGCAACATTTTGCAACCTCAGAACCATGAATACAGTATCTCATTAGAGAAACTGCCAAAATCTTGGGATTTTGATATGATTCTTGTGCTATAATCTGTTCAGCTTTATCCTCCAGATTTGGGGTTTTGCATATAACTTGTAAGTCTAATAATCATTGTACATAAAATAAGAAGCCTAGAGCAACAAACCATTAATCACAGCCTATTGGATCTTGCTCTGCATGGATTCTTCAACGTGAATATCTGCCCCTCTGGACTGGAAAATAATCCTATTTGATGGTGTGTTTGTGTGTATAATTCAGAGGACCAAATGTATAAAATAATTACAACCTTGTTCTTATTGATGGAAGGAGTTGTAGAAGATAATATATTTATCTCCCATTCCATGTCATTACTATGAATAGACACTGAAAACTTGAGATAAACATTTGAATTAAAATTGGTTGGGTATACATTCTCCTTTTGCCAATGATGAAATCTGAGGGATTTCTATTCTAGTATTGACATCATCTTTTTTTTTTAAAAATAAAAATAGGAACTTGTCAACATGTTGCGTTGACATGTTAGGTTGACAAGATAACTGATCATAAGTTAGGTCTAAGCAGTGATGAGTCTGAGGGGATCGGAACCAAAAATTTGGGGAAAACTAGCAGCTTCTCCAAGATTTTGAAAAACCGTAGACTATGGCCTTTTCTTTTATCGTTTTAGGAGTAGCTTGGATTCATAAACACTCTCATCCATCTAATCTCATCATTATAAGTTTTACAAATTTTTATACAAAATATTATAATCAATTCAATTTTTTCAAATCTTTAATTTAACTTTTTTAAAATTTTAAAATCATAATAATATTAAAAAAAATATTTTAATAATATTTTATTTAATTTGTAATTTCATCTAAAACTATCTCATCTCACGACATTATCCAAACAACCTCCTAGTCACGGTCCCAAAATAACTGTCTATCACAAAACAGTTTCTAGACTTTAAAGTCCTCGTCCAAGGCTCTAGCTATTGAGCCTCTTTTTCTTTTCAAAACAAAAGTCGACAGTGTCATTGTTTGCACACATTCATGAAGAGTTGTGATTGACCTAAGAATTAGTAGATAAGGAACCTAATGAATCAGTGAAGGCCTCAACGCTTCAAAGACATCTATTCAACAGGAAAAATCCTTTCAGTAACATGTCATAGAACCGTCCCCCGAGTTTAATTGTGCATTAAAACTCAATTGCTCTATTTCATTTCTGCAGGTATGCAGTAAATAAAAATGCCTGAAACTCCCAGCAATCAAGCCCAAGAGACATATTTCATGAAAATCATAGTTGTCTTTGTTACAGCGACTTCACATTTGTAAATGCAAGATTTTGGCTGGACTAGGTGACTGATGGATAAAGATTAGTCATTGATTTTGTTAGTTGGATGAATGTAAAGCATTTTGATTTTATCTATAAACATTTGAAGTCAGTCAAGAAATTATTAGATAATGTTTTAGATAAGTCAAGATTGCGTATATCTGAAGTTCAAGAAACCTGGAATTATCCAGTTGAAGAAAACTACAAATGCTGACAAGACTTGGTGCCACAACAGATGTATCGGTAGAGTTGTTCGCAGCAGAGTCCTCCCGTCGGTAGAATCCTCTTGTGAATCAAACTCCTAACAAACTCAATCCATTAGGAGAGTTCGACTACATATCAAACATTGATCAAATTATTTATGATGAAGATTTTGACTGGATGATTACCTTTTTTATTAATTCTAAACTTGGAAATTATGGAGAGTAATCCAAGTACTTGAGAGTGAGAAAATAATGTTTCTCTCTCTCTTTGGGTGCATTATACCCTATGTTGGAGATTGATTGATTGATTGTGATTCAATCCCTAGAGTTCTAGTAGAGAAGTCATTATTTGAAAATCGTAAGAGATTTTGATTGCTACTGCAATAAAGGCAAACAAATGGTTTGTCGGGTCAAATTCGAGACTCAATCAATAAGATTTGAGTCCTACTAGGGATACACGGGCTTGGGTACACATTGTGAACACGGCGCTAATATATTTAAAAAAATAAAAAACAAAATGATCAAATGTTTGAGAATTCAGACGAAATCCATTCTTGCATTTCTCTATATTGACATCACCTGTCCAAACGAGAAAGGGAAGAGAAAAACAAAAAAGTCCAGACGAAACCCAACTCAAACTCAAATCAATCAAAAAATTATGGCAATGACGATTTTTTTAGGCCGGTGAGTATGTAGATGCAGTAAACTTCCCTTCCCTTAGTAGATGCACAGCAATTCCATATCTCAAAACCGAGCTCAGCACTGTTTGTATGCTGAGAAATAAGAAGAAAAATCTAAAATCTTCCAGCGAACTTTCTAAAAAAATTCTATCCACTTTTGAAAAGTTAATTGCTAAACTTTTCATTCCCTCGTAATCATCATCCATAGAGTGGAATCAAAACCCAGCACAAGTTCAAAAAAAAAAACAAGAACAACAAGAATAAATTAACAATAACAAATCGGTTCTCTAAGAAACCAAACAAACCCACGAAGGGAAAAATAAAAGAGGAAAAAAATAGAGATGGAAGTTGCAGAATGCAGTAAGAATTTCAATTCGAGGGTTGAAATCTGAAACCAATGATCGTCCGCTTGTTTCCGGATCTAATCCAGCTAAGGACCAATGATCGTCGGCTTGAATTCTGCAATAAAAACTCATTTGCTTCATGATGAAACCTAGCTAAATTTGAACGAAATGGAGACGTTTCATTTATGTGTACGCAGGGGGGCCCCCAACCCGTGCACAAATAGACTTTCCCTAAAGATTTTGTAATTGGGATTTGTTTGTACATGAATTTTAAATAAATAAAATTGATTTTTTTGAATTGATCGGCTCGTAAAATTTTACTTTTGAGAAATTTTTCAAATGATTTTCCTTTATTATCAAATTTGGTGTATCACATTTTATTATTTTATGTATTTAATTGATTATCAAATTATTGCATAATTGGCAATTATCAAATTAAGTGAGTCGTTCTTAATTATATTATTATAAAATAGAAATTACTAATTGAATGTTTTTTTAAATTTTCAAAAAATGAGATTTCATTTAAAATATTTAAATAAAAGTTGAACTTTATATTTAATACAACAATTTAAAATGTTGGCCTCAATGTAAAAATTGTTCTTCAATTTAGCAAGATCATAGAAAAAAATATTTAAAAATATAAATTATTCACTAAATTAAATATTAAATTTAGGCCTGGTTTGGATGTTGAGATGAGATAAGATGAATAGTAATAAAATGATTTGAATTAAGATATTTTATGGGATTTTGGTCAAGCGAGAGAAAAATGTCAAATAAAAAAAATTATAAAATTAAGATATTGTTATATTATAATGTTCTAGTATCATTTTTGTTTTAGGGTTTATAAATGTTAATGTTTTTTTTTTTTTTTTTTTTGGTATTTTGTTTTGAAATTTGGAAAAATTGTAATGATTAGATGGAAAATTTGAAACCTTGAAGATTTGAAATTAAAAAGTGTTTGTGATTGGGTGGTGTTTGGATGTTAAGATGAAATGAGATAGTTTAAGACTATCTCAATATCCAAACAGGAACTTAGTATCATGGGGCCTTCTATATTTTTTTTATAAGTAAAATTTTTATTAATGAGAATAAACATAGCCCAAGTATATAAGGGATGTACAAGAGTTTAAATCTAGTTAAGAGGACGAGATAGAAACAAAAAAATCATAAAAATCTAAACCATTGCAACACATTGAAAAATAAAAAAAAATTACTAAACGAAATGATTTTTAGATATCTTTAAAAAAAAATATCATCTTCATTTTTAATTTTGGGGGACTTGCACAGGGTGGGACCTTAGGCAATGACCTAAGTGGCCTTACCCTAAAGCCGGCCTGAATTGTTGAGTGATTTGGTAGATATTTCCAACAATATATAGGGATACTTGAATAATTTCAACATTCATGACTCTTTCCAGGTTTCTCTTCAGATACAGAATGATAAATCACAGCAGAATAAGTAACTATTGAACTCGAGATTATTCATTTGAAGAAGAATTAGACACCAACATGGCGGCAATTTAAGCACCAAGTAGGCCTAAAGATATATGATAAACTGAACATACTACATAGGATTTGGGGGGGAAGCCAGAAATATGAAGAGTGCACTATGTTCCCGACCCAGACCTTTTCTTTTTCCTGGGCAACGCAAAGTTAACCGCTTCAAAAAGATGAATTAATCCTCCTTTTAACCATTATCCTTCAGTCATCACCTAATGTGGCATCAAATGATTGGCACTTAATTAATCGATAAAAAATAGTTTTTCAATCATTTAATGTAACATTAGGGGGTGATGAAAAAATAATGATTAAAAAAAAATGCTAGGGATCCCTATTTCGGGATCCCTACTTCGTTCCCAATTTTGCTTTTTTTTTTTTTATACATGATTTTTATATAAGTGTTTTTAAATAATGTTGTAATTTTTTTATATTTTTAAAAAATATTTTAAGATGTTAAAAAAATCAAGTAAATAAAATATAAATAACCAACAAAAAGCAAAATAGGGATCCAAAGTAGGGATCCCTAACATTGTTCATGATTAAAAGGATGATGAATAACACTTCTCTTTTGCTTGAATTTCTCTTTTTCTTTTTTTCCAGGTAACTTTCAGTAACAAGTGAAAGAATGCACATAATAAAAGTTGAAAGTTTTATTATCCAAACAATACAAGTTTACACCACAAACGCTTTCTACTCCTCCCCACATATAATAAGTATCATTTGCACGCCCATGGAAAGCAGCAGCGGCTCTGTAAAAAACACAGAGAGAGAGCTCAGAAACGTTTGCCAACGTAACAAACAAGATGAGCTACAAACACAACTGAAATCATCATCATTGTTGCAATTGAGAACTTAAATCATACATGCCTCAATTTTTTAATTGAAACCACAGAAACATTTCTGTTGAACATTATGTCAGTCTCTGTAACGACAGTAGCTGTCAATTGCAACAATAAAAAAGGTGCCACATATATTATTGGAAGAGCATCACGCACCTTGGATTTATTATCTGGTTGCTTGTAGCCAGTTGAATGAGATTTTTCACTTGCCACAACTGGTACCTTTCCAGCCTCAACTTGCTTCTCCTGTTGCATCATTTTGAAAACCTCAGTGTAACCTACAGTAGGCACAGGGTTGCTCTCATCCCACTCACCAAATTTTGGAACAGCAGCACTGTGATCAGGCTGCCAAATCATAGCTAAAATTATACTCCTTCAAACAAAGACATAAACAGGTATATGATCTCAAGGGTAATAATTTGAGAAGAGTAATTTTCTAAAATAATTGTATTTGTTCATGCCCCTACCTCCTTACAAGGAAACAAAAATTCATACAAAAAGGAAGAATAAGGAAAAAGGAAATACCAGCCTTGTGCACTTTTTTTCTTTTATAAGTTATCATTTGATTGCTAAACAATGCAAGAAATGATATGTAGAACTTAGATTTTTAAAGCTGGTAGGTGTTGGAGTGGCCGATGGCTCTCTCTTTATAGGATGCAAGCAATCAAAATGCTGCTGTGGCAGATTATCTTCAATTTATGGATAATAATATTCTGTGGAAGGTTGACTTTATTAGAGATGCAAATGACTGGGAAGTGAATGTTGTTTCAGATTTTTTGGGAAGAATTTATAATTTAAAAGTGATGCAGGGAAGAGAGGACAGGCTACTGTGGGACCATGCTGGATATTCCAGGTTTTCAGTCAGTTATTTTTGTAAGGTGCTTAATTGTCATTTTGGCTGTGTATTCCCTTGGAAAAGCATTTGGAGGGTGAAGGTACCTACTAAGTTGGCATTCTTCAGTTGGATGGTTGCTTATTGAACAGGGATAATCTTAGAAAACATGGTTTGTGTATAGCTGATTGGTTTGTCATGTGCAAGAAGGATGATGAATCTGTAAATAATCTCTTTCTACGTTGTGAGGTAGCAAAGTCTTTGTGGAATGAGGTTTTTGGTCGGACAGATTTATATTGGGTGATGCCTGAGGAAGTTGTGGATCTTCTTGCATGTTGGTGTCTTTTTGAGGAAAGGAAATGTGTAGCTACCGGATGGAGAATGATTCCTGTCTTTAATGTGGTGTCTTTGGCTGGAGGGTAATGGGAGATGTTTTGAAGATAAAAGAGCATTCTTTTTTAAGATCATTGGAATTTTGTCTTTTCTACTTTGTGTTTGTGGGATAAGATCTTTGCAAGGAATGATGATAATGTACTGAATCTGTCTTAGTTTTTCTGCTTTCTAGATTGTAGTAGGTGTTTCCTTTGTCTTCCAAGTTTTCCTTTTACATTTCCTATGACTTCCGAAGAGAATCTTTACGATATCACTTCACCTTAAGTAATCTATAGGAGAGAGAGAGGTATAGAAAGCTGTGGTCCTGCAATTTTGAGTTTGCAGAAAAGGAGAAATTGAGATTAGAAATTACACTTTCATTGCCCCAAGCAAATGATTTTGGTTGAGAGCTTCCTGGAGTCAATGGAGCTAAGCTATGGCTACTACCTTGAGATGAACCCTTTCTTTCCCATGAAGAAGAAGACACTACACTGCCTTTGCCTCCATTCCTTGCCTGGTAATGATGGTCCAGAGGTGAGTGCCCAAGCTATTAAATTAAATGCCAAGGGACAGCTTAATCAGAAACCAACAAAAGTGCATTCCCTTTTAGCCATGTAAATGGCATGGGCACTTTCTAGAATGGAAAATGTCCATATTTCACACAAAATGCTTGTGAATATTTCTGATACGCCTTTGGTCTTGAGAGAATGCACTTTGAGATATAGCCTTTCAATTTAGATATACTGATTACACTTGTTATTCCCAGTCTATGTCATGAGCATGATATTGAGTATTTCAAGTTTTGGTGATATTATATGGCATAACTGAGCTGGGGAAGAACCAAAATTTATGCAACCCTCTTCACTCGATTTGTAGACAAATTTGTATCCCATGCTGTCAATAATATAAGTAGCCAAGACTGTACAACTAGTAGCCACATTTTGCCATAGCATTTGTCAATAAAACAAAATTCTCAACTGCATTATTATGGTTAGCCTAAGAAACTAATAGCACAAACCATGGGATACTAATCATTAATCATCCATCTCAAGTGGAGCCATGGAGGATATTGTTAGTATGAAGGTACTATATAATAAATAATTAATTCACACAATCCTTTTTGTGCTGCGTTTCAATTTCTAGTTGGGCGTTCCTCAAGTATACTTCTTGTGTAGTTGGGCCATGCCTTTTGCATTTTTTAATAAAAATTTCAATTACCGCATTCTCCAGTGCAACAAACTTATTGAACAATGTGTCCATGCAATAAACATTATCTTACTTGGCCTAGCTGAGATTCATGCCTTCTTACAGAGGAAACATTTTTATCCAAATATGAATAGCCACACAAAAAAGAAAGTGGAAGATTTCATTTGCAACCTTATTTTTTTGTTTTTTTGATAAGTATGAAGATA